>AP027112.1:39408635-40728374 GCA_028142955.1 Pinctada fucata | reverse complement strand
CTGTAGGAAATACACGCTCTTGGACTAGAATATTTTATACATATTGGGAGTATTTTATTTTTATTTAGAACCAACAACCTTTTTTATCGTAAAGCGATACAAATCCCCTACCGGTATAAATCTGAGACCAATACTGAACTCAATGCATGTGCAGACAAGTACCAGTTCGGTATCTGTAATAGTATCAATAAAGAAAAGACAAGAAATCTGAAACTGTAATGAAAATAACAAAGTCAAAGGGTAATAACTCTATTAAAACTAGGTCAGCTTCAGCAAATATTGAACATGATCTATCACAAACCAAAACACTGTTCAACATTTGCGATACATGTAACATTAAAAAAAAGTCTGAATTCTTAAATCTAGGAAAAACTTGAATTTTACTAAGTCCAAGAACAAGAACTCTTGTACAAATAGGTCAATTGAAACTAATTTGAACTTCCTCTGAATTACACCGACATATATATTCACATACTAGTACCAAAAAGTAGTACAATAGATTCAATAATGAAGAAAAAAAGTCCAGAAAAGTTAAAATATTATGAATGTAATATGTACTCTTCGACGTGCAAAAAGGAATCAAGACTAAAACTCTATCTTTATAAATCTTAGATATACTCACATATCAAAACTTATTTCAATATATACAATAAAAGTTTCATAAAATTCGAAAAACTAAGGCACGGTCCATTTGATATTGGGGGGGGGGGGGGGTTTCGAAAAAAATAATTTTGCTCTGAATTTTGATGGAAAAATTAATTTGCTTAAGGTTTGTCAGAAAAAAATAATCTTGTTTTCACAAGTAGTCTAAATTTGAAGAATTACCTTAAAATTTCGCTAAAAATTCCTGAAAATTTTCCGGCTCGCTTCGTTCGTCACAGTTTTCAATTTATATAAAAAAATTTGGCTCGCTTCGCTCGCTGTAGTTTTCTATCAAAACATTAATTTTTAATGGCAAAGATTATATTTGAAAATATCAAAAGAATGCATGTCAATGGGGAAAAAGGGCTTCCTTAGAGGCTTATAAATATACCATGAATATAATGCATTACTATTACATGCAATAGATGCATGTTTCACCATAGAGTCTAATTTCATATACAAGCTTCGAAGGAGAACTTCAGTTTTTCCCCTAATTTACAATTCTAAATTCGAAAATTTGTCTAGAAAATCCTCTCCTCAGACCCTCTTACAAGATATAAATTTTGTTTACTGAGGATTATATTGTAAATACTTCTATCTCTCTGTTTATAAGTGAATTAAATTTTTCATAAAAATAAAGTAATATTTTATTAGAGTTTTGAATAAAAATCAAGAATTTCTATTAAAACACAAACATTCATTATATATTGCACATCACTCATTATAAAAAAAAATTCCTTGCTCCAACTTTGCAAGAAAAAAATAATTTTGCTCCGGTATAGGGCGAAAAAAATAATCATGCTCCGACAAAAAAATCCAAAGCCCCCCCCCCCCCCCTAATATTAAATGGACCATGCCTACAGACAGACATACCTCGCTGAGAACGAGACGTTCAGTAGTTTTGGGGAACTCATGCATTCGAAAATCATTGATAAAAGGGAAAAAAGGAATAGCTATTCAAAAATGAAACCATGTGAATGCATGTATAAAAGCTTTGATGAGTTTCAGATGAAATTAATTTTAAATTCCAATTCCTATACTTTTAATGTGGATTTTAAAAAAATCACAGAAATTCAAAGTAATTTTACTTTTTCTTCCAACATTTCTGCTCCAGAGTAGTGCATATGATGATCGTTCATGGATGATTTAGACCAAACAAAACCCCTCCAACTCGCCACTTTTAATTGGCCGGATTGCAAAGCAATTCCGGTCTATAGATTGACGATGTCCGTCTGTCTGTCTGTCTGTCTGTCTGTCTGTCTGTCTGTCTGTCTGTCTGTCTGTCTGTCTGTCTGACTGTCTGTCTGTCTGTCTGTCTGTCTGTCTGTCTGACTGTCTGTCTGTCTGTCTGTCCGTCCGTCCGTCTGTCTGTCTGTCTGTCCGTCTGTCGTCAACATTTTGGTTAAAGTTTCTGGTTGCAGCAAAATCTGAGGAACATTACGCAGTAGAAACTTTATATCATACATGAAGGTTGCCCGTTACAAGACCTTTCAATTTATGCCTTAACATTTGACCTAGTGACCTTGACCTGGAGCTTTGACCTAGTCATGGTTATGGTATCGGGAAAGTGTGTAGACTGTAAGGCCACTATGTTCCCCATTCCCTCAACATAAATTTTGGACCCGGCCCTGAAAAGAAAGGGCTATACAGAATTTGATTGGGGGGGGGGGTAGTTATTGAGATTGGGATATTGAGAGGAAACGGATCCAAGACATGGCTTAGGTAGAGTTGTTCGACGAAAAATAGTTTTAACACAAAGGAAACCTATAAACTATTGATAGATAGGATTGTCAAGAATTCTATAAATTGTTTCTTTCCCATTTCCGACGCGAATTCCATCTGTTGCATCCCAAGGTCTCCACGTTCACGCCCCCCCCCCCCCCCTTTAACACATCAATGGAAATAATCATACAAACGATCATAAATATAAATTCCAATGGATAATGAAGCTTATTCAAATATTCGGTAACTAGTATACATGTATATTTTAATTGATATGAATCTAAAAAAGCCCATTTTCATTATGCGAATAATCTAATCGAACACGCGATTTTCACATGTGTCTACACAATGAGGTCATGTTTGTTGTAGAAAATTGTATACCGACCATAGGCCTGTATTGGATTGTATTTTCTAAAATATCATGTAAGTACTAGTAAAACACTATAATTATCATGCAGTTTTGTATTCTCGAAATTTAGCTGATTAATTACATTTTCTAAAAGAAATTTTGAAATGAGGAAACAGCTATGTACTTGCCTTTCACAATATACAGGTATATGTATCAAAATCGTATGTAATGAAAATAGAATATTATAGAAGAATTTAACTGTCGTATTTTAGTATGTTAATGTATGTACTTTTATTGTGCTTTTTTGCATGACAATGTTTCGATATAACATCCCCCCCCCCCCCACACACACACACCGGCATCCCCCTCCCAACTACTCTTCCGTCTAATAAATTGCATGCCATTCTTTGATGTAAACCTTTAGCAGTAAACACTGATCAATATACTATTTCACTTCAGATAATATAAATTTTCAATAACTTAACCGCCCCCCCCCCCCTTTCCGGCCCAACATGTCTTGGTTGATCATAAACATTGGGCTCCCTCTTCATCTACATGTATATTTGATCTCCTTTGCTTGTGATAAATCATTTCAATTTACTTTCATGTCTGTTGGTTTGAATGATATACTTGAATCCAACAACATCCCACCCCACCACTATTTCACATATGTACCAAATTTTTATCAATGTAAACCATGGCATATAATTTTTTGACATTGTAAATACATGTAACTATGGATATTTTGAATTCATCTTTTTAGTTCGCAATATTTCATAAAACATATGAAAAAACCTACCCACCCGGTCCCGTCCCCATCCCGTTCTAAAACAACCCCCTTCCACCCATCCCCTTCCACAAGTTCCCAAGATTACGTACCCGTCTTTTAATTATTTCAGTAAAACTGAAGATTTCATGATTACTTTATCCATTTTCTATTTCAATGTATGGTTTTCTATGATATTTTCTAATTTCTTAACTCATCTTTACAGGTAGACGACATCTCATACAAATGACAATGTCCACGCGTCCAGGCTTCTTTATATACCGCTCGAGTACTCGAGGTAGTGGATTTTGGGTCACGATGCATTAGTATGCAAAACGTCATCAGGGGGAAAGTTTAAATCAACACATGACCAAGTGTATTTTTAGCTAGGGGACGGAGATTGTTAGTTTCACTTCTAACAATTTCCGTTCCCTAAAAAAATTTACTACGTCATGGGGTTTTTTAAAGACTTAGTTCAGCTTTAAGATAAGGCGTAAAATCTGCCCTGAAAAGTCGAAATTTCAAAATGCTAAAATTGAGAAAAATTTTCGGTAAAAATAAGAAGTTACTTGCTACAGATATGAATCTTCTATCAGGTTGGATAAATTATTCAAAATAAGACCGATTTTTGGGTAAAAATAAGCGTTTTTCCTATAGAAATCAATGGAAAACGGAAAAGTTTTTCTACAACATTGTTCCCCCCTCGGTTCAGAATGCCACTTTTACCAAAGGTGTATAGCAATAAAACGAATTTTCTGACGAAGTGGGGTTCTGAACCGAGGGGGGGGGGGGGGACAATGTCCCACAGGCGAAAAACGAAAAAAAAAAGGGGGGGATGGATCACTATTTTAGAATCAGTATTTAGAGCGGTAAAATAAATCAAAATTGCCATTTTTCCATTTAATATCATGTAACAATCTATTCAGAGTGTGTTCCGATCAAATGATTAACCGTTAGGAAGGAAATGAACGAGAAAGTTGTCTATTTCTACACTGTGCGTATTTCGCGCCTGAAAGCTACATATGTGGCTGATAAATACGAAATATAACTGTTTTTCAGATTCCGGATTGCGATTTTCGCCGATTATATTGATATAATAACATCAAGGTTAATTTCTCTTATCCAAATTTTACATTAAAAGGTAGAGAAGTATAATAAACATCAAATTTTGTAAACAAATGCATTTTTTGTGAATTTTCGCTCCATATTTGACGTTTTCTCTCATCAGTACCCCTACCTCTTCAACCCGTAATTATAACATCTTTCACTAAATCTTTTTAAATAAAATACCTACTTAGAATCTTCTAATACTTTATATTTTAATCCCGACCACTTTTTACCTGAAATAGAAGGACAGCGCATGAGAAATAATCGAGTGATTTCAGGGCTAAATCAAGCCCTTATCTTAACAGCTCCTTTAAAAAAGGTTCGGTTGTTTCCTTGGGTTTCCATTTTGAATAGATATAATGGATGAAACCTTTTCATATAAAAAATGTTTAAGCAATCTACCTTTATGTTACGTTTTGTACTTGAATTTTTTCTATGTAACCTCTTTAGAAATTGAAATTCAAATGCTTAAAAACGTTAGAAAATGAAGTATATCTTTGTAAATCGATCTTGTTTCCATAGTAGTCAAGCAAAAATTGTGTCTTGTTTTAATCGAAATAAATTCTATTGATAATGGCCTTTCTCATAGAATGTCAAATATAATTCTAACAACACTATATTCTTAAAATTCAACATTTTTTAAAATGGTTGCCATGGCAACGTATACCCCACCAATTGTATTTAAGATTTTGAAAGAGTGAATTACATGTGACATTATGATGTTATAACATATCGTTACTAAGTTACTTCGTTGTCATAGTAACCAGGTCATAACATTCAAAAATATGAAAATTATTCAACTTTGAAGCTTTATTGCGGCTCATGCAAACGGTTCACAATTTCTCTGTAAAATTCTACATAGAGGCTAAAAGATACACAACCAAATACGGTATCTTTTCAGATTTTATAAATTCACATGGTTACTGTGGTAATAAAAGTTGCTTACTCTGACGAAAGAATATAGTGTTGTTAGAATTATATTTGACATTCTATGAGAAAGGCCATTATCAATAGAATTTATTTCGATTAAAACAAGACACAATTTTTGCTTGACTACTATGGAAACAAGATCGATTTACAAAGATATACTACATTTTCTAACATTTTTAAGCATTTTTTTTTTTTGCAAAATTGTAAAATCAAGAAATGGTTATCTATTTATTTATCTATTTATTTTGCTTATTTGATGGGACGGCATGCGCTTGCAATGCTATATTCAAGCTCTTAATTATAATGCTGTGTATACATTACAATGGTCATATACATGTATATATGAAAAAAAATACTAGTATAATCGGACATAGTCGCATATAGGGTATTAATAATGACATTCATACCCTGTTGCTTCCCAATTCCACAAGTTAGATTTCAGAGATAAGTGAACTCTTCTCAATATCAATGAATCCATGAATATATACCAAAATATTGAATAAATAATCAAAATAAATCGTTGAATTTTTACTGTTAAGTGATACGGATTTCATATTTCACATGTGTATTCCTTATGCCAAGGTCTTTCCATCGATTCTAAAATCATTTACCTGTGAAAGGACATCAATGCTCTAGGGATACTTGTCCTATATCTCATATACAACACATGTAACAGGACATCAACGCTCAAGGGACACTTATCCTTTACCTTATATACAATACCTGTTATAGGACATTCATACTTTGGGGACACTTGTCCTATATCTCATATACAACACCTGTTACAGGACATCAACATTCTTTGGACACTTGTCGTATATCTCATATACAACACCTGTAACAGGACATCAACGCTCTAGGGACACTTGTCCTATATCCTATATACAACACCTGTTGTAGGACATCAACGCTTTACGGACATCTGTCCTATATCTCATATACAACACCCGTAAAAGGACATCAACTTTCTAGGGACACTTGTCCTATATCCTATATACAACACCTGTTGTAGGACATCAACGCTCTAGGGACATCTGTCCAATATCTCATATACAACACCTGTGAAAGGACATCAACGCTCTAAGGACAACTGTCCTATATCTCATATACAACACCTGTTATAGGACAACTCACTCTAGGGACACTTGTACTATATCTTATATACAACACCTGTAATAGGACATCAATGCTCTAGGGACACTTGTCCTATATCTTATATACAACACCTATTATAGGACATCAACGCTCTAGGGACACTTGTCATATATCTCATATACAACACATGTAACAACACATCAACTCTCTAGGGACAATTGTCCTATATCTCATACACAACGCCTGTTACATGACATCAACGCTCTAGGGACAACTGTCCTATATCTTATATACAACACCTGTTACAGGACATCAACGCTCTAGGGACAATTGTCCTATATCTTATATACAACACCTGTAATAGGACATCAACGCTCTAGGGACACTTGTCCTATATTTCATATACAACACCTGTAACAGGACATCAATGCTCTAGGGACACTTGTCCTATATCCTATATACAACACCTGTAATAGGACATCAACGCTCTAGGGACACTTGTCCTATATCTCATATACAACACATGTAACAGGACATCAACGCTCAAGGGACACTTATCCTTTACCTTATATCGATACCTGTTATAGGACATTCATACTTTAGGGACACTTGTCCTATATCTCATATACAACACCTGTTACAGGACATCAACATTCTTTGGACACTTGTCCTATATCTCATATACAACACCTGTTATAGGACATCAACATTCTTTGGACACTTGTCCTATATCTTATATACAACACCTGTTATAGGACATCAACGCTCTAGGGACACTTGTCATATATCTATTATACAACACCTATTATAGGACATCAACGCTCTAGGGACACTTGTCATATATCTTATATACAACACCTATTATAGGACATCAACGCTCTAGGGACACTTGTCATATATCTCATTTACAACACCTGTAACAACACATCAACTCTCTAGGGACACTTGTCCTATATCTCCTATACAACACCTGTTATAGGACATCAACACTCTAGGGACACTTGTGCTATATCTCATATACAACACCTGTTACAGGACATCAACACTCTAGGGACACTTGTCCTATATCTCATATACAACACCTGTTACATGACATCAACACTCTAGGGACACTTGTCCTATATCTCATATACAACACCTGTTACATGACATCAACACTCTAGGGACAACTGTCCTATATCTCATATACAATACCTGTTAATGGACATCAACGCTCTAGGAACGCTTGTCCTATATTTCATATACAACACCTGTTACAGGATATCAAAGCTCTAAGGACAACTGTCCTATATCTTATATACAACACCTGTTACAGGACATCAACAGCCTAGGGATACTTGCCCAATATTTTATACACAACGCCTATAACAGGACATCAACGGCCTAGGGACACTTGCCCTATATCACATACACAACACCTATAACAGGACATCAACAGCCTAGGGACACTTGCCCTATATCACATACACAACACCTATAACAGGACATCAACAGCCTAGGACATGTTGCCCTAATTCTCTTACATAACACCTGTAACAGGACACCAACAGCCTAGGGACACTTGCCCTATATCTCATTCAAAACACCTACATTTTTTGTACATTAGTCTATTGATTGACTATCTGTACATTCAGAATGAAAATTTTTAAAGATGCATGTAAAATATTTAATCTGTGATATTCATCCAATAACATGATGAAAAAAAAAACTTGGGACTTCTTACTAATTAAAAATCTAAAGTTCTGCTTAATGAAGAGAGATCAAATAACATGGAATGAACTAAACTTAAAAACTTGAATGAAGTTCAACTTAAAAACTTGAATGAAATATTGAGTTAACTTATTTGCCAGGGCCATGTATATTCTTAACAAGAGGCCCGAGGGGGCCACATCGCTCACCTGAGAACCATGTCCAATCTTTGATTATGATAGTATAACAATCTTAGATTATGATGTGGACACATGCTTAAGTTCTGTAAAAAGAAATTGTCAAAGGAGGGTACCCCACTTGACTTGAGTAATGCATGTGTCACCTGCGAAAGATAGCAGCATTTAAGGATCACTTTTATATAAAAGTGTAACAGACAGACGGACAGACAGACACCGGACAAAGTGATCACTATGTGCCGCTATGCTTTGCATGCGACACAA
This sequence comes from Pinctada fucata, assembly GCA_028142955.1. Classification (NCBI taxonomy): domain Eukaryota; kingdom Metazoa; phylum Mollusca; class Bivalvia; order Pterioida; family Pteriidae; genus Pinctada; species Pinctada fucata. The sequence continues at coordinate 40,719,613 of AP027112.1, read as the reverse complement.
AAAACCTCTCCTCCCTTTCCTTTGTACCAAGGAAAGTTGGATGAAAAATGAACAAAAAAACTTCTAATGTTCTTTCTATTTCTTTTCATTATACATGCATATTTTAAAAATTATTTTCTAATCTTGAAATTATCTATCATGCCTTTACATTCAGTATAGTGAATAAAAATAACAAAGAAAGATATTCAGGACAGTGAATAAAAATTACAAAGAAAGACAACTCTGATTAATTTGAACAATCATCAAAACTACAATCAAAAATTGAAAAAAATTAAATTTGAGAATTAAAGTTATATCAAACCATTGAGTTACTTAAAAAGATAAATATTCAGTAAATGATTGCATAAAACAATCATTGAGATATTCAAAAGAAATAGTGCAAAATTTTGCAGTACTGACTAAGTCCGAAAAGATGTTGAACCCCCCCCCCCCCCCACTCCTTTTTCACATAAGAAAAAAAAATCATAAAAATTGAAAAAAATAAAAATATAGCATAGAATATATTTCAAAGCATTTAGTAACATAACGATGATAAATATACAGTAAATGATTGCATAAAATCATACATTTATTGAGGTATTGAAAGAAATAGTGCAAAAATGTGCATTTCTGACAATGTCCGAAAAGACATCAAAAATGTGTCAAAAATTTGACTTTGGAGTCAAACCAAACATAACAACACTTCTTATTACATCTCAATAGATCATTCAGATGTTTTCAGTTTGTCAATACATGCTTCGATTCTGAAGAAGAAGTTGTCAAAGGAGGGTACCCCCCGTGACCTAATTTGCCTGTGGTGGCGCCACCTATTGACGAATCCGAACAAAAAACAAAAACACTTGTAGAAAACCATTAGTACTTCATACCTACCAAGTTTCATTAAAATCTGCTAAGTGGTTCTTGAAGAGAAGCTGAAAATGTTTTAAAATCACCCCCCCCCCTCTTCCTTTTTTACATAAGGAAAAAATTAATAAAAAATCAAAAAAATAAAATTTTAGCATAAAATACATATCAAAGCATTAGGTAATATAAAAATAATAAAAATACAGAAAATGATTGCATAAAATAATACATTTATTGAGTAATTGAAAGAAATAGTGCAAAAATGTGCATTTCTGACCAAGTCCAAAAAGACGTCAAAAACACGTCAAAAATTTGACTTCAGAGTGGATCCAAAAATAACAACACTTCTTAAAACATCTCTCTAGATCATCAAGATGCTTTCGGTTTGTCGATAAATAATTCGGTTCTGAAGAAGAAGTTTGTCAAAGGAGGGTACCCTCTTGGACCTAATTTTCCCTCTGGTGGCGACACCTATTGAGGGATCCGGACGAAAAACAACAACACTTGTAGGGGACCAATAGTACTTCGTACCTACCAAATTTCATTAAAATCTGCCAAGTGGTTCTGGAAAAGAAGCTGAAAATGTATTAAAATCACCCCCCCCCCCTTCCTTTTTTACATAAGGAAAAAATTCATAAAAAATCAAAAAAATAAAATTTTAGCATAAGATACATATCAAATCTTTAAGTAACATAAAAATGATAAATATACAGAAAATGATTGCATTAAATCATACATTTATTGAGTTATTGAAAGAAATAGTGCAAAAATGTGCATTTCTGACAAAGTCCAAAAAGACGTCAAAAGCGCGTCAAAAATTTGATTTCGGAGTGGAACCAAAAATAACAACACTTCTTAAGACATCTCTCTAGATCATCCAGATGCTTTCGGTTTGTCGAAAAATGCTTCAGTTCTGAAGAAGAAGTTTGTCAAAGGAGGGTACCCTCTGGGACCTACTTTTGCCTCTGGTGGCGCCACCTATTGAGGGATCCGGACGAAAAACAACAACACTTGTAGGGGACCATTAGTACTTCATACCTACCAAGTTTCATTAAAATCTGCCGAGTGGTTCTGGAAAAGAAGCTGAAATTGTATTTAAATCACCCCCCTTCCTTTTTTACATAAGGAAAAAAATTCATAAAAAATCAAAAAAATAAAATTTTAGCATAAAATACATATCAAAGCATTAAGTAACTTAAAAATGATAAATATACAGAAAATGATTGCATTAAATCATACATTTATTGAGTTATTGAAAGAAATAGTGCAAAAATGTGCATTTCTGACAAAGTCCAAAAAGACGTCAAAAACGCGTCAAAAATTTGACTTCGGAGTGGAACCAAAAATAACAACACTTCTTAAGACATCTCTCTAGATCATCCAGATGCTTTCGCTTTGTCGAAAAATGCTTCAGTTCTGAAGAAGAAGTTTGTCAAAGGAGGGTACCCTCTGGGACCTACTTTTGCCTCTGGTGGCGCCACCTATTGAGGGATCCGGACGAAAAACAACAACACTTGTAGGGGACCATTAGTACTTCATACCTACCAAGTTTCATTAAAATCTGCCGAGTGGTTCTTGAAAAGAAGCTGAAAATGTATTTAAATCACCCCCCCCCCTTTCCTTTTTTACATAAGGAAAAAAATTCATAAAAAATCAAAAAAATAAAATTTTAGCATAAAATACATATCAAAGCATTAAGTAACTTAAAAATGATAAATATACAGAAAATGATTGCATTAAATCATACATTTATTGAGTTATTGAAAGAAATAGTGCAAAAATGTGCATTTCTGACAAAGTCCAAAAAGACGTCAAAAACGCGTCAAAAATTTGACTTCGGAGTGGAACCAAAAATAACAACACTTCTTAAGACATCTCTCTAGATCATCCAGATGCTTTCGGTTTGTCCATACATGCTTCGGTTCTGAAGAAGAAGTTTGTCAAAGGAGGGTACCCTCTGGGACCTACTTTTGCCTCTGGTGGCGCCACCTGTTGAGGGATTCGGACGAAAAACAACAACACTTGTAGGGGACTATTAGTACTTCATACCTACCAAGTTTCATCAAAATCCCTTCAGCCGTTCTGAAGAAGAAGTTGAAAATGTGAAAAGTTTACGACGGACGACGACGGACGACGACGGACGACGGACGCCACGCTATAACAATAGCTCACTTGAGCTTTGCTCAGGTGAGCTAATAACCAATTGCTACATGTAATTAGTCAATTTACCTGGTGTAATTGAAGTGCAATTATTAAAGAGACATTAATCAAATTATGTAAACATACATGCATAGTTGCTCGTGAGGGGAGAATTTCCTTATAGTAGGGCCGAATTGATGACATCATACTTGCAGTGGATAGCTTTCTGACCAGTCAAGATAAGGAGTTCTTTAAAAGTGGTATTGAGGCCCTTAAACACCCGTGACAAAAGTGTATAGATACTGAAGGGGATTGTGTAAAAAATAATGCAAAATGTTTGACAAAATTAAATTCTTCAATAGGAGGCTCACAACATATCAATCAGCCCTCATATTTTGATAGATATGATAAAAAAAAACCGTCTTTGTTCGGGTAAGGGATGTGGTCTCTTATGGGGGGTGTATTTTAACATTGAAAAATGCTAATGCTCAATAATTATGGTTACATATGGGGAGTGGTCATTGGTGAGAGTGGTAATATATAGAGGGTGTATAGGAAACTATACAATTAAGAGACTAGACAATTTTTAAGAGACTAATGTATAATACAATAAAAGAGTATTCAATGAGAAAATAAGAGATTTTACTATATAGTCTATTCATATTCCCACTCTCGTTGGCCTAGAACTGTCTCGTGATGAGTCATTGTCATATTATATTGACCTGTGATGGGGCGATTTCATTAAATAACACTACCGCGAAAACTCTTGCTTCTGATTTACTATAAGATATCGAAAATGCAAAAAATTTGTGTCTGTGACGGCATTTTAATTCATTTGTAAACAGCAGCAAGGATGCGGAAGCTGAGCTCAAATTGTGATATTTTCTTAATTTGAAAATATTGACCTTGGCTATCACCTTGGTCAATATTTTAAATAAAGAAAATATCACACCGTAAAGAGTCTTTAATCGTATAACATAATATCAGTCCAAACTGTCTTTTCAAATGTTCAACAATACAAGAGTGGTATTCAAATAAAAGTATAAAAATCTCATATTAGTAAGTCTAAGGTGCAGTCCACATACATATAAGAAATTTTCACATTTTGAACGCTGTTTCTTGGCACTTTTCATCAGCTGCTTCCAGTGGCATTCCAGTCTTCAACGCAACAAGGAAAGCCAATGCCTCTTTCCAAAGAACAACCTCCATATATCTCAAGGCAATACTGTAATTAAAAGAGTAGAAAGTGGTAGTTCTGAGTTAAAACATACATTTATGGCTTGGTAAATTGAACATATTTATTTGTTCCCAACCATCAGTTCAAATAAAAAAATATTTCAAATTTAATATCAATAAATACTAAGTACGAGATATAAACATATGGCTCTCAAGAGTATGTCAAGTAAAAACAATCCAGATTTTTGATTATCAAACTCTAGTTAAAAGATACTTCAGTATGCGGTAAAAACGTATTTACTAAATATCCCCACTACATTCTTACAATGGGAAAGACATTTTATTGCGAACATTACCTCCACGCGTAATGTCTTGATGTAATAATCAACAAAGGATCCCGGACCTTAAGGCCCCTTTTTTGATCACTCATAAATCGAAGAATTTAATGTTATTTGTGTGACTTTTTACATATAATGAAAAATTGACTATTCATGTATTAAATAACTTTTAAAGTTTCGCTTTTATTCAAAGATGTTACCATGTGTGGTGTTTGTTTTGTGACAGGGGTATTTGGCAAATCCGGATCAATCGCCATCGATTCCGGCCTTGAATATTGTTTTCTCAATACATATGTATTAGAGGGATCGAACAAATTGTCACATGATCACACATTTTGTGAACACGACCAATCAAGTAAAAATCAATATATGCTAATGAATCTATACTGTCGATTGCGTGATATTAGAGGTGTGGCTTTATGTTAATCTGTATACTTTTGATGCTACTTTTTTCGTGGTTTTTCTCTGATTTGAACATGAAGGCAAATTAGAATGGCTAATTCCATCTCAGGGAGAATTTGTCAAATAAGTATCTGTCTGTCATTTTTCTGAATTAGCCATTCTAACATGCGTCCATGCCTAATTTTGAAAAAAAATCTATCAGACTACCTGGGCTTTTTGTGCATAGTCCAACCAAAGCTGGCAAAGGGTGGGTAGATTTTAGCTGACTTTGCCAGCGTTTTGGGCAATATCTTAACAGAAAGGGGTAAGAAACTTGTTGTTTATACATAGTTTAAACAATTTTTAAGGTCAGTTCAATAAATTGTGAAAATTTTGAAAACCGATTTTATAGCCTTTCCTTAAGGTCCGGGATCCTTTTCTCCGGTGAAAATAACCATGTTTACAGAATGAATAAATGAATGTCGACATAAAATGAAATTTTTACTTGGAAACGAAATAGCTTTAGAAATAAGTGAATGATGAATACAAAATTCAAGTTAAATGTATGATAAAATCAAAGAAATCAGGGAGGACCTATATTATATACAATATTTGATGTTGTAATTGGAATCTTCTTCTTCTTCTTCTTCCACTATAGTGCTGCACCACTTAAGTATTTTCGCACTTAGGATCGTGGGGGACAAACGTCTATGTACAAAAGTTAACAAGAGCCCCAGGGGGCACAACGCTCACCTGATACCCATGCACGCTCTAATTGACATACTGACATTGAATACTGGTAGTGCCAGTACCAGGATTTTAGCCCACAACCTTTCTAAAAAGATATTTGCCGGATGCAGAGAAGTTTTTTTTTCAGACAACCTTTAAAGTACAAAAAAGAAAAAATAGTCACATTTCAAAACAATAACTTTTTTACTGATTTGAAAAGACGGATAAAGTGGTCCAACGTCATTTGCCCAGCTAGTATAGTTCAATTATGCAACATCAAAAATAAAATCATATTGTAACATTCCACATTAATGTGCAGCAGAAAAAGAATAAAACAATGAAATGATTTCATAAATTAAGTTATATTTAAAATTGAACACAAAACCTTTCATTATTGATAGCTAGCATGCCAGAAATTATAAAGCCTGTGTTTGTGAAACAAGAATGCCCCCGGCGGCATCTTTGTTAGTATAAACGCCATTTTCTGTTAAGTATGTGAGAGGTCAGGGTCAGCGTAATATTGGTATCAATGGAAATATCTTGTCACAAGGAATACACATGTACAATATGAAAGCCCTATCACTATAACCATTCAAAAGTTATGCCCAATGTTAAAGTTTTTGAGAAGTACGTGAAATGTCAAGGTTATGGTCATGAGGTCAAAAATTTTTGTATCAATGGAAAGGTATTGTCACAAGGAATACACATGTGAAATATGAAACCTCTATCACCAGCTTCCATTCAAAAGTTATGCCCAATGTTGAAGTTTTTCGGAAAACAGACAGACAAACAGACAGACGGACAGGCCAAAAACTATATGCTCCCGAATCTTTTATTCCAGGGGCATAAAAAACAAAGATTTTTCGGTTTTGCCTTTATTCACTGAAATCTATGAATTATGCTTTTGAATAGTATTGATTTCATCTCAAATACATGAAACGTACAGTTAAAATCATTTTGATCCAATATTTATCAATTCACGTGAGTTGTGCAGAAATTGGGCCAGTTTGTTTTCCAAAAAAGCAGTGTATGTTGTATCAAACCTCATGACCCAGTGAAGCCACTTGAACAAATAATTTTCAGTAAATATGCTGAAATGCGGCGCTTCTTGCCTATGCATATTTCAACAGGCGAGAAGGAGCGTTGCATTTCAGCATACGCTGTTCAACAACTCAAGTGGTTTCTCCAGGTTTCGCAGTATGAAACAAATTAAAAGGCCCATGAAATTGTTAAGCTTGTCCAACTAGCAGACCTACGACATCGTTATTTACTGTTAACTAATTGTTTTACCTCATCATAGGTCTGTTACACGGACAAGTTGTTAGCGGAAAAGTTCATCAAATGTATCGGTTGCATCGGATTTGCCGACAAAAAGTTATTTGGTCCGATAAAAACTCATTAGGTCTTCCGACTTCCGTCGGAAGACCTATTGTTTTCGTAACCGTGGAAAATTGGATCAGCGATTTCTCAAGAACCCTGTAAGCTAGGACAATGAAAGTTCTCCAACGTTACGTTTGGAGTAAAAGCTAGATTGGTCTTTTTTATTTTTGGTCTCTGTTATTTTTTTTTATCATGTTTTTTAGTAGATTCAAATATTTGACGGGAGCGTCGAATTACTCAAAAGGACCGAAAATTTCATGTTTTGCTATTTGTAAGCTTAAATATCTCGTATTTTGCTATCTACAATTTCCATTCTTTTTGAAAGTCGACAGCCATGCAAGATATGAAATGCTAGATGCACACTGTAACGATTTATTACGATGACGTCCTTCACCGTCCTTCATATTTCCAAATTCAGAAGTTCATAGGAGGAAGACACTTTTTTGCTTATAATAGTAAACAAAAATTAAGCTTATGAAGTTTCCTAAAAATTTCAATATTATTATTTTTTATCCATATATCTGTCTTATTTAGTCTTTCTGATTTTTCCTATCTCTTACTGTTGAAAAGATATGAGCATCGAAATTTTGAGTTGGGTATTTCGATACACCTTCACGCCAACAGATCGGGCGCACACTAAAGTTGGTAGTCCGAGTCCGACTCGAGAAAAGCAGTGTTGAGATTTTCAAATTCCGATTTCACGGCAATGATGAATATGCATTTCATAAATACGTTTCGATATACACAATTTGATTTTAAAACAGTTGATTAATTTAGAAGAGATCAGCTACAAACCAGAATTTACACACAAAAAGTGGTAGTTTGATTCCGATTTCTAACCTACAAACCTGTTTCTAAACTTCAATAACTATATTTTGAACATCAAGTTTAATTTCTAATTCTAGCAAACGTTCGAACATAATTTTCGGTTGGTTTATTTACAAATTGATGAACAATTTCTCCAACATTCCCCCCCCCCCTCGTTTTTCGTAAACAGTTCTGTTTATATTGAACGATGTCGCCATGATGGAAATTCAAAATAAACTTTGAAAAAAAGGAAGGGGGGGGTCCAAATTTGAACCTGCACAGCGAGAACCTCATGGTATTTATATATATATATATTGAACGTAACTTGTTATTACCATTTCTTTTCTCAAGAAAATTGGTTCTACAGCTACGAGCTCGCCTTTTTTATGGGGGAAGGGGGCAGGAAGAATTTGCAAAAAAAAAAATCCCGGCTCTGAAAATGCTGAAAAAAATATTCCGGCCCAAAGGGCCGGCAATTTTTTTTCCCGGACCATGCAAAAGTAAGGATACATTGCATGATATGGAAATTTTTGCTGGCCCTTTGTGCCAGACAATTTAAAGTCAAAAAATTAATTAATATAAATACAAACTGTTCACATAGCTGTATCTACCAGAGACCTAATACGCATAGGCACAAAAATCTAGAAAAGGTTCTATTTAAACATCATACAATCTGTCTGAAATTCGCTAATTGCAAAGAGACATCTGAAGGAACGGTTATTAACTCATACTCTGTAACAGCGGGGAGTTTAACTTACACAGACATTCACAACATTTGACAATTTGTTTAAATCCGGCCCGAAGAACCGGCGAAAATTTTTCTCCGACTCTGGTAATGGCTGAAAAAATGGCCTGCTCAGAAAATTGCTGAAAAAATTTTACCGGCTGGCAATAGAATTCCTGCCTCCCCCCCCCCCCCAAATCAAATGGTTGCTCACCAACAATTATCGGTTTGAAAATTTAATGTTACTGCTATTTGAAAACTTAAATATATAATATAAATACATGTAATGTGACGTCCTTCATATTTCCAAACCAAAAATTGTATAGGAGGAAGACACTCTTGTTGCAACCGCAACAAGAAACCTTTCTAGTCATGTATCTATTATTTGAACAGATAAAGATTCCCAAATGTTTTATCACAGGAACCTGTCATTTTATGAGAGAAAATGTTTTATTATTCACAACCTCAGACCTCTGTGTTCCTCTTAGAAATATTATACATATAAGATGACGAACACAGTGGCTTAAGGTTGTGAATAATAATTTATTTTCTCTAATAAAATAACAGCTTTCTGTGGTCCAACATTTCATTGGAAGATTTCAGGAAGTCTGAACTGAATTATTTATTTTCAAGAATTTCAGATATTAAATGTCCTATGCATTCTCAAAATCCAGAGGAAGAGATTACTCATTAGACGTTTCTTCAAGAAATCAGTCCGTAAATTACTTCATCTAAGAGAGTCTAAGACAGAGGAAATTCGAGCAAACTTTATACATGATAACAAGTACATGCAAGTGTTCCAAGTACATGAATGATAACCATTATGAAAGTGTTCCAAGTATAAAAATCTTTTCCGTTTGCACTGTATCTCCTGAAATGTATCGCAGTACTAAAGGTATCACATTACTACATGGGGAATCCCCTTGGGTACAGGATACAGATATGCATATCTAGGTCATTATCTAGGTCATTGTCCAGGTCATTATCCTGTCAAATAGTTCCGATTATTTTCTTATTATTTTCAACAATTGGTGGAAAATACACACAATGTTTATCTTGAATTGTCTTCCCGTGATTTTTTACTAGATAGATAAAATAAAATTTTGAATATAGTTTAAAGTGTGTGAGACATCTACATGTGTGGAAGAATACGTGTGAAAATGGGTCCTCAGATCCAGATCATAAAATTCGAATAATTCCGGTCCGGAACCAGGTGCATGGCTTTGAAAAATATTAACAAGAGCCCCAGGGGGCACAACGCTCACCTGATACCCATGCACGCTCTAACTGACATACTGACATTGAATACTGATAGTGCCAGTACCAGGATTTTAGCCCACAACCTTTCTAAAAAGATTTTTGCCGGATGCAGAGAAGTGTTTTTTTTTTCAGACAACCTTTAAAAGTACCAAAAAAAAAAAAATAGTCACATTTCAAAACAATAACTTTTTTACTGATTTGAAAAAAAAAACGGATAAAGTGGTCCAACGTCATATGCCCAGCTAGTATAGTTCAATTATGCAACATCAAAAATAAAATCATATTGTAAAATTCCACATAAATGTGCAGCAGAAAAAGAATAAAACAATGAAATGATTTCACAAATTAAGTTTATTTAAAATTGAACACAAAACCTTTCATTATTGATAGCTAGCATGCCAGAAATTATAAAGCCTGTGTTTGTGAAACGAGAATGCCCCCGGCGGCATATTTGTTAGTATAAACACCATTTTCTGTTAAGTATGTGAGAGGTCAGGGTCAGCGTAATATTGGTATCAATGGAAAGATCTTGTCACAAGGAATACACATGTACAATATGAAAGCCCTATCACTATAACCATTCAAAAGTTATGCCCAATGTTAAAGTTTTTGAGAAGTACGTGAAAGGTCAAGGTTATGGTCATGAGGTCAAAAATTTTGGTAAATACACATGTGAAATATGAAACCTCTATCACCAGCTTCCATTCAAAAGTTATGCCCAATGTTAAAGTTTTTCGGAAAACAGACAGACAAACAGACAGATGGACAGGCCAAAAACTTTATGCTCCCGAATCTTTTATTCCAGGGGCATAAAAAACAAAGATTTTTTCGGTTTTGCCTTTATTCACTGAAATCTATGAATTATGCTTTTGAATAGTATTGATTTCATCTCAAATACATGAAACGTACAGTTAAAATCGTTTTGATCCAATATTCATCAATTCAAGTGAGTTGTGCAGAAATTGGGCCAGTTTGTTTTCCAAAAAAGCAATGTATGTGAGTGCTGTTGAGATTATCGTCAGGATCTCCTTTAACTCATTTGTGTCACACTTATGCCCTTTGCCGTGTGGAGCTCGTAAAAAAGTTCCCCGCGAGGGGTTTGACAGTAAGTGTTTTGAATGTTTTTTTCCCTGACATTGTCGCCATAGCACTTTCTATATACCTCAGACAGTGCATGTATTTTGTATATTGTTTTCATTTTCGTGCGTGAACATCGACGGCGGGTGCGGCTAGCCAACAGGGGATGCTTACTCCTCCCGGGCACCTGATCCCACCTCTAGCTTGCTAGGGGTCCGTCGATGCTCAATTTGGTGCTCTGTTGTGAGTGCTGTTGAGATTATCGTCAGGATCTCCTTTAACTCATTTGTATCAAACCTCATGACCCAGTGAAGCCACTTGAACAAATAATTTTCAGTAAATATGCTGAAATGCGACGCTTCTTGCCTATGCATATTTCAAGAGGCGAGAAGGAGCGTCGCATTTCAGCATACGCTGTTCAACAACTCAAGTGGTTTCTCTAAGGTTTCGCAGTTTGAAACAAATTAAAAGGCCCATGAAATTGTTAAGCTTGTCCAACTAGCAGACCTACGACATCGTTATTTATTGTTAACTAATTGTTTTACCTCATCATAGGTCTGTTACACGGACAAGTTGTTAGCGGAGAGAGTTCATGAAATGTATCGGTTGCATAGGATTTGCCGACAAGAAGTTATTTGGTCCGATAAAAACTCATTATGTATCTATTATTTGAACAGATAAAAATTCCCAAATGTCTTAACACAGGATCCTGTCGTTTTATGAGAGAAAATGTTTTATTATTCACAACCTCAGGCCTCTGTGTTCCTCTTAGAAATATTATACATACAAGATGACGAACACAGTGGCTTAAGGTTGTGAATAATAATTTATTTTCTCTATTAAAACAACAGCTTCTGTGGTCCAACATTTCATTGGAAGATTTCAGGAACTCTGAACGGAATTATTTATTTTCAAGAATTTCAGATATTAAATGTCCTATGCATTCTCAAAATCCAGAGGAAGAGATTACTCATTAGACGTTTCTTCAAGAAGAGTCTAAGACAGAGGAAATTCGAGCAAACTTTATACATGACAACAAGTATATGCAAGTGTTCCAAGTACATGAATGATAACCATTATGAAAGTGTTCCAAGTATAAAAATCTATTCCGTTTGCACTGTATCTCCTGAAATATATCGCAGTACTGCTTTGCGGTTTGTATTGCAATGAAGCGCCTAGCGGAATACGATGCGCCTTGGGGACGAAGATGAATTAATGCATATCTAGGTCATTGTCCTGTCAAATAGTTCCGATTATTTTCTTATTATTTTCAACAATTGGTGGAAAATACACACAATGTGTATCTTGAATTGTCTTCCCGTGATTGTTTACTAGATAGATGAAATAAAATTTTGAATATAGTTTTAAAGTGTGTGAGACATCTACATGTGTGGAAGAATACGTGTGAAAATGGGTCCTCAGATCATAAAATTCGAATAATTCCGGTCCGGAACCAGGTGCATGGCTTTGAAAAAATATTAAAAAAGTTGTGTACTTTTAATCTTTACGGCATTTTTTTTTTGTGATTCAAATAAAATTTCTTCATTCAAAAGTAGTATCAATGTGTATAACCCGGTGCGATTTGAGAATTTTTCTCCTATCTTAAAAAATATTCCTTAAAAATCCAAAAGTGGATATCTGGACAAAATTCTTTCACTTGTAGGGTACCATGCATGAGTACCTCATACCTACAAATTGTCATGACAATCTGAAGAGTGGTTATAGAAAAGAAGCAGAAAATGTATGAAAATCACCCCCCCCCCCCTTCCTTTTTTACATAAGAAAAAAAATTCATAAAAAATCAAAAAAATAAAATTTAAGCATAAAATACATATCAAAGCATTAAGTAAGTTAAATATGATAAATATGTAGTAAATGAGTGTGTAAAATCATACACTTATTGAGTTATTTAAAGAAAAAGTGCAAAAATGTGCATTTCTGACTAAGTCCGAAAAGACGTCAAAAACGCGTCAAAAATTAGTTATCGGATTTTAACGAAATGAACAAACTTGAATCATACATCCTTCTAGATCACATAGATACAATTAGTTTTTCAATCCATTCAGTGGAACTGGAGAAGAAGATTTTTTTCAGAGGGGTACCCTCCGGGGCCTATTTGACCCCGCCCTGGATCCACCCCTGAAGGGATCGAGCCGAAATGAACAAACTTGGTAGAAGACCTTTAGTACTTCATGCATACCAAGTTTCATCAAAATCCCTTCAGCCGTTCTTGAGCAGAAGTTGAAAATGTTAAAAGTTTACGACGGACGGACGGACGACGGACGCCACACTATGACAATAGCTCACTTGAGCCTTTGGCTCAGGTGAGCTAAAAAAGTTGTGAACTTTTATTCTTTACGGCATTTTTAGCTCACCTCGACGAAGTTGAGTGAGCTTATGCTATAACCCCACGCGTCCGCGTCCGCGTCCGCGTCCGTGTCCGCGTCCGCGTCCGGTTAAGAAGTTTGGGGTAGCTCAGTATCTGACAAAGTACTTATGCTACAGTAACCAAACTTGCACAAGTGATTCATCTTTGGATGCTGAGGTGAACCCATGCATCAGATGCAGCATCTGACCTACATTTTCCGCTTGGGTGACTTGGTTAAGAAGTTTGGGGTAGCTCGGTATCTGACAAAGTACTAATGCTACAGTAACCAAACTGGCACAAGTGATTCATCTTTGGATGCTGAGGTGAACCCATGCATCGTATGCAGCATCTGACCTACATTTTCCGCTCGAGTGACTTGGTTAAGAAGTTTGGGGTACCTCAGTATCTGACAAAGTACTAATGCTACAGTAACCAAACTGGCACAAGTGATTCATCTTTGGATGCTGAGGTGAACCCATGCATCGTATGCAGCATCTGACCTACATTTTCTGCTTGAGTGACTTGGTTAAGAAGTTTGGGGTAGCTCAGTATCTGACAAAGTACTAATGCTACAGTAACCAAACTGGCACAAGTGATTCATCTTTGGATGCTGAGGTGAACCCATGCATCAGATGCAGCATCTGACCTACATTTTCCGCTTGAGTGACTTGGTTAAGAAGTTTGGGGTAGCTCAGTATCTGACAAAGTACTGATGCTACAGTAACCAAACTTGCACAAGTGATTCATCTTTGGATGCTGAGGTGAACCCATGCATCGGATGCAGCATCTGACCTACATTTTCCGCTTGAGTGACTTGGTTAAGAAGTTTGGGGTAGCTCAGTATCTGACAAAGTACTAATGCTGCAGTAACCAAACTTGCACAAGTGATCCTTCTTTGGATGCCGAGATGGACCTATGCATCGGATGCAGCATCTGACCTACTTTTTCCGCTTGAGTAATTTCGCTTTTAAAAGCCAATATTGAGCAAAGTATAAGTGCTACATGAACCAAACTTGCATATTGGATGTATCTTTGATCAAACTTTCATAAAATGACCTTGACTTACTTTTTCCGCTTGAGTGATTTTGCCTTTAAAAGCCAATATTGAGCAAAGTATAAGTGCTAGATATTCCAAACTTGCATATTAGATGTATCTTTGATCAAACTTTCATAAAATGACCTCGACCTACTTTTTCCGCTTGAGTGATTTTGCCTTTAAAAGCCAATATTGAGCAAAGTATAAGTGATACATGTACCAAACTTGCATATTGGATGTATCTTTGATCAATCTTTCATAAAATGACCTTGACCTACTTTTTCCGCTTGAGTGATTTTGCTCTATTAAGCCAATATTGAGCAAAGTATAACTGCTACATGTACCAAACTTGCATATTGGATGTATCTTTGATCAAACTTTCATAAAATGACCTTGACCTACTTTTTCTGCTTGAGTGGTTTTGCCTTTAAAAGCCAATATACATGTACTAAGAAATATGTTTGAATTGAATTTTGCTGTCACGAGGTGAGCTTCGTAATCTGTGATTACCTTTGTTTTTCTATGTAATTCAAATAAAATTTCTAAACATTCAAAAGTAGTGTCAATGTGTTTAAGCCGGTGCGAATTGAGAATTTTTCTCCTATTTTTGGTAAGAAAGTACTTGAAAAATAACTGGGATCTGGATCCTACACGGCAAAAAATGGCTTGTTCCCGACTTTAAAAATGAAATTCTAAACAAGTATAAAGAATTTAAATAATTGAATCATATCACATAAAAGGTCAATCAATAAGACATTGGAGCATGTGTCACTTGTTGAATTATCAGCTGTAACTATGGATGAAAGGTCGATCTAAAAATGGAAAACATACATTATACCTATGTACAATCTTAAAAAATATTCCTTAAAAATCCAAAAGTGGATATCTGGACAAAATTCTTTCACTTGTAGGGTACCATGCATGAGTACCTCATACCTACAAATTGTCATGACAATCTGAAGAATGGTTATAGAAAAGAAGCAGAAAATGTATGAAAATCACCCCCCCCCCCCTTCCTTTTTACATAAGAAAAAAAATCATAAAAAATCAAAAAAATAAAATTTAAGCATAAAATACATATCAAAGCATTAAGTACGTTAAATATGATAAATATGTAGTAAATGAGTGTGTAAAATCATACACTTATTGAGTTATTTAAAGAAATAGTGCAAAAATGTGCATTTCTGACTAAGTCCGAAAAGACGTCAAAAACGCGTCAAAAATTTGACTTCGAAGTGGAACCAAAAATAACAACACTTCTTAAGACATCTCTCTAGATCATCCTGATGCTTTCGGTTTGAAGAAGTTTGTCAAAGGAGGGTACCCCCCGTGACCTACTTTTGGCTGTGGTGGCGCCACCTGTTGACAGATCCGGACGAAAAACAACAACACTTGTAGGGGACCATGAGTACTTCATACCTACCAAGTTTCATCAAAATCCCTTTAGCCTTTCTGGAGAAGAAGTTTAAAATGTGAAAAGTTTACGACGACGGACGACGACGACGACGGACGACAGACGCAACACTATGACAATAGCCTATGGCTCAGGTGAGCTAAAAAGCGGATAAAAACAAGATTCTGTCTTTACATGAGGTGGTACCCGGTCAGCTCAGCCTTGAAACTGCCCAGGGTGTCGGAGTCCACTATGTAACCAGGGAGCTGATTCCACAGGCGTATGGCTGTTGGAAAGAATGATGTCCTGTACACTGTAGTACGTGTGTGTGGTACAAGGAATCTCTGTGAATGGCCCCTGGTGCTTAGGGATGTTGGATGTAGGAACTGTGCTGCTGGGATATCAACCAGGTCATGAGCAATACGGTACATCATGGTGACCTGTGCTATATTCCGACGGTGTTGGAGTGTCTGCCACTGGAGTTGCTGTAGCATAGATGTAACAATACTTGTGCGCTGGTAGTCTTCAGTGGCGAATCTGGCAGCTCTTCTTTGGACAGCTTCCAGCTTGTTGATGCTGTCTTTCTTGGAAGGATTCCAGACACTTGCTGCATATTCCAGGCTGGGTCTGACAAGGGTTGTATAACACTGTGCCTTGATGTTAGTTGGGCAACGGCGGATGTTCCTGCCTAGGAAGGCCATGGCGGAGTTTGCCTTCTTCGTGATTTTGTCTATGTGAGTGTCCCAGCCTAAGCTTTTATGGATGTTCAGCCCCAAGTATTTAGCTGTGATGTTGAGGACCTGGTTGTGGATGGCATAGTCCATATGTAGAGGTGTTCTTTTCCTACTTATCCGGAGTACTTCACATTTGTCAGGGTTGAATGTCATCATCCACTTCTCCTCCCATTGTTGAAGGCAAGATCTTTCTGCAGCTCGACTTGATCTTGGGGCCCCCTGATGATCTGCTACAGGAGGCAGTCGTCTGCGAATAGCCTAGTGGTTGATGATACTGATGATGGGAGGTCGTTGATGAACAATAAAAACAGGAGTGGGCCCAACATCGTCCCTTGTGGAACCCCTGATGACACGGGTGTGGCGGAGGATGATTGCCCTTCAAGTACGACACACTGTGTGCGGTCTGTAAGGAAGCTGGCAATCCATCTGTGAAGTTGGCCTCTTACGCCGTAGTGATGGAGCTTCATCAGGAGTCTTCTGTGAGGAACCTTGTCGAAGGCTTTGGAAAAGTCTAACAGTATACAGTCTACCTGTTCTCCGATGTCCAAGCTCTGTGCTAGATCATTGATGGACAGGATCAGTTGTGCTTCAGTGGAGCGATGCTTCCTTAATCCATTTTGGAAGTACTAGTCAGATAAGAGACCATGGGCGTCCTTGTGGCTTATTACGTGGCTGTGGACCACATGCTCCATTACCTTGCTACAGACTGATGTCAGAGATACTGGGCGATAGTTTACTGCCATATTCCTATCTCCCTTCTTAAACAAGGGAGTGATGTTTGCTGCCTTCCAGTCTGATGGTACTGTGCCTTGATCGAGAGAGGCTTGGAAGAACAGACTCAGAGCTGGTGAAAGTTCATGAGATGTTTCTTTCAGGAGACGTTGAGACACAGAGTCAGGACCTGTTGCTTTGTGTCGGTTGAGGTTGGATAGAAATTTACATATTCCAGCCTTGTGTATAGTGATGTTGTCTACTTCTGGATGGGGACTCTGTTCCATTTCTGGCATGTTTACAGATGGGTCCTCTATAGAGAACACTGAAGTGAACTGCTTGTTCAATATGTCTGCCTTGGTAGCCGCATCACTATATACTACTCCATCACGTTTGAGGGGAGCTACACTACTAGCATCTGTTCTTTTGCTCTTAATGAAACTCCAGAGGCGTTTTGGTTTCTGGTTTTCATCCATAATGATTTCATTTACATATTCACTGTAACGCTCCTTGCATCTAACATGGACTGGGTTCTTTAATTCCTTGTATACTGAGAAGTCATGGTTGGAACGAGACTTCATATATCTTTTATAGGCCCGATGTTTACGCCTTGATAGCCTCTTTAGGTCCTGTGTTATCCAGGGTTGACTATACCTTTGTGTTGTCATTTTAGATGGAACACATGTGTCAAGGACTGAGATGCAACCAGTTTTGAGGGCACACCAGAGGCTGTCGATGGGTTCAGTGGTACTATGATTTTGTACGTAGTTGTCACTGAAGTTTCTCATGTGGTTCCTCAAGTCTGTCATGTTTGCCTTTTTCCAAAGGTATACAGTACAAATCATTACACGTGTCTCACTTTTTTATACATAGGATTTACACTTGACCTTTAGCTAATATTACATGTAAATTTGTCATAAATGTCCTATGCACATGTTGACAGGCAAATTGATCTTTGACCTTGCTGTGGTTGATTTTACATGTAAATTTTGAAAAATGAAGTACATCAAACAGAAGGTGATGAAATGAACATTTGACCTTTGACACCAGTGTCTTACCTTAATCACATGTAAAAGAGATGAATTCTTACATGTAATTCTTTTAAGGAAAGATAAAGTATAATTAATTTTTTTGGTAACCTTTCACCTAAGGCTTAATTAGATTACATGTAAAAATACATTTACATGGAAAATTACCAATTAATTAAAAATAGATAAATGATTGGTTTAATCATTTGACCTCATTGACATTTGTCAGTTTATTTTACATGTAATTTTTATGTGTAAAAAAAGAAAGAATTGTTACATGTAATTCTCTAAGGTGAGATTTACATGTAAGTAAAATTAAATGTTTGGTAATCTTTCATCTGAGGCTTTATTGAACCAACATACATGTATTAAAATACATTTACATCGAAAAATGTCAATTATACCATAGATAAATGATGAGTCTAATGATTTGACCTCATCGACATTTTTCAATTAATTTGAAATGTGAATATTATCCTGGCCTGAGTCGGGACACAAGGCTAGCCAGCATTGCAGGCAGTGAAGGCATGTCAATTGCATCTAGAGAACTAGGGGCAAATCCTGTGTACGTTGACGAGCAAACTGCGGAGAGGCACACCTACTACAGGCAAGCAGTCGTGTAAAAAGAGATGAATTGTTACATGCAATTCTCTAAGGATGAAAGATAAAGTATATATTAAAATTCCAATTAATAACAAAATTATGGATGAATGATGGGTATGAATATTTGACCTCATTGATATTTGTAAATTTTATTTCACATGTGATTATCACACATGTAAAGAGTTGAACTCATATCTTTCTATAATTTAATTCTATTCTGTAAAGATAAAAGAAATTGATTAAATCACACTAAAGGAAGCAGGAATCAATCTGGACAGTGACATCAGCGTTTCCCCCGTTATTTTTACATTTGTCAATTTTACATGTCTTTGTAAAAAGAGATGAATTGTTACATGTAATTTTCTTAGTTGAGGTAAGTTATAAATAAATTTTTCTCGAGAACTTTGACGACTATTTCCTTTTGTTAAAAGTGGAGAAAATTCTTTTTAGCTCACAGCGACGAAGTAGAGAGGGGCTTATGCCATCGCCCTGTTGTCGGTGTCAGCGTCCGCACTATAGGTTAAGCAAAATGCATATGGGACAGGTCTATAACCGCGAAACTATAAGTCCTACATCAACCAAACTTACATAGATTATGCATCTGACGATGCTTTCAACAATGCATGGTACAGAGGCTGCATCTGACCTACATTTCATGCTTGAGTGAGCAGGTTGGGTAAAATGGGATAAGTTCATTCCCACCTTTACTATAAGTCCTACACCAATCAAACTTGCATGGATGATGCATATGAGGATGCTTACTACAGTGTATTGCATGGAGGCTGCATCTGACCTACATTTCATACTTGAGTGAGCAGGTAGGGTAAATGGGACAGGTCCATTCCTGCTAGGGCTGGGATGATACATTGATATATCGATAAATCACGATACAGTGTTCCACGATACATGTATCGATACGTTGGGGCAATATTGTGATACCCGGACCCGTTTTAACTCAGTTCAAACGCATGAAAACTCTCGGCAACTCCGTCAATTGAAAGCTTTTTGTTGACTAATCTTCCTCTGTTTGCTCCAAATAGCATGCAAATTGCACAATGCATTACAGTATAATTATCAATTTTCTGAACTTCGCGGGAATCCTAAAGATATCTCATGTTCGTTTAAAAAATTGAAATCGGCGACAAAAGTCAAGTTTTCAAAATTCGTATCTAGATATCGCGATCTTAATTAACAAAGTATGAAACCATTGTCCAGAGAAGCGACCTGATGTTATCAACGCTTATTAATATCTGGATTAGAGAGTGGGTAGACATTGTTTGCAATGCGCGACGTAAAAACGACATGAAGTAACCATTGTCTTGTAGCTATTCATGCGAGCATAATCCATTTATTAATCAATTTTTTTTTAGATACTGGCGTTCAACCTTAATCTTTTCAATTTTAAGTTTAAAATCTATCCATCGGAAAAAAGAGTACTGAAATCGTATGCAAACTTTATAGTTACTCAACTTTGTAAATTTTTAATATAAACCCGACTCAAGTCAATTCTTGATTGAACGTCGCGAGCAGCTCTTGAGAAAAAAAAATAAAAAAAAAACGTCTGCATGTCTACGATCCTTATATATCTATTATATTTTCTTATCTCTTTCAAACATTAAGAAAAAGTCTTGTCGGCGAAAAGTTTCACTAAAGAATCAAAATCATTTAAGATTACGTCAACGTGATTAAAGCACATTCTCTCTCTCAAAATACATGCACATAAAATAATACAAGAAGAAACGGAAAACCTTTTGTCCTAAAAAAAAAAACAAAGTGCAGGATATATCCATCAGATAAAATCAAACTCATTTTAAGATCAAGTATGCTGCAATTCTTTCAATATTCTTTGGAAAGGAGCCTATGTTATAAAGAATTATACTTAAAAAAATTCCTCATGAAGAAATATTCAGTTTAGGATTACTCAAATAGGAAGGGGAACTGAAAAGAGAGATATACGTGTACCGTGTAATTCTATGTTTTGAAAAAAGGAGGGGGGGGGGGTGTTACATAAATTCATGAACTTTTCATATGCAAACTAAGAGTAGGTGGCCTTCGAATTTACCAATTCAAAGCTTGCCTTGGTGATGAAGTTACTGAGAAAATGAACATTATTATTTTATACAAAAAGTATAAATACATGTTTATAAGGCGAAAAAATCATGGCAAAGGATACAGATGTATCTTGACTTGTAGCTAACTAGCCTCTGTCCATCAGTAAGAACTTGTGATTTTATTGTAATAATTGTTCAAAGTTTCCGAAGATTGTTTAATTGCTTGCGTGGGTTTTTTTTTTTTGTTATTTTTTGGGGGGTTAGTCTTGATTTTGTCTCCAGGATCTAGAAAGATGTAGTTATATCAAAATATTTTAATGTTATACTTAAGTTTCATTCAATAAAGCCAGAATCCTCATTACGGCAATGTATATCAGAAATATCGTGATACATATTGTATCGAAGACACTGTATCAGGATACATGTACGTATCGATACGCTTGAGACCCGTATCGTCCCAGCCCTAATTCCTGCCATACTATAAGTTCGACATCAACCATACTGGCATGGACAATGCGTTTGAGGATGCTTACTACAATGCACGGTACGGAAGCTGCATCTAAGCCACATTTCACGCTTCAGAAAGCAGGTGAGGTAAAATGGGACAGGTTCATTCCAGCCACACTATAAGTCCTACATCATCCGAACTTGAGCAGATGATAATCTGAGGATGCTTACTGCAATGCATATTACAGAGGTTGCATCTAACCCACATTTTACTCTTGATTATGCAGGTTAGGTAAAATGGGACAGGTCAATTCCAGCCTTACTATAAGTCCAACATCAACCAAACTGGTATGGATGATACATTTGAGGATGCTTACTGCAATGCATAGTGCAGAGGCTGCATCTGACCCACATTTTACACTTGATTATGCAGCTTAGGTAAAATGGGATAGGTCAATTCCAGCCTTACTATAAGTCCTACATCAACCAAACTTGTATGGATGATGTATATGAGGATGCTTACTACAATGCATGCTGCGGAGGCTGCATCTGACCTACATTTCATGCTTGAGCGAGCAGGTAAGGTAAATGGGACAGGTTATTATCCAAAGTTGTGTTGTTGATGCATCCAAGGATGCTAACTACAATGCATTGTACTGAGGCTGCATCTGACCCACACTCCTGCTTGAGCATTCAGGTGAAGTAGAATGGAACAGGTCCATTTTTGGCCCATTTTAAGTTCTAGGTCAATAAAAAAAATTGTGTGGGTGATGTATCTGAGGATGTTTACTGCAATGCACTGTACAGATGCTGCATCTGACCTATATTTCACACTTGATTGACCAGGTATGGTAAAATTAGAATCTTCATATCCAGCCTTCTTTGAATTTTTCATCAACCAAACTTATTTGGATGATGCATGTGGAAATACTTTGTGCAATGTAGGTACAGATGCTGGTCATGGGACAATAATGCCGTGGATGTCAGCGCTGTCATCTCTGATGACCTTATGTTTTTTATGATGTATCAAGTATTCTTCATTCAAATTAATTGAAAGGGCAATTCAGCACTGCCTTTTTTGTTTACAATGGATTTAGTTTATATCCGAAAAAAGGAACAGGTGTAGTTTTTTCATGAATTATATACAATGGTACAAACTCCTGTCCTTTTAACGGAATTAACTCAATCCATAAAAAAAATATATCACTGAAATATTTACATGTAAATTAAGGCATGTCAGAGCAATTTTACAGTTACATGTAGAATCATTCAATTTATGATATCGCATACTTAGCATAGTCACATACACATGTACATTTACAGAGGATACATTTTGTGTGTTAGTTTGTCTCTTTGTCTGTTATTCTGCAGACGCTTTTGCATTCACACTTTCAAATACAGGTAAATAACTACATCTTGATTGATTTGCAATGTACATTTTTACTTCTATTAAACGTTAATGGATGGTCAAGCATAATAAGACTGAACATCCAATGAGGGAAAAGGTCATTGTGAAAGTAAAGCTCACACATTAGGGTCAAATATGCGATAGGCTATATACTTGTCCTTGAATAGTTTAGTTCAAACGAAGCAGGAACCAATCTGGACAGTGCCATCAGTGTTTCTCCCGTTGTTTTTACATTTGTCAATTTCACATGTCATTACTATGTGTAAAAAGATATGAATTGTTACATGTAATTCTCTTAGGTGATGTAAATTATAATTGAATGTTTTCATGAACTTTCATCTGATGCTTAATTAGACTGCATGTACAAATTATATTTTCACAATAACCCATTAATAACAAAAATGAAAGATGAGTATGGGTATTCATGTTTAAATGTTGTTTTACATGTGACGATCACATGTGTAAAGAGTTCATAGCTTTCTTTAATTTAATTCTATTCGGTGAAGATAAAAGATGTAATTGATTAAATCACACCCTTAGCAAGAGTCTCATACAGTTATAGAGGACACATTGTCTGATAATCTGCCTGTCTGTCTGTTAGTCTGCAGTCACTTTTATGCATTCAGACTCTCTAATAAAGAAAATGGCTACAACTTTATTGATATGCAAGGTACATTTTTACTTCCAATAAACTTTAATGGATTGTTAAGTGTAATAAGACTGAACACCCAATGAGGGACAAGGTCATTGTGAAAGTCAAGCTCACACATTAGGGTCAAATATGTGACTGGCTATATACTTGTCCTTGAATCGTGTAGTTCAAACGAAGCAGGAATCAATCCGGACAGTGTCATCAGTGTTTTCCCCGTTGTTTTTACATTTGTCAATTTTACATGTCATTACTATGTGCAATAAGAGATAAATTGATTCCCTGGGTGAGTTTGTTTTCGAGAACTTTGATGACTAATTCCTTTCGTTAAAAGTGAGCATTAATTTTTATATGGTATATCAAATATTCTCCATTCAAATTGATTGATAGGAAAACTGAACGGCTATTCAGCATTGCCTTTTTTATTTACAATGGATTGAGTTTATATCCGAAAAAAAGAAACAGGTGTAGTTGTTTCATGAATTATATTCAATGATACAAACTCCTGTCTTTTTTAAGGAATTAACTAAATCCATAAAAAAAAAGATGTATTACTGAAATATTTACATGTAAATTAAGGCATGTCAGAGCAATGTTACAGTTACATGAAAAATCATTTTATTTGTGATATCGCATACTAGCATAGTCATATACATGTACAGATGATACATTGTCTGTTAGTCTGTATGTTATTCTGCAGACACTTTTGCAAGCTCGCACATTAGAGTCAAAGATGTGACAGGCAATATACCTGTCCTTGAATCGTGTAGTTCAAACGAAGCAGGAACCAATCTGGACAGTGCCATCAATGTTCCTCCCATTGTTTTTACATTTGTCAATTTTACATGTCATTACTATGTGTAAAATGAGATGAATTGTTACATGTAATTCTCTTTGGTGATGTAAATTATAATTGAATGTTTTCATGAACTTTCATCTGATGCTTAATTAGACTGCATGTACAAATTATATTTTCACATATGGAAAAAAAACCCCATTAATAACAAAATTATAGATGAAAGATGAGTATGGGTATTCATGTTTAAATGTTGTTTTACAAGTGACGATCACATGTGTAAAGAGTTCATAGCTTTCTTTAATTTAATTCTATTCGGTGAAGATAAAAGATGCAATTAATTAAATCACTTCCTTAGCAAGAGCCCCTTACAGTTATAGAGGACACGTTGTTTGATAGTCTGCCTGTCTGTCTGTTAGTCTGCATACACTGTTATGCATTCAGACTCTCAAATAAAGAAAATGGCTACAACTTTATTGATATGCAAGGTACATTTTTACTTCCATTAAATGTTAATGGATGGTCAAGCATAGTAAGACTGAACACCCAATGAGGGACAAGGTCATTGTAAAAGTCAAGCTCACACATAAGGGTCAAATATGTGACAGGCTATATACTTGTCCTTGCATCGGGTAGTTCAAACGACACAGGAATCAATCTGGACTGCGCCATTGGTGTTTTCCCCCATTGTTTTTATATCTGTCAATTTTACATGTCATTACTACGTGTAATAAGAGATGAATTGTTACATGTAATTCTCTTAGGTGATGATGTTTTCAAGAACTAAGAAGACTATTTCTTTTTGTTAAAAGTGGATAAGATTAATTTTTATATGATGTATCAAGTATTCCTCTTCAAATTGATTGAAAGGAAAACTGAACGGCTATTCAGCATTGCCTTTTTTATTTACGATGGACTGAGTTTATATCCCGAAAAAAGGAACAGGTGTAGTTGTTTCATGAATTATATTCAATGATACAAACTCCTGTCTTTTTTAAGGAATTAACTAAATCCATCGAAAAAAAAAATGATGTATTACTGAAATATTTACATGTAAATTAAGGCATGAGCAATTTTTATGTAAATTAAGGCATGAGCAATTTACATGTAAATTAAGGCATGAGCAATTAAGGCATGAGCAATGTCAGAGCAATTTTACAGTTACACGAAAAATCATTTTATTTGTGATATCGCATACTAGCATAGTCATATACATGTACAGATGATACATTGTCTGTTAGTTTGTATGTTATTCTGCAGACACTTTTGCAAGCTCGCACATTAGAGTCAAAGATGTGACAGGCAATATACCTGTCCTTGAATCGTGTAGTTCAAACGAAGCAGGAACCAATCTGGACAGTGCCATCAATGTTCCTCCCATTGTTTTTACATTTGTCAATTTTACATGTCATTACTATGTGTAAAAAGAGATGAATTGTTACATGTAATTCCCCTAGGTGATGTAAATTATAATTGAATGTTTTCATGAACTTTCATCTGATGCTTAATTAGACTGCAAGTACAAATTATATTTTCACATATGGAAAAAAACCCCATTAATAACAAAATTATAGATGAAAGATGAGTATGGGTATTCATGTTTAAATGTTGTGTTACATGTGACGATCACATGTGTAAAGAGTTCATAGCTTTCTTTAATTTATTTCTATTCGGTGAAGATAAAAGATGCAATTAATTAAATCACTTCCTTAGCAAGAGCCTCTTACAGTTATAGAGGGCACGTTGTCTGATAGTCTGCCTGTCTGTCTGTTAGTCTGCAGACACTGTTATGGTTATGCATGCAGACTCTCAAATAAAGAAAATAGCTACAACTTTATTGATATGCAAGGTACATTTTTACTTCCATTAAATGTTAATGGATGGTCAAGCATAGTAAGACTGAACACCCAATGAGGGACAAGGTCATTGTAAAAGTCAAGCTCACACATTAGGGTCAAATATGTGACAGGCTATATACTTGTCCTTGCATCGTGTAGTTCAAACGACACAGGAATCAATCTGGACTGCGCCATTGGTGTTTTCCCCCATTGTTTTTATATCTGTCAATTTTACATGTCATTACTATTTGTAATAAGAGATGAATTGTTACATGTAATTCTCTTAGGTGATGATGTTTTCAAGAACTAAGATGACTATTTCTTTTTGTTAAAAGTGGATAACATTAATTTTTATATGATGTATCAAGTATTCCTCTTCAAATTGATTGAAAGGAAAACTGAACGGCTATTCAGCATTGCCTTTTTTATTTACGATGGATTGAGTTTATATCCCAAAAAAAAAAGGAACAGGTGTAGTTGTTTCATGAATTATAAACAATGATACGAACATCCGTCCTTTTTAAGGAATTGACTCAATCCATAAAAGTAAAGATATATCACTGAAATATTTACATGTAAATTAAGGCATGTAAGAGCAATTTTACAGTTACATGTAAAATCATTCGATTTATGATTCATTATCGCATCCTTAGCATAGTCACATACATGTACAGAGGATACATTGTTTGTTAGTTTGATTCTTTGCCTTTTATTCTGCAGACACTTTTGCATTCAAACTTTTATATGTCATTACTATTTGTAAAAAGAGATGTTAGTCTGCAGTCACTTTTATGCATTCAGACTCTCAAATAAAGAAAATGGCTACAACTTTATTGATATGCAAGGTACATTTTTACTTCCAATAAACTTTAATGGATTGTTAAGTGTAATAAGACTGAACACCCAATGAGGGACAAGGTCATTGTGAAAGTCAAGCTCACACATTAGGGTCAAATATGTGACTGGCTATATACTTGTCCTTGAATCGTGTAGTTCAAACGAAGCAGGAATCAATCTGGACAGTGTCATCAGTGTTTTCCCCGTTGTTTTTACATTTGTCAAATTTACATGTCATTACTATGTGTAATAAGAGATAAATTGATTCCCTAGGTGAGTTTGTTTTCGAGAACTTTGATGACTAATTCCTTTCGTTAAAAGTGAGCATTCATTTTTATATGGTATATCAAATATTCTTCATTCAAATTGATTGATAGGAAAACTGAACGGCTATTCAGCATTGCCTTTTTCATTTACGATGGATTGAGTTTATATCCGAAAAAAGGAACAGGTGTAGTTGTTTCATGAATTATATTCAATGATACAAACTCCTGTCTTTTTTAAGGAATTAACTAAATCCATCGAAAAAAAATTGATGTATTACTGAAATTTTTACATGTAAATTAAGGCATGTCAGAGCAATTTTACAGTTACATGAAAAATCATTTTATTTGTGATATCGCATACTAGCATAGTCATATACATGTACAGATGATACATTGTCTGTTAGTTTGTATGTTATTCTGCAGACACTTTTGCAAGCTCGCACATTAGAGTCAAAGATGTGACAGGCAATATACCTGTCCTTGAATCGTGTAGTTCAAACGAAGCAGGAACCAATCTGGACAGTGCCATCAAAGTTCCTCCCATTGTTTTTACATTTGTCAATTTTACATGTCATTACTATGTGTAAAAAGAGATGAATTGTTACATGTAATTCCCCTAGGTGATGTAAATTATAATTGAATGTTTTCATGAACTTTCATCTGATGCTTAATTAGACTGCAAGTACAAATTATATTTTCACATATGGAAAAAAACCCCATTAATAACAAAATTATAGATGAAAGATGAGTATGGGTATTCATGTTTAAATGTTGTTTTACATGTGACGATCACATGTGTAAAGAGTTCATAGCTTTCTTTAATTTATTTCTATTCGGTGAAGATAAAAGATGCAATTAATTAAATCACTTCCTTAGCAAGAGCCTCTTACAGTTATAGAGGGCACGTTGTCTCATAGTCTGCCTGTCTGTCTGTTAGTCTGCAGACACTGTTATGCATGCAGACTCTCAAATAAAGAAAATAGCTACAACTTTATTGATATGCAAGGTACATTTTTACTTCCATTAAATGTTAATGGATGGTCAAGCATAGTAAGACTGAACACCCAATGAGGGACAAGGTCATTGTAAAAGTCAAGCTCACACATTAGGGTCAAATATGTGACAGGCTATATACTTGTCCTTGCATCGTGTAGTTCAAACGACACAGGAATCAATCTGGACTGCGCCATTGGTGTTTTCCCCCATTGTTTTTATATCTGTCAATTTTACATGTCATTACTATTTGCAATAAGAGATGAATTGTTACATGTAATTCTCTTAGGTGATGATGTTTTCAAGAACTAAGATGACTATTTCTTTTTGTTAAAAGTGGATAACATTAATTTTTATATGATGTATCAAGTATTCCTCTTCAAATTGATTGAAAGGAAAACTGAACGGCTATTCAGCATTGCCTTTTTTATTTACGATGGATTGAGTTTATATCCCAAAAAAAGGAACAGGTGTAGTTGTTTCATGAATTATAAACAATGATACGAACATCCGTCCTTTTTAAGGAATTAACTCAATCCATAAAAGTAAAGATATATCACTGAAATATTTACATGTAAATTAAGGCATGTAAGAGCAATTTTACAGTTACATGTAAAATCATTCGATTTATGATTCATTATCGCATCCTTAGCATAGTCACATACATGTACAGAGGATACATTGTTTGTTAGTTTGTTTCTTTGCCTTTTATTCTGCAGACACTTTTGCATTCACACTTTTATATGTCATTACTATTTGTAAAAAGAGATGTTAGTCTGCAGTCACTTTTATGCATTCAGACTCTCAAATAAAGAAAATGGCTACAACTTTATTGATATGCAAGGTACATTTTTACTTCCAATAAACTTTAATGGATTGTTAAGTGTAATAAGACTGAACACCCAATGAGGGACAAGGTCATTGTGAAAGTCAAGCTCACACATTAGGGTCAAATATGTGACTGGATATATACTTGTCCTTGAATCGTGTAGTTCAAACGAAGCAGGAATCAATCTGGACAGTGTCATCAGTGTTTTCCCCGTTGTTTTTACATTTGTCAAATTTACATGTCATTACTATGTGTAATAAGAGATAAATTGATTCCCTAGGAGAGTTTGTTTTCGAGAACTTTGATGACTAATTCCTTTCGTTAAAAGTGAGCATTCATTTTTATATGGTATATCAAATATTCTTCATTCAAATTGATTGATAGGAAAACTGAACGGCTATTCAGCATTGCCTTTTTCATTTACGATGGATTGAGTTTATATCCGAAAAAAGGAACAGGTGTAGTTGTTTCATGAATTATATTCAATGATACAAACTCCTGACTTTTTTAAGGAATTAACTAAATCCATCGAAAAAAAATTGATGTATTACTGAAATTTTTACATGTAAATTAAGGCATGTCAGAGCAATTTTACAGTTACATGAAAAATCATTTTATTTGTGATATCGCATACTAGCATAGTCATATACATGTACAGATGATACATTGTCTGTTAGTTTGTATGTTATTCTGCAGACACTTTTGCAAACTCGCACAATAGAGTCAAAGATGTGACAGGCAATATACCTGTCCTTGAATAGTGTAATTCAAACGAAGCAGGAACCAATCTGGACAGTGGCATCAGTGTTTCTCCCGTTGTTTTTACATTTGTCAATTTTACATGTCATTACTATATGTAAAAAGAGATGAACTGTTACATGTAATTCTCTTAGGTGATGTAAATTATAATTGAATGTTTTCATGAACTTTCATCTGATGCTTAATTAGACTGCAAGTACAAATTATATTTTCACATATGGAAAAAAACCCATTAATAACAAAATTATAGATGAAAGATGAATAAGGGTATTCATGTTTAAATGTTGTTTTATATGTGACAATCACATGTGTAAAGAGTTCATATCTTTCTTTAATTCAATTCTATTCGGTGAAGATAAAAGATGCAATTGATTAAATCACACCCTTAGCAAGAGCCTCATACAGTTATAGAGGACACATTGTCTGATAGTCTGCCTGTCTGTCTGCAGACACTTTTATGCATTCACACTTTCAAATAAAGGTAAACAACTTGATTGATATGCCATGTACATTTTTACTTCCATCAAAGGTACATGGATGGTCAAGCATAATAAGACTGACACCCTTAGCTTAAGAATATGCCACAGGCAATAAACCTG
This sequence comes from Pinctada fucata, assembly GCA_028142955.1. Taxonomy (NCBI): domain Eukaryota; kingdom Metazoa; phylum Mollusca; class Bivalvia; order Pterioida; family Pteriidae; genus Pinctada; species Pinctada fucata. The sequence goes on along the minus strand of AP027112.1, from coordinate 40,689,414 downwards.
TCCTTGAACATTGTAATTAAAATGAAGCAAGAATCAGTCTTGACCGCCCAATGGGTATTTTCCTGCATTGTCTTTTCATTTGTGAATTTTACATGTAATTTTTTTGTGTGAAAAAAGAGCTGAATTGGCTCTGATTGACTGACGCATTTCAACTTCTCACGCAAATACTCAAGGTCCTCTACCAAGTTTGTGTTTTTCGGGTCAAATATGGCCGATGAGGTCGCTGATTGGCTGAGGCAATCAACATCTCCGAAACTGATTCACAGAATTTCTTAAAATACATGTATTACAGGAACAAGTACTCATGGGCCTCAACCAAACTGTACGCTATCATTCTTTTGAGTGTAACTCGGATGAGCGATGTGGCTCCTTTGTACCTCATGTTTTGTTCTGTTGTAATTTCTATATGATATCTTTGCTATAACGCTGATAATTGACACTCGCCATATGTTGCTTATGACATCGGCATGAAGAAATCATAAACCTTTAAATCAAAGGTTGAAATGGTGAATTTTGTCATCCCTGTACATTTATGTTATCTCTTTCACCTTTGACTTATGATTATATTTTACAAACAAGTTATGTTTGTCATGAAGATGACCTCTTCATTTGAGGTCAAATATCAAGGACAAACATGAAATAACATATTTTGTCACTTCCATATATTTACTTCATCTTCTTTTTCAATAAGCTGATGCTACTTTACATACAAGTTCCTGGTTAAGGTTAAATTCACATGATTAGGTCATTTCTGCTTCTTATATGTCTAGGTTATTGTTGTGGGTGTTTCTGGTCCTGATAGGAATATTCTACTACACCGACTTTTGTATAATCGTGTTTGTGTATTTCTGATCATACCCCTGTAAAGGCTTTGAAAAGAACAAAAAATATGAATAACTATGTGTACCTTTGTGAATTTTAATGAAATGGTCAAAATAATTTCAAGAAACATGAATTATTGTACAATGTCATGTAATTCAACATTGAGACATATGACTTTAACTTAGTCAAATTTTTCAATTTTGTTACTAAAAAGGACATTTATTCAAGATATAATTCATATATCGAGCAGAAGCTTCTTAAACTAATGTTATGCATTGGATGAATTAATGTAAAAATAAATTTTGAAAATAGTTGCAAGGCTAAAATGAATTCAAGTTAAAATAATCTGCAAAGTTATGCTGCATATGAAACCAAATTTTGTATAATGAATGATCATCTATCATCAATAAGTAAAGACTTCTCTTGTACCCGTATTACTTCAATGCAATCTAATGGCTTTATGTTCTATAGTAATAAATATGATCTTAATTGATTTCTTAACTCCTAATTATCAGGCTGCATAATGTCTGAAAACTGAAAAATTGTAATGTTTGAATGTTAACTCTTGAGTATTATCTAAGCCTTTAGATAAAGTGTTTGTGAAATATTACCAATTATAGCTGAGATGAAAATCTTTGAAAAGATAAAGACGCATCAGTCTGAATCTCCTCGTTACAAAAATAGCTACAGATATACACAAAAAATACAGTTAATTGTTCATGAAGATTCATCAAACCACAGATTCATACTCTATGACTTTTTAAAATTACAAGAAATTTGAAGGACCATAAGTCTTTTAGTCAAATGAAACTTTGAAACTTAAAACTGCCCAATAACTCATTGATCTGAAATCATAAACCAAAATTGTTGCTCTTAAGAAACCAAAGAAAAAAGTTTAGAAAACAGAGTAAATATTTCTTTAAAGTTTGCAAGTCCAAGCATTATAACCTGTCAGCTACTAAGATTAATCAAAATGAACCTTTGGTGCATGTTTCCAAACTCATAACAATTACCAAATAGTTTTTAAAAAGTCTGGATATCCAAGGGCAGTAATTACTAAACATACTAGTAAGCAAATAAACATGAAATTTATATGCAATCTACATGTATAACTCATTAATCTGAATTCCCATACACAATTTCAAATGAATATTTATACAAATTCTTAGAAATTCATAAAACTGTAAAATATACATGAAAGTCACCATTAAAATTTCAAAGTACTTGTAACCCTCCCCTGGACAAGATGGGGAAGGATAGACAGCATAATAGCCCACATTTTAATGCATGCAGTGCTCGTTTAAGTCATACCAGATATACGTGTATATTTTGGAGTATTTTGGTGTGATACATTGCCAAAATATGTTTATGAAAATCTCTGTATTTCCAGAAATGTATTTACTCTGTTTCCTTCTATTCAAAATTTTATCTATTCTTAACAAACTGATGAGTATTGTGTATTTGCTAGCTTACATTCATTGTAGGTACGATTCTGATTAAAAGGATATACAAGTATACAATATTATATATAGGCGAATGATAACTATCAAATGTGGGAGTATAGAAATGGGTCTATAGCAACATATGACTGGCACATTAATAAAAAATGTTTAACATGTTGAAAGTTCAAATGCAGAAAGTACAGACTCATGATAAACAAGACATGTGCGTTATTAAAACACTATGCTCCCATCGACAATTTCCTTTTTAGTGTGTAGGCCAAATAAAACTCCCAGCATTCAAGGGAACACCTACTGTCTGGGTCATCATTTCAATTTTAGATAATAATGAGGGGTAAATGTTTGTTTGCGCTATGTACATAGCGTTATGATTAATTGTCTCGTAGCTATTCAAGCGTTCTTTTATCATTTTATTTAATAAGAATGGAACTTGGCTGAAATGTAAATCAAAATCGATATATCTCTTAACTTGACGCGTATTTAAAAAATCTAAACTTATTTTCACTAACTTGATTGAATAAATGAATGAAATTAAACATCACTTGCTTGGTAGTCATAAAACTAAAAACTTGTAATTCAAGATCTGTTTTCAACATCGTGAAAGTTCGTGACAAAATGATTTAATCTTTTTATAACTTGTGTCCAAATCCTTTTCAATAGTGTAATTCTTAAAATAAAATGTGTTTAAATTAATTGCGCTTGTATGTATAGACCATCACAAGGCAGATTTCACTGAAACTCTTTATCTCAGTTTAGAACAAGAGGGGCTGTTTTCATCATGTCTAAATATGATGAGGAAAGGGGGGATATGCATAGAGGAAGGGTGAGACTTTATATTTCTTAACACTCCCTCATTTTCTTTTTCAAAAATTGTGTAAACAGCATGGGATGATTGATTTTTATTTCAATACACAAATACTGTTATACTGAAAATGGTGCAAAAATTATGTTTATGCAAAACTTGGATCCCTCATTTCTGCTTTTTTTTATCAGTGGATTTAGGTCAATTCTGCCTCATTTTTGATCTGGAAAAATTATGCTTTCACAAAACCTAGATCCCTCTTTTAGGTCAATTCTTTCTTCTTTATTTTGGCTCTTCGGGTTTTTTGTTTCCCTGAAAGAGAAAATAGAAAAAAGAATTAATGTCTGCAGCTCTACAATACAAATAAGTAATATGACATAATTGATGCCTCTAGCTTATTTCTGATAAAAACTTAGTTCTCCATGACCTGATGTTTAGAAGTGTATTCATTACTTCTTTCCAGATCTGTCGCCTGGAAGAAGCTTTGTTTTGGCCCTTTTATCGATTTGACATCATATATATTATTATCTTACGCCTAGTTGGACGCTGAAGCTTGACATGAACGTCACTATCAATAAATATCGCCTCATGGTCACTAATTCCAGGCATTGGCTTTATGCGGTTGATGAGAGATGGTCGGTTTGTGAAGAATAAGTCAAGTGTGTTGTTGTTTCTTGTGGTAAAATTAACCATCTGATGTAGGCCGCAGTCTGCAGTTAATGTAAGGAACAGGTTGTTGATAGTGGCTAAATTCTGATGTCCACTGATGGATGATGTAGGCCAAGAGATATCTGGCAGATTAAAGTCACCTGTGAGCCACAGGGGAGAGTTACTATAGTCTCCAATTAGGTCTTGGAGGTCACTACAAAGAAACTCTGTTTTGTCCAGTTTACCACTGGGTGGGCGATAAACTCCAGCCACAATGAGGGGTGCTTTATTTCCTCTCTTTACAGATATAGCAACTACCTCTGAGGTTGTAGATATTTGAATTTCTTCACATGGTAAGTTGACATTAGTCATGATGAAGACACCGCCATATCCGTCATGACGACCTCTCCTCGCTTTGACCATATAACCTGGTGGTGTGAATTCTGCATCATGTATTTCGGGACGTACAATAATGTCTTGATTAGACGAGTCGACAATATTTGCAAAAGTTGACATTTTTGATCGTACACTTTGTATGTTCAATGATAAGATAAGGAATCTCTGTTTAGGTGGTTCTTTATGCTTTGCCTTGGATCTAATAGGCGATGATGCATGAAGTGGTGAGCCTGGGTCCTCAGAGCTACAGGTGGTGTCGTGGGATGAGCTTAAGCTATGGCAAGTATTTGATGTGTCAACCACAAGAGATTCGAATAATGATGTTGAGAAATTCGGTAAGCCACAAGAGCAACATATCCAGCTTGCATCAGTTTTGATAACAATGTGGTATCTGTAGATGTAACTTGTAACTGATGTAACCTCTTTAGAGAAGACAGGGTCCCGACCACCTGTCCTCTCTGAATGTCAGTCGGACTCCTCGGGTGATTACATACATGAGCTCGCTACAGCCGGCAGAGCACGGACTGTATTACGCATGCCCTCTTTTTATATCCATTTACATATTCATCTGTGTCTATGGGGCCTCTACGTTTCGCGGTCTTGTTTGTGTGATGTCATCTTACAGTGAGGAGGTTGTTTTACACCACAATTGTACGTTCTTCGAGACCTCTGGGTAATTGGAGAAGTGAGAGGGTTGTGCGCACGTAATCCAGGATAACCACACCATTTGCTACTTGCGTGACAGATGGCCGTCCAAAGTCGGCACCGGTTACCCATTGGTCTCGTCGGTTTATGTGTAGTCTTTTGTGTTTGATGTTTACATGTCGTGTGTCTCTTTTCCGTCTCGTGCTGTACTCGTCTTTTGTGTTTTTGCATCGGGTGTTTTGGTGTTTTACTGTTGATGCTGCAACGAGGTCTTGTTGGAGATCTCCTACCTTCTTTTTATATCTACACTTATTTCGTGTTGCAGTGTGGAGTTGGTAAAGCAATTCCCCGCGACCCGATGTTTGAAGTGTTTTAATTTCATTGTGTTCTCTAACTTGGCTTTGTTGTAGTGTCTTCTACGTAAGACTCTAATTCACTTTTCTTCCATTATCGCATTATGGCATTTTTAAGGTCGCCTCGTATCAAACTAACCCCATTGAGATTACCCTCTGTCACTACAGTCACTTTACCATCATCGACATTCAACAGTAAAAAACTTTTTTCCTCACCAAGAGTACTCTTATCACCTCTCAAATTTAGACCCCACAGTCGTATTTTACGCACTTCTCCATCTGCAGGCTCTACATTCAACAACAGACACAGAGGGTTCTCAATTATTTCTAAGTGCAAAAGTAAAAGATGCTCGTTGTGTCACCTCATCAACTGCGACTCCATAATAACATCTAGTGTAAATGGGCAGAAATTCAAAATCGAGGTAGACCAAGACATCGATTGATCGTCTCAAGATCTTATTTACGTAACGACTTGAAATGCCAGGGGATGTGGCGCACAATATGTAGGTGAGACAGGCCAACCTTTAAAATCTCGTTTTAGGAACCATTCTTATAAGATCAGAACCTCACGTCAACAAAAACACAGAAACTTTCTTTATAATCACTTTGTTAAATATAATCATTCTATTTCGGATATCACCATTACCCCAGTTCAGACTTTTCCAAAACGTAAAAATGAAAGTAAGACCGAAATTAAAAAACGTCGACTACAAGCTGAACTTGCCTGGATCACCAAACTTCAGACTGCGTACCCTCTTGGTTTAAAGGATCAAATTTATGGACAAGGAAACATTTCCTCAGCTTCTACCAATATCAACATCTTTTCAATTCGCCCAAACACTAAAAGGAAATACAGGTCACACGGGAAAAGACGAAACAGACAAAAAAGAAAACGATCCAGAATATACCGCTCTCTCAACGATTTACTTACAATAGCACGCAATGGCGGAAGACATGAGCTGTTACATGCTCTGTCGTCAATACCAGTTATGCACTTGAAATCTATCTTGGATGAAGCAGAGGTTGCATTCCTAAGAAACACTGACTGATTCAGACTTAATATCATTGTCTCATTCGCACAGTATAAACTTTATCCTATTGTGAAAAACACCTCACCGAAAAGACGATTCATAAAAATCCCGTTTATTAACAAAGGTTTTGATCTTCTAAACATCTCTAATATTTTTCGGGATCATCGCGTACAAAGTACCATTCCTCAATATTTTGAAAATTTAGAGCCACCTCTTATTTGTTATAAGTACAAGAAACCTATTCGAAACTTTGTTTTTAACTATAATAAAGTTACAACGGATCCTGACATACTTGAATCGTGTCCTGCTTCTTGAGAATGTGCAACTTCTAAATATCTCTACAAACCAGCTGGCCATGTTGTTACAGGTGACTTTTCAATTATCCAAAACAGACAGCTCCGTGGTCTTCTTAAACAAGAGCCCCAGGGGGCACAATGCTCACCTGATACCCATGCACGCTCTAATTGACATACTGACATTGAATACTGATAGTGCCAGTACCAGGATTTTAGCCCACAACCTTTCTAAAAAGATTTTTGCCGGATGCAGAGAAGTTTTTTTTTCAGACAACCTTTAAAAGTACAAAAAAGAAAAAATAGTCACATTTCAAAACAATAACTTTTTTACTGATTTGAAAAGACGGATAAAGTGGTCCAATGTCATATGCCCAGCTAGTATAGTTCAATTATGCAACATCAAAAATAAAATCATATGTTAACATTCCACATTAATGTGCAGCAGAAAAAGAATAAAACAATGAAATGATTTCATAAATTAAGTTTATTTAAAATTGAACACAAAACCTTTCATTATTGATAGCTAGCATGCCAGAAATTATAAAGCCTGTGTTTGTGAAACGAGAATGCCCCCAGCGGCATCTTTGTTAGTATAAACGCCATTTTCTGTCAAGTATGTGAGAGATCAGGGTCAGCGTAATATTGGTATCAATGGAAAGATCTTGTCACAAGGAATACACATGTACAATATGAAAGCCCTATCACTAACGTTTCAAAAGTTATGCCCAATGTTAAAGTTTTTGAGAAGTACGTGAAAGGTCAAGGTTATGGTCATGAGGTCAAAAATTTTGGTATCAATGGAAAGGTATTGTCACAAGGAATACACATGTGAAATATGAAACCTCTATCACCAGCTTCCATTCAAAAGTTATGCCCAATGTTAAAGTTTTTCGGAAAACAGACAGACAAACAGACAGACGGACAGGCCAAAAACTATATGCTCCCGAATCTTTTATTCCAGGGGCATAAAAAACAAAGATTTTTCGGTTTTGCCTTTATTCACTGAAATCTATGAATTATGCTTTTGAATAGTATTGATTTCATCTCAAATACATGAAACGTACTGTTAAAATCATTTTGATCCAATATTTATCAATTCAAGTGAGTTGTGCAGAAATTGGGCCAGTTTGTTTTCCAAAAAAGCAGTGTATGTTGTATCAAATCTCATGACCCAGTGAAGCCACTTGAACAAATAATTTTCAATAAAATATGCTGAAATGCGGCGCTTCTTGCCTATGCATATTTCAACAGGCGAGAAGGAGCGTTGCATTTCAGCATACGCTGTTCAACAACCCAAGTGGTTTCTCAAGGTTTCGCAGTTTGAAACAAATTAAAAGGCCCATGAAATTGTTAAGCTTGTCCAACTAGCAGACCTACGACATCGTTATTTACTGTTAACTAATTGTTTTACCTCATCATAGGTCTGTTAGCGGAGAGAGTTCATGAAATGTATCGGTTGCATCGGATTTGCCGACAAACAGAATTTTTGGTCCGATAAAAACTCATCATGTATCTATTATTTGAACAGATAAAAATTCCCAAATGTCTTAACACAGGAACCTGTCGTTTTATGAGAGAAAATGTTTTATTATTCAAAACCTCAGGCCTCTGTGTTCCTCTTAGAAATATTATACATACAAGATGACGAACACAGTGGCTTAAGGTTATGAATAATAATTTATTTTCTCTAATAAAATAACAGCTTTCTGTGGTCCAACATTTCATTGACATTGGAAGATTTCAGGAACTCTGAACTGAATTATTTATTTTCAAGAATTTCAGATATTAAATGTCCTATGCATCCTCAAAATCCAGAGGAAGAGATTACTCATTAGACGTTTCTTCAAGAAATCAGTCCGTAAATTACTTCATCTAAGGGAGTCTAAGACAGAGGAAATTCGAGCAAACTTTATATATGATAACAAGTACATGCAAGTGTTCCAAGTACATGAATGATAACCATTACGAAAGTGTTCCAAGTATAAAAATCTATTCCGTTTGCACTGTATCTCCTGAAATGTATCGCAGTACTAAAGGTATCACATTACTACATGGGGAATCCCCTTCGGGTACAGGATACAGATATGCATATCTAGGTCATTATCTAGATCATTGTCCAGGTCATTATCTAGGTCATTGTCCTGTCAAATAGTTCCGATTATTTTCTTATTATTTTCAACAATTGGTGGAAAATACACACAATGTTTATCTTGAATTGTCTTCCCGTGATTGTTTACTAGATAGATGAAATAAAATTTTGAATATAGTTTAAAGTGTGTGAGACATCTAAATGTGTGGAAGAATACGTGTGAAAATGGGTCCTCAGATCCAGATCATAAAATTCGAATAATTCCGGTCCGGAACCAGGTGCATGGCTTTGAAAAAAATATTAAAAAAGTTGTGTACTTTTAATCTTTATGGCATTTTTTTCTATGTAATTCAAATAAAATTTCTAAACATTCAAAAGTAGTGTCAATGTGTTTAAGCCGGTGCGAATTGAGAATTTTTCTCCTATTTTTGGTAAGAAAGTACTTGAAAAATAACTGGGATCTGGATCCTACACGGCAAAAAATGGCTTATGTTCCCGACTTTAAAAATAAAATTCTAAACAAGTATAAAGAATTTAAATAATTGAATCATATCACATAAAAGGTCAATCAATAAGACATTGGAGCATGTGTCACTTGTTGAATTATCAGCTGTAACTATGGATGAAAGGTCGATCTAAAAATGGAAAACATACATTATACCTATGTACAATCTTAAAAAATATTCCTTAAAAATCCAAAAGTGGATATCTTGACAAAATTCTTTCACTTGTAGGGTACCATGCATGAGTACCTCATACCTACAAATTGTCATGACAATCTGAAGAGTGGTTATAGAAAAGAAGCAGAAAATGTATGAAAATCACCCCCCCCCTTCCTTTTTACATAAGAAAAAAATTCATAAAAAATCAAAAAAATAAAATTTAAGCATAAAATACATATCAAAGCATTAAGTAAGTTAAATATGATAAATATGTAGTAAATGAGTGTGTAAAATCATACACTTATTGAGTTATTTAAAGAAATAGTGCAAAAATGTGCATTTCTGACTAAGTCCGAAAAGACGTCAAAAACGCGTCAAAAATTTGACTTCGAAGTGGAACCAAAAATAACAACACTTCTTAAGACATCTCTCTAGATCATCCTGATGCTTTCGGTTTGTCGATACATGCTTCGGTTCTGAAGAAGAAGTTTGTCAAAGGAGGGTACCCCCCGTGACCTACTTTTGGCTGTGGTGGCGCCACCTGTTGACAGATCCGGACGAAAAACAACAACACTTGTAGGGGACCATGAGTACTTCATACCTACCAAGTTTCATCAAAATCCCTTCAGCCATTCTGGAGAAGAAGTCGAAAATGTGAAAAGTTTACGCCGGACGCCGGACGGACGGACGCCGGACGGTGCGCTATGACAATAGCTCACTTGAGCTTCGCTCAGGTGAGCTAAAAAGGGGAAAAAGTTTTTGTTGGGGTCCCGCCGGGGTTTGAAGCCACTCCCCATGGGTCCATTGGGCATGGAAAACATACATTATACCTATGTACAATCTTAAAAAATATTCCTTAAAAATCCAAAAGTGGATATCTTGACAAAATTCTTTCACTTGTAGGGTACCATGCATGAGTACCTCATACCTACAAATTGTCATGACAATCTGAAGAGTGGTTATAGAAAAGAAGCAGAAAATGTATGAAAATCACCCCCCCCCCTTCCTTTTTACATAAGAAAAAAAATCATAAAAAATCAAAAAAATAAAATTTAAGCATAAAATACATATCAAAGCATTAAGTAAGTTAAATATGATAAATATGTAGTAAATGAGTGTGTAAAATCATACACTTATTGAGTTATTTAAAGAAATAGTGCAAAAATGTGCATTTCTGACTAAGTCCGAAAAGACGTCAAAAACGCGTCAAAAATTTGACTTCGAAGTGGAACCAAAAATATTAACACTTCTTAAGACATCTCTCTAGATCATCCTGATGCTTTCGTTTTGTCGATACATGCTTCGGTTCTGAAGAAGAAGTTTGTCAAAGGAGGGTACCCCCCGTGACCTACTTTTGGCTGTGGTGGCGCCACCTGTTGACAGATCCGGACGAAAAACAACAACACTTGTAGGGAACCATGAGTACTTCATACTTACCAAGTTTCATCAAAATCCCTTCAGCCGTTCTGGAGAAGAAGTCGAAAATGTGAAAAGTTTACGACGGACGACGGACGCCGGACGACGGACGGACGGACGCCGGACGGTGCGCTATGACAATAGCTCACTTGAGCTTCGCTCAGGTGAGCTAAAAAGGGGGAAAAGTTTTTGTTGGGGTACCGCCGGGGTTTGAAGCCACTCCCCATGGGTCCATTGGGCATGGAAAACATACATTATACCTATGTACAATCTTAAAAAATATTCCTTAAAAATCCAAAAGTGGATATCTTGACAAAATTCTTTCACTTGTAGGGTACCATGCATGAGTACCTCATACCTACAAATTGTCATGACAATCTGAAGAGTGGTTATAGAAAAGAAGCAGAAAATGTATGAAAATCACCCCCCCCCCTTCCTTTTTACATAAGAAAAAAATTCATAAAAAATCAAAAAAATAAAATTTAAGCATAAAATACATATCAAGGCATTAAGTAAGTTAAATATGATAAATATGTAGTAAATGAGTGTGTAAAATCATACACTTATTGAGTTATTTAAAGAAATAGTGCAAAAATGTGCATTTCTGACTAAGTCCGAAAAGACGTCAAAAACGCATCAAAAATTTGACTTCGAAGTGGAACCAAAAATAACAACACTTCTTAAGACATCTCTCTAGATCATCCTGATGCTTTCGGTTTGTCGATACATGCTTCGGTTCTGAAGAAGAAGTTTGTCAAAGGAGGGTACCCCCGTGACCTACTTTTGGCTGTGGTGGCGCCACCTGTTGACAGATCCGGACGAAAAACAACAACACTTGTAGGGGACCATGAGTACTTCATACCTACCAAGTTTCATCAAAATCCCTTCAGCCGTTCTGGAGAAGAAGTCGAAAATGTGAAAAGTTTATGACGGACGCCGGACGGACGGACGCCGGACGGTGCGCTATGACAATAGCTCACTTGAGCTTCGCTCAGGTGAGCTAAAAAGGGGAAAAAGTTTTTGTTGGGGTCCCGCCGGGGTTTGAAGCCACTCCCCATGGGTCCATTGGGCATGGAAAACATACATTAGGTATCAGACCCCAATTATTTTTTCCTATATAATCCTTTGTAAATTATACTAATATGACGATTAAATACTCGAATCGCACCACCATTTTTTGCTTGAAACTTTTATATCTGCTAGATAGTATCAAAATAAGCTCAGAAATGGATTCTTGCAAAAATCTGTCGCTTAGTAGACTTTTAATATCTTTTTAAACCCGAAAGGGGGTATATGTGGCTCTAATGTTCTACAATCTATCAGTTCTAGAGCCTCATAACACACCTGGCATTCCGCGATTAGGATGATGCAGCATCAATCAACATGCTAGAATATTTTTTTTCAACTCATCTGCGACTCATTGACGTAAAAAACGAATCATCTAGTGTAAAAAGAGTCGTAGAAATTAAATGTAAGAAGACGAGGGATTGAAATAATCAGGAACTATTTGCGTGGTCAACGAACATTCAAAATTAATTGTGATCTGTAATCATTATACCTATGTACAATTTTTAAAAAATATTCCTTAAAAATCCAAAAGTGGATATCTTGACAAAATTCTTTCACTTGTAGGGTACCATGCATGAGTACCTCATACCTACAAATTGTCATGACAATCTGAAGAGTGGTTATAGAAAAGAAGCAGAAAATGTATGAAAATCACCCCCCCCTTCCTTTTTACATAAGAAAAAAATTCATAAAAAATCAAAAAAATAAAATTTAAGCATAAAATACATATCAAAGCATTAAGTAAGTTAAATATGATAAATATGTAGTAAATGAGTGTGTAAAATCATACACTTATTGAGTTATTTAAAGAAATAGTGCAAAAATGTGCATTTCTGACTAAGTCCGAAAAGACGTCAAAAACGCGTCAAAAATTTGACTTCGAAGTGGAACCAAAAATAACAACACTTCTTAAGACATCTCTCTAGATTATCCTGATGCTTTTGGTTTGTCGATACATGCTTCGGTTCTGAAGAAGAAGTTTGTCAAAGGAGGGTACCCCCCGTGACCTACTTTTGGCTGTGGTGGCGCCACCTGTTGACAGATCCGGACGAAAAACAACAACACTTGTAGGGGACCATGAGTACTTCATACCTACCAAGTTTCATCAAAATCCCTTCAGCCGTTCTGGAGAAGAAGTCGAAAATGTGAAAAGTTTACGACGGACGCCGGACGGACGGACGCCGGACGGTGCGCTATGACAATAGCTCACTTGAGCTTCGCTCAGGTGAGCTAAAAAGGGGAAAAAGTTTTTGTTGGGGTCCCGCCGGGGTTTGAAGCCACTCCCCATGGGTCCATTGGGCATGGAAAACATACATTATACCTATGTACAATCTTAAATAAGCTTAAAATGCATCAAAGATGCAAAGTGCCGAGTTGCAAAACTTGAATGGTCTCGACGGATGGGAAGCATCACAGACACTTTTCAGGTTGATACACATTCATATATAATTCAGAAACCAAATCAATTACCCAAGTCCTATGAATTTGACCTTTGCTCTTTTGATCCCAAAATCAATAGGGGTCATCCTTGATTCATGGAAAACATTTCTGACAAGTTTCATGATTAAAGGTGCAATACATGCCCAAATATAGTCCCGAAACTATTTTCAATTATCAGAATCCTATGACCTTGACCTTTGGATGCAAAAATCACAAGGGGTCATACTTGATTTATGGGAAACATTTCCGGAACATTTCATGATCATAGATGCAATACAGGCTCAAATATTATCTGGAAACCATTTTCAATCATCAGTGATAGGGATCATCCTTGATTCATGGAAAGCATTTCTGGCAAGTTTCATGATTATAGGTGCTACGCAGGCTCTAATATGATCTGGAAACCATTTTCAATCATCATAGTTCAGTGACCTTGACCTTTGGACCCATAAATCAATAGGGGTCATCCTTGATTCATTAGAAATATTTCTGGAAAGTTTCATGATCATAGGTGCAATACAGGCTCTAATGTGGTCCAGAAACCATTTTCAATCATCTGAGTCCTATGGCCTTTTACATTTGACCTTTTGACCTCAAAATCAATAGGGGTCATCATTGATTCATAAGAAACATTTCTGGCAAGTTTCATGATCATAGGTGCAATACACCCTCTTATATCATCCGTAAACAATTTTCAATTTTCAATTACCTAAGTCCTGTGACCTTGATCTTTGATCCTTTGACCCCTAAATCAAAAGTGGTCATTTTCTATTCACTGGAAACATTTCTGGCAAGTTACATGATTATAGATGCAATACAGGCTCAAATTCAGTCGGGAAACCATTTTTAATCATCTTAGTCCTGTGACCTTGACCTTTGACCTTTTAACCCCAAAATTGATAGTGGTCATCCTTGATCCATGGGAAACATTTCTGGCAAGCTTCATGATTATAATTGCAATACAGGCTGAAATATGGTCCGGAAACCACTTTCAATCATCGGAGTCCTGTGACCTTGACCTTTGACCTTTTAACCCCAAAATTGATAGTGGTCATCCTTGATCCATGGGAAACATTTCTGGCAAGCTTCATGATTATAATTGCAATACAGGCTGAAATATGGTCCGGAAACCACTTTCAATCATCGGAGTCCTGTGACCTTGACCTTTGACCTTTTGACCCCAAAATCAATAGGGTTCATTCTTGATTCATGGGAATCATTATTGGCAAGTTTCATGACTTTAGGTGCAATACAGGCTAAAATATGGCCAGGAAACCATTTTCAATCATCAGAGTCCTGTGACCTTGACCTTTGACCTTTTGACCCCAAAATCAAAAGTGGTCATTTTCTATTCACAGGAAACATTTCTGGCAAGTTACATGATTATAGGTGCAATACAGGCTGAAATATGGTCCGAAAACCAATTTCAATCAACAGAGTCCTGTGACCTTGACCTTTGACCTTTTGACCCCAAAATCAATAGGCCTCATCCTTAATTCAAGGGAAACATTTCTGGCAAGTTTGCTGATTATAGGTGCAATACAGGCTGAAATATGGTCCGGAAACCATTTTCAATCATCTAAGTCCTGTGACCTTGACCTTTGACCTTTTGACCCCAAAATCAATAGGCCTTATCCTTGATTCAAGGGAAACATTTCTGGCAAGTTTCATGATTATAGGTGCAATACAGGCTGAAATATGGTCCGGAAACCATTTTCAATTATCTGAGTCCTGTGACCTTGACCTTTGACCTTTTGACCCCAAAATCAATAGGGCTCATCCTTGATTCAAGGGAAACATTTCTGGCAAGTTTCATGATTATAGGTGAAATACAGGCTGAAATATGGTACGGAAACCATTTTCAATCATCTGAGTCCTGTGACCTTGACCTTTGACCTTTTGACCCCAAAATCAATAGGGCTCATCCTTGACTAATGGTGAGTAAGTGTATGAAGTTTCATTGTTATAGCCTCTTTCGTAGTTGACTTATAGTCCGGAAACCAATTGTTGACGCCCTCCCGCCCGCCCGCCCGCCCAGACGCCCGCCCGCCCGCCCGTCTCACATCAAATTAAGAGCCGAGTTTTGCAACTCGGCTAAAAATATTCCTTAAAAATCCAAAAGTGGATATCTTGACAAAATTCTTTCACTTGTAGGGTACCATGCATGAGTACCTCATACCTACAAATTGTCATGACAATCTGAAGAGTGGTTATAGAAAAGAAGCAGAAAATGTATGAAAATCACCCCCCCCCCTTCCTTTTTACATAAGAAAAAAATTCATAAAAAATCAAAAAAATAAAATTTAAGCATAAAATACATATCAAAGCATTAAGTAAGTTAAATATGATAAATATGTAGTAAATGAGTGTGTAAAATCATACACTTATTGAGTTATTTAAAGAAATAGTGCAAAAATGTGCATTTCTGACTAAGTCCGAAAAGACGTCAAAAACGCGTCAAAAATTTGACTTCGAAGTGGAACCAAAAATAACAACACTTCTTAAGACATCTCTCTAGATCATCCTGATGCTTTCGGTTTGTCGATACATGCTTCGGTTCTGAAGAAGAAGTTTGTCAAAGGAGGGTACCCCCGTGACCTACTTTTGGCTGTGGTGGCGCCACCTGTTGACAGATCCGGACGAAAAACAACAACACTTGTAGGGGACCATGAGTACTTCATACCTACCAAGTTTCATCAAAATCCCTTCAGCCGTTCTGGAGAAGAAGTCGAAAATGTGAAAAGTTTACGACGGACGCCGGACGGACGGACGGACGCCGGACGGTGCGCTATGACAATAGCTCACTTGAGCTTCGCTCAGGTGAGCTAAAAAGGACCTAAGTATAGAATCCCATCCAAGATAGATTTTGTCAAATGCCGTGAAGTCCTTACGGAAGCCTTAGATAATTATACGAAAAGATGGTGTAAATCAGAAGGAGTCGAACCGCATGCTCTGAATGACTGGAAAAACCTCATTTTAGATATAACGGATATTCGAATAGATAACTCTCATAAAAACCCTCATCTTTTTCAAAATCCACGTTCCAAATCAGAAAGATATTTCAAATCCAAACTAAGTAAATTGCATGAAAAATATGTCTTTGCACCAGCTGATAAAGCAGCCAACAACACCATTATCATTTGAAAACGTTACTACATATCAACTTTGATTTCGGAACTTTCGTCTACTAATACATATATCAAAAGCAATGAAAGTGCATCTAACATTTTAGGCAAGCATAACAGTGAACTGTCTTCATTCAATATCTCTATTTCTAAATTGGATCTCCCAACACTATATTGCATACCGAAACTGCACAAGTCTCCTTACAAATTTCGATTTATTGCTAATTCTAGTAACTGCTCCACTACAATTTTGTCTAGAAATCTGACGTCAGCACTAACTGCTATTAAAGAACACATAACTAGATATTGTGAAACGGTTCTAAACAGGAACGATGTAAATTTATTTGTGACGACGGGACTCCATGACGGGCCCTGTCCAAACCTCTTTAGAGAAGACAGGGCCCCGACCACCTGTCCTCTCTGAATGTCAGTCGGACTCCTCGGGTGATTACATACATGAGCTCGCTACATTCGGCAGAGCACGGACTGTATTACGCATGCCCTCTTTTTATATCCATTTACATATTCATCTGTGTCTATGGGGCCTCTGCGTTTCGCGGTCTTGTTTGTGTGATGTCATCTTACAGTGAGGAGGTTGTTTTACATCACAATTGTACGTTCTTCGAGACCTCTGGGTAATTGGAGAAGTGAGAGGGTTGTGCGCACGTAATCCAGGATAACCACACCATTTGCTACTTGCGTGACAGGTGGCCGTCCAAAGTCGGCACCGGTTACCCATTGGTCTCGTCGGTTTATGTGTAGTCTTTTGTGTTTGATGTTTACATGTCGTGTGTCTCTTTTCCGTCTCGTGCTGTACTCGTCTTTTGTGTTTTTGCATCGGGTGTTTTGGTGTTTTACTGTTGATGCTGCAAGGAGGTCTTGTTGGAGATCTCCTACCTTCTTTTTGCCATACCGATGCAATTTACATGGTACCATTTGTCACAACTATCATATGCAATAGCACGTTGACCCCATTTGCAGGCTTTGTTGCATACTTGGCATGGCCATTTTACTGGGCGTGGACCAGGATTTAACTCGCAATCTGATGACTGTAGTATCAGGATGATGCTTAAATATAAAAGATGGTCATTTTTGCTACGTTTCATCATCTGTTTTGATCCATGCACTGATGGTTTGGATAAAATAATTGAGAATGATATGGGTGAAGACGCTTCAAATTCTCCATGGTCTATTTTGGAGTCAACACAGAGTAGAATACACAAGGTCAGTATTGGAAGTATATGCATTGTTTACACCAGAAGTTGATATGTAGAAACGAAAGAGATTTGATATTGACAGTTTTCAGGGCAGTACTATACAATGGCAGGTTTTACTGGTGGAGTTTACCATACGGATGAAAATATAATAGGAATGATTGTTCACTACGATTGTGCACTTAGAAATCTGCAAAACTGCTATATTTTCTCAAGAGCGGCAACAAAGACGTCCGTCCCCTCAGGATCCCGATCTTCGTTTTATATTGTATTTATAAAAAACATAGGTAATCACAGATTACGAAGCTCACCTCGTGACAGCAAAATTCAATTCAAACATAGATCTTAGTACATGTATATTGGCTTTTAAAGGCAAAACAACTCAAGCAGAAAAAAGTAGGTCAAGGTCATTTTATGAAAGTTTGATCAAAGATACATCCAATATGCAAGTTTGGTATATGTAGCAGTTATACTTTGCTCAATATTGGCTTTATAGAGCAAAATCACTCGAGCGGAAAAAGTAGGTCAAGGTCATTTTATGAAAGATTGATCAAAGATACATCCAATATGCAAGTTTGGTACATGTATCACTTATACTTTGCTCAATATTTGCTTTTAAAGGCAAAATCACTCAAGCGGAAATAGTAGGTCAAGGTCATTTTATGAAAGTTTGATCAAAGATACATCCAATATGCAAGTTTGGTACATGTAGTAGTTAAACTTTGCTCAATATTGGCTTTATAGAGCAAAATCACTCAAGCAGAAAAAGTAGGTCAAGGTCATTTTATGAAAGATTGATCAAAGATACATCCAATATGCAAGTTTGGTACATGTATCACTTATACTTTGCTCAATATTGGCTTTTAAAGGCAAAATCACTCAAGCGGAAAAAGTAGGTCGAGGTCATTTTATGAAAGTTTAATCAAAGATACATCTAATATGCAAGTTTGGAACATCTAGCACTTATATTTTGCTCAATATTGGCTTTTAAAGGCAAAATCACTCAAGCGGAAAAAGTAGGTCAAGGTCATTTTATGAAAGTTTGATCAAAGATACATCCAATATGCAAGTTTGGTACATGTAGCACTTATAATTTGCTCAATATTGGCTTTTAAAAGCGAAATCACTCAAGTGGAAAAAGTAGGTCAGATGCTGCATCCCATGCATGGGTCCATCTAGGCATCCAAAGATGAATCACTTGTGCAAGTTTGGTTACTGTAGCATTAGTACTTTGTCAGATACTGAGCTACCCCAAACTTCTTATCCAAGTCACTCAAGCGGAAAATATAGGTCAGATGCTGCATCCGATGCATGGGTTCACCTCAGCATCCAAAGATGAATCACTTGTGCAAGTTTGGTTACTGTAGCATTAGTACTTTGTCAGATACTGAGCTACCCCAAACTTCTTAACCAAGTCACACAAGCGGAAAATGTAGGTCA
This sequence comes from Pinctada fucata, assembly GCA_028142955.1. Taxonomy (NCBI): domain Eukaryota; kingdom Metazoa; phylum Mollusca; class Bivalvia; order Pterioida; family Pteriidae; genus Pinctada; species Pinctada fucata. The sequence goes on along the minus strand of AP027112.1, from coordinate 40,670,507 downwards.
GATGCTGCATACGATGCATGGGTTCACCTCAGCATCCAAAGATGAATCACTTGTGCCAGTTTGGTTACTGTAGCATTAGTAGTTTGTCAGATACTGAGCTACCCCAAACTTCTTAACCAAGTCACTCAAGCGGAAAATGTAGGTCAGATGCTGCATCCGATGCATGGGTTCACCTCAGCATCCAAAGATGAATCACTTGTGCAAGTTTGGTTACTGTAGCATTAGTACTTTGTCAGATACTGAGCTACCCCAAACTTCTTAACCGGACGCGGACGCGGACACGGACGCGGACACGGACGCGGACACGGATGCGGACGCGGACGCGTGGGGTTATAGCATAAGCTCACTCAACTTCGTCGAGGTGAGCTAACAAGTTAAAAGTCGTGTTTGTAAAACACCAATTTCCCCCAACTCCTTCTTTAATTATGAGAACAAAAGTTTTAATATTTGGATTTATGAATCTGTCATGGTCTTGACCTAGATTTTCATATGATATTTAAACGGAAACCTTAAATTTTGGGGACTTTTTTAAGTCTAAGGGGCATAACTCTGTCAATTCTATTTTCGATTGGACCCATATGAACTTGACCTAGATTTTGATTTGACGCACATGTAATCTGTATATCAAAATTTTATTTCAACATGTGAATCCAATCCAGAGATAAAGAGGGAAACTGTTGTGGAGGACTGACCAACAGAAAAACATGCAGCAGCAAAGCAATATGTCCCCTCTTCTTCGATGGGGGACATAAAAATTGCTTTGAAAAAATGGAGAGGTCCAACAGGCATATTTTACATCTTGAGTGATGCTCTTGTTAAAGATGTTGTCTGCAAAAGGTGGGGGAGGGATATCATGTCTAGATCCACCTGTGAAATAAAATAAGATTTATACCTGCACATTCTACATGTTCTAACAGCTTTGTCCCTATCCCTCTTCTGATGTTGTTCATGTCCTTTGCCTCAAAATGTAATTGTTTAGCAAAAATGAGGGACTCCGCAAACTGTAAAGAATATATACGTATAGTGACTAGTTTAGGATTTGAATTTAATTTTTTTTAATTTTCATTACTCCGATATAAGTTAAGTACATGTATCTCTTTGTTCAGCAACAGCTTTTAATTCGTCTGACATAAATGTGCAGATTGATACTCTGGTGCATATGTGACTTATCGTCAGGCAATAATTCTAGAAGACAGATACTATATAAAGCAAGAATTTTTGGCACAAAGGTATTTTATTGCAACTTTAAGAGATTAAAGCTGTTGCTGCAATCTTCATTTAGCACAATGACACCTGAAGAATGAAATAAAATTTGTTTGTAACCTTCAATGTAAATACCCCACAGGAGGTAGAATCCTCCTGGCATGGATGGGGCAATGTTTTAACATTCCAGTTTCCTAGAAGGTCTTTCTTCCCTGTGTTTACCCTGTGCTCTACAAAGTTCCTAGAGAGATAAAAAAAAACCTATGTTTGTGAAACATAATACCCCGGAGGAAGCTGTCAGAATATGGAAATAAAAATATATACCAAGATCACGAAGTCAAAAGTCATAGGATCAAATCAAAACTCTATTCATCAGGAATCTTTACGTGAAATATCAAACCCTTACTCCTTATAGTTAAAAATTAGGTCAAAGGTCAAGACCAAGGTCAATAGGAATTTATATGTGAAATATCAAACCCCTACTCCTTATACACACATGTTATAATTAAAAAAGTAGGTCAAAGGTCAAGGCCAAGTCACTAGGGCCAAAGTCATGGTATCAAATAATAATATTAATAAAATTATTAATGCTGCAGTATGTTGTCAAAATTATTTTGATTTGTAGTAAAGTGATTTTGTTTACCAATCATTATCATGATGTAGCTACATGTAATTAAGAATCATTTAATACTTGTACTTCCCATGAACAACAAACAAATAATGGGCAATGTCTAAAGCCTATTGTTAATATTACCTCCAACGCTTTTTAATCTCATCCATCCTTTCATGACCATTTGGGTCTAAATAAAGAATCTCTTTTTTCTCAGTGTAAATGACCTATATTGTTGTAAAACAGACACACTTTATTATGTAACATAGACCTACTGTGTTTTTCACCAAAGTTAAACAACTAAAACTTGGAAGAATGAAACAATTTAAGAAGATAATTTAATGTCTGTAAGCATTTACTCACAATCAATGTCCAATGACATTTTCTTTCATTGCAAGCCCCAATGATCATTTCATAATTTAGGAAATTCACCTGTAAATAAAGGAAATGAAGAAGTATAATAATTTTATTTTATAGGCTGATTATAAACCTTGACACACCTAGATAATTATTGTATACCTGGTCTAATTACCATACTACCCTTCTACCCAGTCTGCAAATTCTGTCTTTAAAATTTTACAGGCGCATGTTCCATTTGTGCAGGTACTGTATCTGACATAAAAGCATTGTGACATGATTAAAATCCTTTGAAAACCATATATGTAACCCTGTTTCCCTGAATTTCATGCTAGTTATCATAAAAATCGATCACGTCACAATGCGTTGACATCAGCTACCTGCACAAATGGGAAGTAACTCTTTCAAAATGATTGAATGGTGGTGTTGTTTATTGTAAATCAATCATATATGAAATTATAGAATAAAACTGTTATGGGCTTTACCTTGGTCAATATTTTCATATCAAATCAATATAACATAATATAAACCAAGTTAAAAGTCCATAATTGTATAATATAAAACCTATTACTGCAATATAACTACTTTTATGTTGCTTTACAAATATAAAATGTTAAAGAAAAATAAAGATCCAGGAAATGATAAAAAATATAAATCATATCCAAGATGAAGCTCATTAATAAAAACTAAATAGCATTTTCTATGGTTTGTAGTAAATGAAATGGAGTTTTGAATATCTATCATAAGAAAAAGCGATTTAAAACAAGCTCTGTGAATGCGAAACATAATGAAATCATCCGTGTTGTTTTTATAGATAAAACATGACCAATTATTGAGAATTCCCTCCTTGATTACCTAGACAAATAATTATGTGAATTGATAACTGAAAGACTTATTTGCTTCTCTGTTGTTAAGTGTGATCATTTATCAATCAAACATCTATACATGTATGTACCCGTTTGTAATATCCTCTCCACCTATTTGTGTCTTCACCAAATATCGCAGTGGTAGTGCTTGCGACCATATGAAATATTCGCCTGTCCTATAAATATATGAAGATCTTATTCAATGATCAACTAAAGAATTCGTGCTATACTCATGATACTGGAGACAATAATTGGATGTACTGGCAACAAGCAATATTTTAATGGGCTGTTTATGATAGTTTTGTGATACCAAGACAAACAATATTTGTAAAAACATATGCTACCACTGTAACAATTCTAATGACAACAATCAGTGAAAGGAAGAAATGACCATGAGCTATTGACCCTGAAATCAATAAATTTCTTTTCCTTTAATTCCCTTTACATTCCCATACATGTTCTGGTTTAAAGAGGCGAATACAATTTTGAAGTGTATTTTTCCTAACACTGCCTTATGGACTTATAAATTAAATTTCTCCAACGCTTGCATATATCAAAATTTGATTCAGGTAGGTAAAATGATTCTTCATTTATTAATATCATCTGGAAAATGTAAGTGTGATGGAATAATGGAAAAGGAAGACTCTTAATGCCCTTTGCAGGGGCATTAAAATAAATAAGCAAATTTAAAAATTGTCAGGAAAATGTTTTTAATTTATAGCTTTGAAATTTTTGTTAAAATACTATCTTTTAAAATTGTGTTTGTTAAGAAAATCAGATATACATGTAGATAGACTTAAGCCCAAGTAAAGTTATGTGTGCGAATTAGATTGTGCATGTTTAGTATACTGACAATGTTTATTTACACTGTTTACTGAAGATTACAACGATTCTGCCAATAATAAATGCTGCTATGGTTTAGTAAATATGTTTTTAATAATATGATTGTCTTTTTCTTGGTTACCTTCTTTGCATCAATGAGCAGGTAAAGATATGCATCTATCACCTGAAATAAAAACAAAGATTTATCATGGCATGATTAAACAGTAATTCTCTTTTTCTAAATTTTATCATCAACATTTGAATGCTGTAACTCCCTCACCCTTCTCACCATTATATGATACATACATTGTATGCATAACTTATATTCTGTAACCCGAACGCTACACTACTACGAATTGTTTGATGGAATTGATATATCAAGGATGATCAGTAATTGATATATAAAGGATGATCAGTAAAATTCAAATGTTCTAAAAAGGAAAATACATGTATAACCATCTCTTGCACAAATTATACCTTAACTATCATATTACAAAAACAAAATAACAAGAGGCCCAAGGGGGCCACATCGCTCACCTGAGTTGCAGACAAAGGGTTAAAAGTAACAAAAATACTTCTACAGATCAATGCCCTTTACATCCATATTTGTTGACCTATCAACAAGAAAAACACAAACTTGGCAGAGGACCTTGAGTACTTGCTTGCTGCAAGGTTTTGTGAAATTCTGTGCAATGGTTGCAGAGGAGATTTTGAGAATGTGTCAGCCAATCAGAGTCCTCGGAGGCCATATTTGTTGACCGATCAGCACAAAATACACAATCTTGGTAGAGGATCTTGAGTACTTTCATCATCTTAAGTATCATGAAATTCTGTGCAGTGGTTGATGTTGAAAATGTGTTGGCCAATCAGAGCCCTCGGCGGCCATATTTGTTGACCGATCGGCACGAAAAACCCAAACGTGGTAGAGGACCTTGAGTACTTCCTTCCTGTAAAGTTTCATGAAATTCTGTGCAGCGGTTGTAGAGGAGATGTTGAAAATGTATCATCCAATCAAAGCCCTCGGCAGCCATATTTGTTGACCGATCGGCACAAAAAACACAAACTTGGTAGAGGACCTTGAGTACTTTCTTCCTGTAAAGTTTCATGAAATTCTGTGCAGCGGTTGCAGAGGAGATGTCGAAAATGTATCAGCAAATCAGAGCCCTTGGCGGTCATATTTGTTGACCAATCGGCACAAAAAACACAAACTTGGTAGAGGACCTTGAGTACTTCCTTCCTGTAAAGTTTCATGAAATTCTGTGCAGCGGTTGCAGAGGAGTTGTCCAAAATGTGTCAGAAAATCAGAGCCTGTGGTGGCCATCTTTGATTTCAGATCGCCTCGAAAAACACAAACTTTGTAGAAGGCATTGAGTACTTCCTTCCCGTGAAGTTTTGTGTAATTCTGTGCAGCGGTTGCAGAGGAGATGTCGAAAATGTATCAGCCAATCAGAGCCCTCGGCGGCCATATTTGTTGACCATTCGGCACGAAAAACACAAACTTGGTAGAGGACCTTGAGTACTTCCTTCCTGTGAAGTTTCAAAACATTTTGTGCTGCGGTTGCAGAGGAGATGTCGAAAATGTGTCAGCCAATCAGAGCCCTCGGCAGTCATATTTGTTGACCGATCCGCACGAAAAACACAAACTTGGTAGAGGACCTTGAGTACTTCCTTCCTGTACAGTTTCATGAAATTCTGTGCAGCGGTTGCAGAGGAGATGTCGAAAATGTGTTGGCCAATCAGAGCCCTTGGCTGCCATATTTGTTGACCGATCGGCACGAAAAACACAAACTTGGTAGAGGACCTTGAGTACTTCCTTCCTGTAAAGTTTCATGAAATTCTGTGCAGCGGTTGCAGAGGAGTTGTCCAAAATGTGTAAGAAAATCAGAGCCTGTGGCGGCCATCTTTGATTTCAGATCGCCTCGAAAAACACAAACTTTGTAGAAGGCATTGAGTACTTCCTTCCCGTGAAGTTTTGTGTAATTCTGTGCAGCGGTTGCAGAGGAGATGTCGAAAATGTATCAGCCAATCAGAGCCCTCGGCGGCCATATTTGTTGACCATTCGGCACGAAAAACACAAACTTGGTAGAGGATCTTGAGTACTTCCTTCCTGTGAAGTTTCAAAACATTTTGTGCTGCAGTTGCAGAGGAGATGTCGAAAATGTGTCAGCCAATCAGAGCCCTCGGCAGCCATATTTGTTGACCGATCGGCACGAAAAACACAAACTTGGTAGAGGACCTTGAGTACTTCCTTCCTGTACAGTTTCATGAAATTCTGTGCAGCGGTTGCAGAGGAGATGTCCAAAATGTGTCAGCCAATCAGAGCCTGAGGCGGCCATCTTTGATTTCAGATCGGCTCGAAAAACACAAACTTGGTAGAGGGCATTGAGTACTTGCTTCCTGTGACGTTTTGTGAAATTCTGTGCAGTGGTTGCAGAGGAGATGTTCAAAATGTTTAAATTTTACGCCGGACGGACGACGACGACGGACGGACGACGGACGGCGCGCTATGACAATAGCTCACTAGAGCTTCGCTCAGGTGAGCTAAATACAATCATAGTACCTCATCAGATAACCATTTCTCTAACAATAGTTGGTATAGTGATGTATCTAATATCCTATAGGGTCCTATGACACCTAAACATACATCATTGGCTCCTTCTCTCCTAATTCTGCTCATCTCTGTAAACAAAATGTTTATAGATTTTGTAGAAAGCAAAATTGTTGAATAAGTGTGTGAATTTAGCTGTAAGATATGACTGACAGTTTACATGTTTCATTACTTTAATATAAACTTATTTGTAATATATACATGTACATGTATACTGTATATAAAAAGCACAAAAGGGATGAAAACAACCACATTCACTATTCAGACAATATTGTCGGATCAGCCCAACAAAGGGCAAATGCACGTTGCTTGGAAAAAAAGATATAAAAGCACAAAAAAGGTACAAGTGACCACGACACTAAACGTGTTTAAAGCCAGCGGAAGGGACAGTACATCCCTTGAGGCGTCTTGATGCATGAATATGTACATGTACTTAAGTCCAGACTGAAACTGTATATACATGTATATTATATATATATATAAAAGCACAAGAAAGGTTCAAGCGACCACGATACTAAACGTGTTTTTTTTAAACCCAGCAGAAGGGACATTACATCCCTGAAGCCGTCTGGATACACGAATATGTACTTATATCCAGTCGGAACAAGGGACAGTACGTCCCTCATTCCGATCGAACACAAGTACATAAAAAAACATACACAAACTCTCATACTAGTCAGAACCTGTACTATACTGAAGCTCGAAAGGCTATAACTAGTACATGTACACAGGTAGGTAATATTCTCAATCCATGAACCAAAGCAGACCCCGCGGGGGGTGAGACAAGGTGCCTAGGTAGAGTCAGCGTCTCCTGTTTGCATGCAACACCCGCTGCCAAAAAGTCTAGATGGACTGATCGATAGAAACATGTCCAAGACTTCTAAAGGTTCAAAAATAATAATAGTAATAAAAAAAAAAACTGAAAAAATGCTCCCTGATTGATCACACATCTTATCCAGTGAGTAAAATTATACAAAATACCTCTAAAATACCTCTCCACCCCCCATTATAGATAAACGTCCATATTGAGGAAAGGGACTCGATCCACTAAGTAAAATAAAACGAAAATAAAGCCTGTGTTTGTGAAACACGAATGCCCCCGGTGGCATCTTTGTTAGTATGAACACTATTTTCTGTTAAGTACATGTATGTGAGGTCACTGGGTTAAAAGGTCAAAGGTCAATGTCACGAGGTCAAAAATTTTGGTATCAATGGAAAGGTCTTGTCACAAGGAATACACATGTGAAATATGAAAGCCCTATCACTTACTATTTTAAAAGTTATGCCAAATGTTAAAGTTTTTGAAAAGTAGGTAAAAGGTCAAAGGTCATGAGGTCAAAAATTTTGGTATCAATGGAAAGGTCTTGTCACAAGGAATACACATGTGAAATATGAAAGCCCTATCACTTCCCATTCAAAAGTTATGCCCAATGTTAAAGTTTTTGAAAAGTAGGTCAAAGATCAAAGTCAAGGTCACGAGGTCAAAAATTTTGGTATCAATGGAAAGGTCTTGTCACAAGGAATACACATGTGAAATATGAAAGCCCTATCACTTCCCATTCAAAAGTTATGCCCAATGTTAAAGTTTTTGAGAAGTACGTCAAAGGTCAAGGTCAAGGTCACGAGGTCAAAAATTTTGGTATCAATGGAAAGGTCTTGTCACAAGGAATACACATGTGAAATATGAAAGCCCTATCACTTCCCATTCAAAAGTTATGCCCAATGTTAAAGTTTTTGAAAAGTAGGTCAAAGGTCAAGGTCAAGGTCACAAGGTCAAAAATTTTGGTATCAATGGAAAGGTCTTGTCACAAGGATTACACATGTGAAATATGAAAGCCCTATCACTTCCCATTCAAAAGTTATGTCCAATGTTAAAGTTTTTCGGACAAACAGACAGACAAACAGATAAACAGACAAACAGACGGACAGGCCAAAAACTATATGCCCCCGAATCTTTGATTCCGGGGGCATAAAAAAACCCCAATTAAAACCATGCACGTCCGTCCTAAAGAGAAATACTCACTGAACTGACAACGCGCGAGTCAATGTGAATAGAAAGTCATATCACGAGAGGCCAACATAAAAATACAAACTGTAAAAATTTTAAAAAGTATAGGGTGTAAAGAACGAGTCTAGCCACCGTCGTTAGTTTCTGCGATTGACCTCCGTATCCAATCAGAATAAATAGGGAGTGTTAAGAAAAAGTACCCGTAAGGGAATATCAAGCAGAACCTATCTCATAAACGTACCAAGTGAGGACTTCAAAATGAGGGCCTAGTACAAACATAGGTAATCACAGATTACGAAGCTCACCTCGTGACAGCAAAATCCAATTCAAACATATTTCTTAGTACATGTATATTGGCTTTTAAAGGCAAAACCACTCAAGCAGAAAAAGTAGGTCAAGGTCATTTTATGAAAGTTTGATCAAAGATACATCCAATATGCAAGTTTGGTACATGTAGCAGTTATACTTTGCTCAATATTGGCTTTATAGAGCAAAATCACTCAAGCAGAAAAAGTAGGTCATGGTCATTTTATGAAAGATTGATCAAAGATACATCCAATATGCAAGTTTGGTACATGTATCACTTATACTTTGCTCAATATTAGCTTTTAAAGGCAAAATCACTCAAGCGGCAAAAGTAGGTCGAGGTCATTTTATGAAAGTTTGATCAAAGATACATCCAATATACAAGTTTGGTACATGTAGCTGTTATAATTTGCTCAATATTGGCTTTAAAGAGCAAAATCACTCAAGCGGAAAAAGTAGGTCAAGGTCATTTTATGAAAGTTTGATCAAAGATACATCCAATATGCAAGTTTGGTACATGTATCACTTATACTTTGCTCAATATTGGCTTTTAAAGGCAAAATCACTCAAGCGGAAAAAGTAGGTCGAGGTTATTTTTTGAAAGTTTGATCGAAGATACATCTAATATGCAAGTTTGGAACATCTAGCACTTATACTTTGCTCAATATTGGCTTTTAAAGGCAAAATCACTCAAGCGGAAAAAGTAGGGTACCTGTAAAATGCGAAACGAAAAGAAACGAAACGAAATGGAAACGAAACGAAACGAAATGAAAACGAAACGAAATGAAATGGAAACAAAACGAAATTAAACAAAACGAAACGAAATGAAACGAAACAAAATGAAAATGAAACGAAATGAAACAAAACGAAATGAAATGAAACGAAATTGGAAAAAATGAAACGAAATACATGTAAGAAACGAAATTTATTTACTTGTTAGTTTTTTTTTTTTTGGTGGGGTGGGGTGGGGGGTATGGGGGGGTTGAAATATCTGTTTTGAAAGTGAGAATGAAAGATCCAGAGGGGATCGGATGGTCAGGATACCCTTTTAATATAAATAATAAAGTATGAAAAGGAAATTAGAGTATTAGTGAATATTTTATTTTCAAATCTTTTCAAAGAAAATGGGTAAATCTTTAAGGGATGAAAGGGTGAGGTTTATATATATGGGGCGAAAAATTGTTCGTTCAAGCACAAATACCACAGAGAAGAAAGGGAAAAGAATATCTAGCTATATTCAATATTGAGCCAGTTTGACACTTTTTACAATTTTAAATATGCATTTTTATTTCACCATTATTTCTGGGGAAAGGATTTGAAAATAAGATATTCACTAATAATCTCATTCATTTTCATATTTAATTATCTATATTGAAAGGGTATCCTGACCATCCAATTACCTATGGATCTTTCATTCTCACTTTTAAAACAGATATTTCAACACCCCCCCACCCCAACACACACCTCTCACCCCTCCCCCATATAAAAATTAACCAATATATAAATTTGGTTTCTTTTTACATGTATATGTATTTCGTTTCATTTTGTTACTATTTCGTTTCATTTCATTTCGTTTCGTTTTCATTTCGTTTTGTTTCGTTTTGTTCAATTTCGTTTCGTTTTCATTTCGTTTCTTTTCGTTTCCATTTCGTTTCGTTTTGTTTCGTTTCTTTTCGTTTCGCATTTTACAGGTACCCGAAAAAGTAGGTCAAGGTCATTTTATGAAAGTTTGATCAAAGGTACATCCAATATGCAAGTTTGGTACATGTAGCACTTATACTTTGCTCAATATTGGCTTTTAAAAGCGAAATCACTCAAGTGGAAAAAGTAGGTCAGATGCTGCATCCGATGCATGGGTCCATCTCGGCATCCAAAGATGAATCACTTGTGCAAGTTTGGTTACTGTAGCATCAGTACTTTGTCAGTTACTGAGCTACCCCAAACTTCTTAACCAAGTCACTCAAGCGGAAAATGTAGGTCAGATGCTGCATCCGATGCATGGGTTCACTTCAGCATCCAAAGATGAATCACTTGTGCAAGTTTGGTTACTGTAGCATCAGTACTTTGTCAGATACTGAGCTACCCCAAACTTCTTAACCAAGTCACTCAAGCGGAAAATGTAGGTCAGATGCTGCATACGATGCATGGGTTCACCTCAGCATCCAAAGATGAATCACTTGTGCCAGTTTGGTTACTGTAGCATTAGTACTTTGTCAGATACTGAGCTACCCCAAACTTCTTAACCAAGTCACTCAAGTGGAAAATGTAGGTCAGATGCTGCATCCGATGCATGGGTTCACCTCAGCATCCAAAGATGAATCACTTGTGCAAGTTTGGTTACTGTAGCATTAGTACTTTGTCAGATACTGAGCTACCCCAAACTTCTTAACCGGACGCGGACGCGGACACGGACACGGACGCGGACACGGACACGGACGCGGACGCGGACGCAGATGCGGACGCGTGGGGTTATAGCATAAGCTCACTCAACTTCGTCGAGGTGAGCTAAAAATGGAAATTAGAATTTTTAGTTTGTATGAAGAAGGTCAGAACATTTATTCAAGCCATCTGGTTCATTTGTTATCAGGGTATACTGCCCAAGGTTTTTTAAAGCCACTCTCTGGTCTGTTGTCCAACTGGAGTTATGGTCTATGGGCACAACTTCCATGTCCTCCCGAGAGTGCTTATCCCTATAGAGGAGCAGCGCAACCGGCATGCGAATCAACAACCTCAGACCATCCATCACCACCAAAAAATATATGAACCCGCCGGCCACTCAACAACCCAAGCCAGCGCTATATATATTTATTATATAGTCTGTTTATATTCCCACTTTCCTTGGCTGAGAACTGTCACGTGACAAGTCATTGTCTCATCATATTGACCCGTGAGGAGCGATTTCATTAAATATCACTACCGCGAAAATTCTTTCTTCCGGTTTACCATGAAATATCGAAAACGCGCGAAATTTATATCTGTGACGTCATTAACGTCATTTTGTAAACAGCAGCAAGGACCCTGAAGCTGAGCTCAAATTCTTGAATTTTGAGCCTATCTACGGATTTTGACTCTGAAATATTCTTCATTTGACTCATTGAATGAATTCCATTACCTTCAGGATAATTCAGCGACAGAAAATGCTGATATTAACAGGTCTTGAAACATTTTCAAAGAAAAGTCGATGTCAGCCATTTCGAAAAGCTACCTTTAAAAATACAGATTTAGTCAACTATATAATAAAACAATTGTGGACTTTTCACTCGGTGAATATGGTGTGATATTTTCTGAATTTGAAAATATTGACCTCGGCTGTCGCCTCAGTCAATATTTTCAAATTCAGAAAATATCACACCATATTCACCTCGTAAAAAGTCCATAATTGTATAATATAACCCTTTGCAACACACACCCAGTGCAATAGATGACTGAAATTTATGATAAAAAAGTATAATGAAATATGAACCTTTGTCAATTTCTATTCCCGTTGTATATTTCTTTCGCTTCAGGCTACTGATACCTGATACAGTGTTACTAGATAAAATAGACCCCTCATCTGGTACAACTGGTACTGTGGCTCCTACAAATATAAAGAAATATTCACTATCTATTTCTTTGATTTAATTATACAGTCTTATAAAATGAGTGATGCTATATATAAGGTAAGAAGACATCAACAGAAAGAGGGCATAAAATCTTACACTTACATATCCTACAAAGCTTTAATTTAAGTTAGAAGAAATAATTCATCAGAAAAGGTCACAAAAACCCTTTGCGACACTCACCCAGTGCAATAGGTGGCTGAAATTTATGATAAAAAAGTATAATGAAATATGAACATTATCAATGGTTGGCGGCTTTCAAGTTTCAGCGACGATAGCGGCGACTATCATTACAACACTATAATGCACTAGTGCAGTTTAAAGACCCATTATCTTTCATTTAAATCCTTGTTGAAATTGGTTCTACTACAACATGCAACTATACCAGAAGTCTCTGACGAGACTGTAGCTCTCCTGGTTGTTTTTTCTAAAACATCAATTTCCTTTCTTTTTTTTTTAAACCAAGACCACAGGGAGCAGGCGCTCTAACAAATTATAAGTAGCATGACAAAACTACATATCCATTATACTGCAACTATAATAGCACTCATATAATTCATAATATTCGAGATAAGGTATTTCTAAAAAGAATGTCACACCCATTTTCCAAGATCCTAGGGGCCAAGGACTGCTAGCTCAAATGAACTACCAATGACACATCAAGACTTGGATAAAGAATTAACTCCCCATCATAAATAGCTTTAAACGAGAAGAGAGCACAACTATATAGGAAAAATTACCACACCCATTTTCAAAGACCCTAGGGGTATAAGGCTAAAACAAAATATCAGGTGCACATCTATGCCACAGACCAATCATTGCAAAAAGAATTAATTCTACATCATTTATAGTGTCAGAGGAGTTGCAAGCACAAGATTACATTTACTTATATAGGAAAAATGACCACACCCATTTCTGAGACCCTAAGGGTCAGGGGCTAAAACATAAAAACAGGTGCACAACTAGACCAGAGACCCATAATATTGCAATAAGAATTTAGTCAGAGGAGTTGTGAGCACAAGATTACATAGAGTTATATAGGAGAAAATGACCACACCCATTTCTATGACCCTGGGGGTCAGGGGCTCAAACAAAATATCAGCAAAACCAGACCACAGACCCATCACATTGCAGAAAGAATTAAGTCTCCATCATTTATAGTGTCAGAGGAGTTGCGAGCACAAGATTACATAGAGTTGTATAGGAGAAAATGACCACACCTATTTCTAAGACCCTGGGGGTCAGGGGCTCAAACAAAATATCAGGTGCACAACAAGATCACAGACCCATCATACTGCAAAAAGAATTAAGTCTTCATCATTTATATTGTCAGAGGAGTTGCGAGCACAGATTATATAGAGTTATATAGGAGAAAATGACCACACCCATTTCTAAGACCCTGGGGGTCAGGGGGCTCAAACAAAATATCAGGTGCACAACAAGACCACAGACCCATCATATTGCAAAAAGATTTAAGTCTCCATCATTAATATTGTCAGAGGAGTTGCGAGCACAAGATTACATAGAGTTATATAGGAGAAAATGACCACACCCATTTCTAAGACCCTGGGGGTCAGGGGCTCAAAAAAAATATAAGGTGCACAACTCGACTACAGACCCATCATATTGCAAAAAGAATTAAGTCTCCATCATTAATATTGTCAGAGGAGTTGCGAGCACAAGATTACATAGAGTTATATAGGAGAAAATGACCACACCCATTTCTAAGACCCTGGGGGTCAGGGGTTCAAACAAAATATCAGGTGCACAACAAGACCACAGACCCATCATATTGCAAAAAAAATTAAGTCTCCATCATTTATAGTGTCAGAGGAGTTGTCCGGACAAGATTACATAGAATTTAATGACCACGCCCATTTTATAAGACCCTGGGGGTCAGGGACTGAAACTAAATGTCAGGTGCACAACTAGACCATGGACCAAGTAAAATGCAAAAAGAATTAACTTTCTATCTCTAACAGTTTCAGAGAAGTTGTCCGGACAAGATTACATAGAATTTAATGACCACGCCCATTTTCTAAGACCCTGGGGGTCAGGGAGTGAAACTAAATGTCAGGTGCACAACTAGACCATGGTCCAAGTAAAATGCAAAAAGAATTAACTTTCTATCTCTTACAGTTTCAGAGGAGTTGTCCAGACAAGAATTGTTTACGGACACACAGACAGACGGACACACGTACAGACGTACAGACGGACGGACGCCGGACAAAGGGTGATCACATAAGCTCGACTGGTCTGAGACCAGTAGAGCTAACAATACACAGATTTGTAAGGTACCCTACATTCACTACATAAATGTACAAAGTATAAATCTAAATGCTTTGACTATTTAAAGGTGGAAACCGAATGATGAAGCAAACCAAGATTTTAGTCGGTTGAAAATTTACTTACCTTGTCCAAAACTAGCAGCTGGCGCCATTGAAGAGCTGGTCGTAGTGGTGGCTCCAGGGTTAAAGCTAAATCCTCCAATCTTAGTAGTTGTCAGGGCACCAAAACTGGGTGCCGAGGTTCCTCCAAAATTGAAATTGTTACTGCTAGGGGTGGATCCAGAGGCGGTGCTTGTAGTTGTACCACTAAATGTAAATGCTGATGAGGTATTTCCGGTAGCAGTGGTGTTTGTGGGGGGGGGGGTTGACGCTCCAAATCCAAACACGGCTGAACTTGTGCTAGTAAAAGCTGCTGAAGTTGTAGGTGTGTTGGATGAACCCCCAAAATTAAAGCCAGCTGAAGCAGGTGCAGTGACAGGTTTTGATACCTGACCAAAAGCGAAGTTGGATGAAGTTGAGGCAGGGTTGGATGAACCACTGGTGGACGATGCAGCTGCACCAAAGTTGAAGGTTGATGCGGCAGGTGATACTGTAGATGCTGACGTTGTTTTCGGAGGTTCCGTCTCTGATGCTGCAGACAGAGCTTGTCCAAAGGTAAATCCACCAGCAGATGGTGCTGCAAATGCACTCGGTAGAGTAAATCCTGTTGGAGCCGATGTTGATGAAGATGTGCTTGTGGCTAAAGATAGCTGAGGCTGTGTTGTGGCGAATCCCGACACAACAGAGAGATTGGAGGCAGCGGTTGAAGCTAACGCAGAACTACCGAGGGAGAAACCAGAGGTTACAGTTGACTTTGGTGGACTGGCTGCACTAAATGTAAATGTGGCTGATGTACTGGTACCGGTGCCAGTTGAGTTGGGACCAGGGTTACTTGGTGCTGTGGGAGGAGATGATGCAAGATTTTTTGCACCAAAAGTGAAACCACCGACGCTGCTGATTCCAGAGCTGCTGGTGGTGGAGGGGGCACTTCCAGCAACGCTACTACTGGCTGAAGATGTCATACCTAATAGAACAAAATATACATGAGAGAAACAAACTTTTAAAGGCATCAAATTGACCCTTCCGATTGTGGGAAAAAAAGCAAAATTTCGTAATGTCACAATGCTTTTACCATGTAGTTACCTCGGACAAACAAGCTTCGAACCTCGGTCAAACATCGAAATTGCATTGTGACGTCATGGAATTTCTCAAATTTTTCCCGCGTTCGGAAGGGTCAATTAAATATGCTTCAGCATCAACAGGATTAATAGTCCTTGAAAGATAAATGTTAAATCAAAGTTTGCTCTGGTTGAACTGGCCATGTAAAAAATATGAAATTTTCAAAGGGAAAGAGCATTCTAAAGCAAAAGAAAATTAAAATTTCAAATAAGTGATGTTGTGTTTAAGGTAATGATCAATATTAATTTCATTCTAGATAACACTATTTTTGCATTAAAATTTCAAGTTGCCAGCATTCATTATGTTCATTTGGATTAAAATAATTAAAGAATGGTACTCATCAAAACATACATGTAAGAAGACTTTTCTTCTATTCAGACATGAAAAATAAATATACGTAAAAATCAGAGTTTATGTACCAGCCAGAGCTGCAAGGACTCCAGTCGGAGCTGAAGCTGAGGTTGTCTGTGTAACAGAAGCCGTCGGAGATGACACTGGTGATGTAGCCGGTTTGGCAAAGTTAAACCCGATTCCCGAGGGTGCCGATACCTTGGCCCCTTCACTGACGGGGGACTTCTTGTTGTCTGCAGAAGCAGGTGCTGTCTGGCCAATCGTAGGTGTTGTCACAGACTGGCCAATCAGAGATGATGGAACAGATGATGTTGATGATGCAGTTGCCGTGGAAATTGTATTGCTTAGTGAACTGCTGGCTGGTGCTTAAATTTGAAAAGACACACTATTTTATCCGCGAAAACTCGAAGAACTTAATCAGCAGCATCCCATTATATGATTTATATATGATCTGCAATTTTATCATGTCATGGCACATTGTCCATGTATTTTTGCCTTTGTCTAAACTCTGATTCACTTCCCTAATTTTCTTCTTGACATAATGTACCTAGGGCCATTTTACATATTATTATTGACTTTTGATTTCAGTCTCTTAGTTACTCAAGGAGCCTAGTCAGGTTAGAAGCTTAGGTCAACCAATACCTGACCAGGTCTGTATTGCCACGAGTAGACTGAAATGATAAGTCAATGACTGCTTTATCAAATAATCGGGAATTTTAAAGGATATGCTGAAATTCTCCTTCGTTAACTGAAGTGAACCTGTCTGCTGTCATTTCTTTTTCTTTTGTAAAGGCAGCTCTTTGCAGCAAAATATCATTTGTTGAAATGAATGGACGAAGATGCTGTTTTAGTCTAGGGCAAAAAGTGTTTTAGAAATAAAAACACAAACACTCTAACACACAAATTTTTGGCCCCTTGACCTTAATCCAGTGTAAATAAAACACTGCTAAAGACGGTATGGCCGGATTGCAAAGTAAGTTTTTGTCACCATCTGAGTCAAGGTCACTAAGTCAATAATTACAGCATACATTGAGAGGTCTTGTCAGAGGCAACCTACATGTATAATATAAAGTTTCTACTGTATACAGTTCCTTAGATTTTGCTTAAACCAGGAACTTTAACCAAAGTCTTTAACTAGGTCAAAGTCCAAGGTCAAGGTCACTAGGTCCAATGTTACGGCATAAATTGAAAGGTCTCGTCATGGGCAACCTTAATGTATAATATAAGGTTTCTACTGCATACAGTTCCTTAGATTTTGCTTAAACCAAGAACTTTAACCAAAATCTTTAACTAGGTCAAAGTTCAAGGTCAAGGTCACTGGGTCAAATGTTACTGCATAAATTGAAAGGTCTCATCATGGGCAACCTACATGTATAACATCAAGTTTCTACTGCATACAGTTCCTTAGATTTTGCTTAAACCTGAAACTTTAACCAAAATCTTTAACTAGGTCAAGGTCACTGGGTCAAAGTCACTATGTCTAATGTTACGGCATAAATTGAAAGGTCTCATCATGGGCAACCTAAATGTATAATATAAGGTTTCTACTGCATACAGTTCCTTGGATTTTGCTTAAACCAGAAACTTTTACCAAAATCTTTATCTAGGTCAAAGTCCAAGGTCAAGGTCACTAGGTCAAATGTTACGGCATAAATTGAAAGGTCTCATCATGGGCAACCTAAATGTATAATATAAGGTTTCTACTGCATACAGTTCCTTAGATTTTGCTTAAACCAGAAACTTTTACCAAAATCTTTATCTAGGTCAAAGTCCAAGGTCAAGGTCACTAGGTCAAATGTTACGGCATAAATTGAAAGGTCTCATCATGGGCAACCTAAATGTATAATATAAGGTTTCTACTGCATACAGTTCCTTAGATTTTGCTTAAACCAGAAACTTTTACCAAAATCTTTATCTAGGTCAAAGTCCAAGGTCAAGGTCACTATGTCAAATGTTACGGCATAAATTGAAAGGTCTTGCCATGGGCAACCTTCATGTATAATATAAAGTTTCTACTCCATATAGTTCCTTAGATTTTGCCTCAACTAGAAACTTTAACCAAAATGTTGACAGCAGACGGACGGACGGACGGACGGACGGACGGACGGACGGACATCGTCAATCTATAGACCGGAATTGCTTTGCAATCCGGCCAAAAATGACAATGTATATACATATGGATTAAGGCAAAGGGGCCAAAAATTTGTGTGTTTTTATTTGTACCATCCCTTCCTCTGGAAGAAATATTTCAATCTACTGTCTTTTAGAAATCACTGCTATCAACTTCTGATCTCAATTTTTATCAAAATCATATTTTTTATGTGCATTTTAATTTCTCTTCACTCTATCATGCACATTTTATTTTTATTTCACAGAAGCGTGGATTTTCCTTTCTCAGGTATGTTTGGTACTGTAAAGGCATCAGCAAGCTTTGATATACACTAGCCACTTCTTGTTCCAAATAAAGGCAAGTTAAATTCTAAATTTAGTTTACTCAAAATTTTTTCGAAAATCTTGAATTTCACCCAAATTACAGAATTTTATAATTCATAATTTTGAAAAATATTTTTTTGTGATAAACATTAGCACTAAGGTCCCTCATCACATTTTAGGCATTAAACATTTATCAAAATCCTTTTTCTGGTAGATTAATGCATTTGAAATGTGTATATTAAAAATCTTTGATCGCTGAGCGATATAAGTCCCCTACCGGCATAATTCTGTGTCCTATAACTCTGCTTAGAACGCTTCAATAAAACATAAATTTAAAATTGACCTGTACGTGCATCAAAAGATTAATGCCCATTGCCCCACACAGAAATCAGTTAATTATTTGCAGTAATGGAAAAGATCATGAAAAAATTTCATGAAATGGTGTCCTAAATCTGTATCACACTACAATGTATTCACATACTAAAAATCAGTTCAAGATCTACAACAACAGCCAAGAAAGAGTCCGTAAAACTGAAAATTTCATGAATTTTTTGCTAAATCCAAGCACTATAACTCTTTTGTAAAAATAGGTCAATCAAACTCGAACTTGATCTGTATAACACTACGATGTATTCAGATACCAACAATCAGTTCAATATCTGCAATAGAACCGAAGAAAAGTCCGGAAAACTGAAAATTGCATGAAATTTGCTCAGTCCAAAGGCCATAACTCTTGTAAAAATAGATCAATCACTATCAGATTCGAACTTGATCTGTATCACATGGAGATATATTCATATACCAACTATCACTTCAATATCTGCAATAGAACCGAAGGAAAGTTCAGAAAACTAATAATTTTATGAAATTTGCTAAGTCCAAGGGCCATAACTCTTGTAAAAATACATCAATCCAATCCAAACTTGATCTGTATCACATTGAGATGTATTCATATACTAAATATCAATTCAAGATCTGAAATAGAACCAAAGAAAAGTCTGGAAAACTAAAAATTTCATGAAATTTGCTCAGTCCAAGGGCCATAACTCTTGTAAAAATAGGTCAATCAAACCCAAACTCGAACTTTATCTGTAACACATTAGATATATCCAAATACCAAAAATCAATTCAATATATGCAACAACAGCGGAAAAAAGTCAGGAAAACTAAAGTGTGACGGACAGACAAATGGGGTGGAAACTTTAATATCAATTCTCTGTAAGGACCAAAATATTTTGGAAACAGCATGTCATGGATTTTCATGATTTTCTCTATAAATGGTATGTATAATGCGCTGAGTACAAAAATAACAATTTTTTGAAAATCAATCTTCCGGTTGCCATGGAAACGAGGTCTGTCTATTTATAGCACTAAAAAAATGGTCAAATAAGTCATTTTTGGTTATTATGTTGCCATGGAAACCATTGTCAGAGTTAATTGCTATTATCAACTTATAATCTTTAAAACCTCTATTTTAAGAAAAAATAACAAATTTTTTACATTTCTTTCAATTAGCCGGATCCTATCAAATCAAAATCAGTCAAAAATTGCCATAAAATAAGGTCAAAATCAAGGCCAATTTTTGTCCGATTTTAAACATTTTAAGCAAAAATAACACAAAATGTCAGGCTGATAACACCATCACTGTTGTCAGAACAAAATAGATTTCATATGACAAATATAATCACTGAAAAAATAAGTGGGACCTTGTTTTGTTTTCCTACATTTTGAGGTCAAAAATGGTTGCCATGGTAACTTTTCATTTGACACATGATGACTATATCTTTTCAAATTGATTTTTAGCATGGTTTAAATAACTTATATTGCTTAAGCTTTATGTAGGGACAACAGAAGAAATTATTCTTTATTTGAGCACTTCCAAAATTTGTCAAGGTCATTGACTCTACGTTCAAGGTCAATTCAAATAATAGGTTCCAATTTCAATAAAATTTGCATATTTGTTGTTACTAAATATAGGCTTGACTGTCATATATTTGTATCAAAAATACTTCTTTCTAAAATTAGGACCGATAGATGGAAAAACATTACAATTTTTTGTTCAGAACATTTCTCCTTAAAAAAATAAGCCCCAGACAAAAATCATGATAATCTCACATTTTTTTATAGGTATGTATGAAATACTAGCTAAAAATCAAGGATGTCATTGATTTTGAGATTTTTGCAACTTTGGTCAATAAATAGGGGATATATCCAAATTCACTATGTATGTGTTTGTTTTACTCAATACCACATGATTTTTGAGTAACTGCCTCTCATATTTTTGAAACATAGTGTAATCAAAGATTACGAAGCTCACCTCGCGGCAGCAAAGTTCAATTTAAACATATCTGTAAGTACATGTATATCAAGAAAATCACTCAAGTGGAAAAAGTAGGTCAAGGTCATTTCATGAAAGTTTGATCAAAGATACATCCAATATGCAAGTTTGGTACATGTAGCACTTATACTTTGCTCAAAATTGGCCTTTAAAGGCAAAATCACTAAAGCGGAAAAAGTAGGACAAGGTCATTTTATGAAAGTTTGATCAAAGATACATCCAATATGCAAGTTTGGTACATGTAGCACTTATACTTTGCTAAATATTGGCCTTTAAAGGCAAAATCACTCAAGTGGAAAAAGTAGGTCAAGGTCATTTTATGAAAGTTTGATCAAAGATACATCCAATATGCAAGTTTGGTACATGTAGCACTTATACTTTGCTCAATATAAGCCTTTAAAGGCAAAATCACTCAAGTGGAAAAAGTAGGTCAAGGTCATTTTATGAAAGTTTGATCAAAGATACATCCAATATGCAAGTTTGGTACATGTAGCACTTATACTTTGCTCAATATAAGCCTTTAAAGGCAAAATCACTCAAGTGGAAAAAGTAGGTCAAGGTCATTTTATGAAAGTTTGATCAAAGATACATCCAATATGCAAGTTTGGTACATGTAGCACTTATACTTTGCTCAATATTGGCCTGATAAGGCAAAATCACTCAAGCGGAAAAAGTGGGTCAGATGCTGCATCTGATGCATGGGTTCACCTCAGCATCCCAAGATGAATCACTTGTGCAAGTTTGGTTACTGTAGCATCAGTACATTGTCAGATACTGAACTACCCCAAAAACTTTAACCAGACATTGACAAAGTCATTCAACCGGAAAATGTAGGTCAGATGCTGCATCCCATGCATGGGTTCACCTCAGCATCCCAAGATGAATCACTTGTGCAAGTTTGGTTACTGTAGCATCAGTACTTTGTCAGATACTGAGTTACCCCAAAAACATTAACCGGACGTGGACGCGGACGACGACGTGGACGGGGACGCGGACGGGGACGCGGACGCCGGGGTTATAGCATAAGCTCATCTCAACTTCGTCGAGGTGAGCTAAAAATCACAGAATTTTTCCAAATTTTGTGAGTTACATTCAGGATGACCTTGACATTGGGTCCTGTGACCTTGAAAAATTTTAAGGTGATTTTTTAATCAATAATGCTCATTTATATGCACTGATGAAAAAAATGCTTAAAAATATATAACGGACAGCTGAAAATTTACCAGTAAATTACTCTATGTGTAATAGCACTGAACAGAATGTCACCATGGTAACCATTTTTTATACCCTTTTGAATAAAATTGTGAAGAGGTCCCACTCAAATTTTAACATTTTCTTAAAGATCGAGGATTAAACTTTAAAGATAATTGACAGTAGAAATCAAGTTAGCTTGACATTTCAGATTATTTGCCCTTAAATTTGAGCGAAATCATGTTAAATTAGGAGCTTTTTTGGTCTTAAAAAGGGCCTCTTCAAAGCAGGTTTTTGCCTACATTTTGATCATATTGACAAAGGGAATAGCGGGCAGAAACATACTTCTTGTGTATTTATACTTTTAAAGATATAAAGAGAAAAATTAAGGAAATTTCAGTTGACTACATTAGCTTTACCATGGAAACGAGCCTTGTGAAAATGCCATGTTACAAGTATTCTACTGATGCTTAAAATTTCAAACATGGTTTCCATGGCAACGAAAACTTAATTTGTAAAAAGAAAGTTTATTTTTGTCTCAGTACATCATATACACCTTCCACATCAAAAATCTTCAAAATTGGAGACATGCTGTTTCCACGTGCTATTGAAATTATTTTGGTCCTTACAGAGAACTGCTATTAAGTCCCCTCTGGCGAGCCAGTAGGGGACTTATTATTGGATGGCAGTGTATCAAAATGATGGATTTAAATCATTTTGGAAAATTTTTTTTAGCTATAAACAATGTACAATCAGGGGGCACCACTGATGTCAGTACTTTTTTAGAAATGATTGATATCAATGATTTTGATTTTAATTTAACTTGCTGTTTTTACTTAAAATTGCAGAATTCCATAATTTTTGCATGCATTTATACATGTTCTATTTCTCATAACTCTATCCGATACATTTACATTTTATGATTTCTTTTGATGCAGAATATGCAATGCTGGCTGCTTAAGGAGGCTCAATAATCGTTTGACGTCATCATATTCCCGGCGTCAATACAGGTTCGAATAATACCAAGTGCGGTTTCGGTCTTCGAACTCCTCTAATTCGCTTGTTTCTTGACGGATTTCGACAAGTTTGGTATCGATGGAACCAGAAAATTATCATCTACAATCTGAGTGTATTTGAGCTCTAGTCAAATGCATCGTTAAATCTATATATTAAAAAATATCCAGTAAGCGAGACACCCTTGCTACTGCCGTAAACGTATTATTTTTATAACGTCATCATCGGAAATTCAACCGTGTGTTGCTTGGCAATAAAATCAAGTAGAAAAACTAAAGTTTATTGATCAAACAGGATATTTCTTTGAGATTTTAGCAATATGATAAATGAAATATTTCAAGTTTGCTATCTCTAATTATCTTAGGTAACACAATTTTTTCTACAATTTTGACAACTATCGTACTTTGCAGCGAGATGTTATCGAATAAAGTTTCCCTATTTAGAAACTTTGAGCGAGTGAATTTCAGTTTTAACCCTGCTTTGTTCAAAGATATATCCATTTTACAGATGAGTGCACGTATTATCGAGAACGAGAGATGTTAGTGACGTCTACTTATTGACCTTGAACGTCAAAATGTTTAAAAACGCTTCCGTTTACTTTTCTATTTTTCTTATTCATATTTCCGTATCTCCGACACCCGACGATCGTTGTGCTTTGAAAAAAAATACTTATTTTACATAGTTAACGCCGTTTGAAATATAACTAAATCTAGAAATTTCATCTTCTGTGTTACTTATTTCGGAATCGCCCCCTTCTTTAAACACCATTGACAACCTTAACCCCCCCTTAAAATCGTTACTATGACAACCAAGTATTTTGAATCAGGATGAACGAAAACATGTACTTTTTTATAATTATTTTTGAAGAACAGAGTTTGTCGTTGAGAAACATGTAATAGAAACTAACTTCTGACAAAGACTTTTTATCACTTTGATGACAAATGAGGGTACTGGGTACTTTTTATTTAGATTTTCATTTTGGGTGGGGGTGCACAAAAATGTACGTTTCGGGAACAGTTTTAGCTATTTTACTCTTTGAAAGCATTATCTATAAAGAAATAGACATATTTGATTATATCATGGTGACAATAATCACAAGAATGGTTTTAATGTGAAATTATTATCCCTATATCATGTATTTATCTATCAAAATTCATTGTTTTGCGACAGATCTCGGAGTTGGTTTACACATGTAAATTCAGAGGACCACTAGTCAATCAAATGGACGATGATATGTAATCTTAATTACAAATATAAATCATCAGACATGAATGTCAAATAAACAGAATAATTTTTTTGACTCTGACAAAGAATTCTTGGATTATTAAGCCACCTTAATGCATTTTGATTTCATCATACACAACACAGGACTGATTGTTAAGGACTTACCAGTACTACTAGAGTTGACTAATGCAGACAAAGTAGCTTTAGCATCAGATAAACGTTTGTTTTCTGAAAGAGAAATTTAAGATCATGAAGATGTAGTGGCAAGACACAGACATTATTTTAATTAGAGAAAATGTTGCTACATTGTTATACATATTGAGTATTTGCAGAAAACAAGAGTTATTTCCCATTTGAGACAATACCTGATGTAAAATCATTACGACGTCATGAGAATGGTATGGTAACGTCAATTTTATACCGTCATTTCCCAGAGTTTTATGGACCGTTTACATAGAATTTCATGACATCACAATTATCTACGTCAGATACCGTCCCTATGGGGAAGCAAACTCTTGTTTTCGAAAATAGCGAATAGGTATTATTATCAAAATTCAACAACAAAGTATTTAGTATGGTACTTGTTCATTACAGTCCAAAACAACATAGAACATTCTGAACCTTTCTATTTGTCAATAGCACAAATCAATTTTCACAGAATTTTGCTAGGCATTAACTAGGGTTGAGTATCGCGGTTCAAATGTGTATTGCGATATATTGCGATATTTGGAAAAATATTGCGATATATTGCAATATTTATATAACATCAAGAGTCCTTATGTTTATTTCTTTCAAAGCTCAATTTTCCTTTCAAAATTTTATTTTTAAATCTGAAAATGTCTTCATCATGATATAATTGACAGTCCTTCTATAACATACAAAATCAATCATACATGCATGAATATCCGGCTGAAAAAATAATATTCATCCAGTTATTTTAAGCTATCGATGTAATAATTCTGCTGAGATATCTGCAGACACTCGCGGACAGACAGTGTTAAAAGTCACTAGGAAACTTAAAATGTATGTTTAAACAATCATAACTCAATTTATACTATAAACACAATACAAGAATCAAGCTAACATGATAAAGTCTTTCTTGCAAATTAGTATACCAATGTGCAGTGTGTTGACGAACGTTTCTTAAGGTCAAAGAAACATTATTTTACCCATTTCTTGAAATCTATTTTACTGTGCAGCATAGAACGGTCACTTCGTCATGTTTAAAAGTGGCTAGTCAGAAAATTGGAGAACTGATCGCTTTCGTCATAATTTTCGAAGAAACAACATAAAAATATGAAGATAAAATAATATCGTCAAAAACCGGTTTTTGAAAACAAATACCATGGTACGTATTGCGAAGCCTCGTATCGCGATATACCGGTACCGTGATAAAACCGCTCAGCCCTAGCATTAACAAGATTAGTGATATATACAGTATGAAGAAATGTAAAACAAAAATTATCATCTTAAATTTGTTCTATTTTACTCTAACTAATCCTCAGAAGTTTGCACATGCATCACGTGAACTGCGCAATGTAAATCTGGGCTCCAGAAAAAGAGCAAAAACGTGCATAATGAGAAATTTTTGAAGGGATTTAAATGTACTGAATACTTAATAGGAGGTTTGTGAAGAACATTCCTCCATGTCAATATTTGAATATTCATTCGTAATTTGTTTTCATATCTTTTTAATTTGAAGCACATAAACTGCTCACTCATCACCAAATGCATATCATCTCGCATACAATGCTTGACGCCTTACTAAGATTTCAGCTCATGATGAAAATTTAAGACTCCACTCCACTCCACTCCTCACATTACCCTCCAACAATTCACTTGCACTCTTATATTGCATTTCCTACCCATCATATTGCTTCCCTATCCACCCTCCCCTCCAATCCTCCACTCCCCCCTAATTGTTCATGTAAGCATCAATATACTGTATGTTTACCGATATTGATCATTATGAATATGAAACTTATGTACACCATATTATGCTACATGATCGATAAAAAAAAAATTTAAAGATGATATGAAATTCTCTTCTACATATATTTTTGACGCAAGCATTCATGTTATATTAATTGTAATTTCTAGGAGAGGTGGTCTCTAAGTTGTAATAACTAGTTGCCAATCATATGCTGTAATGGGCAATAAATATGTTTAAACTAAAACGAACTAAACTAAACTAACTAATCCTCAGATTCCTCCGTTTCCTCTGACTCTCAGAGTCAATGTTACTTGTCTTAAACACAGCCAGCATTCTTAATTCATGTTAATGGTAAATTATCCTGGTTTCAAAGTAAAAAATTATCATTGTCTGATGGGGTAATTAAAATGAAAGTTGGAAATTCCCTACTTTCTTTTTGACACAAACAACTTTTTCTCCTTCATGTTTCTTAAAACCCACATGTATAAACCCAATGTAATACATGTAATACTCTCTGATTGTGTCTGATGGAAGCAGGAATTTTTTTGCCCCTTTTTGGGGCCGCTATTCGGCCCCATTCCCAATGAAAAAATAAATTTTTTTCCCAAATTGTGGCTCTAAAATTTCCCAATCACATAAAGATGGAATTTTCACCAAAATTAGTGTAATTTACTGGTTCAAAAGTAGCAAATTTACTAATTATTTGCCATATTGTTGTAAGCATAAGAAATTCAACCATATTTAGAGAAAATTATTTGATGAAACATTTAATTCTGAACTTTTGATTGTATAAACTGTCAGTTTACTTTTATATTAATACTCCAAAAACATTCCCAAACGCCGTTAATTTTCCTTATTGCAAGGGCCCCGACCTCATTCCCAAATAACTGAAAAAAATCACTGGGAAGTATACTTCAGTAAGCGAAATTTACAATCAAAACAGCGTATTAAAAACAATTTTTGTCCATCCCACTTCTTTCTTTGGTTAAATTGATAATAGTAGAACTTTGCTTGCCATTTTCAGAAACATTTAGCTATTAATATCATGGATATTTTCACATGAGAACATACATGTACATGTACCAAATTTCAACATGTTACATATGAATAATTTTCAATCATTGATACACATTACCTTTGTTGGCTGCCTTGTCACTATCATCTACAAGGCTGCCCAGTAGCTCCTCCCCCCTCTTCTGTTCAGCCAATCGGTCGCTCTCGTAGTCTTCTGTACTACCCACAGACTGACTCTGGGGGGCCTGAAAAGTTACATTTGTATATACAGGTAAACTGTTATAGGTACATTTAGCAACATATAGACTCTCCCATGGAATTTGTTTAACTTGAAACCTTTGTAGCAAACTGGGCCCTAGGCACCAGAAATCTAGCTACACAGCCTTAATTTTAGGATCCCAACTTTTTCTTTGTAAACTTTTAGTAATAATTTATTAATCATACATAGGCAATTTTGGCACATATGATTCTCATATGATTGTTTTTACATATGATTTACATATGAAACCTTGCATATGAGAATCATGTGATCTCCTTTTTTGCTGAAAATCATATGTGAGCTCACATATGAGAATCATATGATTCTCATATGTGGATCATATGTGCTAAATTTGCATGTGTAGTTATCCTGTAATTCAATTACTGTAAACATGAATTTTTGTGTTGGGGAAATTTGTGCAAAGTCTATTGAATCGTGAAATATGTGGAAATATCCATCACATGAAAATTTTCACTTATACAGTAGGCATTTATTGTAAAGCTTTCTACACTTAGGTGCCTCATGTTGATTCTGCACAGCCCGACGCTTGGTAAAGTGGAATAATTTTACAGGACAAGATTTACATGTAAATTGGTGAAGACTTTCTGATTCTAAGATTGCCAAGAGCCAAATTAGGTCGCAAATGCTTATCAAATTCCCTGGATCAAGTAGCATCCGAAACCTGAATTTTACTATTTGGGATGAGTAAAAAGTTTTTTGTTAAACATGTTAAAGATTCAAAATTGCAGGGAAATAACATGCATTCTGCATTTTTTATGTGGAATGAGAGAGGAGTTCCTTGAAAGTGGAGGAAAGTCGCTCACCTTTTTCAACGACTCATTCAAATCAGAGTAGAATGACATTTGTCGTTTTCTGGCAGAGAAGGTCTCGTTAAGAGATACCATTTTTGTAGCTACACATGGCTTTGGTGGAGTCGTTGTTTCTATGGTAACCTCTTTGCTGGATGCCGAGCCATTTGTAAGGCTTACATTCCTTGTTTCATCAAAATCAGGTGGAATAATCACGGTGTCTGCCCTGTAAAAGAATAATAGAATCTATCACCCCTTTGTACAGGGACAGGGAAATCCCACCCTTGTATCAAAGATTTGCAGTCCACGACAAGGCTTGCCGAGTCATGGACGTTGCAAATCTTTGATATGAGGGTGGGATTTCCCTGTCCCTGTACAAAGGGGTGATTGATTATTTTTCTCTCACCCATATATTTTCACATAATATTCATGAATAAACATTGCTTGTTTTGCGTTAAATGCTGCTCTATGTGACGTCAGACACTGCTAAACCTACGTAAATGTCAATGACGTCACAATAGGAGGTTCGAGACAAACATCCGGGGGTGCGAGACAGAGTTGTCTTAGAACAGGTAAATCTGTAGATATCTCTGTCCGGGGTGAGAGAAAAAGAATACTAATGTGGAACCAAACAGATTATTATAGTACAAGTTATTGACTCTTGCTACTCATGCTACTTCTTTCTTGAAGTTTCGGGTGACAATTGACATTTTTCATATTTCTTCAAACAAGAGCCCCAGGGGGCACAACGCTCACCTGATACCCATGCACGCTCTAACTGACATACTGACATTGAATACTGATAGTGCCAGTACCAGGATTTTAGCCCACAACCTTTCTAAAAAGATTTTTGCCGGATGCAGAGAAGTGTTTTTTTTTCAGACAACCTTTAAAGGTACAAAAAAGAAAAAAATAGTCACATTTCAAAACAATAACTTTTTTACTGATTTGAAAAAAAAACGGATAAAGTGGTCCAACGTCATATGCCCAGCTAGTATAGTTCAATTATGCAACATCAAAAATAAAATCATATTGTTAAATTCCACATAAATGTGCAGCAGAAAAAGAATAAAACAATGAAATGATTTCACAAATTAAGTTTATTTAAAATTGAACACAAAACCTTTCATTATTGATAGCTAGCATGCCAGAAATTATAAAGCCTGTGTTTGTGAAACGAGAATGCCCCCGGCGGCATCTTTGTTAGTATAAACACCATTTTCTGTTAAGTATGTGAGAGGTCAGGGTCAGCGTAATATTGGTATCAATGGAAAGATCTTGTCACAAGGAATACACATGTACAATATGAAAGCCCTATCACTATAACCATTCAATAGTTATGCCCAATGTTAAAGTTTCTGAGAAGTACGTGAAAGGTCAAGGTTATGGTCATGGGGTCAAAAATTTTGGTAAATACACATGTGAAATATGAAACCTCTATCACCAGCTTCCATTCAAAAGTTATGCCCAATGTTAAAGTTTTTTGGAAAACAGACAGACAAACAGACAGACGGACAGGCCAAAAACTTTATGCTCCCGAATCTTTTATTCCAGGGGCATAAAAAACAAAGATTTTTCGGTTTTGCCTTTATTCACTAAAATCTATGAATTATGCTTTTGAATAGTATTGATTTCATCTCAAATACATGAAACGTACAGTTAAAATCGTTTTGATCCAATATTCATCAATTCAAGTGAGTTGTTTGTTTTCCAAAAAAGCAGTGTATGTTGTATCAAACCTCATGACCCAGTGAAGCCACTTAAACAAATAATTTTCAGTAAATATGCTGAAATGCGACGCTTCTTGCCTATGCATATTTCAACAGGCGAGAAGGAGCGTCGCATTTCAGCATACGCTGTTCAACAACTCAAGTGGTTTCTCTAAGGTTTCGCAGTTTGAAACAAATTAAAAGGCCCATGAAATTGTTAAGCTTGTCCAACTAGCAGACCTACGACATCGTTATTTACTGTTAACTAATTGTTTTACCTCATCATAGGTCTGTTACACGGGCAAGTTGTTAGCGGAGAGAGTTCATGAAATGTATCGGTTGCATTGGATTTGCCGACAAGAAGTTATTTGGTCTGATAAAAACTCATTATGTATCTATTATTTGAACAGATAAAAATTCCCAATGTCTTAACACAGGATCCTGTCGTTTTATGAGAGAAAATGTTTTATTATTCACAACCTCAGGCCTCTGTGTTCCTCTTAGAAATATTATACATACAAGATGACGAACACAGTGGCTTAAGGTTGTGAATAATAATTTATTTTCTCTATTAAAACAACAGCTTCTGTGGTCCAACATTTCATTGGAAGATTTCAGGAACTCTGAACGGAATTATTTATTTTCAAGAATTTCAGATATTAAATGTCCTATGCATTCTCAAAATCCAGAGGAAGAGATTACTCATTAGACGTTTCTTCAAGAAATCAGTCCGTAAATTACTTCATCTAAGAGAGTCTAAGACAGAGGAAATTCGAGAAAACTTTATACATGATAACAAGTATATGCAAGTGTTCCAAGTACATGAATGATAACCATTATGAACGTTGTTCATAGCTCAAACCATACTCGCTGCTTTAACATACCTACATGTAATTCCGTCATCAGGAAGAACTCATTCTTCATACGTACAGTCACAGAGTGGAACGAACTGAATAACCATCAAGTGCTGTCAAGGACTGTGGAAGGCTTTAGATTCAGCCTGAAGCGCGATTAAGTAAGTTTATGCGCTCTCTCATTCCGTTGATCACAAGCCAGTATTGGTAATTCAACGTACCCATACAGATACAGATACAGATTATGAAAGTGTTCCAAGTATAAAAATCTATTCCGTTTGCACTGTATCTCCTGAAATATATCGCAGTACTGCTTTGTGGTTTGTATTGCAATGAAGCGCCTAGCGGAATACGATGCGCCTTGGGGACGAAGATGAATGAATGCGTATCTAGGTCATTGTCCTGTCAAATAGTTCCGATTATTTTCTTATTATTTTCAACAATTGGTGGAAAATACACACAATGTTTATCTTGAATTGTCTTCCCGTGATTGTTTACTAGACAGATGAAATAAAATTTTGAATATAGTTTTAAAGTGTGTGAGACATCTACATGTGTGGAAGAATACGTGTGAAAATGGGTCCTCAGATCATAAAATTCGAATAATTCCGGTCCGGAACCAGGTGCATGGCTTTGAAAAAATATTAAAAAAGTTGTGTACTTTTAATCATTACGGCATTTTTTTTTTGTGATTCAAATAAAATTTCTTCATTTAAAAGTAGTATCAATGTGTATAACCCGGTGCGATTTGAGAATTTCTTTTCTTTTTTGGTAAGAAAACATACATTATACCTATGTACAATCTTAAAAAATATTCCTTAAAAATCCAAAAGTGGATATCTGGACAAAATTCTTTCACTTGTAGGGTACCATGCATGAGTACCTCATACCTACAAATTGTCATGACAATCTGAAGAGTGGTTATAGAAAAGAAGCAGAAAATGTATGAAAATCACCCCCCCCCCTTCCTTTTTACATAAGAAAAAAATTCATAAAAAATCAAAAAAATAAAATTTAAGCATAAAATACATATCAAAGCATTAAGTAAGTTAAATATGATAAATATGTAGTAAATGAGTGTGTAAAATCATACACTTATTGAGTTATTTAAAGAAAAAGTGCAAAAATGTGCATTTCTGACTAAGTCCGAAAAGACGTCAAAAACGCGTCAAAAATTAGTTGTCGGATTTTAACGAAATGAACAAACTTGAATCATACATCCTTCTAGATCACATAGATACAATTAGTTTTTCAATCCATTCAGTGGAACTGGAGAAGAAGATTTTTGAAGAGGGGTACCCTCCGGGGCCTATTTGACCCCGCCCTGGATCCACCCCTGAAGGGATCGAGCCGAAATGAACAAACTTGGTAGAGGACCTTTAGTACTTCATGCATACCAAGTTTCATCAAAATCCCTTCAGCCGTTCTTGAGAAGAAGTTGAAAATGTTAAAAGTTTACGACGGACGGACGGACGACGGACGACGGACGCCGGACGCCACACTATGACAATAGCTCACTTGAGCCTTTTGCTCAGGTGAGCTAATAAAAAGGGGACAAAATTTTGTTGGGGTCCCGCCGGGGTTTGAAGCCACTCCCCATGGGTCCATTGGGCATGGAAAACATACATTATACCTATGTACAATCTTAAAAAATATTCCTTAAAAATCCAAAAGTGGATATCTGGACAAAATTCTTTCACTTGTAGGGTACCATGCATGAGTACCTCATACCTACAAATTGTCATGACAATCTGAAGAGTGGTTATAGAAAAGAAGCAGAAAATGTATGAAAATCACCCCCCCCCCCTTCCTTTTTACATAAGAAAAAAATTCATAAAAAATCAAAAAAATAAAATTTAAGCATAAAATACATATCAAAGCATTAAGTAAGTTAAATATGATAAATATGTAGTAAATGAGTGTGTAAAATCATACACTTATTGAGTTATTTAAAGAAAAAGTGCAAAAATGTGCATTTCTGACTAAGTCCGAAAAGACGTCAAAAACGCGTCAAAAATTAGTTGTCGGATTTTAACGAAATGAACAAACTTGAATCATACATCCTTCTAGATCACATAGATACAATTAGTTTTTCAATCCATTCAGTGGAACTGGAGAAGAAGATTTTTGAAGAGGGGTACCCTCCGGGGCCTATTTGACCCCGCCCTGGATCCACCCCTGAAGGGATCGAGCCGAAATGAACAAACTTGGTAGAGGACCTTTAGTACTTCATGCATACCAAGTTTCATCAAAATCCCTTCAGCCGTTCTTGAGAAGAAGTTGAAAATGTTAAAAGTTTACGACGGACGGACGGACGACGGACGACGGACGCCGGACGCCACACTATGACAATAGCTCACTTGAGCCTTTTGCTCAGGTGAGCTAATAAAAAGGGGAAAAAATTTTGTTGGGGTCCCGCCGGGGTTTGAAGCCACTCCCCATGGGTCCATTGGGCATGGAAAACATACATTATACCTATGTACAATCTTAAAAAATATTCCTTAAAAATCCAAAAGTGGATATCTGGACAAAATTCTTTCACTTGTAGGGTACCATGCATGAGTACCTCATACCTACAAATTGTCATGACAATCTGAAGAGTGGTTATAGAAAAGAAGCAGAAAATGTATGAAAATCACCCCCCCCCCTTCCTTTTTACATAAGAAAAAAATTCATAAAAAATCAAAAAAATAAAATTTAAGCATAAAATACATATCAAAGCATTAAGTAAGTTAAATATGATAAATATGTAGTAAATGAGTGTGTAAAATCATACACTTATTGAGTTATTTAAAGAAAAAGTGCAAAAATGTGCATTTCTGACTAAGTCCGAAAAGACGTCAAAAACGCGTCAAAAATTAGTTGTCGGATTTTAACGAAATGAACAAACTTGAATCATACATCCTTCTAGATCACATAGATACAATTAGTTTTTCAATCCATTCAGTGGAACTGGAGAAGAAGATTTTTGAAGAGGGGTACCCTCCGGGGCCTATTTGACCCCGCCCTGGATCCACCCCTGAAGGGATCGAGCCGAAATGAACAATCTTGGTAGAGGACCTTTAGTACTTCATGCATACCAAGTTTCATCAAAATCCCTTCAGCCATTCTTGAGAAGAAGTTGAAAATGTTAAAAGTTTACGACGGACGGACGGACGACGGACGCCACACTATGACAATAGCTCACTTGAGACTTTGGCTCAGGTGAGCTAATAAGGACCCAACAAAAGTCTAACATTACATCCTTTGGTGATATAATGACTATAATGACACAACTACAATTTTGTCTTTGTCATGATAATGCCCATATTACCATCACTTTACGAATGATGTCACCATGCAAAAAAAAAAACATCCAATGGTTTCATGTCAAATCTTTAGCCTTCAATCCAAATGTTATGCAATAAAACACCGCTAAAGACGGTATGGCCAGATTGAAAAGTAAGTTTTTGTCACTAACTGGGTCAAGGGCACTAGGTCAAATATTACATAAAAAATTGAAAGGTCTTGTCAAAGGCAACCTACATGTATAACATAAAGTTTCTAATTCATAAAGTTCCTTAGATTTTGCTTCAACCAGAAACTTTAACATAAATCTTTAACCAGGTGAAAGGTCAAGGTCACTAGGTCAAATATTATGACATAAATTGAAAGGTCCTAGTGACCTTGACCCAGTTAATTACAAAAACTTACTTTGCAATACTGCCATACTGTCTTTAGCGGTGTATTTCTTTTTTTTTTTTATAATTAAGCATTTTTGGGATTAGCTTACTTTTGAAGTGAGCTGTTACTAGGTTCTCTATCTATTGGTGCCTTTTCAAATCTTGCAGTCTTTTTGTTTGGAGTTTTATTGTTCTCTTTTTCTTCTGCTACCATGGTAGCCTTTCGTTTTGTTTGCTGTAAATAAAATACATGTATACAAAGTAGCAAAATATGCATTCTTGTTTGTTGTCTCTTTCTCGCTCATTTTATATGGAAAGAAAATTCAGAGTAAATTGCAGTAGAGCTAATGGCTTATATTCTTATGCCAGGCAAAAAGAACTTTGATCATCAAGTTTCTCTTACAAATATATCCACATTGATATAAACTTATGAATACATTTGTACATGCAATATGAGTTTTTGTCTGTATCATCAAGCAACATAAATGTATCTTTTATTATACATGTACATGTATTTTCTTTGTCAATGTAAAATACATGCATAATATATTCCTAAAAACAAATGTAAGTGAAAAAGGAGGAAACAGAAGAGAATCAGGTGTTTTGATTAAGAAATAACAACTAGCTAGCTGTGGATTGTTGTACAGTAATTCCCTGAGTTGCATGAACCAATGAAATTATCATCGAGCCGAAAAGGTGATAATTTGACTGGTTCATGCGACGAGGGGAATTACTGGACAACAAATCACAGCTAGCTAGTTGTTATTTCTATTCTAATATTGTTCTGCACGAGCTCTATAGCAAGTGCATGGGCGGAGCTTAGCGAACTGCAAGTTTGTTGGAGATTTTACACCAGGCAAGTTCTATAGTACATATATGTATAGGGAGAAAATCTCAAGTCATGTTAGAATGGGAAAGGAACTGTAAGAATAAGGGCTTGATTTAGCCTTGAAATCATTCAATTATTTCTCCTGCACTGTCCTTCCTTTGAAGGAAAAGGTTGTTCAGGATAAAAATATGATGAATTAGAAGATTTCTCATAAGTTTTTTATTGAAAAAAAATTGATGCAAGATTTAATAATAACGGCTTAAATAGGTAGGGGGTAACATAGTCTGAAAACGTCAAATAGTGAACGAAAATATACAAAAAATGCATTTTTTACATAGATTTTAAGTATTTCAAGTTTTGATCTCCTCTTACTAAAATAAAAAAAAATAAATTCGAAACCAGTATGTCCATGTAATCGGTAAAATACGCAATCAATAACTGAAAACCGTTTTATTTTGTACTAAACAGCCACAGTGTAAGCTTTCAGGCGCGAAATACACACTGTGTGGAAATATACATCTTTATATTGTTTATTTCATTCATGTATGTTGTATATTTCATCAGAATCCACGCAGAATAGATTGTTTTATTGTATAAATAGAAGAAATGGGCAACTTTTATTTACATGTATCTAACCGCTTTTAAGTCGGATTCTTTAGAAATAGGCCATCCCCCCTTTTTTCGTTTTTCGTCTGTGGGACATTGTTCCACCCCGAGTTACAGAAACCCACTTCGTCAGAAAATTGGTATTAATAATATACACCTTTGGTAAAAGTGGCATTCTGTAACTTGGGGTGGAACAATGTTGTAGAAAACTTTTTCGTTTTCCATTGATTTCTATAGAAAAAACGTACATTTTAACCCAAATATCAGAATTGTTATTGGTCATTTATTTGACCAGACACTACCCTAGGTTTACACTATGTTCCCGGCGACCACAGCAGTCACTGCGGCCAAAAACAATTAGTACACCGTATGATTTTTGGCATTTTTATCTTGGTATTCAAGTTCCGTTAGGTCTCGTTAAGTTTTTGCACGGTCTATCAAGGTATCCGTGATGAGCCGTGGCTCCTGAATCCCAGAGACCTGACGGCGCACTATGTTTCAACCTACGGCTTGTTACGGACGTTTGTACGTTTCCCCACGACCTGTCACGTTCTGATAAGGTCTGTCACGGTTTGTTACAACCCAATCAAGTTGGCCACGTCTACCAAGTTCTATCAAGGTCCACTACGATTAACCGTGATCGCCGGGGAAAGGAGATACAAAAAGCTGCATAAAAGGTTTTGGTTTGTTATACTTCTCGTGTGACCGTGCCTACAGCGCCAGGCCCTAGTAGAACTTGAAATAAACCGTAACAAGCCGTAAACCTTGATAAAACGTACATCTGCCCTAAAGCAACCGCAGCTAAACGGGACATAAAGTTAAACGTGGCAGACCGTAACTCAACTTCACTGGGATCGTAAGTTGCCACAGTCATACTTTTGCTTCCCGTTCCGCTACGGACATTGTCCCAAGTTTTATTACGGTCTGTAACGGTCTGTCACGTTGCGGTTCGTTCGACCCGTTTTGCTACCGTTTCTAAAGTAGGCCATCTGCACCGTAGGCTGCCGTGACAAATGTTTTGACAGTTTAAACATTTGCCCCGTCAGCCCGGCAACCAAGTCTAGTTACGTTTGTCAATCCTGTTCCCCTACGTTGTCTCACGATCTCCACGTTTCTTCCACGGTGGCTTGAAACGTGGCCTCCGTGGCCGCCGGGAACATAGTGTAAACGGGGGGTTAGATTCAGATATGCATCAGGGTAGTTGATATTTCTACTGAAAAATTTCTTCAAATTTACTATTTTGAAATTTCGACATTTTCAGGGCAGATTTTACGTCTTATTCTTAAAGCTCCTTTAAGCAATGCATAACAGAACAATATAACTTGAAACATAAATCCCCCAATCAGCAGCTGAAGATTCCAATCACTGCATTACTATACCTGTCTTATCTTCCTTGACGAGCTGAGAGAACTGACGAGCGAGTTATGTACACTAGGATCCGTTTTTGCCCGTTTATTAACATGCTCCTCCTGATCAGCCTCAGTTAAATCTGTCATATTTGCTGTGCGTTTGAGACTGGGCGTGTTCTCTCCATTATTTGCCGGGTGTTTGAGAGGGGGTGTGTCCTTGTGCTGCTTCATTACGGGAGTTTTAACCCTGGGGACGCTGTACCCTGAGGTGGAGAGGTCGGGCAGGCTGTCAGGGAGGGGTGGTAAAGAGGAGGTGGAGGCATTGGACTGCTGACTTTCCTGGCGCCTACAAAAATAGGGAGAAAATTAATGTTATCTTGCAAAATTTTACTCTCCTATGTTTAAATACTTCATGTATAATGAATGCATGTGTATTTACTTCTTTCAACATACATGTTTGTTCAAGGTAACAGAAATTGCAAAACCAGAAGTCTCTGATGAGACTGAAGCTCTCCTGGTTGATTTGTACATATACACTCAAGAGAATGAATGCTCGGCCTCACCTCGCTTAATACCACTTTTTTCATCGACCCAATATATTTCTGTATCCCCCCTGTAAAACACTGTATAACGAATTTATCCCGCTGAATCGCTTTTGGTTTGTGTATGTTATGTCAACATATTTTAAAGCATTTTGGTGACGTCAAAAGCATAAAGCGTCTTAGTAGAAGCAGGATATCGAAATAATATCCTGTTAGTAAAATAATACAACATAATATTTGGTTCTTATCGACCAATCAGATTGCAAGAAATTTGCCAGAGGCGGGATAAATATATATATTTTTATGAGAACCAACAACCACATGCCATTGCATATCCATCAATTTCTAATTTATTTTTTTCATCAAAATTCAGAGCAAAATTATTTTTTTCGAAGAAAACGGAGTCTCCCCCCCCCCCCAAGAATATCAAATGGACCGTGCCTTAGATTTCTCTAGAATCCCATAGGAGAATATTCCGCAGTTTACACGGAACTTACATGGAATTTACATGGAAATTATTCCATGGAATTACGCGGAGTATTGGTTACACGTAAATCCGCATCCTTCCATTTTACTGCGGAATCCCTTCCATACTGATGCGGAATCTTCCGCATATGGCATTACATGTAAAGCTTGAGGATGTTATACGTAATTATATGGAAGACATTCCGCATCAATTCCATATGAAATCTGGAATTTTCCGCATTACTTCCATACGAAGATCCGCACCCTTCCGCATCCTTGAAGAGGCTGATTGTAATGGGAAGTAACTCTTACAACTAAATTGAACAATGTTGAATACATTGCAGTACCAGGTCCATTGTACATGTGCCCTGACCAAAAAAGGCCTCTGCTGTAAATACTTCTTACGATTGTCTGCAAACTTTATGTGAACATTCTGTGAATGTATAAAACCTTATTCACAAGACATTTACTAGACATTCATTTTTCGCATGTACATTAGATTGCCATAAATACTTGCATGAGATTCACAAAAAAAGGGAAATTCGAATATTCATTTATTTTCTGCAAATTTACCGTAAATGAAATAATTTCTTGCAAATATCTCAGGCAATTACCCTACTGTTTTTACATGCAAATGGTAAGTTGTGATTGTCTAATGCGAATATGGAATAAATGTGAATGTCTTGCGATCCCATACTTTCTGCGAATGTCTGGCGATTGCATACAAAATTTTTCTGCAAATATGTGGCGAACATATACATGTATGTACAAGTATGTATGAGCCGAAGCCCTAAATGAAATCGCAAATTGCTGCTAAACATCCAGAATCATGCACATTCACTAAAATCGCTTCTGGCCAAAAATGTGCCTTAATTTCTTAATTAAAGCATATTAAATTAATCCACAGAAAAAAACAAATCAATATAATGATCAATAATAATATAATTCATTCAATACTTTAAACATTAACATGTTGCAAGTTATTGAAGTTTAAATAAAAAATACTTTGTGGACACATGCACAGTAAAACACGTTCCATTATTATTGAAAAATCAAACACTATTGAATTTGAAGACGTTTAACACTGATCAATGACTTCATTCATTCTTCATTTGAGCTGCATCCGATTTGAACCACCTTGGTGACACTATCGTACATGCACACAAACTTGAGGATTTCATGGAAATTATCGCGCACCATTCCTGCTTTGCTGGAGATTGGCAGGTTTAAACTCCAATCCAAAGAGCTGAAGATATGCAAAATCTGAAATGAAAGCAATTAAATAAAATTTAATCTAAAAATATTATACAAAAAAATACGCAAACCTACACATGTAGTACATATCGGACAAGTACAGTTTTTCTCCAACCTCCTCAACCCCCCACCCACCCAATTGATATCAAACGTTGCTTGATCCCTTAAAACATATGACTGCATTCATGCAGCGATTCGATCTTAATTACCGGTATAGCTAGAAGTTCATCAACAATTACATGAATTACACAGGAATAAGACTGCAAAGTCTTGAGGTGAAATTTGTACATATCGAATTTCGAAACGTCCTTTCAGCTCAGATTTCCTGTTTGCAAACATGACTAAATGAAAGATAGCATGACTAAGAATCGGATAGCAATTAGAAACAGAAAATATAAAAGCCTCTCCTCCTATCATTCATGTTAATACTTTGTCAGTATAAACTTTCAAGATCGGTTGCTGGAATCACGGGCAACTCGGCCCAATCACGGAAAACTCAGCCCGTGGAACACTCGGCCTGTAGTGGGTCCACTAGACCCGTAGATATAGATCCACTCGGCCCGTAAACATATTAAGTAACAGAAGGTAAATCGTTTTGAATAAAATATAAAACTAAAATCAATCGACCTTAAATATATTATCTTATGTTCTTGATCAATGTGAATTTTATTTTTTTGGGGGGAGGGGGGGGGGGTTGATGTTTTTACTTGTGGCTTGAGACTTCCTTCAAGTTCAGAGTTGCAATAAACTTCAGTTACAGAAATGAATATAGATACCGTTCATACAAAATTCGTACTCTAAGTGTCTGCTGTTTCTATTTAATTAAATAAATAAATCAATAAAACATCAGCGAAATAAATTACTTTGACATATCATCAACTAAAGGAAAAAAATCCCAATGTACCCATGCTTTTGGAATCATATAAAAAATATATCTCTTTATCTTCAAATTCCTTTCATAAGCATAGATCTCAAAATATTTTAAGTTTAAATACATAACTTTAGAAACACAAAGATATACATGTATGAGCTGTCTTAAATATTATATCGTAGGTCCATGTTACCTAAGTTTACGGGCCAAACGAACCTAAATTTACGGTCAGAATGGAACTATTATGGGATGAGTGTTCCATGGTTCGAGCTCACCTGTTACCGATTGCTGCTTGTTAATACGTGCCAAAATTTACCCGTACCTGTAACATGTGTAGGGTATGTCACATGGTTTAAATCCTGCAATATTACTGTGCAGCTGCACAGATCAGTGTGGCCTGTAATACCATTTAGTCCATCTCTAGTATGTTAGTGATCAGGTGATCACTACCCAGTTGCAACGTTTCCTTTGTTTAGACATGGACATGTAGGCAGAAAACTGAAAAAAAAATACAAAATTTTATAATCACAACAATGATCAAAACACACATGGTAATGTGACAACTTATCAGATTTAAAACCATTCAAATCATAGTAATATACGTTCTAAAAACATAGTGAACAAAGAACGAAATATCGACACTGAAAGTCGAAACGACCTATGACAAAGTGAAAAATCTTTAAAAATCATGGAAAAACTTATTTTCATACGAATTGCAGATAGCAACAGACTTATGATATACATTTAAACAATTCTACATGAAACTTACACCATGGTTCATCCCAAATTTGCTGCAAAAGGCCGGGGAATACGCACTCGGCTAAACCCTGTCGTCGATCAACATATCCTAGTCGACTCGCTCTTAAACACTCATTCGATCTAAAATCACTTCCGTAACATCACGTATCCAGCAATGATCTACAGGTAACTTTGACCAATTCGACCAAGAAACGATGAAAAACGGGTAAACTGAGTACTCACAATCATATTTTACAAGAATTTGATAGGTTTAATGATATGATTGGTGGGTGATGGCTTCGTTTCAGTATCATGTGGGTATTTGTTTTTAGATGTATATCGAATTGCCTCTGACTAGCAAAGTTATACCTGTATTACTTTACACTTGTAATACAAAGCTTAAAGACCTGTTTTGTTGTATCCCATTTCTTAATTAGATTTAAATCTAATTGCAAGCAACCGACTTCAGTAATTTGCATATTTACCTAATATAAAGCGAAAGGGGGGGGGGGGGGTTAATGAGTAATATAGTTGAGTAGTTTATCATGTTTATTGTAAGATTCTGACCTCCAGCTTCCCACCCTCCAGAGTGATGGCATGTACTTAAGTTCATTTAAAAACATTCACGACAGACTTCATGCAATTGATAATCACTCATATTATTGAAAAATAATCATAGTTTAAAAGTATGCAGTTAAGTCTTGAATAATATTATGGAGTTTTATGTATAGATAAAATAAAGAATTGTGGCAAAGCCCTAGGAACTTAGCAAAGTAAAGTACATGATTTTCTTTATATCATATCAGTTAGTGTGTGTGTCTGAAGTGGGGGGGGGGGGGGTTATTATTTGCATATCATGTTCTCAAAAGAGCATGGGCCGTATCAATATAATTGCTGTAAATAACACTAGAAATTTCATTATTCTTGAGGGATTTTAATAATATTGTCAAGGGTCAGTTTTCTCTATATCTGCCTGGGTTTAATAAGGAACAAATTAAGTTAATAATTTCCCTTTCTTGAAAAATATATTTGATGAAATACTGTTATGCAAATTAAAGTTGCAATTATTCTTGTGAAATTTTCTAAGTCCAGAGTGTCTGTAATTACGCGTTGATTCCATATGAAAAATTTTCTAAGTCCAAAGTTTCTGTGCTTTCCGCATAAAATTTTTTCTAAGTGT
This sequence comes from Pinctada fucata, assembly GCA_028142955.1. Lineage (NCBI taxonomy): Eukaryota > Metazoa > Mollusca > Bivalvia > Pterioida > Pteriidae > Pinctada > Pinctada fucata. Next base: position 40,627,997 of record AP027112.1, on the reverse strand, counting down.
TGATATTCCATGCCTTCCGCATCACTTTCCGCATAGAAAGTTTTGCATTCCATGCCACTTCCACATGTTACATGGAAGCTTTATACGGAAATGGTTCCGCATTAAACAATTTCCATGTATTTCCATACACTTCCACATGTCTTCCGCGCGATTACATATGGCTTCCACATTCCTTGCGGAATATTCTCCTATGGGATGTGAGAGAATTTCTAAAAACGTGTATATATAACATACCATATGTATCAAAACTAAAATAACAGATGTTTTTATTTTTCGAAAAATGTGGGTCAAAGGTCAGGGATGGGGTCAAAGGTTAAAAATTTGGCTCCAAAAGATGAGCGTTCTCAAGATGCATAGACATGCAATATATGACAGCTCTATTATCTTATACCCTTTCATCAGAATTTAGTTGAATGGAATGATATACTGACAGTTGGATGGATAGACAAACAGATGAACAGACAGACCTACCACTATATGCCCTTTGATAAAATTAAGACTAAAGGCATAAATAATCTCTCATTTGAGCTGAAATAGTATTGCATAGGATACTCTAAAAAGATATTTCCTTCTTTCTTATACTGACCAGTGAAAATACTAAGATCAAGTAATCAGACAGTTTCAGATTGAAATTATATATAATAGGTCATGTGGCCTACTGAGTGAAAAAAGTATCGGCCATTTTGTTCTAAAACCTATAAAAAAGGTTTTAGGCAATTTTTCTAGTAAATGTAAAACAATGTAAATAGAATATTGAACGAAGAACATGAACTTTTAGGATGAACGTGGTATTAATGTAGACAGAAGCTAATTATCAAATACAAAATATTTTACATACCTGTATGAAATATTTGATCCTCTATAGAAAACATTTTTACCATATATCCAAGTTCAGAATAAGGGTGTCCCATAAATATTTTAAAATCTGCATGAGGTTGAAATGATGTTTTTGATTGGTCAAATTGTAAAAGGACAAAATGATTCGAGGTCCATTTTGACAAAAAGGCCTGAAACATTTGTTTATTACCAGTAATTTATGGCAGGAACAGGTATCGTACCCAGATAGCTCAGTTGGTAAGAGCGTCTGCCCAGATAGCAGAAGGTCTCGGGTTCGATTCACGGTCTGGTCACATTTTTTCCCCTACTACAGAATAGGCGCCAAACTAAATGACTCAAGGTGAAGTGGAGTTTTGTGTGAGGTTTCCAGTGCATGGAAACCTGAAAAATTGGTGGAAAGGAGTGTGGCAGGAGCGGGCATCTTGCCCAGATAGCTCAGTTGGTAAGAGCGTCTGCCCTGATAGCAGAAGATCTCGGGCTTGATTCCCAGTCCAGTCACATCTCTCCCTGAGACTCCTGTTACAAATTTAACTTCTATAACTAATACTAAATTTGGAATTTTGCAAAAAAAACTTACACAAGCACCTTTCATTTGGCAATGTGAAGGATGCATTATTGCTATTTTATTTGATAAAATGATCAATCTTTGTGATTCTGGTGTTTCCATTTATCAGAAAGCACAACTCAAGTCTGTGATCGCCTAGGACATTCTACCCTTGCAACAAAAAGTCTCACTACTCTCTCCAAAAATCTTACACCTTAAACAATTAAAAAATAAGTAAGATACATGCATTTTGATTGTTTGTTATCTTTCTTGCACTGTATAAACATAATAGAAAAGATTTTCAAGTTGATTGACTGATCAGAGGAAATTCCGAAACTATCCCCTAGCGTTTCTATAGAATTGAAGATAAAATCCTGGGTCAGGTCCCAAATAAAATATGAGAAAAACTAAATTTCAGACTCATCAATGATAATATTGTAAAATGGCAATAAAGGAAGATTTTGGTAGAAGTTTTCCTGGGTTGAAATATTTTTGTATGAGTCGGCTTTTACAATTGGATTTTTATAGTATTTTATTTTGATTTTTTTTAATTTGATTAACACATAGTAGATATGCCTATAAGGCATCTCTTGTTATATTATCTACTATTAAAACATGTGTCACTTGCTTTAATGACTAATGTAAACATATGAAAATTTTATCAAACCACACAGTTTTACATCCCATTGGGGGTGGTACTCCAAGCAGTGGAGGAATTTATAAGAAAGAAAGATGTAAGAGTTACCTCCCCCTCCCCCCCAAGAAAAAAAACTTACACAAGCACACTATTCCTTTCATTTGGCAATGTGAAGGATGCACTATTGCTATTTTATTTGATAAAATGATCAATCTTTGTGATTCTGGTGTTCCCATTTAACAGAAAGCACAGCTCAAGTCTTTGATCACTTAGGACATTCTACTCTTGCAACAAAAATTCTCACTACTCTCCCCAAAAATCTTACACCTTAAACATGTTCAACAAATAAAAAATAAGTGAGAAATACATGCATTTTGATTATTTGATATCTTTCTTGCACTGTATAAACACTATAGAAAAGATTTTGATGTTGATTGATTGATCAGAGGAAATTCCGAAACTATCCCCTAGCGTTTCTATAGAATTGAAGATAAAATCCTGGGTCAGGTCCCAAATAAAATATGAGAAAAACTAAATTACAGACTCATCTATGATAATATAGTAAAATTGCAATATCTTTGTTTATTTATAGTTTCTGTCACTTATGTACTCTAAATGCATGTAGACAGGGTAAGAGAAAATAGCCATATACCCATTTTCCATAATCCTAGGGAACAGGGACTCAAGTGAAATACTGTAATGACATCTAAACTGCAAACCGATAATATTTTGGAATAAATCAATTAATTATCCATAAATTCTGGGAAATTAGCTATCATGAGATCACATGTAGTTTAATAGAGAGAAAACAACCACACCCATTTTCTAAGACCCTTGGGGTCAGAGACTCAAACAAAATATCATGTGAACAACGAGATTACAGACCCATCATATTGCATAAAGAATTTAGTCTCCATTATTTATAGTGTCAGCGCTGTAAGCATAAGACTATATGGAATAATATACAAGAAAATGGCCACATCCTTTTCTAAGACCCTGGGGGTCATTGGCTCAAAAAAATATCAGGTGCACAACTAGACCACAGACCCATCATATTGCAAAAAGAATTATGTCTCTATCATTTATAGTGATAGAAGAGGTGTCCGGACAAAATTACATAGAATTTAATGACCACGCCCATTTTCTAAGACCCTGGGATTCAGGGACTGAAACTAAATGTCAGGTGCATAAATAGAAAATGGACCAAGTAAAATACAAAAAGAATTAAGTGTCTATCTCTGTCAGTTTCAGAGGAGTTGTCCGGACAAGAATTGTTTACGGACAGACGGACTGACGGACGGACGCCGGACAAAGGGTGATCGCATAAGCTCGACTGGTCTGAGACCAGTAGAGCTAAAAACATCCTTCTGTGTTTAATGGACAAAATTTTGTGATGTTCTCTACTTTAAAAAGTCCATTAATTAATTCAGTATAAACATGTGATGGAAAACCACTCTAAGACTTATCATGCTTAATATTCAACATGTTAAGTATTATCACATAATTAAAACACAAATTTCAAGCAGAAGTCTCTGACGAGACTGTAGCTCTCCTGGTTGTTTTGTTTTATTCACTCATTGACAAGTGAATAAGATAGATATACATAAATAACAATTTCCATTTTATTTTAAACCAAAGACCATAGTTACATGTAGCAGGCCCTCCAACAAATTATAACTAGCACAGCGAAATAACAAATCCATTAGCTATAGACTGCAACTAGAATTATTCACTCATATAATTTTTAATATCCAAGATAAAGGATTTCAAAAATTAATGCCATACCTATTTTCCAAGATCCTAGGGGTCAGGGGCTGCTAGCTCAAATGAAATACATTGTATCAATGACACAATAAGACTACAGATCCCTTATATTGCATAAACAACTAAGTATGTCAGAGGAGTTGCGAGCACAACTATATACTGGAAAATGACCACATCCTGTTTCTAAGACCCTGGGGGTCAGGGGATCAAACAAAATATCAGGTGCACAACTAGACCACAAACCCATCATATCGCAAAAAGAATTACTTTGTAAGTCTCCATCATTTATAGTGTCAGAGAAGTTGCAAGCACAAGATTACATAGAGTTATATAGGAGATAATGATCACACCCATTTTCTAAGACCCTGGGGGTCAGGGGCTCAAACAAAATTTCAGGTGCACAACTAGACCACAGACCCATCATATTGCAAAAAAAAATTAAGTCTCCATCATTTGTAGTGTCAGAGGAGTTGTGAGCACAAGTTTACATAGAGTTATATAGGAGATAATGATCACACCCATTTTCTAAGACCCTGGGGGTCAGGGGCTCAAACAAAATATCAGGTGCACAACTAGACCACAGACCTATCATATTGCAAAAAGAATTAAGTCTCCATCATTTATAGTGTCAGAGGAGTTGTGAGCACAAGATTACATAGAGTTATTACATAGAGTTATATACATGTAGGAGAAAATGACCACACCCTTTTTCTAAGATCCTGGGGGTCAAGGGCTCAAACAAAATAGCAGGTGCACAACTAGACCACAAACCTATCATATTTCAAAAAGAATTAAGTCTCCATCACTTATAGTGTCAGAGGAGTTGTGAGCACAAGATTACATAGAATTATATCGGTGAAAAAGACCACACCCATTTTCTAAGACCCTGGGGTTCAGGGGCTACAACAAAATAGCAGGTGCACAATGAGACCACAGACCCATCATATTGCAAAAAGAATTAAGTCTCAATCATTTATAGTGTCAGAGGAATTGCGAGCACAAGATTACATTGAGTTATACAGGTGAAAATGACCACATCCAATTTTCTAAGATCCTGGGGGTCAGGGGCTCAAACAAAATATCAGGTGCACAACTAGACCACAGACCAATCATATTGCAAAAATGATTAAGTCTCCATCATTTATAGTGTCAGAGGAGTTGTGAGCACAAGATTACATAGAATTATATAAGAGAAAATGACAACACCCATTTTCTAAGACCCTAGGGTGTCAGGGGCTCAAACAAAATATCAGGTGCACAACTAGACCACACATCTATCATATTGCAAAAAGAATTAAGTCTCCATCATTTGTAGTGTCAGAGGAGTTGCGAGCACAAGATTACATAGAGTTGTAAAGGAGAAAATGACCACACCCTTTTTCTAGGACCCTGGGGGTCAAGGGCTCAAACAAAATGTCAGGTGCACAACTAGACCACAGACCCATCATATTGCAAAAAGATTTAAGTCTCCATCCAAGTGTAATGCAAAAAGAGTATCATTTCTATCTCTTATAGTTTCAGAGGAGTTGCGAGCACAAGAATTGTTTACGGACGTCGGACGAAGGGTGATGACATGAGCTCGACTGGTCAGAGACCAGTAGAGCTTACCAGAAGTCTCTGACGAGACTGTAGCTCTCCTTGTTGTTTTATTTTAATTACTCATAGACAAGTGAATAAGATACATATACATAAATAACAATTTCCATTTTATTTTAAACCAAAGACGATAGCGAGCAGGCACTCTAACAAAGTATAAGTAGCACAACGAAATAAAAAATCCATTAGACTGCAACTAGAATATCACTCATATAACTTTTAATATCTGAGATAAAGGATTTCAAAAAAAAATGCCAAACCCATTTTCCAAGATCCTAGGGGTCAGGGGCTGCTAGCTCAAATGAACTATCAATGACATAATAATACTACAGCTCCATTATATTGCATAAACAACTGAGTTTCCATCATTAATAGCTTTAGAAGAGTTGAGAGCACAACTATATGCGAGAAAATGACCACACCCATTTTATAAGACCCTGGCAGTTAGGGGCTAAAAAAAAATAACAGGTGCACAACTAGACCACAGACCAATCATATTGCAAAAATGATTAAGTCTCCATCATTTATAGTGTCAGAGGAGTTGTGAGCACAAGATTACATAGAGTTATATAGAAGAAAATGACCACACCCATTTTCTGAGACCCTGGGGGTCAGGGGCTCAAAAAAATATCAGGTGCACGACTAGACCACAGACCCATCATATTGCCAAAATATTTAAGTCTCCATCATTTATAGTGTCAGAGGAGTTGCGAGCACAACATTACAAAGAGTGTTATAGCTGAAAATGACTACACCCGTTTTCTAAGACCCTGGGGGTCAGGGGCTTAAACAAAATATCAGGTGCACAACTAGACCACAGACCCATCATATTGCTAAAAGATTTAAGTCTCCATCATTTATAGTGTCAGAGGAGTTGTGAGTACAAGATTACATAGAGTTATATAGGAGAAAATGACCACGCCCATTTTCGTAGACCCTGTAGGTCAGGGACTCAAACAAAATATCAGGTGCACACCTAGACCACAGACCCATCATATTGCAAAAAGAATTAAGTCTCCATCATTTATAGTGTCAGAGGAGTTGTGAGCCCAAGATTACATACAGTTACATAGGAGAAAATGACCACACCCAATTTCTCAGACCCTCTGGGTCAGGGGCTGAAACAAAATATCAGAAGCACTACTAGACCACAGACCCATCATATTGCACAAAGAATTAAATCTCCATCATTTATAGTTTCAGAGGAGTTGAGAGCACAAGATAACATAGAGTTATATAGGAGAAAATGACCACACCGTTTTTCTAAGACCCTGGGGGTCAGGGGCTCAAACAAAATGTCAAAAACAACTAGACCACAGACCAAGTGTATTCCAAAAAGAGTTACATTTCTACCTCTTATAGTTTCAGAGGAGTTGTGAGCACAAGAATTGTTTATGGACGGACGGAGGGACAGACAGACGCCGGACGACGGGGTATCGCATAAGCTCGACTGGTCGATGACCAGTAGAGCTAACCAGAAGTCTCTGACGAGACTGTAGCTCTCCTGGTTGTTTTGTTTTATTCATTCATTGACAAGTCAATAAGATACATATATATAAATAACAATTTCCATTTTATTTTAAACCAAAGACCATAGGCAGCAGGCGCTCTGACAAATTATAAGTAGCACAACAAAATAACAAATCCATTAGACTGCAACTAGAATATCACTCATATTATTTTTAATATCCGAGATAAAGGATTTCAAAAAATAATGCCATAACCATTTTCCAAGATCCTAGGGGTCAGGGGCTGCTAGCTCAAATGAACTATCAATGACACAATAAGACTACAGATCAATTATATTGCATTAACAACTAAGTATGTCAGAGGAGTTGCGAGCACAACTATATACTGGAAAATGACCACATCCTGTTTCTAAGACCCTGGGGGTCAGGGGATCAAACAAAATATCAGGTGCACAACTAGACCACAAACCCATCATATCGCAAAAAGAATTACTTTGTAAGTCTCCATCATTTATAGTGTCAGAGAAGTTGCAAGCACGAGATTACATAGAGTTATATAGGAGATAATGATCACACCAATTTTCTAAGACCCTGGGGGTCAGGGGCTCAAACAAAATTTCAGGTGCACAACTAGACCACAGACCCATCATATTGCAAAAAGTATCAAGTCTCTATCATTTAAAGTGTCAGAGGAGTTGCGAGCACAAGTTTACATAGAGTTATATAGAAGAAAATGACTACACCCTTTTTCTAAGGTCCTGGGGGTCAGTTTCCATCATTAACAGCTTTAGACCACACCCATTTTCTAAGACCCTGGGGGTCAGGGGCTCAAACAAAATATCAGGTGCACAACTAGACCACAGACCCATCATATTGCAAAAAGAATTAAGTCTCAATCATTTATAGTGTCAGAGGAGTTGCGAGCACAAGATTACATAGAGTTATATAGGAGAAAATGACCACGCCCATTTTCTAGGACCCTGGGGGTCAGGGACTCAAACAAAATGTCAGGTGAACAACTAAACCACAGACAAAGTGTAATGCAAAAAGAGTTACATTTCTATAACTTATAGTTTCAGAGGAGTTGCGAGCACAACAATTGTTTACGGACGGACGGACAGACAGACGGACAGACGCCGGACGATTGGGTATCGCATAAGCTCGACTGGTCTATGACCAGTAGAGCTAAAAATTACAAAAATAAAGCACATATCAAATTAAGATACATACACATATTATATATACAAGATATATTTATACATGTTATACCAACCTCCTTTTAGCCAGTTGATTTGGAATTTCTTGAAAAGTTAACTCTGTACCATCTAGAGCCCTCTTCCTACTGAAAGGTGTAGGAGAATTTCAATATTTCAATATTTAGTATAAAGTAAAAGTTTCTGACATACAGACAGTAAGACAAACAGACAGACAGACAGGAGAAACAAATTATGGATAAAGGGGCAAAGAAATACCCACTTTTACTTTTTCACAGGCATTTTAGGTACATTTTTACTCTAAATCTGTTTACATGCATATGAATGTTTTTACATTGTTTTAAAAGACAGGTCTCTATCAGTACATGCACTTACTTAGCTACTGTACCGTAACTGAACTTGAAAAAAATTGTTCATATGTCTAAAGTAAGCCTATAAACACATTTTTAAGGCACAAGCATCCTACAAAATGATTCTCTGTGTATACATGTTGAACAAAATGCTTTGTTCGACTGTATACACAGAGAATCATTTGTAGGTATTAGCAAAATTGATAGAAAGAGGATGGAACAATGCCACAATCCTACATTATAAATGCTGAATGCAAGGGACATAACTTTCGAACCTCTTTTCTTTCAGGGCTGTAACCACTGCTTGTGTGTCAGGGGCTCTCCTGCTTTCATTGCTGTTGGTAGGTTTGACTTTGAATAGTCTGGAACAAGAACATCATCATGATCATACACAGCAAAATTACATCATTATCTAATTGTCAACAAAGGACTAAATATGGCCCCCTTTCAGATCAAAATATAAACTTTTTATGAAGTAATGAATTTGTACCAATATTTATTCCACAATGTAGGCTACTTATGAAATGATACATAACTTTTAATTTCCTTTCTCAATTTCTAAGAAATAGGGCTTCAAAAATGGTATGTATATTTTGCCAAATTTCTGGAAAAACATCATTTTGGGGCTAATTTTTGACAAACTTCCTATTAGTTAGTATCGAGTAAGCTTCTGAACAACTTTTATACTTTGATATGTTGTTATCTATGTAGGTCTCTAAGTGCATGCAAAAGGAAAAGGTTGTTCACAATCCCACTCGATGTTATCTAAATGAAAGTTATCAAGAATTATGCTATTTTTCATGAAAAATTGACAAAATCACCGATTTTCATGATATTAATGCAAAATTTACAATGGAACATTTTTTATAACTAGATTTCTCAAAATATAGATATTTTAAGTCTCTAAAATTGACAACAAAATTTAAATTTGGAGAAGTCGATTTTAGGGTGCAACGTTTACTATATTATAAACCATATATACTCCTTTGCAATAATGTCAGATATATGTATGCAGTACTTTTGAATTTAACAGTCAGATTTTTTCCAACACACATACATTGTAGTATTTCATACATGTGCTACATGTATGTCATCATACTACATGTATGTACCAGATGAGGAGTTCAATGGTTTTCAACAGGAATTAATATGAAGCAATAATTCAGAAAGGAGAAGGGGCAAAATCTGTCATTTTTGGCCCCATTTCTTGCAATTTTCAAAAATTGTTTTCTTAAGCACTTTTTTTTTATCTTTCAAATAAGGGTAGAGATATCATTTTTTATTGAAATTGAATCGAAAATAGATATTATCATTTAAAAAGAGTTATTTCCCAAAATTGCCCACTACTAATGAAATTTTCAACATTATCAATGATTCATGATTTTAGTTTATAGATTACATAGAGCAAGCGCATGTAACAAAGTTATACTTTAGATGTCAGGGATGCAAATGAGCACTCGCCCACTCGCCAATGCGACTAAAAATTCAGCGTGGACTACCAAAAATGTTTTTCTGATCGCCCACTTGGCGACCGTAAAATTTCAATCATAATTGTTTTCTTGTTTTGTAGCTGCCGTAACTCACGTTGTGTAACAAAAACTCATGGGTATTTGACAAATTTTCGGTTCGCTTCCATGTGGAAAATGAATAGATCTCCCTTATTTCCTTGTTCAAGATGCATCGTAATTTTAAATCAGCATACCAAAACTTTATCTTACGTTTCCAAAACCGCACTAAGTGACTGTCTGAAGACCGTTTGACGTATACATAATATGTTTATTACTGGATTTACCTGTATTGATTGATTTATCTAAAGGTACGTATGCCTGAGATGACCGGACTCAAAACCTTACTTTAATATTCAAATAAAACACCGCTAAAGACGGTATGGCCGGATTGCAAAGTAAGTTTTTGTCACCAACTGGGTCAAGGTCAATAGGTCAAATAATACAGCATAAATTGAAAGGTTTTGTCAGAGGCAACCTACATGTATAAAATAAAGTTTCTACTGCATACAGTTCCATAAATTTTGCTTAAACCAGGAACTTTAACCAAAATCCTTAACTAGGTCAAAGTCCAAGGTCAAGGTCACTAGGTCAAATGTTACGGCATAAATTGAAAGGTCTTGTCATGGGCAAGCTTCATGTATAATATAAAGTTTCTACTGCATACAGTACCATAGATTTTGCTTAAACCAGGAACTTCAATCAAAATCTTTGAGTAGGTCAAAGTCGAAGGTCAAGGTCACTTGGTCAAATGTTACGGCATAAATTGAAAGGTCTTGTCATGGGCAAGCTTCATGTATAATATAAAGTTTCTACTGCATATAGTTACTTAGATTTTGCCTCAGCCAGAAACTTTAACCAAAATCTTTAACTAGGTCAAAGTCGAAGGTCAAGGTCTCTAGGTCAAATGTAACGGCATAAATTGAAAGGTCTTGTCATGGGCAAGCTTCATGTATGATGTATAATATAAAGTTTCTACTGCATATAGTTACTTAGATTTTGCCTCAACCAGAAACCTTAACCAAAATGTTGACGGCAGACGGACGGACGGACAGACGGACGGACGGACATCGTCAATCTATAGACCGGAATTGCTTTGCAATCCGGCCAAATATAGAAACATCTAATTCATGCTGAAAATAAAACACCGCTAAAGACGGTATGACCGGATTGCAAAGTAAGTTTTTGTCACCAACTGGGTCAAGGTCACTAGGTCAAATATTACAGCATACATTGAGAGGTTTTGTCAGAGGCAACCTACATGTATAATATAAAGTTTCTACTGCATACAGTTCCTTAGATTTTGCTTAAACCAGAAACTTTAACCAAAGTCTTTAACTAGGTCAAAGTCCAAGGTCAAGGTCAATAGGTCCAATGTTACGGCATAAATTGAAAGGTCTCATCGGCAACCTAAATGTATAATATAAAGTTTCTACTGCATACAGTTTCTGAGATTTTGCCTCAACCAGAAACTTTAACCAAAATCTTTAACTAGGTCAAAGTCCAAGGTCAAGGTCACTAGGTCCAATGTTACGGAATAAATTGAAAGGTCTCGTCATGGGGAACCTATATGTATAATATAAGGTTTCTACTGCTTACAATTCCTTAGATTTTGCTTAAACCAGAAACTTTAACCAAAATCTTTAACTAGGTCAAAGTCCAAGGTCAAGGTCATTAGGTCCAATGTTACGGAATAAATTGAAAGGTCTCGTCATGGGCAACCTATATGTATAATATAAGATTTCTACTGCATACAGTTCCTTAGATTTTGCTTAAACCAGGAACTTTAACCAAAATATTTAACTAGGTCAAAGTCCAAGGTCAAGGTCACTAGGTCAAATGTTACCGCATAAATTGAAAGGTCTTGTCATGGGCAACCTTCATGTATAATAAAAAGTTGCTACTGCATACAGTTTCTTAGATTTTGCCTCAACCAGAAACTTTAACCAAAATGTTGACGGCAGACGGACGGACAGACGGACATCGTCAATCTATAGACCGGAATTGCTTTGCAATCCGGCCAATTACTCAAACTGACTTGATGAAAGTATGGTGTTGGAAGATAAAGAGCGCTGACTGCAATTGTCGTAAAATGTCATCAAATAAACTCGACATATGCACTGGTCTCTCACTCAATTTTGGCGTTAATTTATTACATGGTACACCTGTGCAATGGCCATGACTTGATACAGAGAAGGTGGGGGGATTGGGCTTATGTTTTGATTTGGGCTAATTGTTTTTTATGTGGGCGCCTAAATTTATTGACTTGGGAGCCCACTTGGCCCCTGAAAATTTCAACGAATTTTCATCCCTGGACATGCTGGATGTAAAAATGTACATTCAGAATATGAAAAGGAATGTCCCATATGAGTATGAACCTGTTACATGCCCTTGCTCTGTGGCTTAAAATTGTAGGTATGTTTGTCCCTTGTCGAAAAACTGAATTTCTAATGTTAAAACATAGAGCTCAATTTTCAATCATTTTGCTCTAAAAGGTGGGGTTTTCAAGAAATCACATAAAATTTGTCATTTTTCGTTTAAAAGAAGCATAATGAATCAGAAAATAAAACCTTTTTAGAATTTTTGATTTGGGCCAAAAATGGTCACTTTTGCCCCTACCCCTTTTACACAGTATTGTGAATAAATATAGGATCAGATGAAATTGAAACATAAGTTTCTGGCAACCATATTTTAATTTGTGCCATCTCCTACTGTGTAATGAGATCCTGGAAGAATTTCATGAAATTGGCTGTAGATGTGTAACTTGTAAGGTTATCATTCATTTCACATGTTTCAATTTCAAAAGATTTTTTCCCGGAGTTTCCAAACAATTAAAACATGTATGAAAAAGTAAAATTCTACAACTTTCCACATATTCCACTACCTTTTACAAAATCCTTCGACTTTTCAAAACCTTAGCTAAAGTCCGTAACTGTTCTTGACTAAAGACTTAAGTAAAATTCCGTGACTTTCCATGACCTGTATGAATCATGATAATTTTAATTATTGGAGCACCCCATCCTGGTGCATTTGGACCTTCTGAAAATGTTTTTTGGATCCAAAAGCTACACATGCAGTGTTTACGAAACAGTCTGAGAAACCATATATAATATTTATGTTTGAAATTTCCGAAAAATCCACAGGACATTTACAAAATCCACCAGAGATTGGTGGAAATTCAACACTTTTCCCAAACACTGCACATACCAATTTATGTAATTTAGGTAGAGTGTTACCTTGGACTAGAGAGTCTGTGTGGATCAGGGGGAGCTATCCTCACTGCATTAGGACTCCTTACAGAGGAAAAACTATTGTCAAGCCTTGTCTTTTCTCTACGTCCAAGTTTGACGGCCGGCATGAAACCTGCATGGGAATGCTGAGGGTACAGAGGCCTACGCTCCTCTTGTTGTGCAAAAGGGCTGAAATTGAAGATGTGCAAGTAAGTTACACATAAATTGACAGGGTTTTTTTCTAGTCCCTGATGTCACGGGCCTGGGCTGATGAAATTGGGAATTTTGCAGACAAAGAGTACATGTACATGATGCAGGTACTTGTCCACAAATGCTGCACAGATTGTTTCCGATTGAGTTATATCAACATGATCAATGAACAGATGAGACTTCTGATTGTTTATCAATTGACATAAGTGTGAAGAAAAATATCATACTATAATTATATATTTTAAACATAACGAAGTTTGATATGAAGTTTCATCTTCTATTTTTTCAAATTAATTTCATACTGCATATCCTTCACATAGATAAAATGTTAGACTTGACATGCCCAATTCCCATTTCTGCACTTTTGAGAATTAAAATATGTTTAAACTAAACTAAACTAAAGAAAATAGAATGTGAACTCTGACTTATAAGTTACATTTTGTATACTTATAGTTATAAGAAAACATGGCAGCCAACCTATTTGAAACGGTGTCTAAGCCTAATGCCCTTTTAACAGTTGGAAGGAATCTTGCTGAAAGTAGAGGTCCCGCTGCATTTGTAACACTGCCAGGACTAGCTCTGTACACGGTGGGACTTGGTGACAACAGGCGGCCGGAGAAGGAAGGCCTCCGTGACGGTGCAATTCGTGTACGATTTGGCTGCTGAGGAGATCTTGTTGAGCTGCAAAATAAGAAATAAGAATGTAATGATACAATGACTAAGCAAAATTATAGGCTTCTTAGGTTAATAATCAAGATGGCAACTACAGCGTGAGCAGAATGTCCGTTCTGATTTTGCATTTTAATTGTCAGTCCTACCTAAACCATTGTTCAAAACTTGGGCACCTTTTCTGCCCAAGTAAATTGATGATGTCAAGACAATGGGGAACAATCAGAGAGTGTGCGAACACATCCGTATAAATTTTGTTAGATGTATTTGCGATCTTCCGTATTGAAACAAATATTCTACAGTACAGTGGTACAAGTACATGGTGAAAACAAATAATTGATTTTGAAATACTGTTATCAATGTATACGTTCTTGATAAATATTACTAAATGAGCATTTTATGTCATTAGCTAACAAAAGTGTCACAAACCTCAGTGACAAGCGTCCAAATTCACTGAACGAGTTATTCATGCTGCTTTTCGTCTTCCCACTTGTAGACGTGTTCAACAAACTATGAAAAGTGTCCTTTAATGTTGTTAAAACGATGTTGTTTGTTAGTACTTCATTGAACCTATCTTGTAACGATTTTGAAACATCACTCTGACCCCAAGCTGTGGCGGGCCGAGACGAAAATGAATTGGGGGAAACCACGCGTAAGAAAACTAAAGTGAAAGTAATTAAAAATAGATATAGCACACTGGTAAAATCGAACAAGATATAAATAAACGCTAAAAGTAACAGATATATAAAAGAAATATTCATAAAATTGAACATTATACGTATTTCAAATGTCCAACTAGAACAACTTCCGGGTTGAATATTGATACGGCTTATATCCTTGAGTGCAAGGGGGCGTTACACTCCTGTAAGAGTTCTTCCCCTTTTGTACGAAACTAATGTTACCAGGGTATAAATTCCTGATATAGATAAAAGAGGAAATATGATGAGGAATAGTGATATAGAATAGTGATTTTGGCAATATCCTGTTATTTGTGCCGCGGCACAAATAAGTTTTTATCTAATTTAATTACTTGATTCATGTCGCATTTTGTTGTGTTCATAAATCTGGGTCATCCAGACGCTTGAATTTGAATTCTTACGGAATAAACCAATTTTATGACTTTTGTTTTCATAATTTCTCAATACTGTTCTGAATCTAAACTCAATACTGTTTAATAGAACACTCTATTTCACGCACGATTAGTTTATACCTTTGAATTTGCCCTTTATTCCGTCCTACACAGTAATCAGAAATCATCTCAATTATATCATTTGGCCTTTATTCCGTATTTTACAAAATGGAGAACTGACTAGAAGAGTTGTTAAATGTTAAACGTTATGTTTACGGAATAAAGCCATTAAATAATTATATTCTAAATTAAATAAGTTTTCCTATTATTTCTGCATAGAAATTCATTATTTAATGGCTCTATTCCGTAAACATAACGTTTAAAATTTAACAACTCTTCTAGTCAGTTCTCCATTTGTAAAATACGGAATAAAGGCCAAATAATATCATTGAGATGATTCCTGATTACTGTAAAGGACGGAATAAAGGGCAAATTCAAAGGTATAACTAATCGTGCGTGAAATAGAGTGTTCTATTAAACAGTATTGAGTTTAGATTCATGTCATTTATTCCGTTATTCTTAAATTATGAATTATTCTTAATATGCTTATATATACGGATTAAATGCAAGATGTTTATTTTTTCATTTCTTGTAGGAAGCATCGTATCCATTTCAGGCAATTTCGAACGCTCCAATATGAAATATGTGAATGAAATATCAATAAAATTATTTGTGCCGCCCCTTCTCATTATTTGTGCCGCTTTTTTTTAGAAACCTGTACAATTTAAGACACTTGTCCTAAACCCAACTTCTCCCTTTCAAAGGAATGAAAAGATCGTATGGAAAATGAAATGCAGGTTTCTAAAAAAGAGCGGTACAAATAACTAAAGGGGGCGGCACAAATAACAGGAGTATATATACTCCTGTTATTTGTGCCGCCCCCTTTAATTATTTGTGCCGCAAATAACTAAAGGGGGCGGCACAAATAACAGGAGTATATATACTCCTGTTATTTGTGCCGCCCCCTTTAATTATTTGTGCCGCTTTTTTATACCTGCACATTTTAAGACACTTGTCCTGACCCCCAAAAAAGCCAAGCCCCGTTTTCTGGTAGAATTGTACCCCCCAAGAAACCCTCTTCCCGGGGGACACTTCCCCCTTTCAACGGAATGAAAAGATCGTATGGAAAATGAAATGCGTCTGTATATATATACTCCTGTTATTTGTGCCGCCCCCCTTTAATTATTTGTGCGCTTTTTTAGAAACCTGCAGATTTTAAGACACTTGTCCTAACCCCCAAAAAAGCCAAGCCCCGTTTTCTGGTAGAATAAATCCCCCCAAGAAACCCTCTTCCCGGGGGACACTTCCCCCTTTCAACGGAATGAAAAGATCGTATGGAAAATGAAATTCGTCTGTATATATATACTCCAGTTATTTGTGCCGCCCCCCTTTAATTATTTGTGCCGCTTTTTTAAAAACCTGCACATTTTAAGACACTTGTCCTAACCCCCAAAAAAGCCAAGCCCCGTTTTCTGGTAGAATTGTACCCCCCAAGAAACCCTCTTCCCGGGGGACACTTCCCCCTTTCAACGGAATGAAAAGATCGTATGGAAAATGAAATGCGTCTGTATATATATACTCCTGTTATTTGTGCCGCCCCCCTTTAATTATTTGTGCCGCTTTTTTTAAAAACCTGCACATTTTAAGAGAGAAAATCACTAACCATCGAGCATTGCATGGAAACTTCAAAATTTTGATTTTCCTTTTTTCACCTTTTTTGCAATCATTTTGATGCTCCTTGACCATTTATAGCAATAAAAAGGTTTTTTAACTTTTTAAAAAGAATATTTGCCTGTGTTTTAGTTGTTACCATGGAAACCTGCCAGTGAGACAAAAAAATCTATAAATTTGTCAGATTTCCAACGTATTTTTTTCATGTTTCCCACTGCTCAATTAAATTCAATTTAGTACCAAACAAATGTTTCATGTATAGTGTTAGAGAAAAATTGAATAACATTCATTAAATTGAAGTGACTCCGTTGCTATGGTAACCTGAAGTAGGCCTATTTTTTAAATTTTGAAAAAATGAAATTATGTCTCTATAACATAATTCAATATTTCAAATCTGCAACAGCCAGGACATATAATACAGATTGCATATGATTGACCAACTATAGCTTTATAATAATCATGAAAAAAATTGGGAAGCCTTTTTGAGGAAACTCGGAAAAAATTGTTTAAAAAAGTCCGTTTTTCCAGTAAAATTCAAAATTTATTATTTTCAATATCATGTAATTTTAAATAAATTTTCTTATTTACAAACGAATTTTCCCTCTTATTTTGTATAAATAGACCAAGGGAGACATATTTATATGTAATATGGGAAAAATCCTCCATAGCAACCGAATTTGTTCCATAGCAACCATTTTCAATAATTAGATTTAATATTTATGACAAGTTTTTTACTTGTTATGTATATGATTTTTTGTTTGGCTCATATGAGGATATTTTCTAATGTTGCAAATATTTCATCTTTTATCCAAAATTTCAGAGAAATTGCTCATTTTACCTAGCAACGAGATATACACCTTAGTTACCATACCTTTCAGCTCCGTAGATGCATAATATCGCTGTATCTTATATTACCAAGTATGGATATTTATTCCATACTAATGTATTGAAAGTCTTACAATAATACGCAAATTACAAAACATGAGAAATTCTATACATAAGATGTGATAAATCCTCCCTAGCAACCAATTTTATTCCATGGCAACCATTTTCTTAAATTAAATTTATCATTTGATTACTGGCTTTTATCTAGTTAAGTATGCAAGTTTTCATTTGGCTTATAAAAGGATATTTTCTTATGTTGCAAATAATGTATCTTTTATCAAAAAAGTAATTAAATTGCCCATTTTACCTAGCAACGAGATGTACACCTCAATTACCATACCTCTCAGTTCAGTAGATGCATGATACAGGTTTAACTTATATTCCCTCGTATGGATATCTATTGTATACTCATTTATGGAAAGACTTACAGTGATATGCAGAAACATGAGAAATTCTATATATAAGATGTGAAAAATCCTCCATAGCAATCAATTGTATTCCATAGCAAACATTTTAAATTATTGAAAATTAATTATTTATGACGGGTCTTTATCTAGTTACATGTGTGATTTTTTTAGATGGAGCTTATCTTTTATCTAAAATGTCACAGAAATTGCCCATTTTACCTAGCAACGAGGTATACACCTTAGTTACCATACCTTTCAGCTCCATAGATGCATAATACTGATTTATTTCATATTACCAAATATGGATATTTATTCCATACTTATACATGGAAAGACTTACAATAATTGGCAGATTACAAAATTCTCCATTGCAACTAACTTTTTACCTTAGCATCCATTTTTCATTTTTCTGCTAAGCACCATCAGATGGAATTTACAAAGGTAAAGCATTTCCTTTTTGTAAATTTATGTGTACTATTGTATAATGAATGGAATAAAGAAATATCTTTGTATGGTAATATACATCTACCTTGATGATTAATAGGAAAGAACAGTTCTGCACCACAAGCCCCTCACATTTTAATGGGAAATATAGGCCTCCCGATCGATATCTTTTATAGAAATAGTGTCAGATATAATATGGTCCGGGGATCACTGAAGCATATCCTCCTCTTCTTCAGGATATGCTTCAGTGAACTCCAGGACGAGCCTTACTGGCTCGTTAGAAGCTCCAATCGAAATTGTGCCATCAAGGCTGTATACAAATATTTTAAACATTTTCAATCCGTGACCTTGACCTTGAAATCAATAGGTGTCTTACACAAGTTATAAGCAATAAGTGTATGAAGTCTGGTGAAGACCCATTAAAAAATGTACCCTCGATGCAGTATACAAAGATTTTAAACATTAGCAGTCTGTGACCTTAACCTTTAACCTTGAAAATCAATTGGGTTCTTTCTATGTCCTAAGCAATTATTGTATGAAGTTTGGTGAAGATCAAATCAAAACTTCATCCTTTGGGCTGTATACAAGGATTTTAATATGGATTCTCTGTAAAAACCTAAAGAAAATCTGACATGTTTGGCCACGACATGTCTCAGCTT
This sequence comes from Pinctada fucata, assembly GCA_028142955.1. Lineage (NCBI taxonomy): Eukaryota > Metazoa > Mollusca > Bivalvia > Pterioida > Pteriidae > Pinctada > Pinctada fucata. The sequence goes on along the minus strand of AP027112.1, from coordinate 40,608,777 downwards.
TTGGATATTTTTCATGTACAAGGTGTATATGATGTCCTCAGAACGAAATGACCTTCCATTTCTTTCTCTGACGTTCCATTGTCATGTTAACCAAGGTTTTGTATAAAGAACAGATTATTTAAACCCTCTTAAGTTAATATAATTTGATTATTCAATGCTCCTTCTTAATGTACGCCATATAAACTTCAATTTCAAGAAAATTGCTTATTCAAAATGTGCATTAAGCATGTTTATCAATGGGAAGATTGTGTACACAGGAAAACATAAGGCATGAAAAAAGTAAACTTTAGAAAATATAAGCAGTACATGTATATAGAGAATAAGTGTCTTAATTTGTGTTTTGTTACGGGTATACAACACACAGCAAGTGCATTTATCGTACATGTAATGCGCGTTAGCGCATTTCATGCGATAAATGCACTTGCTGTGTGTTGTATACCCGTAACAAAACACAAATTATGACATTTATTCTATATATATGCACTATAGTTGTCCATTTCATTCTTGTTTTCTGAAATTGCCTTTTCTAGGTAAAAGAGTGACGTCAAAATTCATCTCACCGCGGGTTCAGTTTGCAGGTTAGAACAGCCGTCGCGGCATGATTCTTTAGATCTTATGCATTGTGACGTCACGAGTGTTAATACACGAATTGCAGCACGTTCCTTTCAATAGTAACATCTCAGGGAATTACATTAGTTGTGCATATATATAGCCATTAAAACCTTTTTGTGTCAATAATGTATGATTGAACACATTTGAAGATTTTTTCGTTAAATTCATACGATTTATTTTGATCTCCAAATAAGAGAACTTTTACACTATAGGTTTGACCAAGTTCATTAAATAAATTTTGACGTTGTCGAGTATAGTGTGGACATTTTAAAAGATAATGTGTTGAATTTTCAATTTCGCCGCAAGTACATCTGGGATCAGTTTCTATATTTTTGACGTATAAATAGTATTTAAGTGAGGAGCAATCCATCCGTATCCTTGCATGTAAGCTTTGTGCTTTACGGTTTCCAACAGAATAATACGCTGGGACTTTAGAGTTATAATAAAATTCGGAAAGAGCTGCTTTAAAGGATGATACAGTGTCAATGTCTTTCAAGTGGTTGGGAAGGGAGTTCCATAATCTTACAGAAGAAGGGAGGAAACTGTTGAAATGATACGCTGTTCTACATTGTGGTGTTACTATATCGTTGGAGTTTCGAGTGTTATAATTGTGTAATTGGCTGAAGTCATATGGAATTAAATCGCTCAAAAAATCAGGGGTAAGTCCATTTTTCATTTTAAAAAATTGAATTAATTTATGCGCTTCACGGCGCGTTTGTAGTCGATCCCACCCACATTCAAGAAAGAGTTTGTCAGTATTTACTAGTTTTGTGGCTCCGGTGACTATCCTAGCTGCTTCAATGTTTATATTTTCAAGTTTTGATTTACAGTAATCCGGACAGTTATCAAAGATAATATCGCCATATTCTAACAAAGGTCGGATGAAAGAAAAGTAAATGGTTTCAAGGGTTTTTCTATTTAGATCAAACTTTAGTTTTCGCAATTAATCAAGCCTAGGGTATGCTTTATTTAGTATATAATTGATATGCTCCCCCCAATGACATGTGTTATTAAAGATCAGACCCAAATGCTTGTGAGCAGTTACTTCTTTTATAGGGATATCGTTAAAGAAAAGAGGAGGATGATAAGTTGGTAAAATTTTTCTTGATATAAGTAATGATTCAGTTTTCTGAGGATTAAATTTAACTAACCACTTTTCAGACCAATCGTGAATTTTTCTTAAATTTTCGTTCAAAATGTTAGCCCCTAGATATGGATCTCCAATCACTATGTATATGGACGTATCATCTGCAAAAAGTTTTATACAGCATCCTACTTCAGCAACAATGTCATTTATATAAACGATGAAGAAAAGAGGACCCAGAATAGACCCCTGAGGAACCCCAGAATTTATGTTTAGAAGACTTGATTCGGACCCATTTACCACAACCCTTTGCTTTCGATTAGATAGATAATTTTTGATCCAACAAAGTAAGTCGCCTTTTATTCCCAATGTTTGAATTTTGTAGAGAAGCCCCCCATGCCAAACTCTATCGAACGCTTTACTAATGTCAAAGAAAACGACGCGAATTTCTTTCCAACAATCAAGAGCAAGTGAGAATTCATTAGTAAGAAATAGAAGTTGGTTGATTGTTGAATCGCCACGAGTAAAACCAGACTGATGCTCTGTTATAAGATTATTATCAAGTATGAAGTTGTGTAAGTGCTTAAATATACATTTTTCAAAAACTTTACTTATTACAGACAACAACGAAATAGGTCTATAGTTTTCAACTCTTTTAGGGTCATTTTTCTTAAACACAGGAGTAATATTAGCCACCTTCCATGACTCGGGAAATATTCATAAAGAAAGAGAGAAATTAAAAAGCAGACAGAGTGGATATGATAATTCAATTGCACCTTTTTTAAGTAATATTGGGTTAATTTTATCGGGTCCAGAAGCCTTACCAGAATCAATATTTTTTAAAATATCACAAACTTCAGAAGGATCTAGTGAAATACTTTCAAGTGTACTTATTTCATTATCATCAATATCTGATAAGTCTGTTGTAACATTGGAATCATCTATATTAGACTGAGATGCGAAAAAAGTATTAAGTAGTTCGGCTTTATCTACATCAGTTTCAACAACACTATCGTTATCCGAACACAAAATATTTATTTTTGAAGATTTTGTCGAACAATTTGTAAACTGTTTCATAAGTTTCCACCATTCTTTCGTGTTGAAGTTTTTTGAATTTATTTTTTGTTGTAGATTTTCAAAGTGCTTTCTTTTTGCAATTCGTAATTGGTCTATTACCTTGTTTCTAATCTGTTTATATTTATTTATCAAGAAGTCAGTTTTATGTCGCTTTAATTTTTTTCTATATCTTTCGCGTTTTCTTATTATTTTACGTATTTCATTTGTCATCCAAGGAAGATCATTTTGTCGAATAGTATATATATAATTATTTGTTGTTATTTGAATTTGAGCCATTCTCTGTAAGGACCAAAGAAGTCGAAAAACGATCATCTCAGATTTTCATGATTTTGAGTGTCTGAGTCAAGTTTGACCCCCTGATAGTAAAAATAACATTTGTTTTTGTATAAGACAATCCGTTGCCATGGTAACCACCCCATCCCATTTTGACAAGAAAAGGGGGCTCTGACGAGCATGAAATGAACTACTTTCGAGTACAATTTGCTCAGGTAAACCCTTTCATTTGTTCAATTTTTCATCCAAATTGTAAAACTAGATACCTTGCTCTTTAAGTTGTGTCATTAGATTATGGTCGAAAAACTTTTAAAAACATTCAAATTTCACGACAAAGTTTCAATATTTTGACATTTTACAAATACACAAAAAATCATCATTTTCGGCTAAGCATAGCAAAATAACCCAGGCTAAGTGAAGTGATTGAATATTGTTGAATGAATGTTTGACCATCTATTAGGAAAATATAAAAAATCCAGAGATGTTATTTTTGTTTGAAGAAAATAAATCTTATTCAAAAATGGTTACCATGGCAACATCTGCATTTTATATGATTGGTGGATAACATGAAGTATCTCAGATCACAGAAGACAGAAACATGTAATTTTTGTATATTATTAAAGCTTTCAATTTTTCTGATATTTTTATTGAAATTCAGTCTGTATTTTATCATCGGTTGCCATGGTAACCATGTCTAAAAAGGCAAAATTGACACTTTTAAAAGCAATTTTCCGTCTTTCCCTGTTATTTCTGTGCCTCTTATGAAAATAAGAAAGACAATTTCTTTGTTTCACTCATATAGGATATTCTATTTTTCTAATATCACTAAAATCAAAGGAAAGTATATGAAAAATACGAGGATATCTCCATAGCAACGAACCATTGTTATCATCAATAGGCAGTGGAATTTTCATTATTATGTTAAAATTTTCTTTTTCTATCTTTCATCATGTATATTTCAAAGTTTAATTGGATTAATTTTTAATAAATAAATGACATGAAGCTTTAAACAGAAATTGTAGAAAAAATTAGTCATAAAACTTAAGGGAAAATGGTAAATTTTAAAGAAAAATCACGAAAAACTGGGAAATAAATTCTTAAATCATATATTCTTATTTCAAACAAACATCTCAACATAAAAGATTGTATTATTGTACAAACTTGATCAAACATGCTAATCTTTATATCAGTTTCATTAATTTTAGAATATCAAGTTATCTAATTTGGAGATCGGTTGCCATGACAACCATGTTTTTCAATGTGTATTTGCCACAATTCCAAAGTTTTTTTAATTCTGAAAATGCAAATACTCGATGAAAAACGCTATATAGATATGTGTATTGATCTCATTCAAGATTACTGTTTTGTGAAATTTCATTGCCAATTTTTGTGTTTTTATAATCTATCATCTTTTGGGGTCTCTTTACCTTTTGATATAATGTATGAGATATTTTCCAGGTACTTACTTTTTCTAATTAAATTTTTAAATTTACGGTAGACAGAAAAGAATGGAATAAAATGAATATTTCTCAATAGCAACACGTCATAGTCATGATTTGCACGCTACAAAATTTCCATTATGAGTTTGTTTCTATCTTAATATCTCTATTACCTTTTGAGCATTGAATCAAATGGTATGAAGTTTTTGTAGTTGTAAAAGATCCATGAGAATTCAAGGGAAACAGTTTCTTTTTTTTTCTATCCGAAGGCTGTTGTGAACCTCGTATTGATGGATTTAAATTTTATTAGACATTTTGCATTATTTTTCTTCATGATCCCCTTCAGTATCTTTACACTTTTGCCACCGGTGTGTAACAAATCCTTATCTTGACTGGTCAGAAAACCGAGGCTCACAACATATCAATCAGCTCTCGTACATGTAAAAAATAAAGATTTGTAATTATACTCACCGCAAACAAAGTTTGGGGGTATATACGAAACACTCTGTCCGTCTGGCTAAGAAGTTCTTAAAGCTAACTCTTCAAGTATAAGATATAGGGCTTTCATATTTCATAAAACACATTAAGCATAATAAGTACTACATTTTGATACCAAAGCATTTGACCCAGTGACCTTGACCTTTGACCTACTTTGAAACTATAAGGGATAGGGGATCCGTTTAGAGACAGACATCCCGCGGGGGTATAATTCATCACTGTAAGGGCAGTTCTAGTTTTTAATTGAAAAAGGGATCGTATCTTTGTACAGTTTTATCAATCATAATGATTCTCCTGTTATCTAAGGAAATGTTATGTCATTACTGGTTTATTAGTTGCCATTGTTCTATTGGTAGTGTGATGTACAGGTTTCCGCAATTCTATTTTATTTCAAAATTCTGGTACATGAGCAATTCTAGAGATACATTCAAGGGGAGAGGATCAGAGGCATCATGTTGGGAGGGGGTCAAGCCTATGGACTTCAGTACAGTTATACGTAAAAACCGAGAAACAACAACTTTTGGCAAAGTCAGGGGAGGTGTTTCTTTTGAATACACCAAAAGGGTAACTATAACTGTATCCCTCTTTTCTGTCCATTGAATCTTTTATTACAAAATTATGGGAACCATCCTATAAACATTTATCAGAAAGTAGTTCAGATATCTCGCTTACATCATTGGTTTCAATTGTACAACGATACTATGATACAAGGTGTCTTTTTTTTAAATCATATAAAGATATGCAATTAAGTTGTTAATGTCGCGTTTCAATCATTGTTTTACACAGTAAGGATCACAACCTCTCTGTTTAAAACATTGAAAATACCATTTCATATTAGCAGATTCAGATTTCTTTTATTCCGAAAGGGGGGATGTGTCCAGAAAATTGCTCTTAGAAAAAAAAAGATATGCAAAACGAGGAAAAAAACCTAGCATTTATCAAATATCAGGGTTCAGTGTTTAAAAGAAAGAACGTTTTAGGTTTCAAGTCTCCCAGAACTCGATGCCATATTTCACAAATTTGTGTGTTGATGAAATAAATTGTTGTAAATCCCCCCCCCCAAAATTGACTGAAATTTCCTTGTTATGAAATTAAGAATCAAGGTTAATGCTGCGCTTCTGGTATACCACGGATAATAAACACTACGATGCCTAACACGAACGTTAAATTACTTAAAGCACCCATGCTTTGGGCCACTATGCTAATTAACATATTTAGAGTTGGCTCAAATTTGGCAAGTTTGAGCACAAGGGGCTGAAAAAAACATGTGTTTGTGAAACACGAATGCCCCCGTTGGCATCTTTGTTGGTAAAACAGCTGAAAAGTAGTTCACATTTTGAGGTCGAGGTCACAAGGTCAAATTTGGTTTCCATGGAAAGGTCTTGCCACAAGAAAGTCATATGTGAAATATGAAAGACCTTTCACTTACCATTCAAAAGTTATGGCCAAGGTTAAAGTTTTTGCAGACAAATAGACAGACAGACGGACGGACAGACCAAAAACGATATGCCCCCGAATCTTCGATTACGGGAACATAAAAATGGTGTAATGAAATATTTATCTTTGGCCTTGACTTTTGTTTCTTTTCAATGAATAGTGCATATCCATCTCAAAAATTTACTGAGCCGAACCGTTAGTCATCAGGAGTAATGATCAGGAGGTTTGAATTTGTTTGTCGATTTGATAGTTTGACAGTTGCTCATGTATTTATCATTCAACCATGAATTTTTAGATGAGAGGAAGTGTTAATAGCTATCCTCTGTACTAAGTATTTGCACTTTTATTAGGGAGTCATGGTACGGCATGCCTAAGAGTTTGATAAAAATATACATAAGGTTGGGTGTGACCCAAAAAGTAAAAAGTTGTTAGGGTTTTTTCCGAATATCACATCAGGTTGCCATGGAAACAGACTTTACACATTGAGAAAATGCATATCTGGGCGTTTCTGAAGTCACATACATCAATTATGCAGCATAATCTAAAACAAATACAGATGAATTATTAGTCCCCTATCATTGCTCTTTCAAGTTAGATAAATACTGTTGGGTTTAATGTATAATCTATATGTTCCCATAGCAACAACAAAGGTATCTTATAAAAAAATTGCTCCTGGCATTTTTTCAAAATTAAATGATAAATAACTTTTATTTTTGAGTTTTTTATGCAAATATAACATCAGAATTCACACTGGAACAAAGTTTGTGATCGTTGCTATGGCAACATAAACTCAAATAGCAAAAATAAAAGCAATTTTAGACTTAATTTAGTGCCCATTTTTTACTAGATCATTGAACTTTAATTGAAAGTGATGAAAATTAATAAATGTATTCAATTAGAGATTTCTTTACATGGAAGAAAATTCAACACAAATATTTAGGAAATAAATATTCCGTTGCTATGGAAACAGATGTGTAAAAATGTACATAAGGCCACTTTGAGTCCTTGGATACGGGCATCAGAGGTCAAGTAATCTGAAAATGTTTAAATCTAAAATAAAGTTAAGACTTTGCTTTGTCATATATGTAAAAGTACTTGTGCAAGCATGTTTCTTTATTAAAGGAAAAGGCTTCAAAAATAGCGAAAAATGCTTTTTTCAGAACGTATGGCCAAATTACTATAGCAACTACTATCATTTTGAAACTTGTTTCATGTATTTTGATAGAATTTATAGCATCCACCATCAATTTGAAAAAAAAAAATCTTATCATGTACCCATCAAGAGAGAAGAAAAATTGGTAAAATACAGACAACATTTTGAAATCGATATACTTATATTAGTTAATTTTGTTGTCATGGTAACCAGCCATTTTCACAATATCAGACACTGCGAGTGAGCTTATTAAAAGTTTGCGTTTAGGTGTGTGTTTTAATATGATTTTAGTATAGAATAATTCAAGATAATATTATAGAAACTGAAAATTAAAGCATACTCATGAACATTTTGCTATTCGGTACATCTGAATATGCTGCGTTGCTATTATGGAGAAATATATGATTTTTTCATATATTTCCTCTACAATTTAATGATTTCTTCAAAATATGATATACCTGTTATACGAAAACAATGAAATTGTTAATTTCCGTTTATAATAAGGCACAGGAACAAAGACAAATGACTTGAAAATGCTGAAAATAGTGAATATTGTAACTTTTTGACATGGTTACCATGGCAACCTTTTACAAAATACAGCCTATATTGACGTAAGAATATCATGAGATCTCTAACTTTGATTTTCATACTATTTTTGTAGTTTGATCTTTTTTGAATTTGAAATGCTGCTCGTAAAACAGAAATCGAGTAAAATGCAGATGTTGCCATGGTAACAATTTTCAAAATAAGTTTATTTTCTTTAAACAAAAATAACATCTCCAATTTTTTTATATTGTTATAAGGAGAGATTGAATTATCTGAAAACAGTATCATATCAGGCGCGAGTGCCTGCATCATTTTGTAGATACCTCAGGAAAAGTGCTAATTTACGAGTTGGTGAATTTTGGCAAAATTACGCATATTTGTCTAGAAAATTTACATATTTGGAAATAATTTTCTTTAAATTTTTCTTCTTCATTATTAAGTTCCTGGGTTACTCTGTCAAAGGTTTGCATTAAATCTAATGCTGATAAGTTAATTTAAAAACAGCGGAGTTACAAACCTACCTCATTTTGTCTCATTTTTTTACCACCTAAAATTGGGCCAAGCAAGTCAGTGCATTACCATGGCAACCGTAACATGTATGAATGAAAATGACCTCAATTTTGAATAAAGGTCTTATGTTGACCAAAATTTATCAAAATCACGAAAATCTGAGGTGGTCATTTGAACACCCCTATAAAATTCTTTGGTTTTTACAGAGAATGGCTCTTAAGACACTTGTCCTAACCCCCAAAAAAGCCAAGCCCCGTTTTCTGGTAGAATTGTACCCCCCAAGAAACCCTCTTCCCGGGGGACACTTCCCCCTTTCAACGGAATGAAAATATCGTATGGAAAATGAAATGCGTCTGTATATATATACTCCTGTTATTTGTGCCGCCCCCCTTTAATTATTTGTGCCGCTTTTTTTAAAAACCTGCACATTTTAAGAGAGAAAATCACTAACCATCGAGCATTGCATGGAAACTTCAAAATTTTGATTTTCCTTTTTTCACCTTTTTTGCAATCATTTTGATGCTCCTTGACCATTTATAGCAATAAAAAGGTTTTTAAACTTTTTAAAAAGAATATTTGCCTGTGTTTTAGTTGTTACCATGGAAACCTGCCAGTGAGACAAAAAAATCTATAAATTTGTCAGATTTCCAACGTATTTTTTTCATGTTTCCCACTGCTCAATTAAATTCAATTTAGTACCAAACAAATGTTTCATGTATAGTGTTAGAGAAAAATTGAATAACATTCATTAAATTGAAGTGACTCCGTTGCTATGGTAACCTGAAAAAGGCCTATTTTTTAAATTTTGAAAAAATGAAATTATGTCTCTATAACATAATTCAATATTTCAAATCTGCAACAGCCAGGACATATAATACAGATTGAGTATGATTGACCAACTATAGCTTTATAATAATCATGAAAAAAATTGGGAAGCCTTTTTGAGGAAACTCGGAAAAAATTGTTTAAAAAAGTCCGTTTTTCCAGTAAAATTCAAAATTTATTATTTTCAATATCATGTAATTTTAAATAAATTTTCTTATTTACAAACGAATTTTCCCTCTTATTTTGTATAAATAGACCAAGGGAGACATATTTATATGTAATATGGGAAAAATCCTCCATAGCAACCGAATTTGTTCCATAGCAACCATTTTCAATAATTAGATTTAATATTTATGACAAGTTTTTTACTTGTTATGTATATGATTTTTTGTTTGGCTCACATGAGGATATTTTCTAATGTTGCAAATATTTCATCTTTTATCCAAAATTTCAGAGAAATTGCTCATTTTACCTAGCAACGAGATATACACCTTAGTTACCATACCTTTCAGCTCCGTAGATGCATAATATCGCTGTATCTTATATTACCAAGTATGGATATTTATTCCATACTAATGTATTGAAAGTCTTACAATAATACGCAAATTACAAAACATGAGAAATTCTATACATAAGATGTGATAAATCCTCCCTAGCAACCAATTTTATTCCATGGCAACCATTTTCTTAAATTAAATTTATCATTTGATTACTGGCTTTTATCTAGTTAAGTATGCAAGTTTTCATTTGGCTTATAAAAGGATATTTTCTTATGTTGCAAATAATGTATCTTTTATCAAAAAAGTAATTAAATTGCCCATTTTACCTAGCAACGAGATGTACACCTCAATTACCATACCTCTCAGTTCAGTAGATGCATGATACAGGTTTAACTTATATTCCCTCGTATGGATATCTATTGTATACTCATTTATGGAAAGACTTACAGTGATATGCAGAAACATGAGAAATTATATATATAAGATGTGAAAAATCCTCCATAGCAATCAATTGTATTCCATAGCAAACATTTTAAATTATTGAAAATTAATTATTTATGACGGGTCTTTATCTAGTTACATGTGTGATTTTTTTAGATGGAGCTTATCTTTTATCTAAAATGTCACAGAAATTGCCCATTTTACCTAGCAACGAGGTATACACCTTAGTTACCATACCTTTCAGCTCCATAGATGCATAATACTGATTTATTTCATATTACCAAATATGGATATTTATTCCATACTTATACATGGAAAGACTTACAATAAATGGCAGATTACAAAATTCTCCATTGCAACTAACTTTTTACCTTAGCATCCATTTTTCATTTTTCTGCTAAGCACCATCAGATGGAATTTACAAAGGTAAAGCATTTCCTTTTTGTAAATTTATGTGTACTATTGTATAATGAATGGAATAAAGAAATATCTTTGTATGGTAATATTCATCTACCTTGATGATTAATAGGAAAGAACAGTTCTGCACCACAAGCCCCTCACATTTTAATGGGAAATATAGGCCTCCCGATCGATATCTTTTATAGAAATAGTGTCAGATATAATATGGTCCGGGGATCACTGAAGCATATCCTCCTCTTCTTCAGGATATGCTTCAGTGAACTCCAGGACGAGCCTTACTGGCTCGTTAGAAGCTCCAATCGAAATTGTGCCATCAAGGGCTGTATACAAATATTTTAAACATTTTCAATCCGTGACCTTGACCTTGAAATCAATAGGTGTCTTACACAAGTTATAAGCAATAAGTGTATGAAGTCTGGTGAAGACCCATTAAAAAATGTACCTTCTATGCAGTATACAAAGATTTTAAACATTAGCAGTCTGTGACCTTAACCTTTAACCTTGAAAATCAATTGGGTTCTTTCTATGTCCTAAGCAATTATTGTATGAAGTTTGGTGAAGATCAAATCAAAACTTCATCCTTTGGGCTGTATACAAGGATTTTAATATGGATTCTCTGTAAAAACCTAAAGAAAATCTGACATGTTTGGCCACGACATGTCTCAGATTTTGGATATTTTTCATGTACAAGGTGTATATGATGTCCTCAGAACGAAATGACCTTCCATTTCTTTCTCTGACGTTCCATTGTCATGTTAACCAAGGTTTTGTATAAAGAACAGATTATTTAAACCCTCTTAAGTTAATATAATTTGATTATTCAATGCTCCTTCTTAATGTACGCCATATAAACTTCAATTTCAAGAAAATTGCTTATTCAAAATGTGCATTAAGCATGTTTATCAATGGGAAGATTGTGTACACAGGAAAACATAAGGCATGAAAAAAGTAAACTTTAGAAAATATAAGCAGTACATGTATATAGAGAATAAGTGTCTTAATTTGTGTTTTGTTACGGGTATACAACACACAGCAAGTGCATTTATCGTACATGTAATGCGCGTTAGCGCATTTCATGCGATAAATGCACTTGCTGTGTGTTGTATACCCGTAACAAAACACAAATTATGACATTTATTCTATATATATGCACTATAGTTGTCCATTTCATTCTTGTTTTCTGAAATTGCCTTTTCTAGGTAAAAGAGTGACGTCAAAATTCATCTCACCGCGGGTTCAGTTTGCAGGTTAGAACAGCCGTCGCGGCATGATTCTTTAGATCTTATGCATTGTGACGTCACGAGTGTTAATACACGAATTGCAGCACGTTCCTTTCAATAGTAACATCTCAGGGAATTACATTAGTTGTGCATATATATAGCCATTAAAACCTTTTTGTGTCAATAATGTATGATTGAACACATTTGAAGATTTTTTCGTTAAATTCATACGATTTATTTTGATCTCCAAATAAGAGAACTTTTACACTATAGGTTTGACCAAGTTCATTAAATAAATTTTGACGTTGTCGAGTATAGTGTGGACATTTTAAAAGATAATGTGTTGAATTTTCAATTTCGCCGCAAGTACATCTGGGATCAGTTTCTATATTTTTGACGTATAAATAGTATTTAAGTGAGGAGCAATCCATCCGTATCCTTGCATGTAAGCTTTGTGCTTTACGGTTTCCAACAGAATAATACGCTGGGACTTTAGAGTTATAATAAAATTCGGAAAGAGCTGCTTTAAAGGATGATACAGTGTCAATGTCTTTCAAGTGGTTGGGAAGGGAGTTCCATAATCTTACAGAAGAAGGGAGGAAACTGTTGAAATGATACGCTGTTCTACATTGTGGTGTTACTATATCGTTGGAGTTTCGAGTGTTATAATTGTGTAATTGGCTGAAGTCATATGGAATTAAATCGCTCAAAAAATCAGGGGTAAGTCCATTTTTCATTTTAAAAAATTGAATTAATTTATGCGCTTCACGGCGCGTTTGTAGTCGATCCCACCCACATTCAAGAAAGAGTTTGTCAGTATTTACTAGTTTTGTGGCTCCGGTGACTATCCTAGCTGCTTCAATGTTTATATTTTCAAGTTTTGATTTACAGTAATCCGGACAGTTATCAAAGATAATATCGCCATATTCTAACAAAGGTCGGATGAAAGAAAAGTAAATGGTTTCAAGGGTTTTTCTATTTAGATCAAACTTTAGTTTTCGCAATAAATCAAGCCTAGGGTATGCTTTATTTAGTATATAATTGATATGCTCCCCCCAATGACATGTGTTATTAAAGATCAGACCCAAATGCTTGTGAGCAGTTACTTCTTTTATAGGGATATCGTTAAAGAAAAGAGGAGGATGATAAGTTGGTAAAATTTTTCTTGATATAAGTAATGATTCAGTTTTCTGAGGATTAAATTTAACTAACCACTTTTCAGACCAATCGTGAATTTTTCTTAAATTTTCGTTCAAAATGTTAGCCCCTAGATATGGATCTCCAATCACTATGTATATGGACGTATCATCTGCAAAAAGTTTTATACAGCATCCTACTTCAGCAACAATGTCATTTATATAAACGATGAAGAAAAGAGGACCCAGAATAGACCCCTGAGGAACCCCAGAATTTATGTTTAGAAGACTTGATTCGGACCCATTTACCACAACCCTTTGCTTTCGATTAGATAGATAATTTTTGATCCAACAAAGTAAGTCGCCTTTTATTCCCAATGTTTGAATTTTGTAGAGAAGCCCCCCATGCCAAACTCTATCGAACGCTTTACTAATGTCAAAGAAAACGACGCGAATTTCTTTCCAACAATCAAGAGCAAGTGAGAATTCATTAGTAAGAAATAGAAGTTGGTTGATTGTTGAATCGCCACGAGTAAAACCAGACTGATGCTCTGTTATAAGATTATTATCAAGTATGAAGTTGTGTAAGTGCTTAAATATACATTTTTCAAAAACTTTACTTATTACAGACAACAACGAAATAGGTCTATAGTTTTCAACTCTTTTAGGGTCATTTTTCTTAAACACAGGAGTAATATTAGCCACCTTCCATGACTCGGGAAATATTCATAAAGAAAGAGAGAAATTAAAAAGCAGACAGAGTGGATATGATAATTCAATTGCACCTTTTTTAAGTAATATTGGGTTAATTTTATCGGGTCCAGAAGCCTTACCAGAATCAATATTTTTTAAAATATCACAAACTTCAGAAGGATCTAGTGAAATACTTTCAAGTGTACTTATTTCATTATCATCAATATCTGATAAGTCTGTTGTAACATTGGAATCATCTATATTAGACTGAGATGCGAAAAAAGTATTAAGTAGTTCGGCTTTATCTACATCAGTTTCAACAACACTATCGTTATCCGAACACAAAATATTTATTTTTGAAGATTTTGTCGAACAATTTGTAAACTGTTTCATAAGTTTCCACCATTCTTTCGTGTTGAAGTTTTTTGAATTTATTTTTTGTTGTAGATTTTCAAAGTGCTTTCTTTTTGCAATTCGTAATTGGTCTATTACCTTGTTTCTAATCTGTTTATATTTATTTATCAAGAAGTCAGTTTTATGTCGCTTTAATTTTTTTCTATATCTTTCGCGTTTTCTTATTATTTTACGTATTTCATTTGTCATCCAAGGAAGATCATTTTGTCGAATAGTATATATATAATTATTTGTTGTTATTTGAATTTGAGCCATTCTCTGTAAGGACCAAAGAAGTCGAAAAACGATCATCTCAGATTTTCATGATTTTGAGTGTCTGAGTCAAGTTTGACCCCCTGATAGTAAAAATAACATTTGTTTTTGTATAAGACAATCCGTTGCCATGGTAACCACCCCATCCCATTTTGACAAGAAAAGGGGGCTCTGACGAGCATGAAATGAACTACTTTCGAGTACAATTTGCTCAGGTAAACCCTTTCATTTGTTCAATTTTTCATCCAAATTGTAAAACTAGATACCTTGCTCTTTAAGTTGTGTCATTAGATTATGGTCGAAAAACTTTTAAAAACATTCAAATTTCACGACAAAGTTTCAATATTTTGACATTTTACAAATACACAAAAAATCATCATTTTCGGCTAAGCATAGCAAAATAACCCAGGCTAAGTGAAGTGATTGAATATTGTTGAATGAATGTTTGACCATCTATTAGGAAAATATAAAAAATCCAGAGATGTTATTTTTGTTTGAAGAAAATAAATCTTATTCAAAAATGGTTACCATGGCAACATCTGCATTTTATATGATTGGTGGATAACATGAAGTATCTCAGATCACAGAAGACAGAAACATGTAATTTTTGTATATTATTAAAGCTTTCAATTTTTCTGATATTTTTATTGAAATTCAGTCTGTATTTTATCATCGGTTGCCATGGTAACCATGTCTAAAAAGGCAAAATTGACACTTTTAAAAGCAATTTTCCGTCTTTCCCTGTTATTTCTGTGCCTCTTATGAAAATAAGAAAGACAATTTCTTTGTTTCACTCATATAGGATATTCTATTTTTCTAATATCACTAAAATCAAAGGAAAATATATGAAAAATACGAGGATATCTCCATAGCAACGAACCATTGTTATCATCAATAGGCAGTGGAATTTTCATTATTATGTTAAAATTTTCTTTTTCTATCTTTCATCATGTATATTTCAAAGTTTAATTGGATTAATTTTTAATAAATAAATGACATGAAGCTTTAAACAGAAATTGTAGAAAAAATTAGTCATAAAACTTAAGGGAAAATGGTAAATTTTAAAGAAAAATCACGAAAAACTGGGAAATAAATTCTTAAATCATATATTCTTATTTCAAACAAACATCTCAACATAAAAGATTGTATTATTGTACAAACTTGATCAAACATGCTAATCTTTATATCAGTTTCATTAATTTTAGAATATCAAGTTATCTAATTTGGAGATCGGTTGCCATGACAACCATGTTTTTCAATGTGTATTTGCCACAATTCCAAAGTTTTTTTAATTCTGAAAATGCAAATACTCGATGAAAAACGCTATATAGATATGTGTATTGATCTCATTCAAGATTACTGTTTTGTGAAATTTCATTGCCAATTTTTGTGTTTTTATAATCTATCATCTTTTGGGGTCTCTTTACCTTTTGATATAATGTATGAGATATTTTCCAGGTACTTACTTTTTCTAATTAAATTTTTAAATTTACGGTAGACAGAAAAGAATGGAATAAAATGAATATTTCTCAATAGCAACACGTCATAGTCATGATTTGCACGCTACAAAATTTCCATTATGAGTTTGTTTCTATCTTAATATCTCTATTACCTTTTGAGCATTGAATCAAATGGTATGAAGTTTTTGTAGTTGTAAAAGATCCATGAGAATTCAAGGGAAACAGTTTCTTTTTTTTTCTATCCGAAGGCTGTTGTGAACCTCGTATTGATGGATTTAAATTTTATTAGACATTTTGCATTATTTTTCTTCATGATCCCCTTCAGTATCTTTACACTTTTGCCACCGGTGTGTAACAAATCCTTATCTTGACTGGTCAGAAAACCGAGGCTCACAACATATCAATCAGCTCTCGTACATGTAAAAAATAAAGATTTGTAATTATACTCACCGCAAACAAAGTTTGGGGGTATATACGAAACACTCTGTCCGTCCGGCTAAGAAGTTCTTAAAGCTAACTCTTCAAGTATAAGATATAGGGCTTTCATATTTCATAAAACACATTAAGCATAATAAGTACTACATTTTGATACCAAAGCATTTGACCCAGTGACCTTGACCTTTGACCTACTTTGAAACTATAAGGGATAGGGGATCCGTTTAGAGACAGACATCCCGCGGGGGTATAATTCATCACTGTAAGGGCAGTTCTAGTTTTTAATTGAAAAAGGGATCGTATCTTTGTACAGTTTTATCAATCATAATGATTCTCCTGTTATCTAAGGAAATGTTATGTCATTACTGGTTTATTAGTTGCCATTGTTCTATTGGTAGTGTGATGTACAGGTTTCCGCAATTCTATTTTATTTCAAAATTCTGGTACATGAGCAATTCTAGAGATACATTCAAGGGGAGAGGATCAGAGGCATCATGTTGGGAGGGGGTCAAGCCTATGGACTTCAGTACAGTTATACGTAAAAACCGAGAAACAACAACTTTTGGCAAAGTCAGGGGAGGTGTTTCTTTTGAATACACCAAAAGGGTAACTATAACTGTATCCCTCTTTTCTGTCCATTGAATCTTTTATTACAAAATTATGGGAACCATCCTATAAACATTTATCAGAAAGTAGTTCAGATATCTCGCTTACATCATTGGTTTCAATTGTACAACGATACTATGATACAAGGTGTCTTTTTTTTAAATCATATAAAGATATGCAATTAAGTTGTTAATGTCGCGTTTCAATCATTGTTTTACACAGTAAGGATCACAACCTCTCTGTTTAAAACATTGAAAATACCATTTCATATTAGCAGATTCAGATTTCTTTTATTCCGAAAGGGGGGATGTGTCCAGAAAATTGCTCTTAGAAAAAAAAAGATATGCAAAACGAGGAAAAAAACCTAGCATTTATCAAATATCAGGGTTCAGTGTTTAAAAGAAAGAACGTTTTAGGTTTCAAGTCTCCCAGAACTCGATGCCATATTTCACAAATTTGTGTGTTGATGAAATAAATTGTTGTAAATCCCCCCCCCCCCCCAAAAAATTGACTGAAATTTCCTTGTTATGAAATTAAGAATCAAGGTTAATGCTGCGCTTCTGGTATACCACGGATAATAAACACTACGATGCCTAACACGAACGTTAAATTACTTAAAGCACCCATGCTTTGGGCCACTATGCTAATTAACATATTTAGAGTGGCTCAAATTTGGCAAGTTTGAGCACAAGGGGCTGAAAAAAACATGTGTTTGTGAAACACGAATGCCCCCGTTGGCATCTTTGTCGGTAAAACAGCTGAAAAGTAGTTCACATTTTGAGGTCGAGGTCACAAGGTCAAATTTGGTTTCCATGGAAAGGTCTTGCCACAAGAAAGTCATATGTGAAATATGAAAGACCTTTCACTTACCATTCAAAAGTTATGGCCAAGGTTAAAGTTTTTGCAGACAAATAGACAGACAGACGGACGGACAGACCAAAAACGATATGCCCCCGAATCTTCGATTACGGGAACATAAAAATGGTGTAATGAAATATTTATCTTTGGCCTTGACTTTTGTTTCTTTTCAATGAATAGTGCATATCCATCTCAAAAATTTACTGAGCCGAACCGTTAGTCATCAGGAGTAATGATCAGGAGGTTTGAATTTGTTTGTCGATTTGATAGTTTGACAGTTGCTCATGTATTTATCATTCAACCATGAATTTTTAGATGAGAGGAAGTGTTAATAGCTATCCTCTGTACTAAGTATTTGCACTTTTATTAGGGAGTCATGGTACGGCATGCCTAAGAGTTTGATAAAAATATACATAAGGTTGGGTGTGACCCAAAAAGTAAAAAGTTGTTAGGGTTTTTTCCGAATATCACATCAGGTTGCCATGGAAACAGACTTTACACATTGAGAAAATGCATATCTGGGCGTTTCTGAAGTCACATACATCAATTATGCAGCATAATCTAAAACAAATACAGATGAATTATTAGTCCCCTATCATTGCTCTTTCAAGTTAGATAAATACTGTTGGGTTTAATGTATAATCTATATGTTCCCATAGCAACAACAAAGGTATCTTATAAAAAAATTGCTCCTGGCATTTTTTCAAAATTAAATGATAAATAACTTTTATTTTTGAGTTTTTTATGCAAATATAACATCAGAATTCACACTGGAACAAAGTTTGTGATCGTTGCTATGGCAACATAAACTCAAATAGCAAAAATAAAAGCAATTTTAGACTTAATTTAGTGCCCATTTTTTACTAGATCATTGAACTTTAATTGAAAGTGATGAAAATTAATAAATGTATTCAATTAGAGATTTCTTTACATGGAAGAAAATTCAACACAAATATTTAGGAAATAAATATTCCGTTGCTATGGAAACAGATGTGTAAAAATGTACATAAGGCCACTTTGAGTCCTTGGATACGGGCATCAGAGGTCAAGTAATCTGAAAATGTTTAAATCTAAAATAAAGTTAAGACTTTGCTTTGTCATATATGTAAAAGTACTTGTGCAAGCATGTTTCTTTATTAAAGGAAAAGGCTTCAAAAATAGCGAAAAATGCTTTTTTCAGAACGTATGGCCAAATTACTATAGCAACTACTATCATTTTGAAACTTGTTTCATGTATTTTGATAGAATTTATAGCATCCACCATCAATTTGAAAAAAAAAAATCTTATCATGTACCCATCAAGAGAGAAGAAAAATTGGTAAAATACAGACAACATTTTGAAATCGATATACTTATATTAGTTAATTTTGTTGTCATGGTAACCAGCCATTTTCACAATATCAGACACTGCGAGTGAGCTTATTAAAAGTTTGCGTTTAGGTGTGTGTTTTAATATGATTTTAGTATAGAATAATTCAAGATAATATTATAGAAACTGAAAATTAAAGCATACTCATGAACATTTTGCTATTCGGTACATCTGAATATGCTGCGTTGCTATTATGGAGAAATATATGATTTTTTCATATATTTCCTCTACAATTTAATGATTTCTTCAAAATATGATATACCTGTTATACGAAAACAATGAAATTGTTAATTTCCGTTTATAATAAGGCACAGGAACAAAGACAAATGACTTGAAAATGCTGAAAATAGTGAATATTGTAACTTTTTGACATGGTTACCATGGCAACCTTTTACAAAATACAGCCTATATTGACGTAAGAATATCATGAGATCTCTAACTTTGATTTTCATACTATTTTTGTAGTTTGATCTTTTTTGAATTTGAAATGCTGCTCGTAAAACAGAAATCGAGTAAAATGCAGATGTTGCCATGGTAACAATTTTCAAAATAAGTTTATTTTCTTTAAACAAAAATAACATCTCCAATTTTTTTATATTGTTATAAGGAGAGATTGAATTATCTGAAAACAGTATCATATCAGGCGCGAGTGCCTGCATCATTTTGTAGATACCTCAGGAAAAGTGCTAATTTACGAGTTGGTGAATTTTGGCAAAATTACGCATATTTGTCTAGAAAATTTACATATTTGGAAATAATTTTCTTTAAATTTTTCTTCTTCATTATTAAGTTCCTGGGTTACTCTGTCAAAGGTTTGCATTAAATCTAATGCTGATAAGTTAATTTAAAAACAGCGGAGTTACAAACCTACCTCATTTTGTCTCATTTTTTTACCACCTAAAATTGGGCCAAGCAAGTCAGTGCATTACCATGGCAACCGTAACATGTATGAATGAAAATGACCTCAATTTTGAATAAAGGTCTTATGTTGACCAAAATTTATCAAAATCACGAAAATCTGAGGTGGTCATTTGAACACCCCTATAAAATTCTTTGGTTTTTACAGAGAATGGCTCTTAAGACACTTGTCCTAACCCCCAAAAAAGCCAAGCCCCGTTTTCTGGTAGAATTGTACCCCCCAAGAAACCCTCTTCCCGGGGGACACTTCCCCCTTTCAACGGAATGAAAAGATCGTATGGAAAATGAAATGCGTCTGTATATATATACTCCTGTTATTTGTGCCGCCCCCCTTTAATTATTTGTGCCGCTTTTTTTAAAAACCTGCACATTTTAAGAGAGAAAATCACTAACCATCGAGCATTGCATGGAAACTTCAAAATTTTGATTTTCCTTTTTTCACCTTTTTTGCAATCATTTTGATGCTCCTTGACCATTTATAGCAATAAAAAGGTTTTTAAACTTTTAAAAAAGAATATTTGCCTGTGTTTTAATTGTTACCATGGAAACCTGCCAGTGAGACAAAAAAATCTATAAATTTGTCAGATTTCCAACGTATTTTTTTCATGTTTCCCACTGCTCAATTAAATTCAATTTAGTACCAAACAAATGTTTCATGTATAGTGTTAGAGAAAAATTGAATAACATTCATTAAATTGAAGTGACTCCGTTGCTATGGTAACCTGAAAAAGGCCTATTTTTTAAATTTTGAAAAAATGAAATTATGTCTCTATAACATAATTCAATATTTCAAATCTGCAACAGCCAGGACATATAATACAGATTGAGTATGATTGACCAACTATAGCTTTATAATAATCATGAAAAAAATTGGGAAGCCTTTTTGAGGAAACTCGGAAAAAATTGTTTAAAAAAGTCCGTTTTTCCAGTAAAATTCAAAATTTATTATTTTCAATATCATGTAATTTTAAATAAATTTTCTTATTTACAAACGAATTTTCCCTCTTATTTTGTATAAATAGACCAAGGGAGACATATTTATATGTAATATGGGAAAAATCCTCCATAGCAACCGAATTTGTTCCATAGCAACCATTTTCAATAATTAGATTTAATATTTATGACAAGTTTTTTACTTGTTATGTATATGATTTTTTGTTTGGCTCACATGAGGATATTTTCTAATGTTGCAAATATTTCATCTTTTATCCAAAATTTCAGAGAAATTGCTCATTTTACCTAGCAACGAGATATACACCTTAGTTACCATACCTTTCAGCTCCGTAGATGCATAATATCGCTGTATCTTATATTACCAAGTATGGATATTTATTCCATACTAATGTATTGAAAGTCTTACAATAATACGCAAATTACAAAACATGAGAAATTCTATACATAAGATGTGATAAATCCTCCCTAGCAACCAATTTTATTCCATGGCAACCATTTTCTTAAATTAAATTTATCATTTGATTACTGGCTTTTATCAAGTTAAGTATGCAAGTTTTCATTTGGCTTATAAAAGGATATTTTCTTATGTTGCAAATAATGTATCTTTTATCAAAAAAGTAATTAAATTGCCCATTTTACCTAGCAACGAGATGTACACCTCAATTACCATACCTCTCAGTTCAGTAGATGCATGATACAGGTTTAACTTATATTCCCTCGTATGGATATCTATTGTATACTCATTTATGGAAAGACTTACAGTGATATGCAGAAACATGAGAAATTATATATATAAGATGTGAAAAATCCTCCATAGCAATCAATTGTATTCCATAGCAAACATTTTAAATTATTGAAAATTAATTATTTATGACGGGTCTTTATCTAGTTACATGTGT
Source organism: Pinctada fucata (assembly GCA_028142955.1). Taxonomy (NCBI): domain Eukaryota; kingdom Metazoa; phylum Mollusca; class Bivalvia; order Pterioida; family Pteriidae; genus Pinctada; species Pinctada fucata. Next base: position 40,586,748 of record AP027112.1, on the reverse strand, counting down.
GATTTTTTTAGATGGAGCTTATCTTTTATCTAAAATGTCACAGAAATTGCCCATTTTACCTAGCAACGAGGTATACACCTTAGTTACCATACCTTTCAGCTCCATAGATGCATAATACTGATTTATTTCATATTACCAAATATGGATATTTATTCCATACTTATACATGGAAAGACTTACAATAAATGGCAGATTACAAAATTCTCCATTGCAACTAACTTTTTACCTTAGCATCCATTTTTCATTTTTCTGCTAAGCACCATCAGATGGAATTTACAAAGGTAAAGCATTTCCTTTTTGTAAATTTATGTGTACTATTGTATAATGAATGGAATAAAGAAATATCTTTGTATGGTAATATTCATCTACCTTGATGATTAATAGGAAAGAACAGTTCTGCACCACAAGCCCCTCACATTTTAATGGGAAATATAGGCCTCCCGATCGATATCTTTTATAGAAATAGTGTCAGATATAATATGGTCCGGGGATCACTGAAGCATATCCTCCTCTTCTTCAGGATATGCTTCAGTGAACTCCAGGACGAGCCTTACTGGCTCATTAGAAGCTCCAATCGAAATTGTGCCATCAAGGGCTGTATACAAATATTTTAAACATTTTCAATCCGTGACCTTGACCTTGAAATCAATAGGTGTCTTACACAAGTTATAAGCAATAAGTGTATGAAGTCTGGTGAAGACCCATTAAAAAATGTACCTTCTATGCAGTATACAAAGATTTTAAACATTAGCAGTCTGTGACCTTAACCTTTAACCTTGAAAATCAATTGGGTTCTTTCTATGTCCTAAGCAATTATTGTATGAAGTTTGGTGAAGATCAAATCAAAACTTCATCCTTTGGGCTGTATACAAGGATTTTAATATGGATTCTCTGTAAAAACCGAAAGAAAATCTGACATGTTTGGCCACGACATGTCTCAGATTTTGGATATTTTTCATGTACAAGGTGTATATGATGTCCTCAGAACGAAATGACCTTCCATTTCTTTCTCTGACGTTCCATTGTCATGTTAACCAAGGTTTTGTATAAAAAAGACCCTTTAAATAAGGCAGTTTTATGTTTCCCTTTACCATGGAAATGAATGTTGAATGTATATGCAATTTTCTGAACAGATTATTTAAACCCTCTTAAGTTAATATAATTTGATTATTCAATGCTCCTTCTTAATGTACGCCATATAAACTTCAATTTCAAGAAAATTGCTTATTCAAAATGTGCCATTTTAGGCCTTCAAAATGTGCCAGTTTAGGCCAATTTAGACCTAATTTTACCTGTACTTCACTTATTTTTGACATGAGTAATAATGCAGTTGCACAAGATTAGAATTACAGTTGCCTATTTCCTGAATAGTACTATCCTAGGACTTCATGGGAATCGAAGGAAATTTATGTAGAAGTGAGATTTATATGTTGTTGTTTTTTTTTTGCCTTTGAAATAGGTTACTATGGTAACATTTGGTACGAATGCATGTCATAGGTAAAAAGCTTATTTCTAAAGATATATCCCTGCTATCGTTACAAAACTTGGTATGTAGATGTATTAAAAATAATTTGATGCTAACACGACCTTAACAAATTTGATCAATTTTCAAGGTCATTGAAATATATTTGCTACTTTCAGACCAAATGTTGTGATTTTTCACTAAAAAAAATAGTTGCCAGAGTCACCTAATGCTCTACTGCATAGCATAATGTCTTTAATGACAGCCAATTTCTCAAGCTCACTTTTTTCTCGAATATATATAGTTTAAACATATTTATTCGAATATCACATGAAACATGTTACGTATACAATGCAGGTAATAGTATCTAATCAAGTAGGATTGAAAAGAAAGCTTAAAGCTTATATAAATTTCTCTCCTATATTATATAAATTACACCAATCAGAGATCAAAACATTATAATATATGTGATTTTTAAGGAAACTGTTAATCATAGAGAGCTTAACAATGAAAAAGAAAAACTAATTCTGTAAATGTAATTAATATAGAAAAAATAAGATGGCGAACATCCAGTTTTCAATAATACAGTATAAGTAAATGTAGATAAGGACTACCAATAGTAGTAAACTGTCTTAACTAAGTGTGTATCATGTATATGAAGGAAAAATAATCGTGAGAAAATAGGATTGAACATGTATTACATTAAGCATGTTTATCAATGGGAAGATTGTGTACACAGGAAAACCAAAGGCATGAAAAAAGTAAACTTTAGAAAATATAAGCAGTACATGTATATAGCCATTAGAACCTTTTTGTGTCAATAATGTATGATTGAACACATTTGAAGATTTTTTCGTTAAATTCATACGATTTATTTTGATCTCCAAATAAGAGAACTTTTACACTATAGGTTTGACCAAGTTCATTAGATAAATTTTGACGTTGTCGCGTATAGTGTGGACATTTTAAAAGATAATGTGTTGAATTTTCAATTTCGCCGCAAATACATCTGGGATCAGTTTCTATATTTTTGACGTATAAATAGTATTTAAGTGAGGAGCAATCCATCCGTAACCTTGCATGTAAGATTTGTGCTTTACGGTTTCCAACAGAATAATACGCTGGGACTTTAGAGTTATAATAAAATTCGGAAAGAGCTGCTTTAAAGGATGATACAGTGTCAATGTCTTTCAAGTGGTTGGGAAGGGAGTTCCATAATCTTACAGAAGAAGGGAGGGAACTGTTGAAATGATACGCTGTTCTACATTGTGGTGTTACTATATCGTTGGAGTTTCGAGTGTTATAATTGTGTAATTGGCTGAAGTCATATGGAATTAAATCGCTCAAAAAATCAGGGGTTAGTCCATTTTTCATTTTAAAAAATTGAATTAATTTATGCGCTTCACGGCGCGTTTGTAGTCGATCCCACCCACATTCAAGAAAGAGTTTGTCAGTATTTACTAGTTTTGTGGCTCCGGTGACTATCCTAGCTGCTTCAATGTTTATATTTTCAAGTTTTGATTTACAGTAATCCGGACAGTTATCAAAGATAATATCGCCATATTCTAACAAAGGTCGGATGAAAGAAAAGTAAATGGTTTCAAGGGTTTTTCTATTTAGATCAAACTTTAGTTTTCGCAATAAATCAAGCCTAGGGTATGCCTTATTTAGTATATAATTGATATGCTCCCCCCAATGACATGTGTTATTAAAGATCAGACCCAAATGCTTGTGAGCAGTTACTTCTTTTATAGGGATATCGTTAAAGAAAAGAGGAGGATGATAAGTTGGTAAAATTTTTCTTGATATAAGTAATGATTCAGTTTTCTGAGGATTAAATTTAACTAACCACTTTTCAGACCAATCGTGAATTTTTCTTAAATTTTCGTTCAAAATGTTAGCCCCTAGATATGGATCTTCAATCACTATGTATATGGACGTATCATCTGCAAAAAGTTTTATACAGCATCCTACTTCAGCAACAATGTCATTTATATAAACGATGAAGAAAAGAGGACCCAGAATAGACCCCTGAGGAACCCCAGAATTTATGTTTAGAAGACTTGATTCGGACCCATTTACCACAACCCTTTGCTTTCGATTAGATAGATAAGTTTTGATCCAACAAAGTAAGTCGCCTTTTATTCCCAATTTTTGAATTTTGTAGAGAAGCCCCCCCCCCCCCCCATGCCAAACTCTATCGAACGCTTTACTAATGTCAAAGAAAACGATGCGAATTTCTTTCCAACAATCAAGAGCAAGTGAGAATTCATTAGTAAGAAATAGAAGTTGGTTGATTGTTGAATCGCCACGAGTAAAACCAGACTGATGCTCTGTTATAAGATTATTATCAAGTATGAGGTTGTGTAAGTGCTTAAATATACATTTTTCAAAAACTTTACTTATTACAGACAACAACGAAATAGGTCTATAGTTTTCAACTCTTTTAGGGTCATTTTTCTTAAACACAGGAGTAATATTAGCCACCTTCCATGACTCGGGAAATATTCTTAAAGAAAGAGAGAAATTAAAAAGCAGACAGAGTGGATATGATAATTCAATTGCACCTTTTTTAAGTAATATTGGGTTAATTTTATCGGGTCCAGAAGCCTTACCAGAATCAATATTTTTTAAAATATCACAAACTTCAGAAGGATCTAGTGAAATACTTTCAAGTGTACTTATTTCATTATCATCAATATCTGATAAGTCTGTTGTAACATTGGAATCATCTATATTAGACTGAGATGCGAAAAAAGTATTAAGTAGTTCGGCTTTATCTACATCAGTTTCAACAACACTATCGTTATCCGAACACAAAATATTTATTTTTGAAGATTTTGTCGAACAATTTGTAAACTGTTTCATAAGTTTCCACCATTCTTTCGTGTTGAAGTTTTTTGAATTTATTTTTTGTTGTAGATTTTCAAAGTGCTTTCTTTTTGCAATTCGTAATTGGTCTATTACCTTGTTTCTAATCTGTTTATATTTATTTATGAAGAAGTCAGTTTTATGTCGCTTTAATTTTTTTCTATATCTTTCGCGTTTTCTTATTATTTTACGTATTTCATTTGTCATCCAAGGAAGATCATTTTGTCGAATAGTATAATATAATTATATGTTGTTATTTGAATTTGATTGCATGCTTTGTATGCTAGGCGAAGCCGCCGTACGGAGTTTACCGACTTTATATATAGCTATACACAAAATACTCATGTAGCACCTGTACTTTGCTAATATTGGCTTTTAATGCAAAATCACTCAAGTGGAAAAAGTAGGTCAAGGTCATTGTATGAAACTTTGATCAAAGATACATCCACCATGTAAGTTTGGAACATGTAGCACTTACACTTTGCTCAGTATGTAGCACTTACACTTTGCTCAATATTCACATTTAAAGGCGAAGTCACTCAAGCAAAAAAAGTAGGTCAAGGTCATTTTATGAAAAATTATCAAAGATACATCCACCTTGTAAGTTTGGAACATGTAGTCTTATACTTTGCTCAATATTGAAATTTAAAGGCAAAATCACTCAAGCAGAAAAAGTAGGTCAAGGTCATTTTATGAAAGTTTGATCAAAGATACATCCACCATGTAAGTTTGGAACATGTAGCACTTATACAAAGTATAATTAAACATAAGAAAAAAAAACCCAGAATATGAATATAGGAAAGGAAATTGTGTTATCTTAACATTTACCTTATCATCTAGTTCGGACGACGCTGACGCCGACGCCGGGGGTATACAATAGCTCTTTTGCACTAAAGTGCAGTCGAGCTAAAAAGACATGATTAACAGTAAACGGTATGGACCAATCAATAAGGGGTCAAAGTATGATAACTGCATTATTTGTTGGGATGAGTATCAAAATTATCCAATACCACTGAAGACCCAAATAAATGTCACATATTTTATGAGAAAAATCTAGAAAATCTCAATTTTATGCTCTTATCAAAATTATGTCATACATAGAAATGAAATATAATTTAACAAAACTGTGATGAATTCTACTTCTTTTGATAGATTGTTCAATTGTGAATATTCAAAATCAAAATATTTAATGAAACAAGTTAGAGAAATCAATTCAAAATAATTGGAAATCCTGTTTTTGTGTTAATTTGAGTCTAAAGTAAGAAATGACCTTGAGCTTTGGAAAGATGATATTGAAATAATTATAGAAAAAAATAGAATGTCAAATGATAATGATAAACGCAATTTGTATACAGGTATCCTATTTCATAATCAAAGGACTCAAAAATGGGGAAAAAAAAACAATGTTTTTGAATATGTAGTACACCGAAATATTGATTCCAAGTTGCTAAAGCAACAGTTTTTGATTAGAATTCATGACAAAATGGTGAGTTTCACCCTAAATTTTATTTCTTGAATTTTTCAGCAATGGACATTAATTTTGTCAAGGTGACATCGAATACCCATAACATTTGCCAAATTATGGTTTTCAACCTTCAAAAAAGTCAAAAACAGGCACAAAATGACCCTAAAAATAGACCTTATTTTTGACATGGTTTCCATAACAACAGAATGCCACAATATGTCTTATTTCTCATATATCTGATGGTGTCAAATAGATAGACCCCATTGCCATGGTAACCATGGTTCAAATAATATAGTTTATTTTCATTGTTTTTAGATTAAGTTTGACAATTACAGTTATTTTCATCAAAATCCATGACATGCTGTGGCAAGCTTTTAGGTTTTTACAGGGAATCCATATTAAATATTTACAACCTGTGACCTTGACCTTTGACCAAAAACCTTGAAAATCAATAGGGTATTTTCTCTTACCATAAGTTGTAATTGTATGAAGTTGAATACAGATCCTGCACCAATGAAAAGTGCAAGCTTTAGGCTGTATACAAAGATTTTGAACATTTCCGATCTGGGACCTTGACCTTTGACCTTGAAAATCTTAAATTTCAACAGTGTTTTCAATGTTTATTTTCTGCAGCAATTTAATTATCTTAAAAAGGTTATCGATTTTCGTACGTAATATCAGTTATTCTTGATCTTTATTCCCAGACATATCAGCTTTTGGTTTATAAATAGAGTCATTATAGCCTATATATATTATAGTTTTACACTCTAATCCGTTGCTAAGGACATATAAAATACTGATCAGGAGGGCATGGGGGTTAATTTGCATCTTTCTTGAAGTCTTTTAAAACATTTATGGTACAATTTGGCTAATGGAGATTTAAGATTGCTAGGAATATGGTTACATCGCATTTAATTCAAGAAACAACAACGGTTGCTATGGGATATTCATGGTTGCTATGGATGCAATGAATGGTTGCTATGCAGTGTGTAGGTTGTATGTCACTGTTTCACTCTTAAAGGCATAAAACTAAAACTCAATCTAAATATTTGGTCTCAAAATCTCTGTTAAACTCTTATTTTGAGGAGTTGCTATGGAGTAAATGGTAATATGGAAACAAAAAAATATATAAAAAGATTCAATTATTTCATTCAACACTAAAGCAACATTTATAAATTGATTTTACGGCAAAATGACGAATGAATCCAGTCAATACAGATGAAAAAGAGTAAGATATCATTTTTGGTCGTTTTGTTTTTACACAAAATTAAGAAAGTTTAAGCTTCGTTTCCATAGCAACAGTTAAGAGGCTTCCCAATTTTATTTTTCAAATAACTCAATAAACTTTAGTACTATACTGAATCAGTTTATTTTCGTTTATACCGTGTTGCAGATTTGAACTAGCTGACCCGAAAAAATGATGAAATTTAGTTGAGTCCTTGTATGAAAACTAGGTCAACTTCCGGTTACCATAGCAACATATTCAATATAATGCTGAGGATTTTTTATAATCATTCTTAAAGATCAAACCTCAAACTATGATATCCCATTTCAGAAATAATGACATCTTTCATTTAAACCAAAGAAAACATAGTGTACATTTTGCTGTTTTAGACATTTTGATACATACAAAAAAGCGGTATCCATGGTAACAACTTTAAATGCCATAAAAACAATAAAAAATTGACTTAATATCAATATCATGCACCGTTTTGTTTAAGAAACCTACATTTTCTTTCGATGAAATAAGAAAATTTGAAATGTAAATTTTTGCACTTTCCATGATTTCCATAGGGAATGCTCGATGGTATGTGATTTTCTCTCTTAGGAGCCATTCTCTGTAAGGACCAAAGAAGTCGAAAAACGATCATCTCAGATTTTCATGATTTTGAGTGTCTGAGTCAAGTTTGACCCCCTGATAGTAAAAATAACATTTGTTTTTGTATAAGACAATCCGTTGCCATGGTAACCACCCCATCCCATTTTGACAAGAAAAGGGGGCTCTGACGAGCATGAAATGAACTACTTTCAAGTACAATTTGCTCAGGTAAACCCTTTCATTTGTTCAATTTTTCATCCAAATTGTAAAACTAGATACCTTGCTCTTTAAGTTGTGTCATTAGATTATGGTCGAAAAACTTTTAAAACATTCAAATTTCACGACAAAGTTTCAATATTTTGACATTTTACAAATACACAAAAAATCATCATTTTCGGCTAAGCATAGCAAAATAACCCAGGCTAAGTGAAGTGATTTAATATTGTTGAATGAATGTTTGACCATCTATTAGGAAAATATAAAAAATCCAGAGATGTTATTTTTGTTTAAAGAAAATAAATCTTATTCAAAAATGGTTACCATGGCAACATCTGCATTTTATATGATTGATGGATAACATGAAGTATCTCAGATCACAGAAGACAGAAACATGTAATTTTTGTATATTATTAAAGCTTTCAATTTTTCTGACATTTTTATTGAAATTCAGTCTGTATTTTATCATCGGTTGCCATGGTAACCATGTCTAAAAAGGCAAAATTGACACTTTTAAAAGCAGTTTTCCGTCTTTCCCTGTTATTTCTGGAATCGGTTGCCATGACAACCATGTTTTTCAATGTGTATTTGCCACAATTCCAAAGTTTTTTTTAATTCTGAAAATGCAAATACTCGATGAAAAACGCTATATAGATATGTGTATTGATCTCATTCAAGATTACTGTTTTGTGAAATTTCATTGCCAATTTTTGTGTTTTTATAATCTATCATCTTTTGGGGTCTCTTTACCTTTTAATATAATGTATGAGATATTTTCCAGGTACTTACTTTTTCTAATTAAATTTTTTAATTTACGGTAGACAGAAAAGAATGGAATAAAATGAATATTTCTCAATAGCAACACGTCATAGTCATGATTTGCACGCTACAAAATTTCCATTATGAGTTTGTTTCTATCTTAATATCTCTATTACCTTTTGAGCATTGAATCAAATGGTATGAAGTTTTTGTAGTTGTAAAAGATCCATGAGAATTCAAGGGAAACAGTTTCTTTTTTTCTATCCGAAGGCTGTTGTGAACCTCGTATTGATGGATTTAAATTTTATTAGACATTTTGCATTATTTTTCTTCATGATCCCCTTCAGTATCTTTACACTTTTGCCACCGGTGTGTAACAAATCCTTATCTTGACTGGTCAGAAAACCGAGGCTCACAACATATCAATCAGCTCTCGTACATGTAAAAAATAAAGATTTGTAATTATACTCACCGCAAACAAAGTTTGGGGGTATATACGAAACACTCTGTCCGTCCGGCTAAGAAGTTCTTAAAGCTAACTCTTCAAGTATAAGATATAGGGCTTTCATATTTCATAAAACACATTAAGCATAATAAGTACTACATTTTGATACCAAAGCATTTGACCCAGTGACCTTGACCTTTGACCTACTTTGAAACTATAAGGGATAGGGGATCCGTTTAGAGACAGACATCCCGCGGGGGTATAATTCATCACTGTAAGGGCAGTTCTAGTTTTTAATTGAAAAAGGGATCGTATCTTTGTACAGTTTTATCAATCATATTGATTCTCCTGTTATCTAAGGAAATGTTATGTCATTACTGGTTTATTAGTTGCCATTGTTCTATTGGTAGTGTGATGTACAGGTTTCCGCAATTCTATTTTATTTCAAAATTCTGGTACATGAGCAATTCTAGAGATACATTCAAGGGGAGAGGATCAGAGGCATCATGTTGGGAGGGGGTCAAGCCTATGGACTTCAGTACAGTTATACGTAAAAACCGAGAAACAACAACTTTTGGCAAAGTCAGGGGAGGTGTTTCTTTTGAATACACCAAAAGGGTAACTATAACTGTATCCCTCTTTTCTGTCCATTGAATCTTTTATTACAAAATTATGGGAACCATCCTATAAACATTTATCAGAAAGTAGTTCAGATATCTCGCTTACATCATTGGTTTCAATTGTACAACGATACTATGATACAAGGTGTCTTTTTTTTAAATCATATAAAGATATGCAATTAAGTTGTTAATGTCGCGTTTCAATCATTGTTTTACACAGTAAGGATCACAACCTCTCTGTTTAAAACATTGAAAATACCATTTCATATTAGCAGATTCAGATTTCTTTTATTCCGAAAGGGGGGATGTGTCCAGAAAATTGCTCTTAGAAAAAAAAAGATATGCAAAACGATGAAAAAAACCTAGCATTTATCAAATATCAGGGTTCAGTGTTTAAAAGAAAGAACGTTTTAGGTTTCAAGTCTCACAGAACTCGATGCCATATTTCACAAATTTGTGTGTTGATGAGAAATAAATTGTTGTAAACCCCCCCCCCCAAAAAATTGACTGAAATTTCCTTGTTATGAAATTAAGAATCAAGGTTAATGCTGCGCTTCTGGTATACCACGGATAATAAACACTACGATGCCTAACACGAACGTTAAATTACTTAAAGCACCCTTGCTTTGGGCCACTATGCTAATAAACATATTTAGAGTTGGCTCAAATTTGGCAAGTTTGAGCACAAGGGGCTGAAAAAAAACATGTGTTTGTGAAACACGAATGCCCCCGTTGGCATCTTTGTCGGTAAAACAGCTGAAAAGAAGTTCACATTTTGAGGTCGAGGTCACAAGGTCAAATTTGGTTTCCATGGAAAGGTCTTGCCACAAGAAAGTCATATGTGAAATATGAAAGACCTTTCACTTACCATTCAAAAGTTATGGCCAAGGTTAAAGTTTTTGCAGACAAATAGACAGACAGACGGACGGACAGACCAAAAACGATATGCCCCCGAATCTTCGATTACGGGAACATAAAAATGGTGTAATGAAATAGTTATCTTTGGCCTTGACTTTTGTTTCTTTTCAATGAATAGTGCAAATCCATCTCAAAAATTTACTGAGCCGAACCGTTAGTCATCAGGAGTTATGATCAGGAGGTTTGAATTTGTTTGTCGATTTGATAGTTTGACAGTTGCTCATGTATTTATCATTCAACCATGCATTTTTAGATGAGAGGAAGTGTTAATAGCTATCCTCTGTACTAAGTATTTGCACTTTTATTAGGGAGTCATGGTACGGCATGCCTAAGAGTTTGATAAAAATATACATAAGGTTGGGTTTGACCCAAAAAGTAAAAAGTTGTTAGGGTTTTTTCCGAATATCACATCAGGTTGCCATGGAAACAGACTTTACACATTGAGAAAATGCATATCTGGGCGTTTCTGAAGTCACATACATCAATTATGCAGCATAATCTAAAACAAATACAGATGAATTATTAGTCCCCTATCATTGCTCTTTCAAGTTAGATAAATACTGTTGGGTTTAATGTATAATCTATATGTTCCCATAGCAACAACAAAGGTATCTTATAAAAAAATTGCTCCTGGCATTTTTTCAAAATTAAATGATAAATAACTTTTATTTTTGAGTTTTTTATGCAAATATAACATCAGAATTCACACTGGAACAAAGTTTGTGATCGTTGCTATGGCAACATAAACTCAAATAGCAAAAATAAAAGCAATTTTAGACTTAATTTAGTGCCCATTTTTTACTAGATCATTGAACTTTAATTGAAAGTGATGAAAATTAATAAATGTATTCAATTAGAGATTTCTTTACACGGAAGAAAATTCAACACAAATATTTAGGAAATAAATATTCCGTTGCTATGGAAACAGATGTGTAAAAATGTACATAAGGCCACTTTGAGTCCTTGGATACGGGCATCAGAGGTCAAGTAATCTGAAAATGTTTAAATCTTAAATAAAGTTAAGACTTTGCTTTGTCATATATGTAAAAGTACTTGTGCAAGCATGTTTCTTTATTAAAGGAAAAGGCTTCAAAAATAGCGAAAAATGCTTTTTTCAGAACGTATGGCCAAATTACTATAGCAACTACTATCATTTTGAAACTTGTTTCATGTATTTTGATAGAATTTATAGCATCCACCATCAATTTGAAAAAAAAAATCTTATCATGTACCCATCAAGAGAGAAGCAAAATTGGTAAAATACAGACAACATTTTGAAATCGATATACTTATATTAGTTAATTTTGTTGTCATGGTAACCAGCCATTTTCACAATATCAGACACTGCGAGTGAGCTTATTAAAAGTTTGCGTTTAGGTGTGTGTTTTAATATGATTTTAGTATAGAATAATTCAAGATAATATTATAGAAACTGAAAATTAAAGCATACTCATGAACATTTTGCTATTCGGTACATCTGAATATGCTGCGTTGCTATTATGGAGAAATATATGATTTTTTCATATATTTCCTCTACAATTTAATGATTTCTTCAAAATATGATATACCTGTTATACGAAAACAATGAAATTGTTAATTTCCGTTTATAATAAGGCACAGGAACAAAGACAAATGACTTGAAAATGCTGAAAATAGTGAATATTGTAACTTTTTGACATGGTTACCATGGCAACCTTTTACAAAATACAGCCTATATTGACGTAAGAATATCATGAGATCTCTAACTTTGATTTTCATACTATTTTTGTAGTTTGATCTTTTTTTGAATTTGAAATGCTGCTCGTAAAACAGAAATCGAGTAAAATGCAGATGTTGCCATGGTAACAATTTTCAAAATAAGTTTATTTTCTTTAAACAAAAATAACATCTCCAATTTTTTTATATTGTTATAAGAAGAGATTGAATTATCTGAAAACAGTATCATATCAGGCGCGAGTGCCTGCATCATTTTGTAGATACCTCAGGAAAAGTGCTAATTTACGAGTTGGTGAATTTTGACAAAATTACGCATATTTGTCTAGAAAATTTACATATTTGGAAATAATTTTCTTTAAATTTTTCTTCTTCATTATTAAGTTCCTGGGTTACTCTGTCAAAGGTTTGCATTAAATCTAATGCTGATAAGTTAATTTAAAAACAGCGGAGTTACAAACCTACCTCATTTTGTCTCATTTTTTACCACCTAAAATTGGGCCAAGCAAGTCAGTGCGTTACCTTGTCAACCGTAACATGTATGAATGAAAATGACCTCAATTTTGAATAAAGGTCTTATGTTGACCAAAATTTATCAAAATCACGAAAATCTGAGGTGGTCATTTGAACACCCCTATAAAATTCTTTGGTTTTTACAGAGAATGGCTCTTAAGACACTTGTCCTAACCCCCAAAAAAGCCAAGCCCCGTTTTCTGGTAGAATTGTACCCCCCCAAGAAACCCTCTTCCCGGGGGACACTTCCCCCTTTCAACGGAATGAAAAGATCCTATGGAAAATGAAATGCGTCTGTATATAATTATATACTCCTGTTATTTGTGCCGCCCCCCTTTAATTATTTGTGCCGCTTTTTAAGACACTTGTTCTACAGGATATTAAGGGACTTGAATGAAAAAAAAAATTCTTAAAATCGGTTTATTCCGTACGGATTTGAAATTCAAGCGTCTGAATTACCCAGATTGATGAACACAACAAAAGGCGATTGTTATCAGGTTTTTAGAAAAGGATAAAAACTTATTTGTGCCGCGGCACAAATAACAGGATATTGCCGTGCTTTTTGAATTTTAAATTGCTGATGCAGATGTTTAGAAGGGAAAAAGCCGGATTTGTTTGTAGGAAACCCGTTGTAGCATCTTTTTCTCAGTCACTTGACAATATCCGGTGCAAACAGAAAGTAGACCTGTACATGTGCTCCAAAGCAAAGTTTTAGGTAGGTGTCTTTTGGGATTCGCTAATTACTGAGAAAATGAATCTGGGAAGTACTGATGAATTTGGTATCATTTGAAAGAGGAGGAAATTTGCAAGTTATTTTGAAGTTGAAAAATTCTGAGAAAAATCTGTGCTTCCTTCGAGGGATTCACGAAAAGAGGTATTTTCTCCCAAAATTCACCCTATTTTTACTGGTATTTGTCATCATACAAGGCTAGCCCTTCTGACTATGCTATTGTGATAGAACAAACAAGTTACTACTATGTGGTACTTTGAAGTCCCATTGTTCAATTTATTTGGTAAAATAAAGAAAAAAGTTGTTGCCATGGCAACCAATTTGGAAAATGTGTTGCGGCCTCTCAAGCCGACTGCGAAAAATGCTTTTGGCAGTTGTACGCTACCCAAGTTGTCAAATGTGTTTCCCTCGAGATTAAATTTCCGGTAATCAACAGTAACGGTAATGCAGATGCGCCATTGCCTGAAATATTTTCTAATCGCGGGAAATTCAAATCCTGAAGTGGTCGAGGAAAGAATGAAGCATATTTCATTGTGTGAATGAATGAAACATACTTAAGGTAGAGCATCCCTCAGGTCTCAGATGCTCATATTTCCCAAATAACAACTTTTACAATATTTTAATTTAAGAAATGACTGTAATAATTTTTCTGTCTATCGATGTATAGACGAAAACCGATGCACAAACTATATAATCCGCGAAGCGGATTATATTTTTGTTTGTGCATCGGTTTTTGTCTATACATCGATAGACAGAAAAATTATTACAGTCATTTCTTATAATTTAATCAAATCACTATTTAATCATCTAGTTTATTTTGCAATTGATGTCATTTTAGCGTGGTTGATTTTCAAGTTCAAAACTGGCGACGTGATATTTGAATAGACCTAACGTAGCGGCGCTCGCCGTTAGTGACGTCATAATAGGCGACATTGTCTATACAGCTATAGATAAAATTTCGCGCCGTACGTTTGTATAGGCGTTATACAGACATTACGGGAATAGTTAAATTATTTCCATATATTCAAAGCTTATGTTTAACCTGATATACAAACAAAATATATACAACTCTTGGTTTCACATGAATGATTATAGAGAGAGTGTAGCCGTTTGAACTTAACATTGGACCCTATGGGAAAAGTAAGAAAAATCCCTTTTGGTAGGGGTGATGAAATGTAACTATGAATGTTTCTTTTCCCAAAACCATATCAGTTTGATAATCTGAACAATATTCTGAAGAGAAAAAATAGGGTATCCAGGCATAAAATTTCCAGAATTCTGACCTGAGGGATGCTCTACCTTCATTGTATTACATAAAATTGTTTTTGTTTCTGTCAGGCAAAAGTTTTGAACTTAAAGATATTGGCTTTTACAAAAGACTTGTCTCCTATTCTATAATTAAGTCTACAACAATTAAAAAAAACCACCCTCAGTCCCAAGGGTAGATATACAGGTCTTCAAGGGAAGGGGGGGGGATTGCGCTCCATAATGTGACCGGTCAAGCTCAGTCTCCAAGAATTACAAGACATCCATCTGACGTTTTCACAATTTATTACTCCATGATTATTTTTCCCTAAAGACAAATGTAAATATCATAAACACATTGCACAATTCATTTAATTATTCAATGTAATGATATAATGTTTATTTTACGAAATAGTGAATATTAAAATAATTATGATGACGATATGACTGACTGACGGAGATACATAAATCTTCGACGGATTTATAAACGTTACGTAAAAATATAAGACAGACAAAATTACGAATAGATGATAAAATGAAATTACTGATTTACATGAAACTCGGAACTGACTTTCATTAATGTAATATTTTAACGCTCAAATAATACTCATGATATATACAATAATACATATAACATACCGATGTTAATGGAATCGGGAATTTCACAAAATTCCTCAGTCAAATGCTGGACTAGTGACCCTTTATGAATTGAACCTATTAAACGTAAAAATGTATCTTTTACTATTTTATTCTTTAACTGATAAACTTAATTTACAAAAGATAAATTCATTAAATTAATTCGTAAAGTGTTCAAATAATAATTTTAGAAAACAAACCAATTAGAAATAATTCTTTTCAATAAATATGAATAAATAATTAAGTTCGTATTCAATATTTAACATGAAAATGAACCAATAAAATTTATCTAGAATTACACAAAATTATTCAAATGCAAGAAATAGATAAACTAGTAAATAATAATACAATAGGACAATTATAAAAGGACAGGAGACTTACTTCTAACCTAAATTCGTTTGTCCACCATAATATAAAAGAAAAGACGTGTGACATCTAACATCTAAAGGTACGGAATGAATAAGGGCGAGGTAAAAATTCTCGCAGTGCGTGTTCGATTTAACTCGTGATATTATTTAGCCAATGAAATGAATGCTTTAAAAATAGTTACATCAAAAACTTGTTTAGCTTGTATTACTAGACAAACGTGTATAAATATATCTATGGAGAGGTTTCCGGATATAATTTTAAATGACGTTTATAGTTATAAAAATAGATCGAGAAAAGTTAAGCAAATCCAAAAATAGAATAATGTAAGACATATCGATAAATAGAAAATATTAAAGATAATAAAATGTCACACTACCACATACTCCCCCCAGTTGACAAATGACGTCCTCGTCATTTTAATACAATCAAAAATATAAATACTATGTAGCAAAACTGACATTTCAAATTTGAAACAAACATATAAGTGTTCTTAAAGTCACTTCAAATAATAAACAATAGAAGTGCACACACCGTGGTTGTCAATATTTGAAAACCACAAAATAATATTCAAAAATATGACTTAAAAATTAAAAACAGGTATTTTCAACTAAGAAAATTCTAATGTGTAACCTACTGTTTCAAAATACTCAGAATGGCGGAAATGACTTGTGACTCGTAACCTTTACATTGATTACATACAAGGAGTTCATGAAGATAATCTACTTTCATCTTCCATGGTGGTTTTGTAGAGTTCATTTCCATCACATAGTCTTCATGCCAATTCGGTGGCATTGTTTGTCTATTTGAACGTCTCAGTACGGGAGAATTCGGTTCTGAATGGTCCTCAGATCCATTACCAGATGATGAATGACCTTCCTGCTCATTAGTGGAAACAGACTCTTCATCTGATTCGTGTCCTTGAGATGAGTGAATATCCTCGGATGACGTATCTAGGTCTGCCAATCCTTCGGTTTCATCATCATCAGCCAATGATTCGTTGTCAATATTCCTGTCGACATCTGATTGGATGTCTTCTGTTGACGTATGTACCGGTACATCTATTACTGTTACATCTGAGTCGGAGTCACTCTGGTAATTCTCTTCATTGTTTGAGTTGCTTGTAGACGTTTTCGTAGGAATACTAGTCCTCGGAGTTGGTGTAGGTTTGTTGTTGTATGATGGTATATGACTAACAGGTAGGAGTAGGTTTCTGTGTAAAATGCGTTTCTTTCCTTTACCGTTTTCCTTTTTAATTTCAAAAACTGGAATATCCGGGTTGCTTTGCTTTATGATAATGTAAGGATCGGATTCCCAGCGATCAGAAATTTTGTGTTTTCCATCGAATGCGACGATTTTTACTAAGACTTTGTCTCCTATCTTTAGATGTGAACTCCTAGCTTTGAGATCATACGCATGTTTCTGTTTATCTCTCGATTTGTTAGCTGATGTGTTAGCCAGTTCATATGCTTTCTGTAAGCGCACTTTCAAATCGCTGACATACTTTGACGTTTCTTGCTTTTCTCCACGGTTGATGCCAAAAATAAGATCGATGGGTAGATTGGGTTCACGTCAGAACATGAGAAAGTAAGGTGAATATCCTGTGCTTTCATGTCGAGAACAGTTATACGCATGGATGAGGGGTTTGATGTAATCTTTCCATCGTGATTTCTGTTCTGGTTGTAAAGTGCCTAACATGTCCAAAAGTGTTCGATTGTATTTTTCACACATTCCGTTTCCCATGGCATGGTACGGAGAAGTTCTAGATTTAGACATTCCTGTGAGTGAGCAGAGTTCTTTAATGATTTTGCTTTCGAAGTTGGCACCTTGATCGCTATGAAGTTTAGTTGGTAGTCCATAAAATGCAATAAAGTTGTCAAAGAGAGCTTGAGCAGTAGTTCTGGCTGTCATGTTTCTTGTAGGTACTGCATGTGCCATGCGAGTGAAATGATCAGTAATGACGAGTATGTACTGATAGCTTCCTGATTTTTCAAGTGTGAGGTAGTCCATGCATACCAGTTCAAGAGGATATGAAGTCTTGATGTTTATCAATGGAGCACGCTGGTTCGTAGTTGTCTTTCGTTGAATACATCGTGTACAGTTCTTGATGTAGCTTTCAACGTGTGATGATATTCCACTCCAGTAAAATCTGTCGCGAATAAGCGAAGTGTTATATCTCTTCCAGGATGTCCAAAACGATCATGCAGGTGGTATAAAATAGTGTTCGTGTATGCTGACGGAACGACAAGTTGTTTTACGGTTTCTCCATTGACTGTAGTTGTTCTGTATAAAACATCGTTCTCTAGTGACAGAAATTTGAAGTTCTTGATGAGAGAAAGTGGATGGTATTGTTGTTGCACGCTTTCGCACTTTGGTTTGACTCCTGATCGAACATGATGCTTCCATACTTTTAACATAGGATCTAGGTCCTGTCGCTGTGCCCAGTCAGGTGAGTTTTCGTTTATATCAGATGCAGTGAAGATATCGGTGATGTTTGAATCGATGCAAATGCTTTCAACATGAGGATGAATGTTGATTGTAGAACATAGAGCTTTCACGGCATCTTCAGGTAAGTGTTCGTCAGAATGAGTAATGTTTGGAAGTCTAGAAAGAGCATCGGCATCAGAATTGTGCTTTCCAGACCTGTAGATGATAGAAAAATCAAAAGATGACAAAGCAGCTATCCATCGTTGACTTGTAGCATCTAGTTTCGCAGAAGTGAGTACATAAGTGAGTGGATTGTTGTCAGTATAAACTACAAATTTATGTCCAAGTAAGTAGTCTCGATACTTCTCAGTAACGGCCCATTTTAAAGCAAGAAATTCTAGTTTGTGTGCCGGATAGTTTTTCTCTGAACGGCTTAGACTTCTACTGGCGTACGAGATGACACGGTGAGTACCATTTTGCTTTTGGTAAAGTATAGCTCCAAGTCCGGATTGACAAGCATCTGTGTGGAGTTCAAAAGGTTCATCAAAATTCGGGTAAGCCAGGATAGGTGGAGATGTAAGTGCTTGTTTCAGATGATTGAAAGCGGAATCTGCTTCTGACGTCCATTTCCAAATCGTAGATTTCTTTTTGTCTTTTGCTTTCTTTGGAACAGGCATAAGAGCGGTAAGTGATCGAGTGATCTTCGAAAAGTCTTTGATAAATTTCCTGTAGTAACCAACGAAACCTAGAAATTTTCGTACTTCTTCTGGAGATTTTGGTGTTGGCCAATTCAAAACTTTTTCAATCTTTGATGGATCAGGTTGAAGTCCATTTTCGGTGACAATATGACCTACGTATTTGACTTGGTTCCTAAAGAATGTACATTTCGGAGGAGCAAGTTTGAGTTCTTCTTTTGTAATTCTATCAAATACTTGTCTCATTCTGGAAACATGTTCTTCGTAAGTTTTCGAGAAAATGATCAAATCGTCCAAATAAATGAAGCAGATGTTGAGATTGAGTCCATCGAAACATTCCTCCATAAGTCTTTGATACGTTGCTGGGGCATTGACTAATCCGAATGGCATCCTGTTAAATTCGTAGAAACCAAGAGGTCCCACGGTGAAAGCTGTGCGTTCTTTATGTTCTTCTAAGACAGGAATTTGGTGATATCCAGCTTTCATATCGCATACTGTAAAGTATCTATTTCCTTGAAGGGCATCTAAGATTTCGTCGATACGTGGTAGTGCGTAACTGTCTTTGACTGTACGTTGATTGAGTTGACGGTAGTCCACGCACATACGTAACTTTCCATCCTTTTTACGGCAAAGTACCACGTTACTAGACCAAGGTGACTTCGATTTACGGATCATGCCGGAAGACAAAAGTTGCTGGAGATGATATCTAACCTCATTATACATGCCAGGAGGTATTCGTCTGTTTTTCTGTTTGAACGGAATTTCATCATAGAGTTCGATACGATGGAAGACTGAAGAGGTTAAGCCAATGTCGGTATCTGAATACGAAAATATGTCGCTATATTCCTGAAGTAGTTTCTTTGCACCATGAAGTTGAGAAGGAGTAAGATTGTCTTTATCAAGGTCGATATTTTCGAGTGTATCAACAGGCTTGGTTTCTGATGAAGTTGATTCCTCCACAGACACAGGATGAAGTTCGCAAAGTAACACTCGAGGTTGAATATTGACAGTCAGCGTTGTTAAATTGCTGATGGTAACTGGCAAGAAGTCATGATTGTCTACATCGTAGGTTACGACAACAGGCGCTATGTCCAAATCTGTCGGGATGGATGACTTATCAGTCGCTTGAAGTAGTGCACATGTAGGTGGATGTTGAAGACATCTGTCCTTATACCCTTTAATAGTTACTTCACTGTTCGGTGGTATGATGATTGATTTTAACTCGGCTGATCTTACTTGAGCTAGCCTAAAATTTCGTTTGTTGAGCTCCTTTTCTTGTAGCGATATGCATCGAAAAGCCAAGTACCATTGTGTATGAAGAGCTGCATGTTGAAGATACTTGATTCCTCATTGTTCTCTCACATTGTCTCTTAGAACTTTCAAAATATTAGTACCGATGAGAACGGGTACCTTTTTGGTATATTCTGTATCGTCGACAATAAGGAAAAGTGATGGCTGTGACGACGGAAACGGAAGTCCTTGAGCTTTAAGATCGACAGCAATGTTACCTTTGTATGGAACGTCACTACCATTAGCGCATTTCAGGTTGAATTCATCAGTAACACTTCTGATCGGAACATCGGGTAAGTATTTTCTATGAAACCACTGAGAAATTGTAGACACCGTTGACCCTGTATCTAGGAGAGCTAAGGCTTCATTGTCATTAATTGAAACATTGACGATGCTATGGTTTCCAATTATATTGTCCATATCGTTACTGGGACGCTGCATATGTACACCTATCGACCGCGTCTCGTCATAGGTCGTTGATAGTTTAAAGGTTTCTTTTGATGATCGAGGATAACTCTGCACCCAAGCTGTAAGTGACCTTCTTGACCACAGCGGTAACATATAGGTCCAGATCCCTGTGTAGACTGACTATGAGGTCTATGTGGAGTGGCAGCTCGACCACGACCGTAACCATAATTACCAGTATGTCTACCACGTTGATAGTTTCCAAAACCTCTGTTGAAGAATGTACCACGGTTTTGAGTATTACCATACATATTCGCTGGGTACTGATGATGTTGCTGTTGAAAATGTTGATCTGCTACAGTATTTTCAGTTGCTTGTGGATGCAGATGACCTTTTACTTCTTTGAGTTCGCTGCTCAAGTCGGAAACTATCTGTTTAATTTCATCGAGTTCGCTTGAAGTTGAAATCTTGTTAGCGTGTTCGGTTTTAGAACGAGATTCGTTGCGCTTTTTCATGTCGTCCTCTTTCATCCGTATAGCAACACGCAAGTTGTCAAAGGAGAGATTCTGATCGTAAATGTGACCGGTTATATCCTTAAGACTTGGCTTTAGGCCTTCGTAGAAAATGTCTTTTAGCATTTGTTCGCCTTCAGCGCCAGATATCTTTGTCACAATGCGAGCTTTAGACAGTAAATCTTCTAAGCGGCATCCCCATGACGATACGTCCTCGTCAGGTTCCTGTTTTGCGCTGTAGAAGTTAGACATGAGCTTTTGTTTCTTGTCTACAGTACCGTATATACTTTCAAACTTTTGAAGAATGTCGGTAATATTTGCTTGTGGTCCAAGTCGCATGACTACACGAGCCGCTTCACCGCGAAGCGAACGACGAATCGAATGTGCGATTGTAGTTTCCGTGTAACGTTCTCTCATAAGACATTCAACTTCGTACTTCCACAAGTCAAAGCTTACGTCGCCTTTTTTATCGCCGAAGAAGTTAGGAAGTCGAGGATGTTGACTGCTCAAAGTTGTCGGCGGATTCTGTGGCGGAGTACCTCCGCTTGCGGTCGTATTCTCTCTTGATCGCGCACCTTTTGTGTACGAAATAAACCATTTCTGAAAATCTTCAGACGAGTTTGTGTTTGGTGATACTCCCATATCTTGAAATCCTTTCGCAATAACGTCCATATCTTCTTGTGACAACGGATCGGACATTTTGATCGATAGTGTAATAACACAAACTAACTAATCTAACTAATATGGCTAATCTAACTAATAAGTTCCGCAACGCAACGTAACGTAGTATCGTAACTAACTAATCTAAGTAGTCTAAAGTAACGAAACGTAATGTAGTATTGTAACTATCTAACTAACGTAACGTAACATAACGTAATGTAAAGTAATGTAACACACTTGGTAGGTAATTCTCAAAAATATTTGTAACAACAACTACACACGTCACTAATGACAATATAAAATTAAGGGCAAGTTTAAAATAAGGTATGAAAAAGATGACAATGAAAAATTTGAAAAATCAAAAATGTTATGTCAAGAAAATAATTCAATAGATTTTATTTCAAAAATCTCAGTTAAATTCAGATAAGATTCAGAAATAATCTATGATTTAGTAACAAAAATCGATTCAAACTAATAAAGTATTTGGAATTGAAAAATTTGATTCAAAAATGAAAACGATTTCTAAGATATGTCACAGAAAATAAATATTAATGCGCCGAATGAAAGAGAATGAGGTACGAAGTTTATCAATAATTTAGCTATCTAAAATGAAAAAGAAAAAAATCAAATCAGGTTGTGTAAATCTAAATTAATTAAATACTAATTGCTAATTTCTAATAGCTAATTAAGTACTAATCAATCTAAAGTAAACTTAAGTAAGATAAAATGAAAATTCAAACGATGACTTAAGTTAAATGCTTTTTATGAAACGTCTAAGTTCCAAAACTACATGAAAGAAATAAAAAATTGAAGTTCACAAAAGATTTGACAATCAAAATTGAGAGTGGAAACTAAGTAAAACAAAAATGATCAAGTGCAAATGGAGCAATGATACAACACAAAGATGAAAATTTAAAAATGAAAATAAAATAAATTTGCTACACAATAATGAGAAAGTAATAAGTGTGTACGCTACATCTAATTAAATAAATGAAAAATGCTAGATGTCTAATTATCTACGGTATTCTAACTAACTACGTAACTACATGTAAAGATGCTATGAAAATGTAAAAGTTAAATACTCTTCAACACATACTCAAGTACCCAAAGTTTCTATTGTAAACTAATTCAATGTGTCAATCTAATAAAATAAACCTGTAGATATCGAATAAGGATGAAAATATCTAAGTACCAGATGCAAAAATATTTGGTAAATGAAATAAAATAAATCACCAAACTGTACGCAAAACCAAAATCAAATATGAATCAAATCAATCTAAACTAATCAAAGTAAACTTAAATGTCTACGATGTACTTATATCTGAAATAAAGAATTGATTTTATTCAGCAATAAAAAAATGAGAGGAAGTGAACGACAAGACGGAAGCGGAAGTTCAACTCTACCGGAAGTAATGCGCAGTCATATCACCATGTTATATAAATTGCAAATAAATTCTGAATATTCAAATCAAATGCAAAATTTGTCAAAATATTTAAGCAAAGGCAATGTTCATAGGCAATCGCATGAAATATTTGACTGTTAATTCAATAAATGTTAATGCAATAGAGTCTATACATTGAAATCTGAAAGAAGAAAAATATGCAATGCAATAGTAATACAAGTATAAGCTTTTACAAAAAGCTTGCCGGCAGTTAGCTGACATTAAATGTTGTAAAATTCTAGTAAGGAAAAAATGGAATAAACGATTTTTATTCTTGCTAGACCAATCGCACATTTCCGGGCTTTTCCGTTTTTATTTCCGAGTCAAGCTACGGAAATTTCCGAGGACCTGTGATTTGTTGTAGGACGTATCGGTACAAAGACTTTTCGATGCATCTTTCGGAAGAAAATGCACTGATACGATATGACTTTCATTTGTCAAGTCATCTAGACTCTTTAGCCGACCTGATGGAAGCATCTTATGCACAGATTCAGAATAACCTTGACGAATATTTGCATATTTTGTAGTTGTCCACCAATCATATTGCCAAGAGTTATTTTATCCGTGCAAGTATGTCACGATTGATTACAGTATACCGGCAGTCATGACTGCCGGTAATGAAAAAGTTCAGTTCATCAGGGAATGTCAATTTAAATAGCTTACCACACCGCTAGTCTTCAATTGTCAGAATATAATACGCGCACTATATATATACACACAATGTCACAGGTGAGTAGTTCATTATTCAGCCAGGTAATCTCAGGTAAAGTTCATCAACGGACATTATGGCGGATCCAGGGAAACAGTCCAGGCGCCATGGAGACATCTAGGTTCCTTTTCGGTTGGGCGCCATTTTGTGACCGGACAAGCTCATTCTCCAAGAATTACAAGACATCCATCTGACGTTTTCACAATTTATTACTCCATGATTATTTTTCCCTAAAGACAAATGTAAATATCATAAACACATTGCACAATTCATTTAATTATTCAATGTAATGATGTAATGTTTATTTTACGAAATAGTGAATATCAAAATAATTATGATGACGATATGACTGACTGACGGAGATACATAAATCTTCGACGGATTTATAAACGTTACGTAAAAATATAAGACAGACAAAATTACGAATAGATGATAAAATGAAATTACTGATTTACATGAAACTCGGAACTGACTTTCATTAATGTAATATTTTAACGCTCAAATAATACTCATGATATATACAATAATACATATAACATACCGATTTTAATGGAATCGGGAATTTCACAAAATTCCTCAGTCAAATGCTGGACTAGTGACCCTTTATGAATTGAACCTATTAAACGTAAAAATGTATCTTTTACTATTTTATTCTTTAACTGATAAACTTAATTTACAAAAGATAAATTCATTAAATTAATTCGTAAAGTGTTCAAATAATAATTTTAGAAAACAAACCAATTAGAAATAATTCTTTTCAATAAATATGAATAAATAATTAAGTTCGTATTCAATATTTAACATGAAAATGAACCAATAAAATTTATCTAGAATTACACAAAATTATTCAAATGCAAGAAATAGATAAACTAGTAAATAATAATACAATAGGACAACTATAAAAGGACGGGAGACTTACTTCTAAACTAAATTCGTTTGTCCACCATAATATAAAAGAAAAGACGTGTGACATCTAACATCTAAAGGTACGGAATGAATAAGGGCGAGGTAAAAATTCTCGCAGTGCGTGTTCGATTTAACTCGTGATATTATTTAGCCAATGAAATGAATGCTTTAAAAATAGTTACATCAAAAACTTGTTTAACTTGTATTACTAGACAAACGTGTATAAATATATCTATGGAGAGGTTTCCGGATATAATTTTAAATGACGTTTATAGTTATAAAAATAGATCGAGAAAAGTTAAGCAAATCCAAAAATAGAATAATGTAAGACATATCGATAAATAGAAAATATTAAAGATAATAAAATGTCACACTACCACAATAATATACATCTAAAGGCACCATATTGGATTACAACCCTCGGACTTTATTCATTTCTACTATGCAAAACGTTGTCAACATTTTAAAGATTTTTAAATTTTTCAGAAGAGATTTCATAACTCATGATCCTTCTGACTATTGTTTAAAGTTATCTTATTGTTATTTTTTAAAATTGTAATCCAAGGAGGGAGATAACTCTAGCATTTGGAGGAAATATATAATGTGGCGGATTTAGAGGGGGACCAGGGGGCCCCTTTTTCACCCAAAGTTATTGATTCAGAAAACTCTTTATGTTTTATCTCTTTACTTTCGGGGAAATTTTCGGCTCGCTTCACTCGCCGCACTTAATTTTTTCATTAGCTATCTATTTTGTCGTCTTCACTTTGTCTTCAACTTTCTTTGTCATCGTGTTTGACCGGATTCATATGTCACAAACATAAACAAAATTCAAAATCAAAATCAAATTTTAAACACTTGAATAATTACCAAATGCTTCATTTTCATGGGTCGATCTAACCAGGTTAGACAGGTGGATAGCGGGGTTGCAATGCCCTAATCGTCCCAACCTTCCCCAATTGGTCAAACAAAAATAGAGCATAGAAAATGAGAGAGATTTTATTCTTATGACAAAATGTAACCATCTATTCCAAAAATTATACGGCTCGCTCCGCTCGCCAATTTTGCATTGAATAAAGTTGTATATATACAAACTGTACATGTATGGATGACTGAATTAAAAAAAAAAGAAAACTTCATATCTTAAGATTTCCCGGCTCGCTACGCTCGCCAGTCTACCTATAAGCTAAATTAAATGTATCAAGAAACTCTATATCTTGTACATGCAGCTGGAATGAACTCCCCCCCCCCCCCACTAAGGTCATCAGTCTTGAGATTCACGTTTTCCGTCTCCGACCTTTTTTTTCTCGTCAGTTTTTCTGTGAACAATTTTCTTCGAGCTTAAACCTTGCCCCCCCCCCCCCCCTTTTGTGAAATCCCAGATCCGCCACTGATATTTGTGGGAACACACTATTGCTATTCTGACCATGCTAATTTTAAAGGAAGGGCCATTATTTTCCAGACAATTTCTTTAAAGGGAGTAGTGGGGGTTGAATGACGGAGCTCCGTGTAATTTCAACCAAGTGTAAAATTCTGGGGTTTTTTTCTTATTAGAGACAAACTAATTTAAATATACATTTGTGAATCTCGGATCCGCATATTTTTCATATTTCTTCAGCTTAAATTTCTCAGTATTTCTATAGTCAAAAGGATATATTTCCATGGCAATAATAAGGAGGAAATACAGTCCCGAAAAAATGGAATCCTGAAGTGCGAGAGAGGCATGTTGATCTGAAGTGACGGTGTACCATGTGTACATTTCAACAAATTACGTTTCATTCATGATGCCCGAGACCAAAATAGAGGAATTGTACACGTATAGTGCGAGTACACGTATAGTGAGTGTACACGTATAGTGAGTGTACACGTATAGTGAGTGTACATGTATGGTGAGTGTACACGTATAGTGAGTGTTCATCTATAGTGAGTGTACATGTATAGTGAGTGTACACGTATAGTGACTGTACACGTATAGTGAGTGTACATGTATAGTGAGTGTATATGTATAGTGAGTGTACACGTATAGTGAGTGTACATGTATAGTGAGTGTACACGTATAGTGAGTGTACATCTATAGTGAGTGTACACGAATAGTGAGTGTACACGTATAGTGAGTACACGTATAGTGAGTGTACACGTATAGTGAGTGAACACTTATAGTGAGTGTACACGTATAGTGAGTGCACATGTATAGTGAGTGTACATGTATAGTGAGTGTACATGTATAGTGAGTGTACACGTATACATTCAAAATCAGTTAAGTTGCACCAATTGCAACTTCAAAACGGCCGCAAACTTTAAGATCAGGAATATTTCGAAACCATGTCGATTTTGAAGCTTGGTATATATGTGTTTGGAAACGGCAATAGAAATTTTTTTCACCGGCATTTTAGCCAGAAATTTAATTAGATGTAGACTGCTGTGTAATTGTATGCGAATTACGTTACATATGAGGGCATATGTTAATAATACAATTCTCTGACAATGAAAAACGTCGTAAGTGTTCAATAGTTTGCTTTATTGGTAACTGTAGTCATTATGGTGGTCAAGAAATGCATTTAGTATAGATTTTCATATATTCGTGAAGAACAGCAGCTAATTTATAATACCTCAAACCGATTCGTGCAAATTAATCACGAAGTTTAAGTGATTGATGTTTTGCAAGTGTGATAGTTTGATTTTAAGGGAGATCTGAGTAAAACAAATTCTCCAGATTTTGCTTTTAGTTGATAGTGAAAACACATAAACTGCAAAATCTACAATAACTCGGAAGAAATGGCTATAAGATAAAGACATACATTGAAAGTACCTCGTAACGTAATTCACAAATCGAAAAATGCCGTCACCTTTTAAGCAAGATTTCAATTGTTTTGTCTCTGATAGCATTTTATATCAAGAGGACACGATCATAGAACAGTAAATCGTGCTTGAAGAAATAAGAAATATTGCATATTACAGCCAAATGGCCTCAAATATTGCGATGCAACGTTTTATGATTAAGAGTATTCACGTGTATTTAGCTCATCAATTTCGTTTTTACACAGATATATTTTGACAAACACCGTCCCAATTCTTTTTAAATGATGATCTGAATTGATATAATAAAAACTTTAACAGAAGGCCCCAAAATTATCATGTTCAGTATCTAATTTTCAGAGTTTTCATTCCCAAAAGTGCCGTAACGTAATTCACAAAAATTCTTTTAAAGTTTAATTGTCCATGAAATAATTATGTTCAACTTATCAATTCCTTGCCGATCCATTGCTCTGTAGACATTCAAACAGGATCTGAATCTATGCTAGATCAAAATATATCACAAACTTTAACCATCTGGCATGTTTTAACATACTTGAAATAGAACATCTTTCAGACAAGAAAAGCAAAGTGTTTTTCTGCATATGACTACTTTAAATTAGTGTATTTCTTTAATATTTCTAAGCTGATTTCTATCTTCCATATCATATTTTGTATACATCTGTGTGATTCAGTATTACTCCGTACAATCATTTTCCTCTGTAATCAATAAAGATACCCAAAAGTAAATTACGTTACACAGCGTGAATTACGATATGGCAGGAATTCTCGCCTGTTTCGGAAACCTCAGCATTATCTGATGACACATACGTATGAGATACATTCAAATGTTTCAACTACAAACTTTATCAAATAACCTGCAAAATGAAGAATATTGTGATTAAAAAGAATACCTACTAGCTAAAATATGTTAAATTGTATATATTTGACATTTTAGATAGTGTTTCTGCCCACAGACTAAGTGTTATCACTAGCTAGCATGTCTGAAAGTAAATTCACCGTCACGTAATTCACGGTCATGTTTTTTTTACTGTGTTTATTATCTGCCTCTCCGTACGTAAGGGAACTTTTATCAAATTATGATTGTCTTTATATAAAGGCATAAGCACCTGATTACGACATGACCTTAGTAATGCACTCTGCTATTCTTATCACAGTAAAAGTAGCGTAACGTAATTCACAAAATAAGTTAAGTTTTCAGAAAATAAGAAATGAAAGGATTTTTTTTCCTAAAATGAAACGAATGTAAAACATTCAATGAAAAACTATTAAAGTTTGGTCTATTACAAGTTAGAAAAGTATTGTTATGATATTATATAGTTCTAATTTTAACTCATCCTAGATCTTCAAAGATGGTAACGTAATTCACCGTAAATCTTGTGACAATCGAGTTTAGTATAATTCAGAGTAAAATACTATGAAGCGTATGAACTGAACTCGATTTTTTAAAATACTGATATTACTTTTATTAAGATAAGTGCTAATTATTTTGAATTTAATACATTTTCGCGTCACTGACAACCCATTTTATCATAAACCTCAGTTTGTGACATGCATTTTTTGACAAATGAGTTAAAGAAGATCCTGACGATAATCTCAACAGCACCCACAATATAGCATAAAATTAAGCATCGACGGACCCCCAGCAAGCTAGAGGTGGGACCAGGTGCCCGGGAGGAGTAAGCATCCCCTGTTGGCTAGCCGCACCCGCCGTCGATGTCTAAGCACGAAAATGACAACAATATACAAAAATCATGCACTGTCTGACGTTATGTCTATATAGAAAGAGCTATGGTGACAATGTCAGAGAAATGTTTTCAAAACACTTACTGTCAAACACTTACTGTCAAAATACAAGCGGTCCTTATATGATAGAAAAATCCACACATATCCAGTTCAAAGGTAGCCCTTAGGCATATGGAGGAATAGCAACCAATGCAAGTAAAAAGTTAAAGCAAAAAAATCTTTCCATGATTCAATGTTTCTTTCAAAAATGTATTGTGACACAGTTTTTGCGTTTTGGCGCAACTTAAAACAAAGGAGGGGATCTCCAACAACACCAGGTTGTAGCACCCACAGCAAAACCCCAAAACACCCAATGCAAAAACACAAACCAGACAAGCACAAAGAGACGCGTAAGGGACAAGGGACGTCAACGCACAACACAGAGGCATCAAACACAAAGGACTACACATAAACCAACGAGACCAATGTGCAACCGGTGCCGACTTAGGACGGCCATCTGCCACGGAAATAGCAGAAGGTATGGTTATCCTGGATTACGTGCGCACAACCCTCCCACTTTTCCGATTACCCAGAGGTCTTGAAGAACGTACAATTGTGGTGTAAAACAACCTCCTCACTGTCAGATAACCACACACAAACAAGACCGCAAAACGCAGGGGCCCAAGCAACACAGATGAATATGTAAATGGATATAAAAAGAGGTGCGTACGTAATACAATCCGTGCTCTGCCGCCTCGAGCTTATGTATGTTATCACCCGAGGAGTCCGACTGACATTCAGAGAGGACAGGTGGTCGGGGCCCTGTCTTCTCTAAAGAGGTTTGGACAGGGCTCGTCATGGAGTCCCGTCTTCACAGTCAGTCAGAGTGCAAGTTTTAAGAATGCGCTTGTACAAGACTGTAGATTGGTCAAGTACCAAGCCTAGTGTCCATCTGGTGACATTAGGATCATACCCACAGTATAAAAGGCGTTTGATGATTCTGACGCATTTCCGATAGTGATGTTGTCTTTCTTTTATCCTTCTTATCTTGTTAATAATGTCACCATAAAATGCAGGTTGTGAAATACACAAAGTAATATACTCTGTTGCCTGTATTTGTCCGAATTTGAGAAGAAGTTGACAATAATTTTTGTAAAATTTCTAGAAAGTCTTTACTTGTTTGTGAAAGCGAAAACCTTGTCCTAAAAGTTTCTTGGTAATTTGTTAATTTCTACTATGAAAATCCAAAACATCAGTACATGCTCTAGCATACCGGATGAGCTGTGAAATATAGATACCATAGGACGGTAATTTAGGAACATCAACGTCATGCCAGGGGAAATTTACTATGTTAAATCCAAAATTATCTCTTTTGTCATACACACTTGTATGGATCTCTCCATTAACAATTTTGATATTTAGGTCCAAAAATGGCGTTTCTGTGTTTGAAACGTTTGCCTTGTTTAAAATCAATTCTTGTGGATAAATAACATTCTTATATTTCTCAAAAACAAGATTGTCGATAGTAAGAATATCATCCAGGCGCCAGTTTTACTAAAGGTCGTAAGTGTAAACTTAGGCGTAAGTTTAGACTTAGGCGTAAGTTACGACATTTTTCATGATCTTTCTGTTTTACTAAAAGTCGTAACTTACGACAAACTTAGTTTATGTGTAAATTTTGGCGTAAATCTACGACTGCCCTCGACTGCCCTCGACCACACGTAAGTCTACACGTAAGTCATAAACAGACAAGAAGGGACTAAATTTTCGGATAAAACCAGACAAACACGTAATGGAAGAGAGTTTTCCGAAAGAAGAAGCGTGTATTTGATGTTTTGAATGCTGAAAAGTGTAAACTTCCTGCTAAAATTAGCTCATGGTGTGTTTATATAGTGTCATAGCAACGAAGCCGATTCGTATGTATGAAACACGTTCGAAAACCTTTTCGCTCCTCATATTTTAACGTGCATAATCTTTTAAAAATATACTCATTTAACTTTTTTTTGTTTTTCTTTTTTTACATTTCAAATTCTATTTCATTATTGTTTGTCTAAAAATATGAATATTAAAAAAACAAAAAATATATAAATGAATAAAATACAAAAAAGAATAATAATAATAATAATGATAATAGTATTATAGGCCTACATGTAAACAATTTGTTTGTGGATGTACACGAAACTGAAGCATACATAATTCCATAAGCTCAAGTTTGCTTCTAACATTTGCGTACTCTGTAATTTTCAGAAGGATAATTTCATCGTCAGAACTCACTTGACGTGTCTAGAAAAGAAATGACTATCAAAGAAATGATATGCATGATAACATAAATGATTAAAATATGTGTACATGTACACAAAAAGTATAAGTTATTTATAACTTATTCCATAAGTTTACGGTACTCAGGCTAGTATTAGCAGTTGGAAACAATTCTAAAATAGGAAGAAAAAATATAACATAATCTATGAAGTATCAATAAAATACGGGTTTCACCAACGGTTTTGTTTTCCTTTTTTCGATTCTTTTCTCTCTTTTTTTTTTCTAAATTGCGATTTATAGATCTTTTGAAATATGTTTAGAATCATTCTTTACTTTAAATCCAATTCATTTACAGATAACATAATTTTTTTTCACTTTAATCTCGTTATCGTATATTTCGTTGATTTTATTCTAATTATGATGTCAAGAGTTTTTGTAAGCTTTTAACTTTTGAGTTGTGCGTAATAAAGCTTTCACATTCCGTGTTGATTCCTTGTGAGAAGACCTTTCCATGAATTGGCACCGGCGACCTTAAACGTTGTAAAATAAATAAAGTTTAAATTTAAATTCTTCAATTCAATAGCATCATTTTGAACGTGGAGTTTGACATACTCTTAAAGTACTTTTTTACCGACTTGTTCGTTGAAACATGCTTCGTATGTTAATTCAGATTTCATTTGGCTAGATAAATAAATAAATAAATCGTGGCAGCGCCATATTTTTTATTTATTTATTTATTTATCTATTTATTTATTTATTCACTTACTTACACACCACTACCACCGTCATCACCATGCACCACTTGTTTTTCAAGATCCGTGCATCATGTGTAACATGCACATACTATAAGATAAGAGGGACGAACACGGTGCTCTGTACGGATATTGTGAAAAAAAATTCAAAATCATGTTTCTGACATTCCAAATCCCAAGAAATAAATAATCTTGTATTTGTATCCGATACAGTTTCATTGGCGGATTTGGAGCATTATTGACTGACAAAGATTATCTGAAATTATATAATTTGGAATTAAATAAACAACGTCAACGAGCGCCCCCCCCCCCCCCCCCCCCACTTTTGCCAACGTAAGGGGTAAAGTACTAAAATTTGATTATTCTGACAACCACTTTTCAACCAAAATTGTCCAAAAGGGCGACATTATTGTTATTTCTTATGCGGCGATCATCCCCCTGAACCTCCTCCCTCAGACCTCTCATGTATTTGGTTTGGGGCACGCTCCCTTACCTGGATCCGCCCCTGACTTTATACATCAATCTAATTGATCAAAGGTAAATGAAAGAATTATTCAATTTTTAAAGCTATTTCGGATGTTAATCTGTCGTTTTCTTGTGAATTTGTTCCGCTGGGTCAGTGCAGGGTGGTCATGCTGGAGATACTTTTATTTTTATTCCTATGTGCGTGTATAATATGCTTTTTTATCAATCGTTTTAAGGGGAGGGGGAGGTCTCTGGACAACGAGTTCATGTTTAACAGCAATACAATAATGTGGAACGCCAAATTCGTCAGTTTTTCGTCAGATTCATCAGTTTTCCCCCCTTTTTTTCTTGCAAACGTTCTTTTTTTTTTTTTTTTTGGTTTTTGTTTGTTTTTGTTTTTTTTTTTGCATACCTTTAGATTGATTAATTCATGCAGTATCTGACAAATTAAACTCCTATTTTGTGTGTATGATAGTATTTTCTTACTCAATAATTCGTTGGGGGGAGGGGAGCATGTATAACGGCACGAATAAACGGCAAAATGTGGAACTGCAAAATTCTTTAAAGTTTTCGGTCAGATTCATAAGCTTTTCCATCTTTTATTACCGCAAACGTTCAGTTTTCTTCATTTTTCAAAACATGAAATCAATCAAAACGCGATTTTTCCCAGGATTATTCATCGTTGTCAAGGATTTTTCAGTCTCCAACCAAAAGAGTTCCACACGTAAGTTATGCGTAAGTCTACGCTTAAGTTTACGTCTACGTGCAAAGTTACGACCTTTCGTAAGACGCAACTACGCAAACGTAAAAAGTGTCGTAACTTGATTTACGCCTAAGTTTACGCTTAAGTTTACGCAAAAATTTACGACCTTTAGTAAAACTGGCGCCAGGTACCTAGAAGTACCAATGAAACATTTCACATCATCATTTTTTATTTGTTTTTGAAGATTTTGGATAAATTCCTTTTCATACGTGTATAAAAATAAATCTGCAACAAGAGGCGCACAATAAGTACCCATTGGAATCCCTACAACTTGCTTGTAGAGTTTCTCACCAAATCTTACATAAATATTGTCCAAAAGGAAGGACAAGGCAATACACAGGTCACCACATGTCCATGATTTGTATGATTTGTAATCTGTGGCGGAAAAGACACCCTTCGATTCAGAAGTACAAATAAAAGTTTTCCCCTCTCGATCAAAACACCATTTAATGAGTTTGGACAGTCGATCATTATCATTTATTTTGTCGTGAGGAAGCGTGGTGTACCTATTAGAAAAGTCGTATTAAGATATCGTATTTGCTTCAAAATTTTTTGATTTCATTTTGTCAATCACATCCCCTGAATTTTTAATAGACCAAAAGAAGTTTACGCCATTCCTGTTGATGACAGTTTCACAGTATTTTGCCACGTGTTCCTTTATAGCCGTGAGTGCTGACGTCAGATGTTGTTGAGCAGTTGCTAGAATTAGCAATGTATCGAAACTTGTAAGGAGACTTGTGAAGTTTTGGTATACAGTATATTGTAGGGAGATCCAATTTAGAAATAGGGATGTTAAAAGAAGAAATTTCAATGTTTGTTCAAAATATTGGGAACACTTTCGTTGCTTTCGATATAAGTATTAGTAGAGGAAAGTTCCGAAACTAAAGTTGATATGTAGTATCGTTTTCAAATAATTATGGTGTTGTTGGCTGCTTTGTCTGCAGGCGCGAAGACATATTTTTCATGTAAATTACGTAACTTGGATTTGAAATATCTTTCAGATTTAGAAATTGGATTTTCAAAAAGTTGAGGATTTTTGTGGTAGTTATCTATTCGAATATCGGTAATATCCAAAATGAGGTTTTCCCAGTCATTCAGAGCATGCGATTCGACTTCTTCCGATTTACACCATCGTTTGGTATAGTTATCTAAAGCTTCCTTTAGCACTTCTCGACATTTAATAAAATCTATCTTGGATGGGATTCTATACTTAGGTCCTTTCTTAAAAAGACCACGGAGCTGCCTGTCTTTGATAATTGAAAAGTCACCTGTAATAATATTAACAGCTGGTTTATATAGATATGCAGACGTTGCACATTCTCAAGAAGCAGGACATGATTCAAGTATTTTAGGATCTTGTGTAACTTTGTTGTAGTTAAAAACGAAATTTCGAATAGGTCTCTTATATTTGTAACAAATAAGAGGAGGTTCTAAATTTTCAAAATATTGAAGAAAGGCTCTTTGTACGCGATGATCCCGAAAAATATTAGAGATGTTCAGAAGATCAAATCCTTTGTTAATAAATGGAATTTTTATGAATCGTCTTTTAGGGGAGGTGTTTTTAACCAAAGGTTATAGTTTATTTTGTGCGAATGCAACAATGATATTTAGCCTAAATCAATCGGTGCTTCTCAAGAATGCAACCAGAGAATTAAGAATTAAGAATTAACTGATTTTGAATGATAGTGAGTGTACATGTACAGTGAGTGTACACGTATAGTGAGTGTACATGTATAGTGAGTGTACACGTATAGTGAGTGTACACGTATAGTGAGTGTACATGTATAATGAGTTTACACGTATAGTGAGTGTACATGTATAGTGAGTGTACATGTATTAAGTTCGAAATTCTATAAGTGCCCTACTTTTTTCTAAAGAACCTTAGTTAAGGACAGAACTATATATTCAGGGAGATACCCCTTATCAAAAGAATAATTGAAAACTTATTCAGAACTTTTATATATATTCTGATCTGTGTGGAAACGTCTTGACATACAATGTATATAGTGATACGATATCCTCAGCCCACCAGCAGAGATACTAATTTACGTCGTACCTATATATAGTGATTGAAAATATAAATACTGAAATACATATAAAATTATGCCCCAAAGTAATTCTTTAAGTGCACCATATGCGCATCTAAACTAAGAATGTATCATCAGTGATGCCAATTGGAATCTAAATGATAGGTAAAGACAGTTAAAGTGATGCTCAAGGCTGATGTAGAGGATTTCCAAGCACTTATAATACATGTATAGTTATGTATAATACGGAAGTGTTCCAACTCTATACCTTCTTTAAGAAAATTCATATCAATTTTCATGCACCAGACACGCGTTTCAGATATTATTTCGTCATCAGTGATCCTTCCTGCCAAATGGATTTCATAAATTTTCATTTCAGTCGCGCCCTCTGGTTTTATGTTTTAAATTTAAACTTGTGCATTTACTATACAAAATTTCCTGTAGGGTCGATTCAGTAGCATTTCCAAATAAAATCTATGTTCAAAATAGCATTTGAGGGATGGTGCTAAGATATTTACCTCCTATAATTTCGATGATATTTTGGATGAAATGACAAGTTTCCGAAATAACAAAATAATACAGATGATGGCGAATTGATAAAGGGCCAAAACAAAGCTTCTTTCGGGCGACAGAGCTGGAAAGAAGTAATTGAAACTCTTAACAAACATGTATGAAGTGCAACAATCTGATCATGAAGTACCGTATAATATGTAGGCCAAACAGCCCACTTTGGTTAGATTCCCTAAGTGGCAAATATTCATCCTTGTTGCCAAATATATATATATATTCAAATGAAAAAAAACTGTTGTATTGCACAATATCGAACATTAGTTCTTTTTTGTAAAATATTCTTTACTTAATAAAAGAATGCCAAGTCGCTAATATGCAAGCTTTGGTAGAAATTAGTCTTTTTCCGAATAACTCAGGAATGATCTGAAAGTAGTGTCCGTGTACATATATCGTTTTTGCCTTTTTATTTATTCGCGCCTGTGCTTTGCCAGTGGGATAAAAGGTTGATATGACCTCGAGGGGTGTCTCTAGTACCACTAGGTATCACTGCCAAAAAATCAAGAACTACCTACCGGTAGTAGCCTTTCACATAGGCTCTGCCAGCGAATGACATGTCACACCTCCCTGTGGTGATCATGGAAAAGCTTCGGTAGCTGAGCCGTGACATTGACGAAAGTATTTCGTCTTCTTCTAATACCTTGGATTTGTGGTTAAGGGAAGGAAACTTTGACACAAAAACCACGAGCACTACAGATTTAAGGGGTCTCTGCATGGCTGATGACCAGGCAGAACAAAACCTTTTGATTTCCAAAACTGAACATGCACTGAGTACACATCTACAGATCAACCGTTTACGTTAACTGAAAACAATTTACATTAATCGGGAAAGAAGGACCGAAATTGATAGGTCAGCGGACAAACCGAAGGGCATACATGTGAGTATAAGGTTAGGTGTCATAGTAAAGTTTAGAAATTTTATTTAATCATCGTCAAGGAATAAAAAATACTGTTTTACACTACTAGAGACTCCTGTACATGGAAGAATGTTTTTGTATATTTGTTTTGTGTGATATCTGCTGCATTGCTAGCTGTTGTGACAGGGTCGTGTTTTCCATCTTTGTTCATAAGGTTATAAAGACATTGCTGCTATGAATATCCCTTTATATATCTATTATTACTTTTTTCAACAATTGATTTACATGCATGTTACATGTGTTAGTATGTTGTTCCATTTGGTGTTTATTTCATCTTTGACCTAGTTCTTGTCAGTAATTTGTTTGTGTTGTTGGTTTGTGTAAGGTATGTTTCAGTTTTGCGCATGGTCGTCGCGGCAATGTTTTGTTGGGGGGGGGGTGTCTTTTATGCTTATTAGACGAGACAGAAACTTGTTTATCGGACTTTCTTTATTTGAAGGGAGCATGGAATGGCCAGAGCAATGATATCACTGACAAGAAGCTTCAACAGCGCCTTCTACAGTGAATTCCGCACTTGTTATGTTGGGGGATCTTTTATGCTTATTGATCAGACGAGACAGAAACTTGAAATTTAACCTATTTGAAAATATATCGGACTTTCTTTATTTTAAGAGAGAATGGAATCGCCAGAGCAATGATATCACTGACAAGAAGTTTCACCAGGGCCTTCTACAGTGAATTCCGCACTTGTTATGTTGGGGGATCTTTTATGCTTATTGATCAGACAAGACAGAAACTTGAAATTTAGCCTATTTGAAAATATATCGGACTTTCTTTATTGCAAGAGAGAATGGAATCGCCAGAGCAATAATATCACTGACAAGAAGCTTCACCAGCACCATTCACAGTGAATTCCGCACTTGTTATGTTGGGAGTCGTCTTTGCTTATTGATCAGATAAGACAGAAACTTGACATTGAACCTATTTGAAAATATATAGGACTTTATTTTAAGAGAGAATGGAATCGCCAGAGCAATAATATCACCGACAAGAATCTTCACCAGCGCCCTCTACAGTGAATTCCTCACTTGTCATGGACTCTGGAGAGTGTTCATAAAATAAAGTCGCCCTTCTTTTTTCTATGGAGCTATGTAATTGTCTCCGTCTAGTTTACCGACTTTTCTTTTCTCGTGAGAAGGTTCTGTTTCATAATTTGTTCTTCAAGAATTTCTAAGCCCTTTGAGTATGAGTTTAAGGATCTGCTTTCGGCATTTGTGTTGGATTTTTGTTCACTAATTACGGTAAAATAAAGCTTGAATTTTCATTTACCAGATGGGCTCCCGAGAACGTTACTTTACTAAAGGAGCTTTTCATCTTTAAATGAATATTGCCTCATTTTGGATGCTTGTTTTTTGTCTGTTAATGTTTACTTAAAGTGTTTGCATTTCGCTGAAGAAAACGTAACTGAAAAATTAACGAGATATGTCCCCTCTTTATATACACTGAGTCTACTTTAGTTTACTCTAGTTCTTATTGCTTTTGGTTTCCTCGGTCCTGCAAAGATTTCCTTTAAACCGTCTAATAAATTTTGCGCTTTTTTGTATTTAAGTGGTCTCACCCACAAAAATCGCGAAAAGACATCAACCACAACTAACAGAAATCTGATACCATTATTGTACTTTGCAAGTTGGTGGACATCAGTCAAATCTGCTTCTCATTGATAGTCAGTGCCAACGACAACATTTTTGTGGTGTTTGGAGGAAAGGTCTTCCAGCAAATTGTCGGAATTCCAATGGGGACCAATTGTGCCCCACTCCTTGCCGACATTTTCCTTTATTCGTACGAAGCTGAATTCATTCAATCTTTGGTCTCTGAAGGGAAAAGATACTTAGCTTCTGACTTCAACTTCACTTACAGATACAGAGACGATGTGTTGTCCATCAATAATCCAAAATTCGCGGATTACCAGAGCAGTATCTATCCTTCGGAGCTTGAAGTCAAAGACACAACAGAGACAAATAATTCAGCATCCTATTTGGACATTATGTTGTCCTACGACACTGATGGTCACATGAACACCTCACTCTATGACAAACTTGACGACTTAAATTTCAGCATTACAAACTTTCCTTTTTTTGAGTAGCAACATCCCTTCATCGCCTGCTTATGGCGTGTTCATTTCTCAGTTGATACGCTATGCCAGAGCAAGTACCAAATATACGGATTTTGTTCTGAGGGCTACGCGTCTTTCAGATAAGCTTCTCAGTCAGGGATATGTTTGT
Source organism: Pinctada fucata (assembly GCA_028142955.1). Taxonomy (NCBI): domain Eukaryota; kingdom Metazoa; phylum Mollusca; class Bivalvia; order Pterioida; family Pteriidae; genus Pinctada; species Pinctada fucata. The sequence goes on along the minus strand of AP027112.1, from coordinate 40,547,416 downwards.
GATCGATTAACATCGTTACTGAGAAAGTTCTACGGTCGATATGGGGAACTCGTCATACACTATGATGTCCAACCCTCCAGAATAGTGGATAATGTTCTGTCATAGACCATTTGAAGCAAAGATTATACTCTATGTCTTCCGAAACGGAAGTGACCGGATGTGACAGTTCTACCGAATTGAAACGGCGGGTGTCGCATGTAAGCAGGAGATGCTTACTCTTCCTGGGCACCTGGTCTCACTCCCATATCGGGAGTTCGCTTCTTTTCATATGGTGGAGGTTTTTGTTTGTTTGCTTTGGTTCCTGTTTTATCCTGATTTTGTATGCCTTCGGTTTCTGATTTTCTGAATTATTGATCTTGTGCTGTATACAGGGATATGGTCATTATCCATATTTGTCATTGTACCACTATATGGCGTCGTTTAAATCGCCGTCTCACCCGAAACGTGCATGTCTGGTCCATGGTGTAAATTTATCTGCTCTAAAATGATGCTAATGAATTTGAAAACATTAAACATTTCTTATGTAAAGAGTAAGCGTCTTGATCTTGGCGAAATGACTTGATTCTGTGAAGTCCTATTTTATATTTTCCCTCTTTTTTTAACTATTCTATAAAGTTTTGATGGACCTGCAAAAGATGCTAGATGACTGGGGTCGTACCATATGGATTTTAAATAGACTTCCATATATATTTTGACTGGTTCTTCAATCCGTTCCTTCAGTATTCTTTTTACTCGCAGTTAGATATGATATTTGCAAATAAACAATCAATGGATACTTCCAGATGTTTTCGTTGACGTTCCTTGTCTCTATTGTGTCTCTTTCTGTGTTTATCTGCTCTGTGTTTTTGCATTTGGTGTTTTGGTGTTTTGCTGTGGGTGCTGAAACTTGGTGTTGTTGGAGATCCCCTGCATTGTTTTATATCCCTAATGATTTCTTTTCATTCTCTAAATGTGATCTTCGATTGTACATTGTAGGAATTTTATGTTTTATTGATAGACGTGTTTAGTAGATAATGTATTATAAAGGTCCATAAAAAAACAACTCATTTTGAATTTGTGTATCTTTGATATGCACAATTTCTGCCATGTTAGTATAATTTGATTCAATGAAATCAATGCTTGATAATACAGAGAAAGCATATTTGTAACCAACAATTCATATTGGCAACTAATTTCTTGCATTGAATGTTTCTTAATGGATTCGCCGATTCAGCATGCAAGCAATGTACGTGAAAACTGAGCGGGAAAGCCTCTCATCATATGGATAAATGATCTTATCCTTCATTAAATATGCTGACCCCAGCCATCTACATGCTGACTGATTGTGTCCTTGTACATAGTTAATGATACCCAAACACATTCTCACATCTGCATTTTTCTGATCGTCCTTTTAATCCTCCATCTGGCTGATAAGACATCTTTTTGAGACAAGCAACAACGATCTCTTTTTTCCTCGAACATAGCAAAGGCATTGTAAGAGGAACGCATAAGCCAGTGAAAATAAGGAAACTCGTACTCTTATAAATATCCACATTCTAAGCGGCAAAGGAAATGCATTACTAAATGAAGAATACATTTTATACCCCGGTGCATGTGCATGTTTTGCCTTGTAGTCTATGGTGTATCCCCTACCGCACATAACTTCCATGTAAGTCGTTTCTTTCAAGACACTGGTAATGTTATCCATGGCATATGGTGGGTACTCTGATAACAATCGCCCTATAACAGACAAGGCACACTCTATTTTACCGACATTATACATTAACTCATTTGTGTCACACTTATGCCCTTTGCCGTGTGGAGCTCGTAAAAAAGTTCCCCGCGAGGGGTTTGACAGTAAGTGTTTTGAATATATTTCCCTGACGTTATCGCCATAGCACTTTCTATATAGACATAACGTCAGACAGTGCATGAATTTTATATATTGTTGTCATTTTCGTGTTTAAACGTCGACGGCGGGTGCGGCTAGCCAACAGGGGATGCTTACTCCTCCCGGGCACCTGGTCCCACCTCTAGCTTGCTAGGGGTCCGTCGATGCTTAATTTTGTGCTCTATTGTGAGTGCTGTTGAGATTATCGTCAGGATCTTCTTTAACTCATTTGTGTAACACTTATGCCCTTTGCCGTGTGGAGCTCGTAAAAATGTTCCCCGCGAGGGGTTTGACAGTAAGTGTTTTGAATATATTTCCCTGACGTTATCGCCATAGCACTTTCTATATAGACATAACGTCAGACAGTGCATGAATTTTATATATTGTTGTCATTTTCGTGCTTAAACGTCGACGGCGGGTGCGGCTAGCCAACAGGGGATGCTTACTCCTCCCGGGCACCTGGTCCCACCTCTAGCTTGCTAGGGGTCCGTCGATGCTTAATTTTGTGCTCTAATGTGAGTGCTGTTGAGATTATCGTCAGGATCTTCTTTAACTCATGTATGTGGCCATTGTAAGACTTCCTGTTGTAACATCCCCGTTGTTTTTATACCCCAATTTAAGAAGGGTTGTTATGTACTTATGCAGACGGTAATTTTTCTTATTTAGACATGATGAGTTCCAAAGGACGTCCATCAGTTGTTGACAACACAATATATAATACCTCGAGATGAAATAATGCCCAAGGGTAAGCTTCCACTCCGTGATGAATGATCAACTAAAATATCTATGAAGTAAGATAAGAAAAAAGTACAAGTATCTGGTCCTTCACATCGAAAGAATTCCAGCATGGAGACAATTCTATCTAATAATTGGAATAAGTGAACAGAAAATAGAAAATTTGAATCACACTGCCATTCCCTGAGCGGTAAAGTCCACCCCTGATCAAAACAGATTGACTCTCCGCTCTCCTGTACAATACCAACAATGCCAGTGGTGTGAAGATATCGTATAAGAGATAAGAGTTCTTGTTTGTTTGTTCGATTAACTTTCCCCTTTATCATATTGCAGTCTGGGATGAAATAATTTGGACAGTGTTTATTGTCAATAAAACAGAAAAGCACTGAAAGACAATGTTTGAAAAACAATTCTATGTTGTCTAATTGCCAAAGTTGTTTTGATGTATTCTCCGCTGAAAAGAATAAAGTAGTTTTCATGAAATATGAGCAAAGGACATCAGGGACCTCTTGCTGAATTATTCTTTTTAATGCCAATCTAAGCATATTGTATGTTAGAAACTGGCAATGATTGAATGAATGAAACAACTCTCTCTCTGCCTTTGAAAATGATATCCTCCATTCATGAAGATAATATGGAGAGCTTGGATCCCCTATAGGAACAACATGGCAACCACTTCTGACAATGTGTTGAACCATCTCATGAGAGGGCCATTCGTACAAACGATTCCTAGTCACCCAATCATAAGCCACATCAGGCCAGTTGGGGCATGGTAAACAGTATGCACGATCAAATTCACCTTTTCCAACTTTTTGCGACAGGCATGGTCCATGAATGCTTAGTTCTGATGTCAAAGTCTCTAACCTGTCCATCACTGATTCAAGTGATTAGTCTAAAAGAGTCTGCTTCCATAAAAAGGAAGATAAAACGTGCATTCCGTTAATGACTTGCGAAAGGTATAGAGGATGGTGTCTTGTTACATCCCACAACAGACAATATACTGGTGAATACTCAGACGGTACCATAACCAGGTCACCATACTGTGTGACCTCTTTGTTTGTCATCAGAACGCTATAAGCAAAATTACAAAACATCAAGTCATCATCAGATCTAGGATAGGCCACGCCCTCACCAAGACTTCCGCTACATAAGCAATAAATGTAATTTTCTTTATATTGATGACTTATCAAATTTTCTCTGAGTAGGACGAGTTGTCTTCTCATTTTTACATCCTGATCTGTCCCGAACAGAATACTTAATTGGTCAGAAAGATCCATTTGTTCTGAAAATAAGATATGAGATAATAAGATTTATTTCCTTGTGTCAGAGGTAGGATAGGTCACGCCCCACCAAGACTTCTGTTAGATATGCACATAACGTTAATTTCATTATATTGATGATTTGTCAATTTATCCCTGAGTTGAACTAATCATGAAAGAAAGGAGGGGATCTCCAACAACACCTAGTTGCAGCATCAACAGCAACCTCCCAAAACACCCACTGTAAAACACAAAAATGACCCGCACAGAAAGAGACGCAGCAGTACAATGAACGTCAAATCAAAGAAAAACATAAAACACAAATGACTACACATAAACCAACGAGACCAATGGGCAAACGGTGCCGACTTAGGACGGCCATCTGCCTCGTCAGTAGCAGACGGTGTGGTTATCCTGGATTACGTGCGCACAACCCTCCCACTATTCCGATTACCCAGAGGTCTCGAAGAACGTACAATTGTGGTGTAAAACAACCTCCTCACTGTCAGATGACCACACACAAACAAGACCGCAAGACGCAGGGGCCCAAGCAACACAGATGGATATGTAAATTGATGTAAAACGAGGGCATGCGTAATACGACCTGTGCTCTGCCGGCTGTAGCGAGCTAATGTATGTTATCACCCGAGGAGTCCGACTGACATTCAGAGAGGACAGGTGGTCGGGGCCCTGTCTTCTCTAAAGAGGTTTGGACAGGGCCCGTCATGGAGTCCCGTCGTCACAGTCAGTCAGCGTGCAAGTATTAAGGATGCGCTGGTACAAGACTGTACATTGGTCAAGTACCAAGCCTAGTGTCCGTCTGGTGACATTAGGATCATATCCACGGTATAAGAGGCGTTTGATGATTCTGACGCATTTTCGATAGTAATTCTGTCTTCCTTTGATCCTTCTAATTTTGTTGATCATGTCACCATAAAATGCAGGTTGCGAAATACCCAAAGTAATATACTCTGTTGCTTGTATGGGTCCGAATTTCAAAAGTAGTTGACAATAATTTTTGTAAAATTTCCAGAATGTCTTGACAAGTTTGTGAAAGCGAAAACCTTGACCTAAAAGTTTCTTTGTTATTTGTAAATTTCTATCATGAAAATCCAAAACATCAGTACATGCTCTAGCATACCGGATGAGCTGCGAAATGTAGATACCATAAGACGGTAATCTAGGAACATCACCGTCAAGCCAGGGAAAATTTACTATATTGAATCCAAAGTCATCTCTTTTGTCATACACCCTTGTATGAATCTCTCCATTAATAATTTTGATATTCAGGTCCAAAAATGGTGTTTCTGTGTTTGTGACGTTCGCCTTGTTTAGAGTCAGTTCCTGTGGATAAATGACATTTTTATACTTTTAAAAAACAGGATTGTCGATAGTAAGGATATCATCCAGGTACCTAGAAGTACCATTGAAACATTTCACATCATCATGTTTTCTTTGTTTTTGAAGATTTTGGATAAATTCTTTTTCATACGTGAATAAAAATAAATCTGCAACAAGAGGCGCACAATTAGTACCCATAGGGATCCCTACAACCTGCTTGTAGAGATTCTCACCAAATCTTACATAAATGTTGTCCAAAAGAAAGGACAAGGCAATACAAAGGTCACTACATGTCCATGATTTATATGATTTGTATTCTGTATTGGAAAAGAAACCCTTTGATTCAGATGTACAAATATAAGTTTTACCCTCTCGGTTAAAGCACCATTTAATGAGTTTGGACAATTGATCATTAATCTTATCGTGAGGAAGCGTGGTGTACATATTTGAAAAGTCGTACGAAGAAATCGAATTGGCTTGAAAATTTCTCGATTTCATTTTGTCAATCACATCCCCTGAATTTTTAATAGACCAAAATAAGTTTACATCATTCCTGTTTAGAACAGTTTCACAATATTTTGCAACGTGTTCCTTTATCACCGTGAGTGCTGACGTCAGATTTCTAGACAAAATTGTAGTTGAGCAGTTGCTAGAATTAGCAATGTATCGAAATTTGTAAGGAGACTTGTGCAATTTTGGTATGCAGTATAGTGTAGGAAGATCCAGTTTAGAAATAGGGATCTTGAATGAAGAAATTTCACTGTTGTGTTTGTTCAAAATGGTAGGAACACTTTCATTGCTTTTGATATAAGTGTTTGTAGACGAAAGTTCCAAAACCAAAGTTGATATGTAGTAACGTTTTCAAATGATTATGGTGTTGTTGGCTGCTTTGTCTGCAGGAGCGAAGACATATTTTTCGTGTAAATTGCGTAATTTGGATTTGAAATATATTTCAGATTTAGAACATGGATTTTCGAAAAGATGAGGATTTTTATGGAAGTTATCTATTCGAATATCGGTAATATCCAATATGAGGTTCTTCCAGTCATTCAGAGAATGTGATTCGACCCCTTCCGATTTACACCATCTTTTTGTGTAGTTATCTAAGGCTTCCTTTAGTTCTTCGCGACATTTGATAAAATCTATCTTGGATGGAATTCTGTACTTAGGTCCTTTCTTGAGAAGATTGCGGAGCGGCCTGTCCTGGATAATTGAAAAGTCACCTGTTACAATATGGCCAGCTGGTTTATAAAGGTATTCAGAAGTTGCACATTCTCAAGAAGTAGGACTTGATTCAAGAATTTTAGGATCTGATGTTACTTTATTGTAGTTAAATACGAAATTTCGAATAGGTTTTTTATACTTGTAACAAATAAGAGGAGGTTCAAAATTCTCAAAATATTGAGGAATAGCACTTTGGACGCGATGATCCCGAAAAATATTAGAGATGTTAAGAAGATCGAAACCTTTGTTAATAAATGGAATTTTTATGAATCGTCTTCTAAGGGGAATGTTTTTAATGACAGGAAAAAGTTTATTCTGTGCGAATGCAACAATGATATTAAGTTTGAATCAATCAGTATTTCTTAAGAATGCAACCTCTGCTTCATCCAAGATAGATTTCAATTGAACTGCTGGTATTGATGAGAGAGCATGAAGCAGTTCATGTCTGCCGCCGTTTCGTGCAATTATAAGTAGTTTTCTCATTTTTACAACCTGATCTAACCTGAGTAGAATACTCAATTGGCCAGAAATATGAATTTTTTCCCTGAAAATACAATTTGGGATTGTACTTGATTACTTTAGCATCATCCCGGGATAATATTTTACCATTTTTGAAAGAATCAATTATTAGTATTTCAGAAGTAAAGAATATAGAAATGAATATGTTTAATTCAGATACGACGGTTGTCAGAAAAGTTCCCATATTGGTCATGTTGGTAAGTTTTTAAAAGATTGTATGCAAAACGCTTACTGAAACTGAAATCAAATAACATATTGACGATTTTACTTTTTATTGGACACATTGGTACATAAAGACTGCTTTTAAATCATTATATTTCGTGGGGGCTCAATTTTCGTCGAAAGCCTCATCCACAAATTTACATCCCCAACGAATAATTGTGCATAAATCAAGAATTTGGGACTTTTAATGACCCCCTCTATCAATAACTTGGACATATACGTTATATTGCTTTTAATTGCATTGTTTGTCAACACTGTTTTCACAACTGTTTGTCACAAGCTAACGTAAACGTAAACGTAATCGTAGCCAGTAATAAAAAATAAAAATCGCGAAGAAGACTAGCATTTTCCGCTAGAGTCATCTTTTTTTGATCGGGCGACATCTACGAAATTACGTCCCCACGAAAATCTCACGAATCCACGAAAATTGAGTCCCACGAATAAAAATGATTTAACAGTATGTACTTCTTGAGGACTTTATGAAAATTAATAAATTTTAGATACATAAAGGTGAGTTCCACTGAGCACAATCATTTTCAATCCAGGATAACCACTCCGTCTGCTACTTACGTGGCAGATGGCCGTCCTAAGTCGGCACAGGTTGCCCATTGGTCTCGTTGGTTTATGTTTGGTCTTTTATGTTTAATGTTTCTATGTTGTGAGTTGGTGTTCCTTGTACCTTTTGCATCTCTTACTGTGGGTGCCTGTTCTGTGGGTTTTTTTGCATTGGGTGTTTTGGGGTTTTGCTGTGGGTGCATCAAACACAAAGGACTACACATAAACCAACGAGACCAATGGGCAACCGGTGCCGACCTAGGACGGCCATCTGCCACGGAAATAACAGAAGGTATGGTTATCCTGGATTACGAACACTTGTTGAAAAAATGTGCAGACTATTTTCGGGGGTTCGAAATAAGTTTTAAGTTTTAATTAAGGATCCCACACCCTAATAGAGTACTTCCGATTAAAATGTATTCACATTTTCATACTTTCCCAACAAATGCCGATGATTTCATAATCGGAAATCTTCGGAGTGACAGGGTAGATCATGGTATGGAAAGTGTATAATTCCTTATTTTAGCGAGAATAGTATGTATAGCATTCTGTTGGAAAAATTCTCATTTCTGGTATTTAGATCCCTCGACAGGTGGCGCCACCACAGGCAAAAGTAGGTCACGGGGGGTACCCTCCTTTGACAAACTTCTTCTTCAGAACGGAAGCACGTATCGACAAACCGAAAGCATCAGGATGCTCTACAGAGATGTCTTAAGAAGTGTTGTTATTTTTGGTTCCACTCCGAAGTCAAATTTTTGACGCTTTTTTGACGTCTCTTCGGACTTAGTCAGAAATGCAAATTTTTGCACTATTTCTTTAAATAACTCAAAAAGTGTATGATTTTACACACTCATTTACTGCATATTTATCATATCTAACTTACTTAATGCTTTGATTTGTATTTTTTGCTTAAATTTTATTTTCTTGATTTTTTATGAATTTTTTTCTTATGTAAAAAGGAAGGGGGGGGGGGTTGATTTTCATACATTTTCTGCTTCTTTTCTATAACCACTCTTCAGATTGTCATGACATGTTGTAGGTATGAGGTACTCATGCATGGTACCCTTCAAGTGAAAGAATTTTGTCAAGATATCCACTTTTGCATTTTAAGGAATATTTTTTAAGATTGTACATAGGTATAATGTATGTTTTCCATGCCCAATGGACCAATGGGGAGTGGCTCCAAACCCCAGCGGGACCCCAACAAATTTTTTTCCCTTATTAGCTCACCTGAGCCAAAGGCTCTAGTGAGCTATTGTCATAGCGATCCGTCCGTCGTCCGGCGTCTGTCGTGTGTCGTGTGTCGTGTGTCTGTCGTAAACTTTTCACATTTTCGACTTCTTCTCAAGAATGGCTAAAGGGATTTTGATGAAACTTGGTAGGTATAAAGTACTAATGATCCCCTACAAGTGTTGTTGTTTTTCGTCTGGATCCCTCAACAGGTGGCGCCACCACAGGCAAAAGTAGGTCACGAGGGGTACCCTCCTTTGACAAACTTCTTCTTCAGAACGGAAGCACGTATCGACAAACCGAAAGCATCAGGATGCTCTACAGAGATGTCTTAAGAAGTGTTGTTATTTTTGGTTCCACTCCGAAGTCAAATTTTTGACGCTTTTTTGACGTCTCTTCGGACTTAGTCAGAAATGCAAATTTTTGCACTATTTCTTTAAATAACTCAAAAAGTGTATGATTTTACACACTCATTTACTGCATATTTATCATATCTAACTTACTTAATGCTTTGATATGTATTTTTTGCTTAAATTTTATTTTCTTCTATGTTTTCCATGCCCAATGGACCAATGGGGAGTGGCTCCAAACCCCAGCGGGACCCCAACAAATTTGTATCTATGGTAAACAAAGTCGCCATATATCTTGTGTTACAGATTTGATTGGTTCCTCCACGCCCATTTAATAGTCACGTAGTCACGGTGGGTAATCTCGCAACGCACAACACTAGGTTTATATAAAATTTCGTGTATTACAAATTATTTTTCACAAAAAGGGGAATGTGATGCAGTGTAAGGATGCCTTAGATACGAGTTTGATTGAAAGTAAGAGAGGTAATATCCTTTGATAAAGCCGAAAAAACTATCGGCATGATTGGTGTAGATGGAAGCGAAAGTAGAACGCTGATCGTGTTTGTGCGTCATAAAAAGCTGATATCCACCTTATTTTGGATGCAACTCATAGTTGGGGCGTTATTACACTGCATCACATTTCCCTTTTTGTAACAAATGATCTATTTTGCGAAAAAAATATAGAAAAATAAATTGTTCTGCGTTGCGAGATTACCCACCGTGTTAGTACTGTACACGTGATACATTTCAGGAGATTAATAGAATCTATCATGCAAACGAAATAGTACTGGTATTTGAATAGATTTTTATTTAATGTGCATATACTGGGAACACTTTCATACTTGTTATCATTCATGTACTTGGAACACTCATTTATAAACTTAGCTCGAATTTCCTTTGTCTTAGACTCTCTTAGATGAAGTATAATGAACGATTTCTTGAAGAAACATCTAATGAGTAAATTCTCTTCCTGAGGATTTAGAGAATGTATAGGACATTTGATATATCTGAAATTCTTGAAAAAAAAATAATTCAGTTCAGAGTTCTTGAAATATTTCAATGAAATGTTGGACCACAGGAAGCTGTTGTTTTAAAAGAGAAAAGAAATTATTATTCACAACCTCAAGCCACTGTGTTCGACATCTTCAATGTATAACATTTCTAAAGATGAACACAGAGGCTTAAGGTTGTGAATAATAAAAAAAATTCTCTCATAAAACGACACTAGGTTCCTGTGGTCAGACATTTGGGAATTTTTATCTATCCAAATAATAGATACAACATGAGTTTTTATCGGACCAAATAATTTTTATCAGCAAATCCGATGCAGCTGATACTTTTCATGAACTCTGTCAGCTAATAATTAGTCCGTGTAACAGTCCTATCACTAGGCGAAACATAGTTAACAGTAAATAACGATTTCGTATGTCTGCTAGTTGTACATGTAGCTTTACAATATCGTGGGCCTATTAATTTGTTTCCCTAAAAGCAGCATACACCAGAATATTAAGTTGATTTCATTGCTTTATTCTTTTTGTCTGTTTTTTCATCACCTGCTGCACATTAATGTGGAATTTTACAAAATGATTTTTTTGATGTTGAATAATTGAACTATACACTAGCTGGGCATATGACTTTGGATCACATTATCCGTCTTTTCAAATCAGTAAAAAAAGATAATGTTTTGAAATGTGACTATTTCTTCTTGTTTGTACTTTTAAAGGCTGTAAAAAAAGATCTTGTCTGCATCCGGCAAAAATCTTTTTAGAAAGAATGTGGGCTCAAATCGTGATACTGGCACTATCAATTTTACGTCTTAATTCAATGTCAGTATGTCAATTAGAGCATGCATGGGTATCAGGTGAGCGTTGTGCCCTCCTGGGGCTCTTGTTTTTTCATACAAAGCTTAATATTCTCATCGACAAAAAAGAACCTTTCCTGCTAATGTCCTTTCGGTTTACTTTTCTCTTCCTACGCCATTTTGCCCATCAAAGCAATCAAATGACGGCGTTCCGCTCCAAGTCATAGCATGTATTGTACTGTATAAGATTATTTTATTGTTTTGGTGGACAAAAAATCCTACGAAGGGATTAAAAGCAACATTAGCGTGAAAGTAGCATGAAGGGGTATATAAATCTCAAAACTGATTCCACACAGTCAGAATATATTCTGAAATTTATATAATCTGGTATCTGTATATAGCCATATTGTGTTGGTCTCTGCCTTTATTAGTAACTTTTGGTGTTTCCTTCTTTAATGGTTTTCTGGCTCGCAATTTGTATTTGTTGGACCGGTCCTCTTAGAATGAACGACATTAAGATTTATTTACATTCTACTTACCACTTCGTTGATGTCATAACTGTAAAATCTTCAATCCTCTTCAAAGTCCTAGATACCAAACTGAGAAGGATAAAATCATTGGACTTTGTTTTTGTTGTTGAACATGTACGGAATTTGACTTTATACGAAAGGATATAAGATATGCTGAAAATAAATACATATGTACGTCGAAAACAAGCAGAAAAAGGAAATTCCTTTCCCTTTCAGATCTGTTAAAGGATAGTGCGTTCTTGTATATATCGCCTCTGTTGCGGTGTTTTTTTTAGTTTCTCACTCTGAAAATAACCAAACTTTTTCACGTACCACATATCACAATGTATACTGAATGTATCATCAGCGAATGAAAGTCCAAGACAAAATCCGAAACCAGATCCATACAAAAAACCACAATCGACAGACTTGCGAATTTTGGAAAAAGTAAATGTCACCTTGAAAATATAAACTTAAGGTGTTGTCATAGAAACTTTTTATACTACAAAGAGTGAGCAAATTCTAAAAATATATGAGTTACTTCGCTGATTCGATAATCTTTATTAATATCCAAAACTAAAATGCAGATCGGAGAAGGGTGCTCACCTGAAGAAAACGGATTTTCCTGATCGTAAGATACAACTCAAACCAATTATTGATTTTTTTCTCTTTTGTAAACATTATGTTTATCAATAGCTTTAAGCCTTTTGAGAACAGAAAATTGGTCATTTTCCGCGAAATAGATGCAGAAATACATATTTCTATAAAATTAGCAAGGGCCACATGTATTAACTAGGAAGAGAAAATTATATGTTAAAGATTGTCATTACATCCTTTTGTCATAAACGTTTTATCTAAGTAGACATATGCGGCCATATTGAATTCAAAAGACAAGATTCCCTGCAATTTTAGCCATATTTTGTCAGTAACGTCAAAATGACGTCATTTCATGACGTCATAATGGTTAAATGAATCTATGTTTGGTAATATTTTTCTTTTCATTAAAAGTGGTAAGCATTCTTGTATTTTCATGAGAGATATCAAGTATTCCTCATGAAATTTATTTCTAAAGAAAGATCGAGGGCCGATTTAGGGTTCGTGGCCCTACCCCTTTATTTTTGTATACAAAAAAGAGGTAATGCAACAATTTATGCAGAAATAATTCATTCAAAACCTTAAAAAATCCCAAAGAAATTTGATGACGTTTAATGTTTCAATGACTCCTTTATGTGCCTGAATGATGCTAGAAGTATTTCATACGAATGATTTTGACTTGCTTTTTCGACCGTGAGAATGAATAATTGATGGGTACTTCTGTGATCTTTATTATTGTTGATTACAAATATGGATAATGACCATATCCCTGTATACAGCACAAAATCGATAATTCAGAAAATCAGAAACCGAAGGCATACAAAATCAGGACAAAACAGGAACCAAAGCGAACAAACAAAAACCTCCACCATATGAAAAGAAGCGAACTCCCGATATGGGAGTGAGACCAGATGCCAAGGAAGAGTAAGCATCTCCTGCTTGCATGCAACACCCGTCGCTTCAATTCGGTAGAACTGTCACATCCGGTTACTTCCATTTCGAAAGACATAGAGTACAATCTTAGGTTGGTTGGTTTAAATGTTCAAATGATAGCATGCTTTAAAAGCAAATCAGTTTGATCCGCAAATAATTGCCATTTAGCAAAGGAAATAATGATTTCTTGATTCGTGATATGAAACATGTCTGTCTGGAGCACAATATTTTGACATTTGTGTCTAGAGGTCTGCTCTCTGGCCGCAGAGTCGGACACTTCAATTTTTTTTTTTGAAGAAGAAGCAATATTTGAACCTCTATCAGACTTGAAAACGCAGAAATGCTAATAAAGGAAATTATTTTAGCTTCAACATTTACTGCGTTTGATGTTATAATTTTCTTATGTTCCGAGCCAGCCGTCGTGTGTATATTTTTTAAAGTCCGTACCTGACAAAAGGTAAGCAACAATCAATAACTGTATTGACAGTTCTTTTGATAATACGGAAGTGTTCCAACTCTTTACGTTCTTGAAGAAAATTTCAAACCCCTTGGTTGCGACTACTGTTCATTATACTCTGTAAGAGCGGGATAATAAGAAATTCGAACTTCGAGTTAAACTCTATGCTTTGGCGTCAAAATATTGCTTTTTTTGCATAAATTATTGTGTTACTTATAGAAACAGTCATTTTACTAAAAAACGTATTCGGGTACATATTGGTTTTACTGCTTAAGATGGTGCTAATATGGTAACCTCATTTAATTTCGATGAAAATTTGGATTAAATGACGATTTTCCGAAAAAAAGGAATTGACGCAAAATTAATACATGATCAAAACACAGCTTCTTTCAGGCGACAGGGAAGCAGTTTAACTGTTCTTCGCTGCGCAAGGAAATTGACATGTAAGTGTTATTATCAATTTTACGGAAGTGTTCCAACTCACAATCTCCTTGATGACAATTTCGAACCACGTCTTTTGAGATTCAAGTAGCACTCGATCTTTGTCTATAAAGTAGGCAAATTATGTTATACTACTTGCTTTGGTCTCGTTGGTTTAGATGTGGTCTTTTATGCTTCATGTTTCTATGGTATGTGTGTTGGTGTTCCTTGACCCTTTTACGCCTCTTTCTGTGAATGTCTGCTCTGTGTTTTTTTTTTTTTGCATTGGGTGTTTTGAAATTTTGCTGTGGGTGCTGCAATCAAGTATTGTTGGAGGTCCCCTGCTTTCTTTTGTGCCAAATAAGACAGAAATATCACATAACAGAGGTTGGCTGGGTTTGTATCTCTACTCGTGGACAATTAGTCCTGGAGTATACCTTTCGTCTACTTTCATTGTGCTTCTGACTGGAAATATATTTGTAAATTTTCTTATATCAAATTCAATTAATTAGTTTATTCGGCTCTGTGTGCACATTGATCTCCTCTTTTCATTCACTCTCCCTATCATTCCCACCTTGACATAAGCAGTGCATTCCATGTTTGCACCGTTCTTGCGTCGAGGTATGTCGTATTGGTCTGAGGCACAGCCGAGGGACAATGCGACAAAACGAGACGCAAGGGTCCTTTAGCATCACACTTGTTACATCATGCAAGAATTTGTCACAACGTTACAATAATTATTATTGACATCCGTTTGACTTGCATGGACAAGCCGTTCGAAGTCCACATGCACTTGGATTTATTCATAAAATAATGATAAGGTATGATTAGATTTTGAAATAGTGTAATATGTCCAGATTTAAACAATGATCTTAATTTGAAATGAAATAACATCTCATAAATACAAAAAGGAGAAATACATATGTACAAGCTACAATACTAGCCTTATGCAAATAATTGCTTACACGTGTTCGCATTCGGTCTTCTACGGAGAAAAGTAAGTTCCCCGCGAGGGGTTTGGCAGTAAGTGTTTTGAATATACTTCCCTGACATTGTCGCCATAGCACTTTCTATATAGACACAATGTCAGACAGTGCATGAATTTTATATATTTTCATTTCCATGCTTTATAAACATCGACGGCGGGTGCGGCTAGCCAACAGGGGATGCTTACTCCTCCCGGGCACTTGGTCCCACCTCTTGCTTGCTAGGGGTTCGTCGATGTTTATTTTTGTGCTCTATTGTGAGTTCTGTTGAGATTATCGTCAGGATCTTCTTTAACTCATTTGTGTCACACTTATGCCCTTTGCCGTGTGGAGCTCGTAAAAAAGTTCCCCGCGAGGGGTTTGGCAGTATGTGTTTTGAATATACTTGACATTGTCGCCATAGCACTTTCTATATAGCAACAACGTCAGCCAATGCATGAATTTTATATATTTTCATTTCCATGCTTTATAAACATCGACGGCGGGTGCGGCTAGCCAACAGGGGATGCTTACTCCTCCCGGGCACCTGGTCCCACCTCTAGTTTGCTAGGGGTTCGTCGATGTTTAATTTTGTGCTCTTTTGTGAGTGCTGTTGAGATTATCGTCAGGATCTTCTTTAACTCATTTATATTAGCATGATTAGGGTAGCCATTTTATAAAAAAATAAATGATCATAGCTAGGAAGCGAGGGCATTGTTACTGTTGTTAAACCAGCTAGTTTCTAATTTCTAAGCATGATTTATGGTTTAATCTTGACTAGACCAAGTGCAACTTTAAGTATAATGGTGATAAGCAATGGAGGCCATTTCTGTACAAGTTCCAGACAGTAGCTGACTATCAGTGTTGGTCAGCGGCGAAAGGTTATTCGCAATGAGTATAGTTCTAGAGGGGACCGCGTAAGAGTTTTTCCCAGCCAACTTTTTACATTTTCATGTAGTTCAATTACAGTGTATATTGCACGTATAAAGGAGAAACATCTCTGCTTTTATTAATTTTCGCACCATAAAAATACACGAAAAACAAGCAAAATAAAATCTCCAAGCCAAAAATCGAAGGCTTTAAAACTTTATTTAGGGACTCCCTTTAACCCCTTTAACAATAAGCATAGAGATAAAATGTGAAAATTATTTCAGATATTTATAACAAAGAGGACTGAAAGAAAAATTCTTGGTTATTGCAACTAATAAATGGACCCGATTCCATGGCAACATAGGTTACAAACACGCCAAGTCTTATGAGATGCCCAAAATGCTTCAAACTTTAGAGATGGTTACCATGACAACGACACTCTTTTTCTACAAATGAAAGACAATTTTCATCTTAGCACTCCATATTGAAATTCCAAACCAAAAATCGCTAGAATCTATGACATGCCGTGCCAACGTGTCATTTGAATTTTTTTGGTCCTTACAGAGAATTGCTCTTAATTCATCTTCTCAAAGGACCATTTATTTGATTATGACCTTTTCATTGCTGCCTGATAAACTGTCGGAACATATTGAACCTTGATAGCAATGTGACTTCTCATTCCAGTGAATCGTGGGATTGGGGTATTTCAAAATTAAACGCTAACTGCAATACATGATGATATAATATTCCAAAAAGTCATAATTGTATTGAGGAAATTATTGAATTCAGTCATAAGATAAAAAAAATGGATTCCGACGTTGTAAATGAGGTAAGAATATGATTTTTCTTATTTTTGGTTCTATTTTAGAGAACGCACCTCTGTCGCAATGGCCGCATTTCATCTGCAATGTTTATGGTAAGTTTGATTTATTACAAATAAAACATTGCACTATATGTTCCTGTTTCGGACATTTAATCCTAATCAAGAATGGAATGAAGAATGAGAGAGTTAGTTTTATGAATTTCCTAGATTTTCCTCTCACATTGAAAGATGGAATAACTGCAACAATTCACTGCACTTGTTTTTATATAGCGTTTGTTTGTCCAGTTTTTCTTTTCAAGTAAGAAAGTTCTGGGTTTTTTTTCTCAAAAATTCGTAAGCCTTTCAATTGTGGTTTTGGGAATCTAGTTTCGGCTTTTGTGTTTGACTTTCATTAACTGATTTGTACCTTGTCATTTTCGAACTCAATTTCTATTCCATTGTAGACCGTTTCCTTTGTTTGTTTGATCTCAAACGTATAATCATGCTATTATGATTCCGTCGCTTTTTTTCGGATTTGGGGGCTAGAAAAACCCAGTACATGAAAACAATTAATAGTTGATTTATGAACGAATGAACCTTAAGCTTTTGATAGCGATGTTGGGAAATGAAACATGCGCAAGTTGGAATCGAGATATTTGTCGTAAAATTAGGTGTTAGGGTGATACTTGCCATATCTTCTAAGAAATCGAGTCAACAGTTTAATGATAAAAATGACAAATATTGATAATGACCATATCTCCATACAGAGTACAAAATCCTACCGGGCACCTGGTCCCTCCTCTAGCTTGCTAGGGGTTCGTCGATGTTTAATTTTGTGCTCTTTTGTGAGTGCTGTTGAGATTATCGTCAGGATCTTCTTTAACTCATTTATATTAGCATGATTAGGGTAGCCATTTTATAAAAAAAAATGATCATAGCTAGGAAGCGAGGGCATTGTGACTGTTGTTAAACCAGCTAGTTTCTAATTTCTAAGCATGATTCATGGTTTAATCTTGACTAGACCAAGTGCAACTTTAAGTATAATGGTGATAAGCAATGGAGGCCATTTCTGTACAAGTTCCAGACAGTAGCTGTCTATCAGTGTTGGTCAGCGGCGAAAGGTTATTAGCAATGAGTATAGTTCTAGAGGGGACCGTTTCACACTTGAACCGTTGACCATTTCCTTTGTTTGTTTGATCTCAAACGTATAATCATGCTCTTATGCTTCCGTCGCTTCTTTTCGGATTTGGGGGCTAGAAAAACCCAGTACATGAAAGCAATTAATAGTTGATTAATGAACGAATGAACCTTTTGATAGCGATCGATGTTGGAAAATGAAACATGCGCAAGTTGGAATCGAGATATTTGTCGTAAAATTAGGTGTTAGGGTGATACTTTCCATATCTTCTAAGAAATCGAGTCAACAGTTTAATGATAACAATGACAAATATTGATAATGACCATATCTCCATACAGAGTACAAAATCGATAAATCAGAAAATGATAAACCGAAGGCATACAAAATCAGAATAATACAGGAACTAACGCAAACAAACAAAAACCTCCATCACATGAAAAGAAGCAAGTTCCCAATATGGGTGTGTGCCCAGGAAGAGTCAGCATCTATTCAGTGCCCGTCGCTTTTAAGTTCGATCAACTTCGGTTGATCGTCTGTCTCTTTAACGCATTTAAATTTTCTGTTACAATTTCTTGAAATTTCTAAAACGTGGGTCCTGTAGCATCATATTCCACCCATTCTGCTACGTATTTTGGTACATTTTTGAACATAATAATTTTCATACTTTTTGGTCATATTACATTGTTTACACTGAGGATCACTGACGAGGGTTTAGTACCCGAAACGTGCTTGTCTGGTCCATGCTGTAAATTTATCAGTTTTGAATGATGCTATTGAATTTGAAGACGTTTAACATTTGAATACATCAGATATGTATGCATGTGAATGCAAAAAGATAGATTTAAGTTTCAACTTCGTTTCCTAAAATGCAAGTAAACAGAGCTCTTGCTTGCATTTACGCATATGCATTTTGACACTTCAAGCCGGATCACATTTCAATGGTCTGAGCAAAAATACATTTAACCGGGGATTACCTTTGTGCATATCACATCTTTTCTTTACGATAATCAAATGTATAAACATGCAAGGAAACTCGATTTTGACTTGTTTTAAATATTTCGAAGTCTGTTATAAAGTAGAAGAAAAATACACGTAAAGTACTATACATGGTCGCAGTTCAAACACTAAACTCAGGTAAACTCAGGTAAACTCAGGTAAACATTCATCTTTTGAGTTATATTTCTTTGTTAACGTTGTCAATACAAATTTGCTGGCGCCCAGGTTCAAAAATAAATACTGGATACCGATTGTACTTACGATTGTATGTTATCCGGTAAACTGACCAAAGTCGGGAAATAGTTGATGAACAGTTGAGACAGTCTAACTGTGATAAATCTGAGTTAATACTTCAAATCTATCAGCAGAAAGGTCATCCAGTGGATGCTTATTCACGTATCAAGTGCAAATTACGAGGCTGTTCGTCGAAAGATAAGCTTTCCTTGTAAACGGCTCGAAGAGAAGTAATTTGGCGCAAACACAGAATAGTTCCTATCACATATCATTACGTGAATTGCAATTTCCCTCTTTCTGATTTGTTCACATAGCCACTCACTGAAATGCTCAAACGATACATTTACCTAGGATGACGTCATCCCAGGTAGATATAATATTCTATCCGCTCTTCATGTGCTAAAACATAACGAAAAGGATTTTAAAGTCTGAAAGTAATGTTTAAATGATTTATATAGATGATTTTGAAAGTATTCTACTTTAACCTCGGTAAGTACAATTGCCTAGCACCCCTCGAAAAAATATTCACCTCGCCATTCGTGCTCCATGAATATGGTCTTCTCGGTTAGCTAAAGCATTGTATTAACCTCAAAAGTAAATAATTGTATACTATCCTCAATAAAGGTAGAAAATCCTTCTACAATACACTTGTTGAAACTCCATGTTATTGTCGGTGGCTGACATACGGAACCGCATCATTCAGGATGAAATATAATGTTAAGAAACCATATTCAATTCTCATAAAATAGTTATCAAGATGAAACAAGACGTATCTGGTTTGAGATCTTTGACACCTGAACTACGATTGGTTCTTCTTCATTGGTTTACTTAATTTTGTTGATTGATTGCTGTCTGAATATGTTAACTCGTCCTACGCCTATTTCAGTATAGACCCTAAATGTGTTTCCTTGATCTTGAAAGCGGCATTGACCTATATTTGGTGCGGCCTTGACCTATATTGGGTGATGAATCTCATCATACTTTACCATCCCAGCAAGCTAAAAAGATCAATGAGTTACAGAAGATCCTGACGATAATCTCAACAGCACCCACAATAGAGCACCAAATTGAGCATCGACGGACCCCTAGCAAGCCAGAGGTGGGACCAGGTGCCGAGGAGGAGTAAGCATCCCCTGTTGGCTAGCCGCACCCGCCGTCGATGTCCACGTACGAAAATGAAAAGAAGATATAAAATGCATCAAGTAAGTTAAAGTCAAATATGTAAGTGTACGACTTTCAGACAGATAGATGCCGGTCTGATCTTGTGTTGCAGGCGACAAAAAAAAATTATGTTCTATTACTTACTTATATTTCTTCAGGGACCAACGCCAAAGAAACGGCAACTAGTACGGATGCGAACAAGGGATGTAATTCACAAACTTGGTTCAGAGAGCTATATGCATGGAATTTCGAAGATAATGGCTTCCAATTCATTTAACAGGAGATTGTTTTGGACTATTCTTTTACTATGTGGAGTTATAGCAGCAGTAACACAGCTATCCATCTTGTCCTTAAAATATTTGAAATTCGACACATTTTTTATTACAACAGAACTAGAGAATTCGGAGGTAGAATTTCCATCTATCACTGTGTGCCCGAATGATGTTCCCTTCAAATATCCATCCGAGGTACTTGAGGACACAGAAATTCAAGTTTACAAAGATTGGTTAAGCTTTCTTCTTAAGTTAGAATATCCAAGTACAGAGTACGACCATTTTAGCTCATGGACTGGCTACTATGAAAACCTCCCCGGTATTTTACCCCTCTTCGCCACCGAGTGTAGAGATATGATATTGCAGTGTACTTACCGAGGGGAAAGTTGTTCTTGTGAACACTTTGATGAGTATATAAATGCTGAACATGTTCTTAAATGTTATACTTTCAACGCATCTAAATTTATGTCGACACCAAGCATGAAGTATGCAAAATCTGGACCAGATCTAGGATTGTCGTTGATCCTAGGAGTGGATGATACAAAGTTTGAGGACAAATTTAACATTGTAGGGGATACTTCAAGACCTTATGACCTAGATGACTTGTACGGCTATAGTTCCGGGTTCACAGTTCAGATACACCCTCCCGATACAATCCCAACGCCAATGACACATGGTTTCGATATATCTACAAGTCAGTCAACAACAGTGGCACTAAAAGAACACCTAGGAGATTATCTACCACATCCATACACTAATTGTTCATTTGATGTATTGCGAAGTGATAAAATTTACCGTCGAACATTGTTTACATGTGACCTATTATGTAAGCAAAAGAACGTAGTCAAGAATTGTGGATGTACATCCTCCATTCTGCCTGTTATTGGTAAATACCAAATCTGTGGACAATTGAAAAATTGGAATAGCGATCCTAACTTAACAGATATCATACAAAAGTTGTTGTGCGAGAAAAAGAACATTCTCAATAATACGCCATGTCATTGTTCTCCATGTAAAGAAAATACGTATGATATTACATTATCGGCTTCCGATTGGCCAAAATATGGTCATGTATTCAAACTACTTGAAGGCCTTCAAGAATATTTAAACGAAAACTTGCGTATAGAATATGATAAATTACGCGATGAAATGTCGGACACTCAAAATTTTGAAAAAATAAATTCTTACATACGGAAAGCAAAGTTAGATTTGGCAAGATTAAATGTTTACTTTAAAGAACTTAATGTTGTATCCACAGTGCAGATTCCAAGTTATCAATTCGCCAATTTAATGGCCGATATAGGAGGATCACTTGGTCTTTGGATTGGAATTTCTGCTTTGTCCATGATGGAGCTATTAGAACTATTAGCATTAATCATGTGTGCATTTAGGAAAAAGAAGAAAAACCTTAATGCTTCAAAACCAGACGACTAATATGCAGGATATGTTTGATAAACGTCAGAATACTCTAGAACGAATATTCTGACGTTTGCGCGCGTAATCCGGATAACTACACCGTCTGCAACTGGCATGGCAAATGGCCGTCCCAAGTCGGCACCGATGGCCATTTGTCTCGTTGGTTTATGTGTAGTTATTTGTGTTTGATGTTTCTATGTGATTTGGTGTCCCTGCGTTTCTGTCCTGTTTTTACTTTGGAAGTTTGTTTTTGGTGGGGGGGGGGGGGGGGTTGCTGTGGGTGCTGCAATCGAGTGTTGTTAGAGATCCCCTCCTGTCTTGAGAAGCTCAAGCAAACACATAATTTCCGTATTCACTCAATGGCTAAGAAACAAATGGGAAGTATCCAAAAACAGAAGAGATCTATATGCGAGGGAATTAACTGCTGCCCGTTATAATCCTTTTATCATTTCCGTGGTTTAACCGTTAGTAGCTAAGCAGAACAAAAGGGGATTCAACAGAGACGCAACTCACTCAGTCACAATTTGTTTGTTTATATGAACGTGTATAACTCAGTATTTGAACAATTTGAATTGTACGTCGTCGCATTAATTCATTTTACTGGAACCACCTATTATGAATTTCACAATTTTATATTGACTTTGTCGATTTACTCATATAACATATGGTAGGGTTTAATTATGTGATTCTATTTTCCTCGTTGTTTCCATAGATTTCTTCTCTTTTTCGTAAGCTAATCTACAGTTATCCACATTTATTCGTTGTATCTTATCATGAATATGGAGAAATAGCAGTGCAGGTGTTTCTGTTTTATTAAGAAGATAGTCAACAAGAAGTATTCTTTGAAGAGATTTGACAATACACATCATAGAAACCCATCGTCAAAATGACGTTCTACGGACTTTTCATGAATCTGGTCAATCAAATTGATTAACAGGATAACCACACCATATGCTGCTTGTGTGGTAGATGGCCGTGCTAAGTCGGCACCGATTGCCTATTGATATCGTTGGTTTATATGTCGTCTTTTGTGTTTCATGTTTCTACATTGTGAGTTGGTCTCGTTAGTTTAGGTGTAGTCTTTTGTGTTTCATGTTTCTATGGTGTGATTTGGTGTTCCTTGTCCCTCTTACGTCTCTTTCTGTGGGTATCTGCTTTTTGTTTTTGCATTGGGTGTTTTGGAGTTTTGCTGTGGGTGCTGAATCGAGCATTGTTGGAGATCCCCGCCTTTCTCATAATGGACATGGTACATGACGCGCAAAATCAAAGTATAAGTAGTAATAGAAAAGCATAATTTTAGAATTCCTATCATACTGATCATTGATTTTTCTTATTTTGTGGAAATAAAAGTTCAGAGGGTATCTTATTTCACCGATTTTTTTTTTCATTTACCAAAATTTTCGAATTTAGGTTATTAGGTATAAATGTCAATTTTACATATAATCTGTGTGGTTGCTTCCAAATTTTAAGTGAGACCAAACATTTACTCTTATAAAAATCATGTTGATTAAAATATTATAATACCATGCTGCCTATGCCATAATATAATATCAATATATGAAAACACATAATATATGTATGTATTTTATAGACTGTTTAGTTTTTATTGGTCCCCATTGGAAATAAGCAACTCTGTTGCTATTATGGGCTATCCTAGGCCAAGGAAAAATTCTATTTTATAACAATGTAATTGATATAGTTAAGAACTGATAAGAACTGGACCGTGGAAGTTTCAAATTAAGTCATAGTTCCTGTAAAACTCTTGTTATTTCTGTGATTTGTATGTGACTTCTGTGATATACATGTGACACCAATTAAGAACATATGTGATATATATATACGTATGTGACAATATTAATTCTGTGATATATGTTACATTGTTTGATTCCATCATTGTGCTTTTACTTGTGGTGTAATTTTTATAATGATGTTGTGTTTTCAGCTTTGCCTGAATAAATATTACCATTGCCTTTCATAGTTCAATGAAGCTCGAGATGAGATTAGCTCTTCTTCTCTCACGAAAAAAAAATCCTTTTCAGATTTTCGGACGAAGAAATAAGTTTAAAAGGAAATTTGTATTTTGGATTTGACTTATTCAATCGGGGAAACATCCTTATATGGAAGACAAGCATAGTGGAACGACTGCGTCACATATTCAGTTCCGAGTGAGCGCTCTCTCATATTCAACCAATCGCTTCATAAACTTTGCATTATGGGATTACTATGATTACATAAAATCGTGCGTATATTTTGGCTTTAGTACTGTCTTCAAAATTCCGTCGCTATCGCAGAAATCGAAACCAAATTCCTTGACATCTTTATCACTTATGCATCAAAGGTAGATATATCGATTCCATGTTGCAATTAAAAATTCAAACTTTATATTCAGATATTAAGAGAAAATGGATAATGACTTGCATTGGCCCTACGCATGATCTTCGTGAAATCGGTCCATACTGAATAACTGATAGGTACTTGTAGGTATTCAAACAATAAACAGCCTTTTTTTAACATGCGCGAAAATGTGTTTTATTTCTGTCTTACCTCACTTCGGAATGTTATTCATTCCGAGGTTCGCCGCCGCTCCTATGGAAAATCAAATGATTTTACATTGCCTTCTCGACTTTGATATTTTTCCCTGACATGGTTGCCATAACACTTTCTATATAAACGTCAGCTCAGACAGTGCATGCATTTTATATATTGTTTTCATTTTCGTGCGTGAACATTGACGACGGGTGCGGCTAGCCAGACAGGGGATGCTTTCTCCTCCCGGCCACCTGGTCCCACCCTTGGCTTGCTAGGTGTCCGTCGATGCTCAGTTGTGTGCTCTATTGTGAGCACTGTTGAGATTATTATCAGGATCTTCTATAACTCATTTGATATGTACTTCTTTATTGTCTATTTTAACCACTGTCCATGTATCTCTGCTGGTGAAAAATTGGTCCCCGAGGATACTTGTCGGGCAGTAATTCAATATGGCCCCCGATGTAAGAAGTTCCATAGAGTCTGTCACGTCGCCCTGTATAAAAAGTTGCCAACCTGGTGTGTCCCAGGGCACGGATACAGTAGGTCAGGCAGGTGCTCCAAGAGTCGTCTTTCGGGACTTCACTGATATACATATATACAATGTCATGTAGTTAGTGACGACCACAAGATGTTGTTTAAGTTCGCTGACAGGTTCCTACCCATAAACTGATAAAGCCATGCCAAGTTGAAGTTGTTGACATTTTGAAAGACCACAATTTTGTCCCCGCTGACCGCAATATATCCACGTGCGGACAAGAGTTGTAAAACATGCCCAATTCTAATAACAGACAACTCCTTTACATGTAATATTACAAAACGTACCTTTACCACCCAGAGTTTCAATAACTTATTTTGTAAGTCGTCTAATATTATTTACGGGATTGAGTGTTCTCTATGTGGGTTGATATTCGTTGGTGAAACCAAGGAACAGCTGAGGAGTAGGATGATAGGGCATCGCTTTCAAATTCACCATAGCGGTAATCAGATTCTTTTTAAATTGCCCGACCACTCCATCTAGTCTCTAAAAGTCCGCATCCTAGAACAAAAAATATCATCCAACTAACAATCCGAGCCTTGGTATTCCACACAGACATAAAATAGAAGATAACTGGATTCGATAAATGGGCACAGCTGCCCCGTATGGTTACAACGACCATATCGACAATATAGGAAATCTGAGAAGTCCTGGATGACAGTAGTTTAATGTACTCCGGTTGTTTGATCAAACGAAAAGAAGACGTCGAAGCCATGGTATACGAAAGTATAACAAACCAGATATTCACGATAAACCTTTTGCAATTTGTCAACCACCAATAAGGTCTTCATCATGTACTCTCTTCCTTTAAAGAAATTGCCTCGTATGAATCATCCATTGATCTTACATTTAACCGATATCGGTTCAGCAGAATATCACCTTCCCATCCATCCTGCTACGTCTTTCGGTACACTTTTTCGACATAGTAACTTTGATACTTTTTTGGCATATTACATTGTTTAGATTTAGGATCACTGATGAGGGTTAAGTACCCGAAACGTGCATGTCTGGTCCACGTTGCCAATTTATCTGTTCTTAAATGATGCTATTCAATTTAAAGACGTTTACATTTATACCACTTGGTGAGTGCTGGTGGACCAGGAGTCACCGAGGGCACATGTAGCCAAGTTCGATCAATTTTGGTTGATCGTTTCTTCAACGCATTCTAAATTTCTGTTATCAAAATTTCTTGAATTTTCTAAAAAGTGGGTCCTGTAGCATCATATCCCACCCATCCTGCTACGTCTTTCGGTACACTTTTTCGACATAGTAACTTTGATACTTTTTTGGCATATTACATTGTTTAGATTTAGGATCACTGTTGAGGGTTAAGTACCCGAAACGTGCATGTCTGGTCCACGTTGCCAATTTATCTGTTCTTAAATGATGCTATTCAATTTAAAGACGTTTACATTTATAACACTCGGTGAGTGTCACTGCTGGTGGACCAAGAGTCCCCGAGGGCACATGTAGCCAAGTTCGATCAACTTCGGTTGATCGTCTGTCTTTTTAACGCATTTGAAATTTTCTGTTACAAAATTTCTCGAACATTCTGAAGCATCATATCCCACTTATTCTGCTACGTCTTTTCGTACATTTTTTGGACATAATAATTTTCATACTTTTTGGCCATATTACATTGTTTAGACTGAGGATCACTGACGAGGGTTTAGTACCCGAAACGTGCATGTCTGGTCCATGCTGTAAATTAATCAGGTCTTAAATGATGCTATTGAATTTGAAGACGTTAAACATTTGAACTACTTGGTAAGTGTCACTGCTGGTGGACCAAGAGTCCCCGAGGGCACATGTAGCCCAGCTCGATCAACTTCGGTTGATCGTCTGTCTTTTTAACGCATTTGAAATTTTCTGTTACAAAATTTCTTGAAATTTCTAAAACGTCGGTCCTGTAGCATCATATCCCACCTATTCTGCTACGTCTTTTGGTACATTTTTTGGACATAATATATTTCATACTTTTTGGCTATATCACATTGTTTAGACTGAGGATCACTGACGAGGGTTTAGTACCCGAAACGTGCATGTCTGGTCCATGCTGTAAATTAATCAGGTCTTAAATGATGCTATTGAATTGAAGGCGTTAAACATTTGAACTACTTGGTGAGTGTCACTGCTGGTGGACCAAGAGTCCCCGAGGGCACATGTAGCCAAGCTCGATCAACTTCGGTTGATCGTCTGTCTTTTTAACGCATTTGAAATTTTCTGTTACAAAATTTCTTGAAATTTCTAAAACGTGGGTCCTGTAGCATCATATCCCACCCATTCTGCTACGTCTTTTCGTACATTTTTTGGACATAATAATTTTCATACTTTTTGGCCATATTACATTGTTTAGACTGAGGATCACTGACGAGGGTTTAGTACCCGAAACGTGCATGTCTGGTCCATGCTGTAAATTAATCAGGTCTTAAATGATGCTATTGAATTTGAAGACGTTAAACATTGTTCCTGGTTATCAATCGGTAAATGTGACTAGCTTATTCAACAGACCACAAAGAAGACCTCAAAGTCATGGCATTCGTAAATATAATAGACCTGAGATACATAGTTTCTCCTTCGATGACTTGGTTCCATTTTTTAATGAGCCTCTAGGCCTGCATTATATTCGTATCAAGTTACACTCTGTTCGTTTACGGAAGTTACACGAAATCTACGAATATACGAAGGACCTAACATTTACCGATACACGTTCCCCAGAATACAGACTACAAGGAGTCATTTTGAGAACATTTTGAGGAACCAGCGATGAAACGTTGTTTGTTCTGAGATTCCTATGCAGTTTAGGTATGCAGTATAAGTACGGAAAATTGTTTGTGTCGAAGCCAAATGAAGCGAGAGCTGATTTGTGATAATCTATTATTTCAGGGGCAGAAAGATTTATGTGGGTGTAAGTGGGATTTCCAGGTGTCGAATTTAAACCCAACACTTCAACTAGACTGTCGAAATAGTAATTTTTGCAAGTATATGTGTAATTATTTGAGGCTCTGTCTGCTGATGTGATGACATAATGTTCTTTGAGGTAATGTCTTTAAATTCAATAGCATATTTAAGACCAGATAAATTTACAGCATGGACCAGACATGCACGTTTCGGGTACTTAACCCTCGTCAGTGATCCTCGGTCTAAATAATGTAATATAGCGAAAAAATGTGAAATTATGATGTCCAAAATGTACCGAAAGATGTAGCAGAATGGGTGGGATATGATGCAAGTAAGCTCTGTGATAACATCAGGGTCTTTAAATATAGACGCGAATCTGGTGTTCATAGTTGATTTTAATCGCTAAATTCGGTAGGTAAGCTCTGTGATAACCTCAGGGTCTGTAAAGATAGACTCGATTCTTGTGTTGAATTTAATCGGTAAATTCGACACATGCTTCATGGACAACTCTGCTTATAGGGGGAATTTGAAAATGGCCACCAAATAGTATCCTATTACTATGTAAAATGTAATAATTACTGGATATATCAAGTGTAGCACAATTTATCATTCTCTTAAGGGCCAAGAAATCCATATCTGGTGTCAATTTGCTTATTAGTTCATTAAAGGATTACCATAAAATTAATCCTTACTTCAATATTCACATTTCGTTACGAATAACTATGGTGCATCTTATTTGTGATCACAAAGGTGGTATAATCAATGTCTTATGTCCTCTTGTCGATATGAGCTTTCACATGCTCTTTTTTTTTTACATAGATTGCACATTCTCAAACCGTAGAAGTGAAAGATCTTTTTTTATGATACAGATAAAAATTAATGGCAAATATTGTATGTTTTAAGAGAGGGGGATAAGAGTCGACCTGAAGCAAGAATCTACACAATAGGGCTATGGATTGTCAAAATACCACGTCACTTAAGTGATTGTCCTATTTGAAAGTCTGCAAAAGGAATTCAAAGGAGCAAACTTCTTCCAGGATTACTGCGTGATCTGTATTCTTGACATATACAAATGTATCATTATCCCTGTCACTGTTCTTTTGACTTGTTTAGTGCTGTTCTGTTCTAGATTCTTTTTTCAAGCTGGTCACACTGAATACGTCTTACTCTTCAACCAAATGCTCTCTGTATAAGAAACTATTTGGAATGAATGGTAAACGTCTTCAAATTCATTAGCATCATTTAAGAGCAGATTATTTTACAGCATGGACCAGACATGCACGTTTTGGGTATCTAACCCTCGTCAGTGATCCTCAATCTAAACAATGAAATATGACCAAAATCTGTGAAAATTATGTCCTAAACATACCGTTAGACGTAGCAAGATGGCTGGGATATGATGCTACAGGACGCAGGTTTGAGAAATTTGAAAAACATTTTGTAAGCAGAATTTTTTCTCTAAGGCGTTTGAAGAAACGACTAACCGAAATTGATCGAACTTGGCTACATGTGCCCTCGGTGACTCCTATTCCACCAGCAGTGACACTCACCATGTGGTACAAATGATAAACGTCTTCAAATTCTATAGCATCATTTAAGATGAGATAAATTTACAGCATGGATCAGGCATACACGTTTAACTCTGTGTAAAGATATGATATAGAAACAACCTTCAAATTGTACGGAACACTGATATTCAAGACAATTGCTTTCAAGATTTCACCCACTTGAGTTTTATCATGCCAAAACATACGTTGTACCCTTTCATCTTTCCATAATTGAAGACCCGTCAGATTTAATTTTGAATCATTGTAGAGAAAAACGGAGGGAATCTCCAACCAGCAGTAGCAATTATCCTTAGATGTCATCATAGCAGATTAAATTTTGAAAGGCCTTTTCATTTACAAACTTAACTGACCTAGTGAAGGAAAAGGAGTGTGCTAACCCTGTTACTAAAGTCGATTCAGCAGCCCCTCTCTACATAGAAGAATACATTGTATGCACCAGACATATATGGTTCGGACAATGAATGCTTATTAGTGGTACCTCAAGCCAAAATGATTCAAATAGCATAAATATTTAATGTTGTTATGCCACATTCGAAGACATTCTATTCTTACAAAGTTTCATTTTTTATAGTATAAATAGGATAAAGATGCAAGGTTCAGGTACATTTCATCATTAACGTTATAGCTAAATATAATAGATAGCTCAACTCAAGATCAATTACACAAAGGGATCGTTATGTGAAGAAAACAACAAACACATGCTATTGCATTCTTGCCGATTGGGAAAAAAGCCATACAGGCCAAGCAAAGTAATGACCATGATGGTCAAAAGAGCCAAAATAGCCAAGTTACCTCGAGTTTACTTGCTTACAATAGAATCCCCTGTGTCAAACAAACTGGTCTTTCATGATCAATAGGAAAACTTTATTTTTGTTTTTGAGTACCATTTTTAATCAAACAAATGAAATGTTCATCTTTGCATTACATTTTGACGAATCATAGTCTGTTAAAGTTGAAACCATCCAATCTTATATGTCTCTCTTGCTTAGTTTTCATCATATTGAAAGTCTTGTAAAATATTGCTTGTAATATTTCTTTTTAGAAAAATACAATATTCACACATTGATTTATTACAGTCCTGGAACCCACTTGTTTGACATAAAAGTGAAAAGGATAGGATGTGGGATGCAGGATGTACAAAATGAAGGATAGCAAGTGGATAGAATCTTATCACATCCCATCCCATCCTATCATATCCTATCTTATCCTACACTATCCTATGACAAATATGGATAATGACCATATCCCTGTATACAGCACAAAATCGATAATTCAGAAAATCAGAAACCGAAGGCATACAAAATCAGGATAAAACAGAAACCAAAGCGCGAATAAACAAAAACCTCCACCACATGAAAAGAAGCGAACTCCCGATATGGGAGTGAGATCAGGTGCCCAGGAAGAGTAAGCATCTCCTGCTTGCATGAATCACCCGCCGCTTCAATTCGGTAGAACTGTCACATCCGGTTACTTCCATTTCGGAAGACATAGAGTACAATCTTTGGTTGGATGGTTTAAATGGTCTATGACAGAATATCATCCACCATTCTGGAGAGTGGGACATCATAGTTTATTACGAGTTCCCCATATCGACCATAGAACTTCCTCAGTGACGATGTTAGTCGGTCACAAACATATCCCTGAATGAGAAGCTTATCTGAAAGACGCCTAGCTCTCAGAACAAAATCCGTATATTTGGTACTTGCTCTGGCATAACGTATCAACCGAGATATGAAAACGCTATAAGAAGGCGATGAAGGGATGTTGCTACTCAGAAAAGGAAAGTTTGTAATGCTGAAATTGAAGTCGTCACGTTTGTCATAGAGTGAGGTGTTCATGTGATCATCAGTGTCGTAGGACAACATTATGTTCAAATAGGATGCTGAATTATTTGTCTCTGTAGTTTCTTTGACTTCAAGCTCCGAAGGATATATACTGCTGAGGTAATCCGCGAAATTTGTTTCCTATCCACCTTAATCCTAACCATTTCTATCCTACATCCTATCTTATCCTAGATCCTATCCACCTCGTTCTTCAATCCAATATTTCTTTTTTTATTCTTAAGTTTTAAGCAGACAAGCATACTTATTTAAATTCATTGAAATTCATAATTGATTTAATGGGTAAAATCTATTGTAATTGAAATAAAAACAAACTTGGAGGTTTGTTGTGATATTTTTGATTCGTTCACTGCAAGTGCAAAAATGATATATTATCATTTAAATAATTTAAGTTTTAATGAAATAAGTAAAAACCAGCAAACAATTACCAATAATTTAGTACTTATGCATTTTAAAAATTGTATCAAATCATTCAGTTTATATCATAATCTCGCTAAAGGTGATGAGAAGTAGATAAATGTGGATAGGATGTAGGATAGGATAGGATGAACGATATGATAGGATGTATGATAGGATTAGATAGAATTGGATTGGAGTTGAATAAGGTGGATAGGATAGGATGGGATAGGATAGGATGGGATAGGATAGGATAGAGTGGCCATGGATAGGAGGTAGATGTAGGATGGTGGATAGGATAGAATTGTCAAACAAGTGGTTTGCAGTAATGGTACTTGACCAATCTACAGTCTTGAACAAGCGCATCCTTGAGACTTGCACTCTGACTGACTGTGACGACGGGACTCCATGACGGGCCCTGTCCAAACCTCTTTAGAAAACACAGGGCCCCGACCACCTGTCCTCTCTGAATGTCAGTCGGACTCCTCGGGTGATTACATACATGAGCTCGCTACAGCCGGCAGAGCACGGACTGTATTACGCATGCCCTCTTTTTATATCCATTTACATATTCATCTGTGTCTATGGGGCCTCTGCGTTTCGCGGTCTTGTTTGTGTGATGTCATCTTACAGTGAGGAGGTTGTTTTGCACCACAATTGTACGTTCTTCGAGACCTCTGGGTAATTGGAGAAGTGAGGGGGTTGTGCGCACGTAATCCAGGATAACCACACCATTTGCTACTTGCGTGACAGATGGCCGAACAAAGTCGGCACCAGTTACCCATTGGTCTCGTCGGTGTATGTGTAGTCTTTTGTGTTTGATGTTTACATGTCGTGTGTCTCTTTTTCGTCTCATGCTGTACTTGTCTTTTGTGTTTTTGCATCGGGTGTTTTGGTGTTTTACTGTTGATGCTGCAACGGGGTCTTGTTGGAGATCTCCTCCCTTCTTTCTATATTTACTTATTGTTTCTTCCGTATTATTCTTAGTTCCCAACTAAGATTGTAATCTTGAAGTAAGCATATATAAGCTCAAGTCGTAGCAAGATCCCTGCGAAGGAATACTTAGACCCTCAAATAACTAATGCGATTAGTTGTACTAACTTTTTCTACTGAAAAAAAAAATCAAATTAGAATAAATGTATTGAAAAATCAATGCAACTTCAAAAAGGATGTTTAACAGAAACTTTTATTGAGATCTACACATTGCACCATAATGAGAATTAGCTCAAAATGTCAAAATGACATTGGAAATAATTTTGTTGACATTCAAATCCCCTGACTTGATTTGCAACACTCTAATTTTTAAAGAACTTAAATTTCACCTATTGCTGGAAGGCATTTGGCAACCATTTTGAATTTCCCCCAATAAGCAGAGTTTACCCTGAAACATGTTTCGGCTGAAAACAACCAAAACAGCAAAATAAATGTATTCTAGGACAATGCAACTGCAAATAAGACATGTTACACGAAAGGTTTATTGAAATTTTCATATTGTACCATAATGAGGTAGAAATTTGGCGGCCATCGTAATTTTTTAGTCCTGAATGAACCCCTGATTTGATGTGACACACTTATATTTAAAGAGAAGGGAGGAGATCTCCAACAAGACCCCTTTGCAGCATCAACAGTAAAACACCAAAACACCCGATGCAAAAACACAAAAGACGAGTACAGCATGAGACGGAAAAGAGACACACGACATGCAAACATCAAACACAAAAGACTACACATAAACCGACGAGACCAATGGGCAACCGGCGCCGACCTTGGACGGCCATCTGTTACGCAAGCAGCAAATGGTGTGGCCATCCTGGACCACGTGCGCACAACCCTCTCACCTCTCCAATTACCCAGAGGTCTCGTAGAACATACAATTGTGGTGTAAAACAACCTCCTCACTGTAAGATGACATCACACAAACAAGACCGCGAAACGCAGAGGCCCCATAGACACAGATGAATATGTAAATGGATATAATAAGAGGGCATGCGTAATACAGTCCGTGCTCTGCCGGCTGTAGCGAGCTCATGTATGTAAATACCCGAGGAGTCCGACTGACATTCAGAGAGGACAGGTGGTCGGGGCCCTGTGTTTTCTAAAGAGGTTTGGACAGGGCCCGTCATGGAGTCCCGTCGTCACAGTCAGTCAGAGTGCAAGTCTCAAGGATGCGCTTAAAGAAACATTTTAATTTCATCTATTGATTGAAGGCATTTGGCGGTCATTTTGAATCTCTGCCGATAAAAAGAAATGCCCAAGGTTGCCAGAGTAGCAACCAAGCTAGAATCGTTCAGTACTATCCCACAGATAAGAATCATAAAAAAGTTCATAGAAAAGGACATTTCTAGGTCGGCCATATGCTATATAAGGTTGTCAAATCGATTATGAGGAAGCGTGATATACATATTTGAAAAGACGTATGAAGAAATCGTATCGGCTTGAAAATTTCTAGACTTTATTTTACCAATCATATCCCCTGAATTTTTAATAGACCAAAATAAATTTACATCACTTCTGTTTAGAACAGTTTCACAATATTTTGCTACGTGTTCCTTTGTCGCCGTTAATGCTTACGTCAGATTTCTAGACAAAATCGTAGTTGAGCAGTTGATAGACATAGCAATGTATCGAAATTAGTAAGGTGACTTGTATACTCATGGTATGCAGTATTTTGTAGTACGATCCAATTTAGAAATAGGGATGTTGAATGAAGACATTTCACTGTTATGTTTGCTCAAACTGTTAGGGACACTTTCATTGCATTTGATATAAGTATTTGTAGACGAACGTTCCGAAACTTAAGTTCACATACATCTATAGTAATGTCAAATAACCAGGACATTCAATCCATAAATATCGAATAATTGTTTTGAATACCACTTTGATATTGTTCTATTATTAGTCCCGGTATTCTAGTTATCTCAGTAAATCTATGAAGCAAGATATCGTAGTTATATCATTGTTCCGATGGGGCTCCATGTCATGTGGCATTGCGATAAGTTCCGACTTATCAGTTCCCCGCAATTCGACATTGAGAGGAATAAAACAAGATAAATTTCTGCTAGATAGTCAGATGCCATGCATCATAAATATTTGCAATCACCCAATTGCAATCAATGTACCTTGGGTGTACTGGGATGTCAAAATGTCAAAATACGGGAGTATAAGAATTTCATGTTAAGTTCTTATCATGGAAACACTCCATTATTTCATATTGCAATTACCCTGGAGCTTCTCGGTTGTCAAAATAGAAAAAGCAATTTCGAGAGAGTCTGAAGAATTTGCCTGAAGAATACATGAATTCTTGGAATAAGCTTAACTTAGAGTAAAGAAACCTTGTTTGATTTTTCTATCTTGTTACCTTTTTTGGAGAAAATCGACATAAGCATCATGTACAAATATAAATATTGAAATATGTATGTTCTAGGGTGATAATGTTTGCACCATGTTTTTATTTCAACAGAAATTGTATTATAAGTGATGTTTGAGACCAAAAGATATAGTCATGTAGGTGATATATGAAGATTGAAGTTATAAACATTATCGAAAATGAGTTGAGGACAGAGCAATTCAATCTGACATGTAGATATCCCTTTGTTTCAGAATACTATGACAAATACTATAAACAATTCTGACATGACTTGAGATTTTCTCCCTAATTGTAATATAGAACTCGCCTGATGTAAATTCTCCAACAAATTTCCAGTTCCCTAAGTTCCGCCCATTCACGTGCTATATAGATTTCGTGCAGAACAATATTAGACTAGAAATAACAACTAGCTAGCTGTGATTTATTGTCCAGTAATTCCCCTCGTTGCATGAACAAATGAAATTATAACCTCGCCGCTTGGCGGCTCGGTGACAATTAAATTGGTTCATGCGACTTCGGGAATAACTGGACAACAAACCACGGCTATTTCTTAAATCTATTATTATTGTGAAGCGTGGGAAGCGTGGACATCAATAATGCGTTAACATAAATGGTTAAGGAAGATCCTGACGATAATCACAACAACATCGCTTTATCGCCGCTTCGTCCAGGTGCTACACGAAACCTCTTTCCATTTTGCTTACGAAAATATTAACTCGCATCAAGCAAGGTCTTCAAACACACTGCGAGACAACTTATTCCAGAAATGGAATCAAACAGATGTAAAGCCTAAAGAATTCTAAGGAACTTTTGGAAAAATTTAATCAATTTCAATCATATAACAAGGATAAGGTCTTTCGATTTTCCACGCTCTTCACTACCATCCCATGCCAAAAATTACAAAACAGACTTGTCAATATTATTCTTAACAACGTTCTATCGAAAAATGGTAATAGGAGAAACAAATACCTTTTCATAAGGCGGGAGGATACTTATTTCTGGAAGGAACACTCTGATTCTGACAAAAAGTATACCGAAGACGATATCATTCGGATGCTTGAGATTTTGATTGACAACATTTTTGTGGTATTTGGAGGAACCGTATTCCAGCAGATAATCGGCATCCCCATGGGTACCAATTGCCCCCACTGCTTGCGGACTCATTCTTATATTCATATGAAGCTGATTTCATGAAGACCTTGCTCTCGACTGGGCGAAGGCACCTCGCATCTCAGTTTAATTCTACGAAGAGTACGTCATTATATTAGAACCTATAAAACATTTAAAGGCAATGGTTCAAAATTGGTAAGTATGAAAGTAAGGAATCTCCAACAGAACTCGGTTGTAGCACCAACAGCAACACACCAAACACCCCAAGTGAAAACGCAGAGAAGACAGACACGGCAAGAGACAAGGAACATCAAAAGAAACATCAAACATCGAACACAAAAGACTGCCCATAAACCAACGAGACCCTTGTTCAATCGGTGCCGACTTAGGACGGTCATCAGCCACGTTAGTAGCAGATGGTGTGAATGGTTATTCTGAATTACGTGCGCACAACCCTCCCACTTTTGTGGTTACCAAAAGGTCCTGACGAACGCACAATTGTTGTGTAAAGTAGCCTCCTCACTGTAAGATGACAATTCAAACAAGACAGCATTACACATGGGCCCCAGCAACACAGATGAATATAGAAATATATAAATAAAATGGGGATGGGGTTGGTGAGCGGGTAGGGGCAAACGAAATGTTATTCGTGCTCTGCTGGCTGTAGCGAGCTGAAACATGTTATCACCCGAGGAGTCCGACCGACATTCATGACACACCTGATTTTAAACAGTTTACTAAATTATAATAGTGGTTTTCAAACATTTGACTTTTTCATACGTGCAGTAAGCTACATGTAGCAAGTCTTGGTTGCTTAGCAAATTTTAATTTCTAAATTTCCATAGCAACCATTCTTGGATGACGGAAATGTTTGAGATACATATTTGCAATGTTACTCAAGTACCAATGATGATAATTTAATATTCGAAATTCGTGTCTGATGTATAAAGATTAAGGTGGCTCAATAATCCAAGAATTCTTTGTCAGAGGAGAAAAAAATATTATGTTTACTTAACATTGATATCTGTTGATTTATATTTGTAATTAATATAACATATCATCGACCATTTGACTGACCAGTGGTCCTCTGAATATACATATATAAACCAACCCCGAGATATGTCGCAAAACAATGAATTTTGATAGATAAAAACATGTTATATTGATAATGATTCCAGATTGAAACCATTCTTGTGATCATTTTCACCATAATATCATCAAATATGTATATTTCTTTATAGATAATGCTTTCAAAGAGTGAAATAGCTAAAACTGTTCCAGAGAAGTACATTTTAGGTACCCCCCACCCCAAAATAAACATCTAAAAAAAGTACTCAGTACCCTTATTTGACATCGAAGTGATAAGAAGTCTTTGTCAGAAGTTATTTTCTTTTACATATTTCTCAACGACAAACTCTGTCCTTCGAAGAAATATAAAAAAGTACATGTTATCGTTCATTCTGATTTAAAATATTTAATTGTCATAGTACCGATTTTGTAACAATTTGCAACAAGTCAATTAAAATGCCCTGTTCTCTTAGTTGAGATTATAACGATGAAAATATTTGTTAAAAACTGTTATAATTGACATATTTTTCAAGATCAGACTCTAATCTTTAAACAAAAGTACAAGACGTTCCGTTTTACCTCGTTTCCATATTGTAAAAATCTACTTGATTTATGCCGGACAGACGACAGACGACGGACGGACGTCGCGCTATGACAATAGCTCAGGTGAGCTAAAAATCAGATACTCTGAGTCGAAATTAATCTTTCCCAACATTCAGTGAAAGTTTCAAATTCTGATACAAGGAAGAATACTTACACAATTATAATTTATTATCGAAATTAAATATAAGAATAAACAAGTTTACAAATGATTTGTCGAGAAAATAAACAAGAAAAGGAAAGAAACATGTGTACTTCTAAACATCCTTGGCAAAGCGTTATTCGACCTTGTCTTTTGTAAACTCACCTTTCATGTTTTGTTAATGTCAGTTAAATGAGTTTTGTCAAATAAAGTTCAAGTTCAAGTCAAAGCTTAAAAAAAGGTTTTGGTCAAAATTTCATATCTGATTCCGTCAATCTATTTAGAGATATGGAATATATATAAGAGAAATAGAACTAAAGTAATCGGAAGCGATTTTAAACATTTTGACGTTCAAGGTCAATAAGTGGACGTCAATCCCCTCCCTCGTTCTCGATAATGCGTGCAGTTATGTGTGAAATGGATATATCTTTGATCAAAGCTGGGTTAAAACTAAAATTCATTCGCTTAAATTTTTCAATTAGGGAAACTTTATTCGATAACATCTTGTTGCAAAGTACGGAAATTGACAAAATTGAAGAAAAATTTTCTAAACCAAAGATCATTAGAGAAACCAAACTTGAAATATCTTATCTATGATATCGCTAAAATCTCCAAGAAATATCTTGTTTTATCATGAACTTAAGTTTACCTTCTTGAATTCGTTCATAGGCAACAGGCTGTTGAATTTCCGCCGATTACGTTCTAAAAACGATACGTTTACGTCGTTAGCCAGGGTGTCTCACTTACGGGATATTTTTGTATATATGAATTAAACGATAAATTTGACTAAACATTTATTACACTCAGATTGTAGATGATGATTTTCTGTTACCATCGATACCAAACATGTCGAAATCCGTCAAGAAACAAGCGAATTACGGAGGAGTTTGAAGGCTGAAAACTAAAAAAGGCCACATATAAAAGTACTGCTCTCGATATCTGATGACGTCAAACGATTATTGAGCCTCCTTAAATTGAAATTTTCTTCAAGGAGGTATAGAGCTGGAACACTTCCGTATTATTATCAAAAATATAAAATGAGAAGCCTCAGATTACGAATGATTTGAGATCGGAGTAGATTACAGAAAGTAACGGTGGATTTGGATTCCACTCATTTGTCTCATCCTTATGCCCTTTGCCGTGTGGAGCTTGTAAAAAAGTTCCCCGCGAGGGGTCTGACAGTAAGTGTTTTGAATATTTTCCCCTGACATGGTCGCCATATAGATATAACATCAGACAGTGCATATATGTTTTGGATATTGTTTTCGTGTTCATGCGTGAACATCGACGGCGGGTGCAGCTATCCAAACAGGGGATGCTTACTCCTTCCAGGCACCTTGTCCCATCTCTATCTTGCTAGGGGTCCGTCGACGCTCAATGATGTGCTCTATTATGAGTGCTGTTGAGATTATCGTCAGGATCTTCTTTAACTCATTAAGATTCTTTCTAAATCGAGGAAGATGTATGCACTAATTAAAATTTCAGTAAACATGGAAAAGTACTGGATCATTGAATGTTGTGATCAACAATGTTGAATGAGATATTCAATGGTTCTTTAGAATAACAAAGAATATATATATTTGTATAAAAGAAACATTTTTTATAAAGTCTTCGCGATTGATGTAGAACAATTGAAGTAATGAGCATGAGTTATATATGTACGCAAAAGAACAGTTTTAATGTATATTTGGCTATAAAGAGTGGCTATAATGTGTTTAATTAGAAAAATAATGACAGCACGCCCATCGCGCTTTTGGCGGGAAATCCCGATTTACCCATATGATCACTCAAATACATGAATTTCTCATTAAAAACTGTTTTATTTATTCCTTTTATGCTTAAAAATATTTAAAAGTATACAAATAGAACGAATAAAATGGAAAAATAACGCCAACACAGAGCCGATATTGATATTTTGCATTTATTACAGCATTAAGGCGGACTTTATCTTCATGAAGAAAATTCCAAACCAATACTTCTCCACGCGACACATGTTTCGAATATTAAATTCTCATCAGTGATGCTTCCAGCGGAGTCACCAAAATTAATTTCACTAGCGCCCTGTTTAATTTTTGAATTTAGATTTGTACATTTACTTTACAGAGAGTGCGCGGCTCCAAATTTCCTGTAGGATCGATTCAGTAGCATATCCACATAAAATATATGTTCAAAATAGGATTGGAGGGATGGTGCTATGAGTTTAACCTCCTTTAATTTCGGTGATAGTTTTGAATGGAATGACAAGTTTTCGAAAAATAATACATATGATGTCAAATCGATAAAGGGCCAAAACAAAGCTTCTTTCAGGCGACAGAGCTGGAAAGACGTATTTGATACACTTCTCAATATCAGGTCACGGGGAACGATTTTACGATTTAACGATTTTCACACTGCAACATGACATAAGTGTTTATATTAATAAAACGGAAGTGTTCCAACTCTATACCTTCAGGAAGAAAATTCCAAACCAGTTCTTCTGCACCAGACACGCGTTTAGAATATTTTTTTAAATTCCATCAGTGATGCTTCCAGCGGAGCCAACAAAACTCATTTCAGTAGCGCCCTGTTTAATTTTTGAATTTTGATTTGTACATTTACATTACAGAGAGTGCGCGGCTCCAAAGGGGTAGGGGCAAAATAAGCCGTTTTTGGCTCCATTTTTTTGCCATTTTCAAAAATTGTTTTCATACTATTTTTTATCTTTCAAATAAGATTAGATATATTGTTGTTTATTGAAACTGAATTGAAAATAGATATAATCAACTAATATGAGTGTTATTTCCCGCCAAAATTGCCAACTTCTATGGAAATTAGTGGTAAAATGATAACAATCAGATTTTAACATAATAGTTTAGGGTATATATAGAGCAAGCGCATGTAACAAAGTTATACTTTCCATGTACGTTCAGAATATAAAAAGGAATGTCCCATATGAGTATGAACCTGTTACTAGTGCTCTAGGGCTTACAACTGTAGGTATGTGTGTCTCTTGTAAAAATTCTGAATTTCAAATGTAAAGACATAGTGCTCAACTTTTAATCATTTTGCCCTAAAAGGCAGAGTTTTCGAAAAATCACATAAAATTTGTTATTTTTTGTTCAGAAGAAGCATAATGAATAAGAAAATGGAACTTTTTTATAATTTTTGATTGGGCCAAAAATGGTCACTTTTGCCCCTACCCCTTTCCTGTAGTATATCGTATCGTATATCGTGTTTCCCTCTAGGTCTGCGAACTAAATCATTTTTTATAGGCCGTACTGTTAACAAAATTCCAAGTAGCTTCTATATCAACATTCCTGGCCATGCATGTTTTATACCGATTTGTTCGTTGATTAAAGCATAATACAAAACTAAATAAAAAACATAGCCTGACTGGCTTGTTTTCGTGCTATTTGCGACACAATGTACCCTGCGGTGAATCAAAAATATTCCCGCCCCTGTCCCCTTTAGCGAATTTGAAGCTAGGGATAAAATCCGGGCATCGACATTTTAATTGCAATTATTTTTACTTATATATATATATATTCAAACCTTTATTTTTTTATTTTTTATTTTAACATAATTGATAGCAATCACATCTTCTGTCACCTTTAGAATAACAGTCCCCCTCACCCTACAGGTTTTTCTCTAATTAGAGCAGGCCTTTCAGTTGACTCTAAATGAAATTCCGTACATCAGGTACGTTTTTTTCCTCCGGGGGGAATTCGTTTAAAGGGTAAACACCAAATTCCAAAAAATCACCATCGAAAGGCTAACCAATCCTTGAAAAAAAAATATTAAACAGAATTTCCTCATGTGATAAAAAAAATTGGACACGGAGACAACATGGGCTTTAGGGAAATATTATTTCATACTGCTCATTGACTAAAATATGAAAATGGAAACTATGTATAACAAATTGTTGAAACGATAATAAAAAGATGCACATATTAATTTCTAGAAATATGAAATTTGAGAACCATTGTAAAATCAAGAGGCGTGTTGTATGTTAAAAGAAATCACAATCGGAAATATATATTGAATTTGAAGACGTTTAACATTTTTTTGGTTTTGCATTATTCAACGTTACGTATTTTTATGAAAGACCGACTTTCAAACTTGCAAGTAAGGAAGGGATCTTCAATAACACCTGGTTGCAGTACCAATGTTAAACGTCTTCAAATTCAATAGCATCATTTAAGAGCAGATAAATTTTCAGCATGGACCAGACATGCACGATTCGGGTGCTTAACCCTCGTCAGTGGAATGTAATATTGCCAAAGAGTGTGAAAAGTATTATGTACAAAAATTTACCGAAAGACGTAGAAGGATAGGTGGGTCATGATGCTACAGGACCCACTTTTTAGAAATTTCAAGAAATTTTGATAACAGAAATTTTCGAATGCGTTGAAAAGACAGACGATCAACCGAAGTTGATCGAACTTGGCTACATTTGCCCTCGGGGACTCCTGGTCCACCAGCAGTGACACCCACCAAGTGGTTCAAATGTTAAACGTATTCAAATTCAATAGCATCATTTAAGCAACATCGAAACCCCAAAACGTCCGCTGCAAAAAGACAAAGCAGACACGCA
The DNA here is from genome assembly GCA_028142955.1 of Pinctada fucata. Lineage (NCBI taxonomy): Eukaryota > Metazoa > Mollusca > Bivalvia > Pterioida > Pteriidae > Pinctada > Pinctada fucata. Next base: position 40,504,913 of record AP027112.1, on the reverse strand, counting down.
CAGAGAGAGACGCAAATGATACAAAGAACGCAAAATCACATAGAAACATAAAACACAAATGACTTCACATAAACCAACGACCAATGGATATTCGGTGCCAACTAAGGACGACCATCTGCCACGTTAACAGCAGACGATGTCGTTATCTGGATTACGTCCACACAACCCTCCCACATTTGCGATTACCGAGAGGTCTAGAAGAACGTATAATTGTGGTGTATATAAAATAACCTCATCACTGTAAGATGACCATTCAAACAGACAGCATGGCACAGGGACCAAATGTAACACTCAGATGTATATGAAAATGGATATAAAACATAAGGCGTGCGAAATACAGCCCGTGCTCTGCCTGCTGTAGCGAGCTCATGCATTTATCACCCGAGGAGTCCGACTGATATTTAGAGAGGACAGGTTCTCGAAAGAGGTTTGGACAGGGCCCGTCATGGAGTCATGTCGACGTCGTCACAATCAGTTAGAGTGCAATTCTGCTATTTACGTGGCAGATGGCCGTCCTAAGTCGGCACCGGTTGCCCATTGGTCTCGTTGGTTTATGTGTAGTCTTTTATGTTTCATGTTTCTATGGTGTGAGTTGGTGTTCCTTGTCCCTTTTGCGTCTCTTTCTGTGGGTGGCTGTTCTGTGCTTTGCATGGGTGTTTTGGGATTTTGCTGTGGGTGCTGCAACCTAGTGTTGTTGGAGATCCCCTCCTTTCTTTCTTAAGATTGCACTGATACAATGCTGTAGATAGGTCCATTAAGAAGCCAAGTGTCCGCTTGTGACAGAAGAATCATATCCACGATATATTTACATGTAAGATATGTATACCCATCAAAAGGCCTACCCATACAATAGGACGAGAAGCCTCACAATAGAAATAATCAAAGAGGTCGGAATAGACGTGCTTTGGTCATAAAGATGAGCTTTATTCAAGTTTTAAACCGACGAACAAGGAGCGATAACTCTCAAGAGGATCCCTACATACCACTGTACGGAACAAGTTATTAAATATTGCTCAGTAAAACATAGCCAATATATGCATGATTACCCATTTATTATGCAATATCTTTCGTGGAACACTGACATAGAAAACATGAAAAAGGTAAGATAAATTGTAGACGAAACATTTAATCGAAGCACTGGATAAAGTTTAATGCAATGAATAATGTTAATGGTTCTTTTGAAAACAAAACACATGTCTTAGTTTGTATAAAAGCACACTAACTAATCGAAAACAAGCGATTGATCTGGTACCAATGAAATTATACTCTTGAATCAGAACAAATGATAAGAAGTGTAAAGAAGATACATCCATATTTGTCAACCAGTGTAATCTGGAGTAAATACTATAAAAAGCGATGTCTTTGCTTTCTATATATTATCTTGATATTTCACTTAATGGTCATCCATTTATTTTAGACTCAGCCTTCGTAACAGGCGAACAATGCATATCAATCCACTCATGCTTCTAAACTCAACCTTTGTAACAAGCAAAATATGAATACCAATCCACTCAAGCTTCTGGTAAGTGTGCCGCTAGCCTGATTTTCTGAAAACAAAACAAAGCAAAATGAGACTTAATTCTATAGTATGTATTCAACAATCTTCATGTCATTTTCATTGATGTCCTTGTCGCAATAATTGCGTTTTGATAAAAAATCTGTTTTAGTGTTGTTATTTTAAAAATAAAGAAATAATTAGATAAACATAAACTCTGATTTGTGTGAAATAATAAACCTGACAAATATACGCATTACACGAGATGTTTATATACCAGAAGAAAAAAAAACCAGATATGTGCTTTGAAAGATAAAATTAATTATGCTGAGTTCCAATCAATCTGAGTGACTTTATGATGGGCATATTGTGACAAATATGGATAATGACCATATCCCTGTTTACAGCACAAAATCGATAATTCAGAAAATCAGAAACCGAGGCATACGAAATCAGGATAAAACAGGAACAAAAGCAAACAGACAAAAACCTCCACCATATGAAAAGAAGCGAACTCCCGATATGAGAGTGAGACCAGGTGCCCAGGAAGAGTAAGCATCTCCTGCTTGCATGCAACACCCGCCGCTTCAATTCGGTAGATCTGTCACATTCGGTAACTTCCATTTCGGAAGACATAGAGTACAATCTTGGGTTGGATGGTTCAAATGGTCTACGACAGAATATCACCCATCATTCTGGAGAGTGGGACATCATAGTGTATGACGAGTTCCCCATATCGACCGTAGAACTTCCTCAGTGACGATGTTAGTCGGTCACAAGCATATCCCTGACTGAGAAGTTTATCTGAAAGACGCCTAGCTCTCAGAACAAAATCCGTATATTTGGTACTTGCTCTGGCATAGCGTATCAACTGAGATATGAACACGCCATAAGCAGGCGATGAAGGAATGTTGCTACTCAGAAAAGGAAAGTTTGTAATGCTGAAATTGAAGTCGTCACGTTTGTTCATGTGACCATCAGTGTCGTAGGACAACATTATGTCCAAATAGGATGCTGAATTATTTGTCTCTGTAGTTTCTTTGACTTCAAGCTCTGAAGGATAGATACTGCTTAGATATTGACTCGTTCACTTGACCCATTATGATGTCCGTAGTCACAGTCGGTATTTAATCAACCTGTATCATATTTCTGGATTAATTCTATTGCCATCATACAAAAATGATTCCATCATGCTCATACGGTAATTTTACCATAGAATGCATATGTAGTTCAATTCAATTCAAAACTTTATTTCTTGTAACAATATTTTACATTGATATGACTTTTTATAAACATATGCAAATATAAATATAGATTTGGCGAATAAACATAGAAAATCGTGTCTACCAGCCACACTGACAGGAAGTAATAATGTAGTTAATGCTGTTCCAAAAAGAATTTGAAAAAAAAACAAACAAACAAGTAAAATAAAAAAAAAAATAAATAAATAAAATGAGCAAATTCAAAAATGTGCAATTTCAAGGGAATACCTAGAAGATTGTGTAAAACGGTAACTTTATAATCGGATAATGTCTAAATTAACATCATATAAATAAGTGTCGTCACTTCTGTATAAAGTTTCTGATAAAAAGTCGTAATTTCATTTAAGATATCCGTTGGATTCCTGATTTCCTGACCATCATTGTTATCAACTTTAGAAATTGTTTTATTCATGTAATTTCTTTTCTACAAACAGCAAAACTATTTTGTAGGTTTCTTTCCATTTTCTATCCATTTTGCTTCCATTTCTTCTTTTCTGATATCTTCTGATTTTTTATTCAAATTATCTAAAATAAAAGCTAAATCATTATCATGATGAAGATCAAGCTGTGACAAATATGGACCAAACCTGCAGAAGAAGAAGTACAAAATCGTTAATCGAAAGATTTTCTAACCAAGGGCATACAAAACTGGGATAAAACCAAAACTAAAGCAAAGGAACAGAATTAAAAAAAAAGTACAATATGAAGAGAAGTGAACTCCTTGCGAAGGAGTGAGATCAGATGCCCAGGAGGAGTGAGCATTTCCTGCTTCCATGCAACATCCGCCACTTCAATTCGGTGGAAAGGTCACAATCGGTAAATCCCACAAAGGAAGACGAAAACGTAAAAATTGGTATGTCACGGCACAAAAGGTCTACGTCAGATGATCATTTATGACTCTGGACAAGGGGACGTCATAGTTTGCTACAATTTCCCTATATCGATCATAGAACTTCCTCAGTGACGATGTTAGTCGGTCAAAAATGTATCCTTGACTGAGAAGCTTAACTGAAAGCCGTCTAGCTCTTAGAACAAAATCTGAGTACATGGAGCATAACGTATTAATTGAGAAATGAAAACGTCACATGCTGGTGACGACGGTATGTTGTTGTTCGAAATCCCCTCCTTTGTTTGCTACTCAGAAAAGGAAAATTTGTGTTATTGAAATTGAAGTCGTCACTATTTTGTCATAGAGTGAGGTGTTCATATTACCATGGACGTCAAAAGACAGTATGATACCCAAACAGGACGCAGAACTAACGGTCTCTGCCGTTTCTGTAACTTCAAGTTCAACGGGATAGATTGCGCTAAGGTTATCTGCAAATTTTGATTACTGTAATCTTTTTTAGCTATATCTTTTTCAATTTTATCTTTTTCTACCTTTTAATATTTTTCCTTTAGAACAATAAGGTAAAGTCTTTTTCCTTATATGCATGAGTAACGTTTCTAAGAATAGGTTGTCATCACTTGCACATGTAAGAGGAAGCGCATCATTTGGAATTTATACAGGGAAATATGACATAACTGCATAAGTCATAAGGCAGGATTAGATGTCCAGACAGAGTGAACATCCTCTGACTAAATGCAACACCCACCACTTATGCCAATTCTAATATGACTTGATTCTTTTTCCCTATTAAGACAACAGACGCGAGCCGGGCTCTATTCTCCAATATAGGCCCTATAGCGATAAGCCACGCCTACCCATTTTCTGAAAACAGATAAACCGGCAGGAACGGGTTTTTACCAAGAATCGATTTTGTCGTCTGTGTTTCATTGATCTAAGTTTGGTCATCATTAGAATAGAAATAAAAAATGACAAGCTGGGCTATATTGTCTCATAATGCCCTCGCGTCATCAACCAATCACATTTATCAACTCGCCGCTGACGCGGCTCGGTAATAAATGTGATTGGCTGAGGACGCTCGGGCATTATGAGACAACAGAGCCCGGCTTGTTATTTTTTATTTCTTAAATAGAGACGTGTCAGTTGGAAAAGTCGTACTCAAAAATGTCCTAGATAAGTCGCAATGAAAACAATGCCAAGGAAATTCAGTGCATGACATTGCAGCTCTAAGTATCTTCTTGTCTAAAATGCGTTTGTTTGATTTACCAATTATTATGAGAATGTTTATATGTTAAGGGAACTCAAGTGAAAACCAATCCAGATAGATTTCAAACTTTTTTCTTGTGATAAAAACAAATACTTTTTTGCATGGTGTGTTTGAGATTTTGCGAAACTTTCCTATTGACCTGAGAGCGAAGAAATTAAGTTTGTAAATACCGTTTTGGTCCTCTTTAATTGGACTGTAAATTGCTGTCCAGTTGCGCTCTCCATGTGCTATCATTGATGTTGTCAACGTCATCTTGTCTAGAACCTTATACATGTACAAATGAAAACAACACTATATCAGTGAGGTATAAAATAGTAAAAAAAAAAAAAACAACAACATACACATATTTATCTGCTGAGTGCTACCTGACATGGTCGCCATAGCACTTTCTATATTGAAATGGCCTCAGACAGTGCAGTTCATGTTTTTATATGTTTTCATTTTCGTGCATGAACATCGACGTCGGGTGCGGCTAGCCAACAGGGGAAGCTTACTCCTCCCGGGCACCTGATCCCACCTCTAGCTTGCTGGGGGTCCGTCGATGCTCCATTTGGTGTTGTATTGTGAGTGCTGTTGAGATTATCGTCAGGATCTTCTCTAACTCATAAGATTCTAGTTCAAGTATTAGATTGGTCCCAACATTTTCAAATGTATGAAACATAAAGCACTTTAAGAATCCTGCTTATTCTTAGTGAGCTTGAGAGACGAGGCTTTTTCGAAGAAATGTATTTTAAAGTTTGTTGAAGAAAATTCTTACTGAACAATTCATCTTGACAGAGGGATCGTCATCCATACGCACTATCCTATCATCGGAACCTCTCCATGCTATATCCTGACATTGAATCTCCCATACATTATACACCGTACATACTATCATCGTTATGTGTATTGTTTCCTCATAACACGATGTTCTCGGATCAACCACTGTATAACAGATATAAAATAAAATGTTAAACTTCCTTAAAATGGCTAACATCATTTAAGAATAGATCAATTTGCAGCATGGACCAGACATTTACGTTTCGGTTACTTAACCCCCGTCAGTGATCCTCAATCTAAACAATGAAATACGGCCAAATATTGAGAAAATGATTATGGATAATGTCCAAAAATGTCCCGAAAGCAAGAAGGATGGGATATGATACAGAAGTTCTGTAACATTTGAAGAAACTATCAACCGCATTTAATGTGGACTCAGCTTGAGAAGAAGAAAGTTCACTTTTGCTTTCTGAAAGTTTATAGATGCATACAGAATTAGGTGTCTTGTCCTTGTTTTCATTTACAAACAAATATGTAGTAAAAATGTTAATACATGTGAATACGTCTTACCTTTGCAGAATTTGAAGAAATCTTCTTTGAAGCGACGAAGCTGTGCAAATCCTTCAAGAATAAAAGCATTTTCAATGGACGGCAGTGATGCTATTCCACTAATCTCATCTTCTATTACATCACCAACACCAATGGCGATAATATGAACGCCATTTTGATGGGATTGTTTTGCTCTTTCAAGGGTCTTCGTGGCATCCTTTGAACGTCCGTCTGTAACCACTATTGCAACATTCTGAACATTATCGCGAGCACCCTTTGATTCACTGAACATTTCTTCATTCATAACCCTAAGCGCCTCTGCTGTGTATGTTGCACCAAACGTTTGTTGCATCGAATCCACATGTCTGAACAATTGCTGTTTCGATGTATATGTATTGAGATCAAATTCAACACTTGCATTAGTACTGAATTTAAGTAACCCTACTCTTACGTCTCCTGAATCGATGTTTGCTGGTAGTAGAACCCTCTTTATGAAACTTTTGGCTTTCTCGAAACTGGCCACAGCAACACTGATCGAGTCGTCTATCACAAACACAATGTCACTCTTTTCTTTGCAATCTACGAAATATAAAGAAAATGAAGATAAATCTAAATCAACGGTATGTACATGTACGAGGGGACACAAAACTGGATATTTAAACTTCTCTAAATCATGTTGACTTGAAGTATTACATGTACTGTAAACAAGTTTTTTTCACTTGGGGAAATGTTTGCGAAATGACCATTCCAATAGTTGGCGTGGGGTGGTAATTTTGCGAAATCAGGGTATCCCCTTCCGTCTTGATACTGTGAAATTTGCATGCGGCTTTATTATCGTGATAAGCATACGATTGCGGAAAACACAAAATTATACGCACGCTCAAACCATATTGGTAATGATTAATTATCGGAACGTGCATGTCTTCTATATTGTATACTAATAATACTAGTACAGTATGTATTTGGAAATGCTTATTTGTAGGAGTTTTTTTCAATTTAGTATCAAGTCTTTGTAAGGACAAAACTATTTTGGAAATAGCATCTAACACATTTTTATGATTTTCTAAATTCTTGGCTTGTTTTAATCACTGAATACGAAAATGACCATTTATGAACAATTACATGTCGTGGAAACGCGGTCTGGCTATGTATAGCACTACTACACTGGTCAAATAAACCATATTTGGATATAGTGCTGCAATGGAATCCACTGTAAGGGCTTATTCTTATTAGCGACTTCTTATCTTTTAAACTTCTAACTTAAGACAATTGAATAATTTTTGACATTTTTACAATGAGTCGAATCATACCCAATCAAAATACAGTCCTGCAACCCACTTGTTTGACAAAAATGTGGATAGGAAAGGATATATGATGCAGGGCGTCGGGTCGTTTCGCCCTTTTTCCCCTTCGCCCCCGGGTCGTTTCGCCCCTTTTCCCCTTCGCCCCGGGTCGATTCGCCCCTCAAGAAGGGTCGATTCGCCCCTCAAGGTGGGTCGATTCGCCCCTCAAGGTGGGTCGCTTCGCCCCTCAAATGTGAGTCGTTTCGCACCTCAAGGTGGGTCGTTTCGCCCCTCAAATGTGAGTCGTTTCGCCTCTTAAGGTGGGTCGTTTCGCCCCTCTATTTAGGAAATTTCAATACCCTCTCTGCATGGTGAGTCGTTTCGCCCTTATTTTAATTGTTGTTATTGGTGGGTCATTTCGCCCTCATTTTATAATTACTTAATTACGCTATAATATTGGGCTTATGTTGTGACATTAATATTTGTTTATTGACGGCTTTTTTGGGCTGACTGTTGATTTCATAGACATGAAATTTCGTAGGATCTGTGGATAAACGAATGAGAAACATAGGGATGAACAAATGAGAATAAAAGAAAAGAAAAATAAAATATATATATATAGATGATAAAAGAAAAAAGTAAATAGAAAAAGAAATACGTAGGTGAACAAATGAGAATAAAAGACAAAAAACAAAATTAGATTTAAAAAAAAGATAAAAAAATTAATGAAATAATCAAGTAAAGAAATATGAAGGTAATTGAACAAATGGGAAGAAAAGAAGAAAAAATGTAATAAAAATTAGAAGAAAAATAAATAAAGATGTTACGTATAGAGGGGCGAATCCACTCAAATAAATAAAAAAAGAAATAAATAGATAAAGAAATTAAGAAAAAAGATCAAATAGATAAAATAGTAAATAAATAGTTAAGTATAGAGGGACGAATCGAAAAATCTTCTAATTCAGAATAGAAGGGCGAAACGACCCACTATTCAGAGAAAGTGTTCTTAAAAAAGAGGGCGAAACGACCCGCAATGAGGGGCGAAACGACCCACGATGAGAGGTGAAACTATCCATCTTGAGGGGCGAAACGATCCGCCTTTAAGGGCGAAACGACCCACCCTGGAGGGGCGAAACGACCCACACTTGAGGAGCGAAACGACCCACCTAGAAGGGCGAAACGACCCACCTTAGGAACGAAACGACCCGGGGCGAATCGACCCGGGGCGAAGGGGAAAAGGGGCGAAACGACCCGGAACCTGATGCAGGATGTAGGATAGAAAGTGGATAGAATCTTATCCTATCCTATCCCATCCTATCCTATCCTATCCACCTCAATCCTAACCATCTCTATCCCATCCTATTCTACATCATATCCTATCCTACATCCTATCCTATCCTACATCCTATCCACCTCGTTCTTCAATCTAATCTTTCTTATTTAATTTTTAAGTTGTTAGGAGACAAGCATACTTATTTGATTAAATTCGAAAATTTCCATTGAAAAATTTCACTTGACTTAATGGGAAATATAAATTTTATTTCAATAAAAACCAAACTTGGAGGTTTTAATGTTATTTTTTTGTTTCTTTCACAGCGAATGCAAAAATGGTATTTGATTATCTAAATAATTTTCATTTTTATAAAATCCAAAAACAGCAATAATTACAGATAATTTACTTCTTATGCATAACTTTGTATCAAGTCATTTAGTTTTAATCATAATATCGCTAAAGGTGATGAGAAGTAGATAAAGGTGGATAGGATAGGATAGGATGTAGGATAGGATGTAGGATAGGATAAGATAGGATGTAGGATAGGATAGGATAGGATGTAGGATAAGATGTAGGATAGGATTGGATAGAAATAAATTTGAATGAGGTGGATAGGATAGGAAAGGATAAGATAGGATAGAGTGGATAGGAGGTGGATGTATGATGTATGATGGTGGATAGGATAGGATAGAATTGTCAAACAAGTGGGTTGCAGTACTGTAAGTAACAAAATGTCCATATTTACCTTTCTAAAGGTCGACGGCAGACTGAATAAGGGGAAGGTACATTTTCTGTCATTTCTTCACTGACTACCATAGGGTTAAATCTCTAATTGGTATCTGATTGGATCCTCCTTATCTTTTTACCAGTCTCTTTTTTCGATTGACAATTGAAACCCATCCCTATCTCATCTAATTAGCATGTCGGCATGTCTTTGATGTAACACTCAACTCGTAGACGACGTTATCTTCAAAGACGTTATACTACCCCTACCGAGCCTACACTACTCAGGTATTCATATTAATGACCGGGTGGTTGCCAACGTCGGCCTTTTAGCAAGAATAACATAAAATATCTGCCTGTTAAATCTACTACTGGCATATGAACAGACATATGTAATATGATATACAGAATCACCCCCCCCCCCCCCTCCACACCCTTTAAAAAAACCCCACATCGTCGGACTTTATTTTGTTTTCCCAAAGTTTGTGGTAAAAAATGGTTATCATCGCAACTTTTCATTTGACACATGAAAACAACATCTATTCAAAATGATTTAAGCATCGTTTAAGGTGGGTGCCTACTCGTGGAAACCGTCCCAGCTTTCTGTCCGTCCGTCTGTCTGTCAGTCACAGTTTTTTTTACCTTGTCCATAATTTTTGAATGGAAAATGATATGACTTTTATATTTTACATGTGTATTTATTGTGAAAAGAGCTTTCCATGGATACCAAGTTTTTGACATCGTGACCTTGACCTCGGAGTGTGACCTAATTTTCAAAAACGTAAATACTTTTGAATGGAAAGTGATAGGACTTTCATAATACACATATGTATAAAGGTTAAAGTTTCTGAAAAGTATGTGAGAAGGTATTTCATCACATAATGTATATAGATAAGGAAACACACACGTACAGATATACATTTCTGGTAATGGCAAAAGTATGGCTTGAAAGATAAGGGTACCTCCAAAAATTGTAAGTAATTTCGGCATACTTATTAGATAGAATTAAAAAAAAAAAGATTGGATTGAAGAACGATGTGGATAGGATGTAGGATAGGAAAGGATAGGATGTAGGATAGGATATGATGGGATAGAAATGGTTAGGATTGAGGTGGATAGAATAGGATAGGATTTGATGGGATAGGATTAGATAAGATTCTATCTACTTCTATCCTACATCCTAAATCCTATCCTATCCACTTTTTTATCAAACAAGTGGGTTGCAGGATTTATGTCAAAATTATTTACAGGTGCTCCATGACCCCCCCCCCCCCCACCCTCCAGCTCGCCCTGACCAAGCTACGACTCGCCCGACAGAGCCTCGGTTCACGCCGACTTCACAAGTCGGGAAGCTATGTCGACACATTGTGACTGGGGTATATTACTTTTCAGGGCTAAGCCCCAATTTATTTAGGGCGGGGTAAGGTCGTGGGTAAGCTATGTTTACCCTCGGAGCTCAGTCGAGGTTAATCGGGAACAGACCTTCTTCCAGACTGAGCTACGATTCATCCCGACTTAGTCCCGTCTCACCAAGACTAAGCCTTGACTTTACCACGAGTCGGCCTGACCTTCCCGATTGACGACTGATGAAAATAGAGCTACAATCTGCCCAACTTAGCCCCGACTAAGCCCAGACTTGAGTAAATATTTCATTACGTCTAGTAGTTGATTTCAGTTTAGTTTCATCATACAATCAAAAAGTCGAAGACGCTCCAAAAAGGTTCCAAAAAACGACTGATCTGCATATGTAAACAAATTTGCAACACATGACTTACTCGTAGTTATGTCGGGAGAAGAAGTCGTAAGTCAATCGTGGTAGGTCATAAGTCGGGGCTCAGTCTGTTCGAGTCGTAGTGAGTCGGCGAAGGCCGTAGCTAAATCGGGAATGTCGGGGCTAAGTCGTTGCGAGGTCGGGGCGGAGTCGGCGTCACGGTTAATTTGGATCATTTCAGCGCCGACCTCCCAAACTTTATCAAAATTTTAAGTCGGGGCAAATCGGCTGCAAAACTGTCTCAGTGCCTGGATTGATGTATATTGAGAGCATACATGTCTATGCCTATTCACATATCTCATATACTTACACCATATATTTCAAGTGCAAAATAAAAAGTTTACACGTGTTATGGAAGATATTATATGGACAGAAAGCATGTTCTCAAACATCGTGTGTAACCAAAGGGGAAGCTCGTACCTCAGATCTACCCCGAAGGCTCATACAATGGTTTTAATACCTGATCCCACCTCTAGCTTGCTAGGGGTCCGTCGATGCTCAATTTGGAGCTCTATTGTGAGTGCTGTTGAGATTATCGTCAGGTTCTTTTTAACTCGTACAGTATTTTTTTTTCCGTAGAAAATAGTCACCTTTACCGTAGAAAATAATCATGATCACAATAGAAAAGTGTTCCCCAAAATAATTTTATACCGTAAAAAAGTATCGTAATACAAGGCAAGTGGACCTATCATATGGCAAAATAGCGCTCAATTTCCTAATTTGCATAGCGGCCATATTGGATTCAGTAGGCTTCATATTCTCACTATAGGAATCTATGGGGAGCAAATTATAAATTGAGAATACTCACGATTTCATGACACCAATTAAATTTGTCCACATATAGGAAGAAACTCTACCACAATCTGAATTTATAAATCCTCATCTTTGATAAATTAAGGAATTTTTACTTCTGTCATTTTTGAGGTGAAAATTCGAGGCGATACTGCTCATACCCCCAATGTTAAAAAAGTCCAAAACTCGTCACTAGCCGCACCTCATGAGCTGTTACATGCTCTGTCGTCAATACCAGTTATGCACTTGAAATCTATCTTGGATGAAGCAGAGGTTGCATTCTTAAGAAACACTGACTGATTCAGACTTAATATCATTGTCTCATTCGCACAGTATAAGCTTTATCCTATTCTGAAAAACACCTCCCCTTAAAGACGATTCATAAAAATCCCGTTTACTAACAAAGGTATTGATCTTCTAAACATCTCTAATATTTTTCGGGATCATCGCGTACAAAGTACCATTCCTCAATATTTTGAAAATTTAGAGCCACTTCTTATTTGTTATAAGTATAAGAAACCTATTCGAAACTTTGTTTTTTACTGTAATAACGTTACATCGGATCCTGACATACTTGAATCGTTTCCTGCTTCTTGAGAATGTGCAACTTCTAAATATCTCTACAAACCAGCTGGCCATGTTGTTACAGGTGACTTTTCAATTATGCAAGACAGACAGCTCCGTTGTCTTCTTAAAAAGGACCTAAGTATAGAATCCCATACAAGATAGATTTTGTCAAATGCCGTGAAGTGCTTACGGAAGCCTTATATAATTATACGAAAAGATGGTGTTAATCAGAAGGAGTCGAACCGCATGCTCTGAATGACTGGAAAAACCTCATTTTAGATATAACGGATATACGAATAGGTAACTTCCATAAAAACCCTCATCTTTTTCAAAATCCACGTTCCAAATCAGAAAGATATTTCAAATCCAAACTAAGTAAATTACATGAAAAATATGTCTTTGTGCCAGCTGATAAAGTAGCCAACAACACCATTATCCTTTGAAAACGTTACTACATATATCAACTTTGGTTTCGGAACTTTCGTCATATATCAAAAGCAATGAAAGTGCATCTAACATTTTAAGCAAGCATAACAGTGAACTGTCTTCAATCAATATCTCTATTTCTAAATTGGATCTCCCAACACTATATTGCATAACAAAACTGCAAAAGTCTCCTTACAAATTTCGATTTATTGCTAATTCTAGTAACTGCTCAACTACAATTTTGTCTAGAAATCTGACGTCAGCATTTACCGCTATTAAAGAACATATAACTAGATATTGTGAAACGGTTCTAAACAGGAACGATGTAAATTTATTTTGGTCTATTAAGAATTCAGGGGATGTGATTGACAAAATGAAATCTGGAAATTTACAAGCCAATACGATTTCTTCATACGACTTCTCTAATATGTACACTTCCTCATGACAAAATTAATGATTGATTATCTAATCTCATTAAATGATGTTTTGATCGAGAGCGGAAAACTTACATTTGTACATCTGAATCGAAGGGTTTCTTTTCCTCGACAGACTACAAATCATACAAATCATGGACATGTAGTGAACTGTGTAATGCCTTGTCCTTCCTCTTGGACAATATTTATGTTAGATTTGGTGAGGATCTATACAAGCAGGTTGTAGGAATTCCTATGGGTACTAACTGTGCGCCTCTTGTTGCAGATTTATTTTTATACACTTATGAAAAAGAATTTATCCAAAATCTTCATAAGCAAACAAAATTTGATGATCTGAAATGTTTCAATAGTATTTCTAGGTATCTGGATGATATTCTAACCATTGATAATCCTGCTTTTGAATTATATAAGAATGAAATTTATCCACAAGAATTAACACTTAACAAGGCAAACGTTACAAATACAGAAACACCGTTTTTGGACGTAAATATCAAAATTGTAAACGGAAAGATGCATACAAGTGTATATGACAAAGGGGATGATTTTGGATTCAACATAGTAAATTTCCCCTGGCTTGACGGTGATGTTCCAAGATTACCGTCATACGGCATTTACATATCACAACTCATCCGGTATGCTAGAGCATGTACTGATATTTTGGATTTTCACAGTAGAAATTTACAAATTACGAAAAAACTTTTAGGTCAAGGTTTCCGCTTCATAAACTAGTTAAGACTTTCTGGAAATTTTACAAAAATTACAGACAACTTCTTTTTAAATTCGGATCTATACACGCAACAGAGTGCATTACTTTGGGTATTACACAACCTGTCTTTTATGGTGATATGATAAACAAAATTAGAAGGATCAAAGGTAGGCAGCATAACAATCGAAAATGCGTCAGAATCATCAAAGTTTAACGCCTTTTATACCGTGGATATGATCCTAATGTCACCAGACGGACACTAGGCTTGGTACTTGACCAATCTACAGTCTTGTACAAGCGCATCCTTGAGACTTGCACTCTGACTGACTGTGACGACGGGACTCCATGACGGGCCCTGTCCAAACCTCTTTAGAGAAGACAGGGCCCTGACCACCTGTCCTCTCTGAATGTCAGTCGGACTCCACGGGTGATTACATACATGAGCTCGCTACAGCCGGCAATGCAAGGACTGTATTACGCATGCCCTCTTTTTATATCCATATACATATTCTTCTGTGCTTCTGTGGCCTCGACGTTTCGCGGTCTTGTTTGTGTGATGTCATCTTACAGTGAGGAGGTTGTTTTACACTGTTGTAAATATTTCTAGTATCAGAGTAAATTCGGGCTATTCATTTGAATTGGGAGTTAAACGTAATTTCGACATATAAGTTCACTAAGTATTTTATAATTGTTCTTTATTTACCTAGATAATCTGTTCTTTTCTATTTATATACGTTTTCGGCATTATAATGGGAAATCACACTCAAAGTTTAGCAGACGCGCCGTTGTGAACTATGACGTCATGTAAACAAGTAAGCAAGTACATAAGGGGCGGAACCAGGGGGTAACGGCAGTTGCAGCTATTTGAAAGGCATAGAAAAGTAAGAATTAAGAACTAGATTGTTAGGATAGCTAAGGGTTAATTTAGGGATATAACACAGTAATTTATCATTGTATCGTATTATTATTATTATTGATTGTTGTTAAATTGTTATTGATAAACGTTTTAATTGTTCGTAACTTTTTATCATTTCACGCTACTTGATTTTGACATGTTTTAGTAATTAACAGAGAAAAGGTTACGACATTTGGTGGCAGCGGTTAAAATCTTTAATTAACTTAAATATTCGGCGTAGTATGGAATCATAATAGGATAACTATTTCCTAGATTCCGTTATACATTTTTGTAAATTTTGAAACACGTTTAGGAACGAGATCACAATAGGAAAACTATTTCCTAGATCTCCGTAAATTTCTTGTTAAATTCAAATTTGTTTTTGAAAGTGTAGGGAATAGGGGTCGCAATAGGAGAACAATATCCTAGATCTCTATATTTTGTAATTTATCAGTGAATAAAAATTTGTCTAAGAAGGGGAGGGGTTGCAAGAGAAAATACGATTATTTTCTAGTATCCAAAAGTTTCATCGCAACCAGCTTTTACAGCATCACGGCGGGAATATATTTCCTTCGGTAGATTCTGTAAGTTTTAGAATCAAAATAGGAAAACTATTTCCTAGATTCTAGAAATTTTACCAAGCCACAAGCTATCCGCAATTCATTGTTATTTGGAATCAAAATAGGAAGACTTTTTCCTAGATTCTGAAATTTCAACAAATCTAAATTTTTAGAATCAAAGTAGGATACATATTTCCTAGATTCTATTAATTTAACAAAGCCACAAGCTTCATCGCAAATAAATTATAGAATCACAAACAGGATAACTATTTGCTAGATTCTATAAATTCCAATAACTTCATCGCAATTGCAATTAAATTTTAGAATCACAATAGGAAAACTATTTCCTAGATTCTAACTGAAAAGTTCAAAAGTTTCACCGCAATCTTAATTTTAGAATCAAAATAGGATAACTATTTCCTAGATTCTTAATATTTCAATTCGTGTCAGAATCACAATAGGATAACTATTTCCTAGATTCTGAAGGCCTAAGAAAAACGTATAAGATTATAAAGAATTAAAATAGGATAACTATTTCCTAAATTCTTTATCTTAAAATCGCTATAACCAGAAACAGGGTAACAGTTAATATCCAGGATGGAAATTCGTAGTCGCCAGCTACCAGAGCCGACATTTCATACAAAGTATGTACAACAGGAAGAGGCCCAACAGGATCAGGAAGCGACCAGTGGACAGCCAGAAATAACAGAAACAGCTCCCGGGTCAAATGCCTCAAATGGAAAAGAACGGAGAGATTCGAACGAAACCATGCAGAGAACTTCTGGAGAGGAAACTAACCTGGAGGGATTCATGAACACGATCCTCTCTCAAATGCAAAATATGCAAGACCAAATAAGTTCCATCCAGGAGACACAAAGGAATATGCAGTACAATGCACCCCCGCACAATGAACAACATCGGAACAGCTGTAATAACAGCATAACACCGAACGAAGCAAATCAGGAGCAGTTCCAGGACAGATACTGTCTTCCTCCGCCTACGAGAAGCCTTTCTATGAATTCAGACGAACCAAAGCCAAGACTACCAATGTTCACGGGCAAAGGAAATGCAAAATGGGAGGCATTCTGGATCCAATTTCGTATGATATCTACACGTTTCAACTGGACTACACAAAGACAGTCAGAGGAACTATAACTTTGCCTGAAGGATGACGCACTGACATACGCAACAGAGCTAAACGAAGACACTCGCTCAAATTTATTCAAATTCTACAGCTCCATGGAACAGAGATTTGCAGACACTACACTACCAGAGACTTACCGTTCTAGACTTCAAACCATGCGTCAAAACTCAACTGAAAATATCCAGGAATTTTCAACGAGGATAACATCTCTGATGAATAAAGCTTACCCAGGGCTGATCGACGAAAAACTCAAATCTGAACTTGCGGTAGAACATTTACTGAACGGCATACAAGACCAGAGCATCGCATACGACGTGAAAACGAAACGACCGAGAAATATTCAAACGGCTGTTGACCTTATCCAATGGCACGAGTGCTGTGAAAACGGACTGAAAAGGAAAGTCAACGTACGGCAAATCGGATACGACGATGACGATGAACAGAGCGCACCTGTTGTTCCGGAAATCGGCGTCCAACGCGTCAATCAGCAGAAATACGTGACAGAGGAACGACTGAATCAATTTGGCGTAAGTCTAAAGGACAGCATTGTAAAAGAAATAAAAGGCATAAAGGGACAAAGATGGCAAGGTCAAGGCTACAAACAGGCAGCAAACAGCATCGTGTGTTTCGGATGTCAACAGGAGGGTCACATAAAACGAAACTGTCCTCAAAACCAGAAATGCGATGAAAATGATAAGCAAACAAAACACCAAGAGACCAAGAATACTGAAGAAAAGAAGGGAGGAGATCTCCAACAAGAACTCTTTGCAGCATCAACAGTAAAACACCAAAACACCCGATGCAAAAACACAAAAGACGAGTACAGCATGAGACGGAAAAGAGACATACGACATGTAAACATCAAACACAAAAGACTACACATAAACCGACGAGACCAATGGGTAACCGGTGCCGACTTTGGACGGCCATCTGTCACGCAAGTAGCAAATGGTGTGGTTATCCTGGATTACGTGCGCACAACCCTCTCACTTCTCCAATTACCCAGAGGTCTCGAAGAACGTACAATTGTGGTGTAAAACAACCTCCTCACTGTAAGATGACATCACACAAACAAGACCGCGAAACGCAGAGGCCCCAGAGACACAGATGAATATGTAAATGGATTTAAAAAGAGGGCATGCGTAATATAGTCCGTGCTCTGCCGGCTGTAGCGAGCTTATGTATGTAATCACCCGAGGAGTCCGACTGACATTCAGAGAGGACAGGTGGTCGGGGCCCTGTCTTCTCTGAAGAGGTTTGGACAGGGCCCGTCATGGAGTCCCGTCGTCACAGCCAGTCAGAGTGCAAGTCTCAAGGATGCGCTTGTACAAGACTGTAGATTGGTCAAGTACCAAGCCTAGTGTCCGTCTGGTGACATTAGGATCATATCCACGATATAAAAGGCGTTTGATGATTCTGACGCATTTTCGATTGTTATGCTGCCTACCTTTGATCCTTTTTATTTTGTTTATCATATCACCATAAAAGACTAATAAAAGACAAAAATACGAAAAGAAATCTTTAAACACCAAAGGGCTGGGACAGTAGGCCATGTGTCAGCCCAGGATGATGTTAATTGTCGGAAAACTGAAACGGACGCAAACATAACGAACAGGGAGTATGGGGTATACGAAGATAGGAAGGTATACACAGAAAATAACGAAGTCAGCGGAGAAGTGGGTGAAACAGGGGAGAAGGTGGATTTGGATGTCATGGAGGATAGTATGGCTTTCTCAGGAGGGGAAGAGATAGTTAACGGAGAACTAAGACTGTGACGGTGAAGGTTCCAGTGGAGGTCAACACATGCGGGGTGAAAGCTGTTGTTGATACTGGGGCAGCAGTAACAGTTCTAAGCGACAAAATCTACCTAGCGATGGATCCTGTCAACAGACCACAGCAGCTGAGGAAAAATGATTTATGTTTGCATGTTGCGGAGGAAAATACCGAGATGACAACATCGGGGATAGCCGACATGGATATTACGATTGGTTGCCGACGTATTACTTGGCCAGTGTACATCGCACCAATCGGTGATGAGATGCTCCTGGGGTGTGACGTCATCGATGAGCTAGACATCACGGTAAACATTAGGAGCAAGGGAGAAATCATTGTTGATGGGGACTGGGTTAGATGTGAAATCAACAAAGAGAATGACAAAAATTGCAGGATAACAGTTTCAAAGAACATAACTTTATCATCAGTTTCAGAGAAAAGCATAGAGAATGATGCATACAATACTGAGAGCACTCATAGGGAACCTGAATTTGAGGGTTTGAGGGAAAGTTTGCAAAACAGACCTAGTAGTGACCAATTTCAAAAATCTTTGCCAGTCAGATTCATGAGCGTGAGACAGAATCATGTGAAACTGAAAAGGAATTACCCGAGGGGAGAGGCACATCTCTTTGAACCTAAACGAGAAATTGGGGAAAATAATGTGTGCTTCTCACGCTGTCGAGGAGAGGAGATACATAGCACGCTTTGTGGATGTAGGGCAACACGGAAAAGACACTTTGTGTACACGAAGAGGATAGAGGACATTGGATGGACAACTGGAACAGGGAACTATGGGACGGAACAGACTGAAAAGAACTTTGAAAAGGAAGAAAGAAGATGCAAAAGAGTAAAGAGAACGGGACCAGAGAGAACAGAAGAAGAAAAGGGTTTGAAATCGCGAAAATAAGAAAGTAGTTTATCTTCTATATTTTGTTTATATGTGATACGGACTGTGTGTGATATGAACTATGTAAAATTGACTTTGAATTTGTAATTCGTAACCATAATATTTAAATGAAATGTATATGAAATTTTATGCATGAACAATGCTATTGGTGAAC
Organism: Pinctada fucata; assembly: GCA_028142955.1. Taxonomy (NCBI): domain Eukaryota; kingdom Metazoa; phylum Mollusca; class Bivalvia; order Pterioida; family Pteriidae; genus Pinctada; species Pinctada fucata. The sequence goes on along the minus strand of AP027112.1, from coordinate 40,485,326 downwards.
TGTGATGTTCATCAGATATACTGCGTATGAAAACTATCATCCGTGATACAGATGAACTGTGAAATTCTTGAACCGTTATATTTATGAGCTGCGCAACTGATGAAATGTGAATCAGATGAAATGTGAAACCAATGAACTGCGACATAGATGAACTGTGAAGCAGTTGAACTGTGAAATATATGAACTATAATATCTAAAATATACATGTTGTTCTTGTACGTATTAATTGTTGAAGAATACTGTGAATTTTTTATATATTGTTTATTACATCATACATTTTTACGTAGATATTTAACAATTTTTGGGACAAAATTGAATTAAGAAAGGGGGAAGTGTTGTAAATATTTCTAGTATCAGAGTAAATTCGGGCTATTCATTTGTATTGGGAGTTAAACGTAATTTCGACATATAAGTTCACTAAGTATTTTATAATTGTTCTTTATTTACCTAGATAATCTGTTCTTTTCTATATATATACGTTTTCGGCATTATAATGGGAAATCACACTCAAAGTTTAGCAGACGCGCCGTTGTGAACTATGACGTCATGTAAACAAGTAAGCAAGTATATAAGGGGCGGAACCAGGGGGTAACGGCAGTTGCAGCTATTTGAAAGGCATAGAAAAGTAAGCATTAAGAACTAGATTGTTAGGATAGCTAAGGGTTAATTTAGGGATATAACACAGTAATTTATCATTGTATCGTAATACTATTATTATTGATTGTTGTTAAATTGTTATTAATAAACGTTTTAATTGTTCGTAACTTTTTATCATTTCACGCTACTTGATTTTGACATGTTTTAGTAATTAACAGAGAAAAGGTTACGACAACACCACAATTGTACGTTCTTCGAGACCTCTGGGTAATTGGAGAAGTGAGGGGGTTGTGTGCACGTAATCCAGGATAAACACACCATTTGCTACTTGCGTGACAAATGGCCGTCCAAAGTCGGCACCGGTTGCCCATTGGTCTCGTCGATATATGTGTAGTCTTTTGTGTTTAATGTTTACATGTCGTGTGTCTCTTTTCCGCCTCGTGCTGTACTCGTCTTTTGTGTTTTGCATCGGGTGTTATGGTGTTTTGCTGTTGATGCTGCAACGTGGTCTTGTTGGAGATCTCCTCCCTTCTTTCAACTTTGTTTATCAATAGGAAATCATGGGAGCTGTGTACTTGTCCACATCGTTTCGGATAGATCGCGAAATAAAATTCCGGAAATGGTCAACTTGATAATCATAAAATGAAATTTAATTTAAGTTCTGTCATTTTTGGGTTGAAAAATCGATATTTTGAGAAATAGGCCTGTCATATTGAAGGAGTAATTTTATCGGCTTTGACAGGATAAAGATAATCTTGTGTTCATTCGTAGAGTGGGTAATTTTTCTTTTTTGGTAATAAATAAGCTAAATTGAATTAGAAACAGTTGTATTTTGCCGGGGGCGCATTCTGCTCTTTGCATTAATTTGATCAGATGCATTTGAAATGTATTGCTTTTCCTGGCATGTCGGGTCATTCTTGTTTAAGATTTGGCGCGTTTCAAACATAGGTACATGTATATGACGTAATATGATCGTCATATGAACACATTTGCATACATGAATAAATTGAGCGTTATTTTGCCATATGTTATAAACAAGACTTAAAGATGAAATAAAGAGTTTTATATTTTTAATGTTCTGGTACATTCCCTTTATGAGAGCATATCTTTGTCTGATACTGAGTTTTGGGGACACTAAGAATGGATAGAAATTTGGGTCCCTGTAAAGTGCGAAACGAAACAAAAACGAAACGAAACGAAACAAATCGAAACAAAACGAAACAAATCGAAACGAAACGAAACAGATCGAAACGAAACGAAACAGATCGAAACGAAACGAAACGAAACAAAACGAAACGAAACAGATCGAAACGAAACGAAACAAAACAAAACATAAATCTTAAAGAACTTGAGAAAAATTGATGCAAGTGCAGAGAATTAGCACGGATGTCTATATCTGCATGATTAAACCATGCATGATTAAGTCAAGCAAAAATTGTGTCTTGTTTTAATCGAAATAAATTCTATTGATAATGGCCTTTCTCATAGAATGTGAAATATAATTCTAACAACACTATATTCTTAAAATTCAACATTTTTAAAACTGGTTGCCATGGCAACTGTTGCCATGGCAACGTATATCCCACCAATTGTATTTAGGCTTTTGAAAGAGTGAATTACATGTGACATTATGATGTTATAACATTTTATCGATCAAGTGGACATTTTTAATCAGTTCAGTTCAGTTAAAGTTCTAAAAGCCGAATTGATCAATATTTCATACCCATGGAAACGGTTGCTATGGAAATTTAGATCCTTGGTAACCTACTTATTTAATTATTTTCAAAGCAATAGATGGAATCGGTAATTATTACGTAAAACACTTGAAAAAGCGGAAAATAAATTATAACATCTTGTAGAATTTCGTCAGAGTAAGCAACTTTTATAACCATAGTAAACATGTGAATTGATAAAATCTGAAAAGATACCGTATTTGGTTGTGTATCTTTTAGCCTCTATTTAGAATTTTACTAAGAAATTGTGAACCGTTTGCATGAGCCGCAAAAAAGCTTCAAAATTGAATAATTTTCATATTTTTGATTGTTATGACCTGGTTACTATGACAACGAAGTAACTTAGCAACGATATGTTATAACATCATAATGTCACATGTAATTCAATCTTTCAAAAGCTTAAGTACAATTGGTGGGGTATATATTGCCATGGCAACCATTTAAAAAATATATTGAATTTTAAGAATATAGTGTTGTTAGAATTATATTTCACATTCTATGAGAAAGCCATTATCAATAGAATTTATTTCGATTAAAACAAGACACAATTTTTGCTTGACTACTATGGAAATAAGATCGATTTACACACATATACCTCATTTTCTAACATTTTTAAGCATTTGAAATTCAATTTCTTACAAGGTTACATAGAAAAAATCCTAGTAACATAAAGGTAGATTGCTTAAACTTTTTTATATGAAAAGGTTTCATCCATTATATCTATTCAAAATGGAAACCCAAGGAAACAACCGACCTTTTTTTTTAAATTTGGAGTCTTAGTGTTATGTATTTTTCCTTTGAAACGGCTTATTTGTCTAAGTATTTAGCAAAATATTTTTAATCAAAATTCAAAGATAACATCAATAGCTTATGATTGAATAAATCAGTTTTATGTTTTGTCCTTTTATTTTGTGAGAAATAAGGTCTACAATATGAGGTAAAACGGGCAGATTTCCTTGGATGCCGTCCATGTTACCATAGCAACCAAGAAAAATTACAGTTCATTGATTACAATCTGATTAGTTTTAAATTAAAACTTCACAGAAACTTTTCAATTTACCTCACTTTAAGTTAAAAATGATAATTTGCTATTTTCAAATAATAGTAGAATGGTTGTATCTTTTTGGGGAAAATATATGTTGTTCTTACTAAGGTCTTTACAAATCCAATAAATCATGATACAGTATCAAATCGCAAAACATAGATATATTGCAAGTCTAGAAAAAGTGCAATATGCGAATTTAAATCCAACTAAAATTCTCAGTATGGAAAAATTTACGGTACTAGGTAATGCATTTTGCTTTTAAAAATTAAAAAATCTTCTACTTAGACATATATTCTTCATATAACTTCAATGGTGACTTTCTGAAGTAATGTATTATACAGTTGCTTTGGAAAGGAGCGGCCAGATTCAAATAAAAAAACGATGTTAAAATGTCTCGCCTCAGTGGCACCAATACGCCGACAAATAGTACCAATATCCGGTGTACGGCTATACACAGTGTATACATATACCTTGAATTAAAAACTCATTCGCGGGAAATATTTTACTTTCAAAATTAGTTTAAGTAGTTCTTTCTTGTACCCCCACCCCTTCCACGAAGAAGATCTAGTAAATAGATGATGGTTTAAACTACAACATTAGAAACAACAATAACTCGTACTTACCTTCGAAAAATCCATAATTAATTCGAAAGAAACTCATGATAATAAGAAATACAATGTTTACTTTAAACATTTTTTCAAAGACAACGTGCAATCTGATGACAAATTATTGATCTTTTCCTCATTGAAATGTCTTATGCAGTATAATTGAAAGATGTTATTTTCACTTTATAATATAGCATAATATAATTAGTTCACTCGCCCTTCGTCTTTGGATGAATCATCAGAGGTCGGTACGCCCCTTTGGAGTCCTTTATCTCATTTTGGAAGGCTCGGTGAAGCAAACGTGTAAGACCGATAAAATTCTAATCTCGTCATTTGCATTATCTATTATAGACAGCTATCACTGGTCCTATTACATGCCAAAGTCTGAAGGGAAAACAGCCGTTTCTGTCCGAATTTCAACAGGCCCGAAAAGCCTATATCCCTTCATGAATTATGAAGTCAAAATATCATCGTGCACATTTTTCCCCTTTCATATTTCATTGTAGCACAAAGGTCCACAAAAATAATACCATCACTTATTTTGCAATTATGAGCTTTTTTGCAATGAGACCCTACAGGAAATTTGGGGCCGCTCAAATTGCTCAAATTTAAGTTTAAAAAATATAACCAGAGGGCGATACTAAAGCGAATTATGGCTATGTCTAAAAATTACTTTGAATGGAAGCATCACTGATGATGAGTTAATATCCGAAACACTTGTCTGGTGCATAATAAATCGGTTTGTAATTTTCTCCGGGAAGGTATAGAGTTGGAACACTTCCGTATTATTTGCACGTCGAATAAATTATCATTTTCCCATGGCATGTTTGATTGCGGTAAAATTTAATATTTGTTGTGAAGACATGAAATAACCCATTAGTGTATGCCTCAATCGGGGGGTCATGAAGTTATGTATTCTTCCGCCAACATGTTCATGCACTATGGTCTGAGATGTATCACTTGGTAGGCTGCATCCCCCTCCCCTTGATCCTCTGAAACCGGCCTAACTTTGTAGTAATTTTTTTCGCTGTTTCAGATAAAATTTCTCTTGGAATTTTTCATTGCAAAAGTGGTATTTTGAATGAAAACAAGATTTTTTAGTCAAAAATCACTGAATATATGAAAAAATATAACTTTTATATGGTTGCTGATTTAAAATAAAATGAAAAGTGTGAATATGTGGTATTTTTATGAAATAAGTTGAAAGTTCCCATTCCTATTTAAATGTGTGTTTTGGGGTAATAAAGACGAAATTTTTTGCCAAATCTCACAGAAATTTGAGGAAATTTTTTAATTTATTACTACTTCTCAGTTCCTAAAAAAGCACATGATCGTTCAGTGCTAAACGTCTTCAAATTGAATAGCATAATTTAAGAACAGAAAAATAGACAGCATGGACCAGACATGCACGTTTCGGGAACTTAACCCTCGTCAGTGATCCTGAAATTTAAACAATGTAATATGCCAAAAAAGTTTGATTTACTATGTCGAAAAAGCGTACCGAAAGACGAAGCAGGATGGGTGGGATATGATGCTACAGGACCCACATTTTAGAAATTTCAAGAAATTTTGATACCAGAAATTTTAGAATGCGTTGAAGAAACGATCAACCGAAATTGATCGAACTTGGCAACATGTGCCCTCGGGGACTCCTGGTCCAGCAGCAGTGACACTCACCAAGTGGTATAAATGTTAAACGTCTTCAAATTGAATGATTTAAAAACAATTTTCAAATGACATACATTTTATTTATACACGTACATATATATATAATTTTTTTGCAAAATCTTCAAAATTGATGTTTTAAACAGAAAACTGTATTTTCAATTATACATCTCCGATTCCTGTTGTTTAATTTAAAGCACACTTATTGATTATGAAAGCTGTGATTGAAAGCTTTTTTCTAGTGCATGCAACTTTTCACACTCTTTCCGATTATATATATTTTATTGACATTTCATTCAAAATTAAAGACTTAGAGTTTTTTGGAAAAAAAACGTATTTTTCATTCAAAAATCGCTGATTTCTGGAGACTATTCATTGAAACTATAGAACTTCTTGAAATCATAGCAGGAATGTATTTTCAACTGCAATCATTTAGATTATTCATGAATTACATGTTTGAAACATAAAAGGTATATTTTCTACTTAATTCTTTGGCAAATTGCCTGTTTTTTTTTTTATCTAAAATTAAGAGATTTCTGGGAAAATTCTATCATTTCATTATCTTAGCTAAAATCATAGATTTAAAGCTGTTATCAAATAGAAAATAACCATCTTGTCAAATGATCGTGAAATCAAATGTAATGATTGACTAAACACAACATTTTTGGGTAAAATTTTTTTTTACCAAAACCACTTATTTTGATAGAATAATTACTTTTTCTTATAATCTGCAAAAATTGATACATTTTAGCTTTGTTATGATGCTGTTTCTTGTCATAAATGGATAGGGATGTCATTTGATAGCTGAAATTCAATTTCTATCTTATTTTGTAGCAAAAAACCTAATTTAGGTGCAGAAAGCACTTATTTCTGTGAATACTGTTTTGATTTATAATTTTTGATTAATCAAAGCAGGAGGGGTTTCTTATACCTTGATGGCATTAAGTTTAATTAGTTAGAAGACATTTCTTTGATTATTTTACTATTTTGTGGGGGGATCTCAATTTTTATTTAAAATCACTTATTTCCGGAAAAGCTTTATTTCTATGAAATGCGTCATTATTATTTATATTCAAAAGTGTTCCTGCGTATATCATAGTCTTTCCTTGTAAGTTAAATGCATGTGAGATATCCTCTGTTATTTTAATTGGTATTTTTGGCAAAAAAAAAATCTAGATATATAGCTTAAAACAAGAAACTTACTAAAGAAAGTCTCATATTTCAAACGATGACTATATTATCATCTGTTTTATTTTCTTATTTTAAAACTGCTTATTCTTTAATAACTTATTGAACATTTCACTCGAAATCTTGTGAAATATTACTAATGTTAATTAGTTTGGGGTAAAAAAAACCCCAAACAAATGGAAAAGTAGGCACTTAAGAAAATATGCTATTAAACACATTTTGAAGTTATATGTTGCTAGAATTAAAAAAATAAAAGCTTGCTTTTCTTTGTGACCCACTATTTATGCATTTTACCCAAAAAAAACCCCAATAGAACACAAAATTGAAATGCAATGGAAAATTCCATGAGACAATTTTATCTGACACAGCGCAAAAAATGCTACAAAGTTAAACCGGTTTTGGCGGATCAAGGGGGGGGGGGGGGGCGGAGGTCAGCCAACCCAGTGATACACCCCGAACTAATAATCTCAACAGTAGTAATCACGCACCAATATAATTTTTTTCCAACCTTTATTCAGAAAACTTGCATATTCAAAATGTTGTATTTCACACTGAAACATGCTAAAATAAATTACCAAAAGTGGGATGCAGCCAGGGAGAAAACTGTACACTATGATATAAAATCCCTTAATTTTTTTCCAAATCTAATGAAATTTTGCATACTGAAAATTGACAAAATTTCAAGATTATGTTAAAAAATTTGAATTAAATTTATTGCGATCTTCATGGCTTTTAAAAAGGAAAAATAGGATATAAATCAATCAAAGAATACAAGTCATTTTGAATATAGCACAATTTCTGCTATGTAAGTATATATTCATTCAAATATAATCAATTCATAATCATACAAGGATAGCACATTTGTGCTTAACCATTAATTTTGGTAACTAATTTCAAATGAAATCAGTGTCATGTTACAAAAGATAGCATATTCATATTGGCAACTAATGTCTTGTATTTTGTGTATCATCACGGATTCGCCGATTAAGCATGCAAGCAATGTACGTCATAATTGAGCGATAAAACATCTCATCATTCGGAGGTTTGAAATTATCCCCCATAAGATATGCTGACCCCAGCCATCTACACGCTGACTGATTGTCACCTTGTAAATAGTTAATGATACCCAAACACATTCTCACATATGCTTTTTTCTTATTGTCCTTTAAGTCTTCCATTCGACTTATAATGCTTCTTTTCGCAACAAGCAAGAGCGAATTATTTCTTAGTCGAATATAGCAAAGGCATTGTAATAGAAATGCATAAGCCAATGGGAATAAGGGAACTCTTATTGATATGGACATCCACATTCTAAGCGGTAAAGGAAATGCATTACTAAATGAAGAATACATTTCATATCCCGGTGCATGTGCACATTTTGCCTTGTAGTCTATGGTGTATCCCCTACCGCACATAACTTCCATATAAGTTGTTCGTTGAAGGTCTGTCAGACGGTTATCTATGGTATATGGTGGGTACTCCGATAACAATCTCCCTATAACAGATAAGGCACAGTCAGTTTTACCGACATTATACATGTATGTGGCCATTGTAAGTTTTCCAGTTGTAACATCCCCGTTGTATATACACCCTATTCTAAACAGAGCTGTAATATACTTGTGGAGACGGTATTTCTTCTTATTCAAACGTGGTAATTTCCAGAGGAAGTCCATCATTTGCTGACAACAATATATAATCCCTCGATATAAGATGATACGTAATGCAGTACCTCTGGTCAGAGTCGCATGATCATCTAAGATATTCAGAAAATTGGATAAGAAAAATGTACAGGTGTCTGGTCCTTCACATCGAAAGAATTCAAGCATGGAGACGATCCTATCTACTAATTTCTCCAGATGAAGAGAAGATAGAAATTCGACATCGCACTTTAATTCCCTGAACGATAAAGTCCATCTCTCGTCGAAACAGAGGCATTCTCCACAGAGATGTACAATGCGTACAATGTCAATGGAGTGAAGGTATCGTAAAAGATGTAACAACTGTTGTCGGTTTGTCTGGTTCACTTTCCTCTTTATCATATTGCAGTCTGGGATGAAATAATTTGGACAGTGTTTATTGTCAATAAAACAGAAAAGCACTGAAATATAATGTTTGAAAAAGAATTCTATATTGTCTAATTGCCATAGTCGTTTTGAAGTATTTTCTGTTGAAAAGAATATGGTGGTTTTCATAAAATATGAGCAAAGGACATCAGGTACCTCTTGTTGAATTATTCTTTTTAATGCCAATCTAAGTATATTGTATGTTAGAAACTGGCAATGATTAAATGAATGAAACAACGCTCTCTCTGCCTTTGAAAATGATATCCTCCATTCATGAAGATAATATGGAGAGGTTGGATCTCCTATAGGAACAACATGGCAACCACTTCTGACAATGTGTTGAACCATCTCATGAGAGGGCCATTCGTACATACGATTCCTAGTCACCCAATCATGGGCCACATCTGGCCAATTGGAGCATTTAAAACAATATGCATAATCAAACTCCAAATTTCCAATTTTTTGCGACATGCATGGTCAATGAATCCCAAATTCTTCTAAATTGATTAAACTGCTCATCGATGATTCAAGTCCGCTAACAGTCCAGTCTAACTGAGTCTTCTTCATCAAAAAAGAAGACAAAACGTGCATTCCGTTGATGACTTGTAAAACATCTACAGGATGGTGTCTTGTTATATCCCACAACAGACAATGCACGGGTGAATACTCAGATGGTACCATAACCAGGTCACCATACTGTGTGACTTCTCTATTTGTCATCAGAACCCTATAAGCGAGATTACAAAACATCAAGTCATCGTCAGATGTAGGAAAAGCCACGCCCTCACCAAGACTTCCGCTACATAGGCAGACTACATGACTTTCATTATATTGATGATTTATCAACTTTTCCCGGAGTAGGACGAGATGTCTTCTCAGTCTAACATCCTTGTCCGTTCCAAACAAAATACTGAGCTTGTCTGGAAGATCCATTGTTTTCTGAAAATAAAAACCGAGATTATTAGATCGAATTTCTAGTTTCACATTTTATCATTCTGTTATTGAACTTTTTCTTTTTCTAAAAGAATGAATGAGTCAATTAATTTCCTAGGTTAAGTGTATCAATTGCAATATATCTATGAGGTATTTTGGTCCAATGATTTTCATAGTTATATCTAATTGGCAGAATAAAACATGTCTGGTCCACGTTGCCAATTTATCTGTTCTTAAATGATGCTTTTCAATTTGAAGACGTTTACATCTTAATTTTTCGCTGCAAGTTATCTAAATTCAAAATGGATCAAAGAAATAAAAAAAAAAACGGATAAATGCACTCGTACTATGCATGGCGAAATTCTTGAAACTCGAATTTAATCTGGAATGCTAAACTTCACATAATTTTCATACTTTTTTGCCATATTACATTGATTAGCCTGATGATCACTGACGAGGGTTTAGTACCCGAAACATGCATGTCCGGTCCATGCTGTAAATTTATTAGGTTTTAAATGATGCTATTGAATTTAAAGACGTTTAACATTTGAACTTCTTGGTGATTGTCACTGCTTGTGGACCAAAAGTCCCCGAGGGCACATGTAGCCAAGTTCGATCAACTTCGGTTGATCGTCTGTCTCTTTAACGCATTTGAAATTTTCTGTTACAAAATTTCTTGAAATTTCTAAAACGTGGGTCCTGTAGCATCATATCCCACCCATTCTGATACGTCTTTTGGTACATTTTTGGACAATCATTATAATTTTCATACTTTTTGGCCATATTACATTGTTTAGACTGAGGATCACTGACGAGGGTTTAGTAACCGAAACGTGCATGTCTTGTCCATGCTGTAAATTTATCAGGTTTTAAAGGATACTATTGAATTTAAAGACGTTTAACATTTAAGGACATATATGGCACCGAACATTTTGACTCTTCACATCGGAGAGTTCCCCAAAGCAATATACAGATAAAATCATACAGAAATAATAAAAGTTTATATTATATTACGGACTGAACATGCTGTACCTGTTTATTCCCACCTAATTAAAGTCCATTGTTTAAGATATTGATAAAATCAAATAATGCTTCAATTATATCAAAGGCCTGAAGGTCCTGAAAGATACTTTTATTCAAAATTTATGGTCAGCAGATGAATGTTGAATAATTGTATTGTTTATGTAATGATGAATCGATGATGATTTTTAAACATAGGATGCAAATTCATTTGAAGCTAATAATTTTCATTTCTATGAGCTCATCGGTTCTATAAACAACATAAACTGTTTATATTTACTATAAGTGGTACACTTTAAATTACATTTTATTCTGACGACTTAAACCAGAAGCAGTGTTTTAAAATCAACCCATTTGGAAACTAGAAAGACGTTAATGAATGCTTGTTTAAAATTGCTTACAATCTACGATATATTTGATAAAAGAGTGGTTACATGTAGTTTCAGCGAAACTTTAAGTTTATTATCACTGGTAATTTCCAAAAATTCTCATTTTAATTACCAAAATTTCCTATTTCTTTCAACAAGATCATGCTTCGCTCCTACTTTCGTTTCTCATCGGTTTTCCTTTACATAGGGAAGACAACCACTGTCCTGTTCACCAATTCCAGAGCACCCTGTTTTCCCGGTTTTCTAAAATATGATAATGTCATCTTCCAAAAAGATATCAATTTTATAGTGCTCCTTTAGTCGTAACAGAAAATACCATTGTTTTGGCTGTGCGTAAGATAAGTTAGAAATAGGCGGAAAATAAAAAGTCTACGGGGATTTTCTATAGTAAAATCGCTGAAAATGCGTGACGTCGGAGGCTATGAATTCACTGTTTACTATTCTTGACACGGAGAACAATGTGGCCGCGGCTTGAAATTAACATGGGAATTTCCCGTAGGTTTAAAGGCAGCTGCTACGGTAAGTTGAAGTAAATTTCCAGTTACGACTAAATGACGTCAATTCTCGGAAACAATAATTTATAGCAAAGTTCTTCCGACGACAGAACAAATCGCCAAAACAGGGTGTTCTGAATTTAGTGAACAGGACAGTAGCTCTTACATTGTATAAGTTTAGAGCTGAGATGTTATTACACCACCGGCGAACAGTGAAAGCAAGAAAAAGTTGATTTTTTGTGATGTATTTACTTTTATTTATATGAAATTGAAACTTTTTTCGGAGGTGTATGGATACGTTGCAAAGCGGCGATATCTCAACTGTTACGATAACAGTAGGAGACTTCCTGAAAGGAAGTATCCTAATAACATAAAAGTACTGAGTTTTCTTTTGAAATGAAAACATGTCTAATAAACAGCTATTATTTGGAAAATATTCTGTATTTTTGACCAACAAGAAAGAGAACTCCAATTTGCATTATGAAGGTATTTGAAAAATATTTGAAAATGAATTTTTTATGTCATTTTACACAACGGTATATGCGGGAAGGTTTCAATTTCTTAGCTTCAGTCAATCAGTAGTTGAAAGAGAGAGGGAGGCCGAGGGTGCCCCCCCCCCCAAAGAAAAGAAAAAAAAACATCAAATTAGAAAGATTTCCTTAATGGGAAGTAAGTAGATATTTCTATGATTTTTTTTACATTTCTTAAAAGATTTCGCCCCACCCCTTTATAGTGATTCTCTAGAAAATTCAGGTATTTCCTGTAACCATATTTTGGTGTACACTGATAGCAATGAAACTTGGAAAGATTATTATATTCATATATATTTATTGAAGAAGCACAAGGGGCATTGATGAACTTGCATCAAATGAAAAAACGCCTGCAGATAAAGGATTTTTAATCAGAGGGTGGCATGTTCAATGCAAAACTAAGTGCATTAAGATTCAGGAAAGATAACCTTTACTTTTTTTCTAATTTTTTTATCTGGAAATTACCATCTTTTCCCTAACAAGCATCGAAACCCCCAAATTTCTGTACGAAATCAAGTTTTGTTTTTCATTTACAAAGCAAGAAAGTCATTCAAAATGTTCTCATTAAATTTTCCAATGAAATAAAGCATTTTGTTCTTAAAATTTTCATAGAACAGAATGTTGTCTTTATATGGCTATATATGAATAATTTGGATGGATACATACATTTTTTTCATTGATTCTGGAAAGAGAAAATATACAAGCTGATGATATTTGTTAAAGCTGGACTATTACAATTTAAACTAAGAAGTTCTGTTAAATTTTTTTAGGGAACGGAGATTGTTAAAACAAACTTTAACAATCCCCATTCCCTACGAGAAATGAACTATAGCTCTGTGACGTAGTTTGCATACTAATGAAGGTACGACCCAAAATCCAGGCACATCGCTCTACCGCGGGTATATAAAGCGACTCCTGACTAGGAACCGTGACATCTTATGATTACCATTTCATGCGAGCAGACCACCTGAAAGAGAGAAAATGGACGAAGTAATGAATGTATATAATCATTTTGCTAATATTTTTGCTAAGATATGCTGATTTTCGCATGTTTAGAGCTTTTTCTGCAATCTTATTTCATTTTACTTTACATGCCGCATTGGTATGCATTGGTCATCCACGACAACGTACATCAAAACCCTTTCCCTCTCGATAAACACGACGCACATGATTTTATAATATTTCAAATCACGATCAATGTATGTATATTTTTCTATGTTTGTGAGCATTTTTATGTCCAATACCATATTATTTGCCTTTTTCTTCAATTCCTCCCCCCCCCCTTACACACGGCCCACTAGTCATGAAGCATTGGATAATAATTTTTCAATAATGATTTAATTTCATAAACAGCATAAAAGTAATTATAAAGATGTACTATCATTCTCTGTTTAGTTTCTAGCAAGTAGATAAAAATGCCCAACTGTTCAATATATACCCTACCCACTCCGACTCCGAGTCCCTCTTGCTATGAACAGAAAAAACAATGCCGATATTTTTATCAAAATGGTATTAATAGTTTTGGATAAGAGAAAGCTTTTTATACTTAATATTCAAACCTTAAAATGTTTTACTTACTCTTTATTGTGATATAACGCTTTCCTAAATCAACTCATAAGCAAATACACACGTTTCCACATGTAATGTTTGTGTTTTTATTTTCATTTCCGGTATATGGACAGAGTGTTCGATAAGTCAATAATATTTTCATGTAATCTGCAGATAATTACAAATTTTCTATCTATTCAGTGTATGAATTAATTTTATTGTTAAAAAAATTAAGAGTATCCCTTTTATAACATGAAGGAAGGACAGATAATCTCTATACTATAGATTTATTGTACCAGTGTTATAAAAAAATATTACGAAAAACCTATTAAAACAATACAGAAACTGTGTATTTAAAACGCACACACACTCGCACCTTCTCTCACATTCATATATAAAACTAACTTATTCAATACTAAAAACGTGAAATATAAACAGTACACTTTTCCTAAAAGATAATCGTACATATTACTTTTTTTTCTCCTTTCATTTATTTGTTAATTCTTCTATTTCTTTAGAAAATTCGAGATGACTAATGAACATCTACATATTTTATCCTCTGTGTGTTTATCAGTCTCTCTCTCTTTGGTTTTCCTCTGTCTTTTTGTCCGTTGGTGCATAGATAAACTGGAAAACGTGTTCGTCCGTCTGTTCACCCACTGATTTTTTTTACTATAGAGCATACGCTTTACATTAATTCAATTTTGATAATATACTAGTATGACTTTCAAATTTTCATTTCTGGGATTGCTATTGAGAAAAAGGTCTCGCCACATGGATTTCTGCATATTACGTGTAATTTAAAAAAGTCCATTAGGACTGCAGATTTATTGGCGCTGTTTCCCCCCCCCCCTTTTTTTTCTACTGAGACTAAAAAATGGGGGGGGGGAGGAGGGGTTGGTCGCAAACTACAAAATGAGAGAAGAAACTCTATTCATAAACGACAAGAATGCAACAGATATCAAAAACATAGATCTCATTCTTTAACTAAATCATTTTCCATAGTCTGTAATGTTATCAAAATGCACTAACATTGCTGGCCATGCATTTGTTCATTGATTCAAGCTTTACACGATACTAAATAAAAATATAGCATTTTACATTACAATGTACTCTGCGGATGATTTTCGAAAGCGGATCTGGAGCTAGAGAAAACATCCGGGCATCGACATTTTAATTGCACTTATTTTTTCACTTATATATGTCATATTCAAAACAATAAACCAAAAGAAAACATGATTGATAGCAAATCACATCTTCTGTCACATATAAAGTAACAGGTCTCCCTATGGGTTTTCCTCCAATCAGAACAGACCTTTTAGTTGAGTCTGACCATCTGAGTGATGCAACCGGAAGTGAGTAATGTCAACTAACGAAAAAAGTAGAACCATATTTGGAAGTAGTATTTAGAGTGATAGACAATAAATTTGAAGTACGTGTACCTTCCTTTTTTCATTTGAGGTTGGGTCTGTCACTTCACTGAGACGCTGTCTTTTTGGTTCTTCGACTTCATTCTCCTATTGATGAAACATAGAGTATTCCACATGAAAAGAGCGATAACATATGAAAATTTATCAGTGGGATTCAACACCCCCTTACAATCCTCAAGATGACCGCCATGTTTTTTTTTCTAAAGAAAATCTGTTGAGTTCCACGCTTATCTTTTGCAGTATATTTGTTTTTGATTTGTTTAAAAGTAAGCAAAAAAAAAAAAAGTTTTTACACTCTCAGAAATATGAGGACTCTCTATTTAGGATGGGTTTAAAGTATGTTAGTTTCTTTATATTTATATAGGAAAGTGTCCCTTTCTTGTGTCGCCTGCAACCAAAGGCAACGAATGAATGGATGAATTAATGAATGAATGAAAGAATGAATGAATATAGAATCAGAAGATTCCTCGAAGTGTAAAATTAATATTATATGCACGCCATTTTTTTAAATCAAACAACAAAGATAACTGTAAGACAAAATTACCTCTGTTTTTCTTTTGAAATGGCAGAGGGGGGGGGGGGGGGGGGGAGAGAATGCAGTTTGTACATCCACTTGAAGCATTTGCTCTTCCTAGAACAGGGACAACAAGTCTATGAAAGATGATTTAAATAACCACAACTCTTGATAGAAAAAAATATCGTTTCTTCATGTTTACGGTTTTTTTTAATATCTATAAATACATACGACAACAGATAACGAAGATTTTTTTCCGCAAGTTTCAATATAATTATTTCAAAAATCAGAGACGCTGAATGGTCATCATATAGGATTTTCAAAGGGGTAGGTTGGTTGGTGTATTTGTTCTCCTTTATTTCATCTTAAAACTCCAGATTACGAATATATGACTTTGTATTTAGTAATATATCTAATTGAATAAACATGATTATTGTCAATATTGAAATATTACAAAATGTTTTCACCCCATTTGAAATTCTTCGACCGAATAAAACATATCAGATTGAAATTTAAAAAAAGCTAAATTATATTCGTTTTTATAATTTACAGTACATTACAATATCAATATTCTACACGTAGAATGTAAAAGTAGAAAATGCTAAATGATTGTTATCAAAATACACTTTATGTAACATAAATGAATACACATTACTCACAAAGACGCTTTATGTAAATAGTCGCTCTATCTTTTAAACGTTTCATTGACCAAGATATGTTGGAATCGTCCATATCCTGATGTACCCTTTTTGTTGAACATAATAGACTTTCCTAACAGTATATAAAGCCCGATTCTTTCATTATTCTTTTACTTCGCTTGGTGTGAACGTCTCGATCGCATCTTAAAGCCTCTACCTGTGTAAGCAGTATAGCTTAATACTCTTACTTGTAGTGAGCCTGAATAAGGCTAAAGGCCCGAATAGAGCCGTACTACATATAGAGTGACTGGCTGGTTGGACAACCATTTGTCTGGGACACGACGTGTGCTCACTGATCGAGTGTCTATCACTCGGTGTGTGCCAGTGACAGGGATAGGAGGAGAGCCAAGGCTCGTGGCAGTCATCTGTCAGTATACAGTGCATAGCACTGGGGAGCGGTGCGCGTCACTCGTCACTTGACGTGCAAGGTAGCTTGGCTGAGCGCTGTTGACAGTACGCGCTGTAATATAAACAATAGGGCGAAGTTGGTCACATTAAAGTTCATTTGTTGTTTTTATTGTTAATATCCCAATCATTTGATGTCATATATTTGATTCGTTTGTTTTACTCCAATCACTTTTATTTAGACAGACAGTCTAAGGAAAACTAATGGTATATCTCTGTGTAAATCAGAGGCGAACCCCGGATATATGATCGCTCGCATATACTTCACGTTACATATTTTGGTGGCTAGCGGTGGTTCTTGATTATTTCAATTTGCATTATACCATTTGTTAACTTTAAGCTTTGTTAATTATTTTGATGATGGATAGTGTTGCTAATTTGACTGACGAGATTACTCGCCTTGAGATTGACATAGCAGCCATACAGTCGCATCTATCGAGGCATTCGACCCCTATAAGTTTGCCTTCCAGAGGGAGACGCAGTGCACTACATGTCCCATTGATACAGCCACGTACGCCTCGCACCCCATCACACGATAGGAGGGTGAGATTCCAGAACGCAGCGCAAAGCAATGATAATACAAGTCCTGTCAGTAACATGCAAAATAACAATGCAGTGACCGACCCAGGGCATAATACTGGAGCTAGTCATACGGGAGCTACAGCACGGCGCTCTATTTCGCCTATATTAAACAGAAGTAGGGCGAATCAGAGTAGTTTTGGATACCGGAAGAGCATTGTAAAGCCTGCAACATACGACGGGAAGTCTTCCTGGATAGACTTTAAGTCCCACTTTGATATATGTGCGGACTTGAATGAATGGACCACTGATGAAAAAGGGATGTACCTTGCAGTTGCATTACGCGGTGGTGCACAGGCGGTATTAGGTAACTTACCTGCCGCGTCACGTAAAGATTTTACTGAGCTCTGCAAAGCACTAGAAGACAGATATGCCCCCGCCAACCAGATGGACTTGTACAGGGCTCAACTTAAGGACAGGAAACAAAAGGCTTCAGAGTCTGTCCCCGAGTTAGGGCAAGATGTTCGGAGGCTGACAAACTTAGCGTATGCTAAGGCACCCTCTGATGTACGCGAAACTCTTGCTATGGAATACTTTATAGATCCATTACACAGTTCCGACATGCGTCTCAGAATTAAGCAATCAAGACCCAAGTCTTTGAACGAGGCTGTCTGCCTTGCGGTTGAATAAGATGCATTTAATAATGCAGAAAAGAGCAGACAAGAAATAGGAGGTGTAGTTAGGGCGACAGATAGCTCACAAGGCAATGACATGTCACCAATACAGAGAATGGTCGATGAGACTAATAAGGCTCTAGCAGATATGCGCAAAGAGATAAAGGAAATGAAGGAGAGTCATACTAGGACCCTTCAGGCGCAGGCACAAGGCGGTCAAATCACGCATCCTGGTATTCAGAGACAAGGTAGATATAGAGTAAAGTGCTACTTCTGCGGAAAGGAAGGACACATAAAGAGGAAGTGTGAGGCTTTCCTTAAGCAGCAGGAAAAGAGGAGTAATGAGTCTAAGAAAGGTGGTAAAGAAGGAAAACCAAAAGAGGGTAGCTCACGCTCGCTCTCCTTGGGATCAATGGACAGTGCTAATAGGGCCGGACAAACTGGCTTATTCATCAATGCCGTAGTCAATGACAAAGCAGCAAAACTGTTGGTGGACACAGGAGCAACAGTGACGATAGTTTCACCTGAGATAGCGGGTGATAGACCAATTGATGAGCTACATACCAACGTGCTTGTCGCTGATGGGACTCCTCTGAGAATTAAGGGGAAGACGACATTGCCTGTATCTGTAGACGGTGTATGTACAGATCACAATGTTGTTGTAGCAGACATTGGTATTGATGGTATACTTGGCCTGGACTTTATGAAGAGTCACACCTGTCACATTGACATTGTCAACAATTCTATTACTCTGGATGGACGCTCAGTCAGTATGAATATGGAAGGTCAAGTCGGTTGTTACCGAGTTCTACTGGAGCAGTCAGTACATGTTCCACCCATGTCAGAAGTACTCACTCTTTGTCGTGTTCAGACAATAGATGGCAAAGTTGTATCTAATCTTGGGATTGGCATGGTAGAACCTATAGAAAGTTTCACAAAGTCAGACCGTGGCATAACAGCCAGAACTCTGACTGACAGCCCAGATAAAGTACCAGTGCGTATAATGAACGTGCAAAGCACTGACCAAACCTTTAAGAAAGACACTTGTGTTGCACAGTATACGCCTGTAGCTGAGGTATTCGTCGATGACAGTTTTCTACTTGGAAAGAAAAAAACAGTGCCTGGTCATTTGAAAGATCTGTACGAGGATACGAAATCAAGACTCAGTAATGACCAGAGTGCTGAGTTTGAAAAGTTCCTCATTAAGTACCAAAGTTTGTTCGCCGAAGACGACTTGGACTTGGGTAGAGCGGAGTCAATCAAGCATCGCATAAATACAGGAGATACACATCCTATTAAGCAAGCTCCTAGGCGTTTACCTGAACATATGCACGCTGAAGTAGAAAAGCATATAGATGCTATGCTTGAGAAGAAGGTTATACATCCTTCAAAGAGCCCTTGGTCATCTCCAATAGTATTAGCCAAAAAGAAAGATGGCTCAACACGCTTCTGTGTTGACTACCGCAAACTGAATGATGTAACAATAAAGGATGCTTATCCTTTGCCTCTCATTCAGGAGTCGCTTGACCATCTTTCTGGTGCCAAGTGGTTTTCTACCCTCGACCTATGCATGGGATACTGGCAGGTGGCAGTCAATGATGATGACAGAGAGAAGACTGCATTTGCGACAAGAAAAGGCCTCTTTGAATTTTCAGTCATGCCTTTCGGGCTTTGCAACGCCCCTGCCACATTCCAAAGACTAATGGAATCAGTACTTCGTGGATTACAGTTTGAGACTTGCCTTGTCTATTTAGATGACATAATTGTTGTGGGTAAAACATTTGAAGAAATGGTAGGCAATCTCTCAAGTATATTTGATCGTCTCGCCAGTGCAGGACTCAAGCTCAAAGCCAAGAAATGCAAACTGTTTGCATCGGAAGTCGAGTACTTGGGGCATGTCGTATCAGAGGCTGGAATAACTACAAGCCGTGACAAGACGCAATCCATTGTCAACTGGCCAGTTCCTCAGAACGTATCTGAAGTGAGATCTTTCTTGGGCTTATGCAGCTATTATAGACGGTTTGTACCCAACTTTGCTTCAGAAGCTGATCCTTTACACAAGTTGACAAAGAAAGGGACCAATTTTGTTTGGACAGAAGCTAGTCAAAACGCATTTGACAGACTGAAAGAAGCTTTGACATCATCACCTATCCTGGCAAATCCAGATCTATCTCAGCCTTTCATACTGGAAACTGATGCCAGCGACCAATCAATAGGTGCAGTTCTGTCCCAGAACATAAATGGATCAGAAAGGGTGTGTGCTTACGCTAGCAGAACTTTGTCAAAGTCGGAGCGCAAATACTGTGTAACTCGCAAGGAGCTTCTGGCTGTCGTGCACTTCGTTAAGCATTTTCGCCATTACCTATATGGAAAAAAGTTCCTCATACGGACAGACCACAGCTCTCTGCGCTGGCTCATGCAGTTCAAGAACCCGGAAAACCAATTAGCAAGGTGGTTGGAAGTTCTGTCTGAGTTTGACTTCACAATCCAGCACAGACCAGGCAAGCAGCACGGCAATGCTGATGCATTAAGCAGAATACCTTGTAGACAGTGTGGTTACCATGATGGTTGGGACAAAGGTGACAGGACAACAAGTCACGTGTGCAGTGCCTCTGTAGCTGACATATCAATGAAGCACATACAAGAAGAAGACAAAGACCTGCAGAAAGTTAAATCATGGTTAAACAGTAAGGCACGACCAGATTCTAAACTGATGGAGGGAGAAAGTTACTTTCTGAAATCCCTATACAGCCAGTTTGACAGACTTTCTGAGATGCATGATATTGTTTGCAGACAAGATATCGATTCTGATACAAATACAGTGCGATACCAAGCAGTTGTTCCACTCAAGCACCGTCGAACTGTCCTTCAGTATTGCCATGACGAGAGGACAGCTGGTCATCTAGGGATACGAAAGACCCTTGAGAAAGCTAGACAGAGCTACTACTGGCCAAAGATGCAAACTGACGTTAGGCAGTACGTCAATGGATGTGAATTTTGCACTAAACGCAAGGGTGAAAACAAGACAAAGAGGGCACCAATGAAGTTAGTACAGACAAGTTACCCAATGGAGCGTATTGCTATTGATATTTTGGGTGAACTTCCAATTACTGTGGCTGGCAACAGATATATATTGGTCATATCGGACTACTATACAAAGTGGACGGAAAGCTTCCCAATGCAGAACATGGAGGCTAGAACTGTTGCTAGGATTTTGGTTGAACAAGTGGTATGCAGGTTTGGTGTACCAGCAGCATTGCACTCTGACCAGGGTAGTCAGTTTGAGAGTAACCTCTTCAAGGAAATGTGCTTGCTGTTGGGGATTAAGAAGACACACACCACGCCTTATCATCCACAGTCAGATGGCATGGTGGAGCGATTCAATCGCACGTTGACAGCCATGCTAAGTGCATTTGTGAACAATAATCACAGTGACTGGGATGTGCAGTTACCATTTGTAATGATGGCTTACCGCTCATCAGAGCATGAAACCACAGGCTTTACACAGCCAATTGTGCCGCACGTGAAATTCACGTGAAAATTTTTCACGTTAAATTCATGTGAAGCTTCATGTGAAATTAACGTGAACTTCACATGAATTTCACATGAAATTGATTCATGTGAAATTCATGTGACATTTTCACATGAATTTCACGTGAAGGTATGTTCACGTGAAATTAACGTGAATTTCTTCACATGAATTTCATGTGAAGGTATGTTCACGTGAAATTAATGTGAATTTCTTCACATGAATTTCATGTGAAGGTATGTTCACGTGAAATTCACATTAATTTTTAACATGAACTTCATGTGAAGGTACATTCACATGAAATTCACGTGAATGTTTTCACAAGAATTTCACGTGAAGGTACCTTTACATGAAATTCATGTGAAATTTTTCATTTGAATTTCACGTGAAATCTAATTTACATGAATTTCATTTAAAAATTGTAACATGAATTTCACCATGAAGGTATTTTCATATGAATTTGTGACATACCGTACAGACAGACAGATAGGGGCAGATTATAATGTACATTTTTTTTTCATAAAGCCCTATCAATGCTATGTACATACCTTATCAAAGTGGTTTTAGGTCTGAAAGCCATTGTTGTACATTTCTGTTTCTTCAATTGTTGATCTAAACCATGATGATATATGCTTTAATCATGCAAGCCTGTAGCTTACTTTAATTCATATAAATTGTCCAGGCTCACACGACTGAAGCCATGTTGTTTACTTGTTGTCATCATGAAAATTGTCGGACACTTTGGCCAAAATCTATTTCGACCAACATGCCTTTCTATTGATACAAGTTTCTTTTTGGCTTATATACGGATATTTAAAAAAAAATGCAATTTCAAGATTGATCCCATGATTTGATCCCATGATTTAGTTTTTCAGACTCAAATTACACAAAGTGTACATGGTAATTAATTCTATCCCCTCATAATTCTTTTTCTGCATAATTATCCAAATCTATGGCTCATCACCTTCAACTAAATGCTCTGGTTGAAGTCCTATAATATATGACACTATAACACCCCACTCCAAATAACAAGGTCGAAGTCTTATATTATAATACTCTGTTAACCTGCTCGGGGTACCACTGACTGACTTGATAATGTGGGTGAACTTTGGAAGGGGGGGGGGGGGCGCTTGTCTTATTAAAAAAAAGGAGGGAGAGAGAGAGAAAAGTTACAAATCGCTCATCATCAAAATACAGTATTAAATTGAGCACAAAAGGCATATATTATAACATAATCATCTCAAGTTACAAGCCGACTCAGCATCCCCCAGTGGCAGATTCAGACGGGGGCGTGTGCCCCCCAGCAGTGTCCATCAAAGGGGCACTTATGACATGCTTATGGAAGCATTAAACTACTGTTTCCTGAGAAAAAAATATGAAATTAGTCAGAAATAGCCCCAAAACACCCCAAAAACCACCGATTTTAATAAATTTTCAAAAATTTTCTTGGGGATAGATTTCATAGTCGGGAGGGAAACCCCCTCCCATACTCTCTGCCACTCGGTCCTTCGGGCCTCGCAAGTGATTCCCATCAAAAAGTGTAGATTCTACGTGCATATGGGGTTCTGGATCCGCCCTGCCGACCCCCCCCCCCCACCCGGATTACCACCATCACCATATCCAGTTACCCTCCCCTCAATCTCCCTCGATACAGAGTTGCATGAAGTGACCTTCCTTTTGACAAATTATCTTTAAAATGAAAAGACGCTTAGACGACGAGCGTGACAATCAATACCGCGAACCAGCGCGTGCACGAAGCAGACGACAATGCGACTTCACCTTGCAAAGCAGAAGCGCAGGAAAAGAGACCAGAAACATTCAATATTTACAGAAAATTCATTTTAAATTGAAAATCAGGACGCCAATGCAAAAGAAAAGACCCAGGTTAATCGATAAATCATTTTTAGGTAAGTCTAGACGTTTATGGAACATTTTTTCCGAGTTTGTTCTGACCAAAAACGGAAACGTATAATATTGTGATGTCTGTGTCTGGAAAGAAGTGGACCCCTTATTTGGCAACTGCAGAATTGCCAATGAACATTCGTATGGCTAGACCAAGGTTAATACATCAGTTGGCACTGATTTTATATGGGGAGGAAGTTGAAAACAACAATGCAATGTTTATAAAAAAAAAAAATGGGTGGGGGGAGGGAGGAGTAAATACAAGATCTTTGTGATGAGCATTTGAAAGATTTTTTACTAATGAATAGGAAACTAGAATCTTTATACAGTAGGGTTCATTATTGAGTTATAGTAAAATAACTATTGAAGTTCAACAAAGTCTAATGACATATATATATATTCAAAAAATGTAAACACGTCCTTAATATACATTATTGTCCGCGCAGCTCACTTCGGGAACTGGATAAACACGATTTTGACTACTTTATCATTCAAAAAATTTAAATGAAATTGATACCATTCAATAGATCTCCCTTAGTCGTAAATTTTGATACAAGTGAAGTTGTATGATATTCAGTGCACGCAATCAAACTTAAGGTATCCGTTGTACAAATAAATATCAAGTATATATATAGTTAGAATTACGGCATATCTATACCTAAATATACCATAGTGTAACATAAAAGTTGGGTTCCAACATCAAAGCTAAACATGCCAACCTCTAACTAAGCCACGAAAACTATCGAGACACTGCCGAAGATTACCGAGAGAATTTTAACACTATTTAAATGGACGAGATGTCAGCGAGATCTCTATTTGTACACTGGATACGTTAAATTATATATACATGTGTATGTAGACAGAACAACTTATAGATAAATCATTTCCCAAGCTAATTTTTCCAGTGACGTCATGATGTTCTCAGTAGGCTCAATGTTCTATTCAGCGACATCACACCGAAATTTAATGTTGAAAACAATATTACTAAGCAAGATCTATTCCATTATGAATATGGTATAAATTTTCATTTTACTGTAATTTAATTTTGCAGGACAAAGTTATCAAAATCGTGTTTATCCAGTTTCCGAAGTGAGCCGCGTGTACAGTACAGTAGATGTACATTGTAGCTCAGGCAGGGACCAATGTATTGCAATTTTCTTCTGAATTTATGTATCAAACAATGAATATATGCAGTGTACGTGAAGGTTCATCAGACATTTCCAGGTAATCTTTCATATTTCTTGTGGCAAGACCTTCCTACTGATACCAAATTTGACCTTGACCTCAAAATGTGAACTACTTTTGACCATGTTTGACATTTAAGCTGTTTTACTAACAAAAATGCCAACTGGGGCATTTTTGTTTCACAAACTTATGTTTTTGTGTCGCCTGCGAAGCGTAGCGACACTATGGGAACACTTTGTCCGTTGTTTGTCTGTCTGTCTGTCTGTCTGTCTGTCATACTTGGGTGTCACACCCCAAAACTTTTAATTGGTAAGAGATTGGGCTTTGATATTTCACATGTGTATTCCTTGTGACAAGACCTCTCTAGTTTCTACACATACCATAATTTTTGACCTAGTGACATTAACCTAGATATTTGACCTACTTTGCACAAAATCTAAGAATGGCTATATATTTTGATTGGTAAGTGATACGGCTTTGATATTTCAAATGTGTACTTCTTGTGACAAGACCTTTCTACACATAACATGCGACATGTAACTTGTAAAGCAAATGACGTCAAATGCAATAAATGATGACGTCACAATAGCCGACCAGAATACAAGTACACGTACAAGTTACACGTAGGAAATCTCAACCTCTCTATTGTTACACCCCTAATTATTATACAAGATCATTGGCAGGGCATTTTACAACTTTGACAGTGTTTAAGTTTTGATGTACTACAGTATTTTGTACTTGCCCAAAAGCTCCTCTTATAATGATCAAGCTGCTGAGGGAAAGGGAGAAGGGGGTATTTTCAACATTAAATGAATTGAGACGTTATTTCTGATCACATTTAAGAATATTTTCTTTATTTTTCAGATTCAGGATGAACTTTCAACATTGTGCTCAGATAATGCAGCTCTATTGTGGCATTTTGTGAATGAGACAATTAAGTGTCAGAGGTAGTAATTCATATATATGCATATTATACATTGCATGTACTTAGTTTTAGCTCGACTGCACTTAAGTGCAAAAGAGCTATTGCAGTACCCTCGGTGTCGGCGTCTAGCTAAATGTTGAGATGATAAGGTAAATGTTAAGATACCGGTAGCAATATTTTGCCTCTAATGGCCAATATTGAGCAAAGTATAAGTGCTACATGTTCCAAACTTACATTGTGGATGTATCTTTGATCAAACGTTCATAAAATGACCATGACCTACTTTTTCCCCTTGAGAGACTTTGCCTTTAAATGCCAATATTGAGCAAAGTTCAAGTGCTACATATTCCAAACTTACAAATTGGATGTATCTTAAATCAAACTTTCATAAAATAACCTTGACCTACTTTTTTTGCTGGGTTGATTTTGTTTATAGAAGCCAATATTGAGCAAAGTATAGGTAATACATGAGTATACCATTGTGTATAATTATGTCAATTTGGGGAAAAGTGAGCTTAAGAAATTGGCTGTCATAAAAGACATTATGTTATGCAGTCAAGCATTAGGTGACTCTGGCAACTATTTTTATAACTCCCCCCCCCCCCTTTGAACCTAGGTCAAAGGTCAAAGTCCAGAGCACAACTCCTCCCCCAAGTGGATGATTTCAATAATATGTCACAGAAATATTCCATAGGACCTAAGGGTGTGTCATGACCTTGAACCAAGGTCAAAGGTCAAGGTCACAATAGACATTAGTAAAACCTTGTCCACAGCATAACTCCTTCCCCTGTGGACGGATTTCAATAATGTGTCACAGAAATGTTTCATAGGACCTAAGGGTTTGTCTTGTCATGACCTTGAACCAAGGTCAAGGTCTCAATAGACATTAGTAAAACCTTGTCTAGAGCATAAATCCTTCCCTGTGGATGGATTTCAATAACAATTTTTAGAAATGTTCCTTAGGACCTAAGGGTGTGTCGTGACCTTGAACCAAGGTCATAGGTCAGATGTCAAGGTCATAATAGACATCATCAGTAAAACTATGTCTAGAGCATAACTCCTTCCCCTATGGATGGATTTCAATATTTCACAGAAATGTTCTGTAGAACCTAAGCCTAAGGATATGTTATGACCTTGAACCATGGTCATAGGTCAAAGGTCAGGGTCACAATAGTCCCTTGACCTTGATTCCAAGATAATTTTTCAAAAAAATATTGCATCGGGTATTTTTGTCCTGTATGGGGCAAATTTTTTATTAGCCCACCTGAGCCTAAGGTTCATGTGAGCTGTCAGTCGCTAGACAGTAAACTTTTGCATTTTCAATATTTTGTTAGGAGAATTTTGATGAAATTTGGTATGCATGAAGTACTAAAGGTCCTCTACAAAGTTTGTTCATTTCGGTCCCATCCCTTCGGCGTTGGCTCCAGGGGTGGGGGGGGGAGTCAAATGGATTCCAGAGGGTAGTTTATTGTTAATTAAATTGATAAAGGTGTTTTATGCGGCAGCTACATTGTAAGATAGAGGCAGCACTTTAAAGTTTAAATTGGATCTATTATTAGCAGAAAAGAATCTTATATATATATATCTCTGTCAATAAACATGCATTTATTAGCCCACCTGAGCCTAAGGTTCATGTGAGCTGTCAGTCGCTAGACAGTAAACTTTTGCATTTTCAATATTTTGTTAGGAGAATTTTGATGAAATTTGGTATGCATGAAGTACTAAAGGTCCTCTACAAAGTTTGTTCATTTCGGTCCCATCCCTTCGGCGTTGGCTCCAGGGGTGGGGGGGGGAGTCAAATGGATTCCAGAGGGTAGTTTATTGTTAATTAAATTGATAAAGGTGTTTTATGCGGCAGCTACATTGTAAGATAGAGGCAGCACTTTAAAGTTTAAATTGGATCTATTATTAGCAGAAAAGAATCTTATATATATATATCTCTGTCAATAAACATGCATAAAATAATATGACAACAAAACAGGCTTTATGATTAATAACGTTCAAAACAACAGTGTTTAACATGAAAAAGAGTAACTTCATTTCCTTCTCTAGTATACAACATATAAGATAAATGTAGCAACTAGAGGCAGAATTATTCCATGATCTACATCCCTCAATCTTTCATTCCTCACAGAAATTTTGTCATTGAATTTTCTCCACAAAACTTATGAACATCAATAAAACTCTGTACAACTAATTCAGGAAAATAGAGAGGTTTAGAAGGCTTATAGGTATATGTAAATACAGTGAACATGTAATCTACAAATACATGTACATTTAGAAAATAGCAGAAGATTAGAAATTTGACAAGTATGTTTACGTGTACTAGTATAGCTTTTAGCAATTGTGTAAAACTTTTATATAGATAAATGTTGAATTAAAAGTTATGAAATATGTATTTTACCCAGTACAAGTATTCATGAAATACATCTGCTATAAACGGGTAGACTTTTTATACGCCCGTCATTTGACGGGACGTATTATGGTATGGCGAAGTCCGTCCGTCCGTCTGTCCGTCTGTCCGTCCGCCTATGGAACGCAATAACTTGAATACGCGTCAACGGATTTTTATGAAATTTATACATAGTGATCAGACTGTGGAGAGGAAGCCGCCTTTCGATTTTCAAGTTCATCCGATTTGTCGTTACAGAGTTATGGGACTTAGATTTTTAAAATACAGTGAAAATATACTAAAATAGTTAAAAATTATTTAAAAATCTATTTCTGGTCGAAATGTTTTGAAATTTTGTATACTCAAGTAGAAAGGATGTTCTTTGACATATGTAACGGGTTTTTAATTTTTTTGTCGCATAACCGAGATATTGTGTGTAATAGGAAGGGGGGGGGGGGGTTATATGCACATACATTTTAAGTTAAGGGCAAAATATAGGCGCATGGAACGCGATAACTTGAATATGCGTCAACGGATTTTCATGATATTCATACATTATGATTGGACTGTGGAGAGGAAGCCGCCTTTCGATTTTCAGGTTTATTCGATATGTCGTTACAGAGTTATGGGACTTAGATTTTTAAAATACAGTGAAAATATACTAAAATATTTAAAAATTAGTTAAAAATCTATTTCTGGTCGAAATGTTTTGAAATTTTGTATACTTCATGTAGGAAGGGTGTTCATTGACATATGTAACGGGTTTTTAATTTTTTTGTCGCATAACCGAGATATTGTATGTAATAGGAAGGGGGAGGGGTGGGTTATATGCACATACATGTTAAGCTAAGGGCAAAATATAGGCGCATGGAACGCAATAACTGGAATATGCGTCAACGGATTTTCATGATATTCATACATTTTGATTGGACTGTGGAGAGGAAGCCGCCTTTCGATTTTCAGGTTCATTCGATATGTCGTTACAGAGTTATGGGACTTAGACATTTTAAAATACAGTGAAAATATACTAAAATAGTTAAAAATTATTTAAAAATCTATTTCTGGTCGAAATGTTTTGAAATTTTGTATACTTAAGGTAGAAAGGATGCTCTTTGACATATGTAACGGGTTTTTAATTTTTTGGTCGCATAAGCGAGATATTGTGTGTAATAGGAAGGGGGGGGGGGGTAATATGCACATGCATGTTAAGCTATGGGCAAAATATAGGCGCATGGAACGCAATAACTTGAATATGCGTCAACGGATTTTCATGATATTCATACATTTTGATTAGACTGTGGAGAGGAAGCCGCCTTTCGATTTTCAGGTTCATTCGATATGTCGTTACAGAGTTATGGGACTTAGATATTTTAAAATACAGTGAAAATATACTAAAATTATAGTTAAAAATTATTTAAAAATCTATTTCTGGTCGAAATGTTTTGAAATTTTGTATACTTAAGGTAGAAAGGATGCTCTTTGACATATGTAATGGGTTTTTAATTTTTTGGTCGCATAAGCGAGATATTGTGTGTAATAGGAAGGGGGGGGGGGGCCGGGGTTATATGCACATACATGTTAAGCTAAGGGCAAAATATAGGTACATGGAACGCAATAACTTGAATATGTGTCAACAGATTTTCATGATATTTGTACATTTTGATCAGACTTTGAAGAGGAAGCCGCCTTTCGATTTTAAGGTTCATCCAATTTGTCCTTATGGAGTTATGGGACTTAGATATTTTGGTGTTGTGAAAAAAATCCCAACGGGCGTATCTTGCTGCGTGAGCGTAGGCTTTATTTGTTTATAAAACTAAACAAAAAAAAAAAAAAAAAAAGAAACCAAAAATGTATACCCGTTTTATATTCATGTATACATATAGCTCAAGATTGACACGTTCTCGACAATTTGCAGCAATTTTCCGTACACAATAAAGAATGACGTCATACATAGTAATGTAGTCAACATGTTTAAGAAATAACAACTAGCTAGCCGTGGTTTGTTGTCCAGTAATTCCCCGAGTCGCATGAACCAATGAAATTTGATTGGTTCATGCAACTTGGGGGAATTACTTGACAACAAATAACAGCTAGCTTGTTGTTATTTCTATTCTAATATTGTTCTGCACGAACTCTATAGCACGTGCATGGGCGGATCTTAGCGAACTGGAAGTTTGTTGGAGATTTTACACCAGGCAAGTTCTATAGTACATATAGGGAGAAAATCTCAAGTCATGTTAGAATACACCTTTACCCATACCCAGGACGGTTTCTAAACCTCTCTAATAACATGTACATGTAGGTGTGCATGAAGACGGAAAATATCATTTGTTCATCAATGTATATTATCAGGTATGTCACATGTAATCTAAGGACTGCATTGTTTCTTTTTCAGCAGGAGTCCAATATCCAAACCAAGGTGCATCCATTGGCTCAAGGAAGATAAGAGAAGATTTGTGTAGGTACCATTTGACAAACTAATGTATGACACTGGAATCAAAGATTGGGGCATATAGTGTTTTGCTTGTCCGTCTGTTTTTCCTTGCAACTGTTATATTTCACATTTATGTATTCTTTGTGACAAGACCTTTACGATGATACCAAAGTTTTTGACCTTGTGACCTTGACCTTTGACCTACTTTTATAAAACTTTAACCTTTGCCATAACTTTTGAATTGTAGGTGATAGAGCTTTCATATTTCATATGTGTATTCCTTGTGACAAGACTTTTGATTAATAACAAATTATTTTACCCTTGACATTGACCTTTGCCCTACATTTTAGATATTTTGAAATAAATTCTTTCTAATCGAGTTTGACATACTTAACAGAAAATGGTGTTAATAGTGACTGATGATGGCTTTCATGTTTCACGAACACATTTTTAGCTCTACTGGACAAAGACCAGTCAAGCTTATGCGATCGCCCTGTGTCCGGCGTCTGTCTGTCTGTTAAACATTTCTCATGGTCATCAGTTCTCTGAAACTGTTGATGATGGAAAGTTATTTTTTTTGCAACTTAAAGGGACCATGGCCTAGTTGTGCACACAATATTTTATTTTGAGCCACTGCCCCCAAGGATCTTAGAAAATGGGTGAGGTCATTCTCTCCTATACATGTAAAAAAAATGTTTTCAGAAAAAAAAACAGATCTCCCTCTCTCTCTAAGATACTTTGACCTTGGACAATGTTGACGTGAAACCTTTGAGTCATGAGCAACACCATACGAAAATTTGAAAGTTATTCATTATATTGTATAGACTCTAGTCAGGTATAGCCCGTACATGATAATATTAGCATATACAAGTTCATTATAAGCATATTAAGTGACCTTGACCTTCGTCACATTGCCTTGGATATAGGTGATCTGAAACCTATGGATCATGAGCAACAACAAACTGAAATAGTAGTGATTGGATACATGTTTCAAAAGATATAGCCTGGGCATGATTAGCATATACAATTTCATTACTAAAGTAAGAAGTGACTTGGGACATTTGTGATGTGAAACATTTAGGCCTGAGAAATAACAAACTGAAATATGAAAACAATTGTAAAATCGATTCAAGAGATATAGCCTGGACAAGATCATGAGGATTAGCATGTACAGTTTCATTAAAAAGAAATAATTGACATTGACCTTGGGTTAAGGTGATGTGAAACCTTTTTTGTCATAAGGAACAACATACTGAAATATGAAAGTGATCGGGCAAACGGTTCATGAGATATAGTCTGACATGATATGTGACAGATGGATGCGAAAGCACCTTGTTTCATTGACCTTGAATTTTGACACACTTTAAATTGAAAAACTTTAACCTTTATATCTGTCAATCTTAAATGGTTAGTGATATGGCTTTTGCATTACTTGATAATTACATTTTACCACAGGAGTCTGTCACACTATTTATTTATCCCCCGTGGGTCAAATTATACCCCTTTGAGAGAGTCAAACACCTTGCTTTATAGGTGTTTGACTCTGACGAGGGGTTGTTTGAAACACTTGGGATTAATGAATAGTGTGTCAGACTCCTGTGCATTTTACAACTATCCACTCTGACATTTTAATCATGAAGTAATATATGAAAATAATTATAATTTGCCCTTGAGAGAACATTTTCAGAAATACCTACTACTAATTTATTTGTTCAATTTACCTAGGAAATGTTTTGATAATCTAATATTATTTGTATTTTTACCTTTCATGAATGAAATTTCTTCCTTCACAGGATGTACCGAGCAAAAAAATCAATAGAAGATGGATGATTTAACACACCAGGCAGTAATGGAAGAAATGATAAACTGAAGAACAGTTTGGACTTCCAAAACAGAAAAAGAGCAGTGATCAATCCATTTCTTTTAGGACTATAAAGGCAAAGAAGATTATGATCACATCTGGACTTTC
Organism: Pinctada fucata; assembly: GCA_028142955.1. Taxonomy (NCBI): domain Eukaryota; kingdom Metazoa; phylum Mollusca; class Bivalvia; order Pterioida; family Pteriidae; genus Pinctada; species Pinctada fucata. The sequence continues at coordinate 40,452,940 of AP027112.1, read as the reverse complement.
AGTGATGAATCATTTCTGCAAGGATTGAGACAGGGATAACTTAGGCAATTGATAAAAGTTCACAGATGTTTTTTAATTTGAAAAATATTTGAAAAAGAATTGATCATGATAAAAATTTCTGTTACCTTGAAATAAATGTCATGGAATATTGAGATGTATTTATTGTATTCTTTATGTAAAATATCAAACTTCTGAACTTGGAAATAATGCAAAATTAGCAGAATAAGGGAGCAAACAATTTTATTAAATTCATGAATCCACAAGAAACTTGCACAGAAAATTTGTATACATCATGTCCTTTTGACTTAGCTCCTATAGTTACAAAATACCAAGCATTTTCAGTGTCATAAAGATTAATAGTACATGTATAGTCTAATTATGACAAATACCTACACATGTCCAAATGTTTTCATGGATATTTACAATTGTGATAGCAGAGTATATATTGAATAATTGCAGTTTTTAGATTTATGCTGTAGTTTAACTGGTAGACCAGCTGAATAAAAGTTGATTACACATATTTTCTGTTGAAGAATCATATGCTGGAATGACTGGTCCAGTGGAAAAAAGTAAAAACACCAATATTAGAGAAAAAAAACCAACCATTTCATATGGATAAAAAGAGCTCTCACATGAATTTCACATGAAGAAAATAACGTGAATTTCACGTGACAGCTCTTTCATGTGAAGTTAACGTGAAGAAAATAACGTGAATTTCATGTGAAAGCAATTTCACGTGAAGTTAACGTGAAAATCATGTGAATTTCACGTGAATATCTTCACGTGAATTTAGCATGTGAGCTCTTTTCACATGAATTTCACGTGAAATTTTTAACGTGAAATTCACGTTAACTTCACGTGAATTTCACGTGCGGCACAATTGCCTGTGTACCCCGAACGCCCTTATGTTGGGTAGAGAGGTATCCACACCTCTTGACATAATGTTCGAGATGCCATCTCCTATAAAGGCAATCCCTCAGACTGATTGGTGTTGGCTTTTACAAGAGCGGATGGAAAATGCCCACAGACATGTCAGAATACATACTGAGCAATCCATGGTGAGACAGAAACACTACCATGATAGGAAACTTCACTGGGAAAAGTACTCCCCGGGTGACAAGATATGTGTGTTCTTCCCTAGGACACAACCAGGCAAGTCACCGAAGTTTACCACTTACTGGAATGGTCCTTACACAGTCAAGAAAAAGATGTCAGATGTAAACTATCTGGTAGACTGTGGTAAGCGCGGAGCAGACCAGGTGATACATGTCGACAGAATGAGACATTTGAAAGGACAAACACTGATTGGTGAAGACATCCCTGATACAGGCTTGGACAAAACTGCAGACCAACCAGTTGTAAAGGATGACAACTCGAGTCATGATGACATTGGCAATGAAGCGGCCTCAGATCCTCCAGTCAGACCATTCAGAAGCAGGAGACCGCCTGCATATCTGAAAGACTATGATACAGACTATTAGTTCTGACTGACTTGTATATATACTTAGTTTAGCATAGGTAATGCTTTGTTTGATTGTTTTAAGGTTTTGTTATTTTTTTGTGATCATGATTTTACATTCGAGGACGAATGTCATCGGAGGCGTGGGTTGTGTAACATAAATGAATACACATTACTCACAAAGACGCTTTATGTAAATAGTCGCTCTATCTTTTAAACGTTTCATTGACCAAGATATGTTGGAATCGTCCATATCCTGATGTACCCTTTTTGTTGAGCATAATAGACTTTCCTAACAGTATATAAAGCCCGATTCTTTCATTATTCTTTTACTTCGCTTGGTGTGAACGTCTCGATCGCATCTTAAAGCCTCTACCTGTGTAAGCAGTATAGCTTAATACTCTTACTTGTAGTGAGCCTGAATAAGGCTAAAGGCCCGAATAGAGCCGTACTACATATAGAGTGACTGGCTGGTTGGACAACCATTTGTCTGGGACACGACGTGTGCTCACTGATCGAGTGTCTATCACTCGGTGTGTGCCAGTGACAGGGATAGGAGGAGAGCCAAGGCTCGTGGCAGTCATCTGTCAGTATACAGTGCATAGCACTGGGGAGCGGTGCGCGTCACTCGTCACTTGACGTGCAAGGTAGCTTGGCTGAGCGCTGTTGACAGTACGCGCTGTAATATAAACAATAGGGCGAAGTTGGTCACATTAAAGTTCATTTGTTGTTTTTATTGTTAATATCCCAATCATTTGATGTACATATATTTGATTCGTTTGTTTTACTCCAATCACTTTTATTTAGACAGACAGTCTAAGGAAAACTAATGGTATATCTCTGTGTAAATCAGAGGCGAACCCCGGATATATGATCGCTCGCATATACTTCACGTTACACCTTTATTTCATCTTAAAACTCCAGATTACGAATATATGACTTTGTATTTAGTAATATATCTAATTGAATAAACATGATTATTGTCAATATTGAAATATTACAAAATGTTTTCACCCCATTTGAAATTCTTCGACCGAATAAAACATATCAGATTGAAATTTAAAAAAAGTTAAATTATATTCGTTTTTATAATTTACAGTACATTACAATATCAATATTCTACACGTAGAATGTAAAAGTAGAAAATGCTAAATGATTGTTATCAAAATACACTTTATAGGACTTAAAGTTTTAAGCGAATAAACAGTATATTTATGTATGTATTATTTATTTAATAAAAAAATGGAGAAGGGGTTGGGAGTCTATTTTTTCAGAAGTCAGGGTCAGCAATGTCTGGGAAACGAATGCTTATAAATTTACTTCATTTTTATTTCACTCTTCGAGTGAATTCGACGAAGAATTGAAAATATATCACGAGCAAATAAACATTAGTCAAATGAAGTGGATTCGAACACTCTTCGCCGGAAGTAAAACATGTGAAACGTGTGTCCAATGTTGTTGACGGAATTTTTCCTACTGTGTATAATTATGTAAGTACTGACTCTCTTGTACAATATAAACCTTGGGGACATAAAATGATGATAAATTCAAAAATAGTGGATGAACCGGATTAGATTTTTTTTTCGTTTGAAAGCAGAACTTTATCGATGCATACAATGTTTTTCTACTTATTCGTGTATTTAGATTGGTTTGTAGGATAAATATATGACCTGGTCCTCTCCTACATTTCAATGTTCAGATAAGGCGATGTATAGATATTTTTTTTCATGATTTTTCAGCAATCATCGATTTTATGAAATACATGTATGTATCTGAATTTTACACGTAGATCATGCTCTCTCTCTCTCTCTCTCTCTCTCTCTCTCTCTCTCTCTCTCTCTCTCTCTCTCTCTTATATATTGCTACTGTTTTTAAAACTAGACACTTATATGTAATTACCGTCATTATTTCAGGTACAAGAAGATAGTATGGGAGTTCAACTGTCTTGAACGTATATGCGTTGGCGAGACAAATGACACGGGTTTTTGACCAGGAGTCGCTTTATATACCCGCAGTAGAGCGATGTGCCTGGATTTTGGGTCGTACCTTCATTAGTATGCAAACTACGTCACAGTGCTATAGTTCATTTCTCGTAGGGAATGGGGATTGTTAAAGTTTGTTTTAACAATCTCCGTTCCCTAAAAAAATTTAACAGAACTTCTTAGTTTAAATTGTAATAGTCCAGCTTTAATAAGGCATAGTTACTTTCACTGAATTTTTCAAACTTTAAACCTGTGGGATCCTCTACCTTAAGAGCAGACAAATTTGCCGCATAGACCATACTTGCACGTTTCGGGTAAAAAGAACACGTTGTAAAATTTTGGGAAACTGTTCTAAACAGAAATGATGTGTAATTCTTTTGGTCTATCAATAATTCAGGGAATGTGATTGACAAAATGAAATCTAGAAATGTTCTAGACAATAGGATTTCTTCATACGACTTTTCAAATATGTACACCATGCTTCCTAAAAAAATTAATGATGGATTGACCAAACTCATAAAATGGTGTTTTGATCGAGAGGGAGAAAGCTTACATTTATATATCTGAATCAAAGCGTTTCTTTTCCGCTACAGAATCCAAATCATACAAATCATGTAGTGACCTGTGTATTGCTTTGTCCTTCCTCTTGGACAACATATATGTAAGAATTGGTGAGAATCTCAACAAGCATGTTGTCACGATCCCTATGGGTACTTATTATTCGCATATTGCTGCAGATTTATTTTTATACCCGGATGAAATGAATTTAACCAAATTCTTCAAATAATAATAAAAGAACCCTGATGATTTGAAATGTTTCATTGGTACTTCTAGGTACTTCGATGATATTCTTACTATCGACATCAAAAACGATATATAAAAATGCTATTTATCCACAAGAATTGACAGACAAGGCAAACGTTGCAAATACAGAAACACAATTTTTGGACCTAAATATCAAAATTGTTAATGGAGAGATTCATACAAGCGTAAATTTTCCCTGGCTTGATGGTGATGTGTCTAGATTGCCGTCATATGGTTTCTACATTTCGCACCTCATCCGGTATGGTAGAGCATGTACTGATGTTTTGGATTTTCATAGTAGAAATTTACAAAGAAACTTTAAGGTCAAGGTTTTCGCTTTCACAAACTAGTAGAGACTTTCTGGACATTTTACAAAAACTATTGTCAAAAAAGGAGGGAATCTCTAACAACATCCGCTTGTAGCACCCACAGCAAAATCCCTAGCACACCCAGTGCAAAATACAGAGTCATCTTCTTTTGAAATTCGGTCTTTCACAAACAAGTAACTTAAAAGACTTTCTGGAAATTTTCCAAAAAATATTGTCAACTTCTTTTGAAATTTGGACCCATAAAAGCAACAGAGTATATTACTTTGGGTATTTCAAAACCTGCATTTTATTGTGACATAATCAACAAAATAAGAAGGATATAATGTTGACAGAATTACATTTGAAATTGTGATAGAATCATCAAACGCCTTTTATATCGTGTATATAATCCTTTCTTCATCAGACGGACATTTGACTTGGTGCTGGAGCAATCTACAACCTTGTACCAACACATTCTTAAGAATTGCACTCTGACTGAACGTGACGACAGGACTCCATGGCAGGCCCTGTCCAAACCTCTTTAGAGATGACAGTGCCCCGACCACCTGTCCTCTCTGAATCTCAGTCAGACTCCTCGAGTAATATATATGTAATATGCATGAACTCGCTACAGCCGGCAGAGCACGGACTGTATTTGGTAAACCTTTGTTTTATATTTCCATTGTGTGTTTCTTGGGCCCCTGCGTCATGCTGTCTGTTTGTATGGTCATCTTACAATGAGGAGGTTATTTTACACCACAACTGTACGCTCGTCGAGATCTCTTGGTAATCGGAAAAGTTGGAGGGTTGTAATCCGTCTACACTGTCTGCCACTGACGTGGCAGATGGCCGTCCAAAGTCGGTTGCCTATTGGTCTCGTTGGTTATATGTGGTCTTTTTTGTTTCATGTTTCTATGGTGTGAGTAAGTGTTCATTGTCGCTTTCCCGTCTATTTATGTGGGTGTCTGCTCTTTATTTTTACATAGGGAGTTTTATGGTTTGCTGCGAGTGCTGCAACTGAGTGTTGTTGGAGATCCCCTCCTTTCTTGCTTAAAGTTTCTTTTGTTGGTTCCTCCTTTTTATGTTAAACGTCTTCAAATTCAATATCATCATTTGAGAACAAAGGAAATTTTAGCATACGTTTCGGGACTTAACTTATAAACTTATAATTTGCTATTAATCGTAAATTGTTATGATTATACTTATGAATTGCTATTAATGTTGTTCTTTCAATGGTGTCCTCATTTGATTTTGTTGGTTCTCTTAAATTAATCGACAAAAAGATATATCTGATCAAATTTTACTTACCAATTCCGTGTTGACATGACTGGAAATTTTCAAACCTCATCAGAGCTGAGAAGAAGAAATACAATGGACGTTGTGTTTGCTGTCGATCATGTACAATATTTGATTTTATAAGGACGGATGTAAGTACCTATCATGAATACGTATAACAAAAGCAAAGTGAAGAGGAAGCAATTTTCCCTCTCAGATCCTACATTAGATAATTTCAAGAATTGTCAGTTCCAGTATATATCCGCCGTTACCATCGTTACGCTGTTTTTATATCCTCTTAAGGAGGAAATATACTCTCATTATCAATAAGACATAGAACATGGAAATTTTACATTGATATTGAACATGTTGTTTTGATAGATGAACAAAATATAAGTATAAGGGCGTTTTCATGAAAAAAAATCTTTTAAGGATGCTTTCTCCTGAGATCTCAAATTCAAAAGAATCAAACTTTTTTCTAATCAATATATTTCAATAGTACTTGACCCGATAAGTAATAAAACAAATAGAAAAGGATACCAAGATGTGGTCTTTATGTAAGATATTTGCGATCAAAAATACCCTTCTTCAACCATCTCAGAATATTGTGGGAAAATTGAAAATTGGCGAAATAATACTCATAAAATCTAAAATATGTATATTCTTATGGAAATGGTGAATTAGATGACTTAAATATACATTGTATTGGAATATATTACTTTACTACTGTTGAATACAAATTTTATAACATAAGATGTAACGGAATGAAATTATTAGCAAATTCTTACCCCATGTGGCAATTTTTTAAAGTAAGGCAAGAAACAGATTTTTGGTACTAAAGTGCTGATAAAATATGTAATTTAATCAAACTTTTTTAAACCTTCACCCAGTGTATCTAGGGACATAATAGCATGTTTTATGAAAGAAAAAATAGGGGGTGTTGTGCATTGGGAAAAAGTTTTGGTCCATTTTGCCTACCCTACCCCCTTCTTCAAAATGACACAGGAAATAGAAAAAAAACACCATATTGCCAACAGTGAGTGCAGATTTTATAGATTGTTTGGTATTATAGCTGTTCCGTGTACTTTCATGTAAATATTTATATATATTCTAGTAATATTTTTTGCACAACTAGGGGAAAGGGGGGGGGGGGATCAGCCCCCCTCCCCGTCTTGAACTCACCGATACGATATTTGCGCATATTATTAGATAAATTCAATCATATATTTTAAGATCCACACGAAAAATAAAAGTCTGTCGTCCAAACTTTACGAACTCTTTATAAATATTCCGTGTCTTACGGCTGTCTCGAACAGTCATGGTGCAGCCGTACGACGTGCAAGTATTGTTGAGAGGTTTGTCTTCGATGGCACCAGAACGACGAAGTTGCAAAATTAAAAAAAAATCATACGAACGATAGTGCGGTTGCAGAGAATGTATGGCCGCGGGAAAGCTGATATGAAGGGGATTATTTCAGTTTTTCTTTGAAAGATTAATTGTCGGAAAAAAGTATGAAATATTGTAAGATGATAGCTAACGATATTTTTTAATATGTACCCTTACTAATATAGAGTCCCTGTAGTAGATCCACATGTTGTGTACGCAGAAAAGGATCATGTAAACATGAAAATTTATAATTGTCTGAAAGAGTTCAAAGTTTCAAATTTTTCCAGATACAATGCAAAGGGAATTTATTAGAAAAAGAATAAAGATAATGCGGAAGATATAAAGAAACAGTACACGTGGCGATTTATTATTAATTTTTTAATCAACAGAAAATCAGAGACGAATCACCATTAGTACATGTTTCTTTGACACGATGACAGTAGAGGGTGCAATTACTGGTGAAGTTATATTTTCCGTGTTTCGGTGTGTTTTATATGCTTTTGGTGTGTATCTGGATCTATTTCACACTGAAAATACAAATTCATTTCTTAAATATGATGTATTTATTATCAAATTAATCTTCTAAATTGATGTAATTTAAAGGCAAATATAAGTAACCAAATATAACATCCCTGTCCTGTTGCGTTACTTATGGCGGGAAGGACGAACGTCATTTTGCTGCATGACGTCAAAGGGTCTCACAGTGACGTAATGTTATTTGAACAAGGTTGTTTCAAAGCAAAAAGATAACATAGAATGTTTATACTTATGAAAATAACAAATACATACTTAGCCAACCATTTAACCATGCTATTGAATTTGATTCACTGAATAGAAAAAAAAAACAATTGTCGCCCATCCTTCTTTAACGCCATTAAGAGTTATCTCCCGTCGTCTAGAACGTTTTCTGTTCAGCTCGCCAGGAGAAAGCATCCTTAGGGAGAACATTGTATTTAAAGCATAGATATGTCAATGTAGTGACCAACACTTAAAATGTGGACTGAACAATTGTATCTTCATTTACGTTAATACGGATAATATTATAAGTTCATATGTTTTAAAAGGTATTTATAATACAACTTAGCGAATGAAAAGAGGATTAGGGCATTTCGATATCGTAAACTTGTAAATATCAATTGATGTTGCCTTAAATTTGTCTGGTTATAAAATGGTTTTAGAAATTATTAGGGAAGAATTGTTGTATGAATTTATCCATTCTTCGCAATTTCAAAATGACAATCTGAAGAGTGGTTATAGAAAAGAAGCAGAAAATGTATGAAAATCAACCCCCCTCCCCCTTCCTTTTTACACAAGAAAAAAAAATCATAAAAAATCAAAAAAATAAAATTTAAGCATAAAATACATATCAAAGTATTAAGTAAGTTAAATATGATAAATATGCAGTATATGAGTATGTAAAATCATACACTTATTGAGTTATTTAAAGAAATAGTTAAAAAATGTGCATTTCTGACCGAAAAGACGTCAAAAACGCGTCAAAAATTTGACTTCGAAGTGGAACCAAAAATAAAAAAACTTCTTAAGACATCTCTCTAGAACATCCTGATGCTTTCGGTTTATCGATACATGCTTCGGTTCTGAAGAAGAAGTTTGTCAACGGATGGTACCCCCGTGACCTACTTTTGGCTGTGGTGGCGCCACCTTTTGACGGATCCGGACAAAAAACAACAACACTTGTAGGGGACCATGAGTACTTCATACCACGAAAATGGCAGGTGTGGCTATCCTTGATTACGTGCGCAACCCTCCCACTTTTCCGATTACCCAGAAGTCTCGAAGAACGCAAAATTATGGTGTAAAACAACCTCCTACCTGTAAGATGACCATACACAAACAAAACCGTAAAACGCAGGGGTCCCATCAACACAGATGAATATGTAAATGGATATAAAAATAGGATGTGCGTAATACAGTCCGTGCTCTGCTGGTTGTAGCGAGCTCTATATGTTATCACCCGAGGAGCTTGACTGACACACAAAGGAAAACACTATCTTAATACAGAATCCACACAGAGAAAAGTGATAGAACAAAAGGGGTTGGACCACGAAACCCATAAGTCGGCCCTACATTTTCTCTAAAATTAAATTTCATAAGACATACTTGATATCTCTCATGAAAATACACAAAAGTTTACCGCTTTTAATGAAAAGTTAAATGTTACCAAGCAAATAATGACGTAATGAAGTGATGTCACTTTGATATTATGGAGAAGATATGACAAAAATTGACGGGAAAATTTTCTTTTGTGGAAAAACTTGATGTAGCTGCATGCGTTAACTAGAATTATTTATTTTACGACAAAAATTCATGATTATCTATAACATAAATGTATAAAAGTTTCATGTAAGTTAATGCATGCGACCATTGCCCAATTAATAGGAATATGTAGTTTTTGCAGAAATTCTACGGCATATCGCCAATCTTACTGTTTACAAAGGGTTTAAAGCTACTTATTAACGTATTTTTTACAAAAAAAAAATGATTTTTGTTCAGCAGAGAAAGCTTCAAAGTGTCAAATGTTAAACGTCTTCTAATTCAATAGCACCATTTATGAACGGATAAATTTGCAGTATGGACCAGACATGCACTGCACGTTTTGGGTACTCAACCTTCGTCAGTGATCCTCAGTCTAAACAATGAAATATGGCCAAAGAGGGTGAAAATTATGTCAAAAAATGTACCGAAAGATGTAGCAGGATGGGTGGGATATAATGCTACAGGACCCACGTTTTAGAAATTTCAAGAATTTTAGTACCAGAAAATTGAAGTACAATGTCCAGAATTCGGGATGAATGGTTAGAAAACTGCTAATATGTATTCTGTCTTTACTAAATTAACCCATGGGAATTGTAATTGTAGATCTCCGTGAAATGAAAAAGAAAATAAGAAAACTTTAAGATAACTAGCTTATCGATGGCTTGCAAAATTTGAATAGCAATCTTCGTTTTGGGCTAGAAAATAAACCGTTAAGACTTCCGTGAAATTTTAGCATACCGTATGCCAAGCACACTCGTGGTTAAACTCCATAGATCTCTTGAAAAAAAACGAAATTCCTTGGAAGTTGCACAACCTAGATTTATTACATGTAAATGAATAAATAAAGACGACGTTTTGAATTGCCATCCTAGTCATTTCAAACCTGCCAAATATCTTGTGGAAACTGCTATTTCAAAAGAGAACCAAAACTCAGTGAACACTGAAGACTTGAAAATTTACATATTTTTAACAAAGAAAAAACCTTGACATTACACTAACAAATAGTTTGGAACATGATCTCACATTAAATAATAAAATTAACTTAATCATTAGAACTGCAAAAAAAAAAAGAAATGTGAATGTCTAATCGATCAGGGAACAGTGGAGAGTAAGTATCTCTTCTAAGCTTTTTAAGTAGACATCGATTGTCTCTTTTGTTTTTCCCTGTTTTCTGTTATCGTTGAGTACTCTGTGTTTTCGATTTAGGGTATTTTGCTGTTAGTGCTGCAACCGACTCCTAAAAGGAGGTTCCCTCCTTTCTACTAGAATCCTCATATATCAAAGGGTATATAAAAGACCTGTTACCTTTTTTGTTAATTTACCCTGCTTCCCCACCTTTTGTCATGACCACATGACTTAGCAGTGAAATCTGACTGATAACTTCACGTCTTTGACTTTCAAAACTTTGAGATAGAAAAAATGTTTATCATCGCATGATCGAGGAAGTAAATTGCATGTACCAGGTAAGAGGAAGTATTTTTATAAATTATCTCTCTTGATTATTTTTATCGATGAAACTATGTTTACTGAATAAAATCAAATTGATAAATGTTGTATTGTTTACTGAATAAAATCAAATTGATAAATGTTGTATTGTTTCGGCAACTTCTCAATGATATTCAAATGTTTTATGCAGTACAATTTGACTATTAATGTGACATTCATGCTAATGTAGAAAATACATAATATTTGGAAAATGTTTATTCATCAAAGGAAATATTGTTCGAATTTAGTGATATGTGTCCTTTTATGCAACAGTAAATTTTTCCAAAGTGTAAATTTACAAGAACATTCCTTTCCGAATGTTTACTACTTTCCGGGAGACATTGCTCTTGGTGGTTTATTCCCAATCCATTTCGTCGAAGATAGACATTGCGGAGAAATTAATCCTTTTACTGGAGTGCAAAATTTTGTTTCGGTCTTGTTCGCGCTGAAGCAAGTGAACGAAGTATTAAAACCAGAGATAGGTATAAAATTAGGATTGGTGGCTATGGACACCTGTTACACTGCGGAAAAAGCTTTAGAAAACTCTTTACTCTTTGCTGAGAGCCGCTTCGACATCTCAGCGATTCCTACATCGTCAGACATCAAGAAGCCTTCAAAGGCGTCGTATTCTGGAAGGATAATTGGAGTATTAGGTCCAACGGCGAGTGAAGATAGCGTCAAAGTTGCAACTTTACTCAAATTATTCAAAATTCCACAGGTACGGATGTTATGCTTTACTCTTTATTATCTCTCTGTTATCCTATAACTGAATCTTATCAAAACACTTGTTTTATTTATACAAATAAGATTTAGCAAATTCACATAAGGATAAAACAAATTCTTTGATTAAGTATATTTAAAATAATAAAAAGATTTTACCTGTAATTGTGAAACAAATGTTATCGACAAAATTCCGTCCGTTATCTTTTTGATGCCTAAAGCAACTCTTTCGATTAAATTTTCACTCTCCATCTTCATGTATATAGATAAGTTACTTCTCAACAAGTCCAGAACTCAGTGACAGCAATATTTTTCCATACTTTTTGCGGACAGTACCATCAGATCTTTATCAAGCCAAGGCAATTACATCTCTTTTAAGGTAAGAGAAATATGTTTGAACAATTTCTTATTCCATTCAAGGTTTATTTTACGTTTACCAGAAGGTTTTCCTGTAAAATAAACAAAAGTAATGAACTTTGAATCATGGCACCAATTTTTGTGGGTGATACACAACACAACGTACCAATACGTTCATTAAAAATAGAAAATTATATAGTCTGTGAGCCAGCGGGGCTGGTCGGTAACATTTGGGATGAATAAATCTAATGTTGATATTATGATAGATAAGAGTAATTACTTAGCTGCTAATTCAACTTCAGATTTCATTGCACATGTTTTTAAAACTTCTAAAATACGTCCCGTTTTGACCTCTTCACAATGGTCCATAATGCGAGAGAATAACTCATCATTTGAGTATGCCAAATTTTCCAGATCTAATAAGAATAATTGATATGCGTACAATGAAAATTAAGGAAAATGAAGAAAAATCAATATACGTCATTGAGTATATTGCGCATTGTTGCTTTAGAAACTCTTTTTTTCTCAGGTTTTAACAAAATATATACATAGGATGCACCAAACATGTTGTTATATACACCAGGAACAGAACATATGTAAATACTATACTGTAAGCTTAGAAAAGGAAAATCAATGATAGAAATTTTACCCAATTTTGAATAAATGAAAAGCTGATATATAAAATAACTTTTTTGTTTTTGTTTTTTGTTTTTTTTGTTTGCTTTGGTTCCTGTTTTATCCTAATTTTGTATGCCTTCGATATAATTTTTTTTGCTTTGGTTCCTGTTTTATCCTGATTTTGTATGCCTTCGGTTTCTGATTTTCTGAATTATCGATTTTATGCTGTATACAGGGATATGGTCATTATCATACATTCATACATAGCTTTTACTTTGATGTTCCCTTTTAATCTAGAAATTAATTACTTCGATTTGAAACACTTTTAAAACATCACTTTGAATTGTTTCGCTATGAAACGATTTGATCCCACCGTTTCTTTTTTTTCAATACGAGTATCATGTTAGGACGCAAAATAGTCCCGCGAACTTGTGCGTAGGATTTCTGAACACCATTCAACGAAGAGTGTGACTCACCATTTAAAAAATTTTTATCAGTTTTATCTCTAGTGTTTCCTCACTAACAAAGTATGCGATTCTTTATCAGAATCGTGATGATGATCTATTGCTCGATTACAGGAAATGTTTCACATTTCAATAAAAATATGATTCATAATTACACCGTAGCGTATCACGTGATATGCAAATAATATCTTGCATAAATGCTGTTTAATCTACATTATATGAATCTATTTTAGGCTGATCGATCATCACTATAAATTATATTATGGTTTATCTATTCCGGTCAAGAATAGAGGTATGCCCAGGGAACAATTGAACATAAAGTTTTGTTTATTTACGTGCACCATATCATAACATGTAAACAAAATAGAACATTTTCTGCTTAAGTGCTCTCCAAATATTCCTCTTTTCTTGACCAGAGAAGATTACTATTATAATTATAACAATGATTCTCATATGCTAAGCATAAACAAGTATGAAACTACACTGTTTATGTGAAATAAAGTAGATTTAGTCAATATTTACCTTGTTTAATCGAAGTGGATTATTTGAACATCACGTTATAATTTAACTATTCCCGTAATGTCTGTATAACGCCCATACAAACGTACGGCGCGAAATTTTATCTATAGCTGTATAGATAATATCACCTATTATGACGTCACTAACGGCGAGCGCCGCTACGTTAGGCCTGTTCAAATATCACGTCGCCAGTTTTGAACTTGATAATCAACCACGCTAAAATGACTTCAAATTGCAAAATAAACTAGATGATTAAATAGTGATTTAATTAAATTATAAGAAATGACTGTAATAATTTTTCTGTCTATCGATGTATAGACAAAAACCGATGCACAAACAAAATATAATCCGCTTCGCGGATTATATAGTTTGTGCATCGGTTTTTGTCTATACATCGATAGACAGAAAAATTATTACAGTCATTTCTTAAATAAACCACGGTGAATTAGCAAATATGCATATAGATTTATATCAGAATAAAGCTGTTACTTTACCTGCTTTGTATTAGGCACGGTCCATTTGATATTCGGGTGGGAGGGGGCCTTGGGGTTTTTTTCGAAAAAGAATTTTGCTGTGAATTGTGATAAAAAGAATTAATTTGCTGAATATGTGACAGAAAAAATCCTGCTCATGTTGCTCTTATGAGTAATCTGAATTTGAAAATTTATCATAAGTTAAGCTTAAAATTCCTGAAAAGCTTCCACCTCGCTTCGCTCGCCGCAGTTTCATGTTTAAATCAATTTTTATGCCTCGCTTCGTTCGCCTTAGTTTACTTTCAAAACATAAATCATATTTGTCTAGAAGACTCATCCTAAGACCCTCATATTTGTACCATATAAAGATTTTGTTTATTGAGAATTATATTGTAAAAATCTTTTAAATTAATATAAAGAAGTGAATTATATATATTTGCATAAAAACAAAGCAATAGTTAGAGTTTTGAGAATAAATAAAGAATTTCTATTCATAAAACACAAACATTCTTATTAAACGATTTTTCAAGTTGACGTAATTCGGACTTCTCACTCCGGACATCGCACTTTAAGAGTTGTATAAAAGAAATCAGGTGCGACTAGAAAGTGAACTCTGAAAACACATTGGACTCAATGATGCTATAGAGCCTTAAATATATAGTTTCACATATGAAAACAAATAAATTCTTTGCAGAAAGTATTCGAAATTCATTGGAACAGAAATCAACATTTTGCATTTGTGACACATCTCCTTTGAAGTGCAATGTCCGAAGTGCGAAGTCCGCTACCATGAAAAATATCAAATATGTACAGCACCAACTTTGCAAGAGAAAAAATTGCCTCGGTCCGGAGCGGAATAAATTATCTTGTGTCGACAATCCCCCCCGCAGAATATCAAATGGACATTGCCTTATGGGGAATGAAATAAAATGCACACGGTGGGGATGACCATCGCACAATGAGTCAAATTCGGTTTCTTCCTTATTTTATCAGAACTACGGTATGAATATCGTTTGGTTGTTTTCGTAATATCATTTACCTTCCGAGAATTGTTTAACTAAATCTAACGTTTCTGAGAGAGCTTTCTTTGGTCACAAATGAACTCTTTAAATATAACCATCGTCAACTAAAAATCTGTTTTTTTTTTCATTTTAAAGTTTTATCATAGTAAAAGATAAACTCCCTTGCAATGTTTAAGGTCACTGAATACATATTCATAAAGTGTCCCTCTTGCTTTTGGCTGAAAGACTATCTGAAATTTTAACACCCCCGCAAGAAAACAAGAGTAGTCAAGACAGCTCTTCCCTTAGAGTCATTTATTTAGTAATACATCAATTGCAGTGATTAAGATTCCTCATCCGAAGCACGAATGTCTCATGTCTGCAAAACCACATTTTGATTTTAGCTTCCCTGAAAGCAGAGGTTAATTAAACTTGATTTATTCTAAAAGAGTTCAACAAACAAGTTACACAACTTATATTTATGTCTAAGGTTGGCTCAGATGTTGGCGTGAGGGGGGTCCACGGAGCGGGGAAACCGGGGATTCCGGAGAAAAACCACTGCAGCGGCCTGGATGGGGCAAATTTTCGGGTTTGGTTATTTTCATGTTTTTGGCGAGTAGAGGGATTTCGCAAAAACAAAAACCCCACTCGAAAATATTCCCGTTGCATCCTTACAATGGGAAAGACATTTCTATTGCGAATATTTACCCCACACAAAAAGTCTTGACATTATTATCGCGAAATCCCCCCGCGTAAATACCAACGTTTACAGTAATCGTTTTCATGTACATTTGGTTATAAAATATCGAAATTGATAAACGAAACAAATAGACATTAAACAAAAGAAATTTACGATTGACAATCGATTCTCCGTGAGAAATGTTCACCAGTATTAATTTTTTTTCAGATACTATCAGTGGTCATACGTCACAATGATATACGAAGATACAAGTTATGGAAAGAACATAGCAGAGGTTTTGACTGATCTAGCGGAGAAGAATGATATATGTATTGGTTTTCAACAGTCAATCTCGGAGAGTGTATCTCCGGAACTTTTGGAATCTATCGCATCAATCCTTCTGCGGCATTCAAACACTAATAGTAGGTATCGTCCACCAAAACAAAAGAAGACGAAGGAACTCTCAAATGTATCTCGTTATTGAGAGGAATAGTTTGTGAATAGTTGATTTGTCATGAAAAATGGAACGAATGGCTTACTTTGGGTTATGTAGTCTTGTGCACATCAGAGGGGCAGACAAATTATTCGGGAAAAAATCTAATTCTACGCAAAACCCTCGGGGAAAAACCGAACATGGATCATAGTAAAATAAGAGATTAAGAGAATACGTTTAGCATATGGTGGAGGTTTTTGTTTGTTTCCTTTGGTTCCTGTTTTATCCTAATTTTGTATGCCTTCGCTTTCTGATTTTCTGAATTATCGATTTTGTGCTGTATACAGAAATATGGTCATTATCCATATTTGTCATATAGACACTTTGCGCTACAATCCCACATTCTAAATTGAGCGAAAGTCTCGCTAAGATTATAAGTAATGCGTTTACAACAAAGATAAAAAAAAGAAAGAAATAAAGAGAATAAGATCACGGAAACATATATTATTCAGATGTTAAACTTCCTCATCGACAACATTTTTGTGGTGATAAGAGGCCATGTCTTCCAGCAAATTGTCGGAATTGCAATGGGGAACAATTGTGCCCACTGCTTGCCGACATTTTTCTTTACTCATACGAAGCTGAATTAACTCAATTTTTGGTCTCGGAAGGGCAAAGATACTTAGCTTCGGACTTAAACTTCATTACAGATACATAAACGATATTTGTCCATCAATAATCCAAAATTAGCGGATCACCTCACCAGAATCTATCCTTCGGAGCTTGAAGTCAAAGAAACTAGAGATACAAATGATTCTGCACCCTATTTGGACATAATGTTTGTTGTGCGACATTCATGGCATGAAAACCTAATTCTATGACAAATGTGACGGCTTCAATTTTAGCATTACAAACTTTCCTTTTCTGAGTACAATGTAGCAATATCCCTTCATCGCCTGCTTATGGTGTGTTCATATCTCAGTTGATATCTACGCTATGCCGGAGAGAGAACCAAATATACGGATTTTATTCTGAGCGATAGGCGTCTTTCAGATATTAAGCTTCTCAGTCAGGGATACCTGTGTGACCGACTAACATCGTCACTGAGATAGTTCTACGGTCGATAGGGGAACTCGTTATACACTATGATGTCCCACTCTCCAGAATGGTGGATTATATTCTGTCATAGACAATTTGAACCATCCAAGAGCAGGAGATGCTGACTCTTCCTGGGCATTTGGTCTCATTCCCATATTGGGAGTTAGCTTCTTTTCATGTGGTGGAGGTTTTTGTTTGTTTGCTTTGGTTCCTGTTTTATCCTGGTTTTTGAAACGTGCATGTCTGGTCCATGCTGCAAATTTATCTGATCTTAAATGATGATATTGAATTTGAAGACATTTAACATTTGTATGTGAGTTATGATTTTCTGAATTATCGATTTTGTGCTGAATATAGGGATATGGTCATTATCCATATTTGTCATTAATTGCTTTATCAAATGTTTTATTCCGTCTTCTTCTGCTTATGGCGTTTTTGTTTCTCAGCTTATACGGTACGCCAGGGCATGTTCAAAATATGAAGATTTCATCATTATAGCAAGACAGCTGGCAAGTAAGCTTCCTGTCCTGGGTTATATTACATAACGGCTAAAATCATCATTGCGGAAGTTCTGTCGCTACGGGGATATTATAAAAAAAGCTCCCATATCGGAGGTTCTTCTTTTCATGTGGTGGAGGTTTTTGTTTGTATGCTTTGGTTCCTGTTTTATCCTGACTTTGTATGCCTTCGGTTTCTGATTTTCTGAATTATCGATTTTGTGCTGTATACAGGGATATGGTCATTATCCATATTTGTCATAAAAGCATATCAGATTCCCCTTCCAGAATGATCAGTGATATTCTACAATGTGGTATAATGGCTGTCGTCATAACCAAACAAGGCACCTGATCTGTACATCAAAGTATATATCGAGACATTTACGGAATTTGGCAGGTTTCCATGGAGCTGTTGCAACGGGTGTTGCATGCAATCGGGAGACGCCGACTCTCCGCGGGCATCTGGTCTCACTTCGGAATTTGTTCATTCCGGGGTTCACAACTGTTCCTATGGGGGAATTCTCACGATTTGGCCTTGCCTTCTCGACTTTGAAACTGAATAACTGTTAGGTACTTCTTTGATGTTTATTCGGTCTTTTCGAAATACAGAGTTACTTCCCATTTGTGCAGGTATCTGACGTCAAAGCATTGTGACGTCATCAAATTCTATGGAAACCAGCATGAAATTCAGGGAAACAGGGTTACATATATGACGTTTTCAAAGGAATTTAATGACGTCACAATGCTCTTACGTCAGATACCTGCACAAATCGAACGTACGCCAGTAAAATCGAAAAGACGGAATTATCATCAAATATAATTATAATCAAGTATTTTGAATTGTTGGAGCGAGCGATCATATTGTTAGAGAAAAGGAAATTAAAAAGTTAATTCAGTCATACAAAGAATCAAAACAAAACTTAAATCTAAAGTAAAGAAGGATTTTTTATATAAAGAAACAGTAATTTGACAGTTGAATTCAACCCTATGGTAAATAGAAAACATTTAAAGACAAATATCCATGCTGCCAATTCAAATTGATAACATTACACCACATTTAGTTTCACTCCTAACGAAACTAAGAAGACAATATACACCAAGACGACCCTGCAGTGACTTAAGTAGACCATACAAAAAACGCGAAACAAAAAGGAAGACAACGCACACCAAAAAAAAAAAAAAAAAAAGAACAACCACAAAAAAGAGAAACAAACAAGGCAAAACACAATTAAAATAGAGGACTTAACATAAAAAAGAAAAAAAGAAAAAACATAAACACTTAGACAATGATGAATCAACTTACAAGCACTAGATAGCGGAATTTACGAGCCTGACGTAAAAAAATATATGCATCAAAAGTATACATCAAGCAACAATTAGAAAAAAAACCAAAGGGAAACGAACGAAATCAATTTATTTAAATACATAGGAAAAGGAATTCAGTGTGCATGTATTTTTAGCTTGGCGTTTTTTCCAAATATATCCAAAAGATGCAACTGATGTTTCGATTCAATGTTTGTCAGTTGTATTGCGCGCATTCTGTGTTTGTATTAGTTCATTTTCGTTCCTTAATTAGTTAAGATCATGCCTTTGAACTTACTTTGGAATTTTGATAATCTTTCAAGTACCTCATATAAATGGTAAGTTAGAAATATTAATTATGCTTTCGTTTCTTTTATTCTCGTACTGTCTTGAAGTTGATTCTTTTCATACCTATATACGCAGATGACATAGTAGTATTGCTGAATACACGTTACAAGCTCGCTATACGATTCATTCAAGCCGTAAATCATGTAGTTGGATCCTCAAATTTAAGAAACATCCAGTGGATAAGTTCGGATGGACTTACTGGGCTAGAACTCCCTTCAGACATAATGCGTACAGTTACAGCGAATATAATGGGAATCACTTTATCAAGCCAGAAGATACCAGGATTCATTCCATATTTTAAAAGGTGAATATTTCTTGTTTCAATTATTCATTTTTTGTATAAACTCATATCTTTTGCATCGCATGTCGTCCTTAAATAGAAGAAAATCTCACACAATTCCATCTGTTCGATTTAAAGAAGCAGTGTCCCTGAAAATAATTTTTATTTGAAAATGTAAATTTTACTCCAAACGGTCTAGATAGAGGAAAAAATGAGCCAGAAAAAAATTTATTTGAAAATATGCAGTAACCACTCTAATATTGTTGATTTTGTAATAAATAAATCTCCGTATACCTCTATAGTAAAAAACTCAATACATTGTAGGTGGCGCTAGTGGAATGAATTAGAACTGCGCACCCCAAATTCAAAATGACGTTTTTAAACGGCTATATCTGCGATTATATGCGTTAGATTCGCCTGAAAATTTGAATTTGTACAAATAAGAATGTATACTTTCATATGAAAAGAAAGATTTTGCATTACAAAATTTTGTAAAATTAATTAATTTTCAGGGACACCGTCCCTTTAATAGGGGTTTATTGCTTTTGTTATGGTGTCTGAGGTAAAATAATTACTTTTGAAATACCTTAAAAAAACGTCATTTTTGTGTCACGCTTACATTGAATTTTCATATAATTTGATAAAGTAATAATTATTTGACATCAGATACCTGCACAAATTCGAAAAAAATGAGTATTTTCTGATAATCTTAAGCCAATTTACATCCATTTCTATGAAAAATATACTTATAGAATAACTGTCTTTTGGAATGTGATTATACTGTGATAACCTACAATGGATCCAGGAATTATGTTCAATAATGCGCATTATGAGAAACATAATTCCTGGATCCATTGTAGGTTATCACTGTATAATCACATTCCAAAAGACAGTTATTATATATATTTACATTCCGGTTTTTCACGCTTTAATGACGTTCAAATACGTTAACAACTACGTTGCTAAAGCTCTGTTACTACGTACCGTCAAAGTTCAAATCGAAACAATTTTCTATGACGTCATAGTTCAAATCACGCTACTGCGGTTATACTCCTATATTTACATATGCCCATTCATTTGTATAGAATTCACACTGTGATTATAGGAGTATAACCGCAGTGGCGTGATTTGAACTATGACGTCATAGTAAGTTGGCTTGATTTGAACTTTGACGATACGTAGTAACAGAGCCTTAGCAACGTAGTTGTAAACGTATTTTAACGTCATTAAAGCGTGAAAAACTAGAATGTAAATATATATAATAACTGTCTTTTGGAATGTGATTATACTGTGATAACCTACACTGGATCCAGGAATTATGTTTCTCGTAATGCGCTAACGCGCATTATGGAACATAATTCCTGGATCCATTGTAGGTTATCACAGTATAATCACATTCCAAAAGACAGTTATTCTATAAATAATCACAGTCTAAATTCTATACAAATGAATGGAAATATGTAAATATAACTTGATAATTAATTTCATTTTGAGTTTTACTCATGTGACAAGGTGTGGAAAACCTATCCCATATGAATCTTTCTTTCGTTTCGATATTTGGTAGAAAATTGTCTAAGGAAACCATGAAAGATTCTCAAAATGTGATTATTTTGAATATTCATATAATTTGAATATTCAAGCAATTATTGTTTTAAGTAATCCGCCAAACTGACCCAGAAACATTAATAGAAGAGTAGACTGTATTTCTAGGTATTAAAGAAAAGAGAGCTTCCCACGTATCGAAGAAAGGAGGCTTATTTCCGATAATTTCTTAAAATGGCTAAATTTTCAAAATGTACCAAACTTGTCGAGACACTAGCAGATTACCAATCTCCTACGCATGCGTCCGATTTCAGTTCCGCTTTTCTTCACTTTGAAATCTACCTCTGCCGTCATCGCCTATTGTTTGTCTGCAAGATTGTTGCAGATTGGAACTGGGGCTTCGTATTTGTAAATAAAATATTGCAAGTATATACCACGAAGTATAACTACATTTATGAGGTATATGATGTACAAGCATTGTCTTTGTTTCAATGCAATACGATGCAGTATCAGGGATTCTTTCTTCATTCGTACGTTGCCAACACGATCAGCTGAGCGAGAAGTCTCCAATAAAAATACAAATTCTGGCCATATATCGAAACCTACCTCTTTAGACGTGAGTCTTGTAAATTTTCTTGCATCAAGATAAGAATCGATTCCTTCATTGCCTATTTACTCGCCCCTAAACACTCAAATATACACCTCTACCTTTGAACCTTTTGCAATGTTTACGTCAGAAGTCCGAATGACGTCACTGTGACGACATGCCGTACCTGCGATGCCTCTCGGGTTTTATCATTGCGTGAAATGGCGTAGGAAAATAGCGATGACGGCAAGGTTATATTGCAAGCCTGTGCCGCCTATGACCTTGTTTGCGAGTTGGCAGATTACATGGAGGATTTTGATATCAAAGGAATGAAAATTCCATAAATGATATCGTGATTCAAGAAGCAGTAGTAGTAAATATGACATACATATGAATTACATACAGTAGACCACTGAGCTGAACATGTGAGTTTGCATGTTCTATTAAAGAATTACGCAACGATAACTCACTTTGATTTTTTTCATATTACAGCCTTGTCAGAAAAGAAGTCAATGATGGTAATACATGGTTCAAAGAATATTGGGAATCGAAATTCAATTGTTCCTTTGGCAATTCTTCCCACGAAAGTGTCAACTGTACGGGTGATGAAGAGTTTGTTGATGACAAAGGTAGTTTGAGAAATTCAAGAATGAATCACTGATTCGAAAATTCATCACCTGTGTCTGGAGGTTAACATCTAAGCAACATTCCTACAATGCTATTTTGAACATAGATTTTATTTTTATATACATGTACTACTGAATCAACCCTACAGAAAATTTGGAGCCGCACACTCTGTTAAGTAAATGCAGAAATTTAAATTCTAGAAATAAAACCAGATGACGCTAGTGAAATGAATTTAAGCGACTAAGAAGAAATATCAATTATAACATAAGGCTTATACAAGACATTATCGACTATTAAGAAAAATTTGAAATGGAAGGAAGTTTACTTTTTCTAGATTTGCTAAAGCCTTTGATACAGTGGAACGGGAATACAAGTTTAGTACTTTAAAGTTTTTTGGGTTCATATCTTCCTTTTTACGTTGGGTTAAAAATATGTATAATAGGATAAATCGTAAAGTAATTAATTATGGTTAGGTTCAAATACAAAACTACAACGTGGCATTAGGCAAGTGTACCCACATTCAGCCCTGCTTTTTTACATCCCTCAAGTGATACCTTAACTTTAAATCTAACTTTTCATTTATAATACAAGAAGAGGCTATTTTCCTTAAAGTAATTAAACAATCTCAATGTATTTTGTACTCAAATGTATCTCAATTTACCTAATTTTTGATATCATGAAGAAATTCTACCTCGCCTCAAGTATTTAAGGTAGGTAAGACTATCCCTCAAATATTTGAGGAAAATCTCTTCTCAAGTTGAGGAAAAACTCAAATATTTCTTTCATACAAGGTTAATTTTGAGGAGTCTCTCAACTTTGAGGGAAAATCTCAACTTTGAGGAAAATCTCAACTTTGGGGGAAAATCTCAACTTTGAGGAAAATCTCAACTTTGAGGAAAATCTCAAACTTTGAGGAAAACCTCAAGTTGAGGTAATTTAGTACAAGACAAATTGAGGAAAAACTCAAATATTTAAGGAAAGGTCTCAATTTTGAGGAAAACCTAAATTTGATAAGTTTGATACAAATGAGACCAGGTGCCCGGGATTATGACAAATATGGATAATAACCATATCCCTGTATAAAGCACAAAATCTATAATTCAGAAAATCAGATACCGAAGGCATCCAATTCAGAATAAAACAAAAACCAAAGCAAAAACTTCACCACATGAAAAGAAGCGAACTCCCGATATGGGAGTGAGACCAGGTGCCCAGGAAGAGTAAGCATCTCCTGCTTGCATGCAACTCCCGCCGCTTCAATTAGGACTCGGAGCAGCCTTTAAACTGTATTCTGTCACGAGTACATGTTTATAGTATGACCATCAGGATAGAGTATGCACAAATCTCCTACGTCTTTGGAAACCCTAAGATCTCCAACGAGAATTCAGACGATATAGACTATATAGTCCTAACTCTGCATTGATTACATCTATGATGAATAGTAACAAAAGAGGTTCATCTATCGAGGTTACATGAGCTTAATGAAGTAAATTGTAAAAGAGTTGATTCCTCAAAGGCTTAGTTTCAAATAAGTAAAGGGAGAAATTGAAAAAAAAAACAAAAAACTTTTAAACATTCTGTTTTATTCCAGACGTGACAGAATATGAGACACTCTTCAATGGAAGAAACGCTGTCTTTACGTACGGCCAAGCACTGATATCAGCACATAATTAGTTTTGTCATGGTTTAAAGGAACGGTGTGAGGGATTCGATGAAGTACTTGCTGACGGCAGTAAATTATTTGCTTACCTTAAAAATGTAAAAGGTGCGTGTCAAAGATAAACTTATTTCTATAGTAATGAAATATTTGAAACGTAAATTTTGTGTTGCACCCCTTCGTTGAATTTCCAAATTGCAGATATCTATTTTAGCAAGAATGAGCAGGCTCAAAGTCCCTGTATGGTCTATTGATAAGTGTAAATACAGAATTTCACCACTGGTATTGTGCAAGAGTTTCAATCTCCTGTATTTTGATAATATTTGAGAATGAAATAACACAAGTTTTATAATTTTGCAAAAGAAAAAATGCTATCAGTATTAACAAGTAGGGACTGAGAACACCCAGTCGATGGGAACTTCTGGAACACAATCATATTATCGTATCGATTACACAAACATAAAAGAAAAAAGTAATTAAAAAAGATTCTCTTGGATTTGTGGTCGCACCATTAATGGTAAATTCATATTTGCATTATGTGATATGCAAGATAATATATAGTTCAAATTAGATTACATTAACATGCAAGGCATGCAACAGTTGTACTATCCATACTACTAAAGGAACGAATTAGCCGATTCTCCGTCGAAACAAAGAGATCAGAGATAAATTGTGTGACAATTGTTATGAAGGAATTATTAGTCCCCTACCGGCTCGCCACCCCGTTTGTCTGTCCGTCCAGATTTTTTTTTCGCTGTCCTTGCAGATATTGATCTCATTTTTGGTATGTGAGTTTATCTCAATGTGATACAGATCAAATTTGACTTTTGTTTCGGTTGACCATTTTTACAAGGGTTATGGCCCCTGGACTAAGCAAATTTCATGAAATTCTCAGTTTTCCAGACATTTCTTCCAAGGTATTGCAGATATTGAAATAATTTTCTATATGTGATTACATCTTAGTGTAGTCCTTTGTGTTTGATGTTTCTGTGTTGTGCGTTGACGTTCCTTGTCCCTTACGCGTCTCTTTGTGCTTGTCTGCTTTGTGTTTTTGCATTGGTTGTTTTGGGGTTTTGCTGTGGGTGCTACAACCTGGTGTTGTTGGAGATCCCCTCCTTTGTTTTATACAGCTCAAGTTTGAGTTTGGTTCCAATTGACCATTTTTACAAGGGTTATGGCCCCTGGACTAAGCAAATTTCATGAAATTCTCAGTTTTCCAGACTTTTCTTCCAAGATTTTGCAGATATTGAAATAATTTTTGATATGTGATCACATCTTACTGTTATACAGATCAAGTTCGAGTTTGGTTTTGATTGACCTAGTTTCACAAGGGTTATGGCCCTTGGACTTAGCAAATTTAATGAAATTCTTAGTTTCCGGACTTTTCTTCCATGGTATTGCAGATATTGAAATCATTTTTGGTATTTGAATATCGTGTGATACAAATCAAGTTCGTGTTTCATTGATTGACCAATAACTACAGGAGTTATGGCCGTATGGAAGTAACCGGAAGTAAATGGATGGAAGTAACCGGATGTGACAGTTCTACCGAATTGAAGCGACGGGTGTTGCATGCAAGCAGGAGATGCTTACTCTTCCTGGGCACCTGGTCTCACTCTCATATCGGGAGTTCGCTTCTTTTCATATGGTGGAGGTTTTTGTTTGTTTGCTTTGGTTCCTGTTTTATCCTGATTTTGTATACCTTTGGTTTCAGAATTATCGATTTTGTGCTGTAAACAGGGATATGGTCATTATCCATATTTGTCATGGCCCCTTGACTTAGCGAATTTCATGAACTTCTCATTTTCCAGTCTTTTCATGCATGTTCTTGTAGATATTGATCTGATTTTTGGTATGCAGATACATTATAGTCTGATAAAGAATAAGTTGAAGTTAGGTTTGATTTATTTGTTCTTACAAAAGGTATGGCCTCATAGCAAATTTCATTCATTTTTCCTATTTTCTAGACCTTTTTCTAAAACACATATTGTACTTATTTTGATGTTGGGTTCATCTTTTGGTGTAAGTACAGGTCAAGGCAGAGTTAAAGGACATGGATTAATGCTGGTAGGGGACTTATATCGCTTGCGATCAACAATTTTATTCTAATAATTGTGTAATCATTAATTATGTATTTGAAATTCTTAAATTCAAACCGGGATCGGTCACTAACCATGAACTAGAAATTATTCGAGAAAGGGGTTTCATAGGTCAGTTGGTAGAGCGCCGGACACCCAACCCTATTATCCAATATGAAGAGTCTGGGTTCGAATCCCTTCGTTGGAGAACTTTCGCAGAGATGATTTATTGTCTCGTCCCAGTCTGTTCTTTCGCTCGTAGGGAACTAGAACGGTCTTGTTAGACCCCAACAACACTAATAGTACGAAATATTTATTTCTTTTTAAATACGCTATGCATACTTATTTTTCCAATGACGTTTTCTATTGGGTCAATGTCAAACTCAGATGAGGACACTTTCTTACATATTTTTTTTTACACTTTTGTATAGTGTGTAATGTGTTTAAAGGTTACGACCCTTACGTTCTTATAATATGCCAACGAAGGAAAGCGTTTGTGACTACTTTCCCTTCGGAAAGTAACTTCGTTTACCTAAAAGTTGACTTAACTTTTTAAAATCACTTTTCAACTTTTAAAAGTAGAGTCTGACTCAACTTCTAATGGGAAGTAGAGGATCTCCAACAACACTAGGTTGCAGCACCCACAGCTAAACCCCAAATGCAAAAATCACAGAACAGGCACCCACAGAAAGAGACCAATGGGCAACCGGTGCCGACTGAGGACGGCCATCTGCCACGTAAGTAGCAGACGGTGTGGTTATCCTTATTTACGTGCGCACAACCCTCCCACTATTTCGATTTCCTAGAGATCTCGAAGAACGCACAATTATGGTGTAAAACAACCTTCTCACTGTTAGATGACCAAACACAAACAAGACCGTAAAACGAAGGATCCAAGCAACACAGATGAAGTCAACTTCGTTGACTTCAAAGTTCTTTTTAAATTCACTTTGGAAACCTAACGAATCATTAAATGCTATTTTAACCACTCTTTAATTCAAAAATATATAAAGATATCAATAGGTTTTGCTTAGTCGTTTATTATACTAAAATATTAAGATGGCCGTAATTGATTATGGTCATCCTCTTACCGGTGACAATGAAAATTATATTATTTCAAATTCATATCAGTGGCATATTGACATATACACATGGAGGGGTCAGGGCGAAATTTGCCGATTTGTTGTGAAAATTGTCAAAAATATAGTTACCCGTTTTGAGAAAATGTGGGGTTATTGCCGAGGGCGCCCCTTCGCACCCCCTTCCTAAAACAGCCACTGCATATAGTGACTTCATTTAAAATATTAGTGCCAAACAATATAAATCTGAAACAGAAGATTGCATACTAGCACAATTCATAACGTACTATCTAATATTATAAAATGTTCTTTATCCACAAGAATTGATTCTAAACAAGGCAAACGTTTCAAACACAGAAACACCATTTTTGGACCTAAATATGTTAATGGAGAGATTCATACAAGTGTGTATGACAAAAGAGATGATTTTGGATTTAACATAGTAAATTTCCCCTGGCTTGACGGTGATGTTCCTAGATTACCGCCCTATGGTATCTTTCTATATTTCACAGCTCATCCGGTATGCCAGAGCATGTACTGATGTTTTGAATTTTCATAGTAGAATTTTACAAATTACCAAGAAACTTTTAGGACAAGGTTTTCGCTTTCACAAACTAGTAAAGACTTTCTGGAAATTTTACAAAAATTATTGTCAACTTCTTCTGAAATTCGGACCAATACAGGCAACAGAGTATATTACTTTGGGTATTTCACAACCTGCATTTTATGGTGACATTATTAACAAGATAAGAAGGATCAAAGATAGACAACATCACTATCGAAAATGCGTCAGAATCATCGAACGCCTTTTATACCGTGGATATGATCCTAATGTCACCAGACGGACACTAGGCTTGGTACTTGACCAATCTACAGTCTTGTACAAGCGCATTCTTAAAACTTGCACTCTTACTGACTGTGACGACGGGACTCCATGACGGGCCCTGTCCAAACCTCTTTAGAGAAGACAGGGCCCCGACCACCTGTCCTCTCTGAATATCAGTCGGACTCCTCGGGTGATAACATAAATGAGCTCGCGGCGGCAGAGCACGGATTGTATTACGTACGCCCTCTTTTTATATCCATTTACATATTCATCTGTGTTGCTTGGGCTCCTGCGTTTTGCGGTCTTGTTTGTGTGTGGTCATCTGACAGTGAGGAGGTTGTTTTACACCACAATTGTAAGTTCTTCGAGACCTCTGGGTAATCGGAAAAGTGGGAGGGTTGTGCGCACGTAATGCAGGATAACCATACCTTTTGCTATTTCCGTGGCAGATGGCCGTCCTAAGTCAGCACCGGTTGCCCATTGGTCTCGTTTGTTTATGTGTAGTCCTTTGTGTTTGATGTTTCTGTGTTTTGCGTTGACGTTCCTTGTCCCTTACGCGTCTCTTTCTGTGCTTGTCTGCTTTGTGTTTTTGCATTGGGTGTTTTTGCTTTTTGCTATGGGTGCTGCAACCTGGTGTTGTTGGAGTTCCCCTCCTTTGATCTATATACAATGTCTGTCAACATACCAGGGGTCAGTCGATGATCACTATGGTACCCTCAGGATCTTCTTTAAAGTGGGTCCCTACTCACAGATTTAACTGTTACAGATGAAATTTGTATTTTAGGGTTTATGGCAATGGTCCAAAAGAGAAATACAACACAGACATAGATACATAATTTTTATTTCATCAAAGACTCAGTACAACTGCAGTCCAACTCAGGATAAATACCGAATGTGTCCCGATAAGACCAAAGGCTAGCATTGCCGAAAAGGACAGATGATTTTTTTTTTCTTTTCGCTATATTTCATAAAATTATGTATGTAGATGAAGAAAAACACACATACAGGTACACAGTTTTAAAAATGATAAAGATATGGATCCAAACATAAGGATATCCTATGATAATTTCATCGCATTTTCAGCAAAGAATATATAGTATATCCCACTTTTTGAATAAAATACCAGATGGAAGTTTTCCATTTTGCATTGTCATACTGTAATGTCTATAGATCGTCAAAAAATCACGTAAAGGTAAACGGTTTATAAATTATCAAGATATCTCTCCAAACATAAGGGTACCCCATTGTAATATCACCGCTTCTTTTCAACTAAGAATATATCGGTGCTATATCCATCTTTTTGCGTAAAATACGTGATAGAAGTTCTTCATATTGCATCATTTTATAAAATAATGTGTATAGATGAATAAAAAATCACTTACAGGTATACGGTTTTATACATGATCAAGATATCGCTCTAAACATACTGCGTAGATGGAAAACCTATAACGGTTCGAGTAGGGATCCACCTTAACTCAATAAATCTATGACAATCTTTCCCACGCTTGCGCGGGTCATTGTTTAGTTTTAGTATATTTCTAAGACATGGAAACCCAAATAAATGTAATGTTGATAGTTAATCGATTAATTATTGTCGCAATAAGTAATAGAAAGGAGGGAATCTCAATCACAACAATTCGAAGATCTAGATGCCTATCGTCGAGATAAGAAAACGACTACAAAAGGTTTTAAAAAGCCAAATGGATTATATTATATTTCATTTTCAAATGTTTGAATTATCTTGCTTTGCCTAAAATATGCACTTTGTCATTCACTTTATACATTGTATCTATTTCAGATCCTTTTAACGTCTCCTTCAGTTTTGAAAACCAAACGGATGGACCAGCCCGGTACAGCATTATGTCTTATCAGAATAGTTCCTGGATAACTATAGGAAACTTCACAGGTTGTGTGATTTATCATAAACAGTCCTAAAAATAATAATATTTGTTTTAAGAAAGCATTTCATAAAAGTTGTAACGTTAATTCCCATTACAATAAGGTTAAGTCGTTCAAGCGACAATGGTTAAATATACGTACTAATCTACGTATTATACGTTTTAAATATACGTTTCTATACTAAACAATCATGTTTCGAGATGATCAAAGTTAACTCTTATATGTTAAAAGCAAGAACATTTTCTTCTTACAAAATTTATGTATTTCGATTCTTATATGGTTTTTAAAAAAATTGTTATCTTATATAAGGCCAATGTTTTTCAGGAGAGCAAGGTCTCAGCTTGGATATGCCATCTGCTTCAGTAAACACTTTCGCTCATGATTTATCAACTTGTTCAGCGGAATGTCCAGTAGGTCAGCACAGACATCAGGATGATGTCAACAAATGCTGCTGGAAATGTGAAGAATGTACTGATAAGGATACATACGTCAATTCTTCAAATCCATATGAATGTACACATTGTCCCAAATTGTATATCCCGAGTCCATCTGGTAATTTTTGCGAGCCTATCGTCATAGTTTCATTTTCATATTCTGATCCTCTACCTGTATTTCTGTGTGTTATTTCTACTGTTGGAATAGTAGGGACGCTAGTTGCTCTTTTAGTGTTCCTTGCATATAGAGCTTCACCTATTGTCAAGGCATCTAGCATAGGAACAAGTGTTTTGTTGCTGTTTGGTATCATTCTATCTTTCAGCTTTCCTTTTGTTGCAATGGCCAATCCTAGTGTTGCTTCCTGTATATTTACAAGAATTTTTCTTGGTCTGTCATATACAGTAGGCTACGGTGCCATTTTTGCAAAACTATTCTTACTGGGCAGAATTTTCAGAGCATTAAGGATTCGAAATTCACATAAAAATTCCCCACTGCGACGAAGTTCAATGCTTCCTGTACATGCACTTATGCTAGCCTTTGTTCTTATCGGGACACATTCTGTGTTTATCCTGAGTTGGACTGCAATCGACTTCCCTAAGGTTCTCATCATAGACACATTCAACGACGGTATTCCAGGACGTCTGCGTGTTTGTAGTGACGCAAGGGGCTTGTCTTATATAGGTGGGCTTATTTGGCCATTCATAGTGATGGTAGCATGTTGCATATTTGCTGTACGACTTCGAAAGCTTCCTAAAGCTTTTAACGAAAGGATAAGCATACTTTACTGTACATCTATCTCTGTTATTCTGTGGACAGTGTTTGTTCCCATCTATTCTTTCTCTACGGACAATTATCTTAGGATCATATCTATGTGTTTTTCGTTGTTCTTTCATGGAGCACTCCTGCTACTGACCATTTTTGGACCTAAACTTTACATAATCTTACTCAAGCCTGAACGGAATACCAGGGAATCCGTTATGGGTTTTCATTCTATCTCAATGTCCAGTACAACCGGTGGCCTTAAGGACGCGCAGACTCAAACATTAAATGATGATTGATAAAATGTTAACACTCGAACATTTGTGTGAGGAGACCTAACAAGTTTCATTATTATAGAGTACAGGGGTCTTATAATTTTACTGATTATAATCATAAAAACGAAAAAGACAATGTTTACCAATTTGAAAGTTGAACTAAGTGGACTCTCTTCGTCTCAACCTAGATTAAGCGTTTATGATCAAAATTAATTTTGAAATTTATTTCGAACTATTAAATAATTCATGCATGAGCGATAGAACTGAACTATGTGCCTCTCTAGAATACATCCTTCAGATTTTCATCAACTGTACTGGATACCGATTTATTTCATGCATGGAAATATAATCTTATTATTGTGAGTTGTTACTCAAGAATGGAGGGGATCGCCTTCCTAGAATTGGTACTATAGTTTTACCAATTCAATGTCATTTCTTTTTTGTACCATTCGATTGTCTCTTTTGAGCAATTTTCCATGGTGAAAGAGAGTATTCGCATGAGATCATTTTAGCAAAATAAGTATTCACAACAATGTACGTTTGAATTTTGGTATCATTGCTTCAAATGTATTTCAGTTATATTGGTAATTTCGTTCTTATTTAATTTCACTTAATAGTTTATGCTTTTTACATTAGTTTTATTTCGTGTTTCTTTGTTTTCATACTCTAGTTTGATTACATACATGTAAGTGTTAGAGAATATTAAGTGATAACTTATTATAATAATGTTTTTTGCTTAATTCGATAACGGTTAAGATCAAAGGCCGCTTTCGTTATACGGGTAATTTAACGTAACCCATAGCATCATTACGCAACCGGAAAATCTTGGATTTCAATGGTTTTCGCTTCTCTCGTGATTATGTTATTCCATTTATTTTCTATATGAGCAGATTGCCCCTACAAGCTAGATACATTTCGTTAAGATTATATCGACATGCGACTTACTTATGTTTAGATGAAACTTATCTATATCTTCACCAAATGCATATGTTCATTTCCTTTGAAATATTACAAAGAATGGTTAAAACCTTATTTCATAAGACAGATGAGAAAATAAAGAATTTCAAAATTACTTCTTTGTTTTCTTTGTTGTCTAGAGATATACCCGACAAAAAAGAGACACAACACTTTTATAAAGTATGATATGATATCTATTTCCTTGTACGAGTGAATTATTCTTTGAAACGTCAAACGAATCCATCTTCTTGGTCAACCACAGCGACATCATAGAGACACTTGACAATGCTTCAAAACACAATATCAGTGATTTAAAAAGTCCGTTCACTTTTTGTGAATGATAAAAGCTGTCAAACCTATTCCAGTCGATCTATCAGGCATTGCGATTCGTTATTATAGTGGTAATTATGAATCTTTTTCTCGATGCAGATTCATGAAATTGCTTCAAATCACGTCAGCAAACAAAACAATTAAACTTGATGAAAAAAAAAGCATCTCAAACCACAACTCTTCTGAAAATTTAGTCCATGGTTTGATTGTTTTCGTACAAAAATGCGTTTCGGAGCACAAAATTACACTCCTTTTAGAACATAGAAGGAGATCTCCGACAAAACTAGGTTGTAGCACTAACTGCAAAACTCTAAAACACCCAATGCAAAATCACAGAGAAGACAATCACAGAAAAAGATTAATAGGCAACCGATGCCGACTTAGGACGGCCATCTGCCACGCAAGTATCAGATAGTGTAGTTATTTGGATTACGTGCTCATACACCTCCCGCTTTTTCGATTAACCAGAGGTCTCGAAGAACGCAGATTTGTGGTGTAAAATAACCTCATCACTGTAATATGAACATACAAACAGATAGCTGGACGCAGGGGCCCAAGAAACGCATATGGGAATGTAACTGGATATAAAAAAGCATGCAAGTGATCACACGAGGAGTCCGACTGACCTTCAGAGAGGACAGGTGGTCGGGGTCCTATCATCTCTAAACAGTTTTGGACAGGGCCCGTCCAGTACCAAGCCAAGTGTCCGTCTGGTGACAGATGGATCATATCCACGATATAAAAGACGTTTGATGATCTAACGCAATATCGATTGTAATTCCGTCTACCTTAAATCCTTCTTATTTTGTTCATTGTATCGCCATAAAATGCGGGTTGTGAAATATCTTCTAGTTTATGAAAGCGAAAATCTTTACCTAAAACTTTATTTGTAAATTTGTACTATGAAAATACAAAACATCAGTACATGTTCTAGAATACTGGATGAGCTGTGAAATGTAAATACCGTAACATCACCGTCAAACTAGGGAAAATTTACTACGTTGAATCCAAAATCATCTCGTTTGTCATATACACTTGTATGAAACTATCCATTTACAATGTTGATATTTAGTTCCGGAAAAGGTGATTCTGTGTTTGTAAAGTTTGCCTTCTTTAGAGTCAATTCTTGTTGATAAATAATATTTTTATACCTTTCAAAAACAGGACTGTCTATAGTAAGAATATCATCCAGGTACCTTGAAGTATGAATGATACCCTTCAAGTCTTCAAGTTTTCTTTGCTTTTGAAGATTTTAGATAAATTCTTTTTCATACCTGTATAGAAATAAATCCGCAACAAGTGGCGCACAATTAATACCCACAGGGATTCCCACAACGTGCTTGCAGAGTTTCTCATTAGCTAGCAAATGAATTTTTTTGGAAACCTCTTTGTATCCGAATAAGTGGGAGGGTCATGTGCACAAAATCAAGATAATTACGTTATCTGCTTAAATTTCGGAGATGGTCGTACAATTCGGCATTGGATACATACGTTTTCCCCTTATATGTGATTTCTTTCGTGTTTAAGTGAAGTTTTTGCTTTGTGTCTTAGTCTACTTAAAGAAAGTATCCTCATTATCTGTTTGTTGTATTCCATTGTATCTTGCCGTGTGTATGAGAAAATAGCCGACAAGTCCTAAAGGATTGTTTTCACATTTTAGCAAGCTATGAAAAATAACGCTTTTCTTCTCATACCTAGAAGTACATTTGTATCTCATAGACAAAATGCAGCCTACGGATTGATTTAAGGCAGTCAGAATATTTCTCTAAGCTATTGATACTTATAATAATCTAACAGCATTCAATAGTGTTAGTTCTGTTTCTTTGAATATTGTTGATGGGTTTTGATAGTGCTATCTACTAAAAAATTCCGTTTTCAGTCAGTACAACACAGTCAATTGACTCCTTCATTTTTGTTTTTATTGCAATACATAATTGTGCTTGCCCTGTTCTTATTGGTCGTTTTCTTGTCGTTCTTTTGCTGTATACATAGTTCTCTTTATTGACGTGGTGGTTTAGCGTACCGTTTCAACTTTTCTCGTTTCATATATGTGTGATCCGCTGTGGTCACCACATTGTCGTTATTTGTGGGATCTCCTCATTTGGATTACAATAATATGGAAGTGTTCCAACTCTATACCTAATTGAGTAAAATTTCAAAGCAATTTATTATGCACAAATGAGTTAAAGAAGATCCTGGCGATAATCTCAACAGCACTCACAATTTAGAGCACCAAATTGAGCATCGACGGACCGCTAGCAAGCTAGAGGTGTGATCAGGTGCCCGGGAGGAGTCAGCATCCCTGTTTGCTAGCCGCATCCACAGTCGATGTTCATGCACGAAAATAAAAACAATATATAAAAATCATGCATTACACTGTCTGAGGTTATATCTATATAGAAAGTGCTATGGCGACCATGTTAGGGAAAATATTTAAAACACTTACTGTCAAACCCCTCGCGGGGAACCTTTTTACAAGCTCCACATGGCAAAGGGCATAAGTGTGACAAAAATGAGTTAAAGAAGATCCTGACGATAATCTCAACATCACTCACAATAGAGCACCAAATTGAGCATCGACAGACCCCTAGCAAGCCAGATGTGGGACCAGGTGCCCGATAGGATTAAGCATCCCCTGTTTGGCTAGCCGCACCCGCCGTCGATGTTCACGCACGAAAAAGAAAACAATATCTAAAAATAGATGCACTGTCTAAGGCTGTGCCTATATAGAAAGTGGTATGGCAACCATGTCAGGGAAAAAATTTCAAAACACTTACTGTCAAAGGTACATGTACTAGTGTAAATAAGATTACTATTTACTCTAAATTTAACACTACAGATTCTTTAAGTCTTTGAACAACTATCATATGTATGTGCAGATTTTATAAACAGTTTGTAATCAGCAAAATGTGCGAATCTAAATGGTAATCGTTGTTTTTGACAGCTTTAAACTGTAGACTTTGCTACAACAAAGATATACTGGAGTTGGTACATGCATCCCACACATGGCTGTTCCGGTTATAACTTCTCTACCTCGTAAACAACCTTTTTATATCCATACCTAAAAGGTAACAATTACAAGTGCATAGTTTCATTATCAGAGAGCAAGTGAGCATTGTTTATAGAGTACTGGTCACGTGACAACTGCTGGAAGTGTTCGTGTAGCGCATTGTCTATAATAGTCTTAGTCTGATCGAGGAGCATCTCATTAACAATGTCCTGGTCACCCGGGTTGTCAGACGGACAGGGAAGCTGTGTGTAAGTCGTACTGTCAACAATCGGAGAATTAGGGTCTGATGAGTTGGTCACTACGAACTGCGAAATATCAGAGGTTTGCTCAGGCTGAATCCCCAAAATTTGGGGGAAAGCTTCTTCCATGTCCTCGGATGAGAAGTTCATCTTGTGGATGTCATCATACTTTTCTTCGTGTGTACTCTGTGAGAACGCACCCAGTAGAAAAGAAATGGTATCTTGCAGCTCAGAACTTCTCTTTTGTTCTGCACTTCCGGCCTCAGACTGTTTGAAGAGGTAACTTCTATCTTCTTGTTCTTGCCTTTTGGAGTAAGTGAAAATCGGAATCTTTTGTTTACCAAGTCGCTCTTTTTCTTTCATAAATACCTTTCGTACTGATGGATCTGATCTCAATACACCAAGTACCTCTTCTCTACTCTGTTTGCTTGAAGGTTTCGTCAGGGTTTCGATCATAGATTTTACTTCTTGGATTGCTCCTGATACCGTTTCGTCATTGGAAATTATTGATTCCTGTATGTCCTCCTCTATTTTACAGGTATCGTCTGCATCTGCTTTCCCGCTACTTTCATTTTGGCTCTTGTTGACCTTTGAACTTTTCGGTTCCCGGCAAATATGACTGAGATCTCCTTGTAAATAGATATAATCATATTTGGATCTACGTCTTTTCCTCGGACGTTCTTCATCATTCTCCATTTGCTCGGTATCTGTTCCAGTAGATTTCGATTTCTTTTTGCTTTTCAATCCTGAATTTACCACTTCTTTCTCTCGATTCATCACTTTATTCTTCTCAGATTGCTTTTGCATTCCTGATTTATCATTCGCTGAGGATTCAATGCTGGAGGATGAATGCTTATCATCAACACCCTCTCTATTTTCTGTTAAATTTTTAGAATGTTTTTCGGAGGAAAGTTTTTCCAAGAATTCAAAAAGCAGAGGTTGACGCGAAATCAGGTATCTAACAACTTTGGTTTGCAGTTCCTCTTTAGTCTTTGAAAATATCATAAACTTAAATATATGAAATATGTCCTCTCTTTGAGAACTGAAATAGTTCAGTACCTCTTTTCGCAACTCTGCGTCGTTCTCAGTATTCATGATTATTTGTAATATTTCTAAAACAACGTCTTTAAGACGGCACTGACTTTGTTGATTCATTTTGATACAGTTTCCAATAATATCCTTCAAAACTGAACTTAGATAATTTAATGTTAAACGAGAAACTGTAAAAAATCATCAATGATTCGAAGCTGTAAAAAAATCGTCAATGATTCGAAATGCTGTATTGTTGCTTTCCGTCTTGCACCACAACGTCAGACTCATAGGTTCTTTCCACTACTTTCCACTCTCAATATGAGCAATAAAGCGTCTGGCGGAATGCGATGAAACCCTTGGTGCACCAAGATGGTTGCTTTAAAAAGTGTTTTATATTTTTTTTCCGATGGGGAACAGCAATATGTAGGTAGTCAAACTACGTGGAGCGCTGTGCAGATATTCGATGTCTGTGATTCCGATTCAACTCTAAGACGAATTTCAGCCATTAAGTGCTTTTACTTCCAACGAAACAAGATTCTTTTTAAAGCAATTAAATTCTGTAAAATTGATGTTCATATCTTGGTCAATATGTCACATCGAAATTCATGTCATAGATAACAACTGAACGAACTCCTTTGATGTTTTATCCTCAGAATTGAATAAATATAGAATTATGGCCGATCTGATCCTATAATATCCTAAGAACTGAATAAATATAGAATTATGGCCGATCTGATCCTATAATATCCTTAAGTTTTCTCGAAGAGAAAACACTCTGTCTCTCATACCTTTTCTGCAATCAAAATAATACCATTTGATCGTCAATTTTTCACTATTGTATTCGATAAAATGTTACTTGTCAGTGCGATTTGCAGAAATTACTAAAATGAAAATTTGTCAAATTGAATTCAATTTTTAAACCAAACAAAAGATGTTACACAGTGTCGGATTTCTTTTGCTTAATGATCTACATGAACTTTTTTGTTGAAATTTCAACTTACATGATCTCTCCTGAACTACGTGTCCTAGTGAAGCTTACGACATACACTGGCTTCCTATTCCCGACGCACTGGACGCAATATCTCTCTTCTTTTATAAGGGGGGAGGCGTGGTGACTTCCGACGCCCTGGACGCGATCTCTCTCTTCTTTTATAAGGGGGGAGGCGTGGTGACTTTATTAATTAAGATGGATCCTCCATAAATAGCCGTCTGCTTGAAGTACATGGCTATTATTCTCCGTGGATATTTCTGCTAATAAAGGCGTTATTCACACCCCCCAAAATATTGATCAATTATCTTGCTGCAACGTTGCAGCAAAATCCATGTGAAAAAGTGCGAAATTAGGGTCCTGGGTTTTCACGAGGTCATCGAGCGGGAAAAAGAGGAAACGAAAGAAATTTATGATGAGTAAGCAGTTAGAGTTGCTTTATGACCGATTTTAAAGAAATTATGCATGATGGGAGGAATTTATGTTAAGGGTTATGTCACTCGTAAAAATCAGTCCCTGTGGTATTTACATAATAACGAAGGGTGAACGAACTTCTAGAATGAATGTGCAGTATATTTGAAAGTCTTGTGTATTTTTTATGTTATAAAATATCGGTACGTGTATATGGTTTATGTTTCTCAGCTGATCCTAAGAGATTTACTGCAAGAAGGAAATAGGATATTTTGCATTGATAGATTGCTATTATACATTACCGTATGGGTCAATGTGCACCAATTTACCTTCGTTGACTCTGTCCAAAACATTCTATATTTACCGCGCTGCTTTATTTTCTTTTTAGGTATGTACCTTTGAATTCCCACGGAATCTTGTGATGCGATACGGCGCAAGTTTGTTTTTGAATGATATCAATCAAATGCCTTATTAATTTTGTGTAAATATAATTCAATTTTCAGCTGATGAAAATTTGACAAATCATCATTATTTAAATGAAAGATTGAAAATTTGAGACCGTAAATAGCAAAGTACGCAGATATGAATCGACGAATAATTAAATGAATTAAGATGATAATCAAGACAGTCTTCCTTTTCAATATGAGGATTGATCTCCATCAAGGTCTTATGGCAGTCATATTTAGCTTAATCATCGAACAAAGCACAAAGGGAAAGTGCACATATACAGTGAGTTGTGCTGACGTCTTTTTTCCTCTTTTATCTTTTTTTATTAAATATTTCGGACTTTTTTTCAGCTCACCTGAGCGAAGCTCAAGTGAGCTTTTGTCATAGCGCACTGTCCGGCGTTTGTCGTAAACTTTTCACATTTTCGACATCTTCTTCAGAACCAGTGAGGGGATTTTGACGAAATATGGAAGGGAACCCCTACAAGTGTTGTTGTTTTGTTTTGTTTTGTTTTGTTGTTTTTTTTGTTTTTGTCCTGATCCGTCAGGATATAGGGGTATTAAGATTGATTGGGATGTGATCGAGAGTTGTCTTTCTTACATCAATAATGCTTTAGATAATGCCCCTTGAGCCTCTTGTTTGAATTCATTTTTGCTTGTCTGGTCATTTTATACCCAAGTGAATGGCTATTTCTACTATTCAACGAACCTGTTTTTCTTTTGTTTTTGTTTTTTGTTGTTTTTTTTTTTTTTGCTGGGGGTGTAATTTTTCGTTTATTGCAATATTTATTAATTTTCTAAATTCTTTTCCATCCCATCTAATATCTGTTTAATCATTGTGATTAAATCTTCCAGCTTTCCTTTTACTTTTATTTATCTAAATCTATCTTGTTTATTTATATATTGACTTATTTATATATTTATTTATTTTTTTTGTTTATTTATTTATTTATTTATCTATTTATTTATTTATTTATTTATTTATTTATTTATTTATTTATTTATTTATTTATTTATTCATTCATTCATTTATTTATTTATTTATTCATTTATTTATTTAATCATTTGTCAATAAATTCGTTTTGGAATCTACTGCATACATTCTACATTGTACATACATGTATTGACATCGACCACTAGCTATCATGGTTAAATCGATATACATGATACCATGTAAGAAATGTCACAAAAGTTAAATTTCTCAACCTCAGTGCGCTTTTGTTGGCATTGATGTATATGAGGTAGAACTAAAATCAATAATTAACTTATCACAATAAACTTAACCTTC
Source organism: Pinctada fucata (assembly GCA_028142955.1). NCBI lineage: Eukaryota > Metazoa > Mollusca > Bivalvia > Pterioida > Pteriidae > Pinctada > Pinctada fucata. The sequence continues at coordinate 40,412,711 of AP027112.1, read as the reverse complement.
ACTGGTTTGATTTTTGGCCATGGGAACATTCCAATTTTTAACGTCCTACTAGTTTTTTTTTTTTTTTTTAACTTTTTACCCTTTCGAGTATACTTGTTTTAGATTTCGCTTGAAATTACTTGTACAGCTAAATTGGAGTCAAAACTGGATCAGGTTAAAAAAGAAATAAAGCCTGTGTTTGTGAAACACGAATGCCCCCGGTGGCATCTTTGTTAGTATGAACACTATTTTCTGTTAAGTACATGTATGTGAGGTCACTGGGTTAAAAGGTCAAAGGTCAAGGTCACGAGGTCAAAAATTTGTATCAATGGAAAGGTCTTGTCACAAGGAATACACATGTGAAATATGAAAGCCCTATCACTTCACATTCAAAAGTTATGCCAAATGTTAAAGTTTTTTAAAAGTAGGTCAAAGGTCAAGGTCATGAGGTCAAAAATTTTGGTATCAATGGAAAGGTCTTGTCATAAGGAATACACATATGAAATATGAAAGCCCTATCACTCCCCATTCAAAAGTTATGCCCAATGTTAAAGTTTTTGAAAAGTAGGTCAAAGGTCGAGGTCAAGGTCACGAGGTCAAGAATTTTGGTATCAATGGAAAGGTCTTGTCACAAGGAATACACATGTGAAATATGAAAGCCCTATCACTTCCCATTCAAAAGTTATGCCCAATGTTAAAGTTTTTGAAAAGTAGGTCAAAGGTCAAGGTCAAGGTGACGAGGTCAAAAATTTTGGTATCAATGGAAAGGTCTTGTCACAAGGAATACACATGTGAAATATGAAAGCCCTATCACTTCCCATTCAAAAGTTATGCCCAATGTTAAAGTTTTTGAAAAGTAGGTCAAAGGTCAAGGTCAAGGTCACGAGGTCAAAAATTTTGGTATCAATGGAAAGGTCTTGTCACAAGGAATACACATGTGAAATATGAAAGCCCTATCACTTCCCATTCAAAAGTTATGTCCAATGTTAAAGTTTTTCGGACAAACAGACAGACAAACAGACAAACAGATAAACAGACAAACAGACGGACAGGCCAAAAACTATATGCCCCCGAATCTTTGATTCCGGGGGCATAAAAAGGGAAGCTATAGATACATGAATAATTATTGTAATCAAAAGTCTACCAATAGGACATAACTGAAGCTCATAAAAGATCTAGAGGCGAATCACGCCGTGATCTAGAAGTCGTCTGCTAGGCCATGAGAAATAGTGTCCCCATCGTATAGATACATGTATTCTCTGCGTAAGAGAAAATTATTTCAACTTTGAATAGTATTTTAATGCAAGAATTAATTCAACAACAACAATTTCAATCATTGATATTGACTCCGGGTCTGAATTTAACAGCTGACCGATATTTGAAAGGTCACATTTGTCAAGGTTTATGTGATTAGGTTCCAAACTTGACCAATCGCATTCAAGCAGAGTGATATGTGTATGTAACGTGTTATCATATCATATATTTATGAAATGGCTTTATGAAACTTAATAACGGGTGTATCATGTGATAAATATGTATACGTAATATTACAAATGTATGTAGGTCAAATAGAAATTCATAGTTGTGTATTATAATTATGAAAAGTTCAAATTGAATTTTCTACAGTTTTAAATTTCCTGTTCGTATACGGGTGTATGTAAAAGTTATATAACTATAGGTGTAACTGTTATTCAACATTTTTTATTTGTTCAAATACATGTATCTATTCAATAATTTAATACATAGGTCATTTCTTTGTGGTGTTTTTTTTCTCTCTCTCTCTCTCTCTTAAATTACGTCATCTTTCTGGTAGCTATAGGCCTCCAGTTCCGAAACAACGAAACGAAGAAATGAAAAACATAAAATTCTGCACATTTTTTAAATGTTGTTTACATAATTATTGATATGTCGATAAATTTGCGCACGCAGTCTTCTTAGTTAGTTACAATGCAACGAAGACACATTTTCTTATTCGGGGAAAATAACCGAATAAGAAAATAGCGCCTTCGTTGCACTGTAACTATCTTCTCAGTCAGTTTTCGAACTACCATTAATTTTGACACTTTTCGAGAAAATCGACTTTGAAGTTTCAGGTGCCTGGAAATTATATTTATCATGAAAATTTGAGGAAAGCAATATTTTCGAAATATATATAATAAAACACTATAGTTCTCAAAATTTTGTATCTTCTTCAATCGAGATGGCCACAAATGGAGTTAGAACACTTCTTACTGACAAGTTACAACAATTCCATACAATTTTGTTGGAGATAGAACAACACCCTATCGGCTTTCTTTGATCTTTTTGAAATCGAACACTCTTCCATTAAGCTTTTAGTTACATTTTCATTACAAAGAAAGAATTTGTTGCTGATCCAAAAATGAAAAAGTTAAAAATTCGATGGCTTTTACGCCTCACATTTTGAGTTCGGTAAGTTTAGGAAATGTGACGGTTCCAATGATATGCTCAATTTTGACAAAATTGGAGTTAGAAAACTATTAGACTGATCGAGTTCCCGAATTGTACATGTACAGTACAGTATTTTGCTATTTCAATAAATGTAAAGGTCATGCAGCTATCTCACTTATTCTTGTCATTAAATCTTCCCGTTGTCTTTTTTTTTTTAGTATAATGCTGTATTTCAATTCTGATTCCAACTGCTTTAAGTTTTACACCTAGATGTTTTCCAGTACGGAAGGACAGTAGTGGATATATACATTCAAGAAACATCTATAATCACCGTGGGATATCACGTGATACACAAATGATATGTTCCACGGGAATCCCCTTTGATTGAGCTAAGTTAATACTGTCTAAATCTACTTTATATGAATTTATCTTAGGCCTATCATATGGTCATTACGAAAGCCTATTGAGCTCAAGTGGTAGCTGAGAAATTTATTTTTTCGCGTTATAACGCGAAAGTTTCGCGTAATAACGCGTAACTTACGCGTTATTACGCGAAACTTACGCGTTATTACGCGAAACTTTCGCGTTATAACGCGAAACTTTCGCGTTATTACGCGAAACTAACGCGTTATTACGCGAAACTAACGCGTTATTACGCGAAACTTTCGCGTTATTACGCGAAACTTTCGCGTTATAACGCGAAAATTTGTATGTATGCAGTATGTAAAAGATTTCAAATCGGAGCCCCGGTAGGAGATTCAGGATACCCCCAGCACAGAGTAGTTTCATAGCAATAACAATATATAAGATTATTATCAAATACATGTATATATTTACGACGAAATTTCAATCAGAAAACAAGAGTAAATTTTTCAAGAAAATGTCAAGATTTCTTTTAAAAAACTAGCCATTTCCAGGAACTACATGTTATGAATGATCGATATAGGCTATACACGAAATCCCTTATTTTCGGGAAGTACGTAAAATCCCTTATAATACTTATTCACTGTAACATATACACATAATATCACGAAATCCCTTGATTTCAGGAATATTGATATACATGTATATGTTATAGGGAATAAATGTAATAAGAGATTTTACGTGATTCCTGAAATTTAGGGATTTCATGTAATGCCTGTATCGATCAGTCATTACATGGAATTCCTGAAGTTGGCCAGGTGTTTTATGTATTTCCTGACTTTTTCATGAATTTTTACACTGTCATGTATTTCCTAACCGTTTTTTTTTTGTGTCTTCTTTTGACATTTGAAATCATAGCTTTTTTTGTCGTTTGATGCTGAATATCCTCTCTGACAAGTAAAAAAAGGAATGTTTATGTCAAATAAATAGAAATATTCAAGCTAGACGTTAAGTAATTTCCATCAAATTATTGCTCAAATTTAGGGTTCAATTTATTATCTTTATGCAGAATGAACATAAAAGCAAAGTATCAATCAAGAACTTATCTAACATGATTGATGATTGAAGTACTTTTAAACATAAACCGAAAGTAGAAGAAACATCAGTATATTTTTAAGACCATTTAGTTTTCTCGATAATGCTTAAAAATGCCTTAAATGTGTTGATTTCCAACTACCTTTCATGTGATACATATGTATCTGAATCTGATATAATGTATATAAAAGTGATGAACGAACGCCCTGCCAGACATATCAGTATGAAATGTAATACGTCAATCATAGCTGTCTCCAAGTAAACCCCTTCCTTTGTGTATTTAAATACTAAGATTTTTAATTGCGACAAGATTCTGGGACGAATCGAACATCATTGCACTTTGGTACGAAAGCTTATATTGAGTTACATGGTCCAAGCAAGATTCACCTCGACGTAGAAGAGGGAGGGGGGGGGGGGCTTATGCGGCATTGGTGTCCGCACTCAAGAAAACGGGACCTGTATTTCACGCTTGTGCAACCAGGTTAAGTGAAACAGGACAGGTCCTTTATCAGCTTTTAAAAGTCCTAAGTCAACCAAACTTGTGTAGGTGATGCATCTACTCTAGTGAGGATGCATACTGTAATGCACGGTGGGTATGCTGCATTTGACCTATATTGCATGCCTGAAAAACCAGTTTAAGTAAAATTGGACAGGTCAATTTCCAGTCTATTACAAGTCCTAGATCATCCACATTTGTGTGAATGATGAATCTGAGGATCCTTCCTACAATGCATGGTAAGGAAGCTGAAGTTGACCTTTATTTACACTTGATTGACCATGTTAAGTAAAACAGGACAGATCCATCTTATCATTAGTCTTAGATCAACCAAATTTGTATGGGTGATGTATCCGAGGAAGCTTACTGCAATTCTGGTGTGGATGATCTGAATCATACTTTATACTTGAGTGACCAGACCAGGTTACTTTAAAATACATTCACTATGTTTACCATACTTTTAAACTGCACTCAGTCTGACACTAACTTTTGGCCTATATTTCATTTAGAGTCGAGAAACATTCGCGATATAACGCGTAAAGTTCGCGTTATAACGCGAAAGTTTCGCGATATAACGCGAAAGTTTCTCGAAATAACGCGAAAGTTTCGCGATATAACGCGAAAGTTTCGCGATATAACGCAAAAATTTCGAGACATGACGCGTAAAATTCGCGATATAACGCGTAAGTTTCGCGTTATAACGCGTAAGTTTCGCGATATAACGCGAAAGTTTCGCGTTATAACGCGTAAAGTTCGCGATATAACGCGTAAGTTTCGCGTTATAACGCGTAAGTTTCGCGTTATAACGCGTAAGTTTCGCGTTATAACGCGTAAGTTTCGCGTTATAACGCGAAGTTTCGCGATATAACGCGAAAGTTTCTGCACGTTTATTTACGCGATATTACGCGAAAGCTTCGCGATATAACGCGTGAAGTTCGCGTTATAACGCGAAAGTTTCGCGTAATAACGCGAAAGTTTCGCGTTATAACGCGTAAATTTCGCGTTATAACGCGTTAGTTTCGCGATATAACGCGAAAGTTTCGCGTTATAACGCGAAAGTTTCGCGTTATAACGCGAAAAAATAATTTTCTCAGCTACCATTTGAGCTCAATAGGCTTTCGTAGGTCATTATTATCAATTATATGATGGTAATTTATTCTGGTCAGGAATAGACGTGTATTCGGAGAACACTTAAACAGAAATTTTTCAATGTTCCAAATATACGTCTATTCTTGACCAGAATAAATTACCATCATATAATTTATAATATATGCACAGCCACTGTCATTGCCTGAGATAAAGCTTTCAGGACGATTGTTGTTGATTTCCGTATAAATGACAGTGTGACGTCATAACGCCCGACAAAGCGGATGAATTTGATTTGAATATCAACAAGTTTAAAATCCTTTCCTATGCAATGTAGAAAGTGGAATAACATTATATAAAAAGACGAATTCAATACTAAAATCAAACCCACTAAGTCCTAACCTCTTTCAGCAACTCTGTCTTGACGATTACAGAATACGACATCAACAACAAGCGACAGAGGCAGGCGCAGCTACAATAGCTCTCTGCCAATTTATGTCACATCCTACACTCAACGGAATATTTCGAATGAAGATTTCTTGTCACATTCAGCGTTCATTGTGATAAATTCAAAATAGACCACACATAAACAGTACTCAGTATAAGAAAAATCCATAAACTAACGCTGTCAACATTTCATGATTTCACCGCGCTGCAACTGACTCAAACGGATAGCAGAAATGGGAATACATTCCGCAAACAAAATTAGCTCCAAACAGTCAACATCTAGAGAGTAATAAATAACTTGTTTGGTCATTATTCCATTGTAAAATTTCTAATTTGTAATACTTCATATATCACAATGCATTAATTTATCAGGGGCGGATCCAGAACCCCAATTGCCGGGGGGCACATACAATTTTATGGAAATCACTTGCGAGGCCCGAAGGGCCGAGTGGGGGAGGGTATGGGAGGGGTTTCCCCCTCCCATTGGTGGGGGTTCGGAGGCCTCCCCCGAGAAAATTTTGAAAAAATGAAGCAATTTGGTGGCATCTGAAGCCTATTTGAACTGAATTTGAAGGGATTTGGCGCGCATGATTCAGTCAGTGTCAGTAACAATAATTATTATTTATATAGAATATATTTGAAAATTTTCGAAATTTTCTGATGCTATACTGTTCTTGCACGACTTGCAGAAGTCAACATGTTCAGGATTACCTAAAGAAACGGGCGGATCAGGAGAAGTTTTGAAAGGGCAGAGAGGTCAGCCCATGGGAGGGAGGGATGTCCAGCCATAAATTCTCGTAAAACTAGGAAAAATCAGCATTTTATGCAATTTCCAGGCAGGACGTATTTGACCTTCCTAACCACTCTAGATCCGCGCTTGTTTGTTAATATTTGTATAAAGGTAAAGAAAATAAGTAATTACAGGGTTTTTTCTAGCCCCTGATGTCAGGGGCCTGGGCCGATAATAATTGCGAATTTTGCAACATTTTAACCTAAATTGGGAAATAAATTTCAAACAACAAAAAGATATATTCATGGAAATTATCCCTTATAATATCAATTGTCTATATTTTGAATCCCTCCTAGAGCATGTTTGTTCTACTTTCGTTCTCCTTTCAATTAATGATACGTAAATTGGAAATGAATTTCTCGTTTTGGAGAAAAGATTGAATTGGGAATTTTTAGGTCTAAAATTGGGGGAAAGTACCTCTTTTTACCGAATTTCGGCCCCATACAGACCCTAAAAAATTCCATTGTAAATGATAAATTTCCTTGACAAACTAGAGATCACGGGTGCCCCATTCCCTGCATCGTCCAGATTGATAGGTTTAATTATTTCTTGGCAGTTCTATCATGATTATATTTTTGATTTACCTAGGGGCTTAACCAAAAATGTAATCATGAAAACTTCGATTCTAAAAATAAAGAAAAACATGCATTTTCATCTTTTCAAAATTCTTGGAGGTAGCCGGTTTAAATCTGGCCAAAACAATTTCCATTGTTCATTTTAAAAAGATTGATCACGACCTCAAATTTTGAGTTAAAAAATGTAAGTTTTATAACGAGGTTCTATCTAAGATTTGGTCAAGAAATATGTGTGTTAAATACAATGTATGCCTTGCATAGGATATAAAGTTCCCGATTCATCCCTCAGATAAAGAAAATTCGATATGAACATGATTCAATGTAGGTTGTTCCCGAGAAATGTTTGGAAAATTTACTCAAATCGGTGGTTTCTGGGGTGTTTTGGGGCTATTTCTGACTAGTTTCATAGATTTATTACGGAAACAGTAGTTTAATGCTTCCAAAAACATGCCATAAGTGCCCCTTCTTTGGGCACTGCCGGGGGGGGGGGGGGGGGGGGGGCACGTGCCCCCGTGCCCCCCCCCCCCCCCCCGGCTGAATCCGCCACTGTTTATGACATTTCAGTCATACTGAATAAGCGTGACGTTGCCATGGGGACACTCCCGCTGCTCCCATCCAAAATTAACTCCCCTCCACATTGGTGGACGGATTCGCTAAAAATAGAATTGGGAGCTTTCGTTGTTCTATTTTGGGCTTTGAAAGCGCATATATATAGAATAAGTGTCTAATTTTGTGTGTTTATGCAGAAATAAGTTACAATGGCTGATGCATTTATTTGATAAAATGCGCTAACGCACATTATATCAAAATAAATGCATCAGCCATTGTAATTTATTTCTGCATAAACATACAAAATAAGACACTTACATGTATTATATGAATAATGACCATATGATAGGCCTAAAATAAATTCAAATAAAGTAGATTTAGACAGTATTTACTTGGTTCAATCAAAGGGGGTTCCCGTGGAACAAATCATTTGAGTATCACATGATACCCCACGGTGATAATGATAGATTAATCTTTCTCAGTACTTTTCTCAATAAAGCTATATACATGAATGCTATCTTACTATAAATGACCCCAAAGTGTTACGTAACATTGTCTCTTCATTAAGGACTTAGCTTCACTTTATTTTACAGCTTCTATTGCATCGCTTTTAAAAGCGATAGACACAACCCGCCGTACGTGCATGTACGTGCTGTCTACGTGCAAAAACGTAGGCAAACTTTGGGTATCCGTACGGTGTCCGTGCGTTGTCAGTATACGTGTCCCGTACGGCCTCCTTGCGTATTTTGGAACACGCAGACAGGACGTAGCTGTTTTAGTGTATACAAAACTTTCGCTGCGTCCTGTCTGCGTGCTGTCTACGAATTCAACAAGAAGTACGACACGCACGTTGTAAGTATACGTTGCAAGTACGTGCAACGCACCTTCGATGCAAGGAAGTGATGACTCCGTGTGTTAGCAGAACGTGTAAATTCGACATCCTTATAATAACGCAGAAGACGTACGGAGAACGTACGTTGTAAGCAAGTTGTACGCAACGCACTAACTTTTTTGCGCTACATATGATGCATGTAACCATCCATATAACCGTGCGTGCGACGTACGTTGACGCACTCCTTCCGTATTCTTGCCTCTTCCTTCCTTGCGTCTTCAGAAAAAACGTAGCCTCCACAAACACGCACGTCCTAAAAGCACGCACGGCGGGTTGTGACCAGGACTTAAGTTAAGCATACTTGTAATAAAATGAGAACGCAAACTGCACGAAAATCATGCAACGTGTTCAACTGAATCCAAGGGGACCCCATTCCATGTAGAAATTCGATGATTTTGATCAAATTTTGTTGTGGAGTTTCCGTTGATCAAGGTTTATATTCTTTATTTTTACCTCCATTGGCAAGGGAGTCGTGGCACAGTGGTGAACGTACTAGCTTCTACTGTCTGGTGTCGCGGGTTCGAATCCCGCCTATGTATTTTTTTTTTCTGATGACTTTTACTAGTATATAAATCCAAAAAATATATTTAATAAAAAAAAAAACGATTAATTTCTTGGGAATTTTAAGGTAATCCGTACTCCAGCTATAAGTTATAGCTTTTCTTGTTCTTCCTAGCTGGTAAAGAGAAAAGAAATGTTGATATCTTGCTTGACATTAAAATTGTGCAATGCTTTCATGAGGCCGAAACCAGACTTGTTGCGATTAGGGAAAATACCTAGGATATTCTGTTCTCCATGCACGTGTCTCTCTTCCGCCCCTTCATCCTATTTGTCGTCAACCCCCCCCCCCCCCCACTTTTATCATACTTGGGACAAAGAAAGATCACTCATTTGTGTCACACATATGCCCTCTGCAGTGTGGAGCTCGTAAAAAGTTCCCCGCGAGGGGTTTGACAGTAAGTGTTCTAATAGTCTTTCTACAAAGACTTAACCTCAGACAGTGCATGTTTTGTAGATATTGTTTTCAGTTTCGTGCGTGAACATCGACAGCGGGTGCGGCTTGCCAAACAGGGGATGCTTACTCCTCCCGTGCACCTGGTTACACCTCTAGCTTGCTAGGGGTCCGTCAATGCTCAATTTTGTGCTCTATTGTGAGTGCTGTTGAGAATGTCGTCAGGAGTTTATTCCTGTTTTAACATAACTTCAGAGTTATCTTTCTTTGTCCTTCCCAAATGAACCTACCGATCTAGCCATACACCACATGACATTTGGTTGCAGTCAGAAATATAAGTATGACATAGAATCCGGAATAATGTATTATTTTCGTCGTTTAGCCCCGCCCCCCTCCCAACTCCCTGCATCCCTCCCATTTGTCCAAAATAAAGAAAATCATCTGCATTTTCATCTCCTACTCCGAACTGATTCTTAGTAAAAATAAGGACGAAAAAATTGTAAAAGAAAAAGAAATGAAATTGTATATCATGAAGTACCAAATAGGAGAGATAGAATATATTTATTTAGCAATCTTTCTCTCTCTCTCTCTCTCTCTCTCTCTCTCTCTCTCTCTCTCTCTCTCTCTCTCTCTCTCTCTCTCTCTCTCTCTCCTGATAAAATATGATTCAATGTTAAAATTTCAACTGTCCCCTCGATCTCTCTCGATCCAGCTCGACCCCCCCTCTCTCTCTCTCTCTCTCTATATATAAATAAAGACCAAACTAATTCTTGTGAAGAAGAAGCCTTTAAAGGTGCAATCCTCGCCCTAAATGACATTAAGGGTGGTATACCATTGAACAAAGAACGGTAACCCTCTGACCTCCATCAGTAAATGACTTTGTCTTCCCTCCCCTTTGGGCAACTTTACCAAAAAGAAACTCTCAAGTTGTGTAAATAAACCCCATACAAAACTATCGTCAGTTTTAAATTAAAGACTTATACAAATTTGCGACATCTTGACAGTTTTCTAATTATCAGTTTCTAATGTTACAAAAAACAAGGTTCATAGCGAGTGTAATTTGAGTTAAGATCCCAACACATTTTCTTTCAAAAGTAAAAATTTAAGTATGACATACGATCGCAAATACCGTATAATAAGGTAAATACACTATGTCCCTCCGTTTTCGGTCTGATTTTTATTTCCGAGCGCGTCAGATAACAAATTTATAAGGATGGATAAAATTTACTTTTTATCTCTTTAAGGCTCCATATTTATTTTCTTGTCCGTCTACGTTAGATTTTCAGTCTCTAGAGTAAATATGAGTGCATGGCTTCTTGGCTTTAGGTCACATCTAGAGACGATATTGTAATATTGCACTGCAGACGGCATCGGATTTCTAAGCATTTGCACATTGCATAATTATAATTTAGAATGTCAATAAACAGTCAATAATTCTCTCCACATGTTTCAATATATTGCATACATTAAAACATCAAAGTTTTTATTATTTTTCCAATATATACATATATATGTTTTCTTTATTAATTCTGTATCCCTTCACACAAGATAAGCGAATTGAATAAATTGAAGAAAAATGGCTAATGCAATGGAACGGGAGGTTTCTTTATCTACATGTACATACGATCGTCATATTTTAAAAAAAAGTCGAAAAGCCGTCTAAATCTTACATGACATATATCTTATTTTTTCTTCGAATTTTAAGTGATGATAACATTCCCTTTTTAATATATGTATGTGATTTTTTTAAACACATTGGGCAAAATATGTGATTTTTTAACACATTGGGAAAAATATGTAGTTTTTTTTTTACACATTGGGCAAAGTTGGACAATTCCATGTAAGGGTAATTATAATTTCCGCTTCCGCTTACATTTATCAGGTCTTTCGCCTCGTGTATTCTCTCTAGATCAACGAAAAATATTGTTCAAAGGGGACAATTCGTTTTGATAGTAGTTGAATCAGATGGTTTTATTGTTATCTGTATCTATTCTTTGTCATTTTAAATTCTTTCTGTTATAATAAATATCTATTTTTAATAGACTCGATATCATATATCAAAAATGAGTTAAAAATTTTATAACTTTGTAATATTACTAAACACTCGGTTATAATTGCAACGTCCAGACGTTAAGGAGTCAAGCTATCTCAGGGGCGGAAATATAGGGTGTTAACTGTCTCCTCACAACCACTCCCTCCCAAGCCTGTGAATGCTACGGGATTTTTTATTCGACTTCGTGGTTTTCTGTTTTGCATCTTCGAATTGATTCCATAGACAGATCTAATTTTTTCCAAGGGGGGGGGGGGGGGGGGTGTATCGAAGCCATAAAATGGGGGAGGGAGTGTTCCAGCCTATTGTGTGGAAAAAAAGAATATACGTACGAACGTATAAACGAGAAAAAAAGCATTTTGAGCAAATTCTAGGGGGTCATGACCCCTGATACACCTTTAGATCCGCACATGGATTGAATCCAATTCTGTCTTTTTTTTCAGAATACATCATGCATACCTTAATTTTAACTTCAATTTGGGTCCAACCCTGTCCAAGATTTTTGTATCCGCGCCTGTAATATAAAGATGGATGGATCCTTCTCGGACAAGGTTCCAGGTGGGTTGCCTCCCCTTGAGTCACAAAACCTATTTTCTAGTTTTATATTGACGATTCAATATTCAGTTTTTATTGTCCCGGATAATCTTTTAATTATATCTTTAACCATACAATAAATCATTGAGTAAGCGGCGTAGGAATATGGGTTATACGGTTCCTTTTGCTCAATCAAACCTTATAAAACTACATTGTGTAAAATCATGCACAAAATGAAGTTAAGATTATAGGGATTAGTTGCCATGGCAACTGATTCTCCTTTAGCTTATCCAAGCGGTAAATTTGCAATAAATCTCTCTTCAAATTTAAGATATTAGAATAACGAACTTCAAGTTTGAATCGTATATTTTCTACGATGTCTATAAAAAGTGGAGTCTATGAAATATGTATCATCTATAGAAAGTGTGCAGACCAAAGATTATAATAAATGCATGTATTCAAAGTAAAAACAAAATCAAAGCAAAGCATCTATCATGAAGTGCTGTTGTTTGTGTATTACATTGGTTCAACTCTCATTCTCTTCATTGAAATCGAAGAATATCAAAAAGCAGTCTATAAAGTGACATTATCATAACAGGTGTTATACATGTTATATTCCCATGTTTCAAAAAAGCATCTTTTTTCGTAAATTTTTCATATCTTAAAATGTTTTCTTCATTTCAGATAGTCATTTTTTTTTAGTTCAAGTATATATCCTTGGGAAAATTTCTTTCGTTTCAGAAATAAGTTATTTCCAACGTTTTTGACAAATTGCCTTTCCAAAATTATGATATAGAATTTCTACGTTAGAAATCGGAAACAATTAGTTTAAGCCTGTGGCATTGAGCCGCTGACAGAGAAATCTTGGTATGCGATCGCTTTTCTTACATTTGAAATATTGCGTGATAAATGTGCGCTCGTTAGTACGACACCGATAGGGGTCACCACTGTCAAATTGGACAGAGACGAAAAGGGTCCTTTTATAAGTATAAAAATATAACAAATAAGATGATTTATTGGAAAAACCAGCTTCTCGTCGTCTTTGACACAGTGACACTGAAAATTGAAAGAATGAAAAAGTAAAATGTGAAAAAGTTTTTGTAACATAAACCGTGTTAAAATTTAATCTTAATGAAATGTGGATAGAATTGTGAATTATTTTCGGGCTGTTTTTCTCTCATGACTGAGACGAAACATTCTTAAAGAAAATTAATTTCAAAATTAAACAAAAGTAAGTAACATTTTTGTTCATTCCAAAACGCTAACAATACTATCAAATTGTTTTATCAGACATCTTCTGTAAAGATACGAATTTATTGGTTTTGGAAGTTCTCTATTCTTCAAATGTCCAATATCCATAAAAGAAATAATCTTGATAACTTTTCAGAAAAAAAATCACGATTCAAGATTCATTTATTTCTCATACGAAAGACTTATAATAAAGAGAATTTCGATGTAGACTGCAATGTGTTTTTATGAACTAAACAGAAATTCGTCAATTTAAGTTGGTCAAAAGAATGCAGCAATCAAAAGGAAATTTACAGAGACCTACATTGAATGTTCCAATATTTTTACAGGTGTCTTTTCGTAATTGAATAAATCTATTCTGTGAGGGAATGAACGACCGATTGCGAAGGGATAAAATCAACAAAACAGTATAAGAAAAGGTCTATTCATGACCAGGTATATTGTACTACTGAAATGTAAACGGACATGGAACACGTGTCCATATTCGGATGAGTTATGATGTCGGGGCAAGTGCTGGACTCGTGCCAAAGAAGTTAAGCCATACGCGGAAACGCCTTACGACAGACATTCAACTTGTCCGCTAGAGGGCATTTTGAACAATGGCCGCCTCGCAGTGAATGTAAGTGACAATGCTGATAGGTCGTATTAATTGACTCTTTATTAGTATTTGATGATATATAATGATCCGTGATAGATAGCGCTGAGTACAATACTGTCAATGTGTCTGTCAAACGTAACAGACATGTCAAAAATAGAGGTAAAATATACACTCTGTAATCCCTGAATATAGTATCTAGGTCAGTGTGTCTGTCAGTGGTGTTCATTTGTCCGGACTAAAGTTTTTTGGTTTCAAAACAGTAGATGAGAGCATTTATCCAAATTCCTATATGTATGGTCCATGTATATAGCAATCTATCTCATGGATTACCGTACACTTGTCCTTACTCCTTATTTATACGGAAACCGATATAAGTTTCAATTTCTGGTAAGAACCCACGTGGTCATTGCTTATCCAAAGAACCAATCATCTAGACTTCGTATTGGCGTAGATCTGTATATAGAATCGAAAAGCTTTTTTAATATGAATTTCAAATTTAATTCCACTTAGTAAAATTAATGTGCTTGCATATTGTAAATGTATATACTATATCAATGTAAACGTCTTCAAATTGAATAGCATTATTTAAGAACATATAAATTGGCAACATGGACCAGACATGCACGTTTCGGGTACTTAACAGTCTCACTTGAACCACCTTTTTCATCTTTTTGAAACTAGAGACTTTTTACCTGATGTCTTTTCATGCCATGTACATTTAGTGGTACTAGACTATGGGGTCGTTCTCCGATATCAGGGTTGCCGCTCAGTTTCATTTTTGTTTTTGGTTTAACTGTGGCGGTCTCCGGGTACTGACTCGGATACCTCACTTTGTATACTTAAGACCGTCAGCCAAGACAGCAGAAGGTATCGGGTCCGTTCCTGGTCCGGTCACTTGTTTTCCCTTGCCTGTTACATTGGTTCCGTGAAAGTGACCTCATCAGTTGCTGAAGGGGGTACAGCACTGAGAGGGCTTGTGGAATTTACACAGATAAAGTCAATAAAGGCACTTGAATATGAAGAAATCCTCGTATAAATCAGGGAGAAATGTAGCGGACCCGGGGTATCGGCTCAGTTAGCTCACTTTGTACGCAAGAGTGTATGTCAAGTAAGCAGCAGGTCTCGGGATCGATTCCCGCTCCGGTCACTTGTTTCATCCTCGCCTGTTCCAGCCTGTTCCATAACATACATGTATGTTCAGGCGAAGAAAAAACATAGCTCTGTCTTTATCAGGTTCTTTAGAAGGGGAAGTTTAGGTCAAGTTTACAATTTTGCACTTCATAATTTCATATTATTTGGATTTCCTCTTTTTCGGCCTCGAGCATCACTGATGAGACACAACTTGTTAAAATGCGCATATGGTGCAGTTAAATTTTACACTGAGTAGAACATACATACATTGTATATTTCAATTTTGACAGCATGTTTTCGCAAACTCATTTGTAGGTGTTTCGAACGAACAAACAATCGAATATATGCCATTCGTTGAATTATTCGAAAATAAATCAAGGTCAGACAAATAAAATCAACGAAGGCCAAGGTCAACATCCAGAATGAGGAATATGCACCGACGACTACATAGAGGGCAAGCTTATTACGTAAGTTGACGATTCTAAAATGCACGTGCATGATTTACAGCTTTTTTAGGTCATACTCTAGGCTACTTATCTTGAAATCTATAACAAAACTACAATGAAGACATTTTCAAAGCATTTCATTTTGGTAACTTGCACAGTTTGAGGAGACGCGCGCACCTGCAACGATCAAACGATTATAAGATAAATTGATTTTTGGATCTAGATCCCTACTTTTTCGTACTTTTTATTTCATTATTTATTTTAACAGATTTGAGAAGGTAATCATTGTTAATTCCTCGATAGACATGTAACATCTGATTTGACGCCCAACGTGTAAGCTATGTCACCGATAGGGGATCGTAAGATATGTCAAATGACCGCTGTAGTTTTTTATGTACGTTTGCTTTTTGTACAAAGAAACATTGTTGGAATAAATAAAAACCAAATTGTCAATTGACACAATGTAAAAAAGAACATGTATATGAATTTTTTTTCTGAAAAGTTAGTGATCTAGAGAGAATGGAGAGGGTGTTCCGAAAGTCAGGATGCATGGTTTAAAGGCGCTTTAATGGTCCTCGAAAGAACAATTTATCAATGTGAAAAAACGACAATGTTTATGATGATAAATTAGAAGATGTGTGTTAATTAATCTTATTTGTGCCATTTTACATATCTTGAATGTTTATTATCACCTTTTACGAAAATTTTATCATTTAATTCCTTGAAAGGGGCTCGACCTTTTTGATGACATGGTCTTATCGCTGACTAATTACATTTCTAATTAGCATATTCCTGTGCGATGTATGAATCAAATAATGAAATAAAAAGTAGAATGTGATTTAATAAACAGTAACAAAGTTTTGTTTCCTCATACATGTAGTTTGCCAATCTTGCATTTTTTGGCGAAACAAAATTTGAGAAAAGGACGATTTCACCCCTGAGACAAGAGAGCCGGTCATCAAAATAAACGTTATAATATAATATTTGGCATGATAAAATAAAAGATAAGGTTTATCTTAACGTTAACAGTCTGTTTGCTAAATTATTTTGAGAAAAGGAAAGATTCTCAGAGAAAGAAAATAAACCAAATTTACTACACACGATATAAATGTTATCGTGCTAAATTACTTTGAGAAAAGGAAAGATTCTCTGAGAAAGAAAATAAATCAAATTTACTACATACGATATAAATGTTATCGTGCTAAATTACTTTGAGAAAAGGAAAGATTCTCTGAGAAAGAAAATAAACCAAATTTACTATATTCGATATAAATGTTATCGTGCTAAATTATTGTGAGAAAAGGAAAGATTCTCTGAGAAAGAAAATAAACCAAATTTACTACATTCGATATAAATGTTATCGTGCTAAATTATTGTGAGAAAAGGAAAGATTCTCTGAGAAAGAAAATAAACCAAATTTACTACATACGATATAAATGTTATAGTGCTCAATTACTTTGAGAAAAGGAAAGATTCTCCGAGAAAGAAAATAAACCAAATTTACTACATACGATATAAATGTTATCGTGCTAACATCTAGAAATTTTTTCGAGGTGATCCGTGTTAATTCAGTTTTAGTCCGGCTGATGGGATCCGGCTTCTTTTGCTGGCATATAGCATATGAAACCTAGATATACACAAGTAGATGACAAGATTATACAGAGAGAAATGCGACGTCTCTTTCTGAAAACGATTAAGACTTCTCATGGACTGAGCAAAACCATGCAATACGGTTGTACTTCTCAAATTGTTTACATAAAATGTCGTCTACCGATCCAACCTAAACAAATCAAGTCGTCTGAAAAGGCGTTTACTCAATTTTTCAAAAAATATTAAATATGATATTCTTGTAGAAGTATCTCTCGTGTATAAAATGACTCATTAAAGTGATGTATATACTCCATGTTTGGGGATCAAACATTCAGGGGAGTCTCGAAGAAACATACACGTTTTGTTGGAGAAAAATTGTCAGATGTCATATTGTCAGAAGATTCATTTTCACTATGAAAAATGATTTTATGCAATAATCAACAATGATCATATTATTATATCTAGAGAATACACCTTTGTCAACATTCAATCTCCTATTTCGGCATGGAAGTGATATATATCTTAACTCCATGTTCGGCATAACTCTCAGTTCGAAAAGGATCCGTTTTGATTTTCGTTGTCAGAAAGTGCACGTGTTAGATAAGATAATAATCTTATAATCTTCACAAATATGTATGGGTCGACGGGTCAAAATGAAAGTTTGTAACTCGACAATACCATCGATCTAATACACGATACGTTCTTCCTGCATGACACTTTCCTTCGGTTTAACCAGATACCATCGCACCCCTTTAGGTTCATCCAAGGGGCCATGCACGTTTATTCTCTTTTGTGTCTAGTGCAATTGATAGCATATAAAAATGCAGATTTGTCTTGATGTACTTTTATTACGACGTTTTCCACATTAATCGAGGAGTGGAGGAAGTATTTGAACCTGTAGCTCCACAATCAGTACAGCTTCCGTTTGATTGGGAATCTCCAAAAAAAATGCACGTTTTGCAACTATTTCACCACCCGCAATATATTTTATTTTTCGGAAAGTAAGCTTTCCTACATTTTGTTTACATATGTATTGTCGAAGTAAAACATCTTTGTGTAATAAATGAAAAAGGTGGTCAAAATCAAAGCAATCAAAATCTGCCATCAGCAAGAATTAAACGTTCTTTGCTTGATACCAAGCAGCATCCTCTTTTCATTCTTCCAGTCGACAGCGCAAGTCTCACGTAAATTCCTGAAGGTGGAAGCGCTCTCAGCATGCTCAGTGATAATTCAAAACGAATCGGAGAATACTTTGACCCTCACTGCAGCTCTATATCCTTCTTTCAATCACTGTTTTCAATTGAAAAACATTCAAATAATATTTCAATAAAATAAAATAAACTGAAAACTGTTACGTAATTTTTATTTAATAATGAAATTTTCTTGAGTTTAAACTTTGAATATATAACATCATTATACTTGTTACAAAACAATTACGATCTAGCACTCTTTTTTCAACTCTTCGGTGCTGAAAAGCTTGATTAACAAAGAAAACATACATAAATTCACTTTCAATTTATATATATAATTACTTCATAACAAATACTTATCTCATAAATCTTTCCTATCACATAAAAATATAATATGATAACTAATATTCTTTAACAGAAACAATATATAATGTATACTACTAACTCGATTTTAAACTGGAATGTGTACAATGATTTAACAAATAAAAATCTTAAATTTTAGCGAACTTTACATGCAAAATTTGATTAATCTTCCAAACGAAACTTGTTCCCTCAGATGGAGCACTAGACTAAATGTAGAAATGTTTTGTATCTGTAACGTGAAAGCAAACGGATAATTAAGGCACCAGAGATTCCAATCTGCCATAACAATTACATTTTGTATGAAAGAATTGACTTTACTTCATCTTCAGATAAAAAAGAAAAAGACCTAAAATAGCTCCTTGCAGCAACCCAGTCCCGCAACGCAATTATGGTGTCCAAAACTTACAAACTGCAGATAAATGACAAGCACAGAAACATTTCTCGCGTCAAAGATGCATGATTAGGGTGCCCAACACTTACACACTGCAGATAAATTTTGACAAGCACATGTACAGAGACAGTTCTCGTGTCAAAGATGCATGATTATGACAGCGTATATGTAGCCCCTCGGAATTATGACGCCCGGCCATTCAACAGAAGATAAACAAAATCCTATTAAAATGTGGTGAGCAAATATGTAATGAACGAAGCTGAAATCCAAGGAAATGATGTAAGCACCGTAAGTCCAAGAAACTTTGTAAGAACGGTTCAATGGTGTCACCAAGGACGCCACATTGGATCCGTGGACGGGTCTGACCCACTCACAGGTGAAATTTCAGAGGGAGAAGATCTGCTGGTCGACGAGGCAATTCCTGAAGCGGATGCAGCATTTCTTTCTGAATCCCGGTTCCGGTTGTCAGGCAAAGCATGCTGGGAAACATCCTTCAATGAACTGAAAGCACTAGACGTTACTGTGGTCGAATCCAAAGTAGTAGTTTGTAATTCTCTACCAGACGTGTAGCTCACAGATAATAAAGATTGTGGAAGTATCGTTTGCGCACGCGTAGCGTTGTTTCCGTTTCCGGTGACTCCAGCTGACGTAATAGCTGACTGAGACACGACAGGTGTCACAATACTGTTTACGGGGTAGGATATTTGCAACGGCGAAATGTTTTGCATATTCTGTCCGGTTTGATTTGCAATAGATACTGACGATTGCGGCTGTATTACTGGAATGACGTAATTTGGAATACTGTTACATGACATCATATTCGCCGCCGGAATAAGAAAAGCCATTTCACCGGAGGCCATCTTGGTTGGTATGGCTTGAAAGCCTCCAAACACTTTGGCAATCTGAAGAGGTTGAGCAGACGCTTCCGGTACAGAGGGAAATGAACACAGAGACGAAGTAGCCATTTTTTGCGGCGACGAAAAATTCGGAATTACAGGAAGTTGTTTTTCCACTTCCTGTACAGTACTTGACGGAGTCGCAGTCTGGGTTACTATTGACAGCGGTTGTAAGTTGTTATTTTTTCCGTAAACCATTCCTTGATTTATGACAGAAGAAGACTGTGGATTGTTCAAAACACGGGTCGTTTCATCTTTGCACAAACTTGTTGAAGGAAGAGTGGAAGGAGTGTCACGCATGCTGCTGCTTACATCCGGTGTTTCGGGATCGGGCTTTACGGTATAGTTGGCTAAGTGGTTGAGAAGTCTTGCCCGAATTTCTGCATCAATACCGTTCATATTTCCAAGAAATTTACTGACTTCATTTGCACACTCGTTAAATCCAAGTCGATATTTGTTTATCACAGCTGGGTCTGTTGACGCAAGAGCTGAAAAAAATAAATATATCATAAAGTTCATTAAATAATTATACATAATCATATCTCTCACGAAAATTTATTTTTTTAGTGTTTCGGACAATTCCCATTCATTTCAAACTTTCAAACTACAGAGTGCCTTAGAGTTACACCTATGTGTTAGAGATCTCGGACGCCATATTTCATGTCTAACAATCCGAGAGACTACTACACAGAATTCATTTAATTATAAATCATTTTCCATAAAGCTAAGTCGTCGCCAATGTCTAAATAAACAACGATAGGCCGCCATTATTAGTCACCACTTCCTTCTTTCCTCTGATATATACTACAATAACAACAATATTTGACAAAAACGAAATTTGTCGTAAACATTAAAACTGATAGATGATTAAAATTGATTTCATGATCATCCTTTAATAATCATATTGATAGTACATTTAAGAGTCAACTCAATGCATTTTTTAAAGGGGAGGGCAAGGTACTTTGAATCTCTGCAAGAAATAGCCAATGAAAAGTACTCTTGCTGACAACTTTTCGGAAAGAACTTCTGATTGAGTGCTGATCCAGAAATTCTCCAAAATGTGGATGCTGATGCACATATAGCAATGCCACTGCACACAATGCAATACGTTTTTAATTATCACATGACCCGTCATATGTACCTGATATCTGTTGATGTTGTAACTGACGTAGATGGCGCACTGTCATTTCCAATATGTCCGCCTTCTCCATTTTGTTTTGGCGCGTTCCCTGGAAACGAAAAAATGAGCAATGTTAGTGCTGAATGATGAATGTTGACGAAGATGTGTTGATAGAGTAGTACATTTCATATTTAGGTGTGATAGCATGTGTGTCATGTCGAAAATGACACCTAATTGATGACAAGCACACGGTGTAAATATCACGATTCCTGTGCAGTTCCAGCAATTTTGAACAGAACGTGTTCTTAAAGTACATGTATGTTTAATATTTTAAGCTGAGAAGAGTATCACGCCGAAATACTGGTGACTTAGCCTTTTGTCATTAGTAAAATGTTGTCCAAAGACGGCTTATATTCCATAGAACTGAAATAAAGGCTACGGTGGGGAACTAACAAGAAGTGAATTTCTGCTCATGAAGAGTAAGCCTTTCCTGCTACGTCAAATCTGCCGTCACGTAGACATATAAACGAGTAGATGTCTAGCATAATGGGGAAAATATGAAATCGAATTTGGTGCCTATATGGCAGTATATGCCCATTGAACGTTTAGGGAATTTCTATCCCATATGTACCACATTGAACTATGGCCAATTTTTTTTTTTCCTAGGTTTTCATCGGGTCTCTATTTCAAAAGATTCTTTAACTTCAAAATGTTAGGACTTTCTTCAAAGTAGGTCGATAATTTGGCTTACTACATCTGACAATGGAAATGATGGTAGCTTTCAAGACGGAAAGTTTCAGTTACCAATCTCTGTGATCTTTAAGGTATTAAGTTGTTCCACGATCCCGAGATTTTACGGAGATAGATGTAAGAATTGTAACCAGTCAGAGATAACGAGCCACGAGTGACTCCATATTATGAAATTGTAAAGAACACTGATCCCAAGATTTTATTTTTATCCCCCAATTATGGAGGTAAGTTAACAGTGCGTGGTATTTTGACATCTAAATTGAACGGTATCAGATTTAGGAAATCGTTCTATTGTGAATAATCTATAGGGTTATGTAATATATTGACAGCAATACCTCCAGGTTCCCTGACATACATGTTTCTCGTGCTGATTCGAACCGGACTTTTAAAATTGTGTGAAAAATGAAACATGCCTTGCTTTTTGTAAGAATTGTCAAATGATTCGCAAAACAAAAACATTTTTCAATTAACATAGGAAAACAAAAATGCACAAAAAAAAAAAATGAAGAAAAAAAGTATGATTTTAAAAGCTTTGTGTCCATTACCATAGTCAAAATTGTATATTCCGTAGTGCCTTTTACAACTTGGTGCTTAAACCATGTGCGACAAAATGCGACGTTTTATATCTTTTACGACAAAAAAAGCGACTTTTTGTGCCTTTTACGACGAAAATAAAACGCTTTTGTTCGTACTGTGACAAAAATTGAACGATTTTGCCTTCTACGACAAAATGAAACGCTTTGTACCATAGCGCAAAAATGAAACATTTCGCAATCTGCAATTTGTTCATTTCTGCAACAGAGATGAAACATCTTGTGCCATCTGTGACTAAAATGGACATTCAAGCCTTCTGTGGCAAAAATGAAACCGCGTATGTTCTCTGAAGCGAAATCGTGAGACGTTTATTTTCCCTGTTGCATGCATTTCAATAAAATTCAATAATCGGAGATAATTCGCTTACAGAGGAGGGTCTATGTGAAACAAGAGCATCGTTTATAAAAAGTTACACATCGTAATCATCCTAAACTATCGAGAAGTGTCTATATCCATCCGAGTGTTCAAATAACGGGATTGGGATTCACGGTAAATAATTTCAAAGACTACTTCCATTGATAATCTCGATCTCGTTTTTATCGATAAAGTTACTTGACAATAACTTGCCTAAGATTTTCAAATGAAGCGTAAAACACGTTTATCTATTGCCTGGGTGATTAAATCGGCTTTTAATTATCTTTCTGTCATCGCAAATGTTGATGTACACCTGTGGCGAACATCGAGGCAACCATAGGGGATTTTTTTTTTCATACCTGTAAATGTGCCGTTACCTTACGTAACGGTGAAACCTATGTTTGTACTTGTTCGGAAAATGTCCTCTAGATTATTGGAGATTTTCATGATCAGGAAGAAAGGGGAAAATGTGTAAAAAACGATTTTTTTTTTCATTTTTACTTTATATTTTAAAAAATGAAGAATGAACATTTCCAGTGCTCTTTGGAAAATTTCGAAATTTTCCGATTTTTCTTTTCAATTTTTTTGTCTATTTTCATGTGTTTTAACATAAAATTCTTTTAAAATCAATGACTTCCATGTCAGACAAATAAAGACATACATATGATTAAGATGTACAAGAAGATGTACCTAGGTTGTAGACTCTGAAACTTTATTATTGTTTTGAATGCCGTATTTAATCTCCGACAATAGATTATCCAAACAAAATAACTGTGAAAACAGATTTTACTCGCTGGTATCAAAAACATCAAAGTTTAGAACTTTAAATCTCTCCCTTTTGGGGGACCTTACTCAAGCATTGGTTACGTAGTGCGTCGAGGACGTATCGCCATTTGTCTAATTCTCCCCAAGGTAAGGTAAAACTTTAGTGATAAAATTAGTCAAGCGACGCAAGCGAGTGACAAGGCAGGGAGCATAGGATCGTGGGAAACTTTTCTCCAAGTTGCGCAGACATTTAAAAACTGTCCATATTCTCATTGTCAATTTCATCAAATATTTTTATAGCTCATATTCAAATAATTCGCATTTTCAATATTTTATTACGGAACACTTGTTGCGGTGATTTATACCATCACGTCGAAATTTGTTACAAAAGGAAATCGTTTAAATTTAAAGTAATTGGCAATTTCTCATTAATTATCGTTAAAAAGTTATTTTTAATTTTATCAAAAAAGAGAGAAGGGTTTGACCTAGTTTTTAGTATTGTAAGTTAAGAAAAATAAATAAATAAAATTTGAATTAAAAAGGTTTGAATTCACACATTTTCTGAAACTTATGAAATATTTTCAATCACGTTGCAAATACAACTGATGTTTCACATTTACTTTTTCATCCACATTTGTACACGTATTTGTAAAGGCATTCCGATGAAAATGTTTTGTAAAGGCAATCCGATAAATTCCTTACATGTAAGTTCTTTTTTTTTTCCCATTCAATATCTTCAACATTTGGCTTAGTCATAAAAGGTAAATCAATATTCAAACAAATCAAAGATTGATCGAATATTGACTGAAACAAATATTTTTAAAATGCCTCATTGCCTATCGAAAATTCTGAAATTCCTACGCCCCAGGTGGCGAGTATATATAACATATATATGAAATGCGGTAAGTAAAAACAATTAGAATTTGTGAAAGTTAAAGGAATCCTAATCTATAAGACGGTGAAAAATCCAACAAACAAACAGACGGACGGACGGACGGAGAGGGTACCTACTTATATGTAACACCCCCCCCCCCTCCCCCCCTTTTTTTTTTTTTCGAACATTTGATATTTGACTAATTTTTTAACCTCAATTTTTCAATACTTCTTACTTCTTTTATACTCATTTTGTGATTCTGATTTAATTTCTGGTGTTTAATTCCTCCTCTATATTTTTCTCACCTCGGATTTCATGACCTCTAGAAGCAGAGACTTTAACTCTGCCAGACTGGCGTTGATTCGTGCTCGTCTCCTCTTCTCCATTATAGGTTTAGAACTCTAAGAGAATAAGTTCGTATGAAATTTATCAATGAACACAAATTCTGATCATTCAGGAAACATTTATGAATGTAAGAATATATTTTGTACAGTCCGTATTTTTATCTTTTTTTCTTATATTTTCTTCAATTAATTCCGAACGTTTTAGTTTTACTGAAGAAAAGACTACATTTTTTCCTGATAGATTTAATGTATATAAACTTTATTTTTTACCATATTGGGTAAAGGACTGATATGTTACATATGGAAACTGAAAACTAATGAATTCAGAAAATATGTGAAAAAAACGAAAAAGATACAAAAAATCTTACTTTTCGTCCCTCGGATGCTGTGGATGATACTTTATCGGAATTCATGGCTTTTTCTTGTTCCTCCATTTTGTCATGTGAAGGAATGGTAAGGAATGGCTCGGTCACGCGCCCTCCGTTTGATAAAATACCTGTTGCTTTCATGTCAAAACAGGGAAAAACATACGCACGGTACTCTCTCGTGGGAAAGTTAGCAATTTCTCTTCTCCCGTCAATCATTTTGTACAAGCCCCGCCTCTGCTCGTGTGACATTGTGCCTGGTTGGTCGAATGTATCGGAACGCGAAAGCTTCATGCCGAGTCCACCAACGAAATGACGTTTTGTAAACAAACGGCACGCGACCAAACCCGAGCGGGACTGTGGGAAATCTCCGCCTCCGTTTCGCCGCTAGCTCTTCACCTTGCTTGATAATTTACTTGCTTTAAAGAAACTGCAGATAATACGAAAGGGGCATTGAAAGAGCGTGAGAACGCTACAAAACCCGCACTTATTCGCTATTTGATATATTATAACCCAGAGAGGGACGCACGCCTCGGTGAGTTTACAAAAGAAAAAGCCTGTAGACAAAATCTGGGCAACTTGCTACCTTTGATAAGAGGAAAGCCATAAGTATATACGCGGTATATTGCTGTTCAGACGCTTTACTTTTTATGAAGTGTTCGCCTCTTGTTGAAGCAACGTGCACAATAAGGTGAACCAAAAGTATTTGACGAGTTTGACAGACAAATTAGATTTATGAAATTTGGCTTGAATATAAATTGCCTCTTGCGCATAGGAGGACAGTGGGTCTTTTCTGTAAGGATGTAATGCAGGTGAATGGAACCTTAATATTAATGTTGATTCTGCCAGGAAACGCGGCTTTATGGGATCAACTTAATGCTGTGAATCCATGGTCTATCACTGTTATACACTACCAAACTTAAATGGACTGTTCTGAGTTTAAGGTGCACCATTTGTCCTCTGAAATGCGCCGTAGAATTTTACTGACGTGAGAACGGAGTGCAGAAAAAAAGACTGAAAAAAAAAAACAAATCTATCTGGCTTTGGGTCCATTGAATGCTATATTTATTTATTTATTCATTTACTTTGTTCAAACATGATACTGTAGAACAAAGGATGATTAGGGTATCAATCTAATTTTAAGCTGGAGATCAAGCAAGGGAGGGGAGGGTTATAAGATGGCAGGAATGAAATTTTTACTTTTTTTAATTAGAAAAGTATTATCTTACAGGTATCTCAATGACCCCCCCCCCCCCTTTCTCTCTCTCGTTGATAATATTGTTACTAGCCGAATCGTGGATCTGATAAGACTGTTATCATAATACAAATTTATATACATGTTGTATTATCCAAATTTTTGTAAATAGAAAAAATGAATTATAAGTTTTATTGATTTTTATGTGTATTTCATTCCAATACGTTACAGAATGCGTTATATGTCTATGCAGTTCATGCACTTTTGTACCATCGTTCTCATTATTATGTGTGAATTTTTCTGAGAGGATGAAAAAGATCTGGAGAATCCGGGTATCGATCCCGGTACCTCTCGCATGCTAAGCGAGCGCTCTACCATTTGAGCTAATTCCCCTTTTGTACTTGCGGGGGTGTTAAGGTTGGTTAGTTGGATATAATACTTTAAGTACGATAAGCGTGCGCCAAGTTTCCCGCCACGTGGAACGTCTGCTCGTAACACATGTCCACATGCCGTTATGTACACAAATTACAGGGTAAATACAACAATTACTTGTTTCTAGTTCATCAGTTACTTCTTTCTAGATTTATCTGTTTTTATTAATTAAAATATTTAAAGCAACTGAAATTTACAATATCTTTCCATTAACGTTTAAATTTATTTTCAATATGCACAAAATGATACTAAAATAATATTAATTAACGTATTCATATAAAATATTTCTTTTTCTATTGTTTATAAATACATTTTTATTCTTTCAAATCATCGAGGTTCAATTTGCTTTTGTAAAATTATCTCAAAAATAAATGATCGAGTTTATTGTTATTTATTTATTTATTTATTTAATTTATTATCAATAAATTGATTTTTAGATATAAATCATTTGGTATATTGATTTTTCTTTTATAGCTATAATGAATATATTTTTATATTGGTAGATACATTAATTGTTGAATTAATTAATAGACGAAAAGAGGAAAATATAGTTTATTAATCTGTTTATTTTATTTGATCATGTGTAGAATTTAAAGTTGCTTAGAATTTGCACATGTGATTGCAAAATATAACCTATAGTTTTCCAGAGTAATACCTACTTCTCATCATACATAAATGAATTTTTTTTTTGTATTCAAGCGTGGTCAAGAGTCTATGAATATGACAAAAGAATACACGCAAACAGCATTTTTTAAAAATCCAGTGGGAGAAAGAGAGTGGGGTGGGGGTGGGGGGGGGGGGGGGGGGGGGGGGTTAGAGACACACTTAATCTCCTTGTGCCAAACATTCTTTAATTTTTTAAGGTCAAACGTTTCCCTTAGTCACCCTCAGGCCAAATACTGTCCTCAAATGGTCCATCGGACAAATCTCCCATAATTCATTTGGCATAGATTTTCTTTTGGCATATCCATCTTTCTTTCGGACATTTATGTATTTTCATTTAAAGGTTTTGTTATTTTCCTCATCTTGCTATCAAATTTAATAAATGTAAAATGACAAATCTGTCGGACTGACCGGAAATAAAAAGCCACTTTAGCCATCGGACCGGTACGACCTACTATTTTACAGCTTTGACCAGTGGTCAAACAAAGGCGATTTGTGATCGCTTGAAGCGCGTACCTGCGATAGTATGATTAATCTGCATATCAGAAAACCATATTTTTGCCTTTGTGACATGAAATGGATTTACCGAGTTTTCGTATGGCATATTTTTTTGTTTTTTTTTTTTTTGTTAGTACAGACGAAATGGTTACAATGCACACTTCAGAACGTTTCGAAAGGGGGGAAAGTTATATTCGAAGGCATTCCGCTACATTTATTCAATGTATTTAGATGATAAATTATACATTATATATAATAATATACACTGCTAAAAAAAAATAAAGGAGCGATTTTCCCATTGTAATATAATGGTACATGGCTGTAAAGTCTTTTGGGATAAGCAAGGCTACATCATCGATATCAAGTTTTTTAATGTGTATATGGTTAATCTGTTCAGTACAGACATTGGTAATACAGAAATGACTATCAAATATGTCTTAATACATTTATGTGTATTATATAGAATAAGCAGCTGCAAATGTGTGTGATATGAAAGTAGAAACCTTGCTCCCTTATGTTATAAATGTAAAATGGCAAAAGAAACTAAAATGCAAGGGAGAGATGATGCAAAGACCGTCCGAAACCCTTTCAAGAATAGATTGTCATTACAGATACTTCAAATTTTGAATCACCAAAATTTGAAGCATTTGTACCATATTTTCATTTTTTTCTCATGAGAGGTCACCCCTTTAAAGTTGAATTCTAATAACTTTTGTTTTATTTTATTAATTTTTTTTTCAAAAAAAAATTTCTGAAGTACACGAACGTTTCCATTTTCTGACTTAAATTTGTTGTGCACCTTTATTTCTAAAAA
This sequence comes from Pinctada fucata, assembly GCA_028142955.1. Lineage (NCBI taxonomy): Eukaryota > Metazoa > Mollusca > Bivalvia > Pterioida > Pteriidae > Pinctada > Pinctada fucata. The sequence continues at coordinate 40,383,873 of AP027112.1, read as the reverse complement.
TTGTCTCAAATTTCGTTTAAAATTGCCTTTTGCGAGGAGAAAGAAAAGAAAAACGCTCTTCTTTTTTAAACTTTCTACAGACAATGGTGAACGGTAAAAAATCTGTACGTCCAATTAAGTGATACAAAATCATGTATTTAGCGAATAAAGAGCGATATACGCCATGCAGATCTGTAAAAAGAATGCTTGACTTGGTCGCTACATTATCATTTATTTCGCATCAATACGAAATATGATGCTCAAATAAGGAACAATTTAAGTGTCACCCACTTAAACCCCATGCCTCGTTTTGACTTCACAATCAAGAGCTCAATCACACCTGTTTAAAAGGTGCATACTTTAGTTTTCTCTGTTGATTTATGCACTTTAATTCCTGCTTTTGGTAAAGAGTGCATATTTTAATTCAAACGAAACAATGGAGCGGGGTACAAAATACTTAGCTATCTTCTTTAGCACTAGACCTTGTCTGACCGCAGCGGCTTGATGAGAATTGATTTCCATATATTTTGCGCATGCACGTGATGATGCATAAGAAAGTTGTCCACTCGTAAATCATTGAAAAGTACAAATGTTTTCTAAAGCGTCCGCAACTACAAAACATTTTGAATCAGAAGGAGACCGAACCTCAAGAGAATGGAAACTTTATTTCATGATTTTCTGCTGCTGCTGCTGCTTCCGCTGCCACCGCTAATGATGGTGATGTTTACAATGTATGATGTCTTTGGTCTGTCGATGCTGGGGATTATTAATTTGTGTTTAGGAGGTGTTTAGAGGGGCACTTACCTAAACATTGAGTATATTAACCCTATATATACATGTACATTCAAATTCTTTAAAAGAAAGCCTCAACTATATATGGCCAATTTCTTAATATGGTCTTCTTTTCTTTTTAAGGAAAATTAAGATTAAATCATTCAAAGCGCACAAATACAAGCAACTCACTCTTTTATGTTATTGTGATGGGAAGAGAGAGAGCACGAAGCAGGCGGAAAATATCATCAGAATGACAAATCTAGTCACAATTTTCATGCATCATCTCATTGCTCTTATGCCACCGATTTTTGCATGACCGTCATCTGAGAGAGAACAGAAATAATTTGTATCAGTCTCTAGGTGCCATTCTGTCGGTTAGGACAGAGGAACATTGGCATTCATCACCGACAAAACAATTTCATTGTAGATCTTTTGGTTTGTCCTTGTGAAGACGTTTAACATTTGTACCACTTGGCGAGTGTCACTGCTGGTGGACCAGGAGTCCCCGAGGGCACATGTAGCCAAGTTCGATCAACTTCGGTTGATCGTCTGTCTCTTCAATGCATTCGAAAATTTCTGTTATCAAAAAATCTTGAAACTTCTGAAACGTGGGTCCTGTAGCATCATATCCCACACATTCAGCTTCGTTTTCGGTACAGTTTTGGACATAATAATTTTCACACTCTTTGGCCATATGACATTGTTTAGATTGAGGATCACTGACGAGGGTTAAGTACCCGAAACGTGCATGTCTGGTCCACGCTGTAAATTTTTCTGCTCTAAAATGATGCTAATGAATTTGAAGACGTTAAACATTCGTAGACGTTTCTTGTAGTGCTCTTTGAAACATAGCCATCATGAAGAACTATGTCTGCTTTTCAAGAATCTTGGGAACAAATTTTGACAATCAAATACTGAAGAACTAAATTTTATCCAGGTTTGGACTTGAAAGTCCAAAAAAAGTCAATAAAGTGGCTTAAAAAGATACCCCCTTATCTTTTATACAAAAACTAAGCACAGCAGTTCATCGATTTCAATGAACTCATACTATATAATCCGGCTTTAAAAGAAAAGATATAACACTTGCAAAAGGAAGCAGACAGTCCTTTCATGTTCCTTTTTTTTTTGCATAGAAATCATCATCCCGAAACCTCTTTATCAACAAATAAATGGGTTTACCTTATTCACTTTACTCGCAATCAGGGGAAAAATGAAACATCGAGGCGAAAATAATAGAAAACCTCTTAGTTAGCATTTTTAACAGAAGGAAAAGGAATTATTGAAATATAATACGATATAATTTAAGATGTAACTATATGCGCAGGGACATAGTTAAAGTCTGTAGATGGTGACATTTGAAAAGGCCCAAGTACACGCTAACATAAGGTAGCGATGCTTTCCCACGGTGTAAATATGGTACCGTGCATATCAGATTTCAACCATGGGCTAATGGCCTTCACTCTCTAGGTATAATGATAGGACCATAGTATGGGATCTAGTTTGCAGTGATTTTTTACAGTGAAAAGATCCTGACACCCAAAACATGATTAGCCCCCCTTGTCATTAAAGACACTCTAGACTAAATTAGATGGGAGACAAGATAAAAACGTGGTAATGTTACATTTTTCCAAATTATGATACTGCGGGTTATGATTTATTATCACATGTTACGGGGCCAAGATCTATTCGTCAAAGTCAATAAAGCATTGCAATATATCACGAAAATGACTTTGTTCAAATGTAGAGAAAATTAAATCTGAAAATGAAATTGGCGTAGTGGAAATGGCATGTAAAGGAAATGTGTTCATTGTCATTGTATTAAATGTACATACGCGTTGATTTGATGTATTAGGGTTTCTTTTTCGAAAAATAAAGGAAGAAAGAAAAAAGCCCTCAAGACAGAAACATCGGCTTTTTAATTCAATAGGAAATTGTTTTTCCTACAATGTGTTTGAACTTTCCATTTGAAAAAAAAATTATATTGAAGTATTTTTCAGCCTGTGCCTGCACACAATCTTGCTGAAACTAATTTTCTCTTTTGCCACTAACGTTATTGAGGACCAATGACCATGACTTGGGTTAAGTACCAAAAACGTGCATGCCTGGTCTATGCTGCAAATGTATCCGTTCTGAAAACGTGGTACATGTAATGTTACATTTTTCCAAATTATGATACTGCGGGTTATGATTTATTATCACATGTTACGGGGCCAAGATCTATTCGTCAAAGTAAATAAAGCATTGCAATATATCACGAAAAAAAACCCCCAAAAACCCAAAAAAAACGTGCAAATATATCACGAAAAGAAAAATTTATCCGTTCTGAAATGATGCTATTGAATTTGAAGACGTTTAATATTGATCTCCATATATGTCGTGAATTCTGTTTTGATATCGTACTCTTGTGCGATACATTAAGTACATGCTAGCTCTTCATTTTAAAACTTAGTAGCATATCTAGAGTTGGAAACTTGGAGTTGGGGGATTAGTTCTTGTCAGAAGGGTGTCTTTTCGTGCTTTCTTTTGGAGACTCATTATGCTGGTGGTAACAGAGTGTAGAAATGATCACGTTATCAAGCTTTGCTTCATGTTGTTCAATATAAAGGAAACGATCAGCAACATGGCTACATTCCAGAGGAGAAACACACAAACAAAATATTTATGTAATTGTCTGTCTGTTTGTTTGTTTGTTTTTTGTTTTGTTTTGTATTTTTGTTGTTGTTGTTGTTGTTTAAAAGGTGTTGCATCTGTTGGTCCTATTGAATGCGTGATTCCTGCTTTTTGTGTATTCGCTGTTTATTGCAGCTTGTAGAAGAGATCGCCTTGGTCACTGCATCTTCATTGATCCACTAGTAATATGGAATGACCAACCCTTCATCGAAATATACCCATAAATATAAAACTGACCTATCAGTGAGCATTGTTGCCAAAGAAAAAAAAATATCCCAAGAGGAATGTCCCGTTTAGGTATTCCGATGTAGTCAATAAAAATAAAAAAAAAAATCGATCATATCATGTGAATAGGACTAAAAGCAGAACTATTGCCCCTCTTTGAATTTTTGTAAGTGGAATCGCTTTCGTAATCATTTAAAACCGAATTCAATCCCTTTGAACCACCCACACCACGCGGCAAGTTGTCTGTCTAAAATAACAAAATTCATGGAGGAAACTTTTCCTTTATCTCGTTCCATTGCAAGTTGTTGCAAGTTGAAATAGTTCTGTATGACTACGTCATTACCAGGAGGTAAATGTATGTTTATGTAGAAGGGACTTTTAGTTTGAACATTACTAATACATTGTAGTTTTTAGTCCCCTCCCCGAAAAGCCGAATGCTATTACATGAAGTTTACTCCCTTATTCTTCTGAAATCTTTCTTAATAATTTTTAATGATACTTGATTTATCTGTTATTTTGTTACAGCAATGACTTCCATGAACCATACATGTGTATTTTAAGAAATAATTCTTCATTTATGGTGCTTGAAGTCAGAAAAGCGGACATCTACAAATGTAAATTGCGAATTATTGAAAAGCATAATTCCAGTATCGACCTCTAGAAATGTATGTCAAAGGGACAGATGAAGAAATGTTACCTAGTTATGACCTTAAATGTCATATCCGAAAAAGTCCGCCTTACATGATAGTCTGGCGAGGACACATGTCCGACATCCGATACGATAAAGTCATCATTCCTTACATCTTTCAGAAAGAAATGATTGGTTAAGTACTGTTATTAAGATGTCATAATCAGCCAAATGATGCTCAAAAGTCGGTCAGACGTAACGAGAGAACGGTATGTTTTAGGGCTTTCCTTTTTCACAGTTGAGCTACAGCGGTACTGTTCAATTCAAAAAGGTATTTTGAAGCAGAAAGATTAGAATAATCGATAAATCTCCTTTATAAACTTTGAAACTTATCTGTAAAAACAAGGTCCATAATCTATTTTCTAACTTTTATTGTAACATACACTAGCGCCAATTTAGTATTCGATCTAAATTTCTGCAATTTCCAAAAAAAAAAAAAAGGTTTCGATATTTTCAATGAAAAGGGGAACTACCTCCTTTAATATAATTCTGTCCTTCGGTGCATGCCTTTTTGGCATGCATTTTAGGGTTTTTGGCATGCAGTTTAGGTTTTTGGTATACATTTTAGGTTTCTTTTTAATTCATTTTATAGGTTTTTGGTATGCATGTGAGGTTTTTGGCATGTATTTTAGGTTTTTAGTATGCAGTTTAGGTTAATATGTTTTCTCTATTTTTGCCTTAAACATCATTTATGTGTCATTATTTGTTGAAATGGGCATAATGGCACACTACACAGTGATTGCCCACATATTTCTTCATCTTGTTTCCTAAAGTGATAGGATTGATTTGTATTGGGATCTTGGATAAAACAATACAAATCATACTTTCAAAACTAATTATCCACTGAGATGACTTACATAACCTGTTACCAAAGAAACATAACGGACGACTTGAATAAATTTTAGGTCTCAAAAATATACAGCCTGCGATTCGAATGCACATACATATTGTTGACACGAAAATGCTGACGATTACACATAAACCAATGATGTATGTTCTTTTGTTCAAAGTTTCCGAAAAAGCAAATGTTATTACTGGCGAATTCTTATTTCATTTTCAATGGCGAAAATGAAATATTGTTAATAAAAAAAAACTTTGATATGTAACAAAACGATGATATAAGCGCGCCTCTTATCTGTTGCTACAAAAATGTATTATATAGCATCAACATTTCCTGACCCGGGAAATGCTGAATTGTTAAATGGGCTATATTGGTAATAAAAAATAGAAAAAGTAGAAGTTTCATTGTACATTGGTCTGTGTACGTTTTGTTTTGTGGGCCTCGCAAGGTGCTTCGTGAGCATTGCACGGAGCTATGTTTCAGAACTGTTCTCACTTCTTCGGAGCTTTATCTAATTTTGTATCTCAGGATGTCCTATATTTCAATATTTTGTTTCAGTTTACGGGAACTGTTGAATTTTAAGATTTATTAAATAAGTTTCACCTCTGGTGGCAATGTCCAAAATTATTTAAGAGCTGGCATCCGAACATTTTTATGACAGAGGAATTTTAATATTGAGGAGAAAAGTCATCAAATGTCTGATTTGGTATTCAAATTAGGTCATGTGATCGCTTCCTATATACCACTACATAGATCTTATCTGAATTCGCATCAGAAACTAGATGATAAATCTGCTAAACAGAAATATTATAGTGTATAAGTAGATAAACCCTAGATTGCAGGTTATTATAGTGTCCTTTCCCTTTTTTAATACATGACAATGCTCATTAAAATTTTCTGTTTTGCGTTTGCATATCTTTCCATATTTGGTGAAAGATAATACCATTGTAGGAGTAGTATGACACTTCAAGAAATGACTTAACGAAAAATAAAGTTCCCTCAATTTGTACCGAGATAGCACTCTACTGGACAAAGATTCCTAAATGTTAAACGTCTTCAAATTCAATAGCATCATTTTAAACAGATAAATTTACAGCATGGACCAGAAATGCATGTTTCGGGTACTTAACCCTCGTCAGTGATCCCTAATTTAGACAATATAATATGGTCAAAGAGTGTGAATGTTGTTATGTTCAAATCTGTACTGAAAAGCGTAGCAGGTTGGGTGGGATATAATGCTACATGACCCACGTTTTAGAAATTTCATGAAATTTTATGACAGAAATTTTCGAATGCGTTGAAGAAATAGTTATTTCATCCTAAAGTATCATCTAGATGAAAGAAGGTCTGCATCCTCACAAAATTCCGTCAGTGCTTTTTGGACACAGATTGTATATAAGTATGCAAATGAATTGACCGATAAGAAATTTGGAGCCGCACACTTTTTCACAATCAGCGAATGAGAGTAGATAAACAAAATTCAAAAAATCAAACTAGAGGGCGCTACTAAAATAAAGTTGGATATTTCTGAAAATCGCCTTGGTTTGACGTACCACTATCCGAGACATATTGATTTGAAGTGTTGTCCAAGTACTGTTGAAATGTTATTCAAGTGTTGAAGTGTTGTTCAATAAGATAACGTGTCTTACATGTATAGATTAAGGAACTCTAATTTTCATTTTCTGTGTCGACAAGTGCAACGAAAGAAATTTAATACCATTTCTGCCCTAGATTATCATTGCTCGCAAAATTTTTACCATTTCTTTTTAAAAAGACTTGCTGCTTAGTGACTGTACCATCCTAAGTATCATAATATGACATGCTACATTTCAAGTAGAATTAGTTCAAACAAAGAAGTCTTTTGTGGTTTCTATTTAGTTTTAGGGTATAAAATTCATTTTTTCGTATGCCATTTTTGTGCAAAATATCACCACAATTTGTTAAGCCACAGATACGTAAAGCCATGACAATTGCCCATTGTATTAAAAATCGGGGATTTGAAGTTTCTCACGATCCTCTGAAACGATTTATTTTCGGTCAGTAAAGATGTACCTGTTGTAATAAGTACTTATAACAGGTGAACATCCTCCTCAAATAATGGGCGTGGTTTTCCCACATAACTTCGACCATTTTGACACGCGTTTATGCTTTCTGAGTATGCAAATTTTCCCGATTTGAGATATTGACCAATCACAGATCAGCTTACTTTTGGTGCGATGATTGGTAGTCACGTGTCAAAATGTATAGATACTTCTGACGCCATGATAATGGAATACCGTACTTGGATAAAATCAAAGCCATAAACATAAAATTTATCACATCTAATGGGATGAATATATAAAGAATTCTTTCTTCTTCTCAGGAAATGATCATCTATTGTAAATTTGTGGATAAACAGAACATATGATAATTTTCGGAAACAATTATATGATAAAAATTGAAAATAACATGTTGCGTGATGCGTGTTGCACCACTAAGGATACCAAAACAGTAATAAAAAATTCTAGATTATATATATAAAAAGTTTCAAAAATGCTTTCTTTGCATACAATTCTTTAGGCTAGAGAAACGTATCTTGATGCTTTCACTAAGACATGTGCATTCTACAAACCTTCGAGCTGGTTTCGATTGCAATGTACAATCTATATTTAACATCTGATGAGGAAATTTTGTGATAAGCATATGTTGGATTTGTTTTCTTACCCCTTGCTTTAATAAACAGAAAAATCGCAAAATTATAATATGAGAATAAATAAGCATGTAAGAATGTCATCGGGTTTATCAAATGCTACTCAATTTGATCAAACTTTGCACATTATGTTTTGATAGAATATCCTGGTTGGAAAAGAACGAAGGGAACGTTTATTTTGCTAATGCATTTTATGTTCAAAAAGAGACACAACTATATTTTAAGGGAAGCATCATGTATAATTATCTCACATCCTGGTTGATTTGATGATATATGTTAACACTTATGAAAAAGTGTAGGAATTTTCGTAACTTTAATCATCAAAGAAAAGCTTCAAATGTTTTTCAATTCAGATTATATTGTGCTTTCTAATATCATTACCGCATACGAAATATTAATTCAGAAACAAAACATCGCGATTTTTAGTTTATACATGTAAGAAGCTGAAGAACTAAGCGATCAAAAATTACGAAAATTCCTGAACTTTTTTCGTCATTACTTTTATGAAACAGGCTGCTGATCACAAAATGTTAGAATTCTGCTATCAGGGATCAGCATTCTGGACAAACATGATCAAAAACAATGCACCAGTCATACATGTATCGGAAATAGTCGAACTATACTACAAGATAAGCTAAAATGTAATTATATTCTGTGTAAAGTATACTTAAATTCTAATATTCCAATAGATCTGCATACAAAAAATAGGGTCGATGTTGAGAGAAACTGATTATAATAGTCAAAACAGCACATAACATCCACCAAACATGCATGATTGAGACATAAAGACCCCTATATCAGATCTGTCCGTTACTGAAGATGGCAAATATCTTGTTTATAGGAAAACCGTGTCCTTGGCAAAGGGCAAAAGCCACCAAAATCTCATTTGAAATCAAATGGATTGATGCATTACTTAAAGTTGTCAAGTATATAATGAGAACCCTTCAGAAAAAGTTTCGGATATCGGTAACAGTGGTATATATATTACAATTACACCTAGCTTTCTTAATAGAAACACCTTTTGCTGACCCTAAGAATTGCATGACTATGCTGTTTCTATAGCATATTTGATACCAAAGAGGCTGAATCCGTGGGTAAGATTTGCAAGTTCGTCAACAGTTTAAGGACTTTGCCACCATGAACTCCTTTTTTTCTGGACTCCGTAATCCTTCAGTGAACTTTTCACCCATGTTTGTGCAATTGAATCACACTCTTAAAACCCATAATTACAGAAAACACGACAGTAAAAGATTCAAAATATAACAGAGCACTTGTAATTTTACGGTTGCGTCCTTTAGTTTCTTACGAAGCGAGGACGACACGCTATCGAGCTTACGTAAGTGTATATTTACAATTTGTGTTTAGGAAAAAGGTAAGTTTCCCACGGTATGAGGCTTAAAATAAAATACACCTGGCAAAACCGCAACATAGGATGATAAGTAATTTATTTCGGTGTCATTTCGTTTTTACATTGTCTATGAATATCAAATGTAAAATAGAATATAAATGATGAGACAGGTTGATCCCTTGAAAAGGTATATAGGTAAGAAGGGGGATGCGAACTCTGAATGTATTACATCATAATGAGCGGACCCAGAATGAGATTCATAAGAGGATTAGCAAATTGATACTTTTGAATTGATAATGAAGATTCTCTCCGTCAGGCTTGTCGGTCATTTGATGATTAAGTTTCCTGATTTTGTCCACGCTGTTCATCCCATTATTACTAATTTTCTTATTCTCTAATTTCTCTTTGCGATTTTCTTATATGTTGTCTTTCGTTGTTGCTGTTGCTGCCTTTGATGAGCGAGTTGTCTCTCGATGTTACAGTGTACTGCTGTCCACGATGCGCTTTCCTATAATTATCACCAGTACTGTTGTCTTAAACTATTATTTCTTTCTATGATTGTCTTGCATGTTGTCTTTCGATTTTGCTGTTGTTGTTATTAGTTGTCTTATGTTGTCACTGTTGTTGTACTCGAAATGCTTTACTTCATTATCAGTTGTCTTATGTTGTCACTGTTGCTTTCCGCAATACCCTTCAATTCATTATCAGTTTGTTGTTGTAGTTGTCCTCGATATTCTTCATTTTTAGCAGTCATCCCCATATTTCTTTATTTGATTGTTAACATCGTGTCTTTTGTTGCCAGTATTTTTGTATTGGTGAATGTTTAGCAATCATGGTGTTTTTGCTTTGGACTTTTCAACGGAGCCATGCTCTTTCGAATCTGAATTCCGGACAGCTACACCATTTGACATTCGCAGCTATACTTTCTCCGATTAATGCATTTTCTTGTTTTTCAGTGTCATACCTTTTGGTGAATGTTTTTATGTAGTGTATTAACTACATTTTGGAGATCCCCTTTATTTCCAACGGGTCACAAGATGGGATTTTATTTAACATATTTTCGTCCATGATGATTTTGTATTCGTCTAATTCGAAAAGTTATAATTTGGATTGTACTTAATGTGATTGGTTGATAATTTCGCTTATGCCGGTTAATGAAATATGTTGATACATGCTATCTAATCATCACTACTTGGTGAGTGTCACTGCTGGTGGACCAAGAGTCCCCGAGGGCACATGTAGCCAAGTTCAATCAACTTCGGTTGATCGCCTATCTCTTTAACTCATTTGAAATTTTCTGTTACAAAATTTCTTGAAATTTCTAAAACGTGGGTCCCACGCATTCTGCCACGTCTTTTGGTACATTTTTTGGACATAATAATTTTCATACTTTTTTGCCATTTACATTGTTTAGACTGAGGATCACTGACGAGGATTTAGTACCCGAAACGTGCATGTCTGGTCCATGCTGTAAATTTATCAGGTCTTAAATGATGCTATTGAATTTTAGACGTGTAACATTCAAACATCTATTTACCTTAAACATAATAAATTCTGATTGATTAAAAGCTGAAGAAATTAAAGTGTTTCCGTGTCAAGCGAGTAAAATCATACTAAATGATCTCTCGCAAATATGCAATCCACTTCAAAAGTATTTAACAGTTTCGATTACATAGAGAAAGCATCCTCCGTTTTCAAATCTATAATTGTTTGAAATTTTCTTCAAGAAGGTATAGAGTTGGAACCCTTTCGCATTATTATCCTTTCTTCGGATGATTCTGAAGAGGAATGTGGGGTCTTGCCGTCCCAGTCCCTTTAATTCCCTGCATCCGCGTACAAACAGTACGTGACCAGATAATATTTATCACCTGCGTTTTCATCATGCATCGTGCACATTTACTTACCATTACCTAGTTTTTTCTCTTTGTTAGGCTGAAAAGAAATTAATCTTCAATTGAAAGTCACGTGATCTCTATTTTTAGAACCTTATGCAATTGTGACTATATATATTTACGAATCATCAAGATATCATCATATTTAAAAATATTTTATTAACCACCTGGATGCAAATTTATTTCTAAATAATTTCTAAAATGTATCTGTTTTTAAATGATGCTATTGAATTTGAAAACGTTTAAGATCTAAATCAACTTTTAGCAAACCACGAATAAGGTTTCAATGGGTTTTGCATTCTACTTTTCTTCATTACAATATGATATGAGTGGTCGTAGAGATGGTTCTTATGGGTATAAAGGTTGCAAGGGTAGGTGTTTTAAGAATACTTTACCAATGACAGACGGTTGTTGGCCGCCGAAGTACGTCCGAACGAAACGCGACGAAACTCACGAAATAAAATGGGGTCGTGTATAAAAACCATGATATATATTTTTTTTAATCTAAACAAAACTCTGTTATTACTGTAGTCAGTAATAAAAAACTTGAATAAATACATATATAGTTATATGTATTCGCCTGAATAGACTTTTATTTATGTTTTTGTAACATGTATCATGTTTTCTCTATACACGACCCCTTGTGTATGGTGAGTTTCGTCGCGTTTCTTTCGGACGTACTTCGTCGGCCAACAACCGTCTGTTATTGGTAAAACTCTAAGATGAACACTTGCTTCCTATAGAACTATTTGTTTCATGTTCGAAACCATTTTAGATCCAAGATTTTGATTTTTTTATGAATAAACTAGGATAAACTTTTCTTCCTAGCTTATAATCAGAAAATGAAGTGTACAATCATTGATAGAAACGAACAATATATAATCATGGTAAGTTATTTACCGTCTTCCAGAGGGAAGGGATGACACAGATAAAACACAAACTTTCAAATACACACATTTTTCGGCCCCTTGGCCTTAATCCAGTGTAAAAAAAACGACAATGAATATGACAACTAAGTAAAATCCATTTCTTTGCTTCTCTAGCGTTCATTGCAATTTTTTCATTCATTTGCAAAGGATCGATTTTTACTCAGTTGCCGTTTTTTACACTAGATAAAGGCCAAGGGGTCGAAATTTGTGTATTTGAAAGTTTTCATTTGAATATGATTCTTTTACCGTTATTCGCTCACCTGAGCAAAGCTCAAGTGAGCTATTGTCATAGTGTGGCGTCCGTCCGTCGTCCGTCGTCTGTCGTCCGTTCGTCGTAAACTTTTCACATTTTCGACTTCTCCTCAAGAACGGCTGAAGGGATTTTGATGAAACTTATTAGGTATGATGTACTCATGGTCCCCTACAAGTGTTGTTGTTTTTCGTCCGGATCTGTCAACAGGTGGCGCCACCACAGCCAAAAGTAGGTCACGGGGGTACCCTCCTTTGACAAACTTCTTCTTCAGAACCGAAGCATGTATCGACAAACCGAAAGCATCAGGATGATCTAGAGAGATGTCTTAAGAAGTGTTGTTATTTTTGGTTCCACTTCGAAGTCAAATTTTTGACGCGTTTTTGACGTCTTTTCGGACTTAGTATGAAATGCATATTTTTGCACTATTTCTTTAAATAACTCAATAAGTGTATGATTTTACACACTCATTTACTACATATTTATCATATTTAATTTACTTAATGCTTTAATATGTATTTCATGCTTAAATTTTATTTTTTTGATTTTTTATGATTTTTTTTCTTATGTAAAAAGGAAGGGGGGTGATTTTCATACATTTTCTGCTTCTTTTCTATTACCACTCTTCAGATTGTCATGACAATTTGTAGGTATGAGGTACTCATGCATGGTACCCTACAAGTGAAAGAATTTTGTCAAGATATCCACTTTTGGATTTTTAAGGAATATTTTTTAAGTACATAGGTATAATGTATGTTTTCCATGCCCAATGTTACAGGTGCAACTACAGACAAAATACCTTCTTTGTATGATTAATCATTTTTAGGTGGACCTTTCATCCATAGTTACAGCTGATAATTCAACAAGTGACACATGCTCCAGTGTCTTATTGATTGACCTTTTATGTGATATGATTCAATTATCTAAATTCTTTATACTTATTTAGAATTTTATTTTTAAAGTCGGGAACAAGATTTCAAAAGCGGCCATGTTTTGCCGTGTACCCGAAGGGGATTCCCCATGTAGTATTGTGATACCTTTAGTACTGCGATACATTTCAGGAGATACAGTGCAAACGGAATATATTTTTATACTTGGCACACTTTCATAATGGTTATCATTCATGTACTTGGAACACTTGCATATACTTGTTATCATGTATAAAGTTTGCTAGAATTTCCTCTGTCTTAATAGACTCTCTTAGATGAAGTAATTTACGGACTGATTTCTTGAAGAAACGTCTAATGAGTAATCTCTTACTCTGGATTTTGAGAATGCATAGGACATTTAATATCTGAAATTCTTGAAAATAAATAATTCATGTCCGGAGTTCCTGAAATCTTCCAATGAAATGTTGGACAACAGAAAGCTGTTGTTTTTAATAGAGAAAACAAATCGTTATTCACAACCTTAAGCCACTGTGTTCGTCATCTTGTATGTATAATATTTCTAAGAGGAACACAGAGGCCTGAGGTTGTGAATAATAAAACATTTTCTCTCATAAAACGACAGGTTCCTGTGTTAAGACATTTGGAAATTTTTATCTGTTCAAATAATAGATACATGATGAGTTTTTATCGGACCAAATAACTTTTTGTCGGCAAATCCGATGCAACCGATACATTTCATGAACTCTCTCCGCTAACAACTTGTCCGTGTAACAGACCTATGATGAGGTAAAACAATTAGTTAACAGTAAATAACGATGTCGTAGGTCTGCTAGTTGGACAAGCTTAACAATTTCATGGGCCTTTTAATTTGTTTCAAACTGCGAAACCTAGAGAAACAACTTGAGTTGTTGAACAGTGTATGCTGAAATGTGACGCTCCTTCTCGCCTGTTGAAATATGCATAGGCAAGAAGCGCCGCATTTCAGCATATTTACTGAAAATTATTTGTTCAAGTGGCTTAACTTGGTCATGAGGTTTGATACAACATACACTGCTTTTTTGGAAAACAAACTGGCCCAATTTCTGCACAACTCACTTGAATTGATAAATATTGGATCAAAACGATTTTAACTGTACCTTTCATGTATTTGAGATGAAATCAATACTGTTCAAAAGCATGAATAGATTTCAGTGAATAAAGACAAAGCTTTCTTTTTTATGCCCCTGGAATAAAAAAATTCGGGAGCATATAGTTTTTGGCCTGTCCGTCTGTCTGTTTTCCGAACAGCTTTAACATTGGGCATAACTTTTGAATGGAAGCTGGTGATAGAGGTTTTATATTTCACATGTGTATTCCCTGTGACAATACCTTTAAATTGATACCAATTTTTTTTACCTCATGACCATAACCTTGACCTTTCACGTACTCCTCAAAAACTTTAACATTGGGCATAACTTTTGAATGGTTAGTGATAGGGCTTTCATATTGTACATGTGTATTCCTTGTGACAAGATCTTTCCATTGATACCAATATTAGGCTGACCCTGACCTCTCATATACTTTACAGAAAATGGCGTTTATACTAACAAAGATGCCACCGGGGCATTCTCGTTTCACAAACACAGGCTTCATCATTTCTGGCATGCTAGCTATCAATAATGAAAGGTTTTGTGTTCAATTTGAAATAAACTTAATTTATGAAATCATTTCATTGTTTTATTCTTTTTCTGCTGCACATTAATGTGGAATTTTACAATATGATTTTATTTTTGATGTTGCATAATTGAACTATACTAGCTGGGCATATGACGTTGGACCTGTGATGAAATATTTCTTCCAGCATAATATTTATTCCTTGGACATTTTATTATATAATATTTTTTCCCAGGAACTTTTATTACGTATCAAAAATTCCGAAAGGACATTTTATTATGTAATGGATCTTCCATAATCATAATAAAAGTTCTCATACCATGGAAAATATATTACATAACAAAAATTCCATCTGGATTTTTTTAATGTTCATAATATATGTTCTGATACTAGTAACAAGGATTTCACATATGTGCATAATAAATGTCATTGGAAAAATATTGTAATGAACTTATTTACGAATTCAGAGTAAGAAATAATAAATTTTTAAAATCATGTACTGTGCAATGTACTGTATAGCATGAAAATGTGATTCCTCAGAATTTTTATTCCTGTAAACTAACCATGTTACTGTAATCATGGTAATCATTGATGTAAATCAGTCATTAATACATGATACTCACATATAATATTTCTTCTGTTTTAAAGAGAAAGCAGTCCTTTGGGTAAGTGAAAAAGAGCAAAACATCAACAATTTTCATAACAACGTTTCCATCTATATAGACGGAAACGTAGTTATGAAAATTATTGATGTTTTACCCCTTTTTTTACACAAAAGGACTGTGGAAAAAGTATTATGAACAAGGAAAAAATATTCTATAATAAAAAAATCCGGGGAATTTTCATTATAATAATAATTCTTCCAGAAGGAAGAAATATTATGCGGAAGAAAAGTTCGTTCACAGACCACTTTATCCATCTTTTCAAATCAGTAAAAAGTTATTGTTTTGAAATGTGACTATTTTTTTTTTCTTTTTTGTACTTTTAAAGGTTGTCTGAAAAAAAAATCTTCTCTGCATCCGGCAAAAATCTTTTTAGAAAGGTTGTGGGCTAAAATCCTGGTACTGGCACTATCAGTATTCAATGTCAGTATGTCAATTAGAGCGTGCATGGGTATCAGGTGAGCGTTGTGCCCCCTGGGGCTCTTGTTAGATTATGCAACGTAACATCTTCTTTCTAACATGCAAGCATACTCTCCAGAAGTAACAGAAAAACGGGAAACAATTGAAAATTTCAAAATGCTGTAGTTGTTCTTCTATGACCTCCCGACAATTTCATTCTGATATGTTTTTATTTTACGTGCTATCACTATTATTCTTATTATGTTTTTGCTTTGTTTGTATGTCGTTTTTGGTGTATTTACTTGCATCAATCTGTTATCTGAGTGGTCGTTTTTGGTTTATTTACTTGCATCAGGCTGTTGTCTGAGTGGTCATTTTTTGCATATTAACTTGCATCAGGCTGTTGTCTGAGTGGTCGTTTTTTATGTATTTTCTTGCATCAGGCTGTTGTCAGAGTGGTCGTTTTTGGTGCATTGCACCAGGATGTTGTCTGAGTGGTCATTGCGTATTTACTTTCATCAGGCTGTTGTCAGAGTGGTCGTTTTTTATAAGTTTACTTGCATCAAGCTGTTGTCTGAGTGGTCATTGCGTATTTACTTCCATCAAGCTGTTGTCAGTGTGGTCGTTTTTGGTATACCGGTATTTACTTGCATCAGACTGTTGTCTGAGTGGTCTTTTTGTCTTGGTGTCCGTTGATAGTGTGTTGGATAATTCCTCTCTCCTCTTACGGTGCTGAAAAGTGATACTGTAAAAAGAATGAGACAACTAGATGAAATAAAGTTAAGACAACCAATCCCATGCTAAGAGCATTCGAGGCCAGATATTGGAGATCATTCATGTCTTTCTGTAACTTATATCTTCTCTGTAGATTTCTTCTAACTAATAAGCACCTTTAATGACGATTTTGCTTACATTGTATTTCTTAATATTGCTTATTTGAAAGTTGTATTTTATATGTTTGACTGTGTTTCAGTGTTGCCATATAAAAATAAATTAGAGTAGCCATTTGTCTCCATCTTTGATCCTTATATAAACATACAAGAAGTACCCGTAAGTTATTCAGTCACAAAGTCGAGAAGGCAAGGCAAAATCATTGGAATTCTGGAACTCGGAATGAATAACATTCCGAAGTGAGACCAGGTGCTCGGGGATAGTCAGCGTCTCCTGATGGCATGCAACCCCTGTCGCAACAGCTCTTTGGAAACTTGTCAAATTCGGTGATAGTCTCGATGTACATATTGATATACATGACAAATATGGATAATGACCATATTCCTGTATACAGC
The DNA here is from genome assembly GCA_028142955.1 of Pinctada fucata. Classification (NCBI taxonomy): domain Eukaryota; kingdom Metazoa; phylum Mollusca; class Bivalvia; order Pterioida; family Pteriidae; genus Pinctada; species Pinctada fucata. The sequence continues at coordinate 40,366,698 of AP027112.1, read as the reverse complement.
ACAAAATCGATAATTCAGAAAATCAGAAACCGATGGCATACAATATCAGAATAAAACAGAAACCAAAGCAAACAAACAAACAAAAACCTCCACCACATGAAAAGACGCGGACTCCCGATATGAGAGTGAGACCAGGTGCCCAGGAAGAGTAAGCATCTCCTGCTTTCATGCAACACCAATATCAGGTAAGTATTTCTTGTTTGGTGATGATAACGACCATTCAATCACAGTCCAGAATGTCACTGATCATTCTGGAAAAGGGGATGTGGTAGGCCGTTTACTTGCAAGCCTGTATGTAATCATTCATATTCCTGTGGTGGTTTTGTCTTGCTTGTTGATTGTTCTCGTTGTATCATTTTGTTGATTGTAGCATTCGTGTATCTCCAACGTTATTTTGTTGCAGATCTGCTCCTTATTGTTTATGACTTTCAAAGGTCCCATAATAAATTAATAAATGTTCCATACAATACATATTTTCTTGGTTTATAAAATACGACTAATTGAATTTCTGCGAAGTTCTCTCACTCGAGTACATTATTTGGACATGACGAAAACGATGTGTTTCTCTTATCGTTTTCGTTTGTTTCTCTTGTTTGTCGTTGTTGTTTGGAATTTTATCTTTGTCTTTTTATCTTTAGACATTTGTTATACTCTCATCTTGTTTTGTAAATTTCGGATACTCATTTAACAAACAAGCGAAGTAGAAAGAATTTCTTCACGTCAAAACAATTCAACGTCGCAATAATATCAAGCCTCGATTTCAGACACGACTACACTTTGTAGGTTTGTACCTTCTTATGATCACATCTTATGATTATTGAAGTTTTATTGAGGACTTGTTGTTCCATAAACGACTTTTATCTAAAAGGATGCTCCACCTGAAAGTACGTCAATCTGGTGCAACTGACATGATTCTATATTTAGATATTGAATTAGAAGCGTGCCATGATATGTTCTATTTATAGATATTGAATCAGCAGGATGTCATGATAGCAAAAGACATTTGATACCACCTGGATGAACATGCAATTTAACCACTGTTCAGTAGTTGCACTTAAAGCTTCACGAGATTTCAATAGCATTCTACTCGATAATGTTCTAACTATCACGAGCTTAAAGCCTTACTAAGATTTCAAAGTACTCTTTTCCAATCAATATATACTTGATATCATGTCATTATGGAACATAGAAAGGGTTTCGTGTAAGAGAAATCGGTCCTTATAAGCTTCAATAGATTATTAATGATAAACAGTTTTTAGTTTCTGAATACTCTTAATATTACAGTTTCAATTATTGGCCGTAGAAATTGTTTCTATGGAGAAGTGAAATGACTGTGCGTAGTGTTATTTAAAATTTCATGATGAGTGTTTGCTCTTTCTCGATATCATTATGTTGTTCTTAAAATCATTTTTCATCCGAGACTAAAAGAAGGAAATGATCTTATCATATTGATTTTACCTCATTCTTTTCAAAGTTAACTTTTTTCCCTGGGACTTAATTGTAAAATACCTTCAAAGATTGCATGCTAGTGCGAATATAAAGTACAACCGTAATGTTGCAAATAGTAGCTACTGTTGATCACATTCTCATTTTAGTAGTCAATAGTCAAGAAGAGATTAAGGAAGATTAAATCTCTGTAAGCTGTGTAATCACAACGTTTGCTTTTTTCTACATATCACTTTGTTTTCTGATATTAAGAAGTAATTGTAATAAGCAATACTTTTAATTTCTAATGATGAATCATGACAACTTAAGTGTAGAATACAAGTTAAGTGCACCGATTGTCCATTTATCTCATTGGTCAGTCAGGGGCATCACTGATTTCAGTACTCTTTCAGAAATTACTAACATCAGTCATTTTGATTTTGACTTTACTTGCTGCTTTACCTCCAAATGACTGAATTCCATACTTTTTTGCGCGCATTCTTATTTCTCGAAATTTATTCCTGCGCATTTTCATTTTATGAGTTCATTGGGTGCAGAATGGAAAGTACTACAAATCCTTGGAATTAGATTTCCCTAAATAGTGTAGCAAAGGCAATCAAATGGACAAACTTTATACTATGACGGTATTAAATCATTTCTATGTGACTGATTTCTATCATTTTGCGTCACTTGCTGTGCTTGCCTGCTCTGTGTTTTTTGCATCAGGTGGTTTTGGTGCTTTGCTGTGGGTGCTGCAAAGTAGACTGTTTAGGAGATCCTGACCTTGCAGCTACTTGGCATCTCAAGTTTGGCACACACCGTTTTATTTCAGACTTGTGGCGTACGGTTTGGTTTTTATGTCTCATGTAGGCTCCTAAGGTAACTGTTACAGAAGGACGCCTCATGATAGCAGCTTAAGATCAAGGCATTCTTTACTTGAAGGGGATATTTGTGGTCGGCTTTTGGTGCTTCATGTTTTATTCATTTTGTAATTATGTTATGATGAATAAAGCCCTGTTCTCTCTTGTCTGAAAAAAAAAAACGAAAGATTTTTACCAAAACATATATTGGACTTCGAGGCATTCATTTGATGCTCATTCCTGTACTTTATTTGGACAGAACAACATAATCTTTTTCTCGTCTCTTCTCCACTATTCAAATTCTTGTTCTCGTTTGTTTCATATGTTTGTCTGTGTTGTTTTAAGGTTGATCCGTCTTGATCATATTGTTTGGAAATACTCCTGTTTTGATTCGTTGTTTGGAATGATTTAGGAATTAGATATACTTATATTTTGCAATGAAAAGAAGATAAAAACGTAGAAACAAAACATGACAGAAATGTAAAGTATTTGCTCATGAATCAGCCTTTGGATATAACTCTTACAGTTCTAGTTATATTACTAATTCGTAAACTGATACATGTATTACGTATATATTACATGTTCATCGCCAAAACTTACAGAACTATAAATATAGTTAAGAAATAAAAAATGACAAGCCGGGCTCTATTGTCTCATAATGCCCGAGCGTCCTCAGCCAATCACATTTATTACCGAGCCGCGTCAGCGGCGAGGTGATAAATGTGATTGGCTGAGGACACTAGGGCATTATGAGACAATAGAGCCCGGCTTGTCATTTTTTATTTCTATTCTAATGATGACCAAACTTAGACCTTTAGACCTCTCGATTCTTTGTAAAAAAACCAGTTCCTGCCAGTTTCTCTGCTTTCAGAAAATGGGTAGGCGTGGCTTATCTCTTTAGGGCCTATATTGGAGAATAGAGCCCGGCTCGCTTCTGTTGTCTTAATAGGGAAAAAGAATCAAGTCATATTAGAATAAAGTATAATAAATGATAGATATGTGTACAAATGTACTACAGAGATGTATTTCACCATGAAGCCTTTTGGGAGAAAACAAATATATATGAAAATCAACAACTTCCGAATCGTTTCTTTTCATGCCCTCGTCCATATTTCACGATGAACGAATTGATGCCAGATGTTAATATCAAACGCCTTTGAATAGAATCATATTATAAAGACAATTTCTATCAAGTTTATTGATAACGTTTTGTTTTATGTCTTATCAATTCCAAATGAATTCTTCAATACCCGTTTCAAAACCTTTCTAAGAAATATTTAAAAACTCGAATATATATAACTCGAATATGTTTGTCGTAGATCCCTAAATGCCACATTCAGGAAATTTGTAATGCCTCAGCATAAAGTATAAATGTACGTATAACTGGAATGTACAAATAGCTATGAAGATACAAAAGTATGAAGCATCAGAAAAAGTAAATTGACAGCATTAGATTCTCAGATACACCTATCATACTTTTGTCATGATAAAGTAGTGAAATGTTTTAAAACATTAAAAGTTATTTGTTGAAGTGCGCACATGGTGTTCTGAAATTGTTAGCATAGAATATGATAGTTCTGTGTAATTGATAATTGAAGGCCTTCTTTCAGTTTCCTTAGATAACATTGCCTGATAACAACTACAGATAAACTTACAGACTTTTCAAAAGACAAAAATCTATAAGACTATGAACACGATAACGTTTTTTTTTAATTAAAAAAAAAAAGAAATTTCCCTAATTTTGACCATTTGTCCTGGTGTCTTAATCAGTATGCTATAAGGTCTGTTAAAATTCACAATTATAATCCATTGTGAGTGTCACAATAAGGCGTTGTCCTTATAAACATTTTTCATTATAAAGTAAAGTCATGTTCGTCTAGGGGAAAATTATGCATAGCAAATATGTGAATTTTTTATCTTTTAAAAGCCCTCCCACACAATCGTACCCACATTGTTTGTCGATGATCCAATCTTCTCTTTAAATTGTGGTGGACTTTAGAGCTAACCAGTGATATTCATTGTACAAAAATCTTAGCTTTGAGGCTTTGCTGCCAGCGATCAAAGCAACATGTCATATACATTAAGCCAGGCAAGTCTGCTTCGAATTATATATATACCTGTTTGTTTTAAATAACTGATACATAGCTTTTCAATGATGGGGTCCATATAATTGTTTTATTCATGTTGTATCCTGAAGAAAGGAGGGGATCTCCAACAACACTCGGTTGCAGCACCCGGCCACAGCAAAACTCCAAAACACCCAATGCAAAATCACTGAGGAGACACCCACAGAAAGAGACACAAAAGGGATAAGTAGCCACTGTACCACTTGTGAGGATTCATTATCCAAAACATGTATGTCAGGTGCATAGAATTTGGTAGTTTTTGTCAAGAAGACTGCTCTCAGGTCGCCGAGTTGGTATCCTTTCAGGGGTGTTTCCGTATAATAAAACTTGAATTGAAAAGAAATGAAAAAGTTTTTGTCATTATTCATAAAAAATGTAAAACAGAATGTTGTTATACTTTATGTTATATAATACTTTATCATGATAGCGACATCTTCAAACCTTATCAATAACCGATATAGATATCAGTGAATGAAATGTAAAACAGAATGTTGATATACTTCATTTTATTCAATACTTTATCATGTTAGGGACATCTTCAAACCTTATCAATAACCGATATAGATATCAGTGAATGAAAGTGAAAGTAAAAACCCGAAATCAGATTCAGAATCTCACAATCAAAAAGCTTACAAATTCACAAAAAAATAATATAAAACAGAACTTTCTCACGAGAAAAGAAAAATCGGACAAACAGACGGAGACAATAACACAGCTCCATAGACAGGAATGACAACTCTCTCCAGAGTCCAGTGCAAGCACGGAATACATTGTAGATGGCAGGGGTTTTTTTTTTTATTTCAGGGAAGGTGCCTGTGCTTGTCAAATTTGAAAAAAAAAATGCGACATTTTGATGAAATTAAGGAAATTTTTATACAAATTCTCACCACAATATAATCCTAAAGTATCATTTATCAATACTGTAAATCAATTGATTTTCTGATGAAATGAACAAGGGATGAATGAAAAACTTAAAGATGCACTTAGAAATAGGACATTTTGTGCTGACTTCAAGGTTTTGTGTCTTATTTTCTTATGTGAATTTATATAATTCCTCTCTAAGAATTTCAGAGAGATTTTGGGGGAAAAAGAGAAGAAATTTGGCATTTTGAAGGGGCCGAAATTCGGCCCCAAAACAAGGGGAAAACCCCAGGATGGTGCTGTTACCATTGAAGAGCAACAAGACGTAGGTCTGCGAGGGATTCTTTTTTATGACGGTAAGTTTAACATTCTGCTTTAACAGATCATATTGAGATCTGAAAATGAAAAATTGCTTTGTAAACGACAATACTTTAGTCTATTTTAATGAGAGCAGAAACGTACTAAGGTATTTCCTTATGTAGATAAAGGAAGTGAATTGTCCTTACGAGTGACATATAAAAATCATTTCTTAATGTATGTGCCCTTGTCATTAATACGTCGTTGTCCTGGTACCAAGCGAATCACTGGGACCAAATTAGCCATTGTTTCTTACTATTCATGCATGGATCCAAAAGGATATAGGGGGATCTCCTCAAGTAGGCCGCTAGCTTGAGAACTTTATCTTGGTCAAAAACACATGCGGCCTTGTGCATCAGTGATGCGACATTGTCTGTTGAAATGTGTGTATGGTATGGTGGACTGAAATTATGACCATAGACTGACAAATATGGATAATGACCATATCCCTGTATACAGCACAAAATCGATAATTCAGATATCGAAGGCATACAAAATCAGGATAAAACAGAAACTAAAGCAAACAAACGAAAACCTCCACCACATGAAAAGAAGCGGACTCCCGATATGAGAGTGAGACCAGGTGCCCAGGAAAAGTAAGCATCTCCTGCTTGCATGCAACACCCGCCGCTTCAATTCGGTAGAACTGTCACATCGGGTTACTTTCATTTCGGATGGCCATAGAGTACAATCTTTGATTGGATGGTTCAAATGGTCTATGACAAAATATTATCCACCATAGAAGATATATTTCGTATTTTGATCAATAACGCATAAGGCCTTGAGCAGCACTGATGACACATTATTTGATAAAATACGCATATTCTGGTGCATTGAAATTTTGTGCTGTATACAAGGATTTGGTCATTATCCATATTTGTCATCATTATAACAATAGAACATGGATTGCAATATTGATAATCTCTCTGTCGGATTCTAAGGTTTATTTCCTTCCCTGAAAAATACAACTTTTTTTCAGGTTGATACAAATGTAGGCTCCCAACCTATAGCTACACAACTATTTGTGTCTCATATGAAATTCATGTGTGAAATGTACTTGAACTTTACATAAAAGTTCACATGAAATTTATATGAAACGAGCATGAACATGAATATGTATGAATTTTTTTTACATGGAATTCATGTGAACTTTCTGACATGAATTTCGTATAAATTAAGTTTCGCATGAAGGTCACATAGACAAATTCATGTGAAGTATAATGTATGGTGAAATTCATGTGAAAACATAATGCTCATTTCATATGAAATTCATGTGAGGCACAATAATTTGGCAGTGTAGATGAAAAATTTTGTTTTGGATCTGTCCCTGAAATCGCCCATAATTACCCGATTATTTGTTATCCTGTGATTATGATGGGTTTTGACAGTTTATGGGGATGTCATAAGGTATAATACAACTCGATTTCTATAGGGCTGTCAAATCACGGAATGAACACTCGTTATATCATGACAAAAACGAGAATGTCCTGAACGGTCTCCTTTTTAAAAAGCACCTTAATTGACTTAAATGAATAATTTTACTCGGTGATTTCTTCGCGAAATGGAAAATTTGAATTAGTCATTTCCTTCACAAGTGAGAAAATCAATTATTTTGTGAAATGTAGTGGCATAAAACCTAGTAATAGCAGTGTTTAGGGTGGATTTAAAACAAACTAGATACGGGGTAGAACTTTGATATTTTAATTGGGAATCTTACCAGAGGCAAACAAGTGCAGGGAGTAAACGACACGGTGCCCGTACATTCATCATCCAATTAGCATATTGTTTGATATACATCTTTAGAAGTTGAAAAAAGTAGACAAAACATGTTTTACTGGTATACTTGTATCAATTACCTTGTACATTCCCAAAATATCCAGGGGCAAGAGGTAAATTTATCACTTCTCTATTCATTGGTATCAGTTTCAAATGTCTATATGCTTTCCATTGCATCTTATGATCTTGATATCCCTTTGTTCTGTCTTCGTGCTGAATAGGGGTCAATACATTGATACTCTTTATTATGAGGTAATGGGACTTCACGCATTTAGCCGATATGTAATGCACTAGAAAAAAATACTCACATATTGTCTTTCTGTGGGTCACTTTCATTTTAGTCGCTAAATTGAAAAAAACCTTAAACTGCGTAAAAATACACTCTTATGAATCATAAGTATAAGGGTATCGTCTAAAGGCCAATAAGATAATCTTCATGAACTTTTAAACATATTGGTTTTTATTGGTACATGTGTCAGAAGTAGAAACCTCTGCACTATAGTGAAGAATGCACCGAACGCCATTGAACGACAAGAAATAAATTCAACTTTTAACAAATTTCTTCTCTTGAAATAAATTGTCGCTTGACCATCATGCAATGTAATTGAAGTTGTAAACAAAATGAAGGAAACGGTCTTAAAGAAAATAGTTTCCATATTCTTCTTGCAATTTCTAAAACGTGGGTCCTGTAGCATCATATCCCAAATTCTGCTATGTCTCTTTGGTATATTTTTGGACATAATAGTTTTCATATTTTTTTAGGCCATATTACATTGTTAAGACTGAGGATCACTTACGAGGGTTTAGTACCCGAAACGTGCATGTCTGGTCCATGCTGTAAATTTTCAGGTTTTAAATAATGCTATTGAATTTGAAGACGTTTAAAATTTCAACGAATCTCACAGTGCAACAACTAAAACAATATATCCTAAATTCCAATAGGGAACTAATGGGAAAAACACAAAGGGAATCGATGTTTTGTGATCTACATAGAGGGCTTTCGAACTCATTGACAAGTTTTCATACAAGAATCACACTGTGATATCTGATCCTTAGTTTGAATGTACACCACCAATTGTGCCTCACATGGAATTTATATGAAATGAGCATCGTGTAGAATTTACAGGAAGGTTCATGTGAAATTCATGTAAATTTTTCATAAGATTTATGTGAATGAAATTTCACATGCATTTCACATAAATTTGTTTACATAAACTTTATATGAACTTTCCTTTGTGACACTCATGCAAAAATTGACTTTACATGCAATTCGTGTAAGAGACTTCACATGAATTTCATGTAAAAAAAAATCATGTTGATTTCACGTTCGTGCTCGATTCACATAAATTTCATGTGAACTTTTATGTAAAGAACAAGTAACAGCAGTGTCGGGCACTGCGTCCTTCTTTATGAATCAACTTTTTGATATTTTGTTGGCTGTGTTATTCCATGTTTATTATTTCTCCTATGAAAATCGAACAAAATATAAAAAAGGTTGCTTCATAAAAAGAAAATGAAGTTCGACTCATCCAAAAACATCATCGAAATTAGAGGAGGTTAACATCTTATTCTAATGCAACGACGCTATAACGTCGATTTTCATTGGAGGTTTGCTCCTTGGTTACGGCTGTAAAACGAAGATGTGTTAGGCCATGACGTTGCTGAACGTCACATTTTGCCTTATATGAAAAAATATAGATTGCATTAGAATAGGAATAACTAGATATTGAGCTAATGTTTGCGGACGGTAAATGCTAATTTTACGATGCAAACATCCGTTTTCTTGCACTGCTAACGCGTCACAAGAAAAACTCGGTTTGCGACCGTAAAATCAGCATTTACTGTCCGCAAACATAACGTAAGAAATTAGTTATTCCCTCAGCACCATTCATCCAATGCTATTTTGAACATAGATTTTATTTGGAAATGCTACTGAATGTAGGGAATTTGAAGCCGCGCACTCGCTGTAAAGTAGAATTAATGCATATTTCAATTAAACAATAAAACCAGAGGGTGCTACTGAAATGAATTTTAGCGGCTTATGAAAAGCACTTTGGCTGAAAGCATCACTGATGAGATTTTTTAAATATTCGAAGCAAGTGTCTGGTGCATTACAAATTGGTTTGAAATTTTCTTCGGGAAGGCTGGAAAACTTTTTTAAGACAAAATGACTTAACGTTTGGAAAAGGCAAGGGCACATGACATCCGTAGAGATGCTTTTATATCTCTGAAGTCTATCTTTTCAACTCATGTATTTCCTGCTTTTTCATATTTTGCATAGATTTTAATCAGTGAAAATGTTTATTTTCAATTATGTATTTCTTTGGGATGTCATCTTGCAAATGACTGATTTTTATGTCTCCGTTTATTTGTCATTTTAGATATTGTATGAAAATTTCTTTGTGATACATTCACGAAAGGGGTAAAACTATATGAAAAGGGTTATAATGCTTCAATCTATGTCATCATTTAGGGAAGGGGACAGACATGTAATCATATATTTTACAAGAGTATTTGAATTTGTATCGTATCATCGGACGATAGCTGCATTTCGTAGCAGGTAAAAAGCGTGTGCCTTGATATTTATTGTTGTCATAAACACAAATAATAGCGAAAAAAAAGCTTTTAACATACTAATTGGTTTATATAATCGACTCCAAGTTAGAAAAATGTCCATTTGAACGACGCCATTCCAACGCTATTAGGCAAAAGTGGCGTTTAACTGTATAAGTACAGTAGCGCAGTCCCACGCATTCTGAATCGGTTGTGAAAAGTATAAAGCCTGTTGTTTTATTTTAATTCAATTTTCTCTTTTAATCATAAATTAATAAATGGACATTGTTGATCTTTTTGTTAGTTTTTGAGAGAGATCCATCAACAGTATTTTCAGTTAAACGTTGAGAAATTTTCAAAGTCTCCTTAACCAAAGAAAGTATACTTGTCAAAATATCTAACTTATCATTCTACGGGTATTTATGAATTTGTGTTATTGCGGAATTTAGTGATTTTAATGATAATTGATAATAAGTTACCGAATTTTATCCGTTATTTTACAATCAAGAAATTTTGAAATAAAATCTGTATAAAAGGAAACCGAAAGACCGTGACGAAGTTTTACTTCTTAACATTTTTCATGAAATTCGCGTATTTTGTTGATTTATTACAACCAACCAACACTTGGCATGGATTTGTTAAAACGGCTATAGTTAGAAAACAAAGCTGTAAAAAATAACTCTTGCGAGTTGTACGTAAATCAAGCTTCCATTAAGCGAACATAATTTTGTATGCTTAGTAAACATGGAAAGTGACCTAACGCAGAAAAAAAACGTCTCATAATGTTTTATCAGGAATCGCTTTGACACACCATTCCAAACCAGGTACATCGATTATACCGGAAGTCTAAACGCATCAAAGTATTAAGACGAAATGATTGGAGACAATGTGAAACTTATTAGAAATGGCCCGATAAAGCAAGAGTTACATTGAAATTCAAATTATATTGACAACACATGCATGTAACAGAAGGGAAAACAAGCCGTCGCCGTGGTCTAGAGATTAGGACATCGGGCCAATGACCGAAAGGTAGCTGGTTCGAGACTCAGTAAGACCAGGGGTCGGTTCTTCAATGTGCTGTGTTGTATCCCCCCACTTAAAGAGGTCCTTGTCTGTGCCTTGTTTGCATGTCTGTGTTGTTAAAAGGGAAAAAATACACGAAGCTTGTGCCATCTGTAGGAGACCATCTTTTGTATCTATACCAAATGACGGAGTCATAATTAAGACTTTTAAATAAACATGCATGTTGACTATGAATATAGGAACAAAATGCCTGCTCTAAGTTAACATGCATGTTGATGAATTTGAAGTATGCACTTTGAAAATTTGAAAGTCTTCAGAACAACCCCGTCATTTGCTATGGATACAGAAGATGGCCATCTTACGTTGACGCAAGGATCATATTTTTTTCCTTCTGTTACGTGTGTGTTTTCAATGTAATTCGAATTTCAATGTTATCTTTATTTTTGTTGCTTTATTTGTAGTAAGTCTTCGCGTTTTCCCAGATTGTTTGTTGGTTTGCATGTAGGAGATGCGTACTCTTCCTGGGCACCTGGTCTCACTCCATTATCGGGAGCTCGCTTCTTATCATATGGTGGAGGTATTTTATTGTTTGATTTGGTTCCTGTTTTATCATGATTTTGTATGCCTTCGGTTTCTGATTTTCTGAATTATCGATTTTGTGCTGCATACTGGGATATGGTCATTATCCATAGTCTTGTTTAATTATGTGTGTGCGTTTCCAATGTGATCAGTGCAATGCAGTCTTGCTTTAGATGTCGTCCTTACTTTTTGAACCAGATAAGGTGAGGAACGACTGAGTATAGTATTTGAGTTGTTTTGTTTGCATAAACTGTATTCTTTATGATGTTTTAATCGATTATAGATTTTTAGATTCTGATTTAAGATATTGACGTTTGGCTTTTTTCACTGATTACATAATGCTGTCACAGAAAAAATAAAATTTATCCTTATGTTAAGCTAGAACAGAACTGAAAAGAGAGCGGAAGGTGAGATAATCTATCCACAAGCAGCGATACCAACTAAGGGATGAACCCAATATGAGTTATAACATACACATTTCATTAAGCATAATGGTAATTTATGGGCGTTCTATTTTTTCCCGCGATGACCCGAATCTTTTAAGAATTAATTAAGATGGCAGTGACCTGTACTTTAACAAGAAAGGTATGTTACTGAGGCCGTGTTAATAAATTGAAGTACTCTTCAGTAAATATATTATAGGTGGTTAGCTAAAGTACAAGAGAACTTGTTTTTAATTTTCTCGTTGATTGAACAGTTGATATTTCACGTATACACAACTGTAATCGAACAAGTTATGCTGGTTTTACAATTCTTTTTCATAATTGCAACTCTTAATCTTTACCTTCTTGAAGAAAATTACAAACCAATTTTAATGCACCAGACATGTGTATCGGATAGTAAATCCTCATCAGTGATGCTTCCAGCCAAAGTGATTTTCAGACACAGCCAAAATTCATTTCTGTAGCGCCCTCTGCTTTAATTTTTGTGAATTTAAAATTGTGCATTTAATTTGCACAGAGATCGTGGCTCCAAATTTCCTGTAGGATTGATTAAGTAGCATAGTTAAATGAAATCTATATACTGCTGAAAAAAAAGTTTAGAATCATGGTATTTATCAGTAGTTTCTCGTCAAATCCCACCATTTTCAGTAGAATACAAGTGTTAGATAATCGATTGCTTAAGAGCCCTACAATCTGACCTGGTAGGGAAAAGGTAGTCCTATCTGTATGTCATTCGATAAAAATGTACCCTCCAGGAAACTACCGAGGATATGCAAAGAAAAGATAATATTGAATTTTCCCCATTTTTGCATTTGAATCATTTCTTTATGACTACTGACCAAAATGACACCCGCAACGCCGCCATCATCACAGAGGACACTTTACATGTATGTCTTTATGTGATTTGGCGTTCATTGTACCATTTGCGTCTCATTCTATGCGTGTCTGTTTTGTAATGGGTGATTTGGGGTTTTTGATGTTGGTCCTGCAACAGAGTGTTGTTGGAGATTCCCTCCTTTCTTCAAAATTAAAAGGCAAAAAGTCTTGCATTAAATTAGAGGGCTATGTTCCAAAAATCTGTAAAAATTGCCGAAATTTCAAAAGTTGCCATATTTTTCAAACTTCTTGCAATTTCCTGGAAGGACTATTGCAGTCATATTGACTCTGTATTTGTGTTCAGTTATGCATTGACTTTATACTCTGAGAAGTGAAATCGTTGTATTTTTCTAATACTTCACAATATTTCAATGATAACAGAGTACCTATTGGCTAAAAGAATAGGAGAAATGGTAGATAAGTGTGACTCTATACTTTTTTAGTAGTATATTACGAAAATAGTATTGAGTACGCACACTCTTATTCGCTTAGGGAAATTGTCCAAAAAATGCCATTTCTTTATTTTACAATGATGCAGTATTCTTTTATACATCGTGTACATCCCTTACTTTATGGTTCAAAATCGGTATCTATAGGATGTTTCGCCCAATGTTTCCCATTGATAAAGAACTCCGAGTGGATATGGAGTGTTACTCGTTATTCACATGCTTGAACTCATGTACGATACTTGGTCTTGCACGATTTTTATTTACTGAGCATTCAGCTTAAAAAGAAGTTTGTTTTGAAAACAAAGTTCCGACAAGAGGATTATACTAAAATGTCCTGCTATCTTTGTTACTTTACACCACTAGGTAACATGACGAAGGTTACATGCACGCAATCGGGATAACTTCAAATTTTGCTAATCAATTCGCAGATTGAATCCTAAGTCGGCACCAATTGTTATGTCTTTTGTTTTATTGTTTTAATGTCGTATTTTTTTTTTTGTTTTTTTTTTCTTTTTGTTTTGGTTTTGTTTTAATTTTGTTTTTTTTTTTATTTTTGGGGGGGGGGGGGGGTTGGGTTTTTTAAAATGTTTTTTGTTTTGTTTTGTTTTGTTTTTTAGTTGTTTTTGGTTTTTTTTTGGGGGGGGGGTAAATGTTTATTGTTTTGTTTTGTTTTGTTTGTTTGTTTTTTGTTTTGTTTTTATTTTTGTTTTTTGTTATTTATTTTTTGTCACTTGCCCCGAGTGCGTTTATTTTTATGCTTCTCTACTCTGTGATTTTTCATTCGGGTATTTCAGTGGCAACCCTCCTTCTTCCTTTGCCCCTTTTCAGTTTTTATTGCAATTTGTGCCTCAGTGTGTAATGAAATGCACTTAATAGTACGATAAGAAAGTTCATATCAATTAAACTAAAAGCTACACTTTCTATGATATAAAATAACAATAAAAGTAAATGTTCAGAAGTGCACTGTGCATTTATGTATATCAAAATTAAGCAATTAAAGCTACATTTCATGATGGGAAAACTTTTCTATCTATACATATAAAACATTTTCAACTGGAAAAATTGGTGATAAAAAACGAACCATCTTATTCAAATACCAAAATATCATAAGACCTTGTAAAAGACCCAAATATTCATTAAAAGAACCCCCGTTGGTTTATGTACGTTATTAAAAAGACATAGCTATTGTCAATAGGGACTGAATACAAAAGAAAACTGCGAAACGATGATGTTCAACTTCCAAAAAACCACACATTAAATTTCGACATCGTCTTTCTGTGTACACCCCCAATGCGGGTTGATGGAGAATATGTGTGGGACGAAATAGATGGAAAGATAAACGATCGAATTGTCTAATGGTGCAAAAGGAAAGAAGAAAGTAAAATTTAAAGAAAGATTGGTGCTTATCTCATCTCAGGCGATCAAAGATTACATCAAAAAGATAATTTTCTTTTTGCGGAAATTACATAAGGAACCCTCTCCAGATGTTACCTGCATTAAAATGTATTCTTTAAATGCAGTCAGGCAGGAAACATTTATATAGATGTACAAAATATATCTATGTTATGACCCTCTACTTTCACATCTACATGTAAACGTATACTTGAATTACAAAGATGCTTTGCCACCCGAAATTTTTCAAATAGTTTTGAGGACATTTGAACCTTTGAAAGCTATCCGTTTTCTAATATCATGTTTCGAATTGTCTATTTTCCACAATGTGCATTCTCTTCACTTTGAGAAAGCGCCGGCACAACGTCAGACAGCGGAGGAAAAAACGAAAAATGAATAAATGGACGTACATGAAACTATAAAGGAAGAGTGACCTGAAGTTCTCATATGTCTTTCAAAACAAATAATTCCTCTGACAAGTTGCATGCCACCATGATATTTGCTACAAGATACACACGCCCTCCTGGAGGAAGTAGACATAAGATTGTATAATATTTATAACTTGTCTACCACAGCGGCCCTCTGTATTTAATACATGTTTATTATTTTCAGCACATTATGTCATCCTTAAGTCCCATCACGCATTCAAGAAATTATATTTCTAATTTCATTTACTATTTTCTATCTGAGCCTACGTGAAACATTAATATAAGTTTTGCAACTTCTTCGTCATACGTTGTTAAATAAATAAAGATTATTATTTTCAAAAATGCCATGATGCATTTTTATATATGTAATTTTCAGAGCTCCTACTTCTTCAGGGTTATATAAGACAATGGCTGAAATCATCATTGAGGAAGTTCATCGGTCGCTACAGGGATATCATAAAAGCATATCAGATCCCCCTTTCCAGAATAATCAGTAATCTGCTATGTGATTTAATGGCTGTCATCATCACCAAACAAGACATACTAACCTGATCTGTACATCAGAATGTACATCGAAACAATCACCGAATTTGACAAGTTTCCATGGAGCTGTTGCGACGGGTGTTGCATGCAATCAGGAGACGCTGACTATCCCCGGACACCTGGTCTCACTTCGGAATGTTGTTCATTCCGGGGTTCACAACCGTTCCTATGGGAATTCTCAATATTTGGCCTCGACTTTGAGACTGAATAACTGTTAGGTACTTCTTTGATGTTTATACTATGACAAAGACAAAGAATGGTAAAGACAATACCCAAGTTATTAGTTTGGTACTTTTCCTTGTCTTTCATATAACATTGGGTCCCTGAGTATCATTTCTGTTCTGGCCGATGAATTGTGTAGACCATTCACGTGATCTTGCAAGCCTTTCGATACCTTAATTCCAGCGATGATTTCATTTTTACCTATTACGATTATCTCTTCAAATGTTTATTCTTTTCTTTGGTTATCTCATGAAATGTTGTATTTTGTATTGCAATTGTATGAGCTGTTTAAGCTCGTTCTTCATTGTATGAACTTACGACACGAATGAGCTTGCTTTGGATTATCATCTGCTGTATTTAAAATGGGTGGAGTGGTTATCCGGGTTATGAAATTATAACGTATGAAAATGTATAAAGGAATTAACACAATAAGAGCATTCGATATAAAAACATTGACGACAGCAGATAAACCACCAGGATCAATAAGCAACTGATTTGGGATGTTGATTCTTCGATGTGTTATACAAATTGCTTTTGGGACATTTCCAAGAAAAAGTGCTAGGACCTTGAATGAAACTAATTAACAAAATGACAAATGGCAAAGATAATGAGGAAATAACCTATTAAGCTAATAGCTGATGAAAAGGAGATGAAATTTGTTTATTCCTGCATGTTTCTATGTATAGTTTAGAAGAAATTTTGGAGTTTCTTCAGGATTAAGAAGTGCAACACTCACTCCAAATATTTTTCAAGTATATACTGATCAGCGTTTGCAGGAACCATCACGACCAGATTCTTTACACTTGAGATGAGCAATTTGAGAGTATGTGATTGACTTAGTTTAAATGTTGCCATCTAAGATGTTGTACCATTGTCTCCATCTATGTGTCTTCATTTTCTTTTCTGGAGAGAAAGTTCTGTTTTATATTTCTGAAGAGTTTGGTGTTTTGAATATTTTCCCTGACATTGTCGCCATAGCACTTTCTATATAGACAGAACCTCAGACAGTGCATGTAGTTAATATATTATTTTCATGTTCGTGCGTGGACATCGACGACGGGTGCGGCTAGCCAACAGGGGATGCTTACTCCTCCCGGGCACCTGGCCCCATCCCATCCTGCTACGTCTTTCGGTACACTTTTTCGACATAGTAACTTTCATACTTTTTTGGCATATTTCATTGTTTAGATTTAGGATCACTGATGAGGGTTAAGTACCCGAAACGTGCATGTCTGGTCCACGTTGCCAATTTTTCTGTTCTCAAATGATGCTATTCAATTTGAAGACGTTTTCATTGCTAGAGATCCGTCGATGCTCAAATTGGTGCTCTATTGTGAGTGCTGTTGAGATTATCGTCTGGATCTTCTTTAACTCATTTGTATGCCTATTGGTTGTGACTTTTGGATTCTGGGTTTTGTGTTTGACTTTCATTCACCGATTTATAACAAATCAACATTTCAAGAAAAACACTACAACAGCATGGATTCAAATGTACATGTATGTAAACTTGCTCTATAGTTGAGTTCTATGTTGGTTTCGAATCTAACGACTGAAGATAATCGTCCAACTATCATATTTACAGCATAGAATCAACAAGCA
The DNA here is from genome assembly GCA_028142955.1 of Pinctada fucata. Lineage (NCBI taxonomy): Eukaryota > Metazoa > Mollusca > Bivalvia > Pterioida > Pteriidae > Pinctada > Pinctada fucata. The sequence continues at coordinate 40,349,186 of AP027112.1, read as the reverse complement.
TAAAAAAATATTTGATTTTCTGCACAAATGAAAGGTGCTTATTTTTCATTTATAAATATTCTGTCTAAAGGATATGTACAGTACTCGATGTGTTCCGATGCACGTAGCTTCTTTCCAGATGACCCAAACAACGGTTATTTATTTTGCATACAAAACAACAATTAAAACAAGATATAATTTACTCCCCTTGTTATATAGATAAGATGAAAACGCCCGTGACCTTATTGTCCTTACAAAATTCTTGAAGCATATCGCAAGTCCAACTGAAAAATAAATTCTTGGCTTCATATTTTTTATATTAGAACATTTGCAAATAAATTTAGTAATTTTAAACCAAGCCGACAATCATGACAAGAAAGAAAATGATATATAATTCTGAAAAAAATATCTTATAACTTACAATTGTTCTCCACTTTTGTAAAAGAATGATGACTTTGATAAGCGTTCTTTTTTACGGGAATAATTTTAAAAATACTAACTACACAATTCTACGAATCTGATCGTAAAATTTTATTGATTTCAATATCAGATATACAATGTATCAAGAGGCAGTAGAATAGCACCAGTACCATAAATTTGTTACATCATTAGAACTGAAAAAAAAAACATAGTTATCATTCTGGTACTTTTCTTGTCTCTCTTCCTGGGCACCTGGTCTCACTTCCATATCGAGAGTTCGCTTCTTTTCATATGGTGGAGGTTTTTGTTGCTTTGGTTCCTTTTTTATCCTGATTTTGTATCCCTTCGGTTTCTGAATTATCGATTTTGTACTGTATCCAGAGATATGGTCATTATCCATATTTGTCATTTCATATATCATTGGGTCCGTTGGTGTCTTGTCTATTCTGGTCGATGAATTGCTTAGCCCATTCGCGTGATCTTGCAAGCCTAATTACCAATACCTTAATTCCAGCAATCATGTATATAATTTCAACTCCAATATTACCCAATTCAATGTTCTTTTCTAATTTGTATTATTTTGTTTGGTTGTCTGGTGAAGGGGTTTTATTTTGTTTGTATTGCAATTGTATGTGATGAGGGAGTTCTTCGTTGTATGAACTCAAATGAGGTGACTATGGATTATCATCTTCTCTATTAAAAAAGTGGTTATCCGGACTACTGGCACATAACGTATTGAAATAAACATTCGACACAAAAGCAATGACGACACCAGATAGATAACCAGGACCATCAAGCAACCGACTTCCATTTACAATAGCTGCAAGTATTTGGGATATTGATTCCTCGATGTGTTATACAAATTGCTTTTGGGACATTTCCAAGAAAAGAGGCTATGACCTTGAATGGAACTAATTAACAAAATCACAAATGGCAAAGATAAGGAAGATCCTATTTAACTACTTATTGATATAAGGAAAGGAAGATTGTTTATTTTATAGTGTAAGCCTTCGTGTTTTCTATGGTGCTGTATTATTGTCTACGTCTATTTGTCTGCATTTTCTTTTCTCGAGAGAAAGCTCCTTTTTATATTTGTGAAGAGATTTTATGCATATTGGTCATATTGGTTATGACTTTTAGATTCTGATTCTGGGTTTTGTGTTTTACTTTCATTCACTGATCTATAACAAGTCAACATTAAAAAAAAACACTAGAACAGCATTGTATCAAATGTACATATATCTAAACTTGCTTCATAGCTTCTCATCCAACAGCTAAAGATAATCGTTCAAACATCATATTTACAGTAATGTTTTGATTTTCTGCACAAAAAAAAGAGTTAAAGAAGATCTTGACGATAATCTCAACAGCACTCACAATAGAGCACAAAATGACCCCTAGCAAGCAAGAGGTGAGCAAGCATCCCTCGCTGGCCAGGTACTTATTTTTCATTTATGAATATTCCTGTCTAAAGGATATGTACAGTACTCGATGTGTTTCGATGCACGTAGCTTCTTTCCCGATGACCCTAACAACGCTTATTTATTTTGCATACAAGAAAACAATTAAATCAAGATATTATTTACTCCCTTTGTTATATAGATAAGAGGAAAACGCCCGTGACCTTATTGTCCTTACAAAATTCTTGAAGCATACCGCAAGTCCAACTGAAAAATGAATTCCTAGCTTCATATATATTATACTAGAACATCTGCAAATAAAGTAGTACATTTAGTCATTTTCATTCCGACAATCATGACAGAAAAGAAAAGGGAGGCAGAAAAATTATATATAATTCTGGAAAATTTCTCTCATAAATTACAATCGTTCTCCACTTTTGTAAAACTGGTGTTCTTTTACTTTAATGATTAAATAAAACTAACAACAATTTTTTTCGAATTTGCTCTTAAAACTATATTTATTTCAATTCAAGAGAAAATAGAATAACATCAATCCCATTTTTACGTCATCAGAATTGACAACTTAAGGATCTGCATCTTTGAAAAATTCAAGTGGGTGAAATTGTTTTTACCGGAGACATCAATGTTTAATTTCCGTGCATGAACATCGACGGCGGGTGCAGCTAGCCAACAGGGGATGCTCACTCCTCCCGGGTACTTGGTCCCACCTCTGGCTTGCTAGGGGTCCGCCGATTGTGCTCTATTGTGAGTACTGTGGAGATTATCGTCAGGATCTTCTTTAACTCATTCTTAGAAAAAGCCAAGTTTAGATATGGTGTCTAATAAATAAAAATTCATTGTTCGAGGGAAGCTGGAATTTGATTGTTCCACAGAAATATAAAAAATGCATCAAGTCAAAAGGACATAATGATTTCAGATTCGCAAACCTGTGTATCATATTCAGGGACCTTTAAAGAATTTTGTAAGTAATAAGAAACGCATCCTTTCGAAATTGCATATTATCAGCAACCCATATTGTGTATCATGCTGATGTTTTCGGTGATCAACCCAGAATTATGTCTTTAATTCTTTGAAACTTAAAGCTTTATTTTCATTTTCATAAATTTGATAGCCTATATCTTACTTATATGTATGGGATATTTGCATTATCCTCTATTTACCAGAGGGTACCCTGGGCATGGAAATTAATAAAAAGTTTCTAATCTATTCTTTATCCGCCAGACCAACCAGACGGAAAATTGAGATTTTAATGAATTCAGAAAACATTTTATTTGAAAACAGCAAGTAATTTATCTGGATATGGTATAATTATGCCTCATTGAAATATATTAAAAGCGTGTATTGTTAAACTTGTAACCCCGTCGGATCGATTTACAATACTTTCGTTTTTATGAAAAACGCGGATCAAATGGCTCGTTTGGCTTTTTGTCAGTTTATTGCTGCCGAACTCGGACCAAAACGCATCATTTAAGCTTCTAAATTGCCGAGTTAATGTGAAAGATCGTAAAAATTTAGTCCCCTCTTGGCAAAGCTATGCTAAAATATCAAAAGGAACAGATATGGAATTTTACACCTCAAAATTCGAGATAAACTCTTTCACTTTGTGTGACTTCTTTTTTATTAAGCGAAAGTAACCGAATCGTCTTGAAATATTTAAATAAAGCATGCAACAAATACAGTTTGTCTTACTATTATCGCAACAATCTTATGGTGGATACAGAACAAGAGAAGTCAAATTGACAAATATTTGGTGTTTCATAATAAGTTTTTGTACTGATATTGTTTGTTAAAAACCCTAATCTTGCGCAGAATTATTTTCGATTATAGCAGTCGTCACGGGAGATGACAATGAACCATACGTTCCGCAAAAATGTACGAATATACTATGACCACATATAGTGACTACTTAAAAAAAATATCCAGGACCTTTCGATGCTCAGAGAGAAAAAATAATATATACGTTAATATTCGTATATTAAAGCTTTTTTGGTTTTTTTAGGTTCCTGTCGCTTTGACATATCTTTGAGCTGAAATGTGTCTGAAGAAGCTTGTCTGCTTTGTGTTTTTGCATTGAGTGTTTTGGGGTTTTACTGTGGGTGCTACAACCTGCTGTTGTTGGAGATTCCCTCCTTTGTTTCATGACTATGAGGAAAAGTCGATTCCAAATCCTTGAGATCATTTCGCAGTATAAAATACAGGTAGTATGAATAATAGTGAAATTATAAATTTCACTTTCTTTGGTCATATTTAATTTTTTGGATCGAGGATTACTGACGAGAGTTCAGTCCCGAAACGTGCATGTCTGGTGACTCTGGTCCATGCTGCAATGAATTTGAAGACGTGTAACATTAATGTTCTACAGTAGTGTTTAAGGGCACCTTGTCCGTATTTACAGCGATGCGTATGTGATTTAAACTGTGATGATTCCAACGCAGTAATTTACATGAAGACTTATTGAAGATACTGGTATGTTCCTTTTTGTGTTCTGAGATAGGTTAATTTTTGTGTTCTGGGGGTAGGTTCCTTTTTATGTTGTAAGATGGGTTCCTTTTTGTATTCTGAGATATGATCCTTTTTGTGTTCTAATACATGTTCTTTTTGTGTTTTGAAATAGGTTCCTATTTGTTTTCTGAGATAGGTTCCTTTTTGTGTTCTGAGACAAGTTCCTTTTGGTGTTTTGAAATAGGATTCTATTTGTGTTATGAGATATGTTCCTTTTTGTGTTCTGAGTATGCACCATGTATCTGAGAAAGAAAGGGAAAGTTACCAAACAAGTCTGCTCAGACAAATTATGTTATCGAAAGAAATGTGAAGCCAACCATCGCAGTAGTATGATACAAAACCATAATGGTTTTTATTTTCTTTTTCAACTTTTAATGCTATCTGAGGTTAAAATATTCGATACGCAACCTCAAAGATACAAAGTTTAAGCAAAATTGTGAAGTTTCTTAAATATGAACATTTGTCTTGTGCTCTTTAAAATCTGTCCAATTCACAATTTTTAGAAAATTTCATGTTTTCCTTTAATAACAGCAAGACTACATTAGGACAGATCTTAATTCGAAACAGCATGTACAAGGTTTCAAAATGAAAAGAATCTTTTTTTCCTGATCTCCATTTGCTCTGCACTATGAACTGGAACATTACACTTTAGTGCACTTCAAAAAAGTAAACTAACACCACGCGATTCTTGTCAAGAATTTTACGAAGCAATAAGTCAATGGTTCTTTTTTTCCAGACAGCTTCAGTATAATGGCTCTATCACAATCTGAACAACAGTATTGATTATGACACAATGGAAAAGGAACATTCTAAAGAAACCAAGCGCACAAAAAATCGTTCTAATTTGGTTGAACTTTGAGTTTTTGAATTGACCTCGGGATCGAGTTTCCTCGTAAGTAAGACACGTGCGAACGATGAATTCGATCCCGATAAAACAGGCGTGCCTTTTTTGACACCATGAGGTGGACATGGGACCACACATACGGGGTCTTAAATTACTCCATAGGAAATTAACTTAAGATTTGACAAGAGTTAGGTAGCTTATTGGAAAACTTGTACAAGATTTCCTTTTTTCAAAGTTTGACAAAAGCAGCAGACAAGAAATTTTCTCTGACATGAAAAGGTCTTATCACTTTTATATTGTCAAAACGTTCTGATTGTAAACGAGATTATGTTATTACTTTTGAATTTAGAAAATAAGCAATAAAGGCTTATAGAAATTGCATTTCTTGTTTTGATATACGTCATAAGAAATTTAATGACATTTATCATAATTATCGTAATAACGACTTCTTGATGAAAGGATATCCTTCTTCATACTGCAATCTATGTCTTGATAAACGCTATTTTTTCTATTTTAAAGAAGTAGTGATTACCACTTTGATGACAGATAGTGTAACAGAAGAAGCAAAATCATCGCTCTGTGCGAGCTATACAGAACTTTCAATGAAAGGAGGGATCTCCAACAACACCTAGTTGCAGCACCCACAGCTGAACCCCAAAACACCAAATGCAAAAACACAGAGCAGACACGTACAGAAAGAGACACACTAGTTACGAGGAAAACCAACTCACATAATAGACACATGAAACATAAAAGACCACACTTAAACCAACGAGACCAATTGGCAACCGGTGCTGACTCAGGAAGGCCATCTACCTCACCAGCAGCAGACGGTGTGGTTAAATAGTACAGGAACAAACCGATTTGCAAGTGCTGAAGTACCACATAGATACATTCTAACATTAAAATATCATGAAGTGCAGCCTGTTTCAAGCAGTTCTTATGTTCTAATGTCTCACTCCCATATCGGGAGTTCGCTTCTTTTCATGTGGCGGAGGTTTTTGTTTATTTGCTTTGGTTCCTGTTTTATCCTGATTTTGTATGCCTTCGGTTTCTGATTTTCTGAATTATCGATTTTGTGCTGTATACAGGGATATGGTCATTATCCATATTTGTCATCATTACAAATGTTAAATGATACAAATACAAAGAAGAGAAAGTCAAAAGATTTTTCAACATTAAAAGAAAATTCACAGAGAAGCAAAAGGCATAAGAATACAAACAGATCACGTGCAAACTCCATGAATCGCGAAACGATTCTAGGAATTTTTGCGCCTGGTCAGCCAGAATTATACTCCAATATACCAGCAGTAAGACGGTCATTTCTTATTTTTACATTTTTATACATATGCATTAAGCAATTATTTTCAAGAAGTTAAAGAGTTCCAAATCATTATCATTATTTACATGTAAAATTGTAGCATTTAATTGCGTCAAAATTCTACTTTCATTAAAACTTCAACGTTACGTCACTATAAATACATACATAATTCTAGTTGCCTGATAGACGTTGAACATGGGAATTCTACTAGAAATGTAAATATTGAAACAAACACTTTTTACTCAGGTGTGTGCACAGCAAGTACCGTATACATAATGCACAACTGATTAGGAAATAATGTTACCACTTTAGATAAAATAAGATAGCGTCCTACCGTGCATGGTAAATAAAGTCATGTCAAAAGTTCTTTAATAACACAGGATGCACACGTGGAGGTAAAAGATACTGGAATGGACACATTCGTGGGAGTGTGTCAATTGGATGACAAATCGGAGAAGTTTACCGGATTAAAAAAGTATTCTAAAGCTATATGAATAATACGGAAGTATTCCAACTCTATACCTTTCCAAAAATGTGGACCGAGGTACAAAAATGTATCAACTATCCCCGTTACCAACTTACAGATTTACATTGTCCACTTCCATGTCCGGTTTGAATCTTTGTCTTAAAATTCTTGAATAAGAAGATTTTTTTTTATTTTCGTGCTATTAAATTCAATCAAATTGGAAATTGGAAACATTCATTTTTCTGGTAACAGGACGATCCGGACACAAACCAATCCGGCCACTATGAAATGGGAACCGATCCCAGTTGATCCGGCCACTAGTCACTCCGACCACAAGTACCCAAGATGATCCGGCCCCCGTTTTATCAAACACCTACATGTAAGACAACCCGGCCCTGTGCATATTATCATTAAATTCTTATACCCCAGACGATCCGGACCTCCTTTAATCAAACACCTAAGACGATCTGGTCCCTTTGTAAATTATCATTAAAATCTTATACCCCTAGACGATCCGCCCCGCCCCCCTTTTAATCGAACACCTAAGACGATCCGACCCCTGTGTATATTATTATTAAAGTCTTGTACCCCTAGACGATCCGGCCCCCGTTTAATCAAACACCTAAGACGATCCGACCTCTGTGTGTATTATTATTAAAATCTTGTACCCACAGACGATCCGGCCCCGTTTAATCAAATGTCTAAGACGATCAGGCCCCTGTGTATATTATCATTAAAATCTTATACCCCTAGACGATCCGCCCCCCCCCCCCCCCCCGTGCAGGTTAACGTTGGCCGGATCGTCTGGTAATGTATATGTACCTATACAGGGGCTGGATAGAATTGGGGTATAACATATTCCATATATATACAAGTATACAGGGGCCGGATCGACTTGGGATGTAACATATTCCATATATATACAATTATACTGGGTCGGATCAAATTGGGGTATAACATATTCCATATATATACATGTACAAGTATACAGGGTACGGATCTACTTGGGGTATAACATATTCCATATATATATACAAGTATACAGGGGCAGGATAAACAGGTAAAGAAAACAGGTCCTTTCTTTCTCCGAATCATGGCTGTCTGAAGATAGCGGTGCAGTCAAAGAAAAAAGGGAGGGGAGAAAAACGATCATATTTGCAGGCACAGGATGTGACAATCTTTCTCGCGTTTGCGCGGGTAATTTTTCTAGTATACAATGTTTATGAAAAATCTCCCTAGAGTTCAAAATGTAAAAATTATATTTATCATAGGTTGCGCAACCCAAATGAATTAAAGCAGCAAAGCAGCATCGCCCAAATTCAAAATGGTTAAAGGAAAATCAAATGTAAAAAAAAACAAAGTCAGTCGTACAGTATGGTCATGGGTATTGAAACTTTCAAAATCTTAATGACTGCATGACTAATGAAATGTACAAGAAAAACGAAGTACAAAGCATAAGTTTGAGATTATGCAAAATTGTTGAGAGAAAAAAAGATCTCAATGTTGTTGATTTCAACTGAACAATTGTACTATATGCTAACATTTTGTTCTTTGGACTTTCTACTTTCTTCCAACAGAAAGACAAGACGAGCATCTAAAGCGGCCACAGAAATAATGCAAATAATTCATGAACTAGGTCATTTTAAAATAATTAAATGTTAAAATATGTCAAGAAGGTGTTATATTCCAGTGATCGCATATTCAGATTTGGAAATTCAATGGCGATAATAAATTCTACTGACACTTATAATTTGGTAGAAAATGGCTGAATGTATTAATAAAATCCCTACCATGCCCATATTGGGAATATTCTGATAATCATTGTGCAATACGATCTTTTTTACACCTTCAATTTTTACCTTTCTCCATATTTTCTCGATCGTAATGAACGGGTGTCCAATTCTTTAATTACAAAGGAGATGCCCAGACTCAAAAGATGAAGAAGCGAAAAATTATCCTGTTAAATTTACTGCAACTATCTCTACATTGTGTCAAGAAATGAGCAGCTCAAAAGCGCAATCTTGTGCATAATGATAGGTTTCAGGAAGAAAAGTGTTCAAGCAAAAAGGAACAGCCTGCGACGTATTGAATTATCTGGTGATTTTCAAGACGCCTTGCTTCATTTTATGCTAATGTGGTATTAAGGAAAACTTGATACGTGGCAACCATCGGGAAAACCGAAAAAGCCTGTCATCTTCCCGTCTTGTGCCGTCAGGAAACTTATGATAATAGAAGAAGAGTGTCGTCTTCCTCATTGAAACCTTAAACAACAAATACAGGTTTGTGTCCTCCTTGCAAAGGTGTTCTCAATCTTTGGCTTACATCTGCATAAACCGCCAGAAATACAATATGTATTACGTTTACATGGAAACGATTCGAAAGTAGCAGTATGTACATAGACTTCAAGGTTTTCACACTGCTAGCTATCTCACAATCCAGTACTTTCGTATACTACTACCACGTACGAAAATACACACTTCAATTACCTTTTCATTGAAGGAAAGTCTGTCAGAATGCAAGAAGATAACAGATATTCATGTTTTTATTTTGTTTCATTGTTGTTTTTGTTTACGTGTGAAGTAATTGTTTCGTCTTCTTTTTCTGTTTTCTTGATGACGTCTTCGATACTCAGCTAAATTTCTCGGCACTGTTTTTGTTTCATATTTTTGAGTGTGAGCATGAAGAAACCCGTTGACTATCAGAATTGTTCAGGAAAATGATTGGGGCAAATGTTTTTTATGTCTGATTGTAGCATTTTGTGAGTATTTTTGCGAATATCCCCAGGTTTGTTTCGTGCCATGTCATTAGATAGACCGGGCCCACATAATTTATTGGTTTGCGATTATTTTGTAGATTTTTTGATGTAGGATTACTTTGGATCTTCTTTCCTTTTTTTTACTTCACTGGATGACATCTCCGTCAAACCTTTTCGTTAACATCTCATACTGAGTCTAAAAATGAGTTTGTATATTATCTCCAAATATTTGAGGTATTTCTCAACAAATTGTATGAAACCTGTTTGGCATGTGTTCCTCAAATCATTTGGGCAGATTTGAGCAAGATCAATTTCAGGCATGTTCAGCTGGGTAACTCCTAAAACGGATAGTAAATCATATACATATTAAAAATATCATTGACTAATATCTCTTAAATTCTTTAATTGATAATGACAACATATAACCATATCACATAATTTGTAATTTATTAAGTACATGTATTTCTTTCTTATTTAGAAAAAAATATAGATAGGTAACTCTACTACTGATTGTTCATGTATGAATCAATTTTCCAATTTGAATGCGATGCCCACAGACAGTGAACCGGATTGTTTTAAGTGTCGCTTTTGGGGACAGATTTACTTGCGCATAACAAGACATTCATTACGTGTCAAGACTTTGTGTTGCTAAATCTGGTATTATCTGTAAGTGCTTAATATTATTTACTTTTCGAATCATTAAATGAAATGATGCCCAAATGTTTATTTTAAAGATGACTGGGAGTTGAAAGTTAATATTGAGCGACGATTCAATATATTAGAAAAATACGAAATGGATACGTTGTCCAAATAAATCAATATTTGATAAAGGAATTATCTTTTATGTTAAAATTAGCACAAGAATAAGCCAAGGCAGGCTTGTTCGAAAACGAGGCTGATAGGGAGGGTGGGAAAGTAAACATTGAAAAATATCGCTGCCTGTAAAATATCCAAAATGTCAATATGAAACTCAAGTGCGCTATTAAAGTTTTTAAAATCTTTTCATCCTTGTTTAAGGGACTTGATCCTAAATCTTGGTTAAATATTACTGTTCTCTCCAGCTGGGTGGGGGATTAGTATATAGTCCCCCGACCGTCGTTGTAGACGAACCACAAAGAGATACAAAGGAATACCCACTCAGAACATATCTCATGCTGGTCAATGTGGTTTGTGTAGAACACGTGGCAGACACTGAACGAAGGATTACATACAAGTAGTTTTTTTTTGATGGGACGATGAAAATATGCAGAATTCTAACATACATGTACTAACATTCATATGGCAGTTGAGAGTCTTCGATAATATTTTCTACTGAGCTGCAGGAATTTGGTATAGAAGACACCAAAAAATATCAAATCAGTGAGAGAAAGTCAAACATACAACCCAAAATCTGAATCCGAAAAAAAAATCATTATAATAGACCATTTTCCAATCTTGTTGGAAATCACAAAATGTCCGAGTCGACATCTTTTGGCGTTGTTTTCATTATGACGTCACTGTTAAAAGACGCGAATTCATAGTGACGTAACAATGAAAAATTGCGCATAAATTGCCTACCTCGGACATTTTTCGTCATTTTGTCAGCCATTATGAATTTCGGCAAGTGGACTATTGGGATTAACCAAATACAGATAAAAACAACTCAACTAAATAACTAAAACATACTGCATGGAGCAAAAACTGAAAACTCCAAAGGAGATGAGACAACAATATGAAAGTCTGACAAACTAGTTCTAGAACAGAAAAAAATAAGATTGGAATCAACCTATTTTCGTAGCTACACAACATCATATTCTAACTTCATAGTTACATGTTTCCATTAAAGATCAAGGAAGATTCAGTAATCATTGATTCAAAATTACTAAGGGAGGCATTGAGCATTTGTTATAGGTACATGTATAGTATCGCATAAGGACCTTGCAATTTAGCAAACAATCTTTTACAACTTTAAACTTAATATTAGGCTGGCAACTATGTATAAACTATGTCTGAGCTAGAAATTATACAAAGAATTATTTCATACCTTTTATGAGTTTTTTTCTATTCATTTATCGAAATATATTTAGATTATCAGAAATAACTTAGGCTTCCTTACAATTAAAACGTTAATCTCGTTCTCTCTCTCTCTCTCTCTCTCTCTCTCTCTCTCTCTCTCTCTCTCTCTGTGCGTGGTCATTTATTTTCCATTTCTGACCAGGTGAGTATGACACGAGCGACCCAGACGTATAAACAGTAATTAAATGTCATCTGCATACAAAATAAATATCTTCGACAGTAAACGGATCCGAGTCATTGCCAAGAGGAGAAAAGCTAACCATGCATTTCACAGATTTCGGGATCGAACGATGAAAATATGCAAAAACAAACGTAGAAATGGCGGCAGATGATAGCAAACCGTTTGAGCTGACCTTATATGATTGACTTAATGACCCTTTTATGAAAAAGTTAGAAATATTTATTTTGAGGAGATGTTATCAATGACATCTATGGGTCAGAGTGAACCTTTTTAATGGTCTTTAAGTTGACTGTAGAGACAAATATTATTGCAGTGATACGATCAACTCAGACCTTAATGTATTAATGTCCGCTTAATCGAATGGTCAAAACTGACCACAGCTGCCCCCGCCTCATTAGGTAGTGACCAACAACTGAAATATTCAAGAAGTTGGCGTCAGCAGTTCTGATCCCTCTTTATCACGTGCAACAAAAAGTTCTAAATAAATATTTTAATGTTTCGCGCTTTTCTTTTTTATCACCATGAACATCAGAACATGTAGTTTAAAAAAATAATCTTTGTACTTCCTCCAGGTGTCCAAGGTATAACTATTGTGGTATATAAAATTCACCTCAAATGCATCTTTGAATAATAGAATCCAAGAGAGGCTTTTGTGTATGATTTTGCATGACATTGTCTGAAAGTCCATAGGTCATATATGCATCGTGTGACTTAACTTCATGCTTGTAGTGCTTAATATATCCATGATGACAATAATCAAGGCAGAGGAAAACTTTGAAACTATCATCTTATTATTATCATACTAATGTGTGCAATGGAATAAAGTCTCCAACAACATTATTCGGAAACACGTACAAGTTGACAAGATCAAATACCCACCACTCAAAAAAAAACACCGACTATAAACCGCAAACGACAAAAAGCAGATCTCCAACACTAATTGGGAGCACAATAAGAGAACAAGCCAATACCCCATCGATGTATGACACATAAATGACACACCCAAAAGGCAAATGTACATCCTGATTCGACATGTATACGGTAGCATAACCTACTTTTGATACATAGCATGCAAAAATGTATTACCGAATATCAGGAGTTCCCGAGAGCTTTTGAGCCAAGTTCGATCAACTTCGGTTGACCATTTCTTCAACGCATTCGAAAATCTCTGTATTAAAAAAAATCTTGGCATTTCTAACGTGTGTCCTGTAGCATCATATCCTACACATCCTGCTACGTCTTTCTGTGCATTTTTGGGCATATTAATTTCCACACTCTTTGGTCATATTATGTTGTTCAGATTCATGATCACTGACAAGGGTAAAGTATCCGAAACGTGCATCTCTGGTATATGTTGCAAATTTATGGGTTTTGTACACGAAACGTGCATGTCTGGTCCATGCTGTAAATTTATCAGGTTTTAAATGATGCTATTGAATTTAAAGACGTTTAACATTCTTTAATGATGCTATTGAATGTGAAGTCATTAAACATTTGTAGCACTTGCTGAGTGTCACTGCTGGTGAACCAGGAGTCCCCAAGGGCACATGTTACCAAGATAGTTAAACTTAGGTTGGTCGTTTCATCAACGCATTCAAGCATTTCTGCTATCAAAATTTCTTAAAATTTCTATAACAAGCGTCCTGTAGCATCATATCCCGAACATCCTGTTACGTCCTTCGGTACATTTTTGGAAATAATAACTTTCACACTCTTTGGCCAGATTACGTACATTGTTTAGATTGAGGATCACTGACGAGGAGTAAGTACCCGAAACGTTCATGTCTGGTCCATCCTGCAAATTTATATGTTCTTAAATAATGCTTTTGAATTTGAAGACGATTAACATGTATCAATAATAAATACAGTAATTACAGATAGACCTTAGAAAAGACAAGCAGAAACATTAATGACAAAGAATAAGGAACAAGGATCGAAACTTTATTTCATCATGCTCAAATCAAAAGTTGAAATCTAGCTTTATTTATTATTTTTTTGCAGAACCATCTTCAACCTTCTTATTTCAATGGTGTTACTTTGTTATCTCTGTCTGTTTGCCCACCTTTTTACGTCTCGTGAGATGTGTGTTCCGCTGTTTTTCGCCATTGAAGATTTCCTCCTTATCTTTATTTTGTGTTTTTCAATGTTTTATATGTTCTACAATGAATTCTGGATTCTGAATTTGGGTTTTTTGTTTCACTTTCACTCACTGATTGGTTTCAATGAAGTCGAACGTTCGGATGTATGTTACGCACCAGAGGATCTTATAGATTTATTAATACAGATTTTGCACTAGTTGTGTCTTTCGACATTAAATGTTTCTTCACTGATAATCGGTCGAAAATGCGAAAATCCTCAAACTTGTTTTTGAAGGACTAAGATCGAAAATTATCTAAAAAAAAAAGAACTGTTTCAGTAATTGACGCATGCATGAGTTCAAGGAATACGCCACATTGCATTGCTTCACAATTTTACCTCAGAGTCTCTAGTACGGGAAAAAAGACATAAATAATAATTATTAGATTTGACAAGGGAATGACGTGGTGTAAGGTGGCCTCATATTTCCTCACGGACTGTAAAAAGGACGAAGGCCAGTGGTGTCAAATTGTGATGTTTACGTGGTTTTTATCCGAGCTCTTTGGCACCTACACGTGAATAACATAAATTACCATTTGAAATATAATCACTCCCTATCGAGTTTCGATCTGATCCATTCATTCAATGTATCAGATATATGGTTAGCTCCCCTTGCTTACTCTCTATCTTACCCTCATGTCCCATCCATCTTGTTCTGTCAAATTTCTTTTATATGAAAAGATCATGCACGAGTATGAAGAGTATGTAAAGGGTCGGTACGGGACAGTAATTTCAGAATTAATCGATTTTATTGCACCGTATGCGAATTTCAAATTTCAATTTTGTGTTTCATGTTTCTATGATATGAGTCTGTGTTCCTCGTCCCCTTTGCGTCTCTTTCTGCGCGCGTCTGCTCTGTGTCTTTGCATTGGTTGCTTTGGATGTTGTTGGAGATCCCACTTCTTTTTTAACAAAGAGATACTCGAGGTCGATAGAGAGGGAATTAAAATAATGATGATATGAAGAGCTAATTCAGCCTTCCGCCTTTGCACTGGTAATTAGATAAAGTTGTCATAGCTTCGTGTTTCTATGAAGTTGAATATCTTCAAATTCAGTAGCATAATTAAAGAACTGATAAATTTACAGCACGGACCAGACATGCAGGTTTCAGGTACTTCACCCTCGTCAGTTATCCTCAGTCTAAACAGTGTAATATGGCCAAAGAGTTGGAAGTTACTGTGTCCAAAAATATACCGAAAGACGAAGCAGGATGTGTGGCATATGATGCTACAAATATCAAGAAATTTTTATAACAGAGAATTTCGAATGCGTTGAAGAAACGATCAACCGAAGTTGATCCAACTAGCCTACATGTGCCCTCGTAGACTCCTGGTCCAACAGCTATGTTACTGTCTCCGTATGTTTGTCCTACTCTCATGAAAAAGTTAAGTTTTATATTTTTCAAGAATCTGTAAGCCTGTCGAAATGAGTTAAAGAAGATCCTGACGATAATCTCAACAGCACTCACAATAGAGCACAAAATTAAGCATCGAAGGACCCCTAGCAAGCTAGAGGTGGGACCAGGTGCCCGGGAGGAGTAAGCATCCCCTGTTGGCTAGCCACACCCGCCGTCGATGTTTCGAAAGTGATTTTTGGAATCTGATGTTGTCCCTTGTGTTTGACTTTATTTCACTGATTCTAAAACGGGGTTTTGTTGGAGATCTCCTCCCTTCCCTTTAAATATGACCTATCATTTCTACTAAAGATAGAACTACAGTCCTAGAACTCTGCATTGATGGATATAGTCCTGAGATTTAGAATAATTTAATTCAATAGCAGATACTGGAAGCCTCTATGGCCGTTCCTAAAAAATAACCTTCTGAACTTTTTTTTCTGGTAAGTTCAGAGCCTTGTCGTTAGATCATACACGTGATATAGGCAAATAGCATAAGGTCAATTTAAGAAAGGCAATGATCTGAAAATGGGTGTGCGTAACTTAATCAGAAAGATTTATGCAAAGGATGGCAGAAATGATGTATGAGGTTACTGAAATTTTTAAAGAGTTATTTTTTCTATCAGTATGACTTAGAATACTTTATATGAAATAACTGTGATCATGTTCTATGCGGTGATATCCCGATCTATTTTCTACATTCTTATCTATCATTCCCATATCATTATATTCTTATATTTTCTCTTAAACATATCAAAACTGTTTTGATTTACCAGCTAGTACTGATAAACTGCTGTTGCCACCGTGAGAAGGTAGGGAACATTAAATAAAAAACGAAATGACCAAGGTCAGCTTCAAGAGAGCGAGCTTCTTTTCAAATATTGCTATTAGAAGTTAAAGGAATTAAAAGACCCCAAAGAGGAACAAAAATACTTAAGACCAGACTGAAACAATGGACACCAAATAACTTCCATATTGGGATTTCGCTTCATTTCAAATAGTTGAGGTTTTTATTTGTTTTCTTTGCTTCCAGTTTAAATCCTGATTTTGCATGCATTGGGTTGATGATTTTCTGAATTATCAATTTTGTACTGTAAATTGGGATATGGTCATTATCCATATTTGTAATTAATAAACAATCGTAGAACATGGAAATGGACCAACTCACAAATAAAAGGCTTTTTTTATCGCAAATGACAATCCATAAAGGCAGGAAGGACATTGTGCATCCTTGTCGACTTCGTGTATGTCTTATCCTTATCAAAGGCACTTAAGGCAAAAAAGTATGGTTGCGGTATCCGTACGATTGTGTGTAGATTTTTGTCAAAATATCGAACTCAAGAAGTTAGTGTGAAAGTGTTGCCACAAGCCATTGGAAGGATGACACAAAGATGATAACCTCTTTTGAGTTTGAAAATATATTGGAAATGAAATGACATATTTTTATGTTTTAATATGAGAAGCCAAATTTTAAAGCGGTCAAGACCACTGCAATGCTTCACGAAGGAGATACCATAAATAAAACTCAGATATATATTAAAAACTATTAACGACAAAACCATATATTCATTTTAAGCATTTACTAGTACTCATTTTGCAAAGTTTCTAATGAAAAATGAAAGTTAAGAAGTATGCACTGAACAGGAATTAAAAACCTTGAATATTTAACACAAAGATAATTGAATGATAGATAGCTATTGGAAAAAATAGACACGTTATTTATACATTTATTATGTAGTATAACGAGTACAATGTATGAGGTGCGTCCCCTCACCCGAAAGGACAACGATGAAAATGGGATTGTTGCACGTTAGAATTTCGACAAAATTCCAATGTCTCACAAAACCATATAAACATTGATCAAAAGAAGAGTTGCTTCGTCTTTCGTGTAGATTAAGTAATTAAAAAGGGTATGAAACGTTAAACTTTCACCATCGAGATTATTTGCAATTAGATTAAAGGTGGTATGATACAAACAAAAGAATGTTCGAAATATTAAGGTATTTGATTTCAAAGAGTAGTTTTTATGTGCTTTGTTGCAATTACTCTCTAATGTCTCGAGAAAGGATGCCAAATTTTTACTCATAGTGTTAAAGGTCCGGTACTGCAAATGTAAAAAGTGATTTTTGTGAGTCTAAAAGTTACAACTCGAAAAGAAACTTTGACACTTTGTTACATCAAAGACAATACTTAATTTCAAAGCGCCAAATTTGCATGCTTTAGATTTAAAAGTCATGTATAAAAATTAAATGTAACTACACAACAAGAGTTTTTATGAACTCATTCTTCAAAATGAAAAAGTGAGAAAAAACCATTGACTTGGCTTATTTTAAAATAAAACTTAATAGAAATTACTATTAAGATTTTAAAAACTTTTTCATTCTTTAGACTCATTTGCCAATGAGCTTATGAGTCTTAAGACTTGATTCAAGGCAAATAAACCATTAAATCATTTTCGACCCCGACAAAATTAGCCAATTTTTAAAAATCTTTTTTATTTACCTCAGGGAAATACCAAGACTTAGTATATTATATAGTATATATATTTTTTCTTCTGGGTATGTTTCTAAATCATTCTCCATGGTTAAAAATAATTGCCCAATCTCATAGATGCAATTCTGATTGCGAAGTTTGAATTCATTGTAACAGGTTTTCTTATACTTTTTATCCTTTTTGCATTAAAGAAATTCTAAACTTCTTTCAAACTTAATGTTTCCATCTCAATTTTTGTTCATCTTTATGAAAAAGGAAAGAATTCTTTAAAAAATAAATCCTTTAACAAATGAAAACGCGCTTTTTAACACTGCCTGAAATGCGCTCCTCTGTCCTTTGAGTATATGATGACTTACCATAGAACAATTTATGGATCGCAACTAAAAGGAAGAACGTGTTCATACTCAGATGACAAATGTATGACTCGCTTTGAATCAAATCACGGAAAAAATTAATTGAGACATCAAGAAATCTGGTTCTTTTTTTTTTTATTTTGCTTTGTTGTCTTTCGCGTTTCCGGTTAGTAGCTCACAATATTGTAAAAACCGTCGACTGTATTAGTTTTATTTTTGCACTTCGTGCATCCATAAGAAAAAATATGAGGTAATATTTAAATAATAATATCAGATCGTGCCTTAAAAATATAATTCGTGAACGTCTGTCTGATATTGCAGGGAAAACCCGTAACTGATTCAAATTACAATTATGATCTACTAGTACATAAAAATAAAGCGAGGATGAAACAAATAGACAAAATACTTTTTTTGACATTTCACAAGAAAACGAAAGTATCACGAAGAACGAAGAATAACATTTACTATGAAAGGTGAATGTTTATCTTTTCCTTGATATTTTATTTCATATATTATCTTAAATTGAATAAAGAACGAAGATTCTTTGAAGATCTTTATCATGAATAAAAACTAGGAAAGGAAGTTGTCTAATGACAAATATGGATAATGACCATATCCCTGTAAACAGCACAAAATCAATAATTCAGAAAATCAGAAACCGAAGGCATACAAAATCAGGATTAAACAGGAACCAGAGCAAACAAATAAAATCCTCCACCATATGAAAAGAAGCGAACTCCCGATATGGGAGTTAGACCGGGTGCCCAGGAAGAGTAAGCATCTCCTGCTTGCATGCAACACCCGTCGCTTCAATTTGGTAGAACTGTCAAGTCCGGTTACTTCCATTTCGGAAGACATAGAGTACAATCTGGTTGGATGGTTCAAATGGTCTATGACAGTATATCATCCACCATTCTTGAGAGTGGGACATCCTAGTGTATGAAGACTTCCCCATATCGACCGTATAACTTCCTCAGTGACGATGTTAGTCGGTCATTTTAAATTGAATTTAAATTGAAAAAAGAACGAAGATTCTTTGAAGATCATATACATATCCCTGACTGAGAAGTTTACATTAATTAAGAACTCAAATAAGAAACATTACATAGCTTTTTAACACATGTTAGTTTTAAAAATGTCCTTCCTGAAAACAATGTACCGGTTGTAGCACCAAAAGCAAAACATCAAAACATCCCAAGTGAAAACACAGAGAAGACATACACAGCAAGAGACACAAAAGGGACAAGGAACAGCAAACACGACATCAAAACATCCCAAGTGAAAACACAGAGAAGACATACACAGCAAGAGACACAAAAGGGACAAGGAACAGCAAACACGACATCAAAACATCCCAAGTGAAAACACAGAGAAGACATACACAGCAAGAGACACAAAAGGGACAAGGAACAGCAAACACGACATCAAAACATCCCAAGTGAAAACACAGAGAAGACATACACAGCAAGAGTCACAAAGGGACAAGAAACAGCAAAAACGACATCAAAACACCCCAAGTGAAAACACAGAGAAGACATGAACATCAAGAGACACAAAAGGGACAAGGAACAGCAAACACGGCATCAAAACACCAAACTGAAATGACCACACATAAACCAACGAGACTAATTGGCAGTCGGTGCCGACTTAGGACGGTCATCTGCTTCATCAGCAGCAAATTGTGTCGTTATCTGGATTTCGTTCGCACCCCCCCCCCCCCCACACACACACACTTTTCCGGTTACCCGAATGTCTCGAAGAACCCGCAAATACAGTGTAAATTAACCTCCTAGCTGTAAGATGACCACACAAACAAGTCAGCAACACGCAGATGAATGTTTAAATGGACATACAGACAAAGGGCGTACGAAATACAGCCCGTGCTCTGCCGGCTGTAGCGAGCTCATGCATGTTAACTCCCGATGAGTCCGACCGACATTCAGAGAGGACAAGTGGTCGGGGCCCTGTCTTTTGAAAAGAAGTTTGAACAGGTGGTCACAGGTGGTCAAGGCCAGTCATGGAAGTTTAGCATCTATACTGATACTAATCATAAAAAGATACAATTATATATTCTTTTATTTCTTTTTGCAGTATAGAAATTACCATTGATATACCATTCAGCTCATTTAAGTTGGAGTCTCAGTGAACATACTTAAGCTTCGTAACTAAAGGGGATATTCCTGTTGGCAAAGCTCTGTTCTTAGCAGGTTCATCTTAGGTAAAGTTTAGACTTTTGCTATTCAGAATTTCAGAATTGGATTCTCTTTTTGGCCATTGAGCATCACTGATGATACATACATTGTTAATTGTTGGGGTGCGCATATGGTGCACTGAAATTTTTAAAAATAGATCATACATTTCAATATTGACCATTTGTTCCATCTCAAGTAGAGGAATTTCAAACAAATCAGAAATTACGTTCTTATGCAAGTTTAACCAGAATGCATCACCTCCTTGCCACTACTTAATTCTCAAGAAATGTTGGAATCGTTTCTAGGAGGCATCAAATCGAGTTCGATTCAATTAACGAAGCACAAATTAATTACACTAATTACGATTTTATTTTGTTGTCATTTGTATTTCACATATCTTTGTTTTATTGTATTAGTTCGTTGGTCATTTTTGGTTTTCGCTTTGATTCCATGCTTCTGGAGTTATGATCATGGTAAATTTGTTGTACATGTTGTCAGTTACTTCAATCTTGTTAGGACATTTCGCTGCTTCTCCTGCAACCTTGTCTTGTTGGACATTCAATTCCTTTTTCCTCTAGTAATGTTAATTCAATAACTTAACCCTATTAGTTTTAACAATATTAATTTTGTAGATCACGTCACATATCATTTAGCAATAGTAAAGTTCAATTAGGATTGAGCAGCAAGATAGAGTGTTTCTCTAAACTCTCTCCATATCATTATTATTGTTTTCTTATGAAACAATTAATAGTTACGTGGGGTGGGTACCACTTTATATTTTTGAGAGTTCACTACCTCACAGTAAGAAGTACAATCAACCCAGGATGTGTCATACTTATCAGATTTGATACCAATTTGACGAGAGGACGATGACACTGTATCAGTAAGCAGTCACTACCTTGTACTACCTTATGAAACACTTACGTTCGTACACGATAAGATAATAAGACGGGACGACATCCTTAACGCGCGAGCGACCCTTTTACAGGCTGGTCTACGTGAGACTTCACATCTGTGGTAAGACTAAGTTGTTGAGATTTTGGCCTCCAGGGTCTGCCGGATTAACAGGGGAATGGCCGTTCATTTGTATGTAATTTATGTCGGTGGCTGCGGCCCTTCACTTGCAATTATTACACATCATAATTGTCACAACTACTTTGTACTTTTGTTCAAAAGTATCACTGATGACGATTCATGATCAAAAATGGCTCGCATGCCCTAATCTGTGTATATATATTACAGAGCTACTTCCAATGTGGCATGTACAGAATATAAGGCTTAACTATTATTCATCTTAAAACTTCATTATGACAAGTGGAGAAAAAATATTCATATCTATAAGATGGAGCGTTTCGTGTATTATATTATAAGCTCGTTTTAGCAAGCAGAGCACGAACTGTTTTCCCTGTCCCACAGATTTTAATACCCATTCAAATAGTTATAAATCGTGCGTTTTAAATACTGTCTTGCTTGTTATGTCAACTTACAGTGAGAAGGTGTTTTCATTATACAAGAGCTGAATGTCTCGGATGGCCGTCCTAAGTTGGTGCCGGGGATACATGTATTGTTTTCCTCGGTTCACATACATATATGTCATTTGTGTTCTAGGTGTTGTTGAATCTGCTTTGATTGTTTTGTGTCTCCTTTTGTTTGATGAAGTTATTTTGTCCGATGACGAATATGGATAATGACCATATCCCAGCACACAGTACAAATCGTGAATTTTGAAAATCATAAACCGAAGGCATACAAAATCAGGATAAAACAGGAACCAAAGCAAACAAACAAAAACCTTCACCACATGAAAAGAAGCGAATTCCCAATATGGCGGTGAGACCAGGTGCACAGGAAGAGTCAGCATTTCCTGCTTGAATGCAACATCCGTTGTTTCAATTCGGCAGAATGTCACATCCAGTTTCTTCCATTTCTGGAGATACAAGTAAATTCTGTGGTTGGATGGTTCAAAGGCAGAATATCATCCATCATTCTGGACGATGGTTCATCATAGTGTATGCCGAGTTCCCCGTATCGACCATAGAACTTCCTCAGTGACGAACGATAAATGCTGTCTGTTACAATCACTCCAGATTAGTACTGCTGGAGATCTTTTCCGTCTCCTTTTTTCTGGATAGCTTTCATTTTTGTTACCTTTTGTTTTGGTTTTTATTTCCAATGATATCTTTTAACCTTTGATGGTTCGTCTTGCATGCAAGTAGGAGATGCTTACTCTTCCTGGGAACCTGGTCTCTCTCCCATATCGAGAGTTCGCTTCTTTTCATATGATGGAGGTTTTGTTTGTTTGCTTTAGTTCCTGTTTTATCCTAATTTTGTATGCCTTTGGTTTCAGATTTTCTGAATTATCTATTTTGTGCTGTATACAGGGACATGGTCATTATCCATATTTGTCATTAGAAAGAAATGCTTCAAAATCAATACTGTCTTTTTCAAGTCAGACTTCAAATTTTGGCAGATCATGACTCATTTTCCGTTATCTGATAATACAATGTAGGTGCATGACTTGCATATCACATGCAAATAGGAGAGGAAGTTTCCTTAATCATTTTTGAAAGTGGTACACGTCAAAAAGCATTTATTAATAAAGATTTTCTAAAATCGAAAAGACAAGGAAGCAGTTTTCTATTAAGTTGATTCTCAAGTAGAAACGCTTCAAACTTTGAAAGTCTTCCTTCTAGATGATTTGTATTTCACCAATGGATTTGCTTGCAAACTATAAGAGGGAGAATGATGACTTTGGTTGAACTCGAGCATTTTGGCTAGCATAATTTGCCTTCCTTTTTTTATCCATTGCTTTTTCCTCATATTTCTTCCTTTTATTATACGATCAAGACAGAATATAAGCTTAGCTCGTTGTATATATTCAATTATATACACTTTATTTGTCATACATATACATACTCTTCAACAATTCAAGATATTATGAAATGGTCATCACAGAAACAATCTTGATATACAAAAATAAAGAATGTATAACACTTGTAGCACTTCTTTTGCCATATTATATAATGAAGCACATACTCAACAAGTAATATAAAGTCTATCACAAGTAAAAGAAATCATTCAATTCCAAATCTTTTGGGAAGACATTGAAGGAAAGCCTGAGAGAAAGCATGGAATGATGAAGTAACAAAATAACAATTTCTCTTAATTACGTAGTATTCAATCAATTCTAGAATATATTCATGAACAGACAGCATCTGCAATCTAGGATACATGTAAACCGTCCCTTACTGACAATTAGAATATGTGTAGAAATAATACAGATTCATTCTGCACAGTCATCTTTCTACCATGGCCTCCAAACATTCTGATCTTCTGGTGAATTCGATTTGCAAAATCTCGTATCAACATCAGACATAGGTTTTGGTGCAATCAACGGCAAATTGAGAAATTGTGCTTTGCTGCCGAAGCCTGCTGACATTGTTTTTGGCTCATTTATTACAGTCCTTCGGTTTTGACAACTCGTATTTCCAGTAGGTAGTGCCACAGATTTACTTTCACAAGATGCCATGCTTGTTAATGTAATCGGTGTAAACGTTTGCGGACTGGTATAGTTAATGGAAGTAGGCATTGAAAGGGATTCATTACTTTGTGTCTGCTTTGCAATTTGTTGCTGATTGAAGATCTGTGACTGGTTTGCGATTTGTGGTTGGTTTGCGATTGGAGACTGGCTTGAGATGTGTGGTTGGTTGGCAACTACGCAGTTTACAACTGATCCTGTTTGGACGGGATTTGCAGGGAGAATGAAGGCAACCTGACCGGAAACAAGACTTGTTGTTGGTATGAGTTGGACGCCACTCACGATGTTAGGTTGAGATACAGTTTGAATCACCTGTGGGATCTGCTGCTGAGGAGGGTTATACACTTGATACGGTATCTGCGTTTGATTGGTGCAAATCAAATTTTGTGCATTTTCATTGGTTGATGTTGCTTGCGGCGATACAACAGTCGGATTTCCACCAGCAGTTACTCTAAGTCCGTGACTTTCACAATTTCGTTCATAGATTCGATCGTTTTTGAGAGGTGAAGTTTTAATTCCGTTATTATTGTTCACATCAAAAGGACTTTTTAAAATGTCATCTTCGGTTTCATTGGTCGAATCTTTCTCGAATGATTGGTTGACAAGATGATCGAGAACTTTGGCATGTACATCCGGGTCAACGTTGTCTGATGTCTTCAGAAACTTGCCGATCTCGGAGATACATTCATTGAAGCCCAATCTGTACTTACTGGAGGTAGATGGTCGGCCTATAAAGTTAGGGATAAACATTTTACGTAGAAAAGTTGTTTTTTATAACTAAAATATCAGTTTCTATAAAAAGTTGGGTTTTTTAAATAAACTGGATATTCTGGTTATTTAAACTAAAGTTTCCACGACAATTAGTCAGATATCCTCCAAAAATGACAAGAATATTATAACAGAGATCATCTCAAATTATCGCGGTTTTACTGTTAATCAGTAGAGTTTATGTACCTGAACATCTTTGCTGCTGAACTCTTCGTAGATACCGTACGGTCATTTCCAAGATGTCGGCCTTTTCCATCTTATTGTGGCGGGCACCCTGCAATATATCGAAATAACAAAATCATCAAACGTCGTTTCATTTCGTATTTGGCTTTCGTTTTGTTAGCATTTTCTGATATTCTTGCATATTAATGAATGTTCGTCATAACTTTTTACTCTCATTAATTTCTGTGACTTCGTTTTTCCAATTTGGTTTTGGAATTAGAGTGTTATTTCACTTTCCGATTAGACATTCATCTCTGTTATCATTTCTTTGATAGGCGGCTATACTAGTGTGAAATAGATATGTTTTACAAATAGAGCCTATCTATGAAATTCCATAAAAAGGGTCGTAAAGTAAGCTCAAAGTGGTAAAATGATTTATGTTGTGCTCAACAGGTATACGTATTTTAAAAGAAATTGCAATGTAGTACGGAATGCATCTTTTGAAGAGAAACATATGTCATTGAATTTGTTATATCGTTTTACAAAAACGAAACAAAGTGTGTTTTATTGTTACATAGGTACAATGCATCTATCAGATCGGGATCAGAAGTCAAAACATACATTAGCTACAAGCGATTAAATTCTCTCTTTCAAGTGACCTTTCCTATTATAAATTGCGTGGCATCTTTTCTCCCTACAGCTCGACTTCATAAATACAGATAAGTGGCGAAACTAGGGGTGCGCGATTTGTGAGGGACACGATCCCTCATCTGATGTGGTCAAGTTTCTTAAAAGTAAACGAAGACTCTTGTCTTCTACCCAGTATTTCAACAACACTCCCTCCCCTTTTTCAATCAACTTAAATCAACGAGACCTTAATTGATGTTGATAAAATCATCTTAAAATCAAAAAAGCATCTATAATACATATGTTAAATTTTCTTTCTTTTCAATATTTCTATCGTTTTTTTTTTTAAACTTACTTCGGGACTACACCTCTCCCCTTTACTCAAACCCTGGATACGCCCATGTAAGAAGACGTATCAAAACGAGTTTTCATAATTCGTCAATTATACGAGACTGTCTCATATATACTGTGACAGATGACTCTGTGGTAAAACCGACCGTGGGAAAATATCACTGTCTCTAGATACGGCTTGAGAACAGGTAGAAAATTTAAAACATTTGTTTTAAAAGGAAAGACTTCCCTAAAGGAACTTTTAAACCATGTAAGGATTTAAACGAAACTGAGTTGAGTGATCTGACGTGTTCGTTGCGTGCTCCCTCTATGTCAATATCTATCTTTTCGTCTTTCTCTCCATTTCTTTTTTTCTTTTTTTTTTTTTTTTTTTTTTTCTTTTTTTTTTTTTTTTGATCTTTTTTATGTGTTTTATTTCTTTTTTTTTCCAAAATAAGAGCTTTACTTCATGATTGTATCTTTTGCCTTTTAACTAATAATTTTTCTTTTCTTTTTTACTTATTTAGATGCTTTATTTGAATTCAAACTCAAAAGTTTAAAATATTACATTGGTGTATACATGTATTATTCATATCTATTTTTATGTCTCATGATAGTTAAACCTTTTTTTTATCGATTTAAATTTCATGAACGCGTTTTTCCAAAGTCTCTGTTTAATTTCTCGTCGAACAGAACTTTTATTGCTCTGTTAGGAAACTCATACATAAAAAACCTTGAATTTAATAATTTTATTTCTCAAACTGTTAGGAGACCATATCACAAACACTATATAAAAACGTTGAATCTCTTTTCCTTTTTTCTTTTTTCTTCGTATTAATACAAATAGATCTCACCTCCTCTTTAATAACATCTTGTAGCAGCGATTTCAATTCGGAAAGACTGGAATTAATTCTCGCTCTTCTTTTCTTCTCCATTAATGGCTTTGATTTCTGGGAAAAAAGATAAATAAATAAAAAAATAAGTAAAAGGAATAAAATTATTATTAAATTATCATTCGATGAATTGTTTCATTCTTTTGATATTTTTAGATGAAAACTTTTTGTTTGCCGCACACTTACCTTTCTTGTTTCCATTTTTCTGTGATCAGGAGTTGCACACTTTATGGAAGTCTGTCGGAATTTGAAGCTCGTGTCCGGCAACTGACGGAATTGTGTCTCACGTGCCGGGATAACCGTCTCTAACTTGTTGCCACTTGCACGGACACGGTTTTGTACAATACAAACTTTCATCAGTGTCCGCTCCGCCTATCTCGCGTGCGGTTGTAAGACGTGCTGTGATTGGATGAAATCACTGCAAAATGGCGATCAGTCAAGTGTCGGAAGGTAAGTTTGTTGAAATTATAAAGAAGTGGCACGCGACCACATCGTCGAGCATTCTGTGGGAAAAACACGCCCCTTTTGAAAATTGTAGCGCTATCACCTGTTTAAATACCATACTTGCTTAAATTCCTATGGTGATTCGGATATAGATAAAGTGAAAACGGAGCGTGAGAACATGGACCGGCACACACTTATATCGAATTTGATATATCGGTGTCATAAAAGGCATACGCTTCGATGGATTTAAATGAAAAATAAGATAATACTTGCGGTTTGATAGGCAGGGGTTACCACAGAGAGGTCCACGCCACAAAGACACGGAGGCGCTCTCTATGGAAATGAACATAGACTCTTGCTTTGTTGCACTAATCTGTTTTCTCTGATTATTTATGTATGATGTAGATGGCAGGTTAGATATCCAGTAAATCTCTTAATGCCAACAAATGATTGGAAATTATGACAAATTTATTTGTTCCTGTTGTAATAAAATGTTTTGTCAAACTGTTATAGGGGATATGAAAAGTTAAATAAAAATTCCCTAAACCCTGTGAGGCTCAGCTCATTTGCAATGTTAAGAGATTTGTTAGGATATGAAAGGAAATAAACCAAAAAATTTACAACACATTTTGACGGCGAACTGGGGATAGTGAAATAGAATGCCATGCTGTGTGAAATTGGTAAACTTATGACACAAACTGATTTGGATAATATCGATATTTTAAATATCATATTTTTTTTTAATCAAGGATTTATAGAATAAATCTTATCAATTATATTTGCGCCTTTCATTGGCATCATTTTGAAATTAAAAAAGATTGGTGTGTATACGAGAAATCAGTTCTGATAAAAAATGAAAACAGAAAGAATAAAATAACGCAATAATAATACATTATTTCCTCAAGAGTTGAAAAGATCCTTCTTCACATTTTGTAAGTGTGCAGCAATTTAAAGTCAAATTAAGTACATAATCACTTGTTTGTTTTGAATATTTAGTCATCACAATTATGGTAAGTAGTATCATGCGAAGAACTTCTAGGGCACGCCCTAAACGTTCCCTCTTTACATTGTGTCACTGTGCAAAACACAAGACTTGCTTGTTAGATATTTAGTTATCATATGGTAGTGGTATGTTGAAGTAGTGCAGTGACATATTATGTATGGTATGGTAGAGTACGCCCAAAACTTTTCTCCTTCACAGTATGTCAGTATTCACTTAGTGCACAAGACATCTTTTTTTAGATATGGAAGTTATTTGTTGAAGTAGTGTATTGATATTGAATTTCCCTTATCATGCTCATGCGACTTACCGAGAGACTTCATTTGTGAAAGAATGACTTTGTCATTGTAATTTTTTAACTCACCTGAGTTAAGCTCAAGTGAGCTATTGTCATAGCGTGGCGTCCGTCGTCCGTCCGACCGTCGTAAACTTTTCACATTTTCGACTTTTTCTCAAGAACCACAGAAGGAATTTTTATGAAACTTGGTAGTAATAAAGTACTCATGTCTCCCTATAAGTGTTGTTGTTTTTCGCCTCGTTCCGTGAACAGATGGCGCCACTACAGGCAAAAGTAGGTCGTCAGGGGGGTACCCTCCTTTGACAAACTTCTTCTTCAGAACCGAAGCACATATCGACTTGATGTCGTCTTTGATGGGTTTTAATTAATCTTCCTTTCTCATTGCGCTAGTCCCCTCTAGATTTTCACACAATGAGTTTAAGTGTTTTACTTTAGGTGCTGCAACCGAGTCTTGATGGGGATGCCTCCTTTATCCACATTTTGCGATTGCAGTTGTATAAATTGATTATATTTGAATAGCAATAAGGTACTACTCACAGAAAAAGAATGTGAAGGATCCAATAAGTAAATTAAAGAATTATATGATATCATATTGGCAAGCAACGAAAGAAACTTAAATTTAAAGATATCAAAATTTTAATATATATTCAGTTTCCTTTGGAAACTGCTGCGAAAGAATGCTTTCAATATGCAGTTGAGTAACGATTATTTGGAAAATCAAAGGGGAATGGAGAGTAAAGGAATTCGATCCATTACAAAGTAAGGTGAAAAGTTAGGTATATAAACCATGTGCTTTGAAAATAAAATGCATTCTAGGGAAATAAAGATATTTAATGGAAGATTTTGCGTTGAATTTTCATTTAAAGACAAAACTCAACAAAGCATATCTGTAAAAGAAGTGTTAATCCAGGGCAATCATTCTTTCCTATTTTATTAAAGGTACAGTGCGAACCTTCCCCGAAGGTGTAAAACAATAAAACACACCGTGGGGGTTTATTGCATTCCCCAACACGTGTCTTGACAGCTTCTAAAAAATAACAAGAGAGAGGTTATTTCTGAATATAAACGAATGGCATTGTGTCTAACAACTTGTCCACGTAGAACAAACAAACTGGATGGAGAAATCGACAGTTATTGACTATAAACAGATAGACGAGCGTTCGGACGTGACAAGTCATAAACAAAATAAATTTACAACATCTTATTAGTTTTTTTGCATATCCTTGGACCACCAGAGAGGTAGACCCGCGTGTTTTTTGGAAGTTCCCTTACATTTTTGTCCTTGGTGCAATTTCTATTCTAAAAAGGGACAATTAAAAAGTAGCCTAAGTATATCAAATTTTATGTGTTTTAATCATGAACGCATATGTCTACATTGTAGTTGCAAAATTGCACCTTCTGTTTCCATTTTTTTTTTCGTCCATTAATTTTTCAATCATTAGGATGTTGAATAACTCGGCTACATTATTTGATTAGAATAACAGATATACAGTCTTGAGGAATACCTGATGAACTTTCTCTTCTTGTTAATCAGGGCTTTTAACCAAAAACAATTCGCGAGTATCATATTTCGCGGTTTTATGGTAAAATAGGGTGTCTTTATTTTCGCGATATATTTTTTTTGCGATTCCTAAATTGCAAACAAATATGAATACATGATGTTACTGTTTTGCACCTTTCATTATTGGATTTTTAGTTAGTTCTATCATAAAAATACACTCAATTCACTTCTCTTAACGTTTAATCAGAAAAAAGTGAAGAATGGCACATGTACAATAAAAGCAAAATGTAACTGATAAATAAATTCATGATATATCTGATTAAACACAATTTTTTGCGGGAAATATTTTTTCGCGATTCCAAATCACTCGCGAATTTAGCCAAATTATTATCTTGCGAAAAATTCTGGTACCTGCTGAAAGATACATTTGGCCCGTTTTCATGCAGTATGCTTGAACGATGAATATAACAGAAATGTAAAAATCAAGTATAGTGAAAAGGAAGAAATGAGAGGATCTCCACAAGACTGAGTTGCAGCACCCTCTGCTAAATGTCGAAACACTTCAAGGGAAAACTCAGAGTAGACATACACAACAACAAAAAAAAAAAAAAGAAAAAGGTACACAGCCAATTGTGCCTCACATGAAATTCATATGAAATTTACATGAAATTTACGTAAAAGTTCACATGAAATTTATGTGAAATGAGCACGAACATGAAATTTACATGAAATTTTTCACATGAAATTCATGTGAAGTTTCTGACATGAATTGCATGTAAAGTCAATTTTGCATGAAGGTCACAAAGGAAAATTCATGTAAAATTCATGTGAAGTAAATTTATGTTAATTTTTTGGGGGATTTTTTTTTCATTTGAATTTTATGTAAAATTTATATGAAATTCACATGAACTTTCATGTGAAATTTACATGATGCTCATTTCACATGAATTTCATGTGAGGCACAATTGGCTGTGTACAGCTACCACCAAATACGACATCAAAACACACCGAACACAAAGAAAACTACACATAAACCAACGTAACAATGGGCAATCGGCGCTGACTTACTGTCCTGTTCACTAATTCCAGAGCACCCTGTTTTCCCGGTTTTCTCTAAAATATGATAATGTCATCTTCCAAAAAGGTATCAATTTTATAGTACTCCTTTAGTCGTAACAGAAAATACCATCGTTTTGTCTGTGCGTCAGCTAAGTTAGAAATAGGACGGAAAATAAAAAGTCTACGGGGATTTTCTATAGTAAAATCGCTGAAAATGTGTGACGTCGGAGGCTTTGACGTCACTGTTTACTTTTGTTGACACGGAGATCATTTAATTTCCATTGATATCATTAAGAAACGACGATTCTAATTGGCCGAGAAATTTTGTTGATACCTGTATCAACACAAAACGGAAGTACGCGCCTAGCAACGTCATAAGCAACGTCGTCAGCAACACGATTTCAAAGCTGCAAATAAACGTTAAAAAGCGACGAAATGAAATGATAAGTAATCAATGTAATATTTTTTTGGTTGATCGAGGTATCAACACCAAAAATTGAGGGAAAACTTATGCATCTTGCGCTACGCGCACGATGCAGTTTTCCCTCAATTTTTGGTGTTGATACCTCGATCAACCAAAAAAATATTACAATGATTCCTTAAAA
Organism: Pinctada fucata; assembly: GCA_028142955.1. Taxonomy (NCBI): domain Eukaryota; kingdom Metazoa; phylum Mollusca; class Bivalvia; order Pterioida; family Pteriidae; genus Pinctada; species Pinctada fucata. The sequence continues at coordinate 40,317,450 of AP027112.1, read as the reverse complement.
CAAAATGGCGGCGGCTTGAAATTAACATGGGATTTTCCCGTAGACATTTTACTTTTTCATATTGCGGTTTGAAGGCAGCTAATGGGGTAAGTTGAAGTTAATTTCCAGTTACGACTAAAGGGGGTCAATTCTCGGAAACAATAATTTATAGCAAAATTCTTTAGACGACAGTATAAATCGCCCAAACAGGGTGCTCTGGATTTAGTGAACAGGACAGTAGGATGGCCATCTGCCACGTTAATAGCAAATGATGTCACTATCCGGATTACGTGCGCACAGACCTCTCACTTTCCCAGTTTAACGCAGATGTTCCGAACATAGCAATGAAATAAGTTTGTATCTCTTTTTTGATCAATGACATCTGTAGTTACGGTATAATATGAATTGTTGTGGTTATCACAGTTTAACACTGTCATATGAAATTCAAGGATTAATCTTTGTAAATACATGCACAATATGAAATGTAAGTAAAATTCATACTTGAACACAATATGAGGAATTATTTTGGTTTTGATAGTTTATCTATTTTAATTGTACATGATGGATTGCTATCCATTTGGAAACAGTGACGTACAGGAGATACTATCTGAATAAGCACTTTATTTAAAGTTAATCTCTTAATAAAAATGAACGAACTCTTTCGAATTGACATTTTTGTTAAACTTCTGAAAGCTTTTCCCCTAATGCCCAAACTAAGGCACCGCATGCTTATAATCTACATAAGGTACCAGATAGGCCCAATACGTACGTCTTGGATCATGAAATTAATATCCACTAAATGCTGCTCTATCTACTACTCTGATGACGACTCCCTTGTTATCTCTCCTTGCGTTGGATTCCAATTGACGTCAACATTTTTGTTCTATTGTCTTTTTCTAACTTTTTATTCTGAATCATTTAAAGTCAGCATGTGACTACTAGAAAGAAGGGGATCTCCAACAAGACTAGGTTGTAGCAACCACAGCTAAACACCAAACACCCCTATGCGAAAACAAAATGTAGACAAGCACAAAAAAGACACAAAACGGACAAGGAACACAAAATATATACGACATTTAAACGCTAAACACAAAAAGACAACACAAATAGAAACAGGACAAATATTTAGCCAATCAGTGCCGACTTAGGACGGTCACCTTAGTAGAAATTTGTGGTCACCAGAGTCATGTATTCACTTTTACGATTTAGTATTCACTATTGAAAATTAGAGATGGACAATATCGAGAAATAAGGATACGATCCCCAAGAAGATGATGTTGCAGTCACCACAGAGGAGCACATGTAAGACTAGAAAAGGGAACAACGCTGAAAATCACCACGTCAACAAACAAACACAGACAACAAGAGAAATTACAAACAAGGCAAAATACCATTGGAACGAGTTAAAGAAGATCCTGACGATAATCTCAATAGCACTCACAATAGAGCACAAAAATTAAGCATCGACGAAAGTGAAGAACGACACTAGAAGAAAAGGCCAACAACGGAATTCATTGCAGATGGTACCAAGAAACAAAAAAGCAAGCAGTGTTTACTAACGTACAGTGTACCAATCCGTGAGCCGTGATTTTGAGTGTTCTTTTTAGCCAGTAGAGCTTAGACGGTTGTTTCCTGCTCCCCTCTTCCTTTTGAGAACCATTAACAAAGTTGTCTAATCGTCTTAACACACAAAATCAGAGACTGTTATGTTTATACTATCATGATGCAGGTCAACCTTACGTCTGTGTATCGGAATATGTTGGGAATTGCGCTTGTATTCCGGATACTGTAAACAAGGTTTCATTTCGTTGGGGGACATTTTCGATAAACAAACATTGCAACAGTTCGCATGTGGGATAATTTTGACGAAATTTGGAATCTTGTCATTAGTCTTTTAGACTGGTTGTAATTTTTGCGCGCGTGGGTGGGGGGAGTATTTCCACGCCAGTAATAATATTGCGAAAAGCGCCAAAATTACACCCACGCGAAATGTTTCACGTTGACAGTAAACGCAACATTTGAATTCACAATGTTTCAAGTGATCATCGTTTATCGATGGTCTCTTTATATTTCATGGCTCTATGTGAGCAACGCTTCGTAAATGGCTCTGTGTGAGCAGCGCTTCTTAATGGCTTTTTCGTCTGTTTTTTGAAGCAATATTGTTTAGCCAACTTTGTATACTTGCATCTTTGACTTTGTGGTTGACGTACATGGTGTTTTGTAGATCGTGCTTTTATGTGCTCATTGTGTTGTGTCTTGGACATTTTGAATCAGAATTAATTGCCATAGTCTATGCTTTGATATGTCTTTATCTGCCATTCTAGGTATGTCGTACTCTAGATCCCAAGTATTTTCGGATTAAATATACATTGATTAGGCTATGTCTTTTTTCACTTTTAGGTCCGATGGTTATCTATACAAGAGATGTTTTTCCACAGGTGCGTTGATAGGTGTTACAAAGAAGACCATTAAATTCTTTTATCTTCGAATAATTGTGTTATTTTTATGCTTTTTACCCTTAACTCGCTGTAAAAATCTGTTCAACGTTCATGGCTTGTCGTTTACAAACAAAATGTTTCAGGTTTATTGCAAAGCAGGTACTTTTATGCTCACAGGGGGTTAAAAAGAAAATAATTGCTTCACCAAAAAAGTGATTTGGTAAAATTCAAACTTTCTTGATTTATCACGAACAAAAGTATAAAATGGCAATCAAATGGTGAATTTATAAGTTTTCGAAACACCATGGGTCTCGTATGTTACTTTACGTGAGATTCCTTCATTTAAAATCAAGCCGATTCCTCACGTTTCTAACAAAGCCCACAGCTGATTAATCTCAATGGAGACATCAGGAGAACCAAGTCATGGCATGTAGCACTTTTTCAATTTAAGGCCATAGAAATTAAAAATATCATTATAGATCTACATTATTTGATGATGAACTTTAAATTGGAAAGTCAAAATTCATGCGAAAATTCATTTGTTAAGAAACATATTGAATGCTTAATTGCATGTTATTGAAACCGATTGTTTGTAATAGTTCATCTGCAATTATGAGAGGTCAACGTCACTTTGCGTTCAGCAGATTTTTGAGTTATCCTCTCAAAACAACAAAATGTTGTGGCTGCTTTAAACTTGGACTTCTTCATATCAGATGGTTAGTATTTGTACCATTTGCAATAGGAGTTTTTATGATTATTTTAAATTATGAATTCGTCAATGAGGAAGTTCCACTGTGGATACGGGGAACTCGTCATACACCAAGATGTCCCATTGTCCAGAATGGTGGATGATATTCTGACCATTTGAACCATCCAACCACGTAAAATACTTCCTAAATGGAAGTTACCGGATGTGACGTTTCTGCCAGATTGAAGCGAAGGGTGTTGCATGCAACCAGGAGAGATGCTGAATCTTCCTTGACACTTGGTCTTGCTCCCATATCGCATGTTTGCTTCTTTTCATGTTTTGGAGGTTTTTAGCCGAGTTGCAAAACTCGGCTCTTAATTTGATGTGAGACGGGCGGGCGGTTGGGCGGGCGTCTGGGCGGGCGGGCGGGAGGGCGTCAACAATTGGTTTCCGGACTATAAGTCAACTACGAAAGAGGCTATAACAATGAAACTTCATACACTTACTCACCATTAGTCAAGGATGAGCCCTATTGATTTTGGGGTCAAAAGGTCAAAGGTCAAGGTCACAGGACTCAGATGATTGAAAGTGGTTTCCGGACCATATTTCAGCCTGTATTGCACCTATAATCATGAAACTTGCCAGAAATGTTTCCCTTGAATCAAGGATGAGGCCTATTGATTTTGGGGTCAAAAGGTCAAGGTCACAGGACTCAGATGATTGAAAATGGTTTCCGGACCATATTTCAGCCTGTATTGCACCTATAATTATGAAACTTGCCAGAAATGTTTCCCTTGAATCAAGGATGAGGCCTATTGATTTTGGGGTCAAAAGGTCAAAGGTCAAGGTCACAGGACTCTGTTGATTGAAATTGGTTTTCGGACCATATTTCAGCCTGTATTGCACCTATAATCATGTAACTTGCCAGAAATGTTTCCTGTGAATAGAAAATGACCCCTATTGATTTTTGGGTCAAAAGGTCAAAGGTCAAGGTCACAGGACTCTGATGATTGAAAATAGTTTCCTGGCCATATTTTAGCCTGTATTGCACCTAAAGTCATGAAACTTGCCAATAATGATTCCCATGAATCAAGAATGACCCCTATTGATTTTGGGGTCAAAAGGTCAAAGGTCAAGGTCACAGAACTCCGATGATTGAAAGTGGTTTCCGGACCATATTTCAGCCTGTATTGCAATTATAATCATGAAGCTTGCCAGAAATGTTTCCCATGGATCAAGGATGACCACTATCAATTTTGGGGTCAAGGTCACAGGACTAAGATGATTAAAAATGGTTTCCCGACTGAATTTGAGCCTGTATTGCACCTATAATCATGTAACTTGCTAGAAATGTTTCCAGTGAATAGAAAATGACCACTTTTGATTTAGGGGTCAAAGGGTCAAAGATCAAGGTCACAGGACTTAGGTAATTGAAAATTGAAAATTGTTTCCGGATGATATAAGAGGGTGTATTGAAATGTTTCTTATGAATCAATGATGACCCCTATTGATTTTGAGGTCAAAAGGTCAAATGTCAAGGTCATAGGACTCAGATGATTGAAAATGGTTTCTGGACCACATTAGAGCCTGTATTGCACCTATGATCATGAAACTTTCCAGAAATATTTCTAATGAATCAAGGATGACCCCTATTGATTTATGGGTCCAAAGGTCAAGGTCACTGAACTATGATGATTGAAAATGGTTTCCAGACCATATTAGAGCCTGCGTAGCACCTATAATCATGAAACTTGCCAGAAATGCTTTCCATGAATCAAGGATGATCCCTATCACTGATGATTGAAAATGGTTTCCAGATAATATTTGAGCCTGTATTGCATCTATGATCATGAAATGTTCCGGAAATGTTTCCCATGAATCAAGTATGACCCCTTGTGATTTTTGCATCCAAAGGTCAAGGTCATAGGATTCTGATAATTGAAAATAGTTTCGGGACTATATTTGGGCATGTATTGCACCTTTAATCATGAAACTTGTCAGAAATGTTTTCCATGAATCAAGGATGACCCCTATTAATTTTGGGATCAAAAGAGCAAAGGTCAAATTCATAGGACTTGGGTAATTGATTTGGTTTCTGAATTATATATGAATGTGTATCAACCTGAAACGTGTCTGTGATGCTTCCCATCTGTCGAGACCATTCTGATTTTTGCAACTCGGCACTTTGCATCTTTGATGCATTTTAAGCTTATTATTTGTTTGCTTTGGTTCCTGTTTTATTCCGATTTTGTTTGCCTTCGGTTTATGATTTTCTGAATTATCGATTTGTACTGTAAATTGGGATATGGTCATTATCAATATTTGCCATGAATAGAGTTTTTAATGATTTATCAGCAATTTCAGTACTTATCTTCGTCTTCAAGAAGAACGTACATATACTCTTATGTCACTTTTTTCTGTTGTTTGTTTGCGTCGTTGTTCCTCACGGTGTCCAGCATTTGTTCCAATTGTGTAAACATGCCTATCTTTGGACTCTACATGCACGAGGACCGTGGCAGATATATTTTTTTCTACTTTTTCATTTTCGTATAAGAGCATGAAAATTGGTCGAAATGGCCCGATGGTCCATTTATTTACTAGTAGGTCAACTCTTCTTGGAGATTATTTAGCTATTGACCAACATTATGCAAAATATTTCGGGTCTGTCTGCAGTTTCTGTACAATTTTCAGTTAATTTCTGTTATCATAATGTCAATAATTCAGTTGAATGATTAATGTTTTTCTGCTATTGCAATTTTGAATTGGGCAAGCTAATATATGAACATTTTTTTCATTTTTAAGTATTTTGCAACTAATGTACGGTCCACGTTGCATCGAATTATATCAAGGAGATTAAATGTTTTCATTCAATTATCATCATTTCCTTTTTTTGACATATGAAAACTTGAAGAAGAAGAAAACTTATAAAATCAATATGCACAAAAAGACATTGAGAGCGATAAACCTTACATTTACCTACTATGGCCTAAAACGTAGTATGCATAAGGCTTGAATTCCTTTGGTAATCCATTTGCACTTTTCAACCTCCAAATTTCAATTTTTCTTTTTATCGTTTTATCAACAAATTTATTGCCTTTAATTGTATATGTTGAAGCAATGGAAATTTTATCAATTAATTCTAATAAATCAACGTCTTATAAATTTAACATGAGATTTTTTCATCGAAACAAAATATATGAGTCCTTATGAAATCAATCATTCATTGATTTACTGGAATTCAAATGTTGAAGTTTTGAGTCACGTAAATTCAGCAAAAGGGAAGGATAATTCTTTGTTTACTTTGACAAATTACAAACTTTAATCAAAATACGTGGAGGTGAGAGAATTTATTCAGAAGTCAAAAGTTATATTCCCTTTATGAGAATGTCGGAGATTTATCACATTTATTACGTGTGTGTCGCCAGAATTAAGATCAAAGAATTAGATTTTCATAGACGTTGGATATCTGATAAAATTTTGACAAGTAATTTTGTCGTTTATTACATTTCAATGTTTCTCATTTATTCGTTATAGGACAAGTTCTGGATTTTTATCTTCAGTCGTATCCGTTACTGGTTCTGAAAATTAAGATATCAAGTCAAACCAACACATCATAGCTTAAAGTTGTATTCTGAAAATTTGTTGCAGATGGTTTAAAAAATTTGTTTTTTTCTCTGTTTCTTTTCTGTTTAGAATTGCCATCATTATCATCATTCGTGGATTTTATTTACTTGAGAAAGAGAAAAAAAAAACAAGGCAGGAGAAAAGACAAAAAGCAGCAGGTTTAAAGGCTAATCAGAAGTCTCCCAAGTTCAAGCTCTGCAGAAAAAGGCTTTTTTCAACTCATTCTCCTTTTAAAAGGTCACACTATAAGAGTCGCATTTTATGACATTTTTCCCCCATTTGGAATATGTTTCAATTTCGTTTGAAAACAAAACAATTTTCAATAGAACTGTTTGTAGTACTTCCCGTAAAGATTTTGACTTTTTTAACTTCGTATGCCCATGGAATGTTTGGAAAGGAAGATTATCGTTTCATTTTCAACAAAATCAAGATGGTTCTTCAAGCAAGAAACGGCAAAATTATGAATTGTTTTTTACATTTTTCAAACGGAGAAGAATATTCAAACACATTTCACTCAAGACCTAACAAACAGTGTCTTCTCAAGGGTAAGGAACAAGAGTATCGACTTTTCTGATTTTGATTGAGCATATTAATTTTCTTTTTCTTTCCTTTTATTTAATTTAATTTATTTATTTTTTGTTCATTGTCGTTATGTTTATTTATTTATTTTTGTTGTTCTAGTTTGCTTGTTTCTTTCTTCTTGTTTTGACGGAGGGAGGAAAGTAAATTGTTTTGTTTTTGTTAGTTGGGTTTTTTTTTTTTTCTTTTTTTTTTTTTTTTGTGTGTGTGTTGTTTCGTTTTGTTTTTTGGTTTTGTTTTTTTTTTGGTTGAAAATTTTTGCTGCTTTAGTTTCTAGACCAGCTTCACGAATGCCTTAAATCAGTAAAAAGAATAACGATTTCAAAAAGATCTGAAATTGATCTGACATAAATCTCATTTATTTAACACGTTTAAGGAAATGTAGAAAAAAATGTTTAAGTTAATATAAAACGTAAAACACCTTTAAGTAAGAATCCTCGGCAATCAACGATCTGGAACCCTTAATACTATGAGTAAGTGACCATAACGTTATCACATTATCAGTCATCCAAAGTTTCATTGAGTTGCGCTTATGTTTATCAAAAGGACATCAAAAGAAACATGAAATTTAGGTAACATTACAAATCATTTTTATGAACCCTCTAGTGGTCATTTAGGGCTAGAAATCAAGGGGCTATCCGTCACAATGATTGAGACCACCTAGCGTTTAGTAGTTCATAAATCTTCTTTTTCTTAAGTTATTTATAATTGTGTTTTCGATTAAAAATTTAGAAAGTGAAAAATAATTTTCTGAAGTTATGGATACTCGCTCGAATTTGTAGGGGTCATATCAGTTTATTATTTTTAAGGTTTTGGAAACTATTTCCATATTGCCTTTAAAATATCAAAAATATCAAAATATTTTTAACTAAAATTATGAGCATATTCAGTCTACCATCCATAGAAATATTAGGTTACTTCCACAGAAATGCATCCAGAACCTGAAAGACGATAAGATCAATATTCCAAATTTTTAGGAATTGTAGAATGTTTCAAAATGATGGTAAGATATATAGACTAAAAGAAGAATAACGAAGAAAAGAGAAGAAATAAATCGAAGGACGGACCTACAGACGCGATGATTTTGGAAATATAATGTTTAAAAACCATCTGTTAGGGAGGGGACGTGTGCAATTTTTTTTTTTTTTATTTTGTCGTGGCCACGAGATAATAAGTCGGGGCCACGGCCTGCTATCTCATAGCCACGACTTAGTATATCGTGGCCAAGACATAATGAAAAAATTGCACACGTCCCCTCTATGCTCCCGTAGTTATATCCCCTATCAAAGCCTCATCTTTTTACACGACTGAGGACAATATAATAATTACCCCTTAAGACGCAGAAACACAAAAAGAGGACACAATCTATGAAGACAAATGGAATGATGTGCAAAAAGAGAGTGGATCTCTAACAAGACCAGGGTGCAACCACCACAGCAAGACGCACATGTACCATCAAGATAACAAAATTGAAATAAACATAAACCATCATATTGATATACAAATACGAAGAAACAGTTGACTAGAGATGTCTGTATACAGCTTTGATAATGTTAATACTCACATAAAAAGAATAAAAACCATACTGTACCAAAGAAAGACAATACTTTTCATCACGAAACATTGAAACAAAAAAATCAAAATCAAGGAATCGTGGTCCCCCGCTTTTAGGTGTTTGTCTTTAAAGAATTGCTTCCACCCCCCACCCCCACCCCCCCCCCCACCCCCGCCTATTCTCCCGCCTATTCTTAAGTTTTCAAAATATGTATTATGTATTATCAAAATTCTAAATATCAAAAGTTAAGATTTAACTCTAAGCAAAGGACTTTTTTTTACCAAGGGAAAGGTCTTGTGGAAAGAAATGCACATGTGAAACATGAAAGTCCTATAATTTATAGTCTAGTAGTTATGGTCGAGGTTAAAGTTTTTAAATGTGGGTCAACTTCCAAGGACAAGGACAGAGGGTCAAAATGTTCTTACCAACGGAAATGTCTTGTCACAAGGAATACACGTGTGAAATATGAAAGCCAAATCACTTACCATTCAAAAGTCATGGTCAAGCTTAAAGTTCTTTAAATGTATGTCAAACTCCAAGATCGAGGTCACACGGTCAAACATTTTGGTATCCATGGAAAGGTCTTGTCACAATGAATACATATGTGAAATATGAAATCCCAATCATTTTCCATTCAAAAGTTATGGTCAAGGTTAATGCTTCTGAAGAGTAGGTCAAACTCAAAGATCGAGGCAACAAGGTCAAAATGTTTGGTATCCATGGAAAGGTCTTGTCACAAAGAATGCACATATGAAATATGAAAGAACTATCACTTATCATTCAAAAGTTATGGACAAGGTTAAAGTTTTTGTGACCGACGGACGGTTAATGTCCCCGCGTTTTCGCGAAAGCGGGGACAAAAACACAAAATCGAAGGCTACTTCAGACTTCCACCTGTGATATCAATAGTGTCTGGTGCCATCCAGATGAACCATGCAAAGATCTCCCACTTTTCAGAGCTATCCTAGAATACATTGATGTAAGTTGTATGACTGCTTGTGTACGCCCTTATTTTACATATTTACCTATGTGGTCTTCATACAGGAAGAGGCTATTATACTTAAGAGTTGTGCGTTCTTCAAGACCACTGGGTGTACCCGGGTAAACTGGAATATAACTACAACATTTGCTACTGGCGTCCTTATATATAGATGGTACTCACCGACTTTCGTTTGTTTCGTTGGTTTATAGGTAGTCTTCTATGTTTTAGTGTTTGATGACGTCTTGGGTGTTTGGTCTTCCTTTCCCTTTGATGTCTCTATTTGTGTCTGTCCATATATTTGCAAATGGGTGTTTCAATAATTTGCTGTTTGTGCTGTTACCGAATCCTGCTGGCTTATATATCAATAAACTTTATCGTTGCATAAATTATGATGTAAAAATTCAAGTAAAAAAATTACTTCATATACTCTAGAGGAAGTTGTGAGAAGATTTTGTAAAAAGAATCCCACATATTTTAACGACTAATTTACTTCAACGATACATTTTTTAACATTTCCGATATTTCTATTGTAAAACCACCAAAAAAAAATACATTCATAAATCTACATTGTGCATGTTGGGAGGACTCGAATACCTTTGACTTAAATAAATGTGGTTTTTTTTTTTATCAAAATGAGAGCAATTTTCATCTCTTCATCACCATGACTATTAAGACCTTGTAATTGATGTAGCATAGCAACCATTACATTTTATAGAAAATTTTCATCATTTGCCAATTAGGAATGATCACTACGTAATAAATCACCCTTCTGACAGCCAATCAAAGGCGACTTTCACCTTAAATTACACACTTACTTAGATTTATATCTCACAATCAAGCTCTACCTCTGGTATGGTAATAGGTACATCAGCGTTGATAAAAATCAAATCAAGATGAATGGACTGATACCATTCTATCTGAACATCCATGAGCAGTCATGGAAGTGATTAGAAAATCGCAATAAAAATGAAGTACAAAATATTTGCATGAAAGAAAGGAGGGGATCTGCAACAACACCTAATTCCAGCACCAACAGCAACCTCCAAAAAAACACAAAGAAGACATGCACACAAAGAGACGCAGTGGCACATGGAACGTCAAATCACAGGAAAACATAGACCACAAATGACTATACATAAACCAATGTATTATACACACTGGTCATGATCCTTACTTGTCTATATGAGATATGGATCATTAGTAGTGTTCCTTCTGAACAAAGGAGGGAAATAGATTTTTGAAATCGACAAGGAAACAAAGTTCTCAAACAGGGTGTCAAACAAATACAGGAATACATACAATGTATGCCATACTGTACATACATGTATCATAATTTTACTTTGCTCATTCTCTTTTATCTGTGGAGTTGCCGTAAAAGAACAAAGCTGACTTTCATGGATATCTGAAGATGAATATAAGAAAATTTCCATGATTGTCTGAAGAGAATTACAATGAGGTATGTCGCATTATTTAAGGAAAGAAATTTCTCTTTTTGGTTTTATTGCAATTCATGGCAAAGAATGTGACGTGCGCAATTCCTTGCGTTTCGTTTTACACCGATGCGACCTTAAGAGCGGCATACTTTTATATTTCTATATCTTTTAATATGTGTATCTACATTGCACATAAAAATGACAAAATAACTTTATTTACTCATAACAAACAGATTGAATAAGATATCAAGAAGATTCGGCGCCTCACTCGCAATTCAGATTTGAATGCATTTATTCAACGAAGCACCCGATTGGCACCTCGCCACACTATGTATTGCCATGATGGAACTGTCTGTGTGATAAATATGCAAATATAAATTAAATCCATAACTGCAGAAAGAGTTCTAGGGATCTCGTGTCACAATTTAACACCCCCCCCCCCCCCATTTCGCCGTCTTTTCCTGATACAATAAATGGTTCGGAATGGCAATTGTATTTCCTTTGAAAAATAAATGTTGAGGAAAGTAATAAAAAATCTGTAAGTCTTTTCTTCAGAATAAACAATCATTTGTAAGGAAGGGATAGGAGAAGGTGGTATTTGGTAAATGTGAAACCTGACAAAGTTTATTTTTGAGAACAGTTGTTTTATTTCAATTAGAAATAGACAAAGTAACAACAAGCAGAAATATAATCGGAATCAATTTGACGGTCAGTGAAATCCGACCAACTCGCACTCTGTTTAGCGTGTATACATACTCATTTTTTCACAAGATTCAGAGCCTTGCCTCTGACATAACTGGATCATCAGAAATGAAATGAAATAATAATATAATTGACAGTCTGGGAAAGTCAACCTACCCGCACTCCGTTTTACTTGTATACTCGGATTCAGAGCCCTGCCTCTGAAATTACTAGATCCGCCTATGACAGTATACGATGTACGAATCAAAGCAAAATGTTATCAGCTTCATCAAATGATAGAGGCCTAGGTGTCATAATCATTCATTCATAAGAAAAAACATATCTCTTCATTTCCTCCACCCTCATTACTATTTTATTACTATTGATATAAAATTTATCATTTTAAATTAAGGTTGTACATCTATAAGGAGTATCAGCTGGTTTTTTGGCAGTCATTTCTACGACAAGTGCAAATGATTTGTGTAAAATTAATGTGACTTCGTCAATGTAAAGTCGACCTCCATTTTAAAGCCTAAAAGTTTTTTTTTGGATATTTTATCATAAAAACACTGCTAAATCGTACAATTAAATTGAATTCTGCTATCATAACATGACGGATTGCAGATGTATACATATTTATTCAGTTTGATGCGTCAAAACATCTATTCATTTTGTTTGTTTGTTTGTTTGTTTGTTTGTTTGTTTGTTTTTTGTTGTTTTTATTTTTTTTTTTTTTTTGGTAAAGATGAATCTACCAATCTATACCTTTCACAAATGAAATTAAAATAGAAAACAAAATGTATCTCGATATTTCTAAAAAGCGCCAAAAAGGAACGGGAATAATTGAAATATACCAAATAACTTATAAACATTTTTGTTTTGTTTTTTGTAACCTGGTTTTGCTCAAGTTAAATAGCAAACTTAATTGCAAACCTAGATAATATTTATCTGTATAAATAAGAAAATGTATATGACACACTCGATCTACGCGTTTCACGAATGTGTGGCTTATTTCTGTTGTTGTTGTTGTTTTTTTTTTGGGGGGGGGGGGGGTTGGTTTTTTTTTCTTTTCTGTTAATTTCTTTTTTCAGTTAAAAGTATATTTCATTCATATAACTAAGAACTTACATTTGAATCGATATACAAGGTATTTACTTGATATACATAAAGGGGATAAAATTGGTAGGATGTGACAAATATGGATAATGACAGTATCCCTATATACAGCACCAAATCGATAATTCAGAAATTCATAAACCGAAGGCATTCAAAACCATGATAAAACAGGAACCAAAGCAAACAAACAAAAACCTCCACCATATGAAAAGAAGCGAACTCCCGAAAGGAGTCAGACCAGGTGCCCAGGAAGAGTAAGCATCTCCTACTTGCATGCAACACTCATCGCTTTAATTCGGTAGAATTGTGTGTTAAACAAGCTGTCTAACATTCATTGATCCATTGATTTAGTTATTTCATTCGACTTTTGGTATTCTGAGCATTTCATTTCTCTAAGAACGTCCTGTGCTTACAAAAAAGGTAACCAAACTATAGCAACATTCCGCCAAAGATCGACTAAGGAAAAATGGATTACAGCGACCATTGATTATCATGCAGTTGGTTTTGAGTGCTCGTGTGTTATTAATTTCAACACTTAATGACAACATCTAAATTCTTTAGGCAGATTTTGATAAACTGCAATATTAAAGAAGACTGAATAATTTACATCTTCTACAGAAGCTGATTAGTGAATGAGATTCTTTTTTACTTAATGTTCGGAGAAAGGATAATTTGGGCAGAATATCTTCTTTTAGCAAGGATCGAGGCGTTTGGACAAAGAACATAATGTTTGTAAAACAAATTCCAAAATAAAAAATGTCAAATATGACTAGGCCAAGGCTATTACAAGAAAAATTATATCCTGTTTGATTTGGAAAAATTAAAGAAATCTACATATGGACAAGGAAAGATAACTCAAACTATGTAGTAGTATCAAACAGATAATAGTAATTTTTTGTATATCTTTTGCTCATGTAATCATCTACCATATTTGTTCAAACATAGATATGGTTTTTCCCTAAAAATTGATAAATAGAATAAATACTACTTTTCATTTACAATAAAAGAAAAGTCATACATTTTCAAAAGCACAATTTTGTCAACAATAAATGCCAGAAAACGGCTTCTCGTGTCTTCTTTCAATGACTTGATAATCATGTTGAAGTGTTAAACGTCTTCAAATTCAATAGTATAATTTCAGTACAGACGGAAAATAGCATTGACCAGACATGCACGTTTAGTGTACATGTACTTAACCTACTAGAAGTAGACGTTTTCTTTGAATGAGGTACAATTCTATGGATCATTTTCATCTTGTTTCCCAAGATCAAAAACACAGGTAACACTTTCATTAATACCTGTCATCGTTCTAAATTGTCAATATTGAAATATATGTTCTATTGTACCAATTTAGTTGTAGTAGACACGTGTTTCGGATATTTCATGGCAACATAACCCACTCCTCTTCCACGCATTCTATCCAAGTTTCCGCAGAAAGTGATGTCTTCTCAAGCATACGCGTCATGACATACAGAGCAATACACAAAGCCTTCTTGACTTACTGACGGACCCACTCTAAAATAATAATGATGCCTTAATTCTCAAATATATTGTCTGAGGGCACATGTTACCAAGTTCTATCAATTTCGGTTGGTCGTTTCTTCAAACGCCTTCGATAATTTCTGCTTGATTTTATTTTTCAAATTTCTGAAACCTAGGTCCTATAGCATCATATCGCAGCCTTCCTGCTACGTCTTTCGGTATGTAGGACATCATTTTAAAAAGTTTTGGTCATATTTCATTGTTTAGATTGAGGATCACTGACGAGGGTTAAATACCCGAAACGTGCATGTCTGGCCATGCTGTAAATTTTCTGCTCTTAAATGATGCTAATTAATTTGAAGATGTTTAACATTTGTACCACTTGGTGAGTGTCACTGCTGGTGGATCAGGAGTCCCCGAGGGCATATGTAGCCAAGTTCGATCAATTTCGGTTGGTCGTTTCTTCAAACCCCTAAGAAAATTTCTGCTTACATTATTTTTTCAAATTTCTGAAATCTGGGTCCTGTAGCATCATATCGCAGCCTTCCTGCTACATCTTTCGGTATGTTTAGGATATAATTTCCACAGATTTTGGTAATATTTAATTGTTTACATTGAGGATCACTGACGAGGGTTAAATACCCGAAACGTGCATGTCTGGTCCATGCTGTAAATTTATCTGCTCTTAAATGATGCTAATTAATTTGAAGACGTCTAACAATTGTTCCATCTAAACAAAGGAGGAAAATAGTTTTAATCGACAAAGATACAAATATTGCTCCATGGTTCTAAAACAGGGTGTCAAACAAATACAGGAATACATACAATGTATGCCATACTTTACATATCATTTTACTATGCGCATTTCGACAAATCGTTTATCTGTGGAGTTGCCGTAAAAAAGCAAATGTTTAACGTCTTCAAATTCATTAGCACCATTTTAGAGCATATAGATTTACATCATGGACCAGCCATGCGCGTTTCGGGTATTTAACCATCGTCAGTGATCCTCAATCTAAACAATGTAGTGTGGCTAAAATCTGTAAAAATTATGTCCTAAATTATAACACCGGAGGACGTAGCAAGATGGCTGGGATATGATGCTACAGGACCCAGGTTTTAGAAATTTGAGACAATTTTTTAAACAGAAATGTTCAAATGCGTTTGGAGAAACGACCAAGCGAAATTGATCGAACTTGGCTACATGTGTCCTGGTCCACCAACAGTGACAATCACCAAGTGATACAAATGTTTAACGTCTTCAAATTCATAAGCATCATTTTAGAGTAGATAAATTTACAGCATGGACCAAACATGCACGTTTCGGGTATTTAAGCCTCGTCAGTGATCCTCAATCTAAACAATGTAGTGTGGCCAAAATCTTTGGAAATTATGTCCTAGTTATAGCGAAAGACCTAGCAATACTTTCATGAGAGCTGACTTTCATGAATGTCTGAAGATGAATATTAGAATATTACCATGTTTGTCTGAAGAGAATTACCATGAGGTATGTCGCATTATTTAAGGAAAGAAATTTCTCTTTTGGCTTTATTGCAATTCACGGCAAAGAATTCCTTGCGTTCCGTTTTACACCGATGCAACCTTAAGAACGACATATCTTTTTATATGTGTACATGTATCTACAACGCACATAAAAATAACAAAATAACTTTATTTACTCATAACAAACATATTGTATAAGATATCAAGAAGATTCGGCGCCTAACTCGCAATTCAGATTTGAATGCATTTGTTCAACGAAGCATCCAATTGGCACCTCGTCACACTATGTATTGCCATGATGGAACTATCTGTGTGATAAATATGCAAAAATTAAATTCATAAATGCAGAAAGAGTTCTAATGATCTCGTGTCACAATCTAACACCCCCCTTTTCGCCGCCTTTTCCTAATACAATAAATGGTTCGGAATGTCAATTGTGTTTCCTTTGAAAATGTTGAGGAAAGTAATATACACAAGCATTTGCGAGCAAGGGATTGGTGAAGGTGGTATTTGGTAAATATGAAAACATAACAAAATTTATTTTTGAGAACAGTTGATTTATTTTAATTAGAAATACTATTAGACAAAATAACAACAATCAGAATCATAAATGAAATCATAATCAATTTGACGGTCAGGGAAATTTGACCCACTCGCACTCTATTTATCCTGTATACATACTCATTTTTTCACAAGATTCAGAGCCTTGCCTCTGAAATTACTGGATCTGCCTATGAAAGAATCAGAAATGAAATGAAATCAAAATATAATTGACGGTCTGGGGAAGTCACCCTACCCGCACCCCGTCTTACGTGTATACTCAGATTCAGAGCACTGCTTCTGAAATTACTGGATCTGCCTATGACAGTGTGCGATGTTCGAATCAAAGCAATATGTTATCAGCTTCATCATACGATAGAGGCCTAGGTGTCATAATCATTCATTCATAAGAAAAAAAAACATATCTCTTCATTTCCTCCACCCTCATTTCTATTTTATTACTTTTGATATTTATCATTTTAAATTAAGGTTTTACATTTATAAGGAATATCAGCTGATTTTGGGTAGTCGTTTTTGCGACAAGTGAAAATGGTGTGTGTAAAATTAATGTGATTTCGTCAATGTTAAGTCGACCTCCATTTTAAAGCTTAAAAATTGCTTTTTATATTCTATAACAAAAAAACACAGCTAAAACGTAGAATTCAATTGAATTCTGCTATCATAAAATTGATGGATTGCAGATGTATACACGTTTGTTCAGTTTGATCTGTCAAAACATGTATTCAGTTTTTTTTTTTTTTTTTTTTTTTTTTTTTTTTGGTAAAGATGAAATCTACAAATCTATACCTTTTACAAATGAAAATAAAATAGAAAACAAAATTATCTCGATGTTTAAAACAAAGCGCCAAAAGGAACGGAAAAATTGAAATATACCAAATAACTTATAAACATTTTTGTTTGTTTGTTTGTTTTGTAACTTATTTTGCTAAAGTTTGAAGATAGCATACTTTCTTGCAAACCTAGATAATATCTATCTGACATGTATAAATAAGCAAATATGGCACACTCGCTCTACGCGTTTCACGAATGTATGGCTAATTTCTGTTTTGTTTGAGTTTTTTTTCAGTTGAAAGTATATTGCACTCGTATAACTGAGAACTTACCTTTGAATTGATATACAAATGAGTTAAAGAAGATCCTGTCTATAATCTCAACAGCACTTATAATAGAGCACACAAGTGAGCATCGACGGACCCCTAGCAAGCTAGAGGTGGGATCAGGTACCCGGGAGGAGTAAGCATCCTTTGTTGGTTAGCCGCACCCGCCGTCGATGTTCACACAATGAAACAATATATGAAATACATGTATGCTGAATGCAGGTATGCAGTTACTTGCTATGCATTGCTATAGAGGGGATAAAATGTGCAGGGTGCGCTAAACAAGCTGTCTTATGGTATTCGGAGCAAATTATTTCGCTTAGAACGTCCTTTGCTTATAAAAAAGGAAACCAAACTATAGCAACACTCCGCCAAAGATCGACTGAGGTAACATGGATTACAGCGACCATTAATATCATCATGCTGTTGGTTTTGAGTAAATGTGTGTTATTAATTTCATTACTAAGGCACGGTCCATTTGATATTCTGGGGGGGGGGGGCTTGGGTTTTTTTTTCGAAAAAAATAATTTTGCTCTGAATTTTGATGAAAAAAATAAATTTGCTTATGGTGTGACAGAAAAAAAATAATCTTGCTCTTACAAATAATCTGAATTTGAAGAATTACCATAAAATTTTGCTAAAATTCTTGAAATTTTTCCGGCTCGCTTCGCTCGCCGCAGTTTTTAGTCTATCAAAAAAATTTTTGCTCGCTTCGCTCGCTATCAATCGTTAATTGCTAATGTAAAAGTTCATATATTTGAAAGATATGAAAGTGTTAATAATACTTATGTATAACTATTAATACATGTTGCATGTATCCCATAGAGTCTCATGAGATTTATGTTCTTGTAAGCTTAATTGAATGGAGAACTTCAGTTATTCACCATTTTACAATTCTGCATTTTAAAATTTGTCTAGAAGACCTTCCCCAAAGACCCTCTTATATTCATGTACCTTATATAAAATTTGTTTATTTAGAGTTGTATTTTAGAAATCTTTTATCTCTCTATTTATAATTGAATTGAATACTTGCATAGAAATAAAGTATATATTAATATTAAGAGTTTTGAGTAAAAGTATGAATAATATCTATTGATAAAAATCAAACATTCTTAATATATATGCACATCACTTTGTTAAAAAAAATTTCCTTGCTCCGACTTTGCACGAAAAAAATAATTTTGCCCCGGTCCGAGGCGAAAAAAATAATCTTGCTCCGACAAAAAACCCAAGCCCCCCCCCCCCCTAAATGGACCGTGCCTAAATGACAACACCCCCATGCTTTATGCAGATCTTAGCAAACTACAGTTTTAAAGAAGACTGAATAATTTACATTCTACTACAGAAGTTGATTAGTGAATGAGATTCCTCAAAAATTATACATTTAACAAGGATCGAAGCGTTTGGACAAAGAACATAATGTTTGTAAAACAAATACCAAAATCAAAAATGTCCCAATGTGACTAGGCCAAGGCCTTTACCTGTCTAATTTGGAAAAATTAAAGAAATCTGCACAAAGACATATGGACATGGACATGGACAAAGAAAGATAACTCAAACTATGTATTAGCATCAAACAGATACTAGTAATTTTTGTTTATCTTTTGCTCATGCAATCAGCTACCATATTTGCTTGCAGTTGTATGTTCAAGCGTAGACATGGTTTTTACCAAAAATGAATAAATAGAATAAAGACTACTTTTCATGTCAAGTCATACATTAAGCACAATTTTCTCAAAAATTAATGCCAGAAAATAATGGCTTCACGTGTCTTATTCCAATAACTTGATAAACATGTTAAAGCTTTCGGTGATCGCACATTGGAGATTATTAGTTGACGCTTTCTCTAAACAAAGTACAATTTTATGGGTCTTTTTCATCTCTTGTTCCATGATCCAAAACCCATGAAATAGTTTCATTAGTACCTGTCATATTTCGAAAGTCACTTTCAAGGGAACATAACCCATTCCTACTCAACGCATTCTAGCCGAGTTTCTTTTAAAAAAGTTTCTTAAATAAAGTGTTGTCTTCTCAGGCATACGCGTCATGAAATATAGAGCAATATATAAAGCCTATATAACGCTAGGAGAGGGCATTATATAATGTTGTGAAAACTTTTGCCCAATCCTTTTTCTGCTATTTGAAATAAAATATGATTAAACTAAATAAAGCCTTCTTTATGACGGACCCACTCTGAAATAATATGCATTTCCATATATTGTAATTTACACCACACATAAAAATGTCAAAATAAGTTGATTTACTAATGTACCAGGGCTCGTTGTCATCAATAGAAGAAAGACGATCCTGATTGGGTTCGTTTGAATTTAATGATGATATGCATATATATAGACCCTACAATAACATAACAAAACATAAATACAAATACAAATGTTCGTTCATACACAGTTCAATAAATAGAATATATAATATTCTCAATATTCGTGTAATTGATTGGTAATGTAATTGAAAAATACCAAAAAATGATTACAAGTTATAGATAAAATAAATGTGTATTATTTATATGTACCTGTTTATGGAACAGGGCCTTTTCCCAATTTATCGGGCATGGTGCCCGTTTTACAGCACGTCTGACCAGGGGATATATTTTACTAAAAGAAATAATATAATCGGCAATGTATCTAATGCCAAATACTCTAATAATACATTATTTATTCACAAGTATCGAAATTAAACGATAAAGTTTACGTCCAGAGTTAATTCGTTAAGTTCTCAAAAATACTTTTAAAATCTCCAAAAATACAGAAAATGTTCCGAAAACATAAAATGTAATTCAGAATTCAAAGTTTATCAATTCAGTTCAAAATTATTTCTAAAATATAAAAACTTACATTTTGTGCAGAAATGGTCATACGGCGATACACCTGTATAAGGTACGTACGAGTAGGGTATAGTCGATAGAAGGGGTGGTCAACTTAAATACTAGCTCGTGCGGCGGGAATGTGTATCGCCTGAGCGAAATGACCAATCACTGACCATTAAAATTGTAGTTGAACCAATGAAATTTAACTAAGTGGAGGAACCAGGTAAAATACGGTGTTCAGTAAAGTATCTAGAGAACCTGCTGTATTACATTTAAAGAGCCACTGTATGACTCGCGCGGGGACGGCGCAAATATGAACGCAAAGCGACCGCAAATACTAATTTGTTAGTAAGAGAATGAAAACGGTTAGTAAGTAATTCAGGAAGTATTAAATAAAGAAACTTATTTAATTAATGAACGTTAAATATAAAAACTATGTAGAAAACCACACTATCACATTCTCCCCCCGCTTCAGAAATGACTTCCATGTCATTCCCAAATGGAAAATAGTGAAGAAATTCTACCGTATAAAACAGGGATGAAAAGTTTCTGAGTGTTTACCACTTTTCCAAATCCAAATAAAAACGAACCAACTCAGAAAGAATCAATCCTGAGAGAACACAAATAAACAATTATGTACAACAAAAACTCATATCAGTATTCAGCTCATGAAGATTTGTCTGTCAGAATATTAATAAAAGCTTTGGAAATAGAAGGGTCGGTCATTAGATTCTCTGAAACCAATGACTTTAGGTAATCGGCCCTGCTTTTCCAATCAGCATTTGAAACTACGACATTTGATATTTGATATTCTCCTGTAGTCATCTTCTTTGGTTTAGATCTTACTCTTTCAGATCTTCTAGTCTGAGGATTTACATCTTGGGAATTGACCTCTTGTGGATGGATAACTTGAGTGACCTCGTGTGGATTGGTAACTCGAGTGACCTCTTGTGGATGGGTAACCTGAGTGACCTCTTGACTAGAGCTATACCGAGAAGTATCCGTAACTGTTGGTGCATTTGATAAATCTGATGATTGAACAGATTCATAGGAAGTTGTACTAGTATCCGAAACGCGAGATCTCGTGCTATCATTTGTATGACTAAGCTCAGTTTCTGCAGACATGCTAGACTCAGATCTAACACGTGTAACTGGCTTCTGTAACAATACTACATCATCATTTTCAGAATCTGAATCCAAAATTGTTGCTGTTTCTGAAACAGGTTTTGAATCAGAACTGACTACATTCGTTTCAGTATTTGTCAAAACAGACTTTCTCGGTATAGGTTTAGACTTTGACCTTTCGTTTGACCTTTTCAACTCTGTTTCATCAAGTTTCAACCTTGACCTTTCAACATCTTTACTGTCATCTTCGCCAATAGGCAGAAGAAGGTTTCTATGTAAAGTTCGAACTTTCCCTTCTCCGTTTTGTTTCTTGACCTTGAAAACAGGGATGTCAAAGTTTGGTTTTTCAATAACAATGTAGACATCTTCTTCCCATTTATTTGCTATTTTATGTCTACCATCGAAAGCTACAATCTTGACTAGAACTCTGTCACCAACATTTACAGTGACAGCACGAACTTTACTGTCATACTTTTCTTTCTGTTTTGATTGCGAGTTTTTCGAATTTCGCATCGCTAAATCAAAAGATGATCTAAGAGTTTTTCGCAAATTTTCCATGTATTTCGTTGATGAAATTTTATTTACCTCAGTTTCACGGATACCAAATGCGAAATCGACAGGCAGTTTTGGTTCTCGACCAAACATGAGAGCAAAAGGGGAAATCCCAGTAGTAGAGTGACGGGTGCAATTGTACGCATGTACAAGAGGGCCTATGTACGTTTTCCAATCCTTCTTTTGTTCAATTTCCAAAGTTCCAAGCATGTCCATGAGAGTTCTATTAAATCTCTCACATTGACCATTACCCATCGGGTGGTAGGGTGTAGTTTTCGATTTTCGGATGTTTAGAATTTTACAAAGTTCCTGAATAATGTGACTCTGAAAATTTGCTCCTTGATCTGAGTGAATAGTTTGAGGAATTCCATAATGAAGAACGAAATTTTTGAAAAATGCATCTGCTGTAGTTTTTGCGGTCATGTTTTTCGTAGGAATTGCCATTGCATATTTCGTGAAATGATCAGTTATGATCAAAACATACTCATATCCTCCTTTGACTTTTCTAGTGACAGAAAGTCGAGACACACAAGCTCTAATGGCTGTGATGTTGTAATGTTGACGAGAGGTGCTCGCACATTTGTAGGAGTTTTTCGTCTCGTACATCTTTCGCACTTTGAAATCCAGCTTTCAATATCACGACACATTCCAGGCCAAAAGAATCTATCGCGGACCAAAGAAATAGTTCTATCGCGACCTTGATGACCAAAATTATTGTGAAGAAGGTGAAGGATTTCTGGAACTATCACCTGGGGTACTACTACTTGAAAAGTTTCATCAGTTTTTCTATGGAGTACACCATGACGAACTACAAGTTTGTCAAAATTTTGAAGTAGTACTGTATTGTATGAAGAAGGTGATAATTGGTCCTTTCTAGGTCTTATGCCACTGGCAACAAAGTCTAACCACAGAGACAGATCTGGGTCTTTTTGCTGTGCATTTTTGATATTCACTGAAGGTATATCAGATATTTGATCTTCAGTTCCATCTACCACAGTTTCAGATATAGGCAAACATTCAATGTAAGGTGTTTTGTCTACAACCATTGTTTGACAAATTGCATCTATAGATTCTTTGGGAATCTTGATACTAGTTTGGTTTTTCAAGATGCCTGGTAACCTTGATAATCCATCTGCATCAGCATTATTTTTGCCAGGGCGGTATTGTAGGTCAAAGTTAAAGGCAGCAAGGGCCGCAACCCATCGGTGACCTGTAGCATCAAGCTGTGCTGTTGATAAGATATATGTCAAGGGATTATTGTCAGTAAGAACAGTAAATTACTGACCGTACAAATAATCTTTGAATTTCTCTGTTACTGCCCATTTGAGTGCAAGAAACTCTAACTTGTGAGCAGGATAGTTTTGCTCAGATTTAGACAGACCTCGGCTCGCATAAGATATGACTCTCTTATGGCCATCTTTTTCCTGATACAAGGCAGCACCAAGACCTTGACCTGAAGCATCAGTATGTAATTCAAATTCATGAGTGTAATCGGGGTATGCCAAAATGGGTGGAGAAGTCAACTGAGTTTTTAACTCGAGAAATGCTTTCTCTTGAGTTTCTCCCCACTCAAACGTCTGCTTTGTAGAAGCTTTAGTCTTTCGCTTAGACTTTGTAGGTGTAGGCAAGAGATTAGTGAGCGGTTTGGCAATTTTTGCGAAGTCTTTCACAAAACGTCGATAATAACCGACAAAACCGAGAAATTGTCGAACTTCCTCTTTAGATGTTGGTCTAGGCCAATTTTTGACCTTGTCTACTTTATCATCATCGGCTTCTATGCCTTTCTCAGAGACAATGTGACCTACATATTTGATTCTCTTCATTAGAAGAAAACATTTCTTCGGTGTAAGTTTGAGTCCTGATTCTCTCAGTTTCGTGAAAACCTGTCTCATTCTGTCAAGGTGTTCATCAAGAGTTCTACTAAAAATGATAAGGTCATCAAGATAAATATAGCAAATGTTCAAATGTAAATCACCAAGACATTCCTCCATAAGACGTTGGTACGTCGCAGGAGCGTTTGTAAGGCCGAAAGGCATTCTATTGTATTCATAGAAGCCCAGTGAACCGACAGTAAAGGCTGTTCGCGGTTTGTGTTCTTCAAAAATTTCAACCTGGTGATAACCTGACTTCATATCCAAAACTGAGAAATATTTGTTTCCGGCAAGTGATTCTAATATATCCTCGATTCTAGGAAGTGAGTAATTGTCCTTAATAGTTCTAGCATTAAGTTGACGGAAATCTATGCAGAGTCTGAGTTGACCATTTTTCTTTTTCGCAAGTACAACATTTGATGAGAATGGAGAATGAGATTTTCGTATGATACCAGCCTCAAGTAGCTGTTGAATATGATCTCTGACCTGATCAATCATAGCGGGTGGTACTCTTCGATATCTCTGTTTGAATGGTTTTTCATCGCTAAGTTCAATTCTGTGTTGAACTCGATCATTGTGACCTATGTCTTTCTCACCTTTCGAGAAAACATCATCAAAATCATCCAAGACCTTGTGAACCTTGTCAAGATCATCACTAGAAAGTTCATTTTCAGGCATATTTATCTCGGATTTCACACAGAGTGAATGACATTCCTCTTGTAATTGACAACTTTGAACTGTCGCTGGTTGAAGTTCACATAAAAGTTCTTTTGGGTCAATACTGAATGTTCTTGTACTTACATTGCTGATAAGAATGGGAATCGTGCAAGTTTGATTGTGATCATAGGTGACTAGTACAGAAGATATGTCTATGTCATCAGGGATATGTGACCTTGGTGTAGGATGCGTTACAGCACATGTAGGATTGTACGGTATTTTTCTCTGTAAATACCCTTGAATCACAGCTTCTGAGTTTGGTTTTACTGTGATGCGTTTGCATTCAGCAGATTTGACATAAGCTAACACATTATGGTTGTGAGCGAGTTCTTTTTCACGCAAAGTAATACACCTAAATGCTAAATACACTGGTGTTGTGAGCTGAGCATTTTGCAGAAATTTAACACCATAAGTGTTTTTCGTCATCTCTAAGAGAATATCAAGGACGTTTGTACCAATAAGCAAAGGAACATCCGCATGATAACGTCTAGAAGGAACTACCAAAAACAAAGCTTCAATCATTTGGTCACTCAATGCATGATCATTCACTCTAAGTGATGCTGTTATGTAACCATGATATGGCAAACTTTCACCGTCTGCACACTCAATGTGTAACAGTTCTGAGATAGGGCTAAGCGGAATTTCAGAAAGGAATTTGTCGTAGAAATCTTTGCTTACAGTCGATACAGAAGAGCCTGTGTCGAGTAAAGCTTTGGCTTCTTCATTATTGAGCCAAACATTGACCTCATTTGAACTTCCTACCAAGTTTGCTTTCCTGTTAGATCTGAAACCTTTATTCATTTCATGAACATACTCTCTAGGCATGTCATCGACAAAATGATACCTTGAATGATCAAGTCGTACTGTACAATCTCGCATTATATGCCCTTTTTGTCTACATCTATAGCAAATTCGTTCGCTATCACAAGTTTCATTTTGTTCGGAACTATCATTAAAAGTAAGGTCTCCCAACTGTCCCTCGTCAGAGACCCTTATTGGTTTAAATGACCTCTCATGCCTCCTCTAAGGCCTTGACCTCTGAAATTTCTAAAACCTCTGTTTGAACCTCTTAATGGATAAGTCTGACCTTCATGACCTCGATTTGCGAAACCTTGATTAGGTCCATTCGAACCACTATAGTTCGTACGTCCATAACCTCTGAAGTTATTCATACCACGTGAGCTATTCTGGCCTCTTGAGGCTTGTTTCAAAGAAGTAAGCTCTGATTCAAAATTGTCGACCTTTGTAGACAAACGATCTAATTTCTTCACGATATCATCAAGTGTAGAGGCAGAGTGCATATGTGTCGCTTGCACTTTATTTGTATGACCAGTAGGTTTAGTTGAAGGTGCACTATAAGTTTGGTTACTTGTGGTCATTTCTAACTCAACTGACCTGACTTCTTTTCGAAATCTATCAAAGTCCTTAATCGTATCGTATTTGTAACGTACGGCATTTTGTAACATTGGTTCTCGTAAACCAGAAAAGAATTTCGAACATAGCATTTCGTTTCTCGCACTACCGCTGATTTTGTTTCGTTCGAATGGGATTTGGAGTACATTTTCGAGGCGCATACCGAATTCAGCCAATGATTCGTTAGGTTCTTGTTTCATTTTGTAAAATGTCTCCATAAGTGACTCGTGAGCACTTACATTCCCATAAACACCTTCAAGTTTCTCGAGTATGTTATTCGGAGAGGCGTGTGGTGGTAAAGTTATTAAAAGCGACCTTGCTTTTCCTCGCAATGAGTTGCGTATTGCTTGTAAAATAACTGGCTCTGGGTAATTTGCTTCCCGTATTATACATTTGACCTCGTAACGCCATACATCAAACTTGACCTCGCCACTTTTATCTTCACCTGAAAATGGTGGAATTTTAGGCAAATGTACAGTAGCTACGCTTTGCTGAATTGAACTTGTGTTCATAGAAGTTTGAGGTAGCAATGTACTTAATGCAGGTTTCGGAAATTCAAATTTCACATCCGTAACACGTGACCTTGTGCCTGTCTGTACGGAAGGAGTACTTGTGTCGACGTGTAATAAATCATACTCAACACTCGTCACAACTTTGTAGTCGGTACGACTATTGATGTACTTAATCATCTTGTCAAGTTCTTCTTGACTCAAGTCTGGTTTAGTTTGACTTTTAGTTTCAGTCGGACTTTGACCTTTACCTTGATCGGTACCCACAGCGCCAGATGCCTGTGCATTTTCCGGCTTTTGGTCCATTGTGTCAGTACCAGTACTCATGACTAATACTAAAACAAGTAACCAGCAATACAAATGAAATCGAACTCGATGTCGAAATCGAAAGTGAAATCGAAGTGCACTTCGCATATATTCTGACAAATATGTAAAAACGCAAAATCACTTAAAAACTAAGACCTTAACTAAGCACGTACCTATACAAAATATGAAGAACTGTATAACTGTCTTCTGAGTCTTTCAAACAACTGAAAAGGGCAGCAACCACCTAAGCTCTAGCTGTGAATGAAGAATTGTTAGTAAAACATGCTAAGATAGACTTCAGCGCTAGCAAGTTGCTTTAAATTAAAGTAAAATAAACAAAATCGATCACGATGTCAGATAAGACGCTTTTTGAATGACGATCAAGACAAGTGATCCCCAACTTCTAAGTATATGTGAACGAACACCACAAAAATAACTACACTGGACAAAAGACCTGTGAAGAAAAGTCAAAAATGTCAAGGACGTTACATGTCAAGGACAAAAAAATAATCGGAGATGTAGAAAAAAAATTGAAAAATATTGAACCCACAAAAATGAGAAATAAACAGTATTATATACACATGTAGACCCTTTTCTATGAAGTTACATTTTAAGCAAGATCAAAATGTAATATATATGATAAATTCAAATAGATATTGTGTAAAGAAATGATATACCAAAATTATGTAGCAGCAAAATATACAGAAGTTACAATGAATATATAATCACACGGATCGACGCGCACCGGTTATGTTGATAAGATGACTGCTTACTTTACGGATCACTGATTTTTGAAACGGACACTAATCTAGAAGGTGATGCGCGCACAGGTATGGTATACAGGTAGACGGTGAATACATCTCATGCGACGGAATGGAAATTTAGCTGGTCAGAAGTCAACTGCATATCTGTCGAACGTGCAACCAACGTGGACGCCAAAAATGTACCAGGGCTCGTTGTCATCAATAGAAGAAAGACGATCCTGATTGGGTTCGTTTGAATTTATTGATGATATGCATATATATAGACCCTACAATAACATAACAAAACATAAATACAAATACAAATGTTCGTTCATACACAGTTCAATAAATAGAATATATAATATTCTCAATATTCGTGTAATTGATTGGTAATGTAATTGAAAAATACCAAAAAATGATTACAAGTTATAGATAAAATAAATGTGTATTATTTATATGTACCTGTTTATGGAACAGGGCCTTTTCCCAATTTATCGGGCATGGTGCCCGTTTTACAGCACGTCTGACCAGGGGATATATTTTACTAAAAGAAATAATATAATCGGCAATGTATCTAAGGCCAAATACTCTAATAATACATTATTTATTCACAAGTATCGAAATTAAACGATAAAGTTTACGTCCAGAGTTAATTCGTTAAGTTCTCAAAAATACTTTTAAAATCTCCAAAAATACAGAAAATGTTCCGAAAACATAAAATGTAATTCAGAATTCAAAATTTATCAATTCAGTTCAAAATTATTTCTAAAATATAAAAACTTACATTTTGTGCAGAAATGGTCATACGGCGATACACCTGTATAAGGTACGTACGAGTAGGGTATAGTCGATAGAAGGGGTGGTCAACTTAAATACTAGCTCGTGCGGCGGGAATGTGTATCGCCTGAGCGAAATGACCAATCACTGACCATTAAAATTGTAGTTGAACCAATGAAATTTAACTAAGTGGAGGAACCAGGTAAAATACGGTGTTCAGTAAAGTATCTAGAGAACCTGCTGTATTACATTTAAAGAGCCACTGTATGACTCGCGCGGGGACGGCGCAAATATGAACGCAAAGCGACCGCAAATACTAATTTGTTAGTAAGAGAATGAAAACGGTTAGTAAGTAATTCAGGAAGTATTAAATAAAGAAACTTATTTAATTAATGAACGTTAAATATAAAAACTATGTAGAAAACCACACTATCACACTAATATCAAACAGATTGCATTAGATATCAACTAGATTCGGCGCCTCGCTTTCAATTCCGATTTCAATGCATTAACATGTATTCAACAAAGCACCCGACTGGCACCTCGCAACACTATGTATTGCAATGGTGGAACAGTCTGTTGATATAGATATGCAATATAAATTTGAGTTATGCAAATACAAAATTATAAATGCAAAAATACATTATCATACTTAGAAGGGAATCTTGGGATTCCGTTTCACAACGCCGCCTTTTCCCGATACAATAAACAGTTCGTAATGCGAATTGTGTTTCTTTTGAAAATGTTGCGAAAAGTGATAAAACATATGTAAGAAGTCATTTATCCAGAATAAAACAATCATTTGTGAGCAAGAAAAGGGACAAATCTCATGCATGACCACCCTGCACTGACCCAGCGAAACAAACCCACAAGAAAGTGACACATAAATGACATCAGACGAAACTACAAATCGCAAAACAACAATATTCACTAGCACATCATACAAAACTATTGAAACATACGTACAGAAACAACAAACATTAGTGACAACACATAAAAGGAAGCAAGGGATGGGGGAAGGTGGTATTTGGTAAACATGAAAACATAAATTTTGTTTTGAGATAAGTTTTTTTTTTTATTTCAATTAGAAATAAACAAAAAAAAAGAACAATCAGAATCAGAAATGAATTGAAATTAAAAGAATATGAATATAATTGACAGCCGGAGACATTCACCCAACCCGCGCTCTATTTTTCGTGTATAACTGCCTCTGAAATTACTGGATCTGCCTATGACAGTGTATGATATACGATTCAAAGCCTAGTTATCAGCTTCATCATACGATAAAGGCCTAGGTGTCATAATCATTCATTCATAAGAAAAAACATATCTCTTCATTTTCTCCATCCTCATTTCTATTTTATTACTTTTGATATTTATCATTTGAAATTAAGGTTGTACATCTATAAGAAATATCAGCTGATTTTCGGTAGTCGTTTTTACGACAAGTTCAAAGATTTGTGTGAATGTTAATTTCGTCAATGTTAAGTCGACCTCCATATTAAAGCTAAGATTTGTTCTAGATACTTTATCATAAAAACACAGCTAAAATGTACAATTAGATTGAATTCTGCTATCATAAAATGATGGACTGCAGATGTATAGTATTACACGTTCATTCAGTTTGATGTGTCAACCTTTGAATCGATGTACAAGATGTTAAAAGTCTTCAAATTCAATAGCATCATTTACAAAACTAATAAATTTGCAGCATGGACCAGACATGCACGTTTCGGGTACTTAAGGTCAGGGTGGTGACTTTTAATAGAAATGAGGTAGAAGAAAGATGGATAGATTCATATGTACAGGAACATCTCCTCGAACTATTCAGACCAAAAATTCTAAATTTGCCCGTCTCGTTTTTTGGCTATAAACGTCCATTTTTGGCCTATTTTAACGCTTTTGTCATTTTGGTGAATACCACACTTTACATACCTCGGAAATGCATGAAATTTCAAAAATTCGTATATATCCATATTTTTCAAGATTCTTATAACTTGTGGATGAATTAAAGGCTATTTTGATAAATTCGGATGAAATAATCAGTTCTAAGGAGAGCATTTTCTCATAAAAACTATGTTGCTGGTCGAACATATCTGAAGAATGTGTAGGTATATATATTTGAAAACAAAATCATCAGTTTTACATCTATAATTATGTTGGATGCATGTGCTCCAACACAACAGCATGTACTGTGAGAAATTTTATACAAAGTTCAACACCTCATTTTCAACAACCAAGGTATGAATGACAGGTTTCACAGTAAATATTTCAGTGGACATAGCTTTCCTTGCATGATATTTGGCGATTACAATCCCCGTTTAGTCTTGTTGCTGCTTCTGACCAGTTCACGGAAAGCAAAAGTAGATCAAGTTTCACTTTCCTTTTCATCGGAGGTCTGAAAGATGGGGGAAATTGCACGTAAATCGGAGCGATAAGTGAATGTACGCTCCTTTCTTACTTTCTGGCCTTCTTAAATAAAATTTCTAAGCTATTTCCAACATTTTCTGGTCACTATTTGGCTTAGGTTTACTTGGATAAATAACGTCTGAACCGAATCGAAATCTGCAATTCTACGTCGATGCATCGAACCGATAGTGCTAATTTCGAAGCACCGAAATTTTCGGTGCACCGCCCAGCCCTAGAACATATATGTTTCATAACCCACTCCTCTTCCATGCATTCCAGCCGAGTTTTCGCATAAAATGCTGTCTTCTCAAGCATACACTTCATAAAAGACAGGGCAATATATAAAGCCTCCTTAACTTTCTGACGGAGTCACTCTAAAATATATTGTCTGTTCTTGAAGTGGTTCTAATGAACTATAAACACGATTGATCTGTAGTTTTTTTATACAGATGCAAATTGTATTCCGCACGTAATCCAGGATAACCACACCATTTGCTACTTGCGTGACAGATGGCCGTCCAAAGTCGGCACCGGTTACTCATTGGTCTCGTCGGTTTATGTGTAGTCTTTTGTGTTTGATGTTTACATGTCGTGTGTCTCTTTTCCGTCTCGTGCTGTACTCGTCTTTTGTGTTTTTGCATCGGGTGTTTTGGTGTTTTACTGTTAATGCTGCAACGGGGTCTTGTTGGAGATCCCCTCCCTTCTTTCCATTTATTGTAATATGTGTATCTACAAAACTGACAAAATAACTTGATTTACTCATATCAAACAGATTGCATTGTTTCGGCGCCTCGCTTTCAGTTCGGATTTCAATGCAGTAAGATGTATTCAAGAAAGCACCCGACTGGCACCTTGCAACACTATGTATTGCAATAATGGAATTGTCTGTTGATATAGATATGCAAATATAAATTTGAGTTATGCAAATACAAAATTATAAATGCAAAAAATACATTTTCATACTTAGAAGGGGATCTAGGAATGCCAATTGTGTTTCCTTTGAAAATGTTGAGAAAAATGAGAAAACATCTGTAAGAAGTCTTTTCTCCTGAATAAAACAATCATTTGTGAGCACGAAAAGGGAAAGATCTCAAGCATGACCACACTGCACTGACCCAGCGAAACCAACCCACAAGAAAGTGACACATTAATGACATCAGACAAAACTACAAATCGCAAAACAACAATATTCACTAGCACATCATACAAGAGTATTGAAACAGTCGTACCGAAACAACAAACATTAATGACAACACATAAAAGGAAGCAGGGGATGGGAGAAGGTGGTATTTGGTAAACGTGAAAATATAAAGTTTGTTTTTAAGAACAGTTGATTTATTTCAATTAGAAATAGACAAAATAAGAACAATCAGAATCAGAAATGAAATGAAATTAAAATATATATATATAATTGACAGTCTGAGACATTCACCCAACCCGCACTGTATTTTACGTGTATACTCAGAT
Source organism: Pinctada fucata (assembly GCA_028142955.1). Taxonomy (NCBI): domain Eukaryota; kingdom Metazoa; phylum Mollusca; class Bivalvia; order Pterioida; family Pteriidae; genus Pinctada; species Pinctada fucata. Next base: position 40,285,019 of record AP027112.1, on the reverse strand, counting down.
TCAGAGATCTGCCTCTGAAATTACTGGATCCGCCTATGACAGTAAAAGAAAGGAGGGGATCTCCAACATCACCTAGTTGCAGCATCAACAGCAACCTCCCAAAACACCCACTGTAAAACACAAAAATGACACGCACAGAAAGAGACGCAGTAGTACAATGAACGCCAAATCACAGAAAAACATAAAACACAAATGACTACGCATAAACCAACGAGACCAATGGGCAAACGGTGCCGACTTAGGACGGCCATCTGCCTCGTGAGTAGCAGACGGTGTGGTTATCCTGGATTACGTGCGCACAACCCTCCCACTATTCCGATTACCCAGAGGTCTCGAAGAACGTACAATTGTGGTGTAAAACAACCTCCTCACTGTCAGATGACCACACACAAACAAGACCGCAAAACGCAGGGGCCCAAGCAACACAGATGAATATGTAAATTGATATAAAAAGAGGGCATGCGTAATACGACATGTGCTCTGCCGGCTGTAGCGAGCTAATGTATGTTATCACCCGAGGAGTCCGACTGACATTCAGAGAGGACAGGTGGTCGGGGCCCTGTCTTCTCTAAAGAGGTTTGGACAGGGCCCGTCATGGAGTCCCGTCGTCACAGTCAGTCAGCGTGCAAGTATTAAGGATGCGCTGGTACAAGACTGTAGATTGGTCAAGTACCAAGCCTAGTGTCCGTCTGGTGACATTAGGATCATATCCACGGTATAAGAGGCGTTTGATGATTCTGACGCATTTTCGATAGTAATTCTGTCTACCTTTGATCCTTCTAACTTTGTTGATCATGTCACCATAAAATGCAGGTTGCGAAATACCCAAAGTAATATACTCTGTTGCTTGTATGGGTCCGAATTTCAAAAGTAGTTGACAATAATTTTTGTAAAATTTCCAGAATGTCTTGATAAGTTTGTGAAAGCGAAAACCTTGACCTAAAAGTTTCTTTGTTATTTGTAAATTTCTATCATGAAAATCCAAAACATCATAAATGATGCACGAATCAAAGCAATATGTAATCAGATTCATCATATGATAGAGGCTTGGGTGTCATAATCATCCATTCATAAGAAAAAAACATATCCTCATTTCCTCCACCCTCATTTCTATTTTATTACTTTTGATATTTATCATTTTATATTAAGGTTGTTCATCTATATGGAATATCAGCTGATTTTTGGTAGTCATTTTTGCGTCAAGTGCAAATGATTTGTGTAAAATTAATGTTATTTAGTCAATGTTAAGTCGACCTCCATTTTAAAGCCTAAAATTTGTTCTTGATATTTCATCATAAAAACACAGCTAAAACGTAAAATTAAATTAAATTCTGCTGTCATAAAATGATGGATTGCAGATGTATACACGTTTATTCAGTTTGATGTGTCAAAACTTCTATTTAGTTTTTTGTTTTTTTTTTTGTTTTTTTTTTGTTTTTTTGAAAGATTAAATCTACCAATCTATACCTTTTACAAATGAATTTAAAATAGAAAACAAAATGAATCTCGATTTTTCTAGAAGCACCAAATAATAGAAATATACCAAATAACTTATAAACATTTTTGTTTTCTTTTTGTAACCTGGTTTTGCTCAAGTTGAAGATAGCAAACGTAATTGCAAACCTAGATAATATTTATCTGTATAACTGAGCAACTGTATATGACACACTCGATCTATACGCGTTTCACGAATTTGTGACTAATTTTTGTTTTAGTTTTTTGTTAATTTTTTTTCAGTTGAAAGTATATTTCAATCATATAACTAAGAACTTATATTTGAATCGATATACAAGGTATTTGCTTTAGTCTTGCTGAATAAATACAGTTACTTGATATGCATAAAGGGGATACAATTGGTAGGATGTGCTAAACAAGCTGTCTAACATTCGTTACTCCATTGATTTAGTTAATTCATTCGACTTTTGGAATTCTGAGCATTTCATTTCTCTAAGAATGAACTATGCTTACAAAAAAAGAAACCAAACTATAGCAACACTCCACCAAGCCAAAAATCGACTTGGGAAACATGGAATTACAGTGACCATTAATTATCATGCAGTTGATTTTGGGTGCTCGTGTGCTATTAAGAATGTCAATACTAAATGACAACACCCTCATTCTTTAGGCAGATTAAACTGCAATATTAAAGAAGACTGAATAATTTACATTCTACTACTGAAGCTGATTAGTGAAAGAGATTCTTCAAAAATTGTACTTTTTACTCTTTATGTTCGAAGAGAGGATTTTGACAAGGATCGATGCTTTTGGACAAAGAAAAAAATGTTTGTAAAACAAATGCCAAAATCAAAATGTCAATGTGACTAAACCAAAGAGAAATACATGTTGTCTGATTTGGAAGAAAACTTAATGAAGTGAAGAAATCTGCATATGGACAAAGAAAGATAACTCTTATCAAAGTACTATGAACATGTTCATTGTATTAGCACTAGTAGTAATTTTTCTCATGCAATCTGTGGCGTACACGTAGCTATATTTGCTTGCAGTTGTATGTTCAAGCATAGACATGGTTTTCACTACAACATGAATAAACAGAATAAAAACGACTTTTCATTTACATTAAAATAAATAGGTTCTCCACATACATTTAAGCATAATATGACATGAAATGACTCATCGTGTCTTCTTCCAGTGACTTGATAATCATGTTTAAGCTTTCGATGATCATGCGTTAAAGACTAGAGAACTAGACGCTTTCTCTTAATAAAGTACAATTTCAAATGGATCTTCCAGGATCCAAAACCCAGGAAAAAGTTAAAAATTAATACCTGTCATATATATGCTTCATAACCCACTCCCCTTTCACACATTACAGCCAAGTTTGTGCATAAAGCGCTTTCTTCTCCAGTTCCCAAGCATACGCATCAATAACGCCTTCTTGACTAACCAACGGACCCACTCTGAAAAAAATTCTAATGAAATATGTCGCGTCATGTAAGGAAAAAATTTATCTTTTCGGTTTATTATTTTCTATGTCAAAGAGGGTGACATTCGCAATATGGTACAATCGATCTACACCGATGCAACCTTAAGAACTGCAAACTTTATAATTTCCATTTGTTTTGCAGTGTGCGTATCTACATCGCACATAAAAATGACAAAACAACTTTATTTACTCATAACAAACAGATTGTATAAGATATCAACTTGATTCGGCGCCTCAATCGCAATTAAGATTTGATTGCATTTATTCAACAAAGCACCCGATTGGCACCTCGTCACACTATATAATGCCATGTTGAAACTGTCTACTGATAAATACGCAAATATAAATTAAATTTATACATGTAAATGCAAAAATACATGATGGATTAGAAAGAGATCTAGGGTCCCTTTTCACAGCCTAACACCCCTATTTTTATTCGCGCCTTTTCCTGATAAATTAACAACTGTGTTTCTTTTGAAAATGTTAAGGAAAGTGATAAAACATCTGTAAGAAGTCTTTACTACAGACTAAGACAAGCATATCCTAGCAGGGATGGGAGAAGGTTATATTTGGTAAATATGAACAATTGTTTTATTTAAATTAGAAATAGACAAAGTAAGAACAATCAAAATAGAGTTGATAGTCTGGGGAATCCATCCCACCCGCACATTTTGTGTGTATGTTAAACGTCTTCAAATTCAGAGCAGATTTTACAGCATGGGCCAGACGGGAACTTAATCCTCGCCAGTGATCCAGTGTCATAATATAATATGACCAAAGGGTGTGAAATGCATTATGTCGACAAATGTACCGAAAGACGTAGCAGGATGAGTGGGATATGGTGCTACAGGACCCACGTTTTAGAAATTTCAAGAAATTTTGATAACAGGAGTTTTCTCATTGTTTTATTTTCTCGTTACTCATTATTTCTCACAAAATTTAGAGTCTTGGCTGCCTCTGAAATTACTGGATCCGCCTATAACAGTGTACAATGTGAGAATCAAAGCAGTTATCAGCTTCATCTGTAAACAGCGGTGTCATAATCATTCATAAAAAAAAATCATATCTCTTCATTTCCTTCCATCCTCATTTCTATTTCATTACTTTTGATATTTATCATTCTAAATTAAGGTTGTGCATCTATAAGAAATGTCAGCTTATTTACAGTAGTCGTTTTACGACATGTTCAAAGAATTGTGTAAGTGATTTCGTCAATGTAATGCCGACTAAAAGATTTGTTCTTGATATGACATCGCAAAGAATACAGATAAAACGTAAAATTCAACTGAATTCCATTCCATAAAATGATATATTGCAGAGCTCATTCAGATTAATTTGATAAAACATCGATTCAGTTTCCGTAAAGATGAAAGGTACGCAATCTACGCATGAAATGAAAATAGAGCAAAAAAATAAATTCATCGGAGCTTGACATTTCAAAAACATCACCAAACAAGAGGCCCAAGGGGGCCACATCGCTCACCTGAGGTGACTGTATGTATGTTTTCAATCAAAGTCAGTATAAGAACTGAAGAAAATCACTTTTAGTGAAGCTTTGAGAAGGACAATGTGCACTTACTTCCTGTAAAGTTTGGTGACATTCAGTGCAGTAGTTTAAGAGGATAAGTCAAAAATGTGTCATCCAATTAGAGCCTATGGAGGACATCTTGGGTTTCCGATCGGCTCGAAAAACACAAATTTGGTAGACTAAAAGGGCAATGAGTACTTGCTTCCTGTGAAGTTTCAAGAAATTCTGTGCAGCGGTTTAAGAGAAGTCGAAAATGTTTCAGCCAATCAGAGCCTGTGGCGGCCATCTTGGATTTCAGATCGGCTCAAAAAGCACAAACTTGGTAGAGGGCATTGAGTTCTTGCTTCCTGTGAAGTTTCGAGATATTCTGTGTAGCGGTTTCAGAGGAGAAGTCCAAAATGTGTCAGCCAATCAGAGCTTGTGGCGGCCATCTTGGATTTCTGATCGGCTCGAAAAACACAAACTTTGTAGAGTGCATTGAGTTCTTGCTTCTTGTGAAGTTTCGAGATATTCTGTGAAGCGGTTTAAGAGGAGAAGTCGAAAATGTGTCAGCTAATCAGAGCCTTTGGCGGCCATCTTGGATTTCAGATCGGCTCAAAAAACAAAAACTTGGTAGAGGGGCATTGAGTACTTGCTTCCTGTGAAGTTTCGTGAAATTCTGTGCAGCGGTTGCAGAGGAGATGTCGAAAATGTTAAAAGTTTACGCCGGACGGACGACGGCGACGGACGACGGACGGCGCGCTATGACAATAGCTCACTTGAGCTTTGCTCAGGTGAGCTAAAAAGGGCGGAATAATTGAAACATACCGAAAAGTTTTTACAGTGTTAACATTTTTGTTTTTTTTAACCTGGTTTTGCTTAAGTTTGAAGGTATATACCGATGTGTTAAATATGCAAACATGAACACTTTATCTACCTTTTTCACAATTGAGAATAGCCAGATTTACAAATTTTGCATAAGAATTTGTATTAATCGCTTACCTCCTTCATCGATCATTAAGATAATGCAGGTGATTTTGTATGTATAAAGATTGCATCATTATCATTTTACTGCTGTTTCCAGAGTATCGAATGACAAATATGGATAATGACCATATCCCTGTATACAGCACAAAATCGATAATTCAGAAAAATCAGAAACCGAAGGCATACAAAATCAGGATAAAACAGGAACCAAAGCAAGCAAACAAAAACCTCCACCACATGAAAAGAAGCGAACTCCCGATATGGGAGTGAGACCATGTGTCAAGGAAGAGTAAGCATCTTCTGCTTACATGCAACACCCGCCGCTTCAATTTGTTAGAACTGTCACATCCGGTTACTTCCATTTCGGAAGACATAGAGTACAGTCTTTGGTTGGATGGTTCAAATGGTCTATGACAGAATATCATCCACCATTCTGGAGAGTGGGACATCATAGTGTATGACGAGTTCCCCATATCGACCGTAGCACTTCCTCAGTGACGATGTTAGTCGGTCACAAACATATCCCTGACTGAGAAGCTTTTCTGAAAGACGCCTAGCTCTCAGAACAAAATCCGTATATTTGGTACTTGCTCTGGCATAGCTTATCAACCGAGATATGAACACGCCATAAGCAGGCGATGAAGGGATGTTGCACACAGACTATGAAGATGGGGCTCTATGAGTAGCCTAGTCAAAAACATGTACGCACGTATTCCGGATAACTACACCATTTGCTACTACCGTGGCAGAAGGCCGGCCTTATTCGACCCGATTGCCCTTTGTTCTCTTGGTAGTCTTTTGTTTTATATTTTGAAATCGTCTTTGGTGTTTGATCTACCTCGTCCTTTTTGGAGTCTCTTGTGTTAGTCCACTCCAGATATGTTTTCAATTTGGGTGTTTCGTCTGTGGGTGTTACAACAGAGTCCTGTTGTAGATCCCCTCGATCCTTTCTTATATCATATACCAATGCAAGTATATGTAGTGATACATCCAAACTTATGGTTTAGTTGGCATACTTAACTCGCCAATCATCTTGATGACCTTCACCTCTGACAGTTTATAACCTTCACCTCTGACATAGTGTATGACCTTCACTTCTGACATTATTGTAGTTTATGACATTCGCCTCCGACATAGTTTATGTCCTTTATATCTGAGATAGTTCCTTCACCTCTGACATAGTTTATGACCTTCATACATGTATTTGACCTTCATCTATCATGTCATAGATACTTGTAATCTTCTCATTATAATGTATTATAGAGAGTATGAGATTCATAGGACTTTTAAAGTCAATCCATATCCTGTCCACAAACTGTTACTGATGTTATTGGTTCTGAGCTTGACATTCGAAAAGCAACAGAGTTCTTCCCCTTGTTATGGTGACACTTTTTAAAAGTGTGATGACCCAAAGGCTTATGATTTATTCTAGTTCTGTATCAAGCCCACAGAGATAGGTGGACAAATGGACAGAATTACAAATAAATATAGTCTGTACATATTACATCCAACTTCAGTCACCTGCATATTGTAATATCTAAAATAAGATAAGAATCTTTTTTAACCGAGAAATATTGATGTCTATGAAAATATCTTGGACTGTGCATTAACTTAACGAGATATTCAAGTACATGTTAACTTATGTTTAAGTGTGCTACTTTTGTTCTAATAATAAATGAATTGAATAAATGATGATTCTTAAAGAAGGTTCTCTATTCATTTTTACTTTAATGTGGAGGATAAAACTGAAAAAAAAATTTCTGCCAGAAATAGTACCATTTCAAGCTTACTTTGGAAACGTCATTTGTACATTGCCAGATACAATATCAACTGATGTCTACAATATCAAGAAGGAAGTAACTCAAGTCTTTACACGTTCACTTTTATTTCATATAGCTACAATCAACGGCTATTCTACTATACATACACACAAATTTCATATCTTATTTTAGAACTTCTTTTAACGCCCAATAATTATGCAAAAAAAATTCATAATAATACACACTTTTCACAGCAGACGAAATCATACAAAAATTGAAATTAAAACAGCTGCACATTTGGGGGAAAAATAGTACCACTAAATCTTTAGTTAATAAATTATCGCACAATATTTACAAACTCCACTGTGAGGACCTAACAAACTGTCACAACCTATGCGTGATATCGTAGTGAACAAGATATTTTGAAACAAGACATAGCTTTCAGCTCAACATTGGTGTTTTTTTTAAACTGTAATTATGAGTTTCAGAGATCGTTTTTGATATATGAGATAAATCATTCCACTTTGGGAAGGATTTTCAGAAATGAGCAAAATCTATTACATACATGTACATCAAATTAACCTTATTTTCAAAAAAATGTTCTTCATTGCCTGAGCTTTATCCAAAATAAATGCATTAAATATTTCAGCTTTCAATTCCGTTCTAAATATATTAATCTTGAAATTTATATCTTGATTTTCCATTATATGGTGACAAAATCTAATACATGTAGTTGTCTTACAAGCTACTATTCTAACAAACCAATTTCTGACAATTCATGATTATATACAATTGTTGTTAACATACATGTATGTAGCTATGTATATGAATTCATATTCATGATTTAATGTTTTGAATGTCAATGATGGAAGGATAAGAAACACAGCTCCTGGCTCCCTCCCTTAAATACAAATTTGCTCCTTATATTATCTTTTAATGACCTTTTGACTTTGAAAATCAAAAAATGGACTTTATTATCTCTTATCAAATCAAGTTTTTATAGGTTCTGTTGAAAAAAAATACACATTAGGTATTTTTGATATAGAAAATGAAATCCTTTTCAAAATGACTCCACTTAAACATCCATATCATAAGTAAATTAACGAATTTTTCTTGTCCCATTCTTTCAAGTTTTCCTGAATCATGGACTGGCCATAGAAAACATTGATTTTCACATGATACCACATTGATTATGAAATATTTACAAAGCAAAGTGAACACAATTTGTTCAATTCATAGAACCAATTGCAACTTACATACATTGTTATGAATCTTGTAGTGAAACCTCTTCTTTTTTATTTCATTCTTAATGCTTTTTCAAACTAGGATTCGTTTTTTGAAAAGCCTGTAAGTTCTAACATTAGACATGATTAGGATGGGTGATTTCTTTTTTTCAGATATAAAATATCATCCTCAAGGACTTGTTGTTCCTTATGACAAACACAGAGAAAGTTTAAAATGTATGAAAAATATGTGGTGACTTAATAAACACAATCATCTAATTACAATATCTAACATACAAGCAAAAATTGACACTTAAAAATATAATGAAAAGCAATAGCAGTGAGAGAAAAACAAAAAAAAATATCTATGATCAAAGAATAACACAAAATTTCTTCTTTCTTCCTTTTCCATTCACAAATAAGAACTTTATTACATGGCATTGCAACCTTGTAGTTATGAATATCATGCAGTAACCATCTAGGTAGTACCTAGAGTGAATGCATACAACGGAAAAACAAATTAATTAGAAAACTTTTGTGTTGTCATTCTTTGATTCTAGACATCCATTCGGCGTTTTCTATATGCAAAAGCACAATTTTCTAACAAGAAAAATGAAATAGCATTTTCTTCACAGTCATAATCATTTAAAATAACTAGATAATCTTTTAAAAATTCTTGAACTTAAAAGCAATATGCAATTCTCTTTTCATTTTCTAGTGATATAAACAAATAAGTAAAAATGGTGTACGTAAAGATATTTTCAAGCACTTTTAAAGGATTTTTCTTTCATAGACGCAAGCACTTTTCTCAAATTCTGCAACCAGTAACTGGATCAATAGATTTTAGCACTACATTCTAGAATATAAGCACTATACAGTCATCTTGTAGACCAAGTTTGACATATTTATTAGCACTAACAGTAAATAGGTAATTAGTAATTAGTGATTAAAAGTAATTAATAAACAGATAGCATAGAAAATACATAAACATCAATACCCCTGAGTGGCAACTAACAACAATGACTCTACGATAGCACTATTTCAATTCGTAACTTCCTTAAGATTATTTGATGAAATAAACTTGATCCAATGTTTTCAATAAAAGAATTTTTTTCTTTAAATTTCAGCTAAATGATAAAAATCATCTCTGAATGAAGACATCCTAAGTAGTGCATAAAAATTAAGTAAATAGACTGCACAATTCTATATAAATAGATAAATGCAAGTTTTTTTTAGTCATAAATGTCTTCATTGGAGTCAAATACTTAAAATCAATGAAACTGAAATAAAAAATATTAAATAAAAGAAGCACTTGAAAAGTAAAATCAGCACTAATATTTAAATGGATCATTTTAAAGATGATCGGGAAAGAAAAAAGTACAGAAAAAAATGCAACAAAATGAAGAATATGGAAAAAGACTAGAGCTTAATAATGAAAGGGAGCACGCAAAACATTACAACAAAATTATAGTTACTCTTGTATAAAACATTCGATGAGTTCTACTATATTCTATTTCAGCAACATCTAAGCATATGTATTATGCAAAAAAGCAAAAAGGAAGCGAAATCATTTTTTTGAAAACTAAACTTCTGAAATTTTTTTTCCCCCTAAATATCACATGGTCATAAGAAGACAAGATTGACCAATATACAGTTCTTTTATGTATATCATGTAACGATTATTTAACACATTTTCATTTGATTCAAATCTTCCACAAGAATCTTACATAAATAGATTTAGACAAGTATAGAATATTGAAAAACTGTCTTTTATTCGCGGCTTCTTAAGTTCAGGAACACGAGTGAGGCGACTGGTTCTCAGTGTTTTATTTTCGAACATCGTATGTACATATCTTACTTAACGTGTGCTTGGACATATTCGCAGTGTTCATAACCTCCGTTTGTTACATATATAATGTACATGTATATGTTACGTATACGGAGGGACATATTGGCAGCGTTATAAATTTGTGAATCGAAGGATCTTGCCAATATCACGAAAATAAAATGCTCACAAATAAAAGACAGTTTGCAGTATTGTTCTTGAAGATGTATTTCCCCATATCGAAAATACTTTACAATTTTTTTGACAATAATAAATATTTACCAGTAATTGACCTTGGAAATACATACTGTAGCACCATGCATAATCTACCACTATTTTACCAAAAACCTCCATTCATAAATATAATTGTACATGAATATACAGCATGCATACAAAATTTTGAAGGAATGGGTACTATGAACATAATGTTAAATGGAATGTGCCCTATTACTTCTAAAACATATCACTCCAAGGGTGCGAAATTAATTCTTTTTGTAGATTTTATTGTTTGTAATCAATTCTAGAGCTATAACAGTTAATTCATTTTCATAGATGACATGTGGGTACATGATTTATGATTTTACATGAGGGTTACATAATGTTTACAAAAAGAACTCCTGGTCAAAGGTAGAAACATGAGAATTTTTGAAGGGTCTTTGGCTAATACTTCAATTCTATTGAACTTAAAATGAAGCAAATTTCTTAAAATTATGATAAAGATGGTGAAAAAAAGTGTACACTCAAAATGACCGATAGAAATGGTAATCAAAATCTGACAGAGGATGTGATTACCCTTTGACCCCTCTATCATTCACTCATATCCATACATAAAATTGATAAATAATTAAATGCCCAGCAAGAAACCATAAAATTTCAATCCCTCGTATAAATGTCAATAATTCATACTTTTATCTACAATTTGCTTTTATGAGCTTCACATTCAACCTGAAATTCTATATATGTCAAAATTTTTTACTACTGTTTTTTTAAGGCTAGAAATGACTTTGGTTGTACTAGGACAAAAATTCTATGAGGAAAATTTTTTTTTCTTAAGTTAAAGAAACAGTTTTGCTGGGTGAAATACATGTAAACATCGATCCCTTTTTTCTTATATTCTAATTTTGAGACTTTATTGTACTATTTATGTGAACTCGTTCTGAAGTTTGGTTTGGCAAGGTAAGTACTGTCCCATCAATTGCCAAGAAAATATTTCAATTTCTTTTGATTCCAAAAAATGAAAATTCTATTTGATGTAATTAACTGTTATGATTACAAGTCGTTGGGATGTTATAGTCTAAGCGCATTCGTCTGTATATGTAATTAATATTGTTGGTACAATACTTGTAAAATAAGTTAATCATTATTAAGACCATTGATAAATATTGTAAAAATAAAAATTGAAATATTTTGAAAAAATTAAAGTGATATTGGTAATTTTTTTATACCAAATTGTAAGATTTTACAAAGAATAAAACTCATAAAAATCTGCAAAAATTCGAGATAATACTTAATTTGTATGATGTCATTATAAATACAAATTCATTAAAATTGGATAAATTTAAAATTCTAAAAAATGTATCATAAGAATTAAAAGCTATATAATGTCTTAATCGTAATTATTAATAAATAGATTTCATAATAAATCTTTAAACAAGTAAAAGAGATCAATACTTTGATAAATCAACAATTTGGTAATTTTTTTTTTCTTTTCAAAAATAGAAAACAAACTTAACAAATAAAACTATACAGAAGTAAATGTAAATGTACATCCAGTCTGTATGTTGATAGTAATTCATGACAAAGAATCTATGTTTATATAGCTTGAGGACCAGACCTAGTGGTCAAGATTGTGTTAAACAACTCCCATTTGTTGACCATCCCTCCTTCCGTATTAACCCACATACATATGTCGAGTTGTGCACTCAAACCAGCGTTCACGGCTGATATAATCTTGAAGCCCACGTTGTCATTCATAACAAACCTAACAATTGAATACCTAAAATTTACAATCCTTAAGTCATCTTTTCCATTTCTTGTCCGTCTTGATTCGGCAACGATTTTTTTCCGGTTTTGTACGCTTTTCCAAATGAAATAGACGCAGCGATATCGTCAAAAGTACGATTCTTTGTCTCAGGTACCATGAAGAAGATAAAGAGAATTGCCAGTATTAGGATAACGATGAATGGGAGATAAACAAAGCCTTTGAGAGCATTCTGAAAAAAAATATCATATTTGTAGTAAGACATTTTGTGCATTAAAATATAGTTAATTTCCCAATTCAATTGTCAATGAAAGCAACATTTCTTTCTGGTGTTTTACACAATGTAGTGCACATTGTTTAATGGTAGAATAAGATTTGCATTTGATTTGATATTCACAGATTTCATGAAAAAAAAATTGTCCAAATTTGTACAATTGCTTTATGCATGTTATGTGAAATAGAACAATTAAATTGTTTCTGAATTCAAGAACATTTTTAATTTTAAAATGACCTTCAAATTTGGGTTATATATTTCTCATTTATATCATATCAATAAAATTGTGCAAAATGAAATCATCACCAAAATATAAAAAATAGCAATCCAAGGAATGCTTGTGTCGCCTGCGAAGCGGCTTATTCTAGGAGGTGGATCACATGGTTCAAAATTACTGATATCACTATAAAAGTCTAATGAAATTCATATGTGAAATATCAGACCTCTTACTTACCAACTGAAAGATGTGATCAATCTCAAATTTTCAGAAAAAAGTGTCAATCAACTAGGTCAAGGTCACTGCGTAAATATTTTGGTAACAAAACAAAGGTCACATCATATGAAATATATACGTGAATTATTAAAGCCCTATCACTTAGCAATCAAAAGGTATACGCAATTCTAAGAAAAAAGGTCAAAGATCTAGGTCAAGGTCACTAGATCAAAATTTATGGTATGTTTGGAAAGGTCTTGTCACAATGAATACACATGTGAAATATCAAAGCCCCATCACTAACCTATCAAAAGATATAGCGAATCCCAACTTTTTTGAAATGTAGGTAAAATATCTATGTCAAGGTCTCAAGGTCAAAAATTATTGTATGTGCAGAAAGGTCTTGTTACAAGGAATACACAAGTGAAATTTCAAAGCCCTATCACTTACCAATCAAAAGATATATACAATATCAATTTTTTTTAAAAGTATGTCAAATATGTAGGTCAAGGTCAGTAGGTCAAAAATTATGGTATGTGTAGAAAGGTCTTGTTACAACCAATACACAAGTGAAATTTCAAAGTCCTATCACTAACCATTCAAAAGATAATGCAAATTTTAACTTTTTTGAAAAGTAGGTCAAATACCTAGGTCAAGGTCACAAGGTCAAAAATTATGGTATGTGTATAAAGGTCTTGTCCTAGGAATACATGTGTGAAATATCAAAGCCCTACCCCTTACCAATCAAAAGATATAAGCAATCTTATTTTTTTTCGAAAAGTAGGTCAAATATATAGGTCAAGGTCACTAGGTCAAAAATTATGGTATGTGTAGAAAGGTCTTGTCACAAGGAATACACATGTGAAATATCAAGGCCTATCACTTACCATTCAAAAGTTATGGGCTGTGACACCCAAAGTGTGACAGACAGACAGATGGACTGACTGACGGACGGACAGACGGACAACGGACAAAGTGATCCCTAAGTGTCGCTATGCTTCGCAGGCGACACAAAAACTGAACAATAAGGGATGGTAATTAAACCATCATTTCTCACAATAAACATATCAAATATTTAACCTTGACCTTAAACTCTGACATTTCTAAGCATACTTACTGAAATGAATGGGAAAACCAACATCAGTATGAAGTTGCAGACCCAGTTAAAGGTCAAGGACAAACTCATGGCGGCAGCTCTAGGTTCCTGACGGAAAATCTCACCAACCACAATAAACGGAATAGGTCCTGAAATGGAAGACATAAACTTATATAGAAATTATTCATATAATCCTTCTCATTTTTACTAAATAATATTAAATCATAGGTATAATGAATTCAATTGTTCAATATAGTAAAATTATGCCACTTTCAGTTTAAAAGGGTTGTGGATATTAAACATAACAGATTTATTAATTTTGTTAATATCTCTGTTATCTTGATAATTCACTTGTCAAATTTGATTCCCATTTTGACCATTGAAGATAAAATACACAAGTATAAAAAAGGAAATAGAAAATTATATACAAAGTAAACACAATACATTAGCATGGAAGAAAAAAGAATTCTAGAATTTCCTTAAACATCTTTTTCGTTCATTTTTACAAATGGAATGTCTTACATGTATTTGTCTACAAAATAAGCACAAATGTGAATAAGCAGCTTTAAGAGTAGAGGAGGTAACTCTTCTGGTATTAACTTACCTAAACCTAAAGCAAATCCTATAACGTACGTATGCATGGCAACTATACCAATCATGGCAAAGGCTCCATGGTTGGCCTGAAATAAAATATTTTAAAATGACAGAGTTATCTCTCTTAGGTTATCAAACCATTAGTAAATAAAGCAATGTTTTGAATTTCTAAATTGTCTGTTAGTCCTTAAAAATAACTTATCATTAGTATTCAAAACAGTTTCTGACTGCTAATTGTACATTTGAGTAACCTGGCCATTGACAAAGCAAAATAGTTGCAAATGGACAACAGTAAATTGAAAACTTGAAATAGTGAAATGTTCCTGATTACTGAAAAAAAACATCACCCAATAATATACTTACAGCCATATCAGGAACATACTGGAGATTGTGAAAGATGGCAAGTATAAGGAAGGAAAGAACCATTACCCCCATGGGGTAGATCAAAAGTGGGCGTCGCCCAGCACGCTCCATCAGGGGAACGGCAACGATGGTGGCAAGGACGTTAATGGTACTGGTACCACATACAACCCATTGGATGACGCTGTCCTCGACACCAGCATTTTTGTACATGAAAGAAGAGTATGACATCACCTGAAAAGAGAATGGCATACAGTGAAAGGTCAAGGTAAAACTATGGCAAGGCCAAATGTTTGATAAGTAATTGAAGGTAACATTCATCTGTGATTATTGTGATAAATTTTGGGGTCAAGATTACAAGGCTAAATGCAAAAGTATTTTACCAATATTATGTATCCCATTCAATAACTTATACATGTTATAATGATGGGCTAATTTTCTGTATGCTTTTTGAAAATTGCAAAGAGAATATACAATCATAAAAAAATTTAAATCACAAATTTTGATGGTTTGAATTAATTGTTAAAGCATTCACAGGAGGAGAAACAAAGAAACAATTGAGACTGACAAATGGACAAAAATGTATCTAACCAAAACCTCAGTACTAAAAGATATAATTCATATCATGTTATAGAGTTTTTTTCAGAAATTATGAGCATAATTTTTTTTCTTGAAAATTATATTTAAGGATATACCACAGGCAAACAAATGTTAACTAATGAGATCTAGGTAATTCTACAAGTCATTACAACAGAACGAAATTAGGTTTGACATGTTTAACTTTGGTCAGCTCAATAAAAATTTCTTTTATAAGCAGTAATAAGTGATCCATTTGCAAATTAAGAATTAAATTAAGAATAAAAAAAAATTGAAAAAAATACTACTACCAATGTTGACAAGACTTACAGCATTGATACCAGACCACTGTTGCGACACTTGAATGGCGCAGGCTATAAATACAGGTATACGGAGATCTACGGCAGTAAGGAGCTGCTTTAGCGTGTACGTCTGTACACTCTGACTTCTACGTGCTTCTACTTTCATTTCCTCTATCTCGTCCTCTACATCAAAGTATCCTCGGAGTTTTCTCAAGGCTATTAATAGAAAATAATATGATGATAAGAAAGCATGAAGTGAGAGATTATCATGGAAGAGTTATCTTATCAATATCATGAAAGTTTGCATAAGGGAAATCTAAATCCATCTTTAAATAGAGTAAAAGCAATCAAAATCAGTCGTTCAAGATTTCAGAATAAGTCTATGTATTTAGTGATTGAGATCTCTTTTATTTATCTTTAAAGGCGATGAAAAAAGTACAACTCATGTCCACTCTTTGAAGAAATATCAAAGTTGTCTAGAATAATAATTGGGCATTAGTTGATCAAAATCTCCAGCATAATCTCATGGCAGCCACTATGAAGACATACCGTCTCTGGATTCCTGCTCTTGATTTTTCTTGATCAGCAGCCATCTTGGACTCTCTGGACAGAAAGGCATGCACACCAGACAGATAAACGACGGGATGGCGTTAAAAATAAATACCATGATCCACAACTCCTTTGTACCTGAGAAAAATACGAGATTATCAATCTTTGAATTACCTAAGAAGTTGTGATAGTTGTACAAATAGATATTCAGTATATTGTATAGATAGAATCATGGCATATCTTTGCCAAAATATACCATAATACAACATTAAAGTTTGTTTCCACCATCAAAGGTCAACATGCCAACCATCAATTATGCCACGGAAACTATCGAGACAGTGCCGAAGATTATCAAGATAATTTTAACACTATTTAAATGGACGAAAAGTCTTCCAGATCTCCATTTGTATATTGGATACATTAATTTTTGTTAAACATGTACAATTTCACTAATCTAAATAATATTTTCCTAATAAGTATTAAGTTCATTTTGAAAATAATTTAAACTTACAAGTTCCAAGGTAATTCCAAGTGTTTATCTTTTTTTCACTTTTTCAACATTTACATTTAAATATCAGTTTTTAGATTTGAAAATTGTTAGGTCATCAAATGATCAACAACAAATTCTTTTAATATTTGTTGAACAAGAATAATATTCAGATACAATAGGCCACTTCCCAAAATTCATAATGGCTTAATATACAAAGTGACGAAAAATGTCCAAGGTAGGCAATTTTTGTGCACTTTTTCATAGTTACGTCTCCATGGAATTGTGTCTTTTAACAGTGATATCATAATTTAAATGTTGACTCGGACATTTTGTGCTTTCTAACAAGATCGGAAAATATTGGTCCATTGTTTGTGGCACATCTTTGATATTCTTAAATATTCTTTTTTCTTGATCTTTAACTGTTTACCTCTTTACTTACCAAATAAATTAGAGACGCCCATGATATTTGACCAGAGAATACCGATGGTGATAAATAACTGATGGCATGTCCCAACAGCTCCTCGAATTTTCTTCGGGGAAATTTCAGCAAGGTAAAGCGATGCTAAACTAATGTTGATACCTAAAATAAAAAATTATTATAAATGACAATACTGACCTATAAAGCTTTGATTGAATTTCAAATAGAGGAAAGAAATTATTTTCTTTGTTTATGCTTTGAAATAGTTTATGCTGACCAAGTTCCTTATTTTTCATTTAAAAGTATGTGCTGTCAATTTCTTCCTATGAGAATTGCATGAAAAAATGTCTTTGGTTTTTTTTTTCAATTAATAATAATATTTTGTTGTTCAATTATTATTTTCATTCTCATTTTTTTAAATAGAAATAATATGCTAGACATTATCTATGCAATAATGCTGCGATAAAATTTGAAATTAATAGTCGTTAGTAATCTACTTTGAAGTGAAAATTACAAAATTATAAATAATGCACATTTGGGTACAAAGAAATAATACGCAGATGCAATACAAAGTAATATAAGCGTGAGAGCATATTGGGTTATATTTAGGATAAGTACATAGCAATACAGATCAATCTGACAAGTGTGAGATGCCAATCAACAAGCAATGTTCAAAGATGATGCATCATGGGCCATTTGCAAGGCAACCTGGGAATTATTTTTTATTCTTCTGATTAGAGAGATACAGAGATCACCTATAGTATATATGATAATGAAAAGGATGAAATGCTTGCTGCCTATGATGAAAAGCAATATTCTCATGTTTAAGTGCACGTGTCATAATTAAAGCTGACAATTAAATGCAATACATATTGTGTATATATCAGTTTGTATTTCTGTCAATATTACATTGGATTTCTGCTCTAAAATAATTGGGAACTATTATACTATAGAAGCCAATTTTTCTGAATATTAATTGATTAAATTCTTCAATACAGCATAATCTAGAAAAAAAAATTCAAAAGTCCTTTTCATGTTTATTTTTTGTCTCATTTTTGCTCTACTGTAATGAACTAGAAGCTGATCGCATGATAAAATGCAATCTAAAAAAAAAATAAATCAATAAATGAAGAATAAATAAATTTTTAAAAAATGCCTCATTTAAATTTCACTCAAGCAGTTTCTGGTTTTGAATATTTGAGTATTGTTCATTCCAGCAAGCATGGCTCACCACACTGAAAACCGCACAGTGCGCGGTGAACGATTAAAACTTCAAATGAGCGGACAAGTTTCGGAATTCCTCCCAGCACACCAGCTATGAACATGATACTGGTGATGAGTAGCATCCCTTTCTTTCTGTAAATATCCAAAACCAAGACATAGATATACAGCAAATTTACAGGGAGCTTTATATACTGTATCATTGAGTATAACTATGTGTCAGAGATGATTGTCTATGATAATCATAAATTCATACAGTTTAACATGATTAACTCAAATCCCACAATCTACCCCCATTTAGGTACATAATATTCAACATTTCATCCTAATCTTTCATCTTGAGAAAATTTAAAAGGATTTTTTAAATGTTTTGAAATTCAAATTTAATGCATGTAATTTGTTCAATGTGATACACGTTTATATATAAATCAAATTCTAATTCGATTAATGAGTTTTTCTTCATGTAAAAGAGGACTTATTTAACAGTCATGCATGTCAATGCATAGATCTCATTAATTGACTGATGATATCTAGCCAGAGCTTATATAGCTTTTTTCCATCTCTTAAATGTAATCAAAAAGTCATGAATATAAATGATTTCTCGTAAGTACTAGTCGGGAAATTTCATCAAAACATGATCTTGCAAAAGATAGGCTATTTATAATTCAGGGATCTGTGGAGAAAGAGTTGATTTTTTGTAGTGTAACCGTGTATAATACATTTTTAAGTCAGCGTTTACTGATCTTCATTACCAAACTAGCATAGATCAACCTAAATACAGTATATACACGAGTAGTTTATGTATACTACACTATCTTAAATTTCCACTATCTACATTTTAAGAAAGAAGTTTTACAAAGTCATTTATTCTGTTTCTTTATAAACTATTCAGTGCACATCTACCACAGTAATGTCATCTGCCATTGGATAATTTACAATGCTATTTCAAAACTCATTAATTTGGTAATTTAATGTATATGTTATAAATGTCATTTGCCAACTTTATGGTATTTTTTTCTTAGAAAGACAAATTTATTCCTGGGAAATCTGCTAGGCAACTGGGAAGATGTCCTGAGATTCAAACTTTTTTTTTTAATCGAGAGCTTTTATTAGATTAATCTAAAAGGAGCTGATAAGATAAGGCGTAAAATCTGCCCTGAAAAAGTGGAATTTTCAAAATGGGAACTTCAAGAAAATTCTTTCACAAAATTAATGCCAGCTCTTGGTTTCATCATAATCAGCAGTTGGATAAGATCAATCGTGCATAGTTTTCCTAAATTTTGGGGCAAAATATGTCTTTTTTGTATAGAAATCAATGGAAAATGGAAAAGTTTTTTAAAACATTTTTCCCCCTCAGCTACAGAACGCCACATTTACAGAAGATGTATATCACTAATACACATCTTTTGACAAAGTGGGGTTCTGTAGCTAAGGGGGGAAAGACGAAAAACTGAAAAAGGGAGGGTGGGGGGCTTTTTTCAAATCTGTGTTTTAGGCCATATTATAAGCAAAGGTTCATTTTTGTCCCTTTTTAAGTAATTTATTTATATATTCTAAACATATTCACATGAAACGCACAAGATTTGGAATGAAATAAATAAGAGTGTGCTGTTTATTTCTACGCATGTGTATTTTGCAGTAAAATGCCTACTTTATAGCCAATGAAATCAAAATATAACCGTATTTCAGACTCAAAATTTTAAAATTTTGGATAAAGTTGAGACTAGTCTCTAAAATTTGATTTCTAGAATATTGATCAGACTATAACTATATTTTAAAGTTTATAGATATCCAAATTAGCTAGATAGTTCTTAATTTTCAACGTTTTTTTTTATCGATATTAGCTTCTTTTCAACATGGCTACCCCTACTCTTTGGACTGTAATTTAAGTATCTAGAAATAAGCTTACCAAAATAAAAGTTATATGAGGAATCTCCAAATACATTACATTTTAGTTATGATTAAGTTTTTCTTGCGTATATATCATAATGTAGAAGAAATACTTGATGAAATTCAGGGCTAAATACAGCCCTTATTTTATCAGCTCCTTTATGAAGATTAATTTGAACAGAACTTGCAAGAAAATCATTTTACTACATAATTTCTATTTCCCTTTCAAAATACATTTTCAAAACTTCAATTCTAAATCTATACTCTGACTCAACTTCTTCGCTTTAATTCTAAAATTCATTTCCACTCAATATTAATAACTTACAAAATTTCAAAAATTTACGAAATTCAAAAAAAAATTACAAAATTCAAAAAATCAAAATTTTCAAAGAGCCAATGGTAAGTGACATTTTACTATGGAGGACAACCTGCACAGGGGATCATTGGGTCTCTGCAGGTAAGGTTTTTTAGCGGGTTTGTCCTTAACCTATTTCTTACCACAGTGTAAACCTGTAAGTCCACGATGAACAATTAAACATTCAAATGACCTGATAACAGTTGGGATTCCGCCCAGAACTCCGGCCAAAAACATGATTATCGTTATAACAATCATGCCTTTTTTCCTGTAAAGGCCAATTTTAAAATGCAAAGATATTAGTTTTACTATACAACTGCTACACTACAAATGGCAAATCACTAAATATAGGGATCCTACATGTTCAGTTCTCCATCTAAAGTGTTTTTGACATGTTCATGATGTTCAAGGGTCATAATCATTGGACATACTGTCATACATGTAGTATGTTTTCGTTTTTTCACAAGACAAAAAATGTAGATCTACATAAAGCTTGCAAAATTAAGCAGAAATATCGTAACAGGCATTCAATGGGCAATTCAGCAGTTTTC
The DNA here is from genome assembly GCA_028142955.1 of Pinctada fucata. Classification (NCBI taxonomy): domain Eukaryota; kingdom Metazoa; phylum Mollusca; class Bivalvia; order Pterioida; family Pteriidae; genus Pinctada; species Pinctada fucata. The sequence goes on along the minus strand of AP027112.1, from coordinate 40,263,683 downwards.
AAAGAGAAAGTGAAATTCTTTCACATCCTTAACTCAATCAAAAACAGACACCTTCTCAATGAAAATGAAGTTATAATTATACCGGTATTTAATCCTACTTTTTATCTTAATCTATACTTGTATTTTACAATCAATCGCTTTCCTAATTACCAGAATTTTGCCTTTTAGGGAGTCAAACAAGAAGTTAGAAATTTTGACAAATTAATAAAAAAGATATAGACAATACATAATTTACACATTGAAAGTAGCCTAACAGTAATAGTTTTCAGTTTCTCTCATTGTGCCCTAAACTTTAAGTAGAACTTAACACAAGTCTGAATGACCAATGCATAACAATAATCCCCCTGTATCTTTTAACACTGTATAAGGGTAAGATCTTTACAATGAATTTTGTTAAGCTGTGCTTCATGAACGTGACCTACTTTCTGCCTTAAGATTAAATTAAATCTGTGAAATAACAGGGAATAATTATGTAAATCAGGTCATGACCTGAATAGAAATGTTGAATACATATTTGGCGGGCCAACATTTACGTACATGTAATTCATTCCAAGGGGATTAAACCCAGCTGCCTAATACTGTAGTATTCAAATACTGTAAACGTTGTTATTTTCACATTCAGGAGAAAAATTTTGCGATTATATTAACATCAAAATGTTTCGCGTGGGGGAAATATTTGCGGTATAAATATGTCTTCCATTGTAAGTATGCAACAAGGTTATTTTTGCGTCGGGAAATTTTCGTGAATTCCATTTATTTGTGAAAAACTGAAAATTACCCCCACGCAAAAATTTCCACCTATACAGTAAAATTTAGATACCATCATGTATGTTGGAAAGTTGTGATATTCCTAGTATAATTCAACCTTATACTTATTATGCTTATTGAGCTTGTTTTGGGAAAAATCATAGTCAAGATATCGGTATACCAGAAAGAAGAAGTGATTTTGAATTTAAGAGACTTGTTGCTATAGTTTTTATGTCATCAGTAACAAATCTTACCCTTTTCTTAGGACCTATCCGACATCCCCACCCCACCCCATCCTATCTCTTTCTTCCTTAAGAATTTTCACTTTTTAAACAGTTAAATGTTTTTTAATTATTAATGTACTCACAAAATTAATACAAGGATGTATTAATTTTCTCTCTACTTAGTGTTGATATCCTAAATTCACTTATAATCTTACTACATATACTGTACAATTTTTTATGAGGGGAATCAGTTTCTGCAATTGTACTCCATGAAAGAAATTCAATGACATGCAAATATAAAGCAAATTAGTGATTAATAATTGAGAAAAATATATTAAAAGAGGAAAAACAGCATAAAGTAAAACCCCATGTAAATATAAAATTAATCAAAATATGTTAGTACATAATCAAACCAGAATAATCATATGCATACCAAAGTTAGCAAACTCATAAAAATCAAGCTAATGATACAACAACCAATGAAAATATTAGTAACTAAGAATTTGAATTTGAATGAGCCAATCAAAATCCACATCTACTGTTTACAACATCCAAAGCATGCCCATTGGGTCTTACCACAATGTATGCCCACTAAAGCCCTGTGGGCTATTAAGGCTTCAAAAGATCTCGCTACAATGGGAATACCGCCACAAATTGCCGCAATAAACATGATAAACGTAATCATTATCATGCCCTTCTTTCTGAAATCATGATTATGGATAAAAATTTTAATTTTTCAAAAATATTGAGGCTTAGTAATGAAAATTATATAAAATCTCTCCCTTTTGAAAATATATTTTTCAAACTGAACACTGAAATTAACAAATTTTTTTGAAAATAAGGCAATATTTGTATCAAAATTTGTTTTGATTGACATCAACATGGATCCTGGAGAGTTTGTTAAGTATTTGAAATAAAAATTTTGATCTCAATCTGATTCATGACTATATTAGGTGACTGAATATGTAATTCTCAAAACAGACTGACAGACTGTTATGTTTCACTAAATAATTAACTCCTGCTTCGTAAATGCTGGACAAGAGCCTCCTCCAATCCCTTACACTATGTCCCCTATTAAGGATCCCACACCCTAATAGAGTACGTCCTGTTAAAATTTATGCAAATTTTGATACTTTCCTGATAAATGCCGATGATTCATGATCGAAAAGCTTCGGTGTAACAGAGTAGATCATGGTTTGAGAAGTGTAATCCCTAATCTTAGCAAGAAAAGTATGTATAAGCATTCTTTTTGAAGAGATTGAAAATCCTTATTTCTGATATTTTTTATTAAAAATGCATTAGGGGTTGAATACCTTAATACCACTGTTAAAATCTGGATTTTTTTTTTAACAGTTCCACAATTATAATAATTCCCTATTTCACAATATAAAACTTCATTTCTCACCTTCCAAAGTAATCAGCAAAAGCACCAGAGACAAACGCCCCTATCATACCAAACAATACAAATATAGACACAGTAATGGCCCACAGTAGTTCTATAAACGGTGCCTTTAGGTTACGCCCCCGCACCATCATTGTGCCGTTTATCATCTTCATGGTGGTGTTGTCGGTGATGTTGTTGCTGCTGGTAGCGTTAACCTCCGTCCACGAGACGGCATCATCAGGGAGTGTGCCGCGCTCGTCCAATATATCCCAGTAAAACTCTTGAATAACCTGTAACCATGGTAATGCATTAGTTTTATTTATATCTAAAGTAAAACACGGGCAATGGGTTACATCAGCATTTTTTTGCCAATTTAGATGTAGACTCTTCCCTGGTCCACAGCCTCTTTTGTAATCGTCAAAGGTTAGGTATCAACTAATGCTTGACACCATACCTTTCACTACTAGTATTTCAAAAGTGCCTGTGGACCAGGGAAATCTGTTAACATCCAAAGTCCATCAACCTCCTTTTGCAGCTTCACCATCATACCTACATATATTTTTATCTACACAGATTTCATTCAGTAGGGCTCAGGGAAATTACCACTTTAAGGTGCAAATCTTCCTCAGACAAGGAGGGTTAATCTCTTTTTCCTTCTTGGAAATTCAACCATGGCATACATGAAACATGATACAGTGATTATGATGTTTGGAGACAATTCATTAATAGAGAAAAAAATTTTTATCTCTGTGCAAAATCATTCAAATTCAAACAGACTTGTGAGATAAGTTTGATTTTCAAAGTTGAATGAAAGAAATGACAAAATAGTAATCTAGTCATGAATTAGACAGGAGTAACCTACCTTTGCAGGGTTATTGACGTCCCCAATATTATATCCATATAAGAAGGAATTTCCCAGTACACATATCGTAATACTGAATATAAGGCTGAAGGTGTAGTTTACTTCTCTCTGAAATAAAGAAGTTGAATTGCATTAATAGAATATCCATTTCGAGAAAAAAAAAGGAGAACAACGGTAATTCTATCACGTCAAAACAGCGATGCGTCACTGAGTATTAGATTGAGTGGATAAATGAAGTTGTAAAGCGCGAAATGGATAAAACAGTTAGAGGACGGACACAAGCGTATACATTTTTTACATCAGTACAAGCATGACAGGAAAGAAATCCATGGCAACCAATTTCTGACTGTGGAAACTGACAATAACCTTGAACTTAAATTACCTGCTTCAACTGAATTCCGATGCATAAAATATCATCAAAACACTTTGAGCCCTAAACGACAGCATGTACAGACTTTCAAGAGTCTTACACGATAGAGTGTGTGACAGACGGACATTTAGACAGACAGCAGATAAAGTTATTATCTCATGCACGTGATGAATGTTCATCGCCGAGTGAAATACTGTCTTACATCAAGCACTTGCAATTGCAGGCATAGAGTCTCGGACAAAACAATCCAAAAAAACTGAAATTTACATTACATGGTATGTAGAGAAAATTTTGCAAATTCCAGCTTGTTAATGATTTGTACAGACAAAATTACCTCGCCTTTTGCTTGCTTCTCTTTTTCCTTCTCTACAGTCATTTTAGCAATCCAAAATATTCAGTCTTTTAGGAACAAATGCGGACCTAAGCTTGTGTATCGAGGTCAAGATAGTGAATGTCCAGTCAAAGCTGCTTGTAACAGTTTATAAATTATGAAATTAAAACGGAGGTATATGATACTTATAATAAGGGGAAGGGGTGGGACTATAAAGTAGTATAAGTGAGAATTGTATAATCTCTGAAAACAGGATACAGACTGTAGGAAATAGCGTCATAATGCAGCGTAAGTGTAATAAACAATGTTGTAAATTTTGCATATGCGTTGTTTTGCTTATTGAACAACATATGGTGCTTTCAAGCTTTCAAGTACACCTTTGTTGAAGTGAAATTTATAATATGCAGATGTTTACATGTTTGAACTCGATCCCCTACGCTGTAGGCAAAGGGGTGGAGCCCCCCCCCCCCTCCTTTTTTCCCTGAAAAAAAATCTTCTGAATCCGCGCCTGTGTGTTGGTATATAATATTGGACTTTAGCATTTACAGTTCACTGACCTTGCTTTCAAATTGATTCATCCACTTCAGCCTCAACAATTTCCATTCCCTGGCTGGCCAAACATTATAAGCCAAGATTCATCTTATGAGGAGGGGGGGGGGGGTCCTTGACAGACAATGGAGTTTAACCTCTGTGGTTCTCCTTCATCACTACATTATTGTCCGTGCAATATAGGTACATTATTTTTGTAGATCTCTCTCTCTCTCTCTCTCACATACATTTCATTAAATCATATGAAATTAAATTCTTTAGACTACTATACTAGTCTATAGGCATTAACAGGTTGGCGTACATGTATACAAAATTCTATAGCAAGTTATTTCACCAGGATTTTCATTTAAAAACTACAATAGAGAATATTCCGAAACTTAACACGTGTACGCATTATTAGGGTGTGTCTCATCGAACCAATCATATCGCTTTATTCGACCGACACCCACTTAACCATTGACGTCAAAAGTAAATACGGAGACTAAATCGATACCGGGATATCCGTAATATCTCCTATTCAGAGAAAAGAGGAAATCAATAAATTCATTCTGAGCTAAAACACACACATTGTTGAATACACTGTCTGATGAAAGAAATCTACGCTATTGCGAGCAAGTTGGATTTGTGAAGGTGCAAGGTACAGTGTAATAGGGACCTCCTACATTTTCTTCCAAATAGTGTACGCGATTGCTCTGATTTTTCTTAAGTATAGAGCTACCATGGGCTATATAACAACCACCCTCCTTTTTACCTACGAGCTTATTTGGAACCAAAAGAAACCTCTCTCTGAGGGAGTGGAGAAAGAAGTGGTAGGCGAGATGTGAAAATGTATCCATCCTTTTTGTGGTACTTTATGCATGCTGACACGTACGATAAAATGATTCAGATCTTTCCTTCACACCTGCTTCTCATCACGTCTGTATTTTATGCATATATGCATGTTTAATACAGGAACATCTATTCTTTAGTTTATACTTTTTTAGGAAGGAGGGATGTGTGCAATTGAACTTGAAGATGGGGATTTTTAAAAGCTATAATCTCAATTTATGTACAGTTGAATATAAACTGCTCTAACCATGCTAACGTCCTCCTACCTACCTAACCTAACTCCTCATAATGTTTTTTTTTTTATTGTTACGGTAATATGTACTAGCCACTTTTTGCCTTGAACTTCTGAACCCTAGCTACACGTGCATATTTGAGACATGTCCCCATATATTTCAGGTTGAATGATAATTAACCAGAGTTACGAGTCCTTAAAAAATGTTTGCCGTCGCGTCTCATGCAAGAAACGACACATTATCCTAATGCGTATTGTCAAGGCGCATCAGGGCGTGGGGAAACCCATTGAACATGGTGGTTCGCGCTTTTTTGTCCCGATGGCCTCCTTTAACCCTCAGACAACCTTGATCAGATATTTTTTACATGGAAGATAAATTAGTTTTTTTTTCTGTTCACAATTTACATATGAATTAAAAGGTACTTTTTGTACATATTTCTCCACGCGATTCGGTACCTGTGTAAGCTCTATATATACGGTATGTCCCTGTCTTCTTGATCGTATGTAAATCTTGAGATCAACCCCCCCCCTCCTAACCCATTTCACAAATTTCGGAAAGCAATAAAATCTAGATATTCCAACTTTTCATAGAAACCGGAAAAGCCGTTCGATTAGATGGAGGAAATGTTTCGAGGAAATGTTTACTACGAGTGTCATAGGGAAATAAAAATCAAATTGTCTGAATGAATGAATGAATATGGAATCTTAGCATGATTGTTTTGATTAAAGCCACCAATTGGTTCAGCTTAAGATGTACACACAAGGGAATACTGGTGGGATTTCGAACACTTTTATAGACAAGGTGTCCAAGAGGAGTAAGCAATATCTTCTTAATGAAGCGGTAATGAAGGGCATGCAACACTGTATATTACTATTTCATAGTCCCATACTTTCTATTATAAAAAGAACATTTTGTTGAGTAATACACAAGATGTACATGTTAAATGCACTTGATATGAGAACATATGCGTCCACATTGCCTGAACATGTTTTCACACAATGTATTGTGGGCCTTGCGATCCGGACAAAACGCCAAATTTTATTGAAACAGTCAATTTTAGCATCTCTTGAACTAAAATCAATCAAGTAACACTTAAGAGTAATCATGACGTACATCTGTATTTCTACAAGCATATCATTTGATAATATTAATATTTCTTCTCAAAGTATAAAAGTTTTCAATACTAATTGCATGTCTAGACTTCAACCAATTTACGTAAAATCTACCTCTCTCTCTAAATATACGCCAGTCATAAAACAAATAAATCATTTTAAAGATTCATAATTTTTCGACATATCGCAATATCACATTGACAAGTCGTATAGTAGATAATCCGCTCTCATAAAACTCTTGTTAAACTGTCCTCATAAATTTTGTACAGCATTGTACATGCTTTTGTAAGGAATTCCTTTGAAGCTTTTCGTCGAGAGAATTTATATACTGTAGTTCGTAGTTAGTGCCTCTGTACATGCAAACATTACAATACTATGATAGTATAGATTCTAGGCTCGATACATGCAAAAAAAGTAAGCCACGTTGGGATAGAACGGGTCACAGTTATTGCCCCTTAGAATGGGTCATAGTAATTGCCCCTATTTTGAGTTTTCAGACTTGTCGCTAAGCTACGGAGATTTCTCACATGAAGTAAGGTTAACATTATATATGTACATAGGAAGCAATCTAATTCCGATTGAAATCATCCTTTTGTTTTTATGCAAATATTGTACGTACTTAGCACATAATAAAGTATTTTCAAGGATGACATGTGAAAAGCTGGAAATTTCCAAATCAATTATTTTAACTGTTTCATTTTGGACTTTTTTTTTTAATGGAATCAAAGGGGGTTTTTTATCGCAAATTCAAAAACTAGCATTCATCTGTCCATTAATATATACCCCACCATTTTATGGCGGGGGTATAATAATATAAGAGTCCCCTTCGGCGGAGACTTATATTTAAAAATTAAAAATATAAGAGTCCCCTTCAGCGTCACCGGTAGGGGACTAAAATAATACTGTATATATACATGTATAGGCATTCATGTTACAGATGCCAGACTAGGCAACACATAGACAGAAAATAAAGTCCAATGCATTATCTTTGATCCTTTCGTCAATCAAGCTTTTTTTGGTCTTGAAATGTTAATGCAAAGGTAGAGTAAGATTCGAAAGCACAATATGTTTGATCATGATCTAGCCAGATCATTCTAATTTAACAGATCAGCGTTGAAAGATTTCCAGGAAGGTTGAAAGAAAGATACATGTATTCTGCGTCATCATTCCACATTCGGCTATTTTCGTTAGATTCCGCCTATACAGCGGATGAGTTGAAGGGTCATGCATCGTTACCTGGATACCACGTGGTGCGGACATTTGGCGGGAAACACGATCCTTTTCTTGTTCCATCACGTGACCCATTACTTTTTCGAACAGCTTTTCACTCTTTTCTTCTTTGTTCTAATTAGAAAACATAGCTTACATCTCCATTACTATTGCTGTTGACATTTCAAACGTTTAATCTGAACCCACTTATATTATCAACATGGACATTATCAACAGTACTAAAACTTATTCATAAAATGAATTCTGTTTCCATGATCATCCATCTACATCTATCACGATGTCTACCAAAGTGACGAAACTGCTGCACAGAATTTCATCAAACTTTTTTTTTGGCATTTATTGTCAAAAAGCTCAGGAATAAGACTTGGGAGCATAATAATGGGAGCAGCAAAGGCCCATTTCGGCCTCTTATAACGGCTCGAGGAGAAATCCGTTAGTATTAAGAGACTCAAGGGGAGCTCTTGGAGTTGAAGAATTCAAAGCCCTGCCCTCCCTCCTTTCCTCTATATTCCCACACTGTCCTCTTCTCTTCGGGTGATATTTTCTGGTTATTGTTATTGTTGTGGTACAGCTACGTGCGGAATGCCAGGGCTATTTCCGTCACTCCGTATTTATATTTACCGTCCTCCATCTGAGTTTTACGTAATAAGCAGGGTTCTACAGCCTTAACTTGGCTGTCCTTCCTCTGTCCTCTAGACAGAATTAATAGCTATACTGCACAATCATTGATCGATTAATACTTAATAGTGGATCCCACGGTTTTATTTGTCCTAGAAAAAATATGATATCAAAGAAGAAGAGAAAGAGAACAAAACCCTCGCAGCAGGCGCCTTAGGCGCCTAACCAGATGAAGGTTCAGGGGTCGGCGAAGTTACTGGTAGACTCTTTCAGGTCATGGAATGTGAGCAAAACAAGGTGATTAAAATTGGGAAATCGGAAATAACGGGCCAGGAATCGATCCTCATTCTTATCCCCTCTTTCACTTTTACGACTTCACTTATCAGTCATTTTTCAACTTTTGTAGAAATTCAAACATGTTTATTAGTTAAAAGTTGAAATATTCCACCATACATGCCTAAGAAGATTTGTCTGGTGAGTCTGGTGTCCTTTTTCTTAACACACACACAAGCTCATATATTATATATATGAAATCATTCTAACGCCACAAAGGGGCAGATGGACCGTCAGCGGCACAGCGACTGCGTGTGTAATGTCTGTATGTGTGAGCGTGGTACTTCAAGCAGGAGATGCGTACTCCTTTCATGGCGACTTCTGTATTTCAAGCAGGGAACATATATAGTTATACATCCTAATAGAATGCGGAAAGTTGAAGACGTTTAATTGGAGCCCCCGAATTTCTTCAAAAAGATTAATATTTTTGATACATGTACATGTATATATATATATAATTTCTCTCATTTGTAACAGTTTCAAAGAAGTCTTTTTTGTCAGACTCGACACCCCCCTTTTCCAAGTCATACTACCGTGCGCCCCCCCCCCCCTCATCCCTTTCCGAATACCTGCATCTGCTCTTCATTCTATCATTATTCTTTCTGAATAATCTCTTTGAATTTCCAAGGTATATAATAAGATCGATATTAAAATACTCTCGTACCTTTTTAACAATTCTCAGGTGAAGACCAAACTAAAAAGTACCAGTAAAGTGTATTTCATAGAGGGATTGAAAGGGATTTCTCTACCATAACCTTCTTACATCACAACCTTTTAAAACCTTTCAAACGATTCTTTACAATTTCACCTTTACACAGTCGTGTTTTAACTGTTTTTATATATGTTACCGTTTTTATGTATAGAACCACTAAGTATAAATGACGTAACTGATGACCCCGTGGTGCCAAGGTGTGCTCTCCCTCATTCATTGCGAGAAAAAAGTTTTTTATCTGAATTCAATCACTTTTTTTACTTTCTTGCGATAAATAAGTTCAAATTGTCATAAGCGGAGCCAAGGGGTAAAGGGAGTACTGAATAGAATCCTCAGAATAGATTGGAATCCCCCCATCCCCATAAATAATTTCAAATTGTCATTAGCGGAGCCAAAGGGTAAAATTCACAGATCATGATGTTAAATAACATGTAGACGGATACTGCTGAGCAAAACCTTTAGAACAGATTGGAACATCCCCCCCTACACACACACACACACACACACAACGTCCCAAGAAATATAGGATTTTGTTGCAATCGATGATCTTACTCAAGTTTCCGGACTCGCATGTAAACTATGTAAGACAAAATGATAAATATTTAGGGAATATTTCTTTACGTATAAAATTAATCAGCGCGTGACGTATACGTATATACTTGCATTGATGCATCTACAGGAACTGACGTATCTCCATTCTTTCTTTTCTTTCTTCTTTTTTTTTTTTTTTTTTTTTTGAATCAACGCATTATCATTTTGAGATTTTGATTTCGTCATATCAAACGATTTACGTATGGGAAGTTACACGGTGAAATAAATTTAAATTTGGGACATACAATTTCAAGGTACATTTCAGAACAAGCATTAGCATTTTTTATAACAATTTCTAGTTTTTACATTTGTATCTATTTAATGCACAAATGGAATACCTTATATTCCAACGTATGAGGAACTGTCAAAAACAGAAATGATTGTAAAGGCCTTGACAGAACAGGTGCGCAACTGGAGGGGTTCGGAAGAAGGGGTGGGATGGACGGAATATACATTTCGCTTTGAAGAGGAACATTAAGAAGAAGCTGTCAGGACTTCAGGTTGAGGGGACGTGACCACAAACACCCCCCCCCCCCCCCCACACACACACTTTTTTTCTTCTTTCTTCCCTACTCCAAGAACACGATGAATAGCTTCAATAGGGAAAAGGTCCTATAAAATCTTGTTTTCAATTCAGAAATTCAAAGATCATGCACTGGATTTATAGTTTGGCCATTCATCAATAAGTTGATAATTTTGAAAGGACTGTAAGGGCGATGTTGCAGGGTCCCTCAATTGACCATCATAACACCTATTTCTGCGCCTGTCATATACTAGTACAGGTAGAGTACACAGCTGTCAGTTGTAAAAGTAAAACACAAGGTCAAAAACGTATGCGTTCGGATACACCAACTGTAAAAGTAGGTCAAAGATTTGAAGGGATTATATTAGCATTTATACATTGTAACACCTTTTAATCCAATATTTTGTTAAAGTCCAACTGAGCAAATGGTCAGAGACAATGGGGCTCGGGTCAAGAATAAAAGGTTTCCTACAGTATTCAGTGACCACAAGCATACAAACAAAAAGGTCATTTTTGAAATTTTCATGTTTGAACAATGAGTAGCTCCTACTTACGCTGTGTTCAAACAAGTACTTGAATTTTCTCTCTGGAGTAGTAGTATACTAGAAGTAAAGTAGATGAATATGGAAAGGGGGACATGGGGAAGGGGGGGGGGGGGAGGTCTGAATATATCCTTCAATATGATTTTTTCTCTAAAATTTCCAATATATGAATTATAAAATGAACTTATTAAACATCATTGACTGGACTGAAACAAACCCTAACCCCTTTTCTGAATCCACTCTTTAAATGAGTAACACAAGTTCCAGGTAAATCTTTACTTAAAACAAACATTTGAAGTATTTGTATGAAAAATTTCAACTTTACCTGCCACATTGTATTTGAAGAATTTATGACTTTTCAAAACTATCCAATCATGACTTGGCTATAAATGACTTAAAGGGGAAGAGGGAAGTGTATTTTCATTCATAATTTGTACTAAATAACACCCTGAAAGGGGGAAGGTTGAATCATTAAAAATCTGTTTAAAAAGTCAGCATGCGCTTGTTGAAAATTTTTCCTAGTCATTCCCTGTAATGAAAAAGAGGGAAGTAAGAAGTACTTTTAATATCACGCTAATTTCAAGTATCATTTTACCATTGATTTTTCATTGCCTTATTTGTCTGTTTCAGTGATTTTAGCAGTTTCATCAGCATTCAATTTCCTCCAATACCGACTGCAATCAAAATCGATTTGCTCATCAAGGCAAAGTACACAAACATCTGTATTGCAAGTCATACCTTGGAAAAATAAAGAACTATGCTGACAGCAATGAGCATACTTATTACCCAAAAAAAATAAGATATCTCCTCTCACAACAATGTTAACTTTTTTTGGGGGGGGGGGGGGGTCCAAGCAATTAAAAATAATATATTTGTAAAATCACTAATTTATTATATTTATACTCAAATTTCAGTGGCGGATTCAGGGGGGTGCGGAGGGGGCACCCCCCCCCCCCCCCCCCGGCACTGACCCCAAATTTTTCAAAAACAGGTATACTTTTGCCTATTTTCAGAAGAAATCGGCAAAATTCGCCCATTGACCCCCCGGCACAGGGGGCGCTGGATCCGCCACTGAATTTGTCTTTTAAAGTCTCAAGTACAGAAACAGTCAGACAACTCGGTGACAACTTCATTATACATATAGTCAATTTCCTCCCTTTCTCCCCCTCCTTCTACACCCACCCCACCCTATCCCACTTTTTCATTTTCCACAGACTGGCACATTCTCTTTCATGATGATCTTGGTAACACTTGTTAAACATAGAGAAAAACAATATACATGTTGGCTTCAACTTGTTGATGAATTCCACACATGTAAACATGGTAAACAGTGATAATGAGGTTACAAGCTGCTGACCAATAAGAGTGGATCAACAAACGTTATTGATCCTTCCTCTAGTAAATAAATCAATGCTTATGTTGCCATGGAAACCAAGTCTCCACGTCGCAACCATTGTGTATTATATTGAATATTATCGAGGAAAGTGACATTGATTGTCCAGGTAAATAAAGAAAATCAATTAAATCCAAAGATTATCATTTTATATAATTAATTTATCCTGAAAACAAAATATTCCACACATTATCACCATTATACACATGTGGAACAAGTACACTGAATAAGTCTCTCACAGATCGTAAATTTGTCCTTGTATATTGATAGAGACAAGAATAAAACATAGAACGAACAATATCAACACACGAGACGAGTCACGACATTTATTTATTTCATTCACCGCAGAGGGTTCTGAAAAAAGCATGTTTCGTGAAAAATCTCTGCCCCGGGGTGACCATAGGTAAAAGTACGTGTTACCACGTGGCGTTCGCTACAAATGATAGTAAAATGATAAGTTCATTGATAAATTCTTACCTCGGTCATGATGTTAGAGCGTGATCACCGCTGTCAACTAATGAAGTCCTTTCTTGTCTCCGTGCTTTACAATGTATTCGTCCCCTTGACCTTGGGTTAAAATAGAACGCTTTTCATTGGCTGGATGAACCGCACCTTCAAAACGAGGTAAACATTGAGTGATGCAATATTCGCAGATCGAAGAAGATGCTGCAATTTCATTTGAAACAGTTCATTATTTTTGATAGATGGAATATGTGTGCCTTTACATATTTCTCGGAAGTATTTACATGTACTCTATAAATAATTTCTGACAATGCCAAATAAAAATCATTTTTAAAAATGACACACTTGATATTCTTCCAAATCGTAGTACTTTACAACTTAGATATTTATTTGATTGAAGTTCGATAGGCTAATTACAAATGACACACATATCATAATCATGATTTGCAATAAAAATAATTTTATCCTGTTTAAAAATATTTTTTGAATTTTCCCAGTTTATTTAGGGTACTCGTTCGTTAAAAACTCATGCGGTCGTTTTGCAGAATCGTTTGATAAACATATGGAACCAGGCAGTATTAGCAAGTCCTTGGTGAAAATCCAGCCGTCTTTTAAGTCTGATCCTGTCCTCTCGTCCAGAACCCCTCCTCTCGAATCCCGGCTGATCGAGTTGTCCGTAACCCAACAACCTCCCATCCCTCCCAGTATGGAAAACTAGACAGACGATTTTGAAAAGAAGTAAGTGACTTTCGATTCAATTTCGGTTGGGGGGGGGGGTTCAATTTCCATGCTTAACCTGGGGGACTACCGTACATGTAGAATCAGTATGATATGATATGAGATACATGATATGAACAATACGATATGATATGATATATGATATGATATGATATGATATGATACTTTGATGATATGATATGATATGATATGATATGATATGATATGATATGATATGATATGACATGATAAAGTTTACAAATGAAAGAAGTATATATATTGTTTTATGAAAAAAATTATGGTTTATTTCATAGGATCACTATGACAAACTTAGTGGCAACCATAGATAGAGAGATTCGAGAGTTTGGATGAGAAAGTCGGAAAGTTTTTATATTATCAAGTACAGTGCCCTTTTTGAATTTTTTTACAAAAACTTTTTTGAACAATACTATTCGTTGTACATAATTCCAAATTGGAAAATTCCAGTTTGAAAAAAAGATGCGTCCCTATTTTTAAAAACTTAATTGCATAGTTCCAAATTAAATCCCAGTATGAGACACCCATAAACTTTACAATTCAAAGGAATTTGGCAGGTGGTATTTTAAATCAATCCACGTGTACATGTAAAAACAAAAATTTAAAGTACTAAATGAAATACTATACAAGTATGTAATATCCTAATTATAATGAATAGTTGTAATTTCTTATTATATGGAGGAAATTCCAAATTAAGTTTAATTTTATCTAATATCAATTCTCTTGTATTAAGGACCAAAAAATTTCAGCAACATTAAAAATAGCATGTCAAATATATGAATGAATGATGTTTTCGTTCATGAGTTATATATATATATGAAGTGTTAGACTGGTGAATTAATATTATTTTGTTGAATATTCAAATTAAAATTTAAGAAAAATAGAAACCCAACGTTGGGATATTTTACTGAGCCAAGGGTTCATGACTTAAATGCATAAAAAGGTCGACTAAATCATGTTCGAGTACAACTACATGTAACTATAAATATAAAGTCTTAAGCCCCCGTTCCACTGCAATCCCGCTGTACCTACGTTCATTCCCGACCTCGAAAATTGCCAGGTCGGGAGAGAACGGCTCTTAGTCGTATCTTGGTCTGGTACAGCGTATGTTGGTCCAAAATCGATCGGTATTAGAGCGGGCACGCTTTAGAGGTCGGGAAAAGTTTCCCGTATTCTTTCAACCGGTTGAAAGAATACGGGAAACTTTCCCGCTCTCTTTGTGGTCGTGAAATAGTCGGCGCTTGGTCGGGATAGTCGTGGGTACAGCCTAGATTAATCGTGTCCTGGTCGGGAAAGAGCGTGGCTTGAGCGTGGTTTGATCGGCATTTAACTAAACCCCGCTCTCTTCACGCAGAAGATACGCTTTAATTACGCCCTGTTCCCGATCTTTACCCGTCTATTCTACGCTCTTACCACGATCTATTCATTAAAGGTTCAATGTTTTCTGATCTTACCAAGACCTTTTCATGACCATCTAGCGACCTATTCACGCTTTATATGACCAAGTTACGACCAAACGACGCTTCAAATAGGATCTGTGCATATTTCATTCATTTTCTCACACTGATATTGATTCGTTCAAAATACTTATTACCAAAATGTCGCGGCGACGATTCTTGGCTATCCAATGCCACTTTTTAAGTAAGAATTTTTTTTAAATTTTGATCGCGACACTTTTGGGTAAGGCTTGGTCAAAACGAGAAATGTAGGCTTCTTCTCGGTCGATACGATCATTGGATGAAAAATGAGATCAGTTTAAGTTAGAAATTATGTGTTGAGCGGGAATGCGTCGGGGACAGTCGGTGATAGATCGGAATTGCATCGGGAATAGATCGGGTTTTGGTCGGGAATAGATCGGAGTTTGATCGGATAGAACGGGACTTGGTCGGCAATATGATCGTGAGTAGAGCGGGTAAAGCGTGAGTAAGTCCGCAATGAAACGTGAATCGGTCATAAATTGATCGGGAATCGGTCGGGAATAGAGCGTGATTTCAAGGAAAAAAATGAAAAGGTCGGGAAAGTTTTACCCGCCCTTGTGAAAATTTCGGTCGGGAATAGTCGTAGGTACAACGGGATTGCAGTGGAACGGTGACTTTAGAATATAATTAAAACAATATTACTTATATGATTTAGACCCGAGGCTTATAAATGACCGAGACGCTTAAAGATGACAGATTTTTTTTTTCAAAATTTCGTTCTAATGAAAACGATTTGATTCATAACATCTGTTTTGTGAATGTCAAAATAATAAAATGCATTTGAATTTTGTCCCTTGTCACCTGGTACAAAATGTACGTGTAACAGAAAAAAAAGAGAAAAAAGAAAATCTCAGTGAGTGTGTGACCCTGGGATAATCAAGCAATGCGATAAGTCTATATTCATATTCTGTATCTGAACTGATATATATCAATATAATTTCTTAATTTGACCACCCCTACCTCCAAAAAAAAAAAAAAAGAGATACATTTCCTCGTTCCTGGATATATCTTTCGTCAACGGTAGGTCATGTTTACCAAAGTGTGACCTGCACAAATTGTCATCAATTAAAATAAATTCGGAGAATTCCTTTATACATGTGATAGTAGTTTATTTTTTTACAAATTCGGTATTAACATGATTATATATGCTTTGCTTTGAACAGTCGTTTTTGTAAATACATGTGACCCTCTCCTCTAATTTTCAAACTACAAGAAGAGGAAAGTGCCTCGGTCAAACTATCCGACATGAAATGGCATTATACATTATAACATCATCCTGCTTTTCACAGTAAATATATTTTGGTTGCACATTGACGTATAATATTGTTAGTATATTTTTCCCAGAGAAAAAATACTATATTGAAAACAACAACAAGATAACAAGGCGGAATAGATGGTAAATGTATGTTACAAAGTTCTTGGAAATCGAATTTCCGATTTCTCAGAAGAGTGTCTTAAGGTAGAGCATCCCACAGGTCTCAGATGCTCATATTTCCGTAATAACAAGTATTACAATATTTTCATCTCCAAAAATTATGTTAAACATGATATACAAACAAAATATAATTTGTGGTTTCATTATTATACCGAGGACTTTTTAGAGGTGATAAAATGTAACTATAAAAGTTTCTTTTCCCAAAAACCATATTAGTTTGATAATCTGAACAATATTCTAAAGAGAAAAAAATAGGGTATCCAGGCAAAAAAAATACCAGTAATTCTGACCTGAGGGATGCTCTACCTTAAGAGGGATATCGATCTGAAATGACACGATGACACAGACCTATTGTTTACAAAGATCATGGAAGGGAACCACTGTCTTATATAATGCAGCACATTCGATAAAATCTTCGATTTCTGAATAAATTGCAACATGCATGGATGATATTCATATCAATTTGCTCTACATAGGACGAAAAATATGTCTGTCTTATTCTCCGATCAAAGATGACATAAAGGACGCGATGTCAGGAAAAAAAGCCTTTCCATATAAGTAAATTATATGATATGAATTGCATAAATGTTTTGTTAAATCGTATGTCTGCAAACTACATATAAACTGATTGGCAATTTGAGTAATTCAGAATGAAGTTAGTTGTCCGGAAGGAATATGTATCTCCTGATGACATGTCACATATAATATTAATATAAATATATGTTTTTGTGAGTGAAAACAAGAAGATGTATTGTGAAATGTGAAATAAATTCAAAACCTTTCAGGAATGATGGCCATGCAAGTGTTAACTGGCAACTCAAATTGATGAATCTAATCTGTTGTTTAAGGTATCCGTTGTACAATAGAGTTATTTTACATAGCGTTTTAATCATCTCCATCCTCATCAGTGATACTTAATACAATTAATTCTTTTTAGTGTTTTGTTTTTCTCTATCTAAGTAAAGGATTTACATTACATTTATTGAAACATGAGCATGTAATGTAACTAGCTGAAACACGTGTCTGGTGCATTAAAATTGGTTTGAAATTTCCCTCAAGACGGTAACGAATTATAACTATTATTATAAACACTTATTTTCTTTTGCACTTAAAATTTGTTCCCCGCGATTTAATGTTTAAAGTGTTATTTTTATTTCTTTCCAGGTCTGTCGCTCAAAAAAGCTTTAAATTGTTTTGGCCCTTTATCAGTTTTACAGCATATATTGTATTGTTATTTCGGAAGCTTGTCATTTCATTTAAAGTTATCATCAAAAAGTTTTAATTTGTTTTGGCCCTTTATCAGTTTTACAGCATATATTATTTTGCTATTTCGGAAGCTTGCCATTTCATTTAAAATTATCATCAAAATCAAAGAAGGTTAACATCGACGCACCATGTCTCTACAATGCTGTTGTCAGTTGTGGCCATAGATTTTATTTAACTATATATATGCTACTGAATCGACCCTACAGGAAATTTTGAGCCACACACTCTTTGCTAAGAAGATACACAAAATTCAGAAAATCAAACTAGAGGGCACCACTGAAATATATTTTACTGTGTTTGAAAATCACTTTTGCATCAAGTAATAACGAAAATACATGTCTGGTGCATTGTTTGTTTTTTTTTTGTTTGTTTGTTTTGTTTTTTGTTTTTTTTTTAATAAGGTAACGAGTTGGAACACTTTCATCTTATTGCAATTATTTTGTGTATGAAAAAAAAAATATGAGCAATTTCCTTCTTTAGTCTTGTACATGTAACAGACCTACAGTAAATGAAATTATTATAGGTCAGTCGCCCCCTTGGCGAATATATATACATAATGTGACACTAATCTGAAGATGGGCAGACCATGTTGACATAAAGTATTTGTACAACGTCCATTAGCTGACCCTAGGTATAATAAGTGGTCAACTCTGATAAGATAAAATAGTATATATTATATTTACTGCTACCACCAGACAACTGGACAACCTCACCTGTGGTTTTGTATAATTGTGTGGTCTATATACTAGTACTTATTTTGTTTTCTCTTACTTCAGCATTTTTGTGGTATATTAATATCACTCAATACATTTTCGGTCAAATTTTACCTTCAAAAGCAGGGGAGAAAACCATAGATGCAACGAAGAGTATGCGTACCTGTGTAACGTCAAAAATACATGTATAGGTTTGGTATTGTAAGTATTTTGCAGTTCAAGAAACAATAAAATAGCAATTTGTACTTCAAGGAACAAGAAATTCAGCAATCTCTACTGCAAATCTAGCAACAAAAAAGTAGCAATTTGTACTGCAAGAAACAAAAAAAGTAGCAATGGCAAATATGGATAATTACCATATCCCTGTATACAGCACAAAATCGATAATTCAGAAAATCAGAAACCGAAGGCACACAAAATCAAGATAAAACAGGAACCAAAGCAAACAAACAAAAACCTCCACCATATGAAAAGAAGCGAACTCCCGATATGGGAGTGAGACCAAGTGCTTCAAGCAACAAGAAAAGAACAGCAATTTTTATTTGAAGCAACAAGAAAACTAGTAATTTTTACTTCAAGCAACACGAAATGTAGCAATTTGCTCTTCCAGCAACAAGAAAAGTAGAAATTTGTACTTCAAGCAACAAGAAAAGTAGCGATTTGTACTTCAAGCACCAGGAGAAGTAACAATTTGTTCTTCAATTCAAGCAGCAAGAAAATCCACAATTCGTATTTCAATTCAAGCAACAAGAAAATTCGCAATGTGTAATTCAATTCAAGCAACCAGAAAATCAGCATTTTGTACTTTAAGCATCAAGAAAAGTAGCAATTTGTACTTCAAGCAACAAGAAAAGTAGCAATTTGTGCTTCAACTCAAGTAATAAGAAAATCCGCAATTTGTACTTCAAACAAGAAGAAAAGTAGCAATTTGTACTTCAAAGAAAAAAAGTAGCAATTTGTACTTCTATCAACAAGGAAATCAGCATTTCGTACTTTAAGGTGGCTCCCTACTCGAACCGTTATAGGTTTTTCCTTATATGCAGCAGTCTGCGTATAACGTTTTACAATGGCTGGTGAAGGACGAGCCAGCGCATTTAAAAACACAGACAGAAGATCTTAAATGCCAAAAGAAGCAAAAGATGGTGCAATCTATCAATGTACACACCAATCATATAGTATAATTTCTTAGTTGAAAATGTGATGAAATTATAAGGGGGTACCTTTTTGTTTGTAGCCACATCTTGATCATTTATAAAATTGTATACCTGTATGCAATTTTTTCACCATCTATATACATTATCATATAAAATGATCCAATTTGAAGAAATTTCATCTGTTGTTTTTTGCACAAAAATGTGATATACTATATATTATTTGTCGAAAATATGATAACATTATAAGGGGGTACCCCTATGTTTGGAGCCATACCTTGATCATTTCAAAAACTGTGTACCTGTATGTGATTTTTTCTTCATCTACATACATAATTTTATGAAATATTACAAAATGAAAAAAAATTCATCTGTTTTATTATGCAAAAAGTTGGATTAAGTACATATTGTTGGTCAAAAATGTTATGAAATTATAAGGGGGTACCCTGATGTTTGGAGATATATCATACTTAGTTTTATGTTACAATATTATTTTATGTGTTGTATTTCTTCTATATGACTTGTTATCATAAAATAAAACAAAACAAATAAACATATTCGTATCATCACTGAATTTGGAGGGTTCAAAAGCATATGATGGATATTTGATATTTCTCAATTTTTAAGTGTTAGGGTACCTTTCTTTAATGTACTGTATCTTTAATGAAAACAAAATTACTTATCTACGTCTGTGTTTATTATGTCATTTTGACTATTATGTATAGAAAAAAACCTTAAAATACAAATTTCATCTGTTAAATTCACGATTAGGGACCCACCTTAAGCAACAAGATAAGAAGCAATATGTACTGCAAGCAACAAGGTAAGTGGCAATTTGTACTTCAAGCAAGATAGAAAATAATAGCAATTATTACTTTTTAAGTAAAAGGATACGATTTGTACTTCAAGCAACACGAACATCAGCAAGTAATGTACTTCCAGCAAGGAGAAAAGTAGCACAATCAAAAAGACAATGAAAGTTAACTCTATTACAATTAATTTGTCGAGCAATGTACGCAGACCAACTGTGAGAACGGAAGTATATGGCGGGTACCTTAAAGATCTCATAAGGAAATACTAGGCCCTGGTCACCTTTCCAATCTGGATCGTACTTTTAAGGCGATATCGAGAATGATATAATTTTCCGTTTGCTAATTGCTTTCGATATGAGTTTACGCCCTCCCCTTACCTGCGACTTATTTTCTACTTGTGTTTGTAAAGTCACCGTACAAGAAAAACAATTGTTGATTGCCAATTGTACGACTTCGGAGATATATGTCCGGTTTAGTGGTAGGGTTGTACACTTAATTGAATCTCTATAACTGCACTCGGATGCTTTAGAATTAAGACCCTTTGTCTATGTTGTGTCCCATACGTTCATGCTTCAATGACAATTTGCTGGGTCTTCTTGTTTTCGGTGTATGTTGTTACAAATGAGATAAAGATGATCCTGACGACAAACTCAACAGCGCTCACAATAAAGTACCAGATTGAGCATCGACAGACTCCTAACTATAGTTTGACCCCTAGCAAGCTAGAGGTGGGACAAGGTATCCGGGAGGAGTAAGCATTGCCTGTTATACTTGTCTCGTTTCTGTGATTGTTTGATTGATTGTGTAATGTTGTTCTTTGTTACAGTTTTGTGGTTTTTGTGCATGCACATGTATGAAGATCTCGCTGGGGTCACTTAAACGCTGTGTAAATGTAAATTTTTTTTCATACTTTTCATTCAACAGAAACGTAACAACATACTAGTAATCAGAGAATGAACGTCAAACTCAAAAACGGAAACCAGATTCCAAAAACCACAATCAAAAGGCTTGCGGATTTTGGGAAATAATACAAAACAGAATTTCCTCACGCGAAAAGAAAATAGGACAAACAGACGGAGACAATGACACAAGCCCCACAGAAACACGAAGGACAAACAGACGGAGACAATGACACAAACACAAAGGACAACTTATCTAATGAACCATCTCTAATGCAAGAGAGGAATGCATTGTAGATTGCATTTAAGATGTCGCTGTTAAAACGCGCCGTACTCATTATTTTCATATATCACGTGAATCATGTTACATATCTAATGCAAGTATTTCCCTAACCCTTACCTTTAATCAAATTTAAAATTCAATTTCAAACCATATGACAGTTATCAATTTCTACCCTAGGAGCGTTTTCTTCTCCAAACAGCAATTAAGGAAAGAAACATAGGGATAAGTAATGTGTAACGTCTTCAAATTTATTAGCATCATTTTAGAGAAGATAGATTTACAGCATGGAGCACACATGCACGTTTCGGGTATTTAACCCTCGTCAGTGATCATATGACCATAACTTACTCTGCAGTCAAAAGAATAGAAGGTATCCTGGATTGTTCTAACCTAAAATATCTTCCAACATTGAGGACAAGGAAATGTTATGATTCTATTGCACAAAAATATGTTCAGTGACAAAAGTCAGTCGCTCACTTTACATGTGCCCTTGATTCAGCAGTTTTTCTGTTGGTATCCTTGCCCTCAGCGCGAAATCGTTGTGGTTTGCGCTTGCTCTGGAATACATGTAGCGTATTAATTGCGATATGAATACATCAGAGAAAGGAGACGTAGAAATGTTACTACTAAGGAAAGGGAAATTTGTAATTTTGAAGTTAAAATTGTCACGTTTGTCATATATTGAAGTATTCAGGTGACATCCCAGTTTCAATGTTGTTGTTCCTTTGATTGTTTGTTATCCTGTTAATGTTGGTGTTATAATTTGTCATTGTCTGTTTGTATGTGGTTGTTTGTTCGGTCGTTTCTGTGTATATTCTGCTGTGGTCACTGTTACCTGGTCTTGCCAAAGATCATACTGGAAGCAAGATTCACTTTCAAAAAAGAAACACCTGATTCATCAATTTTCTTAAAAGTAAAATCACAAAAAACATCTCCAATTAAAAAAAATCTCCAATTCCCCAAAAACATCACTAATCCCCCCCTCCAAATTATCATTTTATATCCAGGTAGACGTTCAATAATATATGTTTTCTTACCTATTACAAGCCTGCAGAAATGATTTGTAAGTTGACAATACAATGCACTTGGTTGATCTATCACGCAATACTCATACAATACACAAGGAGATGCTCATGATGTAAAAAGGTCATCAAATGATTATTTGGACTATATGTAAAACTCGTGATCTTCAATCTTGTTGATGAGTTATGGAAAATTTAGTTGTATTTATTTGCCTAAAATGAAATGTACTTTTCTATTTTTACATTGAGAATAAATTGCTAATATTCTACTATACTTAGTCTGATATGTCACTATCACTGAATGGAAGTCACACACAAAACCCGAAATCAGACTCCAAAAATCACAATCAAATGGCTTATAAATTCCTTAATAAATATTAAACAGAAGTTTTTCACAATAAAAGAAAATAAGACAAACAGACGGAAACAATAACACCGCATCATAGTAATATGAAGGACAACCTAATGTTATGAACAATATCCAGTGTAAGTACGGAATGCATAATAGTTGGCGCTTTGACTCGATACCGTGCTTATATATAACATATTCAAATATCACATGAATCATGTTACATATATGATGCAAAGCAATGGAGGGGATCTCCAACAACACCAGATTACAGAACCAACAGCAAAACCCCAAAACACCCAATGCAAAAACACAGATCAGACAAGCACAGAAAGAGACGCAAAAGGGACAGTTATAGTATCCAAGAAAGAAGGACCGAAATTGAAGTATAAAGCTTTCATTCAAATTCATGATCCATATTATTATCATAAGAAAGCAAGGGGAAGTTTCGCTCATCGGTCGCGTTATGATAAGCTACCAACCTGAGTGTACTATAATAATAGGATTATAACGATATGATGTATGAATTTACAGAAACATACTTGCACCAAAGGACTTTCTGTGTTAAATCTTTAAAAAGTTAAACGTCTTCAAATTCAATAGCATCGTTTAAGAACAGATAAATTTGCAGCATGGACCAGACATGCTTGTTTCAGGCACTTAACCCTCGTCAGTGATCCCGAATGTAAACCATGTAATATGGTCAAAATAGTGTGAAAATTATTATGTCCAAAAATGTACCGAAAGACGTAGCAGGATGGGTGGGATATGATGCCACAGGACCCACGTTTTAGAAATTCCAAGAAATTTTGATCACAGAAATTTTCAATTGCGTTGAAGAAACGATCAACCGAAGTTGATCGAACTTGTCTACATGTGCCCTCATGGACTCCCGGTCCACCAGCAGTGACACTCACCAAGTGGTATAAATGTTAAACGTTTTCAAATTCAAATGTTAAGCAATTTACCCTGGCTGAAAATTGTTGTATGGAGATCATATGATGAACATTATGAGTTTTGCTTGCAAATGACGCACGTCTTCAATGAAATTACGTAGATAACTAGTTTTATCGTTTACAGTGACAAGTATTGAAAGTTTGAAATCAAAATTAACTAATTTTAGTCGAAAATGGTTTCTATTCTCAGCATTTTCAAGGTATTTTCCAAATGAAAGCTCACATTTTTCATGTTTTTCACTCCCTATCAATTTCCTTTTCCTCATGATAATACGGAAGTGATCCAACTCTATACCTTCATGAAGAACATTTCTGCACCAGACACGTGTTTCGAATATTCAATTCTCATCAGTGATGCTTCCAGCGGAGCGACTTAAATTAATTTCAGTAGCGCCCTGTTTAATGTTTTGAACTTAGATTTGTACATTTACTTTACAGAGAGTGCGCGGCTAAAAAATTCCCTGTAGGGTCGATTCAGTAGCATATCCAATAAAATATATGCAAAATAGCATTGGACGGATGGTGCTAAGATGTTGACCTCCTTTAATTTCGATTATAGTTTTAAATGGAATGTTAAGTTTTCGAAATAGCAAAATAATATTTGTGATGTCAAATCGATTACGGGCGAAACGAAGCTTCTTTCAGGCGACAGAGCTGGAAAGACGTAATTAATTCACTTCTAAATATCAAGTCAAAGGGAACGAGTTTTACTGCTCTACACTGCTACAAGAAATAAGTGTCTATAATTATAATAATATATAAAAATTAATTATCAATATTAAATTTTAAAAATAGCATTGAAGGGATTGTGCTAAGATGTTAACTTCGATGATATTTTTATTGAATTGACAAGTTTTCGAAATAGCAAAATAAAACGTCTTGACAAAGGACATCACGCAAAATAATCATACAAACAACGACAAATCCGGGAACAACTTTTCAAAACTGAACACTCTCATACGACAAAAAGACCAAACTCGGAAACAAACCAAACAGCATTATGAGACATTTTCACACTGTCACTGGGCTGTGATCAGGACTAAATGAAAGGTATAAAGAAAGTCACTTTGTACATAACATCTTGTTATAAATGACCTGATTGTGTGTCATTCAGAATTGCTTGAAATTTTTCTTCATAATCATCATAAGATCATTATTCATTGAAAATGACTGAAACATGCCATATCATGCGGATATGCGGATATCCCGAAAGTCGTTTCAAATAAGAATGAGGAGACAGCATTGCACAGAACGTATCTTAATCACAAATGATCTAATTTTATCCCTACTTTGAATCAAAGCTAGCAAGTTACAGAATGGACACCTCCATGGGATACCATGTTGCAAATAAAGTCAGAAATCAAAGAGAGAAAGTAACAGAATGGACACCTCCATGGGCTACCATGTTGCAAATAAAGTCAAATGTCAACGACAACATGCATTGATAAAGTCAATGACTCCAATGAAATATCAGGAATTGATGAAAAATTCAGATACCCTAATGCTGAGTTAACCCGATGGTGTTATCACAATAGAAGAGGACAATGGATAACCGTTGTTAAAAGCATCTGGCAAAATGTTATCATAGATGTGATTTTTCATATTGATTCTTTTTAGTTTTTATCGAAATTAAATTATTAAATGCAGGTGCCGGCTATTTCAGTTCTATATCAACCTTCTGAATGGCTTGACTGATAAGTTAACAAGTATGGCTGTGTTATCAGTCACTTATACTGACATTAGGGGTAAATGTACTTCAATTTAAAGACGTTTGTATTTGTCACTTGATAAGAGAATTTGATATCTTAAAGATTGTCTGCCATTGATGATAATTTCGTCTTACGAAAAACAAAGTAGAAAAAGAAAGATAACTCGCATTTCGGTGAAGAATTTCAATGCAACTAAGAAGATTGATGTTACGTTTGGAACGTAAGATTAAGATGATCTGTGAATAAAAGTCAGACACAATTCCGTATTCAGAGTCCAAAAATAGCAATTAATAGGCAGAACAATTCTTAAAAAAAAAAAACGGAGAAGATACCCAACGATGGAGACCGCGGGATGTAATCTCACGACAAAAGTTAAAGAGGACAAACAGACGGACACAATAACACAGCACCGTAGAAACACGAAAGACAGCACTGTCTTATGATCAAATTTCACAGAGTGATACACATATTAAATATTTCTTTCGCTTTTGCTTCGACAAAACAACATTCATCACGCTAATAAATATGAAATTGTGTAGATGCCTGCAAATTCAAGAAGACTTTGCCGTGTGGAGCTCGTAAAAAAACCCCGCGAGGGGTTTGACAGTAAGTGTTTTGAATATATTTTCCTGACATTGTCGCCATAGCTCTTTCTATATAGACAACGTCAGACAGTGCATGGGTTTCATATGTTGTTTTTATTTTCGTGCTTAAACATCGACGGCGGATGCGGCTAGCCAACAGGGGATGCTTACTCCTCCCGGGCACCTGGTCCCACCTCTGGCTTGCTAGGGGTCCGTCGATGCTTTACTTTGTGCTCTATTTTGAGTGCTGTTGAGATTACCGTCAGGATCTTCTTTTACTCATTTGTGTCACACTTATGCCCTTTGCCGCGTAGAGCTCGGAAAAAAAATACCCGCGAGGGGTTTGACAGTAAGTGTTTTGCATATATTTTCCCGACATTGTCGCCATAGCACTTTCTATATAGACAACGTGAGACAGTGCATGAGTTTCATATGTTGTTTTTCTTTTCGTGCTTAAACATCGACGGCGGGTGCGGCTAGCCAACAGGGGATGCTTACTCCTCCCGGGCACTAGGTCCTACCTCTGGCTTGCTAGGGGTCCATCGATGCTTTATTTTGTGCTCTTTTGTGAGTGCTGTTGAGATTATCGTCAGGATCTTCTTTAACTCATTTGAATGGAACACTTGCATTTCAGACAATCAGACTGAGACAAAATCCAGTGTCTAATTTTCAAACTGGATTGAATTCAATGAGACCACTTGGTTGTAATCTTATGCATGCTATTATTACATCACACCGTTAACTTTGTTGTAGTGATTGATGGTTCTTTACAGAGTTTGGAACTTTGCTCATTTTCATATTCATATTAAGCACCAAAAACAATTTTTGATTACGGTCTTATGGTTGGGCTTGGTCATTATTAGCAATGTTCATCTATCATGAATAAAAGTGTCTTGTTTGTATTGTACACCATGCCAGTGTACTTGAAAATTCACAAATCATAATGAACTTTATGCACTGATACTATTCCATAAATACTTGCAAACATGCTTCTCATATCCTTGACCGTCATATCAATTTAGACAGGAGAATAATACAAAGCTCCTCAATAATATAGCGATATAGCGTTGCAAATAACTTATACATGTATACCACAACGATGTCAAAAGCTAGATACGAGTACATATATAAAATAAAAGACATCATTGCCATGCACTAAAGTCCTTAAGTGTAGTCCATTTATGTTAAACGTCTTCAAATTCAATATCACCATTTGAGAACAGATACATTTGCAGCATTGACCAGACATGCACATCTCGGGTACTTAAACCTTAGTCAGTGATCCTCAATCTAAACGATGTAATGTGACCAAAGAATGTAAAAATTATTATATCCAAAAATGTGCCAAAAGACGTAGCAAGACGGGTGGGATATGATGCTACAAGACCTAAGTTTTATGATACCAGCTCTAGCTGCATTTTTATTCAGTAAGCTAAAGAATGCACTAGGAGACAACGGAGCGTCAAAAGTCGACGACAAAAACGTCGCAGAAGGTGAAAGAATAAATTAAGGTATTTTCATAAAAGACTTACCTTAATTACTTCCTCCTATAAATGCACTCATCTATAAAAACACCTGACACCGACTTAGTTACAGTAGATCACCTTACTGCCCTCCTTTTCCAGATAGCATTCAGGGTCGAATATGTTTGACAGCAAGTGCATGTAAACTTTAAGCTAGAATAAAAATCTCATTTCTAGATCAATTTCAAATTCAAATTTTCTTTGTCTATACAAGCTTGAGAAGACGGCAGTGAATAAATCAGTCTGAGAACATTTAATGTTATCTTATATGCACTAGGCAAAACCGTGATCCGTAGTAGGTCTGGACGCTAAAATGACAACCTTGACCTAAATATCATATAGGATGTCGAGGAGGAAGGTAACACTTCTATTAAATACTTCGCTAACCAAACTGTTTTTAAAATCCTCAATTAGGCAATTATGCTTAATCTATACCTATTCATTAAGTAGTCAATAATTTGGTTACGTCGAGAGGTAGGCAAATATACACTGAACATACAGAGGCTTAATTATTATGTAGGAATGAGTGAATTGAGCAAAATATTAAAAATTGCGAGAAAAAAAAATTCTAACAGAAGGAAAAAAGAGACAAATCGTACCTCAAAGGTACTCTATAATATCTAGAAAAAAACTGGAAAAAATATGAACTCGAAAAAAAGAAATTGAAACAAAATTGGAGAGCCCACTAATTGTTATTTGTAATATGTATAGAGTCAGAGACTCCAATAGGGTTTAAAAGTAAGAATCTTCATGTCTGGAAGCCATAAGCGAAAAGTAGGAGATCTTCATCTCCATTTTGATAAACGTATACGATATTATTAGAGGACAACGAAGTCATACCTAAGGTTTTGAGGTACGATATATGCATAGTGATCGTAATATGTATGTTGGTCATGTAACGTAATGAGACAGATAACAAAAGTCGGTCACTTAGCAAGGAAGATGTCAATGTCCTAAAATTAGTCTCCAGCGTGATGGAGCACGATTCTCATTCATGGCTTGTCCTTCCGTGATTTATAGAGCAAACTGAGCACTGCTGATGAATCAACTGAGTCAAATTTGATCTGCCATGAGCAATACAATAATTTAAAAGATGGACTCAGTCTAATGGGGAAGACATGAATAAGCACACTTCAAACGTCTTTGGACAAACGAGAATACCCACCATAAGGGGACCAACAAACATACAAACCAACCAAAGATATCAATTATGCATTGTAACTGAAGTAAAAGAAATGGAACGATGTGAATGAAGAATGTTAATTGCCATCTGTGAAATTCGTAACAAAGTTTGGTTATATAGTGCGCACACTTCTTCCACTTATCCATTTTCATAGAGCTTTTCTGAAGCGTTTTTTTCGCAAAAAGAAAAATTCTTATTGTATGTTTAAAAATATAAGATTTAATGCACAATCGTA
Source organism: Pinctada fucata (assembly GCA_028142955.1). Lineage (NCBI taxonomy): Eukaryota > Metazoa > Mollusca > Bivalvia > Pterioida > Pteriidae > Pinctada > Pinctada fucata. The sequence goes on along the minus strand of AP027112.1, from coordinate 40,234,288 downwards.
GATATAAAAGTCGACATACGAAAAAACTCCAGTCCATGCTCTGTTGGCTGAAACAAGCTCATGATACAACACCCTATAAATTAAAATAGTTTTCAGATAGGGCAAGAAATTAGGTGCATGTCTTTTCGAGAGAATGTGAAAAGTGCCCGCCTTCGTAATAATACGGAAGTGTTCCAACTTTATACCTTCATGAAGAAAATTCCAAACCAATTTTTCTGCACCAGACACGTATTTCGAATATAAAATTATCATAAGTGATGTGGAGCCATCAAAATTCATTTTAATTTTTTGAATTTAAATTTGTGCATCTACTTTACAGAGAGTGCGCGGTTCCAACTTTCCTGTAGGGTCGTTTCAGTAGCATATCCAAATAAAATATGTGTTCAAAAAACATTGGAGGGATGATAATTTCGGTGATAGCTTTGAATGGAATGACAAGTTTTCGAAATAGCAAAATATATAGATATGACGTCAAATCGATAAAGGGCAAAAACAAAGCTTCTTCCAGGCTACAGGGCTGGAAAGTAGGAAATTCAAAGAAGAAATAAACATAGACGATGTGTTGACCATCAATACTCCAAAAATCGCGGATTACCTGAGCAGTATCTATCCTTCGGAGCTTGAAGTCAAAGAAACTACAGTGACAAATAATTCAGCATCCTATTTGGACATAATGTTGTCCTACGACATTGATGGTCACATGAATACCTCACTCTATGACAAACGTGACGACTTCAATTTCAGCATTACAAACTTTCCTTTTCTGAGTAGCAACATCCCTTCATCGCCTGCTTATGGTGTGTTCATATCTCAGTTGATACGCTATGCCAGAGCAAGTACTAAATATACGGATTTTGTTCTGATACCTAGGCGTATTTCAGTTAAGCTTCTCTGTCAGGGATATGTTTGTGACCGACTAGCATCGTCACTGAGGAAGTTCTACGGTCGATATGGGGAACTCGTCATACACTATAATGTCCCACTCTCCAGAATGGTGGATGATATTCTGTCATAGACCATTTGAACCATCCAATCAAAGATTGTACTATATGTCTTCCGAAATGGAAGTAGCCGGATGTGACAGTTCTACCGAATTGAAGCGGCGGGTGTTGCATGCAAGCAGGAGATGCTTACTCTTCCCGGGCACCTGGTCTCACTCCCATATCGGGAGTTCGCTTCTTTTCATGTGGTGGAGGTTTTTGTTTATTTGCTTTGGTTCCTGTTTTATCCTGATTTTGTATGCCTTCGGTTTCTGATTTTCTGAATTGTCGATTTTGTGCTGTATACAGGGACATGGTCATTATCCATATTTGTCATAGATACACTTCTAAACATGAGGTCACGGGTAACGTAAGTAAACGTTTAAGGTTGTAAAAGATGCGAGTAAAGGATGTTCTTAATTACTTCAGGATTTCAGTAAAAACGTAATTGATCAATTTCATTTTTGCATTTCGATCAACCCACTTTTGATCCTTTTTTTATTTGTTTGAAAAGGTATAGATTTGAAATTAAGGCAAATCCTCCAAATGATAATATGATAATATATATGCACAGCCAATGTAAGTCCCTGGGATGTTACTATTGAAAGGAACGTGCTGCAAATCGTGTATTAACACTCGTGGCGTCACAATGCATAAGATCTAAAGAAACATGCCGCGACGGCTGTTCTAACCTGCAAACTGAACCCGCGGCGAGATGAATTTTGACGTCAACCTTTTACCTAGAAAAATCAATTTCAGAAAACAAGAATGAAACAGACAACTATGGTGCATATATATAGAATAAATGTCATAATTTGTGTTTTGTTACGGGTATGCAACACACATCAAATGCATTTAATCGCATGAAATGCGCTAACGCGCATTACATGTACGATAAATGCACTTGCTGTGTGTTGCATACCCGTAACAAAACACAAATTAAGACACTTATTCTCTATATATATATATATATTTTTTTTTTTTTTTTTTTTTTTGATTTTGGAAGGAATTCAGAAAAAAAATTACTTCTAAAGAATCAGTTCATGTTTTATCACTCCTAGTTTATCAATAAACATAACAGAAGTACCCATCCGCTATTCGGTCTCAAAATCGAGATATAACTGAAAGGCAAAATCATAAGAAATAGGAAGTAGAAACAATAGCCAACCCGGAATAAACATTATTCCAAAGTGAGACCAGGTCCCCTGGAAGTGTAAGCTTCTCCTGTTTACATACATCACCCGTCGCAACAGTTCTTGCGACGGTTGTTGCATTCAATCAGAAGATTCTTCAGCAAAGAAATTGTTGTTCCACAACTACTGAGAGTATCAATGCATTAAAATCGAAGCCCTCCTATTCTAATGTGTTTCATCAGTGGCAAGAAAACTGAAGTGTCCCAACTTGAACCTTCTTAAAGAACATTTCCATACAGTTTTAATGCAACGTCATTCAGATACGAGATGGTGCTGAAATATGTTCCCATCTGCTATAGACTTGAAAGGTCTCTGAATAAGTCCTATGATCAATAAAGCAGTGCATTCAAAATCAGTTAAGTTGCGCCAATTTCAACTTCAAAACGGCGGCAAACTTTAAGATCAGGAATATTTCAAAACCATGTCGATTTTTAAGCTTGGTATATATGTGTTTTGGAAAAGGCTATAGAAAAAATTTTCATCGGCATTTTAGCCAGAAATTTGATTAGATGTAGAGTGCTGTGTTATTATATGTGAATTACGTTACATATGAAGGCATATGTTAATAATAAAATTTTCTGACAATGAAAGACGTCGTAAGTGTTAAATAGTTTGCTTTATTGGTAACTGTAGTCATTATGGTGGTCAACGAATGCATTTAGTATAGATATTTATATATTCGAGAAGGAGAGCAGCTAATTTATAGTACCTCAAACCTGTTCGTGCAAATTAATCACGAAATTTAAGTTATTGATGTTTTTCAATTATGATAGTTTGATTTTAAGGGAGAACAGAGTAAAACAGATTTCCCAGATTTTGCTTTTAGTTGATAGTGAAAACATATAAACTGCAAAATCTACAATAAGTCGGAGGGAATGGCTATAAGATAAAGACATACATTGAAAGTACCTCGTAACGTAATTCACGAATCGAGAAATTCCATCACCTTTTAAGCAAGATTTAACTTGTTTTATAATCTCTGATAGCATTTTATATCAAGAGGACACGATCATAGAAAAGTAAATCTTACTCGAAAAAATAAAGAATATGAATATTACAGCCAAATGGCATCAAATATTGTCATGCAATGTTTTATGATTAAGAGTATTCACATGTATTTAGCTTTTCAAATTCGTTTTTACACAGACATACTTTGACAACCACCATCCTAATTCATTTTAAATGATGATTTGAATTGATATAATACAAACTTTAACAGAAGACCCCAAAAGTATCATGTTTAGTTTCCAATTTTCAGAGTTTTCATACTCAAAAGTGCCGTAACGTAATTCACAAAAATGCTTTTAAAGTTTTATTGTCCATGAAATAATAATGTTTAACTTAATAATTTCTTGCCGATCCATTGCTCTGTAGACCTCATACAGGATCTGAATCTATGCTAAATCAAAATATATCACAAACTTGAATCATCTTGCATGTTTTAACATACTTGAAATAGAACATCTTACAGACAAGAAAAGCGAAGTGTTTTTGTACATATAAATACTTTATATTAGTGTATTTCTTTCTTATTTTTAAGCTGATTCTATCTTCCATATCATCTTTTGTATACATCTAAGTGATTCAGTATTACTCTGTGCAATCATTGTCTTGTGTAATCAATAAAGATAACCAAAAGTGAATTACGTTACACAGCGTGAATTACGTTATGGCAGGAATTCTCGCCTGTTCTGGAAACATCAGCATAATCTGATGACTATTTTTCTCAATACACATACGTATGAGATACATTCAAATGTTTCAACTACAAACTTTATCAAATAACCTGCAAAATGAAGAATATTGTGATAAAAAGAATGCCTACTAGCTAAAAAAGGGTAAATTTTATATATTTGACGTTTTTAATAGTGTTTCTGCCCATAAACTAGGTATTATCACTAGCTAGCATGTCTGGAAGAAAAATAATTACGAATAATCCCTTCTAGACACATCAGACATGTTGATTGCACACAGTAAGAAAATATTTGTAATAAGTTCTTTTTTTTAACCGAATCTTGATATCATGACCTAGCTACAAGGATGTTTAATATGTATGTACTGAGTTCGGCGCCGCATTGATTCATCCGAGTGATCCAATAATAAATATTTTTTTCTTTTTTCATTGGACGATGTGGAGATTATGTAATAAGATAACTATATTATGTTATTGTCTCCTTCGGATTTTTCCTTTTTCTATCTCGTCTCGAGAGGGTGTGCAACACCGATGTCACTGTTCAAGGTTTTTATGCCTTTTTTTGGACATAATATTTTAAAGTCTGTGGCCACATTTCATTGTTTGGATAGAGGATTTTTGACGAGGATTAAGAACCCTAAACGTGTATGTCTGGTCCATGCTTCAAATCCATCTTTTCTTTAAGAAATCATTATAATATTCCTTTAGTTGATCGAGATATCAACATAACAAATTGAGGAAAAATTGCATAGCGTACGTACCCAGAAATCAGCTTTATGGACAAGACCTCGAAATGCTGCACAACAGACATGAAGAGAATTTTGAAGTGTTCCTACTGGTCCGTTACCTTAGTGAACAGCATTTCAAACCAATTTCAATGCACCAGACACGTGCTCCTGATAGAAAATCCTCATCAGTGGTACTTAGAGACAAATTATTTTCAGACTCAACCAAATTTATTTTAGAAAAGTGACTGATATACTTGTCAAAATTTCTAACTTACCATTCTACGGGTATGGATTTTCGTTAATGTGGAATTCAAATTATCTAAACAATAATTTGATTTGATATACAACGTTTCACTCTTTACTTTACAATCCAGAAAAACGAAATTTCTTTCAACGGAAGCAGACCGTGACGAAATTTGAGTTTTGAACATTTTTCATGAATTTTGCGTATTTTATCGGAAAATTACAATCAAACCTATTTTAAATAATTGTCTTTACCAAGTTTGATCAGAAAAACATAAATTAAACGACATTCATTTGTTACAAAAGCGATAATACGCAAATAAAACTTAACGAATTTTTCCATAAAATTGATGCATGAGCATAACTCTTATGAGTGGTGCGTAAAATGAGCTTCCATTAACCAAATATCTTTTTCTAGGCTTACTTTTCAAGAAAGTGGCATAGCACAGGAAAAAATAAGATATCGCATTCGCAGGAAATGTTTCAACACAAAAATCCTTACCCGGTATATCAATGATACCGAAAGTGCCATTGACTCCTAACGTATCAGAAAATTTGTAAGCATATCACGACTAAATAACAGTTTCAATCGCCGATATTTCAAATCCGAAAAACGAATCGCACGATAACCGTAAGAACTTTTCTATTGTAACCTTTTTCAGTCAAGGACAAAGTTTTCTTACAAACCGGAAGCGGATGATTCTTTGCAAAAATGTTGTAGAATTTGAAGATACACATCGCAGGATGATCATTTATTCATTTACAGCTTAAAAATAACTATCGTTGTTATTATAAATATAGATATTAAATAATTGATTTCTACCAATCGTTATACATGTTATATTGAAGTAACTGGGAAAATGTAAGTTAGAAATTTTGACTAGTATATTTTCATTCAGCAAAATATGCTAGGTCATTCTGTGCACCCGATCTTGATACATATGAGTTAAAGAAGATCCTGACGATAATCTCAATAGCACTCACAATAGAGTACCAAACTGAGCATCGACGGACCTCTAGCAAGCCAGAGGTGGGACCAGGTGCCCGGGAGGAGTAAGCATCCCCTGTTGGCTAGCCGCATCCGCCGTCGATGTTCATGCACGAAAATGAAAACAATATACAAAACTCATGCACTGTCTTAGGCCATGTCTATATAGAAAGTGTTATTGCGACCATGTCAGGGACAAATATTCAAAACACTTACTGTGAAACCCCTCGCGGGGAACTTTCTTACGAGCTCCACACGGCAAAGGGCATAAGTGTGACACAAATGAGTTAAAGAATATCCTGACAATAATCTCAACAGCACTCACAATAGAACACCAAATTGAGCATCGACGGACCCCTAGCAAGCCAGAGGTGGGACCAGGTGCCCGGGAGGAGTAAGCATCCCCTGTTGGCTAGCCGCATCCGCCGTCGATGTTCATGCACGAAAATGAAAACAATATACAAAACACATGCACTGTCTGAGGCCATGTCTATATAGAAAGTGTTATGGCGACCATGTCAGGGACAAATATTCAAAACACATACTGTCAAACCTCTCGCGGGGAACTTTCTTACGAGCTCCACACGGCAAAGGGCGCAAGTGTGACACAAATGAGTTAAAGAAGATCATGACGATAATCTCAACAGCACTCACAATAGAACACCAAATTGAGCATCGACGGACCCCTAGCAAGCCAGAGGTGGGACCAGGTGCCCGGGAGGAGTAAGCATCCCCTGTTGGCTAGCCACACCCGCCGTCGATGTTCATGCACGAAAATGAAAACAATATTCAAAACACATGCACTGTCTGAGGCCATGTCTATATAGAAAGTGCTATGTAATTCTCCCTTTTTCAGGAAGTATCGCATTGTTACTGTAACTGCTTCACAGTATCAAAATAAGATATTGACGCTTTGCAACTACCTCAAAATATAGTGCTGTGTCTAGTTCAGGAATTTGCTGTCTGGCACATGACATATTATTTTAACAGATTTGTATTCTCCTAGACGTCTCATGCTCAAATTTATCCGGATTCTTTTCTGTATTGCAGTCCTATTTTTTTCAAAATTTGTGCGCCTGTGTTCTTAAAATGTTCTCGAGCTTGATGTAGAGGCAATCGAAAGTGTACATGTAAATAATACCTTATACTATAAAACTTCAACTGTTATTGAATATAGAGGAATGAGTTTTGTTTTCAATAATTTAATTTTTTCAGACCTTCAAAAGTTGATGAACAGCTCTCTCTATGTCAAACATATCGGCGTAAGCCTGACACTCGAACGAAAATCTGAAACAACAACTAAATTTTACATTATTGTTTTATTGCAAAGATATACATAAATGTCTTTTCTCCTTTATCCTTTTGACCGAAAAATCTCTTCAATCTAGGTAGACTATATCAATCCTCTAGGCATTTTGGACATTTTCCTTGTCTGAAATGTATAGAAAAGCAAATGTAAGGTTACATATTTTATGTACGTTATTGTGTTGAGTGATTAATAAAAACTATCCTCCGATCCGATATCGATGAAGTAAATGGAAAACAATGGAATGTATATCGAGAAGCCATTCCTGAAATTGCCTTCAATGGGATACCACCATATTAACTAAGCATAGCAGATAAAAGTATTTATTCAAATTCTCATATCAAAATACTTCAGAACAAAAATGCATGTCTTTATGGGAATGCTATAAGAATCTAGAAACCATATACATAGGGGGAAATACATAAAAAGTACATTTAGTTTGGTGCAACCTTATTTCGTATGTTTAGCTATTTATTTTCAATACAATGTTGCCTTGTTTGAGGACCCTTTCCTTCCTCTGGTATTATCAATGAATTATTGACATTGAACACTTCTTTCTTTGTTTGATTTTTTTACTTTCAGTTGCTTGCTTTGACCCGATGGTTTCTTTTATATGAATATTTTCATGTACATACCCTGAATGATTCCCTTTAATTTTATTGAAGCAAGCTCTGAAAAGAAGCAAGAAATTTGCATTAAAGACTGATATAAAACATTGCTTAAAATACGTAGTTAATATCACTAATCTACTTTTGGAAATTTTACAAAGTAATTTAATCTACAATAATTTCACTGTGTATCTTCAATTACGCATACCGGTATTTATAACAATACTTTTTCATAAGATCTTTCTTTTCTTTACCTAAAGAAATTATTATTAGTACTGAAAAATAACTACTTAAAATTCGGAAAAGGCCGTTCGCCTTTAGCTCAGGTGAGCTTGAAATTTAAAAAAAACTAAGAAATTAGCTAAGAAGTCATACAGATGATAAAAGTGATTGCAGGAAAATATTCGGCATGGCTCTCTGGTGAACTTGATGTCCAATCTGTTACACACTGGGCAGGCTGCACGTTCGGAGGACTCGGTACACTAGAACAAAAGAAATAGAAGAATGTAAACTATATTTCTTTTGTGATATTGATTAAATTCTAAATAATCTTTGTCAACAAATTTATTATTAAACATTGCCAGAATCACTCATAAAAGAAATGTTTTGTATGTAATATTTGCAATGCAATCGTCATGTTACGCTCAAAAAGTTGGAAACTGAATTCACTTGATTTTTGAAGGCTTCAATTGAAATGAAACATAAGAATAGCTGTGGTTCAACTTATCGAGGTTGTTTTTAAATTCATTTGGCCGTTATCGAGATTGTTTTAAAATACATTCGGCTGTATCTGAAAATTACTTCAGAATTTAATTTAGCACCACTGATGAGTATTTACTATCAAAAACACGTATCTGGTGCATCAAATTGGTTTGATTTTTTTCCCAGAAGGTAAAGAGTTGGGAAGAAGTAATTATTACACTGTAAACATGCAGTCACGGGGAATGAGTTTAACTGCTCCACACTGCAGAAGGAGATAAAAAAAATCTCCAATCTGACTCGGTTACAGAACCCACATTAAAGCACCAAAACACCTTGTGCGAAACTACAGAGTAGACAAGCACAGCAAGAGATGTAGAAGAGACATACGACTTAAAATATGAAACACAAAAGACTACACATAAACCAACGAGACCAATGGGTAACCGGTGCCGATTTGTGACGGAAATTTACCGCACAAGTAGCATATGGTGGGGTTATCCAGATTACGTGCGCAATAACCCTCCCACTTTTTCGGGTACCCAGATGTCGCGAAGAACGCAAAATTGTAGTGGAAAACAACCCCCTCACTGTTAGATGACAGCAAAACGCAGGAGCCCAAGCAACACAGATGATTATGTAAATGGATGTAAAAAGGAGCGTTCGAAATACAGTTCGTGCTCTGCCGACGAACTGCCGGCTGTAGCGAGCTCATGCATGTTATCACCCGAGGAGTCCGACCGACATTCAGAGAAGAAAGGTGGTAGGGCCCTGTCTTCTCTAACGAGGTTTGGAAGTCGAACTTGAACATTATCTTTAAATCCGAATGTACTTATTTTGAATCTAAAGGGAATAAGGTCATAAACATCAAAGAAGTACCTGTCATTTATTCAGTCTCAAAGTCCAGAAGGCAAGGCAAAATAATTAGAATTTCCATTGGAATGGTTGTAAGTATTGTGAATAACTCTTCGTTGACAATTTTGCGAACGCACAGGTAGGATAATCGCAGCAGCACAGTTAAGTCAATGTTCTATGAAGTCGGTCTCAGACTAAACTATGACCCAATGCCTTAGCTTTTATGAGAATCTTTCGTTCGTATATTTGCATTACCAAAGAGATTCCAATGACCCTAAAACACTTTCAGTCTTATATCTAAGGCAATAAACCATCGAAGAGCGACCCTTTATTGATGCATCTCTTCGCAATAGTGGAGCAGTTTTACAATGTCCAATTCCTCATCAGTGTCATGGGTGCAAGATCCGAGAATGAATGGGGGTTCAGAACAAATTCTATAACAGTTACCAAAGAATGCCAAGTTGGTTTAAAAAAGCAATGTGTTCCTATGATACTCACCTCATGCTCCATACTTTTGTTTACACACAGGTCACACGTGTCGCAGTGGTAAAAGTTCTTTTCAGGTCCTATTCTGCAGATAAAATTCAAAACAATGAAAGCAATCAGAAGAAGTCGACATTTAAAAAAAATGTTAAGATTAGATCTGTTCTTCATTTCAAAAATAGAATTATATTATAGAAATAGAAATCTATACACATAAATATAAATAAATCATGTCATGGATTTTCAAAAATGTGCTTTTGTTAACGAGCTTACTTCCATCACCCAAATCCAATTTGATTATGTAATATTGTTAGTCTTTTATACAGAAAATAAAACTGATATTAAACATTTCTCGAAAATGTATACTTTATAAAGTCCAAAAGAAGATCTAGATAACTACTTCGATCAATTACACTCATAGGAGACGGGATAAATTCTATCAGCATGTTTGACTTCAGAGAAAAATATTAATTCAAGATGGATAAATGCTAGTTTAATGAAAAGAAAAAAAAATAATTCTGATAAAGAACAAATGAAGTGCACAAATAAGTGAGTTGGTCCATAAAACAAACTTGCTTACCTACATAGGCCACATTTGTCACAGTGATACTGGAACTTGTATTCCATGTCATAGAGAACACACTTGGTACATGTATACACAGCAAACTGTATGTCACATACACAGCAGATTCCGGACGACTGGAAAATATTCGCAAATGCATACAGGAAGATCCATAGATCCATAAGTATCATTAAATTTTACCGATTAAGAATTACAATGTAAAAAAAACGATAAAATAACAGAGACCAAAGGAAAACTATCAATATTTTACACAATAAAGGAAGGAAAGGAAAGCACATAAGGTCCGAAAAGAGAGGTAGCATCTCCTGCTTTTTAAAGGATACTGTCACTAAATCTTCGTAGATGTAATCAAATAGATACATTGTAAATCGAAGAACTTGACTGACAAAATCTTGAACGAGAAACTGTCTGCAGTCTCAAAAGATAAGAATATTTTTTCAAGACCTTACAGAAATGTCAGAACTTTGGAATTCAGAATTTAGAATCGATGACAATGGTAGTACACAGATGGGCAATATTTATTTTTCATCGACCTTCTTACAACGAGAGTATTATTTTTTTGTTTGGAGTATTTAGACAGAAACATTAAACAGTGATAAAAGTGCACACAATGCGACGATACAACGTGCTCAAGTTCAAATATTGAAATAAGTTTATCTGGTATGCTGAAATTTAACACAGTTAAAGATATTCACCATCACGCTTTGTACTGTTGTGCAAGAGATGCAAATGACCATTGTGACGTCACTTCTTTTCAGGGTGTGGTTTTCATTGTTGTCATGGCAATGGTGACAGGTATACACTTTGTTGCAGCAAGGAGTCTGTAAAGAAAGAGTAAAATTAAGTCTTGATACTAAGGGTAAACATACGCATATCAAACAGAAATTTATAATATATATCGGTTGCATTCTCTTTTCTTAAAGAGTTACGGTCCTTGGACTTGACATATTTCATTAAAGTTAAGTTTTCAGGTTCTATTGCAGATATTGAACTGATGTTTTATATGTGAATACATCTTAATTCAGATCAAATGCGTTTTGTTTTAATTGACTTATAGTTCCAAAAGTTCCGGCCTATGGACTTTGCAAATTTCAAGAATTTTTCAGTTTTCCAGACTTTCTTCGGTGTTATTCTAGTTCATGAACTGATATATGGTATGTGAATACATCTTAGTCTGATGAAGATCAAGTCCGAGTTTGGTTTTGATTGACATTTTTTACAAGAGTTATTACCTTTTGACTTTGCAAATTTTATGAATTTTACAGTTTTCCAGAATTTCTCTTAAAAGAAGCTTTGTTTTGGTCCTTTATCAATTCGATATATTTAATATATATATAATACGGTATATTATATATATATACATTTTCTTATACTGCAAAACGAGAAAATTTAGCGCAAACATATTTTAGCGCAATGAGGGATGAAAACCTTTTGGCGCAAACTTATTTTAGCGCATTGACACCATCTGGTCTATAAAATTAGCGCATAGTGACTTTTTGACTTTCTTTTTCAGATATCACCGGTAGCAATTTGCCGTCGATGAATCGTATTTTTGTAACGTCAGACCAAAATATCTGTCATGTCTCATGTTCGGACGATCTTTGGTAATACAAAAGAAATATCAATTCTATTCAAAGTGATAAAAGGAAATAACGTTTTTCTTTAACATGAATGAATTCATATCGTCCCAATTTTTCAGCTTGGCGTAACGAATAATTTTACGGCAACGGCTTTCTTTTTACGATATATGTACATTGCGTTGTTAACGTAATGTTTACACACAAATGTTACGCCATGTCTAAAACTAAACGAGAGAGAGAAGACTTCTTGTTAGAACGAGTACATTAACGTGTGAACGTCTATTTCTGCATTTCGGTACGACTACAATTATTTTTTTTTTCTGATCAATAGGTTCCGATAAAATAAAAGCTTTTTTTTTTATTGTTGAAAAATAATTTCGTCCGACTCTCTTTCTATTTATTTTTCATAACTGGTTCTTTCGACACGTAGACGATCATGATCTACTCAGTACAAATGTCATTAATACATGTACATGTAAATAACATCATAATCTACCCGACAAGCGTTAATCCAATTATTTAAATAGCTATCAAAACAACAAGCGTTGCCGGATATACCATGCAGTGGACACGGTGTAGTGCACTTTGATTATGCTGTCGATTGCTTTATCCTTAAATTTTCTTATTGAAATTTTATGCTGCATCTTAAAATTTTAGCGCACAACTTAATTTAGCGCAACCAACCCTTTGCGCTAATGGCACTAAAATGAATTGAGCGCTAAATATTCTCGTTTTACAGTATATTATTCTGCTATTTCGGAAACTTGACATTTCATAAAAGATACTATGAAAATTAAAGGAGGTTAACATCTAAGCACCATCCCTCCAATGCCATTTTGAACATATATTTTATTTGGATATGCTACAGAAAATTTGGAGCCGCGCACTCTCTGTAAAGCAAATACACAAATTTAAATTCAAAAAATAATGCAAGAGGGCGCTTGAGAAATGAATTTAGGCAGTCCGCAAAATCACTTCGGCTGGAAGCATCACTGATGAGAATTTATTATTCGAACACGTGTCTGGTGCATGAATATTGATTTGAAATTTTCTTCAAGAAGGTATAGAGTTGGAACACATCCGTATTAATTAAATGCTCACGTTGAAATGATTTTTCATTCATCGTTTGGTGGAAGTACAGGTCAAGTTGAAATCTTAGTTGTTCTAGGTAGGGTTGCTGGGCATAAATCTATGCCGGTAGGGGACTTGTATCGCTCAGCGATAAAAAAAACCACGTAAGGATCAGGCAGTTGAAAAACCTTAAAATTTTGCAGAACTTTTATCTCTTGAAATGTGTTCAGATCATCGTCCATATATGAATGTTCTGAAGGAATTTTCCTCATACTTGGATGGTGAAGAAAGATATAGAGGTAAATGTAGCAAATTTGGTCGAATTATGAAGAGAAATTTTCCCGCCATTTTTTCCCTTTATAATCCTTTGTAAATTATGAGGTGAATATCTCGCTTCACCATCGCTACATTGAGAAATGAATATGATTTTTTTTTATTTGTACCACATATATGTCTCAAAACAGAAATAAAAAAATTAGCAAAAATTTTTGATGTATCACCTGATTCTTACGTGGACCTGTACTTTAAAATACTCACTAAAAGACGACATTTTCTTTTGTAGTGTTCGCATCCGTCCTCTATAAATATCGAAAAAAATGTATATTGAAACATTTCATTAATTTGAAATCGATATCAATACAACTTAATCTTTGGATAAAGGGCAAACACACTAGCGAATGAAAGTCAATCACAAACCCTAAACAAGAATCCGAAACCCATAACCAAGAATCACCTTTCAGAGCTTGCTGCTGCTAGAGTTGAAATACCGAATTATCCCATACTAAAGTAGATGTGTTCCCAAGGACGCCAACCTCCTTAATATTCACGATAAAGTATAGTGAATAAACAGGATTTCATCTAACGGTGTTATATTATACGTTTATGTAAACGTCTTCAATTTGAATAGCATCATTTAAGAACAGAAAAATTGGCAACTTGGACCATACATGCACGTTTCGGGTACTTAACCCTCATCAGTGATCCTAAATCTAAACAATGTAATATGCCAAAAAAGTATGAAAGTTACTATGTCGAAAAAAAGTACCGAAAGACGTAGCAGGATGGGTGGGATATGATACTACAGGACCCACTTTTTATAAATTTCAAGAAATTTTGATAACAGAAATTTAAAATGCGTTGAAGAAACGATCAACCGAAATTGATCGAACTTGGCTACATGTGCCCTCGGGGACTCCTGGTCCACCAGCAGTGACACTCACCAAGTGGTATAAATGTAAACGTCTTCAATTTGAATATTACGGTTCCGAAGGCGAGGGGAATAGGTTCCAATATGCAGTATTAGTTTCGTATTCGAAGAAATGACTACGGACGATTCTTTTTATTTTTAAGTATTGAAACTTAAATCTTTTGAAATGAAAAAACTTCGAATTCGGGGTTTGGGGAGTTTGGAAGGATGTGAAGAAGAGAACTGGACATCAATTTTAGCCATTGGTCCATATAGTAAACAGCGGTAGGAGATGTAGGCGAAGCGAGTACCGCGCGTCCTAGGCTCCTGATGCCAGTAGTGCCGGAGGTGTGTTGTCACACTTTTCCAGATATATCTGAAAATCCAGACGCTGAAAATTCAAATAATTTTTCATGATAAAAGCTACCGATGTTCTCTTTCAATTCAGTTTTAAATGATGTAGATAATATTTTGAGAACAATGCTGTATTGGCCTCATTACTTGTGCTACTGCATCAATTGAACGCATGCGCTCGACTACCATTTTCACATCGTTCGATTCTGATTAACGATTAAACGGTAAATCTGGCTGCACTGATTTTCTCATGTTTTGTAGGTCTAGATGTATTGATTGTGTCGATGCCTACTTAAGACGGCCATCTGTCATGTAAGTAGCATCCGGTGTGGTTTTCCTGGATTACGTGCGCACAACCCTCCCACTTTTCCTATTACCCTGTGGTCTCGAAGAACGTACAAGGCAGGGGCCAAAGCAACACAGATGAATATGTAAATGGATATAAAAAGAGGGTGTACATAAGGCAATATTTCACATATCACGAAGAAACGAGTTCATTTCAGAATGTCTTCTATCATTGTAGACAACTAGACGTCCTATCATGATATTCTCGTAGCAAACTGACCTGACCGGGCGGAGCTTATTTTCTCCTGGTCATTGGAATAGTTTACATCTGAGCAGGTGATAGAAGCTTTATAAAATTACAGGTAATGAGTATCTACTCTAATTACTATATGCAATTCATAATCTATCTACCCTAAAATTCTATTGATTCGTCTCAGTCGCTTGACTACATACATCTTCCTTGAAATTCCTGGGAACAATTTTTCAGACGTTCATACACGTACCTTTGATAAAAAAATAAACTTGTTTGAGAGGCGCTTTTAATTGATATCTGATGTTCTGATGTGCTGGATGACATAACTTAATACAACATTTGAATCAAACTAAAGAGCAAAGTCTTGATAAAATAATCTTCCTCTTCAAATTGATGGGCTTTGTACCATAAAAGACCAAGTTATGACAATTGGTTGAAATAAACGATTAAATCCTCTCATAAAATTGGGAACATATGATAACTTTATTGTCACTTTGCATGAGCTCGCTACAGCCGGCGGAGCGCGGACTGTGTTTCGTGTACCTTCTGTTTTTATATCCATTTACATATCCATGTGTTTCTTGGACCCCTGCGTTGGAAATCGATAAATTTTTATGTCGTTTAAACAGTCATATAAAGTGTTTGAATATCAAGTTCTCCAAGATATTAAGTTTTATAAAATTGGTCTTTAACAATCGTCACTTTAGACTTACTTAATTATCGTTGAGCTTCCCGTCTTATAGGTCCATTAGGCCATCCTGTGTGTATGTCTGGTCGTCTTACAGTAACGAGGTTGTTTTGTGCCACAATTGAGTGTTTTGTAAAACTTCGGGGTCATCGGAAAAATGGAAGGGTTGTGTGCACGTAATCCGGATAAATACACCGTCTGCTACTGGCGTGGCAGATGACCGTCCTAAGTCGGCACCAATTGCTCATTGGTCTCGTTGGTTTATGTGTAGACATTTGTATTTGATGTTTCTATGTGATTTGGTGTTCCTTGTGCCTTTTGT
Source organism: Pinctada fucata (assembly GCA_028142955.1). NCBI lineage: Eukaryota > Metazoa > Mollusca > Bivalvia > Pterioida > Pteriidae > Pinctada > Pinctada fucata. The sequence goes on along the minus strand of AP027112.1, from coordinate 40,218,190 downwards.
GTCCCTTTCCGTGCGTGACTGCTCTGTATTTTTTAGCAATGGGTGTTTTAGGGTTTTGCTATGTGTGCTGCAACCGAGTGTTGTTGGAGATAATCTCCTTTCTTTTGTTCGTTTTTTTTAATTGTTTTAAAGATGAATCAGAAAGAAATCGTTTAAGATATAAATGTTTACTTTAAAATATAAATGTTTACTGGACATTGTAACTTTCACAATCTTTGGCCATATTACATGGTTTAGATTGAGGATCACTGATCGACGAGGGTACCCGAAACGTGTATATCTGGTTCATGCTGCAAATTTATCTGTTCTTTAATGATGCTATAGAATTTGAAGACATTTAACATTAATATGGTTGAGATAACTGATTCTAGTTGCCTATTTTGGATCATATACAAAGAGCTTATAAGGATAATTAAAAAAGATCTGAATTATTCATGTCTGCTAAGTATTAGTGTGTCCATTTTCCTGTAAAGGGTTACTCTTTCAGCAAGGTTGGATTCTTTCTGTAACCACTAATACTCACCTGAGTCACCTTTGAGTGGGCCATTGATGTACATCTGAAGGGCCGCCAAATATTTTTGCCCGTCTGTCTGGACATCAATAGAGGTATCGATCAAGGTAGGAATCCCAGGCTTTGATTTTGCATCAGACATCTTGCCAAATCTTTTATCTAAATCTATAAGGTACTGATAAAGAGATGCCCCCTCTCTGATCGAAACATCTTGCTCAAATGTTTTTCTTATTCTTTCTTTTTCCTCTGCCTTTTCGATCTTTTCATCGAAAAATTGAGCAATGCTTCCATTGTATTTCTTTAGCTCTTCTTGGAGTCTATACTCCATATCATCTAACTTCGTTTTCAGAAACTCATTTCTTTCCTTCACAAGGTAGGACAAGTTTTCAATTCGTTTAGTAAATTCTACTTTCGTTTTTCGAATCCCATCTTTAGGTACTGGTACGCTAAGTCGTTTTCCTATACTTTTCATCAAATCGTTGCATTTGTCTTGGATTTCAATAAAATGATGTCCAACATGTGCGTCCTTGCATTCTCCACACATGCTATGACCATCATCTTCGCAATGATATTTCAACTCCTGTCCATCGTGTTTAGGACAAGTCGTAATTGCTTTATCTAATCCAGATAGGCAAGCTACGGTCGCTCTGATGTAGTGATGATGCTTGAACTTCTTTATCTTCGTGTGTTGTTTTGCACACGTTTCACATAAATATTGTGCACATTCACAGCAATACTCACAAGCCTCACTTTCGTCCGATTCTTCACACATAAAGTTACACAAAATGTGTTTCACAACTTGAGCGGAAGCCATGTTTGTTTAGAACTATTAGATGTCCATTACTCGTAATCAAGAGATAAATCTCGAAGGAGCTTTGACACAGAAGCAACTTTTGGTTCTTCGTTCACAATGCTCTAAGTAATATATGCGATGACACTGTTCATTAAATGTTCATGGGTCCATGTACATCACTTGTAGAACCTAGCTTTTGAAAAATAATGTTTCGGATCTTGAAATATGCATGTAATACAGGATCACTCAAGTAACGTAATAGCTTATTTCCTACTAAACTCAGTTTTGTCCATGTAATGGCAAATTACCTTCCTGTTTGGGATTAATCTTTTAATTCGTGTAATGTAGAATTGGGAATTAAAAATTAATTAATCTCTTACCTCGTCGAAGTATATCATTGCGTATTGTACACTATCGTCTGAAGAAAATATACACTATTTTAAACCGAAAGTTGCATATAATATACCTATGCATTTGATAAATTTTCTGACCCTGAGAAGTTGGTGGCAAAGGTCATCACAAGGAACGATATCAAACTCAAATAAGCTCTCCATGAGTGATTCATTTTGCCTGATTGCTTAAAGTGGATACTTGTATCATACGGGTCACATTATTATGTATGTTTTCTGTTTTAATTCAAACAAAAGCAAAATGGAGGAGGCATACGAATAAACATTACAAAAGTACCCATCAGTTATTCAGTCTCATAGTTGAGAAAGCAAGGCAAAATCATTAGATTTTCTACAGGAACGGCTGCAAACCCCGGAATGAACAAAATTCCGAAGTGAGAACAGGTGCCCGGGGAGAGTCATGCAACACCCGTCACAACAGCTCCATTGAAACCTGTCAAATTCGGTGATTGTCTCCATGTACATTTTGATGGTAAGTATATCTTGTTTGGTGATGATGACAGGCATTCAATAGCAGTGTAAAATGTCACTGATCATATTGGATAGGGGGATCTCAAACAGGTTCAGTTGCTTGGAAAACGAGCCTTTTTGAAACGTTTTGTAAAAGTTAAAAATGCACCATCCTTCCTTTTACAACCTTCTAAAAATATGCCTAGTTAGATGTGAGACCATGTATTAATCCGCATTCACGTTTTGCAGCCTACGGTGCATCAGTAAATACATAGAAGTATTGTTCGTTATCGTTCAATGGGAATTGACATATTACACAGCACAAATAAAGGTATACATGTTGAAATCAAACATGACGTCACCGGGTTACATTGTACCAATATAGTAAACAGATCACATCACCAGATAAAATAAAATAAATTCTGCCGGTTCGTCTGTCTGTCCTTTTGTCTCGTAGTCACACTTTAACAGATCTTACAATAACTTCCCCTTGTTACATGTATAAGCTCTGTCTGTTTATTTCTTGCAGGGATAGTTAAAACTGATGCGTTCCAACGACTACTACCGATAAAGGTCACATTCAAGGTCAAACTTAAAAACGCAGGGTCAAAACTACCGAATTGAAGCGGCGGGTGTTGCATGCAAGCAGGAGATGCTTACTCTTCCTTGGCACCTGATCTCACTCTCATATCGGGAGTTCGCTTCTTTTCATGTGGTGGAGGTTTTTGTTTGTTTGCTTTGGTTCCTGTTTTGTCCTGATTTTGTATGCCTTCGGTTTCTGATTTTCTGAATTATCGATTTTGTGCTGTATACAGGGATATGGTCATTATCCATATTTGTCATTTCTAACGCTTTAAAAAGACTATAGAACAATCTAGTTTATTTATGTTATAAATGTGTGTTCCGTTATACTTTTTAGGCTTTTGTGATGATATTACATTTGTATGAACAGGTCTGCCTTTCCAACCAGATGCTTCGTGAGAAGTTTAATTTAAGCAATGTTTTTCGTTATCGTTTCAATTCGAATTCATATAGTAAGGTTTCTGTTTTACTTTTAGGCTTTATGTGATGGTATTACATTTGTATAAAGAGGTCTAGTTTTCAAACCAAATGCTTCTTGGGAAGTTCATTTTTCGCAGTGTTACAACCAGAAAAAGGAGATGTCAATTCAAGGATAAGAGGAAGATCTCCAGCAAGACTACCTTGCACTGGGAACATCGGAACACACCCACAGGAAAAATCAAATTACGAACTCGGTTGATCGGTTCTTCAACGCATTCGAACATTAATTTCTGTTATCAAAATTTCTTGTAGCATTATATCCAACCAATGCTGTTGCGTCTTTCGGTACATTTTTGGACTTAATAACTATCACACTCTTTTGTCATATTACATTGATTAAATTGAGGAACGCGGACGAGGGTTAAGTACCCGAAACGTGTATGTCTGGTCCATGCTGCAAATTTATCTGTCCATAAATGTTGCTTTTGAATGTGAAGACATTTAACATCCAAATGAAACAGCTTTAGTCAAACACAGACAGCAAATATACATCCAAAACACACAAAAAACCGTTCAACATACAGTTAGAATGCACACGCCCAAATCATAATACACATAGATTAAGGAAAAAACGACGTTTATGATAAATTCTGAAAACTATCCCATTTAAACGTATGTAATCCTAGCAGTACATATTATTCAAAGACAATTTTATGAACAAAGCATCGACAAAAATGATTTAAGGTTGTGAATTATATCTGAGTTAAACACGATCCTGACGATAATCTCAACAGCACTTACAATAGAGCACAAAATTGAGCATCGTGGGACCCCAAAGTTAGAGATGGGCTCAGGTACCCGGGAGGAGTAAGCATTCCCTGTTTGGCTAGCCGCATCCGCCGTCGATGTCCACACACGAAAATTAAAACAATATCTAAAATACATGCACTGTCTGAGTTATGTCTATATAGAAAGCGTTCTGGCGACCATGTCAGGGAAAAATATTCAAAACACTTACTGAGTAAAATAAAATTTTCGGTACCCATACAGACTCAATATCCCAAGGGAAGAAACCTAGTTTCAAATGTACATATAACTATAGCAAAAACGATCATGAACTTTATTGCAGCAGAGCTCCCCTGTTTCCTTTCCATTACAAATACCATACTTTCTGGAATCCAGGAAAAGGTAACAGATCGTTTGAACAGTTAAGCTGGACATCATCAATATGATTGTATATCAATGTAAACGTCTTCAAATTGAATAGCATCATTTTAGAACAGATAAATTGGCAACGTGGACCAGACATGCACGTTTCGGGTACTTAACCCTCATCAGTGATCCTTAATCTAAAAAATGTAATATGCCAAAAGTATTGAGTATGAAAGTTACTGTCGAAAAAGTGTTCCGAAAGACGTAGCAGGATTGGTGGGATATGATGCTACAGGACCCACTTTTTAGAAATTTCAAGAAATTTTGATACCAGAAATTTAGAATGCGTTGAAGAAACGATCAACCGAAATTGATCGAACTTGGCTATATGTGCCCTCGGGGAATCCTGGTCCACTAGCAGTGACACTCACCAAGTGGTATAAATGTAAACGTCTTCAAATTGAATAGCATCATTTTAGAACAGATAAATTGGCAACGTGGACCAGACAAGCACGTTTCGGGTACTTAACCCTCATCAGTGATCCTAAATCTAAAAAATGTAATATGCCAAAAAAGTATGAAAGTTACTATGTCGAAAAAGTGTTCCGAAAGACGTAGTAGGATTGGTGGGAAATGATGCTACAGGACCCACTTTTTAGAAATTTCAAGAAATTTTGATACCAGAAATTTAGAATGCGTTGAAGAAACGATCAACCGAAATTGATCGAACTTGGCTACATGTGCCCTCGGGGACTCCTGGTCCACCAGCAGTGACACTCACTAAGTGGTATAAATGTAAACGTCTTCAAATTGAATAGCATCATTTTAGAACAGATAAATTGGCAACGTGGACCAGACATGCACGTTTCGGGTACTTAACCCTCATCAGTGATCCTAAATCTAAAAAATGTAATATGCTAAAAAAGTATGAAAGTTACTATGTCGAAAAAGTGTTCCGAAAGACGTAGTAGGATTGGTGGGATAAGAGTGATATCCTTATAAAATCGTTTCTTTGATTACTTTTTCAAAGTCTTATTTTCGTATATAACAAAGGTTCATAGAAAATGTTATTCATTGATTTTCAATGTTGATGAACGCATTCCATTTGAACACAATTTGTAAAATAAATATACTCTTCTTAATATGCCTATTAAGCTTTGTTTTTAAACCAAGGCCTCATTAATTTTAGATCATTGTCTTTGCAGTTTGCTAGACTGCGCGTTCGCTTGAGATTCTACCGTTTATAAATCTAATTAGATTTTTTTGTCATTTTTATTGCGCTATGATACAAAATGTAAATATAAAAAAGTTATTTCACAGCTTATGTCATAAAAGGTAACCGTACAAAAAAGCTGAATATAATTGTAAAAATTACGGACAAGGCGAACAAACATATTAGTTGCCATTTTTATCATTATATTTCGATAAAATGTCCTCGCTATTAGAACAAAGAGTTTCTTTACAAGAGGTAGAACTTTGCTGCATGCTGTCATTATCAGTACTGATATCGCTCCTTTCTTCTCTATGTAAACTTTTCTCATCTTTGTTAAGAAGTGTATCGTCTTCGTTCTCAGATGGTCGAAGTGAACACAAATTATGAGTATTATCTGCGTGATCGCTACAAAATGAATCAGTTTGAAAACTTTGTGCTGGCACTTTCGGTTCATCTGAAACAATAATTTTGAAAGATAAATGTATATAGCAATGAAAAAGTAGGTACAGTAGAACAAGTAGCTACTACGCGGATAGACAGAGGGCAGCTTCCATGACCAGAATAAGGTTGGTGCAGTGGATTTTTGAGACATGCTTTTAAAACTTCTTTGCCTGCACCTTTCATGAATGCTTTAATATACAGATTGTTGAACGGATAATTCTAATTATCTTCATATCTTCGTTACATTTAAAAAATTCAATGAAAGAAATCCACATACGCAGATTCAAGATCGCGGAAACTGTTTCTAAAATTTCTGAAATTTCTATGTCCAAAAGACTACTCTCTACTAGCAGAGGAATACCGCTTCCTTTTTCATTTAAAAATATAAAGTAATATATCATAATAAAGAAAATTGCCAGGTCATTCTCTAAAGAATATACCAAAAAGGTAAAATTGGATGACAATTTTAAGATCATATTTAATCAGTACATTAACCTATATATAAGAAGTTTTGAAAAATTATACCATTCAACGAAAAGTGAAATATAAATCCTGATAAAATGCTTACCAAAGCTGCACATTTCTAATCCTACAATAGAGATTCTATGATCGTTGGTGTCAACAGTTTGTATTGAGTCTGAGACGATAGGAGAGGGACATGAAGAGCTGATGGAGTTTGGTGCCGGAGTTGTCGAACTTTCATCATTACTACATATTACAGAACTGTCTTGTTGCTGTGGGTCAGCTATTAAGCTTACATCGTCCGTAGATTTGCTCATGTGTGATAAAATTATTTCAGTCAGAAAAGGACTAGTTTCTGAAATGAAGTAAATTCAAATATCACTGGTAACAAATTTGGTTTACTCACAAGAAAATGAAATCTTTCTCTACCGTTTTTTTTAGGTAAGTACGTTATATTAATCGTATGGAATGAACATTGCTGTTATCGTTGTTCTTCTTTATATTAGATTATATTTTAGTGTTGTCGCCGTGATGATGCGGTATGAGCGTACTGACTTTGTATAATCTAATTATTACAATAATATACATTATTAATATAGGTGCTCGTCAATTACAAACAAAAGTTAAATCAGCTTGAGAATCTTGTCTCAAACTTTTTTTCAGTACGTAATGCTGTAATATACCGACAAATAAAATGCTTACCACTACTAATTGACCTATATATTTCGAGAGGATGTGCAGCTGGACTGGGTCCTGTTTCGAGTACAGGTGTGGAAACAGATTCTGATATTGTCGCTGACTGAGAGGAAATGCCGGAGCTCTGAGATTCAAGACTTGGTTTTCCGGATCCATGATCTGTCTGTGGTATTGTAACGACTCTTTAAAGTAAAAATTGGAGTTGGTATTTTCTCATAGAATATGACCATTGGTAAAACCTACACTACGAGGGCTGATTGATATGTAGTGAGCCTTGGTTTTCTGGGATGCAGAAGATATTCTGCTGATGGATTATTTGCAAAAAGGTCAAACAATCAATGGCACATACTATGCTTGCTTTACTTCTGACACAGTTACGGGAAAATATTAAACTTAAGCGCTGTGGAAAGCTCAATAGCTAAAGGTGTGTTGTTCCATCAGGACAATGCTCCTGTTCACAAGTCTGTCACTGCCATGGCTGCCATTCATGATTGAGGCTTTAATTTGATTGAGCATTCGCCATATTCACCTGCTTTTGCTCCATCAGAATTTCGTCTATTCAAAAATCTGACAGCAGCTATTTCTGGCACCCACATTCAGTCCGATGATGATGTCATACTTGCAATACTTGCATATCAATCAGCCCTCATATGTGTATTCAAGTTGGCAATGGACGCAATTCAACATGATTGTCGATTAAAGATATTATGAATGGTTATGCAAGTATTTACTGATTCATATGAAGTGAACTGATTTAATCTTATTCCAAATATCTCGCTATATTTTCATGATTCAATACATAAATATATGTTAAACGATTCACTTTGAATTAGAGTTTATTCAATATACTCGTACGAAATCGTATCAAAATCGTTGAAGTTATATTGCTTGTTCATTTTCAAGTTGTATATAATGTATAAAAAAAAACTTTTGCAATAAGATTCCGTCGCGAATGTCAATTTTTCTTATTTGTTCTTTTTTTCATTTTGATTTTACATATTTCTTACTCATTATAAGGAAAGGAACTGTCGCGCTGCATAGTAACGAAGTCATATAAAGGGTACTTTCTTTTCTTAATATTCACTATTTGGAAATTTTATCTTCAAAACTGCTAGCACCATACATGTTTAACCTATACGAGTTGTCTTTGTGAGTAGAACTTTATATTAAGATAATGTTCAATATTCTTTTATACCCATTCACAACTAACCTGTTCGTAGTTCCTCCATCTATTTCTACATCTGTACTAGCTGTATCTGGTAACAGAGGAATAGTTGTCTCAACTTCTGAACTTTCCACAACTTCTTCCTCATTCTCTCCCACAGTTTCGCATTCGTTATTGATTAAAGTCCCATTCACTTGTATCTCGGGAATTGGCGCCGGATTTTCATCTTTATCTTCAGACCTTCCTACAAATTTGAATTTGAATTTGAAGTAAGTTTATCTGACATCAAATTCAATAAACATGCAAATTCTAGTGAGGACGAGATACCATCCATTGTATGCTGATTAGATACAATTTCTTCCGTTCTTTTGTGTAACGTGCACGTTTTTTTATAAAAAGTAATACCATATCAGTCACCTTAAAGGTTTGGAGATCGCTGTGGGAAATAAATCCTTTGATGTTAACAAATTTTTTTTTATGTGTCGCCTGGAAAGCAAAGCGACACTTATAGGGATCACTTGGTCGGCTGTCCGTCTGTCTGTTCGTCTGTCTGTCACACTTGGATGTCACACCCTATAGAGGTGATTCCTGAGTGTCGCTATGTTTCGCAGGCGACACATGCATTCCTTGGAATGATTTTTCAATGTATAGAATTTACCCGTATTGTTTTGTGATGCATCTGATGTAATTGTTACATTAAATTGAAAGTGCATCAGAATCATCAATTTTCTTTTAAAACGTGGATGCAATATTGATGTAAGGAGGACACTTTGTTACTTGACCAGGCTTGTACCAGAGCATTCTTACGAATTGCACTTTTTAAAATAAAGAAAAAAACAGGGGCCCGACTGTAATGATACATACTTAATCTTGGTCAAATGATGGTCAACCTATAAAGTGAAAATGACTGCCAGTCCATCTGATGTTTCATTTGATTGTCGCAATCTACATCATAATTCGTTTTCGTTTTCCGTGCTCGTCTGTCATAGACCTCTTGTCTGTTACATGTGTTTGTGGTTTCTTTTCCTTAGCATCGCGGTCAATATAGTTTTGTAGAAATTTCCTCTTTTTCTAATTGTATTGATTATCTTATTACAAACTTATTACTATAGCCTGGTACTTTCTAGCAGGTTCTATTTTAAAGCAACGACGAAGATATGAAAGGAAATAAAGCTAGTGTATTATTATACAAATTCTGCTGCAAATAAATGTCGAATAGCACGTACATGTACTACATTATAGCACGCAAATTTATGCTCGAATAACATTTTACTATATAACATCATAGACTGTGGCTGTATCATTTTGCCTGATTTTGAATAATTTTCAGTTTATGTTTTTTCATAATAACAATTCTGGTCATTTTCTGTTTCTATTATAGCCTATTATGCATCATTTAGTTTGTCTTTTTCTTTAACTGTTTTTTTTTTACGTTTTACACTAGCGCAGATATTGAAATAGAAAAAAGTTATAATTATCTCTCAGTTGAAGAAAGGAGGAGATCTCAAGTCCAACCCTGTTGCAGCACCAACATCAAAATACCAAAACACCCGATGCGAGAACGCAAAGACGAGTACAGCAAGAAACGAAAAATAGACGACATAGAAACATCAAACACAAAAGACTACACATAAACCAACGAGAAAGAAAATGGATTTTATGTATTGTACTGTCAGAGAACAGCATTCTGTTAGACAGGTGTCAAACATGACATGAATATTTTGGAAATTTTGATTATAATCAGTATGTTTTTGAAGAGGGTGAAGGAAATGCATGATTTGCTAATTTTATTTATTGATTGATTTTTTTTTTGTCTTTTATTCAAATAACCCAGTTCCACTTTCTTGAAATAGCAAAGTTGGAGTATACAAAGGTTGAAGGTCATTATTCAGTATAACATAAATCTGTCTCAACGACTCTTATATGTACGTGTAAATATTATATGACACTATGAACACAAGGAAGGAACTTATTTCTCTATGATACAGGAAATAAAATAAGGATTGGAATCAAATAAGGAATCGGTACAAACATGTCTGACATAAGTAAATCAGCTTCATATTTCGCTATCATATTATCATTTGACGATAAGCTTCAAAAAGTGCAATTTACCATTCCTTAGTAGTAAACATTACAGAATGCCCATCAGTTATTCAGTCTCATAGTCGAGAAGGCAAGGCAAAATCATTAGATTTTCCACAGTCCTAAACGGTTGCGAACCTCGGAATGAACTAAATTCCGAAGTGAGACCAGGTGCCCGGGGATAGTCAGCGTCTCCTAATTGCATGCAACACCCGTCGCAACAACTCTATGGAAACCATTCCTTCGTCTTCTTCCCCATTTATATAAGTACCTGTGTGTTACTTGGCCTCTGCGCTTTTCTGGCTTGTGTCTGTGACAATCTTACAGCGAGGAGGTTATTATACACAACAATGGTTCGTTCATTGATACCCCTGGGTAACCGAAAAAGTGGGTAGGTTTGCGCACGTTATCCGTATAACTACATCATTTGCTACCGACGTTGCAAATAGCCGTCCTAGATCGGCATCCATTACTCTCGTTGTTTTCGCAACAGAGTGTATTACCTTGGGTATTTCACAACAAGCATTTTATGGTGACATAATTAACAAAATAAGAAGGATCAAAGGTAGACAGAATTACCATCAAAATTTTGTTAGAGTTATCAAACGCCTTTTATACCGTGGATGTTATCCTTCTGTCAACAGACGGACACCTGTCCTCTCTTAATCTAAGTAAGACTTCTCGGATGATAACATGCATGAGCTCGCTACAGCAGGCAGAGCACGGACTGTATTTCGTATGCCGTCTGCTATATCCATTTACATATTCATCTATGTGTCATACTGTCTGTTTGTCTGTTCATCTTACAGCGAGGAGGTTATTTTACCCAACAATTGTGCGTTCTTCGAGACCTCTGGGTAATCGTAGAAGTGGGATGGCTGTGCGCACGTAATACGGATAAACACACCGTCTGCTACTGGCGTGGCAACTGGACGCTCTAAGTTGGCACCGATTGCCCAGCGGTCTCGTTTGTTTATGTGTAGTCATTTGTGTTTGATGTTTCTATGTGATATGGTGTTCCTTGCACCTTTTACGTCTCTTTTTGTGCGTGTCTGCTCTGTGTTTTGCATTGAGAACTTTTGGGGTTTGCTGTGCACGTGGGTGCTGCAACCGGGTGTTTGTTGAAGATCCCCTCCTTTCTCTTGGTATTCCCCTTTAAGAAAGACAGGCCAAAACTATATTCCTCATTTTTTTTTATTTCAATGATGTGAAAAGATTCAACACTTACCACAAAGTTTGTCTGTAAATTCATGTAAACGTTTTCTTCTCAGATAGATGATTAAAGTGATAACGATGATGATGATTAAAATAAAAACTGCAACGATTCTGTAAAACAAAATGATTTGGAAAGATAATATCAAAATAGAAATAGTAAAACATCTCTGCAATGTCTCTGAAAAGATTTTTTTCTACTGATTCCTTTTACATGCATTATATAGATCTATGCTTTTGACGTTTTAATTCTAGGTAATGCAGTGTGGTTACCTCCACTGTAATATACTTGTATAACTATAGAGAAGATGCAAGAGACCATGCAGTGACGCGATCGATGCTGGTTTGGATATGCCTCTAAGAGAAGTGAATATCTAATATATTGTGTAGTAGAAATTGTACCCCTTTGCTACTGTTCTATGAATGAAACGATGTCAAGTGTTGTTGCATTTATGGCTTTGAAGGTAAATTAGATGATTGGGGGTTGATATTTGAATTACATGTTCATGCTATTATCGGATAGTAAGGCTGTCATCAAAAACCAAGTTAGAATGTTAAACGTCTTCAAATTCAATAACATCAATTAAGACCAGATAAATTTGCGGCATGGACCAGACATGCATGTTTCGGGTACTTAACCCTCGTCAGTGATCCTCAGTCTAAACAATGTAATATGGCCAAAAAGTGTGAAAATTATTATGTCCAAAAATGTACAGACGTGGCAGAATGGACTTAGCTTCAATGTTTTGCCCGTCACACTCGTTGTTTCTATTTGGTTATTATTGTGCATGGGGGTCAATTTGTTGTGGTACAAGCTGTTTGTGTGTCATTAATTGTAGGTATGATACGGGCGATATATTGAAGCAAAGTTAGACTCTGCATAAGAATGGAAGTGTACATACACTATTGGGACAGTAGGGTTGGACTCCGCCCCTTCGGTTGATGACTCTCTTTGAGATAAACTTTTTCTCGCCGAGGAGACCGTCACACCGACGCTGGAAGCTTTATCTGTCATGACAACAACTTTTGACTGCGACGATATATCATAACTTGTTCCTTGTGATTTGTTGCTAGCTAATCTTTGACTTGCAGTAGAAGTCGGACTTGCAGTAGAAGTCCTGGGAATAGGCCCTTAAAATGTGGAGATCAAATTTGTATGTAGATGATGATTCAAGATCCTAATCTCAATATTTTTTTCTCCGAATGTTGATATTTATTGGATTTGTTATAAATCAATTCAAATTGTTACTCAATTATTTGTTAGAAACACTAAGAAGTGATTTCATTATGTGCATATCAATTGATACTTACTCTTTGTGGTTGCCGGTGGAGTATTATAAGAAGCTTTGTATGGATCAATTTTGTAACACGAATGACATCCATTATTAGGCTTGTAAAATCCAACCGGGCATGGCACACACTCTAAATGAAAAATATCATTGAGTTTACCTTTAAGATAAGGATATAGAATAAAGTTTAGAACTTCGCAGAATAGCCTTCAAAACCAACTTTTAATGTGGTACAAGAGAAATGCTTATTTCAAATTATAATTTTAATATTTTGTTTTATATTCTGAAACCTGCGAAAGCCGAATAGTGTCGAACAAAAAATTAAATTTATCTCGTTATTACGAGAAAAGATCTCGTTATTACGAGAAAAGATCTCAGTATATCGAGATAACTATCGCGTTATTACGACATAGTTTTAAGTTATATAACTTTATACATATAGATATATTTTATATTCTATATTTCATATATTTATATATTTATATATTTTATATTTTTCAAATATATATATTTTAAGTTATATCTTAACATAAAATCAATTATTTGAAGATATCTTCAATTATTTGAAGATATCTTCATATATTTATATTCAATTATCTGAAGATTTCTTCAATTATTTGAAGATATCTTCAAATGAACTGAAGATATCTTCAAATATTTAAAGATATCTTTAGTTCAATTGAAGATATCTTCATATAATTGAAGATTACTTTAAATCATTTGAAGATATCTTCAATTCATATGAAGATATCTTCAAAGCAATTGTAGTTATCTTCAAATAGTACATTTGAAGATATCTATAATTAATTTGAAGATATCTTCAAATCATTTGAAGATATCTTCAGTTCATTTAAAGATATCTACAAATAGTACCATTTGAAGATATCTTTAATTCATTAAAAGATATCTTTAATTCATTAGAAGATATCTTCAAATCATTTAAAGATATCTTCAAATAATTGAATATATGTTAAAACGGCGTTCCAGAGCGCCGTTTTAACATAAATTCAATAACGAGATCTTTTCTCGTAATAACGAGATCTTTTCTCATAATAACGAGATCTTTTCTCGTAATTACGAGATAATTTTCTCGTAATAACGCGATAATTATCTCGTAATAACGAGATCTTTTCTCGTAATTACGAGATAATTTTCTCGTTATACCGCGATAAGTATCTCGTAATAACCCGATAATTATCTCGTAATAACGAGATCTTTTCTCGTAATTATGAGATAATTTTCTCGTAATAACGCGATAATTATCTCGTAATAACGAGATCTTTTCTCGTAATAACGAGAAAATTATCTCGTTATAACGAGATCTTTTCTCGTAATAACGAGATAAATTTAATTTTTTGTTTGACACTATTCGGCTTTCGTAGAAACCACAATTCTGAGCTTACTTTTTTTTCTTCGTATAGATCCTACCAACCTCGAACATCTCTACAAATTGCTTTATGATTATTCTTATCGTTAAAAAAACACAACAGACATGTATACAACATAGACAAGGACATTTTTTAGTATACACAGAACATACAGAAGTATATATCGGCCGACCCGTGGTCCTCGTTAGGCTCGAACCAGCGACCTTATGGTCACTGGCACGGCGCCCTTACCACCAGACCACGACGCCAACCAAATCGCTTTTTATAACTAAATGAAAACCAATAAAACCCATCGGTTATGTGACTACTTACGTCCATCAGTATTTAGGGTATGGTTGACTCCACATGCAGTCCATTGTTTAACACACACACATGCATTTCTGCCATAAAAACAGTTTGTATAATCACATCGACAAAACTTGGCAGCGTAACATGCTTCACTGTTGTGTCCACTCCGTATCGCAACAACATCTTAAATGATGAAAAAGCATCAAAGTTGAAATACATAGATTAGCTACACAAAACACAGAAAAGTCAAAAAGGGAAAACAGAAAAAAATGGTCTGTACATAACTTATGCTGTTCTAGAATATGTTTTTGCAGGTGTTGAATCTTGCAATGTCAGGGTTAACGAATATGTCTTTATTTTCGTCAAAAAATAGCAATCCAAGGAATGCTTGTGTCGCCTGCGAAGCGGCTTATTCTAGGAGGTGGATCACATGGTTCAAAATTACTGGTATCACTATAAAAGTCTAATGAAATTCATATGTGAAATATCAGACCTCTTACTTACCAACTGAAAGATATGGTCAATCTCAAATTTCAGAAAATAGTGTTAATCAACTAGGTCAAGGTCACTACGTAAGTATTTTGGTAACAAAACAAAGGTCACATCATATGAAATTTATGTGTGAAATATTAAAGCCCTATCACTTAGCAATCAAAAGATATACGAAATTCTTAGAAAAAGGTCAAATATCTAAGTCAAGGTCACTAGGTAAAAAATTATGGTATTTTTAGAAAGTTCTTGTCACAAAGAATACACATGTGAAATATCAAAGCTCTATCAAAAGATATAGCGAATCCCAACATTTTTTCAAAAGTAGGTCAAATACCTATGTCAAGGTCACAAGGTCAAAAATCATTGTATGTGCAGAAAGATCTTGTTACAAAGAATACACAAGTGAAATTTCAAAGCCCTATCCCTTACCAATCAAAAGATATATACACTCTTTTTTTAAGTAGGTCAAATATGTAGGTCAAGGTCACTATGTCAAAAATTATGGTATGTGTAGAAAGGTCTTGTTACAACCAATACACAAGTGAAATTTCAAAGTCCTATCACTAACCATTCAAAGATATGGCAAATTTTAACTTTTTTTGAAAAGTAGGCCAAATATCTAGGTCAAGGTCACAAGGTAAAAATTTATAGTATGTGTACAAAGGTCTAGTCACAAGGAATACATGTGTGAAATATCAAAGCCCTATCCCTTACCAATCAAAAGATATAAGCAATCTTATTTTTTTCGAAAAGTAGGTCAAATATGTAGGTCAAGGTCAGTAGGTCAAAAATTATGGTATGTGTAGAAAGGTCTTGTCACAAGAAATACACATGTGAAATATGAACGCCCTATCACTTACCATTCAAAAGTTATGGGCTGTGACACCCAAAGTGTGACAGATAGACGGACGGACGGACGGACGGACAGACGGACAACGGACAAAGTAATCCCTAAGTGTCGCTATGCTTCGCAGGCGACAAGAAAAACTTAAGTTGATAATCAGCAACATAACAAAATAAACGATAAAACAATCTGTGCAAAAGCAACGTCGTTAAAGAATATCTTGCTGTGTGTTGAATCGTGCAATTTTGGGTTAAACGAATGTTATGATTATCACTTTTCATGACTTCTTTTCATGTGGTGAAGGTTTTTGTTTGTTTGCTTTGGTTCCTGATTTATCCTGATTTTGTATTCCTTCGATGTATGATTTTCTGAATTATTGATTGTGTACTGTGTATGGAAATATGGACATTATCCATATTTGTCATAGTTAGAGAAAATTATTCATGAGTGCATTATTTGCAATCCATTTCGGTGGAAATTCCAAAAGATGACATTTTCGCTGCTTCAAATATTTTGATTGGTTTTTCATTTTTCATTCTTCAAATATTGAATTAATATTTTCTACAGTACATGAAAAGAATTATATATGAAGCTAATTTAGTGTATGAATTGGGAACACCTCTCTCTCTCTCTCTCTCTCTCTCATTAATCATTCTAGTATACAGGTATTTTTCTTCCTGCAAAATAAGGACCAAACCTCTGTTTCCACATTGCTTCGGTTCAGGTGAGAAGCATCTTCGATCTTCATCAGTGCTGTCCGAGTGAATTAAGTTTGGTTGGGTTTTACCCTCCGCACAGGGCACACACCTCTCTGGGTCACAGTTCTTTTCACACGGTAAAATTTCACGACCTTGAGAAAACAATAATGTACACATATCAAAGGTAATGACAGCACTTTGACATATTGAATCAAACTCAAACCACACATTCAACGTCTTTACAATGCCATTGCATTTGAATTGTTACAAATTGAGAGTTATAGTCGCACGTAATTTGAGCCCGGCACCATAAACTATAAATTGACTTAGGTCAAATTCTCAAAAAATGATATATAACAAATCACTGAAAATTGAAATATTGAAGTCTTCCATTCCATTGTAATCTGAAAATTGAAAAAAAAAGGCTTGAATAATTTCAAGTCATCACTAATATTATAAGTCAAAAGTTAATGGTGCCGGGTCCTGGATAGATTTAACATTGCTAGTGTTATGAATTTCGCAGATAGTCGACCACTGGTGCATCGGCGTACATTAGTAGCCATCCTTTTATATACATGTATGTCTATGCGTTGTCAAACGTCGAATTTCAATGATGTTTCTGTTAATATTTGAAATTCCTTTTTTTTTTGCATGTTAGCCAATTTGGCGTGATATGAGCGTTTCTTGTGGTCAACGATAGTCTATTGCTGGTCTATTAGGTATCCCCTGTCAATCAGATTCCATCGTAGGTGTGTGTAAACTGAGCGATATGGTAATTGCAACGTGATCTTGCTGTATATATTTGTATAATATGGCACCATTTTGAGTTCCGGATAGAAAAATTTCAGTCGAGGGTGGAATAAACCGAGACGTTAGTCGATGATGGGACGTTGATCCATCCCACTGAAGACTTTAGTGTTACTTTATCTCACATGCACATATATTTTGCATGACGTTCAGTCATTCTGAAGCGTGAACAAAAGTAATTTGAAGGTTTCAATGTGCGAAAAAAATAATCAAGCACCACATTTGAGATCCTAATAGAAAAATATAGATATTTTTCTATCAGGATCTCAAATGTGGTGCTTGGTTATTGATATCTTTTGTTTACGCTTGTCTGTGACGTCATTAAGGAACAATCAACAGTGCCGGATCAGGTGTGCAGGTTCGAATTTTCTCGCACATTGGATAGGCTGATTCCCCTTTTCAGCAGAGCTGGAGAATCCGATCCGGCGCCCCTGATCCGGCACTGTTGATTGTTCATTTGTGAGGTCACAGACAAACTGACGTATATTATTTCACTTGCACATACATTTAGCATGACGCTCAGTCATTCTGATGCTCAAAACAAGAGGACTTTGAAGATTTCAATGTGCGAGAAAAATAATCAAGCACCACAGAAAAATGTCAGTCTTGGGAGGGATTATCATCGTCCCAACCACGGTAAACGCCTAGGTTGGGTCTTGATCAATCCCACACTCGACTGATATTTTTTCTAACCGGAACTCAAAATGGCGCTAGATTATTTAACATATACAGCACGATCACGTCGCAATACGCAAATCGCAACAGGAAACTTTAACTTTGACATAACTTATAAACCACAACTAATAAAAAAAAAATGATATATGATAAATGCATGCATTTGTACAAGTAATTTTATTGACCTTAATGATGACGTAAAATATATATATTCAAACATATGCGAGATTGATATATAGATCAAATGTAAAATTAAAACTTATAAAATATTCTCGGTACAAGTATTCGTGAAATACATCTACTATATAAACATAAATGTCTACACGTTTGTACGCTCCGAATAAAGGAAATGTGAAGAGAGCGTAAAGATAGCGTAAAGATACCTTTAAGACTGTTTAACGCGAGCTTTACGTATATTTACACTATCTTTACGCAACCTTTACATCGCACGTTTAGGAGCGCAATGACCTGGATTCTTCGCACAGCTCTCTGCTACCTTTACGCTATATGTTTTTTTTAACTTTATACAATTTGAGAATTAAATAAAGACGTATGTGCACTAGATTTTGACGAAAAATAAAAAACAGAAGCCTGTTCTGTAAATTAGGGGATCCCCATCAGCACTCTCATTCCTCAATCCTACCTGGTCCACAATTAAATATTTTCCTACAGTTGAGGTAGGGTCCTCTTTGCACATACATGTCCCATGGCGGCTGACAAATAGAATTCACCATACACTGTGAAACAAAAACATCAGCATTATGTTTGTGTTACAAATTGTCTGTTACGTATGTTGTACAGTAGTGTTCACTTAGGGTCTTGAATCCCTTTGTAGATATTAAACGTCCGAAAAGGGACTCAAATCATCAACAGACATTTTTGAAAACATACAAAAACTGTATTTATAGTATCTTTTTCAGATTGTTACAAAGGCGGATGTAAAGGGGACAGAAGGGGCCACTATCACCACCTGACCCCTCCCGGTAATTTGCCAAAATCGTTACTTTTTTATGCATTTATTTTTTCATTCAAAGTGATAGGATGCAAACACTCTGCCCTCTTTGTAAAAATCATATTTGCCAATGTTCACTAAAAATATAACAAAAAATACGAGGTATAAAAGAAAGCAACATGGAGATGTGATTGATGAATAAGTTTTTTTTTCCGTTCTGTGTTAAATCAGATTATGGATGAAAGTACTTGAGATTTCTATTTTAAGGATGATATATGCCAAAGTTGAAAGTGTATAAGTAGAGTGAAGTGAATGTGACCTTCATGATATCCACAGTCAACAAAACTTAAAGCTTCTATACTCCATAAAGTTTGAAGTGGTATATACTCTATAGATTAATGTGTCTGCATTAACAATGTCGATGTTTTCTTCCATATGGCTATTGTCTTTTTGTTCTCATTTTCAATATTGAAACATTTAAAGAGAGCACATGTCTACTTAGTCATAATGAAAGTTAGAAAAGGACATTGTATCTCCTATGTATATGTTCAATTCAGAAGCACCACGTACATGCATAATATTGATACAATTGTTATACAATAAATTTCATTCGTCTCGTGCTTTCCAATCATATGTTTGTTGGCATACTCATCAATGAATTTTGTTTTCAGGAGGTACTATGTTGCCATATGCAAGAGTTTTTGGTTTTTTTATTCAAATTGTCATTTGGATGCGGCTGTCCTCGTTGTCTCTGTCTGTTATAGACATGTTTGTTTTACGTGTTGACACCCTTTTCTTGTCTCATACTTGTATATATATGTTAGTCAATTACTTCAACTTCGTCTCATTGGAGATCTTTCCTAAATATTATCTTATCTCTGCAGATCAGAGAAAATTCCCGTCCCCCCCCCTTAAAAATCTGAATGTAAAAAAGACCTTTTATGTCCTAATCATATCTTTAATATTTGTGATAAATTTTCGTATCTTCGCTTACCGCTTGTGCCAATATGAGCACAACGTTCCATGATGATGTCACCATTTTTTATATATTTGAAGAATACAGTAGACCACCATTATTGATATCCTAGTTTCCTCTATGTCCGCTCATTCTCAATTCTTTATTCATCTGTTATCTAAAATAGAAATATTATACAACAATTAAGGTAAATAAATAAATAAGTTGTCATTTTGAGAAATAGATAGAACAAATAAAAAATAACTTATTTTGTATGTAACTTCTTTAAATCAAAGTTACCTATCACATAACCGTAATGGCAAAATTAAGTTAGCGATTTTGAAAATAGGATAGAGATTTTTATTCATTAATTCAGTTCTTATTTTTCTATTTCTTATTATTATATTATATTTCTTTTTCTTTTTGTATTTCTAAGCAACCTTTTACACATTCATTTATCGACATATATATGATACACGTAGAGTAGATACATTTGTGATTTTTGTACGGATGTCACTGTTAGGAAGAAGTGATGAATTTATCTAGGTGATTCCTTCCTTTGTAAAGGAATACCAGATTGGATTACTATGTCTAATATTAATTTGAAGACGTTTACATTAATGTTATTTCCTATACTTGATAAGATTGTCTTTTTCGATTGTAATAATATGATGTCTTCAAAACTACCCATCTCCATTCCCTGGCATCAGCACTAGGAAATGGCACATGGGTAAGATGGGCAAACTAAGTCGATCTGGACGAGTCCTTTTCACCTTGTGCATTTCAAATCTGTACAACTTTCAGGACAGCTTGAGAAGAAGCAACAGATTCCATATGTGTATATGCGTTCATCTTATCTAGTGACATTACAGAAGTACCCATCAGTTATTCAGTCTCATAGTATAAGGTCATATAAGAGACAGAATATATACAGTTATTCAGTCTCATTTAATATAAGAGACAGAATATATACAGTTATTCAGTCTCATATATAAGGTCATATAAGAGACAGAATATATACAGTTATTCAGTCTCATATATAAGGTCATATAAGAGACAGAATATATACAATTATTCAGTCTCATATAATATAAGAGACAGAATATATACAGTTATTCAGTCTCATATATAAGGTCATATAAGAGACAGAATAATAATGGAACCAAAACTTAATAAAACACATGTTATCAATGTCTTTTTCAATGTGGATGGTGTCACTGCAAACATCATACAAGTTCCCTACCCAAACATGTGTGAGACACTGCAATGTTTCATGGCAATTTTTGTTCAACATACTGGCTGTTCTCTAGCAACAGTTTTGAGACACTGCGTAAATTTTCTTCTTTTTTTCGTACATAGTTTCTGTTAAATTGCATGCATAAGACTTCTTACGGTATTTTCATACATTTATATTTCCCTCTTTTACATGCATCTATCGGTTATGAAACTTCATTTTCAAATCGAATGATATAAATGTGGCGAAGAATGCTCCATCATTCTTCTCCTGTTTCCTTGATTTCTTCTTTTTCATGTACAATCATATATGATGTTTTTGTTCTGTGGTTCACTAAGATAGTCCTTTATATTTATTGTTATATGTAGTTTATAATTATGGCTTTCACTGTTGCCATTGCAACACATTCTTGTTGAACATGTGGTAGTTAATGTCCTTTTTTCCATGACAAATCAGGTTCCGAGATAGCTACCTAGTGCAATAAACATATAAACTAAACGTTATTAGGTAAAATTTATTGGTAACTACATGTAGTACATGTATAGTAGGGGAAAAACCCTCGACTATAATCAATTGATATGAAACTTTCCTTGTCCTCTGTCCCTTTGTCATATGTGTGTCTACTCCGTGTTTTCACTTCGGACGTATCGACATTTTGCTGTTGGTGCTGCAACCGAGTCTTGAAGGAGAACCCCTCCTCTTTTCATTTGGATGACAGTTGAGTGGATAATCAGAAAAACATTTTTTTTGTCGCATTTCTGTTTCTTTCGAACACTTTTTTTTTCTTTATTATTCACACATATTTGTGCCATGTGTCATTGGTAGCAGCGTCCGTTCCCCGCGATTGACTGTTTCAAACTTTTTGCCAATTAGTTACTTGTCAACGCTGATGCTGGAGAAAGTTTTCCTTCAGTTACAAATATTTGTTTTATATCTAAATATGGTCACTTGAAATCCTGCCTTTTGTTTTTAAACTATCAAAATAAAGGAGGTAAGTTGCTCTGAATAGACCCTACACAAAATTTTGGGCCGCTCACTTTTGACGAAAAGCTGATTGAAATTTAGAAATCTAACGAGGGGCGCCACATGTAACTATTTTAGCACCTTTAAATCATTTTGCTAGAGGCAGCACTGATGAGTATTCATCGTTCATTTTTCAAAACATGTATCACCGCATTTGAGATTTTCACATCGGAAGGCTGCTCTCCGACAGCAGGATAAGAACATTTGTCTTCCAATGCAGTGCAAAAGACAAAACGCTATAATAATGAAAACACAGTTCCATGCTTTACTAAAACATATAACATTGATAGCATAAGCTTATAATACAATACAATAATGATGATATTATTCAGTAAAAGTACCCATTGAGAGAATAAGCATGATTCTGGTTTCCCGAGACTTGACCCATTTCCCGAAGCAAAGCCGAGGGAAATAGGTTTGGTCGAGGGAAACCAGATTCATGCTAACTCCCTCAATGGTAAACATTTTGTTACACCGTCACGCGCTGTAGCTCCGCCCCATTTCGACGTCACGCGCTGTAGCTCCGCCCAATTTCGAAGCTATTTCCCTAGAGAAAAAGTCTTCTCAACTAACGCACCCTTTTCATGGAAATAGTCTCGTTGGCGAGTTACAGCTAGTTTTAATGAGTATCTTTTTATATGGGAAAAAACAAGTAGAGGTATAATAATCTATTGTATATATCATATTCTAATATGACTTGATTCTTTTTCCCTATTAAGACAACAGTCGCGAGCCGGGCTCTATTCTCCAATATAGGCCCTATAGCGATAAGCCGCGCCTACCCATTTTCTGAAAGCAGATAAATCGGCAGGAACTGGTTTTACCAAGAATCGATTGGTCTTCATTAGAATAGAAATAAAAAATGACAAGCCGGGCTCTATTGGCTCATAATGCCCTCGCGTCCTCAGCCATACACATTTATCACCTCGCCGCTGACGCGGCTCGGTAATAAATGTGATTGGTTTAGGACGCTCGGGCATTATGAGCCAATAGAGCCCGGCTTGTCATTTTTTATTTCTTAAATATTGGCCTTCATATATGCAATAGATGAGGACATTTATCTATAATCGATGAATATGTGGATGTAGTGGTTTTTAATACCCGGACTATCTTGTATATTTGACTTCTCCAACCCGTCTGTAATACATGTGTAACCTCTCCAAGAATCAAAACACTAGCTTCTCTTTTTAAATCAAGTTTCGAATTTTAATGCAGATAACAAGGTTAAATTAAGAAAATGAGGATTACTTAGTATATATATATATATATATGTGTGTGTTTATATTTAGTCTTCAATTACTTTTATTTGCTCCATCACAATTTCTACATTTGTAAACAAAGCCGTGTAAGGGTTATTCTACATCGTATAAATTTTAAAGATTGTAAACTATTTTATCTAAAAATAGACGCAGCCGTGGTTTTCGAAAATCTCACCAAAGGGTAGCGAGAAGATTGGCTGTCTTAAAGACAATGCAGTTAGACTCGTGCGCTCTTGGTCCCCATATTCAGAAAATAAGGTCCATGCAGTAGGCGTTAGAACTACCGAAAAGTATTGTATACATATATATGGATTTAAAGTATATGAAACTGAAACAAGGTCAAGACTAGACTGGTATATCGACCTATTTATAAGCAAACTTTAAAAAAAAGCATTATTCTACCTTGTGCAAGATGCAATTTTCCTTTTTATTGACGAGTTGCTAATAAAAATTCAGATAATGGAGGAGTACTCTTTAATAAATATAATGCAATAAACTTACTCTGAATCTCTCAAACAAGCGTGCAAGTAAAATATGTCGGCTAACCCGGAAGGTAAATAAAACCCGTATGCAAAAATTAGCATAATTTTAAATTTAAATTTAAATTTACTGGGGGCAAAATGGGGGGAAGAAGGATGGATTAGCTGTTCATTCATCTCTCGACTTCGAAAACTACTTCAGTTATCATTGAAATGTTACTATGTATGTTGCCAAATTAGGTCAGCTTTTACGCTGCACTGATACGTGACATGCAACAGGATACTTCTATTGTCATGCAATCGTACGTTTTACTACTATCTTCAAATACTTCCTGTTCTTTAGTATTTTGCAGACATTGAGACACATTCAAAACAAATGCATCCGTAGACCATTTACAAATTGTCGAAACTATCAACCCGATACATATGTATGATATCTGGATTTCGATAAGGTTACAAATGCAAGTAGACAGGCCACAAGGGACACTCCAATGCACGTACTTAGAACTAAAGAAGAAAGAAATCCTAAATGTCGTTAAAACTTTCTCTTTTTTGTGAAGATTGGACATTCTGGACCTTTAACCCCCCTTCTAAAGATCTCGTATAAATACGCATGTAATAATCGATCTGTAGATAAGGGAAATATATGAAACATG
The DNA here is from genome assembly GCA_028142955.1 of Pinctada fucata. Taxonomy (NCBI): domain Eukaryota; kingdom Metazoa; phylum Mollusca; class Bivalvia; order Pterioida; family Pteriidae; genus Pinctada; species Pinctada fucata. The sequence continues at coordinate 40,193,562 of AP027112.1, read as the reverse complement.
AAGAAACAATTTCAATATTCGTAGGAAAACAAAAACCACTCCAAGTTACATTTATCCTCTTTGAATTCAATTAAATCAATACATTTTATTATCAACTCTTGTCCGAAACCATCCCCATACCCCGCAAAATTCGAATATTTTGCAGATTTGATTTTGATCATCCATGTTTTATTTGAACCTCACCCCTCAACCTCCCCGAAGTTTCATAATTTTTTTAAAAGTTTTGTCTACTCCATCCATCTACACTTAAACATATACATCCGTAGTGGTACATTGACCTTTGTTCTTTTGACATAGATAAGTAGAAACATTTATACACTTTTAACACAATGAACCTACCGTCAAATAAAAGATAGTCCATGTTTATAGATAACACCGTACTTTTGGTTTTAATGTGCTTAAAATACGTCCTTAAACTGATTTTCACTGAGTAACTCAGTTTCAAATTTCCTGAAAAACATATCGTATAAATTCTACACTCCATGAACAAATGTAGCTAAGTTTACATCCTTGTGTGTTTATAAAAAAGTATTGCTATCCAATCAACGTCTTTACTAGGTAACGGAAGTAAGAGATTTATCAAGAGCAAATCTAATTGGGTTATCGTAAAAATGCGAAATGCAATGGGGGAAAACTTCATTTCCAATTTGAAAATTTATTCGTAAATAATTGGAAAACTTTTATTTTTTATTTGAAATTACCCATTTTATTATTCATAATTAATTTATTCATTATTAATGGGAAAACAGAAATGTTATTCTTTATTTGAAATTACCAATATTTTTTTTTTTTTCTAAAAATAAGAAGAAAATTTTGTCAATGCTGGAGAAAAAAATTGTTATTCGAAATTAGATACCGATATCATTTTTACTTAACAACCATCCCTATAAGTCAATACGGAGTTAACATGTGCACATTAATAAACAATGAAATTACACGTAAATTCAACATTTACTTTTAAGATAAATGGATATTTAATTTCAAGAAATTTATCAAATATATATTCATTGAGTTTCACTAGGAATTCATTCTTTTGTATTCTTGTGGTATCCCCTTTTGGTTTAAAGTCTGAAACACCCATTTGTAAAACATGGATTCGCGAATTTTCATTTTCATGCGCGCTTTGTCAGAAAGAGGTATCTGGATTTTTTTTTGAGGGGAGGAGTTAAGAATAAATTAATATCATGCAAGTGATCAATTTCTCTTTTTTCTTTCTTCCTTTTTTTTTCTCTATATTCGTTTTTATAGTTGAAATTCAAAATTCTTAGACTGAGATAACCTTGCCTGCCGGTCATTTATATAGAGTGACTTTCACTTACCCCGATTGATCAAACGAATATAGTCCTCTTAAAAATGGAACAAACTCATCCCCGCCCAATTTCTCACTAAAGCATAATGTGGGTGACAATCTTAGGTCATAAGTTTCCCATGTGCTAATGAGTAGATTATTCGTCAACAGGAAGCTTTTGTCGGTTTATGTCGAAAAAACATCATGGTAACTACATGGTAACTTGCTTTTACTATATTTTAAACAAACTTCCTCCTTATTCAATAAAGTGAATTCCTGTCCGGCTTAAGGAACAATCAAAGTACATCGATACTATAACTAACACAATGAAAGGGATAAATCTGTTTAAATATGTCATATTTGAAGCCTCTACTTCCCTTATAAAGAAGGTCACGATGATCATAATGTTGATTATATCTCTGAATTTGAATGTATCTTCCTCGATACAATGTTACGTATATATTTCTTTACTTATTATTTTCTTTTTTCATATGAATTTTTTAAGAAAAAAAAAACCCAATGAATTGATAATTTTGAATCTAAATACATCTTACAGGGAGCAGTCGAAAATAGGATAGGATAGATAACTATAAGGAACTTTGTATAAAAAGTGAACAATCTTTAATAAGCCTTTGATACACTACGACAACAACTGCTTTAGACAAATACCTTCAAAAGAGAAATATGCCACAAATAATAACTCGGTCCACTGCCCATGCATCTCTTCGTTATTGTATGAAAACTGGGTTTTCCATGACTTGTGTGGAATTTCAAATTACTCAATAGCTAATCGGTCTTTCGAATTTTTAGGTAAGTATCTGAAAACTAGCAAATATATCAGTGATAATAATTATACTTTAGATACGATGTTTTCGTTTCCATATGAATTCATCGCGTCATCATGGTCATAGTGAATTTACGTCAGATACCGTCCCAAATGGGTAGTATCTCTGTTAATCAAAAAGACCGAATAATCACTTGTACATGTTGTAGCGAAGCTCAGTTGTCACACGCGATTTCGGGTTTTAGGTCTTTGTCTTGTCCAGGAGCGTTATCATAAGTGTCTAAATACTCCTTGGCTCAATTCTTCTCTTTTCCCATTAATTTCTTCTTTCATCAAACTTTACGGGATTTATATAGCAATTAAATTTCTGACTTACAGTCTAGACAATCAGCAGATGCCAGTTGATAGCATAGTTTTGAGTTTATTTTTTTGTGGCTGAGCAAGGGTGCTTCCAAATAATGGATTTTATTTTTCGTTTTAGGTCCTATGTGCTGAGGATTCCTCGTCTCATTCATATCACCTAAGAAAGTGTCCACATTGTACTTACTGAAAATGAACTGAAAAACTTCCAATTCATTCGAAGTCTTTTGATATACCTAAATGTAATAGTTTTAAACTGTTGAGATCTAGAACTAGCAATCATAGATTACCTGTGGAAACAGGCAGATAACTTAATATCCCCAAAAATGAGAGACTTTGTAATTTATGTGATCTTTCAGTAGGTGACGAATTTCATTATATTATGACTTCCAGGGCTTTAATAGATGCAGAAAGTACGGAAGCCGATTAGTGCCAACCTTAGTGAAAATTTTAAGTCGTAATTACGACTCAGTATGTCGTAATTACGACTTAGCTATCTCGTATTTCGACTTAATATGTCGTAATTACGACTTAGTTATCTCGTAATTACGACTTACTTATCTCGTAATAACGACATAGCTATCTCGTAATTACGACTTAGTATGTCTTAGTTGCGACAAAGCTAACTCGTAATTACGACATACACTGGAAAAAATGCAACATATGATACTCATAAGTTAAACGTACGTTTACCTTGAGTTCACAAACGTACGTTTAACGTAAAAAAGGGCCCGATACGTTTCACGTACGTTTCAATATTCACGTTAAACGTACGTTAACCATATGTTCATTATACGTTTGGGTCATAACATGAAAAGTAAAACGTACGTTTAATATACGTTTAGGTCATCACATCAAAAGGTACGTTCATTTGAACACATGGTCTTTCCAAATGAATGCAAGTGAATAGAATCCAAGGCTCTATACCATATATGTATTTCTCCATTGGAATTTTGTTTTGTACTAAACTCAAGGTCCTTGCATGTTGTACCAACTTTTTTGTTTCCTTAATGTATCTTTTGAAATATCTTTAAGAAACAAAGTTTATTTAAGAAATGACCATCTGGGTTCTGTTCACACACAATATAAGGCAATCTTGGCTCTGAACATATGTTTTACAACAGATTAAGGCTAATCAGTTTAGCATCATTTCTTATGAGTCTGTTATATCATCTCTGTATTCTGTTGCCTTTCCTTTTGCAAACATCAGCATTTCATGAAATTCCTATCTAGTTTAAAAGAATGAGTTGAAAAAGATGCATGTTTTATTATCTAAAAAGTTTATTCATAATTTCATCTTCAATAACAGATAATGTTTTAACTATTCATTATTTTGATTAGCTTACAATTTAATTTTTAAAAGTGAAATTAAAATACTTTAATATATAAATATAAATAATAAAGATAAAATTAGAGTCTATAAAATTGAAGTCTATTTTAGTGTCCATTTCCATTACATTTTTAACTAAGTAGATTCCATATTCAAGCAAGTTGAATGGCATCTGAAATGTAGAGATAATAAAAATAAACATAAGTAAGAAAGATATGGCACTTAGACTCAGTCTGGTTATTTCATTTTAATCTAATCCAAATACTGTAAACATTTGTCTCATTGAGTTTGTCAACAATAGAACTACCCTAAACATGATGAAGGACAAATATCTCCACTGTAGTGTTAGTCAAGGATGCAGCTTCTAGTTCCCCGGCAAAACTGACTAGTAACTTTGAACCTTGACATACAGTCAGAAATTAATTTTGAACCTTGACCTACAGTTGAAATTCCCTTTAAACCTTGACATACAGCCAGAAATTAACTTTGAACCTTGACATACAGTTAACTTTGAACCTTGACATACAGTCAGAAATTATCTTTGAACCTTGACATACAATCAGAAATTATCTTTGAACCTTGACATACAGTTAACTTTGAACCTTGACATACAGTCAGAAATTATCTTTGAACCTTGTCATACAGTTAACCTTAAACTATGACATACAGTCAGAAATTATCTTTGAACCTTGACAAACAGTCAGAAATTAACTTTGAACCTTGACCTACAGTTAGAAATCCCCTTTGAACCTTGACATACAGTTAACTTTGAACCTCGACAAACAGTCAGAAATTAACTTTGAACCTTGACCTACAGTTAGAAATTCCCTTTGAACCTTGACGTACAGTTAACTTTGAACCTTAACATACAGTCATAAATTATCTTTGAACCTTGACATACAGTTAACTTTGAACCCTGACATACAGTCAGCAATTATCTTTGAACCTTGTTATACAGTTAACCTTGAACCATGACATCCAGTCAGAAATTAACTTTGAACCTTGACAAACAGTCAGAAATTAACTTTGAACCTTGACTTACAGTTCGAAATCCCCTTTGAACCTTGACATACAGTTAACTTTGAACCTTGAAATACAGTCAGAAATTAACTTTGAATCTTGACATACAGTTAGAAATTCCCTTAGAATCTTGACATACAGCTAACTTTGAACCTTGTCATACAGTTAACATTGAACCTTGACAGACAGTTAGAAATTATTTTTGAACCTTGACATACAGTGAACTTTGAACCTTGACCTACAGTTAGAAATCCCCTTTGAACCTTGAAATACAGTTAACTTTGAACCTTGACATACAGTCAGAAATTAACTTTGAATCTTGACATACAGTTAGAAATTCCCTTTGAATCTTGACATACAGTTAACTTTGAACCTTGACATACAGTTAGATATTATTTTTGAACCTTGACATACAGTTAGAAATTATTTTTGAACCTTGACATACAGTAAACTTTGAACCTTGACAAACAGTCAGAAATTTACTTTGAACCTTGACTTACAGTTCGAAATCCCCTTTGAACCTTGACATACAGTTAACTTTGAACCTTGAAATACAGTCAGAAATTAACTTTGAATCTTGACATACAGTTAGAAATTCCCTTAGAATCTTGACATACAGCTTACTTTGAACCTTGTCATACAGTTAACATTGAACCTTTACAGACAGTTAGAAATTATTTTTGAACCTTGACATACAGTGAACTTTGAACCTTGACATACAGTCAGAAATTATCTTTGAACCTTGTTATACAGTTAACCTTGAACCATGACATCCAGTCAGAAATTAACTTTGAACCTTGACAAACAGTCAGAAATCAACTTTGAACCTTGACCTACAGTTAGAAATCCCCTTTGAACCTTGAAATACAGTTAACTTTGAACCTTGACATACAGTCAGAAATTAACTTTGAATCTTGACATACAGTTAGAAATTCCCTTTGAATCTTGACATACAGTTAACTTTGAACCTTGACATACAGTTAGATATTATTTTTGAACCTTGACATACAGTTAGAAATTATTTTTGAACCTTGACATGCAGTAAACTTTGAACCTTGACATACAGTTAACTTTAACCATGACATACAGTCAGAAATTATCTTTGAAAATGACATACAGTTTAACTTGAACATGACATACAATTTGAAATTATCTTTGAGCCTTGACATACAGTTAACCTTGTACCATGACATACAGTCAAAAATTATCTTTGAAAATGACATACAGTTAACCTTGAACCATGACATACATTCAGAAATTATCTTTGAACCTTGACATACAGTTAACCTTGTACCATGACATACAATAAGAAATTATCTTTGAACTTTGACATACAGTTAACCTTGAACATGACATACAATAAGAAATTATCTTTGAACCTTGGCATACAGTTAACCTTGAACCTTGACATACAATTTGAAATTATCTTTGAGCCTTGATATACAGTTAACCTTGTACCATGACATTCATGAGAATCACTTTGTTTTGACTTCTCAAGAACATACAGCTAATGATATCAGGTTTTGGATAATAGAATGAAAAAATAAAACACTTCATAACATCATTTCAGGTAATCACATTTGTATTCAAAAACACCGAATTTGCTGCGCCTTTTTTTCTCCACAGCTAAAGTGAAATTTCTGCTACATGTAACAAAGGAGATTCACTCTCCCGGACACATGGCTGTTGCGTTTCGTTTTTGTATGTATGACAAATATGGATAATGACCATATCCCTGTATACAGCACAAAATCGATAATTCAGAAAATCAGAAACCGAAGGCATACAAAATCAGGATAAAACAGGAACCAAAACAAGCAAACAAAAACCTCCACCATATGAAAAGAACCGAATTCCCGATATGGGAGTAAGACCAGGTGTCCAGAAAGAGTAAGCATCTTCTGCTTGCATGCAACACCCGCCGCTTCAATTCGGTAGATCTGTCACATCCGGTTACTTCGATTTCGGAAGACATCGAGTACAATCTTTGTTTGGATGGTTCAAATGGTCTATGACAGAATATCATCCACCATTCTGGAGAGTGGGACATCATAGTGTATGACGAATTCATATATATCTACTGATTGTAATTTTTGAATTGTGATTTTGATTTTATCTACCACTCTCAATTGTAGTTGAAAAACTGAACGATATAAAGTGAATTCCGATACACCAACTTCGAACTTAAAAGAAGCAAAGTCCATTAAAAATTATTATCGTTATAAGCAAATGCAGAATGAAACTTAAAACTATACTTGAAACTAGTACATGGTATATGTGAAATGGAACAACAAATAGCTTGTTCTACACCACTCATTGACCATTAAAATGTAAGGATATGATCAAATATATCCATATATGTACTGGTCACAGCGGAACGTACCCACATGTTTGCAAAAAATAGACGAAAAACAACGTATTCCACAAATGGGGAACATCGTCAAAAATACAACATCGACACCATTTGGGCCGACAGTCAAGTCAAAATAACCAATACATTGAAGAGAAGGCATGATCGTTCACATATGGAACAGGTTTTAAAAATCTATACGTTTTTACATTATTATACCATTGTCAACAAAATTGAAACATGACTCACAGCATTAAGAGATACAAATGAGTTAAAGAAGGTCCTGACGATAATCTCAACAGCACTCACAATAGAGCACCAAATTGAGCATCGACGGACTCCTAGCAAGCCAGAGGTGGGACCAGGTGTCGCCATCCGCCATACGCTAGCAAATGATGTCATGTAGTGATCCGGATTATCAGGAAAAGATGAGTCGGTGAATGTAAGTCAAACTCAAAAGCCACAAAAAATCATATTACAAAACCACAATTGAAAGGCTTACGAATTTTGGAGAAAAAGTCAAAATAGAACTTCCCCACGCAAAAAGAAAATAGGACAAACAGACGGAGACAACGACACGAGCCCACAGAAACACGATGGACAGCTTTAAGCTATTTAATGAACCATTTCCAGTGCTAGTGCGGAAGGCATTACAGAATAAATTGTAGGTGGCGCTTTCAAAACGCGTCGTGTTAATAATTTATAGATCACATGAATCATAAAACATATCTAATGCAAGTGTAGTTTCCAAGCAGGAAGGACCAAAAGGGAAACCCAAAGCCCATCCCAGTTTATGTCTTAGTGTTACACACAGTCTCGCTGCTTGACCACGGAAGGACCAAAATTAATAGTAAGTAGCGCCACCCTGAATATATTTGATAAAGAAATAGGCATCACTATAATTGATAAATGCATTTTCATTTATCCTTACATGTAAGCCCGCAAAATATGAAACATTGTAATTCCTTATGGAATTTGCCATAACAAAATAGAAATACAGCAAACACTAAAATAATACAACAATCATCTTTTATTAGATTAACGTTCTATATGTTATCAATTTTAAAACTAATGCAAAATTTCAGACTAATGAGGTGAGTTTTAAATCTATAGGACTAAGGAAATTTGAATAATACATTCAATTAACTTACTTGATAAACACTCAGCAAAGAAGCAAAAGCAAATCTCCATAGATGAGATCAGGTACCCGGGGAGAGTAAGTATCTCCTGATTGCTAGGAACACCCGTCACTTAGGTCGTGCGGAAGAAGGTCTTATCCAGTAAATTGTTAGATTCGGTGTTATGAATGGTTATGACCTAAAATATCTTGTAACATTGAAGACAACGATATTTTGTAACGCCCAACACTTTCATTAATGTCTGCGTTCGGAGATATGTAAATGGTATTAATGATAAGATTCCAATGGTAAATGTACCAATGTTTGCCAATCTTACCGTTGGTTAAAGGTACATAAGGTTTCGTCAAGATCAAACCATGAATCAACTATTTTTGTCAAAATTTTAACGCAAACGAGTCTATCATGCTTAGAAATTAGAAACTGGCTGGTTACAATAGTCAAATATGCCCTCACTACCGAGCTATGATCAATTATTGCTTATAAAATGGGTACCCTAATATAACCTACTTTTCTCCGTAGAAGACCGATTGCGAACACGTGTAAGCACTTATTTGCATAAGACCAGTACTGTATCAAAACAGAACAACATGGCTGACGGATAACACGTGGGACGGAAATGAATCGACAATCGGTGTTATCAAAATCTGAAAAGAAATGTAATGAACAAATAGTATCGGCTTGGTATTGAAAAGTTATAGAGACCTAGCTTAGAGGACGACGGTGAAATTAAAACTCTGACAAGTCTGAGGGAAAGCTAGCGAAAGGGATCTACAGTGTACATGTACATGTATAGTTCTCGTTTATTTTTATCTATGAGAAGTATATATATATATAAGTTAAACGTGTATATATATCCACAGTAATTTTGATATGTGCATATATAATATATATATTCACAGTCTAAATCAAATATTAAAAAACGAACAAAAAATCATAACTAAATAAAGGTTAATTTTCATTCAGGATTTGGTAAACAAACGCAGATGTGTATAGCAGACTACACCTGCCTCCCATTCAAGTCGTCATACACTATTACACGTTGTTAGTCATTTGAAAGTGTTCGATTATCCACGTTCAAAATGGTGATTTGAATGGCCTCACATGATATCTAAACATGATATCAACCTTGTATTTGCAATCAATGAAATATTAGTGAGTTAGTTTTTAGAGAGAATTTCAAAAAGACTGTATACGTGGTTTACTACATGTTTCGTAGTAATCCCACGATGTGAAGTTCATTCAAGCGATTGGCTGATCGTGGAAGCGTGTTCACTTTGACCTTGGTAAATGTTACATATTTCTACATACTGTATATGCAAATAACAATTTCCGAAGTTTACCGAAATCGTGTGCATCAGAGAGTAAAAGCGTCTATAAAACAAAAATGTGAGAGATATTTTATGTAAGTAATATATAGATGTTGAAATGTTAGTATTTAGAAGCTTTTTACGGTAAAACTTCATTATTGACAGTTTAATCCCTTTTAGACTATGTGTACCTTTAAAGAAAAACTATGAACTATTTATGGTTACCAATGGCAGATGAATCTTTGTTCATCAGTTTCTCTATATGTATGTATCTATATCGTCTATTCTTGGTGCCAAGAAGTAGTGGTATCATTGTTTTAAATATATCTTGTATCCCAGCTGCTCCAGTCACTTTGGATGACGTCATTACATGCGTTGGTAATACTAACCACGCTAGGATCTGTCTGCAGGATTGGTAGCCAACGAGTGATACAAAAAGTTGCCATTGGTGCCATTGGCATGCCATTGGTATGAAATGTTGCCAATGGGTACCATCTGTATAATTCCGAACGCACCAGTATCGTCCTTTTTTCAGCGACAAACTCAATCGCTACCAAATGTAACCTTGGTTCAATAGTTTTGTCTCCTTCTCCTCAGAAAGAAGTCGTTGTAGTTTGAGCTTGCACCAGAAGAGCGTATTAGTTGTAATCTGAATACAACATAGTCAGGATATGTAGGAATGTTACAACTAAGGAAAAGAAAAATTGTAATTTTGAAATTAAATTGGAAGTCGTCATGTTTGTCATGTAAAGAAGTATTCAAGTGACTATATCGTCAAAAGATAACATGAGATCTAAATATTAAAATAGTATGAAGCAGACTTGATGCCTTCAGTAGGATTTTTTGCCTCTAGTTTACCCGGATAGATTGTGATATGTCACAACCCATAATGCAATGCAAACCTATAATGTAATAAAAAGGAGAGATACATAAATAAGGACCCGGTTATCGTCGGAAGTCATCCCTTCTGAGAAAATGAGATCAACTTATTTCACATTATGATGAAACTATCAACAAATAAGCCAAAACTTTCAAGAAAAAACAACATGCAAGTTTTTTATGATATATGTACATGTATTACATTACAAAAAATATTACATTATGGGTTGGCGATGCAAACCTATAATGTAATAAAATTTCATAATGTAATAAAAAGGAGAGATACATGAATAAGGAACAGATTATCGTCGGAAATCACCCATTTTGAAAAAAAAAGATCAAATTAATTCACTTCATGAGGAAACAATCAACAAATGACCCAAAACTTTCAAGAAATTCTGTGTGACAGTGCTAAGTTAATCAGAAAAAATGGATATTTTATTTCTATATGTAGAGTTGAATTGGAATGCGAGACGTTTCTTACCGTGCGAGAGAAATATCAGGAAGAATTGGAGTACACAGTCAGACACAAAACACGAACCCGGATTAAAACACTTACAATCAAAAGCCTTACACATTCTTGAAAAAAATAGATATTAGAACTTTCTCACGAGAAAAATAAAAATATGACAAACAGACGGAGATGAAACAGACACAGAAGCCTCGAAAAGGGGACACAAAAGTATTGTTATTAAATATGAACTTGTTGAAAGGATATACCCGTTTCATCTAGAAAATTAATGTTGAATGCTGTGTTTTTTCTTCATAAAAATGAGATTTGTAAAAACATTATGTCAGTATTTTCAAAGTAAATAAACAAAGTAAATAAAAAAACCCTGGAATAAAAGTAGATAAATTATACATATGGCAATTAAAAAAAAAATTTTAAAGTGTATATTTTCATCGAGAGCATAACATGCTTTTTTTATATCCTTTCATTTCAATAATCTTTCTTTCTGAAATCTGTGTCATACAATTTAAATGTATTATAAAGCTTTTTGGTTCTTGAAGCGATTCCCGGAAAATTTGCCCGTGCCCAACCTGAATTATACACCCATGAACACCTAAAGTAAGACAGTCATTACTTATATTTACATTTATTCTAATTATCGGTCATTTTCATTTGCACGTACATCGTACAATTTTGCATGTAACAGCGTAAAATGTTATTAACGTTGGTAAATTCCCCCTACATGCAAAACTTGAAATTGACGTCACAATCATGACATTAGCAACCCAAGTTATTGGAATATAATTCTAGTTGCCTAATGGGCGTCTAACATGGGGAATCTACCTGTAATGTAAATATAGGAAATTGGTATGAAATATTTATAGAGAGCTTTAACGAGATCACGCGCATGTCTAGTCAATGCTGTAATTTTTACTGTTTTGTTTTAATAATGCTATTGAATTCAAAGCATTTTACCTTCGAAACTCGGACTATCTGTAAGCAAGGTTGTTCCCTTGACATTACACATTTTTAAACGTAAAAAAAAAAAACTCTAATATACAATTACATACACTAGATCAATATAATCATCTCAACCAATTATTCCTGAAGCGATTTTTTAAATAGATCCTTTTCATTCAGAGTATATCTGCACTCACTCTTTGATCATTAAATAAAAGGAACAGATACTAGTGCGAGAGGCATGATTTAAAAACGATATCATGAAAACGTATTACCTATGACCAATGACAAAGAATTGTCAATAGACAAAAAATACACGCAAACATCAAATTAACTAACATTAGAAAAGAAGAATTTTTCAAGTAGTTGGACATTTTCAAAAAAGGAACTTATCAAAGAGTTCTTTAAATATTTGGTATTTAAAACATGGAGCCTTAAGATAAATCAAAATGTTGTATACCAATGCATATAATGCCTTATTTATCTTGTGTAACTGGTAGGAATCATTAAAACAAAGTGATGGCTGGAAAAAAGGATGTAAAACAAGGAATTAAGGTAAATTTATTTTCACAAAATTCATTAACAACCTAACATTAATTCATTTTACATTTCCATATCCTTACAGTCTTAAACGTGCTCAAAACATTCGGATTTGATTTAAAGTATAGTTTGGAATGTAATAAAGTTTACACAAAGGTAAGAATAAGATCTCCACAAGATGACTTTGCAGTGATCACATCGGAGCACACACGCTTAAAGGGAACATCACATAGAACAATCAAGTCAACAAAAAGATAGAAATTATAAGGATGATCACACCAAAATTGTTGATTTCCAATGCAACACTAATTTCGTTTTATCTATGAAAAAGAAAGTAGCATATCTTATTTCATTCGAAAAGGAATGAATCTCCATCGGGATTCGGTTTCACTCACGTACTTATAGATTATTCATTTGGATTCATTCAATTATTATCCAGTTTTGAAAGATCATACAGGCAATGCAAATCTACTCTATATCTGAAATGATATCAATTTTTGAACAGAACTGTACATATGGGCATATTTAATTTATCATCCAATGCCTTGCATTAGGAATATGATGAAATTTATACGCATTAAAGAAACGTAGTGCGTAGGAAAAACGAATAAGAAAAGGTTCAAGAAGACCAAATTGCAAGACATCATAATTACACGACCACACAATATACAATAAGATAGAAAGAGGGTTCGGTCGCAACACGCACAGCAAGATATAACGAATGCAAAAACGCAGAGCGGACAAGCAAAACAAGAGACAAGAAAAGGGACGTGGACCAAAGACGACATCAGTACACTATAAAATAAATACTACAAATAAACCAATGAGACCAATGGGCGACCTGTGTCAACTGGGGAACGTCATCTGCCAATTGATGAGCAAATCGACGTGTGTACAATTCCTCACTCCCCACTTCACTGATTATCTAGCGGTTTTAAAAACGCACAATGGTCTCCTCACTGCAAGATGACCACATAAACAAAACGCAGATTTCGAGTAACAAAAAGCTGTATATGTTAAAATCGAGATCAAAAGCACAAGGCAGTGAATGTACGAAAAATATTAAATGTGCCCTCGGTTGGAGAAAGTTAATATATACTACCACCTGAGAAATTCGACCGAAGTTCAAAGAGGGCTATGCCTGCACAAGGCCCGTCATGGAATCATGCTGTTACAGTTAGTTAGTGTGGAACTCTTATGAATGCGATGATACAAAGAAGAATATCGGGAAAATACCATGCAGGATGTCCTTCTGGTGACATCGGGGTCATATCAAAGGTTTACGAGAAGATTGATGGTACTGACGCATACTCGATGGAAATTCTATCTACCTTTGATCCGCCGTATTTTGCTTAAAAGTCACCACAAAAGGCAGCTTGTGAAATTCTCAAAAAGATATACTCTGTTGCAGGATATATCCGAATTTCAAAAGAAGCTACATGTAGTTTATCAAAGCGGGGACCTCTGCCTAATATTTCTCCGTAATTTCTACAACTGTGGATATCACATGTACACACACCAAGGATAACAGCAAACAAACCATTTGGAACTTGTAACAGATAGCACAACATATGCATAGGGCAGTCGAACGTGCACAAACGTTCGTATCAAATTATATAGCAGTATACACAACTCTATCACCTTAGCTGTATCGTAGGGCACAGCCAACGTACAATATCATAAAAATTCTCTCACGGTTAAGCCCCTGTCACACCTCCACGTTCTTGCATGGCGTTCGCACTACGACCGCCAAAATTGTACGAAACGTGCCGTGAACGTAGTAAGGACGCGGGGAACTTAGTAAGACATCGCTGATACGTATTGAGGTCGTAAGGACGCCGATGAACGTGCCCGTACGCCGAGCCACCACGACCGTATATAACTTTTCAAAACAGTCGTAGTGAGGACGCGGTGATAACAGAACGTCTTAAGGACTACTTCCGAACGTATTGAGAGCTTCATGGACGTATTAGAAACGTGTCGCGAACGTAGTAGGGTCGTAGTACGGACGGCTAAAACTTTTACATATAATCATATGGAGATCGTCACGTCTCTGCCGTCCTTACCGCGTCCTTGGTTTTAGAGGTCGAAAAAAATCAAATTAGACCTCCTATTGTTTCGGAGAACCCATCCGGGTGAAAAATGCCACGTTCTCACTACGTTCATGAAAAATTTCAAGGACTTCAAGGACGTAGTAAGAACGTCTCGAGAGAACGTGTAGGTGTGACAGGAGCTTTAAGTTGGCGCTGCTAACACGTCAAGAAGATGCTGGGATCCTAGGTATCATTAACTATGTTAACATATATATAGTGTGCGTCCTAAGTTTTTTTTTTAAGAAAAAGGGCTAAGATGAGATATCTTTAGTCATGCATTGGACCGATAAAAAAGGGAAAACTAAACTAGACATGTATGAATGTTTCACAAAACCTCTAAAAGGATCATTGATTTATTCAAAAGGATCATGGCGTAGACAAGTACAATATTTCAAAATGCAAAATTATTACGTGTCTATAAATATGCTATGAGGTTATCATCATTTCTCATAAAAAAATAAAAAGTAAGACCAAGTAATAACTTCCACAAAACGGTGTGTCTCTACTGTGCAATAGTTCGACCTTCAATTTGAAATTTGATCATTGAAGAATACCGTTGCTATTTAAATAGAAAACTTGTGATAAAAAAGTTAAATGTGATCTTCGACCTTCAGCACGAAATGTTCTCATGAAAGAATGCAATAGCTATTCAAATTCTAATCTCCTGCTAAAAAATCGTTCAATCCTTGATACTTTGTCGGACAGAAGAATAAGAACACTTCGTCATTCCTTGTACCGAAAATGTTGTACCTAAACCCTTTTATTACATTGTAATAACGTGGCATTATTTTGTAGGTTGAAGTTTCGTTACATGACAATTGCCTTGTAGGATAGTCATGTAGTAAAGTTCTTAGACTACTTCTTTTAAATAAATACGTTTTAGCTCACACGAAAGAAGCGCAACTGAACTATTCTCAAAAATATGTCGTCGTTAACTTTTCATATTTATTTGCATATCCTGAACCACTAACGGATTTTTTGGTGGGAATGAAGTATTGTTTCTTTGTCCGGATCAGTCAACATTTTACGTCACCACATGAATTATCTCTTATTAAATACATTCCTATGAGAGATGCACCATCATAATGATCACTAAAAGTAGCCAAGAGCATATTCATCATTGAAGCATTTTTGAGCATTCTGAGATCATCAATAGGCAGGCGATATCTATAAAGTTATTAGTTTTAAGATTATCTAATTAATCAATAAAGATTCAATCGAGCGTATACTTCAAATTGACTATATAAAAAATGATAAAATAGAAAATGATGAATCAAGAATCCTCTTTGTGCAACAAATTCGATGTATATAAAAAAAAACGGACACAGAGCAATCATGAATGATGTCAAAAAAAAGAAATGGAAATGAATAGAGCCGTGAGAAAACAAAGGGAAAAACATCAGTAGCAGACGTTGTGGCTATTTGGATTACGTGCGCACAATCCTTAGGTCTCGAAGAACGTACAATTATGGTGTAAAATAACTTCACCACTGTAAGATGACCATGCAAACAGACAGCATGACACAGGGGCCTGAGGAACACACATAGGGATATGTAAATGGATATGTAAACATAAGTCGTACGAAATGCAGTCCGTGCTCAGCCGGCTGTAGCGAGCTCACATCATGAAAATAAAGTTCTTATCAATCTTTTGTACTTGAAAATTTGAAATTTTTAAAAGCTCAAAAAAAAAAAACAAAACAAATAGATACAACAAACATACCTTTAGAAAACATTCAGGAACTTGAGTGTAACAGATTTACAGATCTACCTAGTGCACTATACACCCTATACCCATGCACACTATTAACATACTGACTGATATTGCATAAAAATGAACAGGAAGATTTTTTTCGGTCAAAAATGAAATAAAAGGTATTCAGATGATTTAAAAGCGCATATATGCTGCGCTTTCTTATACAACCAATATACATGTACACCTTGGTGAATAAACAGGGGCAATAAGAGTAATGAAACTGATAAAGACACGAATAGAGGACTTTGTTCCAATTTTTCTGACAAAAAAGATTTGCTGGATCGCTATCGCTCGCCACTTCTTTTTTAACGAAGCTAACAAAATTGGAAAAAAATGAAAAAGGAAGAAAAAGAATTTGGGGTGCCGGTACCGGAAATTAAACCCACAATCCCTTGTGTCCATGTGCACAGTAAACATAAACATTCCCACATAGAAAAAGAATTTTAGCATATAATGTATATCAAAGCATATATAAACTTAAATACATGTATGTCAAATATGAAATAGATGAGTGCACAAGATCATACAGTTGAGTTATTTAAAGACATACTGTAGTTAAAACAGGAGCACTCTTGACAAAGTCCAAAAGGGCGTCAAAACGCGTCAAACGCGTGGGCGCACCACCTGTTGATGTATCCGGACAAAAAAAAAACAAAAACAACGCTTGAAGAGACTATGAGTGCTTCCTTCTTACAAAGTTTCATCAAAATCTCTTCAATTGTTCTGAATAAGATGTCGAAAATGTGATAATTTTACGACGGAGAGCGGATGGACAGACCATGGACACCGAACGGTACACAAAGACTAAAAGGACACGCAAAAAATGGCATACAAACGTAACGGAAACGTTTTCTGAACAACAGAGCGTCAAAACTTTCATTTTATAGGGGAAGATGTATACTATCTATAGCTTTTTGAAACTAAAGCACAGCCACTGTCATATTGACATAAAGAATTAGAATTTAAAAAGAGTTCTTTGAAGTTCACATTTTCTGAATAGAACATTACATATCATGTATCGAAACTAACATAATTTGACCCATACATCTTAAAATCCATATGTATTCCATAATGCAAATACAACATGCACAAAAAATTCACATCAATTTTTTACTTGTAGGTCCTATGGGATCTGAAGACAGATGCATGTGGAGATGTAGAAATAGAAGCTGACGGAGGAATGGAAAGAAATGTGGCTAAGGTGGGTACTGTTACCAAGTCTCTTTAGATATATAGATGGGTACTGTTACCAAGTCTCTTTGGATAAAGGTGGGTACTGTTATCAAGTCTCTTTGGAGATAGGTGGGAACTGTTACCAAGTCTCTTTGAATATAGGTGGGCAATGTTATCAATCCTCTTTGGAGATAGGTGGGTACTTATATCAAGTCTCTTTGGATATAGGTAGGAACTGTTACCAAGTCTCTTTGGATATATAGGTGGGTACTGTTACCAAGTCTCTTTGGATATAGGTGGGTACTGTTATCAAGTCTCTTTGGAGATTGGTGGGTACTGTTACCAAGTCTCTTTGGATATAGGTGGGTACTTATATCAAGTCTCTTTGGAGATAGGTGGGTACTTATATCAAGTCCCTTTGGATATAGGTGGGTACTGTTACCAAGTCTCTCTGGATATAGGTGGGTATTGTTATCAAGTCTCTTTGGATATATGTTGGTACTGTTATCAAGTCTCTTTGGATATAGGTCTCTTTGGATATAGGTGGGTACTGTTATCAAGTCTCTTTGGAGATAGGTGGGTACTGTTACCAAGTCTCGTTGGAGATAGGTAGGTACTGTTACCAAGTCTCTTTGGATATAGGTGGGTACTGTCATCAAGTCTCTTTGGAGACCACCTTCTCTTGTTTTCTTTTCCATCAACAGTAACCATGTCTTATTTGAGACTGGCGCTTGCACTAGACTTTTTTCACCGTGACGGACTTCGTACTTCGAACTTTGAACTTCGCTCTTAGAACATTGAAGAAGCAGTTGCGTAGCTGCCGTTCACGTATCTAATCATAAGCGGAGTCATCTGCATTTTGATTGGTAATAGAATTGGTATATCGCACTTCCTGTACTACTGGCAACCCACTTATAAAACTTTCTATCATAATCAAAGTGCGAAGTTCGAAGTTCCTCACGTTGAAAAATGTCTAGTGAAATGAATTTGGGCGGCTTATTAAAAAAACTTTGGCTGGAAGCATCACTGATGAGAATTTAATATTCGAAACGCGTGTCTGCTGCATTAAATTTTTCTGTTATCTATTTTTCTATTATTCTGATTCATTTAGAATCAAGAAATAAAAGGAACTCGTAAATTGCAACAGCAGTCAAAATGTGACTGAGAAATTGTAGCACTTAGACGTTCTCTTTATGACTTGTGTCTTAAGTCAATGAATATTTTTAAATCGATGTATTATTGTGTAAACGATATTTTATTATTCATACACTTGTCACTGTTACTTTTATTTCAGTACATTCGTATTAGTACTACATCCAATCTTCAAATTGTGGCGAATTTACTGATTAAACACTGGGGTGTCCATCATCCCCGTCTTCTAATATCAGTAACGGGTGAGGGTTATGGAATCAACTATGATCCCCAGAAAAGGCGGAAAATATCGGCAGCCTTCCAAACTATTGCCAGAGAAAAAGGTTACTATTACACATATTATTTATGCTATTTTTTTTTTTTTTTTTTTTTTTTTTTTTTTGCTTTTCTGAATTTATGTCAAATCAAAAGCCTCTCATGTAAGAAATAAAAAAAAATGCCTGTCTATGCTGATTGTTATGAATAATATTCATGTGTGACATAATTACAGCTATGAAGTTTTATGTAAAATGACAGTATGACAGTATACTTTTTCATAGCTATAGTAGCATGAAAGAAGCTTTGTTTTGGCACTTAATCTATTTGACATCATGAATATATTTTGACTATTTCAAAAACGTGTCATTTCATCCAAAATATCATCGAAATTAAAGGAGTTTAACATCTTAGCACCATCCCTCCAATGCTATTTTAAACATAGATTTTATTTGGATTTGCTACTGATCGACCCTACAGGAAATATGGAACCGCGCACTCTCTGTAAAGTAAATGCACAAATTTAAAATAGCAATCCAAGGAATACTTGTGTCGCCTGCGAAGCAGTTTGATTATTATTCTTGAAAGTGGATCAAATTATTGGTATCAGTAGAAAAGTCTTGTCAAATGAAATTCATTTGAAATATCAGACCTCTTAATTACAAATGGTCATTCTCAAATTTTCAGAACAGAGTTTCAATCATCTAGGTCAAGGTCACTATGAAAAATTGGTAACAAAAAGGTCTCATCATAAGAAATATTAAAGACCTATCACCTACCTATTAAAAGATATATACAACCTTAGAAAAGAAGGTCAAATAGCTAGGTCAAGGTCAAAAGGTAAAAAATTATAGTATGTAGAATGGCATTGTTGCAAGGAAAATACATGTGAAATATCAAAGCCCTATTACCTACCAATCAAAAGATATAGCCAATATTACTTTTCTTGAAAAGTAGATCAAATATCTAGATCAAGATCAAAAGGTCAAATATTATGGTCTGTGTAGAAAGGTCTTGTCACAAGGAATACATATGTGAAATACCAAAGCCCTATCACTTACCAATCAAAAGATATATCCATTCTTATTTTTTTTTAAAGTAGGTCAAATATGTAGGTCAAGGTCAATAGGTCAAAAATCATGGTCTTTGTAGGAAGGTCTTGTCACAAGGAATACACATGTGAAATATCAAAGCCCTATAACTTACCAATCAAAAGATATAGTGAATCTTATCTTTTTTTTCAAAAGTAGGTCAAATATCGAGGTCAAGGTCACAAGGTCAGAAATTATGGTATGTGTAGAAATGTCTTGCCACAAGGATTGCACATGTGAAATATCAAAGTCCTAACACTTACCAATCAAAAGATATATCCATTTTTAATTTTTTTAAAGTAGGTCAAATATGTAGGTCAAGGTCACTAGGTCAAAAATTATGGTATGTGTAGGAAGGTCTTGTCACAGTGAATACACATGTGAAATATCAAAGCCCTATCACTCACCAATCAAAAGTTATGGGCTGTGACACCCAAAGTGTGACAGACAGACAGACGGACTGACGGACAACGGACAAAGTGATCCCGAAGTGTCGCTATGCTTCGCAGGCGACACAAAAATGAAAAAAAAAAAAATAAAACAGAGGGCGAAATGTATTTTGGCGGCTTCTGAAAATCACTTTACCTGGAAGCATCACTGATGAGGATATTCGAAACAAGTGTCTGGTGCATGATTAATTGATCTGAAATTTCTTCAAGAAGATATAGACTTAGAACACTTCCGTATTATTACTAGTTATTGTTTTACTTCAAGTACATTTGTGATTGAACATTATTATTATACATTGTTTTACATAGGTGTATGGTTTGTAACAGATGGTGCAGATTCTGAGATATCCAGTGTTATAGGTCACGTGGTAGAAAATGAGAACGTTAATACCAGACCTACAATTATAGGCATAGTAACCTGGAAATTTCTTAAGGGGAGACAAGCGTTACTTGGTGTAAGAAATCAATGCATCTCTATTGAACATATTTCAAACTGACAACACGGCGTATTTTTGTGATAAAGGTCACCCAATCTCTCCTAGATGTGGGCAACCTCCAATCTACGGTTTTGACTCGTTCCCATGTTTTTGTTAATCTGAGAGGCGCCCTTTAAATTACTAGATAGTACTTACTCTAAGATTCTTTTATAGAGTGTTTCAATTGAAACAATATTCGAATACTCCTCCTTCCAAGTATCATAGGGAACAAGTATGATGTAGTAAGAATCCATATAGATACATGTAATTTCTCTAAATTCAAATATTTTTCCTAACAGATTTTACGCGTTATCATCATGGTCCCCTTCGTGAGTAATGTTTAGATTACAAAACATTTTTACCAATTCATAGATTCATCATGGAGCGAGAACAGTTGAGTACAGGACATGGGAGGCCTACAATAAGACAGATGGCGACTACTGTCTTAACCCATTCTGTACGCACTTCTTATTGACCAACAAGGACATTTCACCTGGTATGTCACAGGATACCTCCACCGCTCAGTTCAGATTCAGCTTAGAGGAACATATAAGGAAAACCAGAGACCCGGAACAAGGTAAAAGTTTGTTATTTTAGGATTATCTTAAAAGCTTCAGAATTTCAGTGTACGATGTCTTGTCGCATGTTAGCCGTAGATTTGTAATAACTGATCTGCTATTTTAGTTCTCAAGCACCAATAAATTGTATTATGTATCAATTTGTAATGAATCCTGTATTGAAATATATGTTCTATAGTATTGATATCGATCACTTTTTGCGCATTTCAACGGATGATAAATCGTTATTGATGCTCAGGTCCGAAATATAGTAAACTGAAATAGTAAATTCATGGGGAGCGAAATTCTGGAAATGAAGGACTAACATGGACAAGGACCAAAAAATTCCACCATGTGAACAGAAGCGAACTCCTAATAAGAAAATGAGACCAGTAGCCCAGAAAGAGTCAGCATCCCCATCTTGCATCCAACACTCGTCGCTTCAATGCGACAGACATGTCACATCCGGTTACTTCTTTTCATAGTTCATTTTCCTTGGCTTGATGGTGATGGTCCAAAATTGCCATCGCACGGCATTTCATCTCTCAGTCCATTAGATACGCTAGAACTTGCTCCTATGTTTCGGCTTCTCATGATAAAAATATACAAATTACAGAAAAGAACTTATCATTCACGAATTTAGATATCATGAACTTGTAAAATCTTTTTTTTTGGGGGGGGGGGGAAATTTTGCAATTACTCTTCTATTATTTTACTATCTCGTTTGTGATGTCACCTTACAGTGAGAAGTCTCATGTTTATACAACAATTGTGCATCTATGAAGATCTCTATGTATCCGGATAAGCTGGAGGGTTGTGCGCACGTAGTCCGGATAATCACAGCATTTGCTAATAGCAGATGGCCGTCCAAAGTCGGCACCGGGTGCACATTGGTCTCCTTCCTTTAATGCGTTGACATTAATGTTTGATGTTTTTGTACGTCTGTTTCGATTGTTTAGTATGATGTTCTATTGGATATCGTTATGATTTTTGCGGTTTGTAATATATGGCTCAATGAGATTTGTAATATCGACCGAGGCCGAAGGTCGGGGTCTTGTTTAGCTCTTTTGTCTGATTGTAAACGTCTTCAAATTGAATAGCATCATTTAAGGGCAGATAAATTGGCAACGTGGACCAGACATGCACGTTATTTATGTGTCATTTTCTTATGGGTTTGTTTCGCTGGGTGTATGCAGTGTGGTCATGCTGGAGATCCTTCCCTTTTCTTCCACTGAGGAAGATACAAGTATGCTCTGTGGTTGGATGATTCCAATGGTCTTAGACACCATTCTGAACGATGGGACATAATGGTGTATGACAAGTTCCCCGTAGCAACTGTAGAACTTTTTCATTAGGATGTAAGTCGGCCACAAACGTAACACTGACTGAGAAGACTTTTCAGAGAGACGCTTAGTCATTAGATCAAAGTCTGTATGTTTGGTACTTGCTCTGGCATAAAGTATCAATTGAAATATAGACACGCCATATGCAGGCGATGAAGGGATATTGCTACTAAGAAAAGATAATCCAGTATAAACATCTATGTCATTCGGATACCACTTAGTTAAAGAATAATCTATCGAATTTAGTAATGGATATGTACATATATATACACAACCAATGTAATTCCCTGAGATGTTACTAGTGAAAGGAACGTGCTGCAATTCGTGTATTAACACTC
The DNA here is from genome assembly GCA_028142955.1 of Pinctada fucata. Lineage (NCBI taxonomy): Eukaryota > Metazoa > Mollusca > Bivalvia > Pterioida > Pteriidae > Pinctada > Pinctada fucata. Next base: position 40,170,471 of record AP027112.1, on the reverse strand, counting down.
GTGACGTCACAATACATAAGATCTAAAGAAACATGCCGCGACGGCTGTTCTAACCTGCAAACTGAACCCGCGGCGAGATGAATTTTAGCAATTTGAGAAAGCAGGAATAAAACAGACAAGTATGGTACATATATAAAGAATAAATGTCATTACATGTACGCTAATGCACTTGCTGTGTGTTGCATACCTGTAACAAAATATAAATTAAGACACTTATTCTCTATAAACATTTCAAGTTGGTTCAGAAGCATATGTAAAACAGGCGAAATATATCCAAGTATCCTTCCATATCCTTTTCAAAGCTGATTTTGCTCCATTTTTGGGCTAAAATTGGTCTGTAAGCTACAAATGCATGTTAGGAATATAATGCAAAATCAAAATATAGCAAATGCACAATAATATAGTATAGGTGCCATTCATGAAACCCAAAAATTTCTTACGCACAAAATGTTTTTGCATGAAAGTGTTGTCAATACCCTTTTATTTGATAATCCGGCGGATGCCACTCTGGCATCCTTGGGCATATCGAAATTTTTGGGTAAAATGGTATTTTTCGAAGAAAAATCATTGAAAATAGGAGAAAATCAGTTACATTTTCCATGCTGCAGCCTGAGCAACAAAATTAGTACCAAAAGAACGACAATTTAATTGTCTTTAAGTCTCAAGCTCAATTTTCCAATCTTCTTGTCAATAAAATGGGGAAAACTATAGATTTTCGATTAAAAATCGTTGAAAATTGGGAAAATACAATATCGTTTTTTATTCTGTAGCTAAACAAACAATTTTGGTACCAAACGCACAATAAATTTATTGCCTTTCATTTTAAATAATACAGAAGTCAGATTCGCAATTTACTGGTACGAAAAATTGGGAAAAACAACTACTCTTGGATGTAAAAACGCTGAAAATGTGCAAAATGCAATGAACTTTTTCAAACTGTAATTAGTATGAGGTACAGCAATTATGGTACCAAAAGAAATGTTTTCATTGTCTTTTATTCTTAATTCGTATTAAGCAACTTGCTCATAAATAAAGTGGGAAAAGATCTGAATGAGAGAGAAAACTTTGATTTTGAAAGGTATTTTCCATTAAAAGTTGGGACTTTGAAAAATGCAAAACGTTCACAGAAAATCTAGAACAAAGAGTCAACACTCTTTTTAAACAATTTACTGGTACATGGAGTCTTGTAGCGAGCTTTTGAAAGACGTGGGTGAAATTAGATACATTGTTAAAAAGAAAGCGGCTACTGTCTTTGATACATAACATAACAATACATACATGTCTGGTCCACGCTGTTAATTAATCTGCTTTTAAATGATGCTAATGAGTTTGAAGACTATTAACATTTGTACCACTTGGTGAGTGTCACTGCTGGTGGACCAGGAGTCCCCAAGGGCACATGTAGCAAAGATCGATCAATTTCGGTTTTTCGTTTCTTCAAACGCATCCGAAAATTTTTACAAAATTGTCACAAATTTCTGAAACCTGGGTCCTGTAGCATCAAATTTCAGTCATCCTGCTACGTCTTTCGGTATATTTTGGACATAATCATCACACATTTTTGCCATATTTCAATGTTTGGATTGAGGATCTCTGACGAGGATTAAATACCCGAAACGTGCATGTCTGGTCCACGCTGTTAATTAATCTGCTTTTAAATGATGCTAATGAATTTAAAGACGTTTTTAAAACATAGATGATTTTTGCCAGGGTTGTGTAACTGTTTTCAATTATTGAAGAGGATATTAAAGACCTGCTTAGTCATGACGTTGTTCTAGTCCCTACGTCGATGTTGAACAGATGACTTCGGTTTTGCAACTTCCAAACTTTGCAATGTATTTTTTTTTAAAACAGTGCATGTATTTTATATATTCTTTTCATTTTCATGCGTGAACACCGACGGCGGGTGCGGCTAGCCAACAGGGGAACTTACTCCTCCCGGACACCTGTTCACACCTCTGGCTTGCTAGGGGTCCGTCGATTCTCAATTTTGTGCTCTATTGTGAGTGCTGTTGAGATCTTCTTTAACTCATTTGAAATATGTTCTTAAAATAAGCTCCATGTTATTCATTCGACAAGAATGCCTTGGAGCTGATGATCGATTGATGTATGCAGGACTCTCATTCATGCAGAATTAATACCTTGAATGTTTCTGGTCGTATATTTCTAAAAAGACTAAACACTTCAGATGTTCAATAATAAGTGTTCCAACAATTTACCTTCTTGAAGAAAGTTTTATACCAATTTTGATGCACCAGACACGTGTTTCGGATAGAAAATCCTCTTCAGTGATGCTTTCAATTAAAGTGACTTAATGGCACAGCCAAAATCCTCTCCAGCAGCGCCCCTGGCCATATTTTCTGAACTTAAGATTTCTATCACTTTGCAGAGAGCAAATTTAAATGATATTCAATTGACCTCTACATACCATCACAATGACATAAAAGATTCAGTCAGGAAAGCTACATCTCCGGAAATGAAGTGCAACTGATTGATATTACATGTACTTTCAATCAGTTGATCGAGGCAGCAATCCGATTGATTAAGAACTCACATTCTACACATTCTGAAGATGAAGGTATTGAGAACAGGTCATGATAATGGATATCATCAACATATGATGGTATTTGAGAGACAAAGCTTGTTCTTTGGGAAGTTTTTGAAGTGGTGTTCCGTGTCAAATTTCAGAGAAGTTAATTCAGATATTGAAAAGATGGTGACTGAGGCCATGATATTCATAAAGAATTACTATGGTTTAGTGAATCTAGACAGTATATCTGATGTCAGGTCCAGTGTACGATTGAATGAAATGCGTTATAAGAGTTCAAAACTCTAAGATGACCATTGTCACCAACAGTTAATTGAATAATTTCGATAACATGTCAAGAAAAGCTAGATATTTTTAGCCATGCATATGGAAACATTCTTAAGATGCAGTTCAATCAAACCTGGATCTGCTGAAAGAATTAAATTCTAAAAAAATGTTGAGACCAATTATGATAATATTTTGCCAATCGCGTCTGTACCTCTATCTGTTATCCTGTTGATTTGTTGCAGTCGCACATGAAATCTGAGTTGTGTAACAAACAGATGTGACAAATTCTGTGCTCATATTTCTTTAATTCTGTAAATGATTTGGAGTAGAGAATTGTCGGAGTACGATGAAAAGGAGGCATTTTGATCAACCGTGTAAGAAGGGTTCTTTGTTGTTAGAAGTAGTTGCACACAAGTGTTACAATTGCATGTCGATGAAACAACAAGGCAATAAGAAAGGAGTCGATCTCCAACAAAACCTGGTTGCAGCACCAATATCAACACATCAAAACACCTCAAGTAAAAATACAGATAAGACAAACACAGCAAAAGAAACCAGAGAATCTAGAGTAGGAAAAAGGGAAATAAGAGAGTGCAAATCTAAAACTATCAATATGCAATCATTTTTATACGTTTGTTGTTCTAGAATCGATTATATTTTTACAATTTAAAACCTTTTTTAGCACCCCCCCCCTAAAAAAAAAAAAAAAAAAAAAAAAAACAATAACAAGAAAACAAAACAAGAAAACAAAGCAAGAAGATTCCATTTGCTTGAGTGGAATTCTGAATTTAATTCAATGAAATAATTTTTCTTGTCGTTGTTCTACCAACACCATGAATAAAAGCATTGCAATATCCCAATTTTCAGCGATTTTTCATTCAAAATGCATTCTTTTACCCATTTTCGTACTTGCAAATAGCTAATCTGATATTTAAAATGAAAAGCAATACATTTATTGTGCGTTTGGTACCAAAAGTGTTATTTTATCTACATTATGAAAAAAGATATGACATTTTCCCAATTTTCAACGGTTTTTCATTGAAAATCCATAATTTTCCCCATTTTATGGACGAGTAAATTGATAAACTGAGCTTGAGACTTTGAGGCATTGGCATTGCTATTCTTAAGATACCAAATCTGTAATTCTAGCTAAAACATGGACAAAGTAATTGCGTTTTTCCAATTTTCAACGGTTTTTCTATGAAAAATCACACTTTTTCCCAAAAATTTCGAAATGCCCAAGGATGCCAGAGTGGCATCCGCCGGATTATCAAAGTAGAGGGTATTAACATCACTTTCATGCAAAAACATTTTGTGCGTAACATTTTTTTGGGTTCCCCCCAAAATAGCCATTTGGCAACTAGACTAATAATAATAATAAACATCAAAGAAGTACCTCTCCGTAATTCAGTCTCAAAGTCGAGAAGGTAAGGCAAAATCGTGAGAATTCCCATCGAAACGGTTGCGAACCCCGGAATGAACAACATTCCAAAGTGAGACCAGGTGCCCAGGGAGAGTCAGCGTCTCCTGATTGCATGCAACACCCGTCGCAACAGCTCTATGGAAACCTGTCATATTCGGTGATTGTCTCGATGTACATTTTTATGTACATATCGGGGAAGTATGTCTTGTTTGGTGATGATGACAGCCATTCAATCATAATGTAGAATGCCACTAATCATTCTGGCAAGGGGGATCTCATATGCTTTTATTACATCCCCGTAGCGATCAAAGAACTTCCTCAATGATGATTTCAGCCGTTGTGTAACATAACCCTGAACAAGTAGCTTACTTGCAAGCCGTCTGGCTCTAATGATGAAATCTTCATATTTGGAACATGCCCTGGCGTACCGTATCAGCTGAGAAACAAAAACGCCATAAGCAGGAGAAGACGGAATGTTGCTACTCATGAAAGGGAAGTTAGTTATGTGGAAGCTGAAATCGTCACGCTTGTCATACAGTGAGGTGTTCAAATGGCCGTTTGCGTCGAAAGATAGAAGTATCCAAGTACGAAGCGGATCAATAAATTATACTGTACCACATATACCCATTACTAGGTGACAAAACTGAGGTACCTGGACTGCTGATTGTGGCAGGGGGAGATAACCTACAGTCATCTAGTATGATCAAAAGATCCTTAGATTCTAACAGACCTATTGTCATCTTGAAGGTATGTACAAATGTATAAGGTGAATTTCTAAACGTATAGTTTATTTCCTTGAACATTTTTATTTTTGAATTTTAATCAACACCGAATAAGAACCCATCAATTATTTAACATATATCTATAATTTTTACTCGTAACATGCTGTAATGATATTATTTGGTAATCTTGTCTTTATGATTTCGAAATACAGAAATGAAATTCGTCAAATGCTTGACAAATTCAGCGAAGCTATTGCAAGCTTTGTTAATGATTATCATTCCCTAGCATTAATCCATCTGATAATTAAATGATTGTGTTTTAAACTTTTCCAAATTATCACGGCGCTTTTTTAACAGGGTCATCCTCAATATTTCCCAAATTTGCACTGGAGTCTTCAGATTGTTCATTAGATTAACTTGCCCTTCGTGTTTCTATGGAGCGTTTTCGTTGTCTCCGTCTGTTTGTCGAATTTCTCTTTTCTCGTCAGAAAGTTTTGTTTCATAATTTTCAAAAATTCAAGAACTTATAACATACATAGTGTTTAAAATAACAACATGAAACATTTTTCAGGGGTCGGGAGGTTTTGCTGATTCCCTCGCAAACATAGCTGTTATGGGTGATATTAGTCAGGAGAGGTTGTATTTTAATTACATTTTATCTGCTTACAGATTGTTAAGAACAAAAACGCATACTGTTGATGAATAAAATCTAGGTACCTATGATGATAGTATTATACATTATTTTTGCGTTTACGAAGCTATTTGCCACGAATTGATTGCGCTATTTTTCTTCTAGGATCATGGAAATGGTCGAAACATTTAATGAAACAGAGAAAGGAATGGATAGGTAAATTGAAAGTTTAACATATATTGATTCCTTATGTAGCAAGATGGTATAACAAAAACCGTTGTTTGTGCATACGTGTGTACGTTTTTGTGTCCCACTTACTTTTTAAATACAGCTATTTTTTAGTAAAGTTTTGAAACACAGGAATTTATCGCTCTTCCAGGTTGCTTGTTGTACTATGGGATATGTAACCAACTGGGAACCGCGATAGATTCCTGTGATTTTAAACTTGTTCTTCATGAGCCACTGAATTATTGTACTAATATTATGATATATTCTACATCTCATTTGCAGTATGATTTCAACCAGAATAGCAGAAATCCTGAGACACAAAAACTGGTCAAATGCCAAATTTGTAGATTTAGACGATCCAGACTGTGAGCTGGAACAAGAAATGCTTGACGCACTTGTAAAAAATTGTCAAGGTAACGTAAATATGAAATTTGTAAGATTAAAAAAAAGTATTATAATGATTATATATATGATGATACATATGATGATAATGATTTTAAATTATGTAGAATTGTACCTAGTTCGAGAATATGATACTATCTGAAATATAAAACAGAAACTCGTTCACCTTAATGATAAGTATACGTAAGTTCAACCCTTCGTTTTTCTTGATAATCCACACTCAGTCTTTGTTTTATTATTTTTCATTATGGAGCTTGTAAAATCCTCCCCGCGACTTTGCGTTTAAAGTGCCTCCATTATTCTTTACTTTCATACGCTGCTGTCAGAGTAGATTTTCCTTGATGAAAAAAAGTTGAGCTTCATGTTTTTTATTAGACCATTTGATTCTACAATATCATCAATTTGTATAGGGTAATACCTCTCTTGATAATGGCTGCATTTTTCATTTCATTATGCATCTGAATAGATGCCTCAAAGAGTTTCTCTTTAGTTTAATACGATGTGTTGTGTGTTTTGTGGTTCTCTGTTGTTTCTTAGTTGTTCTGTCCATTATGTTTCCATTACTTTTGTGTCATTCATGTTTCATGTTTGGTGTGATTGCTTCGACTATTTGTGTGATTACTTCGACAGTTCATGTGATTTCTTCTACTGTTTTTGTGATTACTTCGACTGTTTGTGTGACTGTTTCGACTATTTGTGTGATTGCTTCTGCTGTTTATGTGATTGCTTCGACTGTTTGTGTGACTCATTCGACTGTTTGTGTGACTGTTTCGACTGTTCGTGTGATTGCTTCGACTGTTTTTGTAATTGCTTCGACTGTTTGTGTGATTGCTTCGACTGTTTTTGTAATTGCTTCGACTGTTCGTGTGATTGTTTCGACTGTTTGTGCGGTTTCTTCTACTGTTTAAGTGATTGCTTCTACTGTGTGTGTGATTGCTTCGACTGTTTGTGTAATTGCTTCGACTGTTTGCGTGATTGCTTTGACTGTTTGTGTGATTGCATTGATTGTATGCATGTTTGCTTCGAATGTTGTGTGTTTGCTTCGCCTGTTTGTTAGCATGTTGATAAATGTGTTGTTGCAAATGGAAATAAATTATGATTCTCAATCTGTATATCTAGGTTATTCTGTTGTCATTCAGACCTATGTTTACTATGAGTGATTTAACTGTTGGTTAGTCTATCAAATGTGGATGGTGTTATGAGTCTCCTTCATCCTGTGATCTGTTGAAAATATTTTGTCACATATAAATGGATCCTTTCATTCACGCCTGTTTGTTTTGCTTTTCGCAGAGTGAGATATTAATTTCATTCAATTGATTTTTACCAGAATTTGATTGTCACTTTATTTTTAATAGATAGCAGACTGAGGCTTCAACTGACCTTTCTATTCAACAACGTAGACAAAGCCAAAGCAACCGTGTTCTATAAAAGGCAAATTATCGATACTATTGGGGTAAGATATGATATTCACCGAATTTGACACGTGTGCATGGGACTGTTGCTAAGGGTTATAATGCAAACATGAGACGCTGACTCTCCCCCGGCACCTTGTCTCACTTCGGAATGTTGTTAATTCCGAGGTTCGAAACTGTTCCGATGATTTGCTCGATTAGATATCTTATTGTACATTTATACATGTACTAGTAAGTAGTACTTATTATAAATTAAACACATTCTTTGACTCTAGGTATATCATATTCCTTCAATAAAACAACCCTACGTGATTCTGAGAGATACATGTATATGTGCTTCCTGAATATATTATCTGAAAATGTACCATTCAAGTAACAGTATGCTTGTCATGTAAATTTTTAATTGATGTACCCAGAATATCGAATTATTATTTTGTTTCAGCGATAACATTTATTGTGCATCACTTGTAATGTCAGATTTATGTTGTACCATCTAAAAATTAAAAAAAAAAACTGTCTGTCATCAGTGGTGCTCTAGTTCGAAATAGGAGAAATCCAAATTAATATGATGAATATAGGAAGAGCGAAAGTCTAAACTTGACCTGAATGTCATGCCATGGAACAAGGGCATGCCAGAGCTCAACTTTCTTCATGAAAATACCTCTTAGTATTAAAATACTTATCAAGTTACGTGACGGGACATACTTTTAGCGCATTTCTTATTCTTAATTCAATGTTTATGTTTTATACAGAGAACATTCGTGTACAAGATTATGACCATGGCCATAATGGATGGTAATACAGAGTTTGTTCGACTACTTATAAAAGAGGGGGTCGGCCTGAAGCACTACCTAAGTCTGCATCACGAAAAACTGTATAGTCATCAACATATGGTAAGGATAAGGGTATTGTAATCAAGAATCTTCGCATTCATGAAATGATAAAATAGTGAAAAGTAATTGCAAAATGTGCTTTGGGAAAAGAGGTTGAAGGTCTAAAATGATTAGGGAAAGAAGCAAATAGCTCTACAGCTTTGTTCTAGTCTGTGACGGACAGTTACTTAGAACTGCTTAATAAAGTATTGTATGAGACATGATAGAAATTATGTGTCAGTTTGCGAGAAAGATTTGAGATGGTTTTTTAAGCACAAAAGCTTCCATGTAATACTAAATGGGAAAGCTTTGATTATTCAAGCCTGAATTGAACAAAAACGTCAAAAAACTATTATCAGCATCAGATTATCATTTTATTTAAAGTATCACAAATGTCAAAGTAGTACAAATAAACTATCCAGTTGTCTTAAACAATATTTTGAAATCGATATCCTTTGGTATGATAGAGTGGTGTACATGTTTGAAAAGTTGTAGAATGAATAAGATTTTTTTATTGAAATATTTGTTCAAGGAGAAATCTCATTTGTGTCACACTTATGCCCTATTCCGCGTGGAGCTCGTAAAAAAGTTCCCCGCAAGGGGTTTGACAGTACATGTTTTATATGCTTTTCCCTGACATGGTCGTCATAGCACTCTCCAATATCTTAGACAGGGCATGTTTTGTAGAAAGTGTTTCCATTTTCGTGCGTGAACATCGACGGCGGATGCGGCTAGCCAACAGCGGATGCTTGTAAACTCCTCCCGGGCACTTGGTCCCACTCTAGCTTGCTAGGGGTCCGTCGATGTTCAATTTTGTTCTCTGTATGGTGCTGTTGAGTTAATCATCAGGTTCCTGTTTAGCTCATTTGTGTCACACTTCTGTCTGCCGTGTGGAGCTCGTAAAAAAGTTACCCGAAAGGGGTTTGACAGTAAGTGTTTTTAATATTTTCCCCTGACATGGTCACCATAGCACTTTCTATATAGATATAACCTCAGACAGTGCATGAATTTTATATATTGCTTTCATTTTCGTGCATGAACATCGACGGCGGGTGTTGCTAGCCAACAGGGGATGCTTACTCCTCCCGGGCACCTGGTCCCAAATCTAGATTTCTAGGGGTCCGTCGATGCTCACTTTGGTTCTCTGTTGTGGGTGCTGTTGAGATTATCGTCAGGATCTTCTTTAACTCATTTGCTGAATTGCCTGCGTCTGCAAAATCAGATATTTCCAATGATTTTTGTAATATAAGGTGAAATTACTAACACTGCCAGATAGCGAGGCTGAAGGAACCTTAGTAACCTCTTCTGTAATTTGACATATATTTTGCATACTTTAATAATAAGGAAGCCACTATTGATAAAGTTCCTTAATCTCTTCTTTCAGGATGATGGAAGAGAAGTGACAAAGAGGGTTTGGACACAATTCCTTACTAAAATAAATTTTAATCATCACTTTGATAAATATTAATTTTTCAAACTTCCGAATGTACACTTGAGGTCATGTAAATAACCTTTGAAAATATTATATCATGAATAATTTCAATAAAACACAAAATATAACTGTACATAGAAAAACATGTTATTGTAAAAAAGTAAATTACACATTACAGATTCGCGAATGGTGCAATGATGAAACGGATGTGAAAAATCCTGTGGAGAAGATGAAGAACTTTGTAGTTAGGATGCTTTACCTCGATGTGTTCTCCCAACGTACATTTAGCAGTCCAGGTATGTTGTTTATTAATCAAACTATTCCTGGTATGTTGTTTAGTAATCAAACTAGTCCAGGTAAGTTGTTTAGTAATCAAACTATTCCAGGTATGTTTTAGTAATCAAACTATTCCAGGTATGTTGTTTAGTATTCAAACTATTCCAGGTATGTTGTTTAGTAATCAAACTATTCCAGGTATGTTGTTTAGTAATCAAACTAGTCCAGGTTTGTTGTTTAGTAATCAAACTAGTCTCGGTATGTTGTTTAGTAATAAATTAGTCCAGGTATGTTGTTTAGTAATCGAACTAGTCCAGGTATGTTGTTTAGTAATCGAACTAGTACAGGTATGTTGTTTAGTTGTTAAACTAGTCCAGGTATGTTGTTTAGTAATCAAACTAGTCCAAGTATGTTGTTTAGTATTCAAACTATTCCAGGTATGTTGTTTAGTAATCGAACTAGTCTAGGTATGATGTTTAGTAATTAAAGTAGTCCAGGTTTGTTGTTTAGTAATCAAACTAGTCCAGGTATGTTGTTTAGTAATCAAACTAGTCCAGGTATGATGTTTAGTAATCAAACTAGTCCAGGTATGTTGTTTAGTAATCAAACTAGTCCAGGTATGCTGTTTAGTAATCGAACGTGTCCAGGTATGATGTTTAGTAATTAAACTAGTCCAGGTTTGTTGTTTAGTAATCAAACAAGTCCAGGTATGTTGTTTAGTAATCAAACTAGTCCAGGTATGATGTTTAGTAATTAAACTAGTCCAGGTATGTTGTTTAGTAATCAAACTAGTCCAGGTATGTTGTTTAGTAATTAAACTAGTCCATGTATGTTGTTTAGTAATCAAACTAGTCCAAGTATGTTGTTTAGTAATCAAACTAGTCCAGGTATGATGTTTAGTAATCAAACTAGTCCAGGTATGTTGTTTAGTAATCAAACTAATCCAGGTATGTTGTTTAGTAATCAAACTAGTCCAGATATGTTGTTTAGTAATTAAACTAGTCCAGGTTTGTTGTTTAGTAATCAAACTAGTCCAGGTATGATGTTTAGTAATTAAACTAGTCCAGGTATGTTGTTTAGTAATCAAACTAGTCCAGGTATGTTGTTAAGTAATTAATCTAGTCCAGGTATGTTGTATAGTAATCAAACTAGTCCAGGTATGTTGTTTAGTAATCAAACTACAAGTAAGATGTACAATTTTACCTTTATCAAGAAGGCTCCTAAAAGTTCCTATACATTGTAGCTATTGACTAACAGAAATACATTTTATAAAAAATAGGATTTACAATCTCATGGTTATCCTCATAACTTGTTTTTTAATTGTGCTATATATCAAATTCTTAAAATGAAGTTACATGTATTTGTCTTATTGTTGATATCATTGTTGTCATGTTTTCCCCGTCTGCTCGTTGAGTTGACAATGTCATAAACATCGAAGAGGTAACCTTCAGTTATTCAGGCTCAAAGTCGAGATGGTAATGCAAAATTATTAGAACAGCTTCGAAGCCCGGAACGACTATTCTAAAATAAGACCAGGTGCCCGGGGGTGTCAGTTTCCTTGTCTGCATGCAGCATCCGTATCAGCAGTACCAAGAAAACTTGTCAAATTCGGTGATTGCCTCGATTTACTTATTGAATGTACAAATCAGGTAACAAGGTAAAGATGTCTTGTTTGGTGATATTAAGAGTCATGCATCTGCAATCCACAATTCTACTAATCATTCTGGTAAAAAGAATCTCATATCTGACGTGTTGTTCAATTTTGTCGTCTAGAAATACACTACTTATACACTAAAAAATCTGACTATATTGAAGAACAGAGTGCTGCCAGAGTGCACAACACCACAAGCAATTATTACATCTTTACATTCATAGCATTATCTAAAAACAGATAAATTTGCTGCATGGACCAGACATTCACGTTTCGGGTACTTATCCCTCGTTAGTTTCCTCATTATGGCCAAACACTGTGAAAGTAACGTCTAAAAATACCGAAAGACGTACATGTATCAGGATGGGTCAGATATGATGCTGCAAGATCCACTTTTCAGAAATTTTGAGTTCATAGTTGATGTAAGATGTAATGATTAAAAATCCATTTTTTTTTCTTTTATGTACAGCCGGAGCGGACGATCCGTATTTTAAATTGATGATTTTGGCTTTACTTCATCAACATCAGAGTCTGGCCAAATTTGCATGGCAATATACATCAGTATGTTATCTTTTCAACTTGTATCTTTAGATTTGAATATTAGATTACACTTCTCGATTAAAATAAGTCTAATTTTCATTCGAAAAGGTTCATTGTGGAAGTGAAAGAATAAGTTAATTGATTTAGAACACGTTGAGTTTAGTTTTAAAATTCATAGTTTTTATAATTTAGAATTACGAAGTAGGACATCGTCTTCAGTTTTTACAATTTCTAATGTCTTGCCGACTTTTCTCTTCCTATCTGAATGAAACAGGAACCCATCCCCTCTGCCCTCATAGCATCAGGAATATTGCGGAAAATAAGAAAACAGTTTGGCGCTAGCAATAGAATAATATCAAATCAACTTTTAGAATGTGAAACGTATGATATTTTGTCTTTTGATTTCTACAACTAAATATAACTATTAGTATGAGATCATGGCTGATTCTCATCAAACAAGCTTGAGCTTTTCTGTTAGTCTGTGCACAATGCTTGAGAACATACCACTTAAAAAACTTGCTCCGAAATGACTGCTTCGTTACTTTTTTTCTATTTCTTTTAAGAACAAAATATTAGCATGTCCTCGTTAGTATGTTGTTAATCAATATTACTAATATGTAAACTTTTCTCATCTACAAAGTTTCTACAACATAGTCAAATTAGTTGATTTTACCTTAGCCTTGGGATAATGATTCTTTATATATAAATATTTTTTTCCCTTTCTTCATATTCCTTTTCACAAACATTTTATCCAGATCATAACATATGCTTATGTAAAAATCAGACACACAATGATTAAATTATGGTATGAATTAATCTTAAAACATGTTCAACATGAGAACTAACGTAAAATCTTATGAAAACACTATGGCCGCTGTTAACCTTCATATTATTAGTTTTTCCAAGATACCTTGTAAAAAATATTCATCATTTTTTATCGGCATGATATACCGTAACAAATATGTTATGCATTTGTGGGTGTTTTGGTCAGTTCTTTTTCTTTCTTCTTTTTTTTTTATTTGAATTATTTCTTCAATATAACTGAAACAAAATCATATATATCTATTTCCATCTCAGTGAGTTTTCTGACCTTGCACGTGATGTTTTGCACCAGTGCTTTGTGGAGAACCCTAACTATACAGAGAAAATGCTCACAATGAAACGTTCACGATGGCGCTGGAATAGCTGCCTAGACTTAGCTTACCTTCTGAAAAATAAGCCATTCATCTCTAGTGAAGCATGCAAACGACCACTTAGACGGTCATGGATGAAGAGCATCTCCGAAGACAACGGTACCTTACGAGTATGTATATTTTTGTATAACATTCACTTCTTGTAATGCTAAAAGCGGGTATGGCCAGAGAGCTATGTTGCCCATTAATGTATATCACATTATGCATCAATAATGGAATATTTTGAAAAGAACGGAGAGGATCTCCAACACCTAGTTGCAGCACCAACAGCAGCCTCCCAAAACACACACTGTAAAACACGAAGAAGACACGCACAGAAAGAGACGCAGTGGTACAAGGAACGTCAAACCACAGAAAAACATAAAACAGAAATGACTACACATAAACCAACGAGACCAATGGGCAAACGGTGCCGACATAGGACGGCCATCTGCCATGTCAGTAGCAGACGGTGTGGTTATCCAGGATTACGTGCGCACAGCAATCCCACTTTTCCGATTACCTTGAGGTATCGAATAACGTACAATTGTGGTGTAAAACAACCTCTTCACAATCAGATGACCACACACAAACAAGACCGCAAAACACAGGAGCCCAAGCAACACAGATGAATATGTAAATGGATATAAAAAGAGGGCATGCGTGATACGACCTGTGCTCTGCCGGCTGTAGCGAGCTAATGTAAGTTATCACCCGAGGAGTCCGACTGACATTCAGAGAGGACAGGTGGTCGGGGCCCTGTCTTCTCTAAAGAGGTTGGGACAGGACCCGTCATGGAGTCCCGTCGTCACAGTCAGTCAGAGTGCAATTATTAAGGATGCGCTGGTACAAGACTGTAGATTGGTCAAGTACCAAGCCCAGTGTCCGTTTGGTGACATTAGGGTCATATCCACGGTATAAAAAGGGATCTTTAACAGCGCGTCATGTTCTTTTGATATGAATGCAATAATATCAATATAGAAATACATGTTCTATTGTAATAATTTCAGTTTTCCATATGTAAAAGTTATGCCTCACAGTGACCATTAGATGAGGGTTTGTCATCGATGTACGAGTGTATAATTATGTGTAGAATTAAAATGAAGCGTAAAGTGTTCCTTATCCCTTCCCTTCTTTTCATGAGTGAGCAAGAGCTTAATAAACTCGGCTTAACAAGAGAAATGACAAATATTAGCTTGACTATAGGATCGAAGGTGACATGCTTTCAATTTTGTCATTAGGTCAAGGCATGTGAGAATTAGTTCATTCCGTATTTGCACCTTTTTCGTTCAACATCCATAGAGAAAATTATCTCAAACAATACCACATGTGTGAAACTATAATGCACAACAAGCTCACTATTATTGCAATAATATACAATAATGAACTTTTAACTCTTTGTATATGATGTGATATTGACTTACTATGAAATTATTGACTGAGGCGAAGCAGATTTCAATATATTCATAGTAATGTTAAACGTCTTCAAATTCAATAGTATCATTTAAGGACAGATAACTAGTCAATATCACATTATATATACTGAGTTAAAAGTCCAAAGCTGTTTTATTCTATAATTTCATATATGATTCTAAATACATAACGATGCTATTTTCAGAAGTGCATAGGGGTTATCCATGTCTATTTTTAGACCGTGGTATATGTTTATTTATCCAGGAGTGTCGATGACGTTATCAGCCAATCAGAGAGTCGCTATTTATAGTTTCTTTAATAAACGTAGTTAGCAGAGAGGAAGTAGGATAGTTTAACTCATTGTAAAATACTATAGATTCATGCTTCTTATTTACAGTATCTTCTGTCGCCAGTATTTTTAGGACCCTTCATCCTTCAATTCTCAGAAATAAAAGAGAACGATGTTAACTCAAGTGTCAAATCAGATAGAGAGGTACACTTAACTTATTATGAATAATGCCATGATTACAGTAATAATTTCAAGAAGGTAAAGAGTTGAAACACTTCCGTATAAGTGTTAACCCTATTATTTGTCTACCTATGTTGTGTCATTTCAATTTGATTCTATATACATTGATTTATATGCAACTTATTTTCATTCTATATTCGGTGTGCATTCAAATTATTCTTCGTTTTAGGAAGGTTCAGGCCGTTCATCAAGGTGCGGTACACTTTGCAGGCGAATGAAAACATTTTATACAGCCCCAGTAATTAAATTCACCCACACAATGGTAAACTTGTACACTTTTATTTCAACCTTCTTTTAAAATAGTTGATGCCATAACAATTTTTAAAATATTATATTTAAAGATTTAAATATTCACATAAGAGGATGAATTTCGACTGAATCCCTCAACTGATTAGATAAAAAAATTGAAACGATGCATCCTTTAACATTTATGTCGTAAAATTACTCTAGAGATACCAAACTTTAGAAAGGAGCTAGATTTCATCCATCAAGTGTAGCAGTTTATTAATTTGTAACAATGTTGTGTCGCATATTCATTGACAAGATCGTGGACAGTAATTGCAGTACAATTTTTGAAATCAGATATTTTGAAATCAACTTTGGTATATAGAAACTTCAGTTTAAGTAAAATAGAGCTAATGAGTGGAAATCGAGAAATGTCATTCTCTTATAGGGCATTTCATGGTTTAGAAAATGCGTTCGAGTTAGACGTTTCGGCCTACCTTACAGAAGAAATTTGTAATAGCTCTAACAATGTCTCAAAATTCTGAGAAAAGTGAAAATAATGTGACTGACAACGACGAGGTATATTGTGTACTGACAAAAAATTTTGCTACAGGATAGACTCAGTCGTATACAAAGAGAATCATGAAATTCAACAAGGAGCTCAACATTTTGCTCGAAAAATTTAAATAACATATTATGTTTCAGATATCCTACTTGGTGTTCTTGACGATGTTCTCTTACACTCTATTAAGTGGGTTTGGAAATGAACTTGGCAATATGGAATTTATCCTCTATTTATGGGTTATGTCTTTGGCACTAGAAGAGTTTGTCGAGGTAAGATTTTAATGAACCAGTTTTCATGGCAAGTTTACTTATTTTTCTGAGTAAAAAATGAAAGACATATAAAAAAATTGAACATTTTAAAGCTCTTATTTCATTGTACAATTTACTCACTTGCATTACTGTTTATACGAATATGTTTTAATTTGTAGGGTCATCTTGTATGGAGGAGAGCCATGTTAAATCTGGGAGTTTGGTCAATCTCAATTCAACCATCGCGATTTAAATTATACTTCCAGGACAGGTGGAACATATTTGATGTAGTTACTATCTTATTCTTCGTGGTTGGCGTGCTTTGTCTTTATTCGGGAATCTATGCGTTAGAAGAGATTGCAAGGGTTTTATTGACAATAAGCTTCCTTGCTTTCTGTATGAGGATTCTCAAAGCGTTTTCGGCACTTGAAAACCTCGGACCAAAGATACTCATGATTGCCGCCATGGTAAGAAAAATTAATTAAATAATTTAAAAAATATACTTCACAAACGAAAATAGCTGCACTCAATTTTCTAATATAATTACCAATTTGACATATAAGTTGTCTGTCGTTCCGTTCGTTATGTCCCTTAAATTGACCCTCAGGATATTTGTAGCTGCGAACTCTCTGCAAAGAAATTGCACAAATTTAAATTCAAAAATTGAAAAACAATGGGCGCTATTGAAATGAATTTTGGCTGTGCTTGAAAATCACTTTGGATGCAAGCGTCACTGATAAGGATTTCACTATCCGAAACACGTGTCTGGTACATTAAAATTGGTTTAAAATTTTCTTCAAGAAGGTTAGGAGTTGGAACATTTTCGTGTTATGACCATCCAACCAAACATTGTACTCTATGTCTTACGAAATGGAAGTAGTCGGATGTGACAGTTCTACAGAATTGAAGCGACGGTTGTGGCATGCAAGCAGGAGATGCTTACTCTTCCTGGGCACCTGGTCTCACTCCCATATCGGGAGTTCGCTTCTTTTCATATGGATGAGGTTTGTGTTTGTTTGCTTTTGTTCCTGTTTTATCCTGATTTTGTATGCCTTCGGTTTCTGATTTTCTGAATTATCGATTTTGTGCTGTATACAGGGATATGGTCATTATCCATATTTGTCATTGACTCAATACAACAATGTAATAAACATTCTTCAGAAAGGAGGGGTTCTGCAACAGAACTCTGTTGTAGGATACGCCAAAATACCAAAACACAGAGCAAACAAACAAATCATGTGATACGGTATGGATAAGAAAAACCAAATATTAAAGATTGCATCAAAACACTTAATACAAAAGACTACACATGCATGTGCAGCCGTTGCCTTAATGTCCTAAGAAATTAAAAAAGTCAAGTCATGAAATATGAACTCCATAAAATCGAACAAACGATTATGTTTTCAATAATTTGAGTAAAAAAATGTTGATTACTTTTTCAACATTGCAACTTTCAACATTCAAAAAGTGAATGAATTCTGAAGGTAGTTTCTTCTTCAACAACCGCCTGAATCTGAAGTTGGTTACTTTTTCAATATTCGACTACATTTGTTCACGATCTTGAAATTAGGCACAGTAATGTTACATCTTCGTTTTTCTTTCAGGCTAAAGACATGATGTATTTTCTTGTTATAATGTTTGTATTTATCGTTGCCTATGCCGTGGCCAACTACTCGTTGTTGTACCCGCAATCAACCTTGAACTTTGATCTCATACTCAGTGTCCTTCGCCTTGGCTACTGGAACATGTATGCTGAACTTCTTTTAGAAGACATAGAGAGTAAGTAAAACAGTTGTCCTGTACATGTAATATTGAAGAAGTTTTCTTTATTCTCAATATAATTCTTAACGATATTGTCTTTAAATAATCATTCAAAGAAGTACCTATCAGTTATTCAGTTTCAAAGTTATTCCAAAAGTGTATATATGCACAACCAATGTAATTCCCTGAGATGTTATTATTGAAAGAAACGTGCTGCAATTAGTGTGTTAACACTCGTGACGTCACAATGCATAAGATCTAAAGAAACATGCCGCGACGGCTGTTCTAACCTGCAAACTGAGCCCGCGATGACCTGAATTTTAACGTCAACCTTTTACCTAGAAAACGCGATTTCAGAAAACAAGAATGAAATAAACAACTATGGTGCATATATATAGAATAAATGTCATAATTTGTGTTTTGTTACGGGTATACAACACACAGCAAATGCATTTATCGCATGAAATGCGCTAACGCGCATTACATGTACGATAAATGCACTTGCTGTGTGTTGTATACCCGTAACAAAACACAAATTAAGACACTTATTCTCTATATATTTACTAACATTTCCTTGATCATTCTGTACTATTACCGGTTAATATCTTAGCACCATCCCTCCAATGCTATATTGGTCATACATTTCATTTACATACGCTACTGAATCGACCCTATACAAACTATGGAGCCGCGCATTCCCAGCAAATTTAATTCACAAATTTAAATTCCACAAATAAAACCAGAAGGCGCTACTGAAATACAATTGACTCTCAGCAAATCATTTCTGCATGTAATAAGTACCACTGACGAGGATTTTTAAAATACCCGAAAAACATGTCTTTTGCATTAAAATATGGTTTGAAATTTTCTTCAAGATCGTAAAGATCTGAAACACTTTCGTATTATTTTATTTCCATTTAACTTTGTAGATATGATTATATATCATTATTCAGATTATTTGAAATGATTATTTTCAGTTAAGACGCCATCTTGCACATTCAACTCCGTGCTGTATTCCAATGGTACTCTTCCAAGGTGTCCAGAAGAACATCACCGCCAAATCGCTCTAGTGATGATGGGAATATATCTTCTCTTTTCAAACATACTGCTCTTGAATATCCTCATAGCTATGTTTGCGTAAGTATCAGAATGTAATGTACTTCTTTTATAACTCCCATTTATCTATATCAAGTTTTTAATTAAGTGGACATGTTTACACAAGGGAATCAGTAAGACATCAGTATCTTCTTTAACTCATTTGCAACCGAGAAAAATAGTAACTTTGAAAAACATGAGTTAAAAATGAAGAAAATCAACAATTTTTGCTTTCTATTCCGACGATACTGCAAACATACGAAATTTCAAAAGAATGATAACTGCTTCAATGCCTTTGAAAGAATTCTTGCAATACGGTGCTGCAACCTCATCTCATTTGGGGATTCTCTTTTTTCCATGTATTACCGATCAGGTAAAAGGAAGTTCTTACGTAACAGTATACGTATTATTATTCATTCCAGTGACACTTATCGACGTATACTAGACAGAAAAGACAGCAACTGGAATTACGAGAATTACGCGCTCATCAGAGAATTCAAAGCCGTTCCAATTATCCCTATACCATTAATCGCTTTTATTGCTAGACTGGGAGAGTCTATCTATGAGGCATGTAAAAAGGAAAAGTCTGTAGACTCAATCTCTCGTAAGTAATCTTATATATAGTTATACATTTTAAAAAATTTGTAAAAATATGTCTCTTAACCTTAATGCATTATTTGTAAAATTTTGGCATCAGAGACACCAATGTATTGAAGAGATCTCTTGCATGACCACCTTGAACGGACCACATTTCTTTTTTCATATCCGCCTCTTTCTTTGTTCTGATATTTTGTCTTTTGTCATCTTGTTCAATTGTGGCTTGTTTTTAATTCGTTCATTGAAACATATCATGCAAAAATATATGAAAGTAATCCAATTCAATAGATCTTGCTACTAAATTTGATTCTTTTGTATATTGACATAATGAAATGACGGTCAGTGGCGTACATGTAGCTAGACCAATATTATGTGGATACTTTTCACGATATAGGGGCGCGGAGAGAGGGTTATGGGGACCCCATGTAGTCTGAACATGTTTTAGAACAATTTGCCTTGAAGGAGGCATTGATAAGGGACTAGTCTACAGCAGCTCTGCATGAACTATTCTGAAGAGAAAAATCAAATAGTACAAAATTGCATAATTGACCCTTCCGATTGCGGGAAAAATGCAAAATTACGTGACGTCACAATGCTTTAACCTCGGCTATACAAGCTTGGAACCTCGGTCAAACATCGAAATTGCATTGTGACGTCATGGAATTTCTCAAAAATTTCCCGCGTTCGGAAGGGCCAATTATCTAGGAAATAGTGGACGTTTTAGCATACAAGCATACAAACATGGAAGCTACGCCACTGACGGTTATCCGCTTATTACTGACCATGAAAATTACATTACATAATTTCAAATTCATGTAAACAAACAAACAAAAACCTCACATTCAATTTATTAATATTAGTGCCAAACAAAATAGATCTTAAGAATCCCTGTGTCATGTATTGCGTACGAGAGTCATATACATGACGCATCTAAATATGTCAACATATCTAATATGGCAATCTGTTCTGCACTTTCGCGGGTCCTTTTCTAGTGTTTGATAAAATCTGTATGTCTCTCAAGTCCAGAAAATAAGGGGGATTGTGCGTTCGTAACCTGGTGTAGTCACACCATTTATTATGCCCCCGGAATCAAAGATTCGGGGGCATATAGTTTTTGGCCTGTCCGTCTGTTTGTCTGTTTATCTGTTTGTCTGTTTGTCTGTTTGTCTGTCTGTTTGTCCGAAAAACTTTAACATTGGACATAACTTTTGAATGGGAAGTGATAGGGCTTTCATATTTCACATGTGTATTCCTTGTGACAAGACCTTTCCATTGATATCAAAATTTTTGACCTCGTGACCTTGACCTTTGACCTACTTTTCAAAAACTTTAACATTGGGCATAACTTGTGATTGGGAAGTGATACGGCTTTCATATTTCACATGTGTATTCCTTGTGACAAGACCTTTCCATTGATACCAAAATATTTGACCTCGTAACCTTGACCTTAAGGTATTCAACCAAGACCAAGTCTGTGTTTTTCGAGCTTTTGGTCGACAGATATGACCGATAAGGGCTCTGATTGGTTAACGAATATTTGACATATCCTCTGAAACTACTGTACAGAACTTAACGAAACCATACAGTAAACAATTCATCAAAGTTCGCAGCCGAGGCTTTGTATTTGGAACCCATTGGTCAAATAATATAGTCGCCAATGGCTCTAATCATTACGTATTTTCGACATCTCCTCTGTAACTGCTCCATAAAATTGAATGATACCTTACAGGAATCAAATACTCATGGTCCTATATCAAGTTTGAGTTTTCAAGCCGATCGGCCCTTTGGCTAATAAATGTTCTTATTAGGTTACACATTTTCGACATCTCCTCACTGCATCCGCTTCACAGAAATTTCACAAAAAACTTACAAAAAGCATGTACCCAAATTCCTCTACAAAGTTTGTGTTTTTTATTCGATTTGTCGGCAAATATGGAGATATACTACAAGAAGATACAAATGTTCCATAATGTCTAATAATGTATAGTTTATGCTCGCTTAGTTTGCGAATGCCAAAGACGCTATCACGTGACGTTTCATTGTTTCAAGAGTAGCCATAAAATACCAGACTTTTGCTATCTCAATTCACATAGGAAAGAAAGAGAAGAGGCGACGGATTCAAAACTTTGAGCGAGAAATGACGTATTTACTGACCAAGAAGAGGAGAGACGAAGAGAAGAAGATTACAAGGGCGGCAATTACGGAGGAAGCAATCAGTAAGTTGGTTGCTGCCGCGATGGACAAGAGACTGAAAAGGTAAGTGGTTCTATCTTTGTAAACCATGCAATTGCGGCAAACGTATATATCATGATAAAGTTGCACAATTATTTTTGGATATGCTACTGGATCGACCCTACAGGACTTTTTGAGCCGCGCACTCTCTGTAATGTAAATATACAAATCTAAATTCAAAAAAATTAAAGAGGGCGCTACTGACATTATTTTTGGTGGCTCCGCAAGAAGCATCACTGATGAGAATTTCATATTCGAAACACGTGTCTTGTGCATGGAAATTGGTTTGGATTTTTCTTCAAGAAGGTATAGAGTTGGAACCCTTCGACATTATTAGTATGTATCCGGATCATCTATATCTGGTTCACTTTTATTTTAAGTGAGAGAAATGAAACAGATCCGAAATCTGAAACTCAAAAGAGTAACTATGAATAGGGAAAAAAATTTAGAAAATACAAAACAAAACTAAGAGAAGGAGGAAATACCCAATAATGACAGCTGCGGAATACACTCAGAAAGCCAGAGAAAGGGAACAAACGATATCATACAATAGAAATATAGAGGACAACACCATTTTTCACTGTGTACCATAATAATGTTTCAACCAGCAAAAATTTGACAACTTTGTTTCTTTTGACTTAGAACTGTTGCATTATTTTATCGGATTTTTTGTAACACTTTACCTCTCATGGTTTGAAATTTTGAAATACCTCTTAAAATTTGAAATTTGTTTTTTTTTTTGTAGAATGTTTTCGACGCAAACATCTAGAAGTGGAGAGAACATATGACCTGTGACTTCTGAAATTGACCAGCTTCTTGTTCTGTGTAAATTGACCGAAACGTTTTACAATAACAACTTCATGCTAATGTGCAAAATCAGTTGAACTTTTCACGAATTCCCATGACAATGTTTGATTCAAACTTTATTATTATTATTATTTCTAGTTTATCAACATGTATACAAATGGGGTTTCTTTTCAAAATAGTAATAATGTATTTATGTCCTTCAATTAACAATATGCTCTAACATAATTTAATATTAATAATGCGGAAGGGGTAATAACGTATTAGTAACGTATATGCATATCGAATCAGGGACGATTCTGAATAGTTACGTATCTTATTTACGTATATGAACAGTTACGTATAACTCTGAATAGTTACGTATTAGTAACGTATATGAATAGTTACGTATAACTCTGAATAATTACGTATTGGTAACGTATGTGAATAGTTACGTATGACTCTGAATAGCTACGCATTAGTATAAGAATATCGAATCAGAATGTACATGATGTATCAATCTATCGGTTAAAATGTCTAATTTATCACTTTTTAATTTATTTTAATTGGTTATCTTGATTGTAGATTATTATGTTATTAATATAAATTATGGTAAAGCCATATTAGAGGACGCATTGGGAGACAATGAAAAATAAAATGTATATTACTAATAATTGAAAATGTGTAAATGAGCATGTAAACAAGCCAGTGATAGGGAAATAAATATGTAAATAAATAGATAATAAATGCATATGTTATATGTCTGTACGACTAATACTCATTATGCTCACTGTGAAAGAAAATACTCTTCGATGGGGAGGTTTCTATATTAATTTTGGCGTGACGTCGTCGACGTTCTCAATAGACTCAGTGTTTAAAAAAAACCATTGGCGACGTCGCTCGAACTCCCTATCTAAAACCATTTTCTGTCACTGTGAGCGTAGTATTAGTCGTATAGGTATGGAAGGGGATTAGGGACACAATGCTCTTTGACTTGCTTACATGCTTCATGCTATGTTGCTTCATTCAACGTTTGATTATTCCAAAAGGAAGGAGGGGATCTCCAACAACACCTAGTTGCTGCACCAACAGCAACCCTCCAAAACACCCACTGTAAAACACAAAAAAGACACGCACAGAAAGAGATGCAGTAGTACAAGGAACGTCAAATCGCAGAAAAAAAACACAAATAACAACACATAAACCAACGAGACCAATGGGTAAACGGTGCCGACTTAGGACGACCATCTGCCACGTCAGTAGCAGACGGTGTGGTTATCCTGGATTACGTGCGCACATCCCTCCTACTATTCGAATTACCCAGAGGTCTCGAAGAACGTACAATTGTGGTGTAAAACAACCTCCTCACTGTCAGATGACCACACATAAACAAGACCGCAAATCGCAGGGGCCCAAGCAACACAGATGAATATGTGTATGGATATAAAAACAGGGCATGCGTAATACAACCTGTGCTCTGCCGGCTATAGCGAGCTAATATATGTTATCACCCGAGGAGTCCGACTGACATTAAGAGAGGACAGGAGGTCGGGGCCCTGTCTTCTCTAGAGAGGTTTGGACAGGGCCCGTCATGGAGTCCCGTCGTCACAGTCAGTCAGCGTGCAAGTATTAAGGATGCGCTGGTACAAGACTGTAGATTGGTCAAGTACCAAGCCCAGTGTCCGTTTGGTGACATTAGGATCATATCCACAGAAAAGAGGCGTTTGATGATTCTGACGCATTTTTGATGGTAGTTCTGTCTACCTTTGATCCTTCTATTTTTGTTGATCATGTCACCATAAAATGCAGGTTGCAAAATACCCAAAGTAATATTCTCTGTTGCTTGTATGAGTCCGAATTTCAAAAGTAGTTGACAATAATTTTTTGTAAAATTTCCAGAATGTCTTTACAAGTTTGTGAAAGCGAAAACCTTGACCTAAAAGTTTCTTGGTTAATTGTAAATTTCTATCATGAGAATCCAAAACATCAGTACATGCTCTGTGTGTATGAATCTCTCCATTAACAATTTTGATATTCAGGTCCAAAAATGGTGTTTCTGTGTTTTTAACGTTCGCCTTGTTTAGAGTCAGTTCCTGTGGATAAATAACGTTTTTATACTTTTCAAAAACAGGATTGTCGATAGTAAGAATATCATCCAGGTACCTAGAAGTACCATTGAAACATTTCACATCATAATGTTTTCTTTGTTTTTGAAGATTTTGGATAAATTCTTTTTCATACGTGTATAAAAATAAATCTGCAACAAGAGGCGCACAATTAGTACCCTGCTTGTAGAGATTCTCACCTAATCGTACATAAATGTTGTCCAGAAGAAAGGACAAGGCAATACAAGTTCATTCGTCTTGCTTTCATTTAAAATTCATTTAAATCTTTCTTCTTCGTGTAATTTTGCTTCCGTGCATTTCACATTTTTCCTTCGTCAATGCATAATTGTCGTTATACCATGCGTTATGACATCTTTCATTCTACATCCTTCTTTCGTCCTAATGCTATGCTTGCTTCGTCAATGCTAACTTCAGTTTTGATACCAGATGGCGCTTCGCGCGACCGCAAGTGCCCGTTCCTTGAATGAACTTTAAAACACCCCCCGTCGTTGGAAATCCCTTTTTAACATTCTACTACATAATCGTTCGAAAAATAAATTATATCATCGCACGAGAGGACGGAAGTAGATTGATGACGCTGTATAAATATTTAAAAATATGCTATTATGAATAAGTAAAGTATTTGCTTATGTATGCATCAGATGTTTCTAACTTTTAACTTGCCACTATAAAATCTAATGCATACAAAAGCAAATATTTTACTTATTCATAATAGGATATTTTTAAATATCTATACAGCGTCATCAATCTACTTCCGTCCTCTCGTGCGATAATATAACTTATTTTTCGAACGATACTGTTGTGAATGCGGAATCTCTACAGTGTAGTGATTATCCCGTTTGCCCTCACTTGATATTTTTTCACCTTTCCGAGTGGGTTCAAATCCCGGACGAAGATACATTTTTTTTTATTTTGTCGATTTTATGTATAAAAGAAAGGAGGGTATAATGTAAACTGCCCATGTTGTCCATCTGCCAAGTAGAGGATGTAGAAAAAATTGGGGTACTTATAAAAATAAAAAGCTTTTTATGCAAGTTATTTTTGGATTTTTTTTTTTCAGTGTTTCTTTTTGGGGGGGGGGGGGGTCAGTGTTTTGGAAAAAAATATGGCGGGCAACTGTACATTATCACTATTCAGTTGAAATAAAAAATCATTTTCTTTCTTATCACAAAATTTTCCAAAAGCTTCGTTGGCTCGCCGTCGTCGCTTGCAAGTCATCTATGAAAAGTCAGAATTTTAATTAATTGCCTTTTAAAAATTCAATAAATGATATGCGCGTCAATGTCGTTTCTGTACCATAAATGGGGTGATTCTTGCATAAAAGATAAAACTTCTATAATAATCGACTTTGAAGTATGGACCTATGAAGGTCAATGTTCAAGGTCAATCCTTGCAAGCATTAAAAGCTTGCATTTCAGTCTTAATCTTGATCTTGGATCGAACAACAATGGCGGATTTAAGGGGTGCGGGAGAGGCATCCTTCCCTCCTGCACAGACCCAATATTTTCCCGGCAAAAACAGGTCCATTTTTAGTAAAATCTGCAAAATTCGCCCCTTGACCCCCAGCATAGGGGGCGCAGGATCCGCCACTGAACAAGAAGAATCTGACATGTTTGCCGTAATGCCATCGAATCAAAATTATACCTTCCTTGCGCTCCTAACACGGAGTATAGGAACACAATAAAGGTCTAAAGTTAGGCCATTGTTGAAAAAAGGCTGTGAATGACATCTTTTTGTGCTACGTTCTTGAACAGGCGTAGCCCTAAACAACAGCTTGACGTAATTTTGGCATACAGAGATGTCAAAAGGTAAATTTTCAAGGTCAAAATTACGAAAATAGACTAGAAACTGCATTATTGACTGAATCAATGGGGCCGGGGGATGCCCTTTGCCGTGTGGAGCTCGTAAAAAAGTTCCCCGCGAGGGGTTTGACAGTAAGTGCTTTGAATATTTTCCCTGACATGGTCGCCATAGCACTTTCTATATAGATATAACCTAAGACAGTGCAATGCATGTATTTTATATATTGTTTTGATTTTCGTGCATGAGCATCGACGGCGGGTGCGGCTAGCCAACAGGGGATGCTTACTCCTCCCGGGCACCTGGTCCCACCTCTAGCTTGCTAGGGGTCCGTCGATGCTCAATTTGATGCTCTATTGTGAGTGTTGTTGAGATTATCGTCAGGATCTTCTTTAACTCATTTGTGTCACACTTATGCCCTTTACCGTGTGGAGCTCGTAAAAAAGTTCCCCTCGAGGGTTTGACAGTAAGTGTTTTGAATATTTTCCCTGACATGGTCGCCATAGCACTTTCTATATAGATATAACCTAAGACAGTGCAATGCATGTATTTTATATATTGTTTTGATTTTCGTGCATGAGCATCGACGGCAAGTGCGGCTAGCCAACAGGGGATGCTTACTCCTCCCGGGCACCTGGTCCCACCTCTAGCTTGCTAGGGGTCCGTCGATGCTCAATTTGATGCTCTATTGTGAGTGTTGTTGAGATTATCGTCAGGATTTTCTTTAACTCATTTGTGTCACACTTATGCCCTTTACCGTGTGGAGCTCGTAAAAAAGTTCCCCGCGAGGGGTTTGACAGTAAGTGTTTTGAATATTTTCCCTGACATGGTCGCCATAGCACTTTCTATATAGATATAACCTAAGACAGTGCAATGCATGTATTTTATATATTGTTTTGATTTTCGTGCATGAGCATCGACGGCGGGTGCGGCTACCCAACAGGGGATGCTTACTCCTCCCGGGCACATGGTCCCACTTCTAGCTTGCTAGGGGTCCGTCGATGCTCAATTTGATGCTCTATTGTGAGTGTTGTTGAGATTATCGTCAGGATCTTCTTTAACTCATTTGAAATCTAGGCTCACTTTATCTACTAGAAGATCTAGAATTTTTCGATATGAAATATCGCCTTTCCCGTGATATCTCAGAAAAAAAAGACTTTTCCCACTCACATTTTAGAAGAAATAATTATGTAGCCGATGGAATTCGAACTCAAGCGGAAAAAAGAAAATATAAACGTAATCCGGCACGCTAACCACTGAGCCACGAAGCCGTTACTCTTAATGTGGAAAACTTAGAGCTTTCAAATCCTCGAATGGTTATTACTGTATTAATATGAATAAAACAAACAAAATAAAAACAAAAACAAAAAACCAAACAAACAGAAATGATTACTTTTTTATTCAAATATTTCAATCGGCTTTTGCTTTTTTGTGCTTGTATAACTCATTTTTCAAAGTACTGCAGCAGGGGACGTCTCAAAGTTCATTCAAGGAACGGACACAAACGGAGCGCCAACTGGTATCAAAATTGGGGTAAGTATTGATGAAGCAATAATGGCATTAAGACGAAAGAATGATGGCACAATGAAAGATGTCATAACGCATGGTATAACGAAAATTATGCATTGACGAAGGACAAATGTAAAATGCACGGAAGCGACATTGCATAAAGAAGAAAGACAGATACAATAAAGTCAATTTGAAATGAAAGCAAAACAAATGAACATGGAATAATCAAACATGTTAAACTTTCTGATCGACAACATTTTTGTGGTGTTTGGAGGAAAGGTCTATCAGCAAATTGACTTTAACTTCACTTACAGATACATAGACGATGTGTTGTCCATTAATAATCCAAAATTCGCGGATTACCTCAGCAGTATCTATCCTTCGAAGCTTGAAGTCAAAGAAACTACAGACAAAAATAATTCAGCATCCTATTTGGACATAATGTTGTCCTACGACACTGATGGTCACATGAACACCTCACTCTATGACAAACGTGACGACTTCAATTTCAGCATTACAAATTTCCTTTTCTGAGTAGCAACATCCCTTCATCGCCAGCTTATGGGGTGTTCATATCTCAGTTGATACTCTATGCCAGAGCAAGTACCAAATATATGGATTTTGTTCTGAGAGCTAGGCGTTTTCAGATAAGCTTCTCAGTCAGGGATATGTATGTGACTGACAAACATCGTCACTGAGGACGTTCTATGGTCGATATGGGGAACTCGTCATACACTATGATGTCCCACTCTCCAGAATGGTGAATGATATTCTGTCATAGACCATTTGAACCATCCAATCAAAGATTGCACTCTACGTCTTCCGAAATGGAAGTAACCTGATGTGACAGTTCTACTAAATTGAAGCGGCGGCTGTTGCATGCAAGCAGGAGATGCTTACTCTTCCTGGGCACCTGGTCTCACTCCCATATCGGAAGCTCGCTTCTTTTCATATGGTGAAGGTTTTTTTGTTTGCTTTGATAACTGTTTTATCCTGATTTTGTATGCCTTCGGTTTCTGATTTTCTGAATTATCGATTTTGTGCTGTATACGAGGATATGGTCATTATCCATATTTGTCATTGACTGAAGCAACATAGCATGAAGCATGTAAGTAAGTCAAATAGCATTGTGACCCTAACCCCCCTCCATATTATGATGTGTTTAACGTCTTCAAATTCATTAGCATCATTTTAGAGCAGATAAATTTACAGCATGGACCAGACATGCACGTTTCGGGTAATAAACCCTCGTCAGTGATCCTCAATCTAAACAATGTAATATGACCAAAATCTGTGAAAATTGTGTCCTAAATATGCCATATAATTTACAACGATAGTTACAAGAGCTCGAGATCTATCCCCCTAAATAAATTTTAATCGCAATATTTGTCGACAAAGAAGAGAATACTTAAATTTTCCGATTTCTGAAGCCACGGTGAGCAGCGCGGACAGTAGTTTCTTTTCTTGGAAAATAACAATATTCTGCATGCACGTGTACACTATAGATAGCTTCAATATTTCCCCCGTCCCCCACGTTGGTTTGTAGTTGATTATTTCACTTATACTAAAAAAACAGAACGAATATAATAGAAACACGGCTGAGTTTTGTAGGTTATACAGATTTTGAACAGAAGTATCACTGGAAACCAGTATTTTTCCTGTTTATTTACACGTGTTACCTTGAAGAGGACTACAACCTCTAATGATCCATGACATATGGTCAATTGAAAATCATAATCAACAAGTTTTTATTTCGTATATATTGCTTTGATCTCGTCGCTGATGTTAAAACAAAGGAGGGGATCACCAACAACATTCGGTTGCAGCATCCTAAGCAAAACTACAAAAAACACAATGCTAAAAAGCACAGAGCAGACACGCTCATAACAAGACGCAAAAACGACAAGTGTTAAACCTTTCTTAGCCTTTTGGTGTCTTTTTTAATTGTCTGAAAGTCTCTTAATTTGGAATTTTCGTTGTTTTACTGTTGATGCCGCAAAATGTTTGAGATCACCTCCTTTCTGTCATATTCTGAAACATTTTGGACTTTAAATACTAATAAATAATTGTCAAACCATTTGCAGTCTGGGGAATCGCTATTTTAGAGCCGTACATCATTGTGTCTCCCCCCCTACGGGGAGGAGACATATTGGTTTTGCCTTCGTCGTCCGTCTGTCTGTCCGTCTGTCCGTCTGTCACACATCGTGTCCGGGCTATATCTCCTGAACCGTTTGCCCGATCACTTTCATATTTTAGTATGTTGTTGCTTACGACCCGAAGATTTCACATCACCTTCACCCAAGGTCATGTGACCAAGGTCAAGGTCACTTAGTACATTTTTAATGAAATTATGCATACATTCCTGTCCGGGCTATATATCTTGAACCGTTTGCCGGATCACTTTCATATTTTAGTATGTTGTTGCTTATGACCCTAAGGTTTCACATCACCTTGACCCAAGGTCATGTGACCAAGGTCAAGGTCACTTAGAGCATTTTTAATGAAATTATGCATACATTCATGTCCAGGCTAGATCTCTTGAACCGTTTGCCGGATCACTTTCATATTTTAGTATGTTGTTGCTTATGAGCCGAAGGTTTTGCATCTCCTTGACCCAAGGTCATGTGACCAAGGTCAAGGTCACTTACTGCATGTTTAAAGAAATTATGAATACATTCCTTTCCGGGCTATATCTCTTGAACCGTTTGCCGGATCACTTTCATATTTTAGTATGTTTTTGCTTATGACCCAAAGATTTCACATCACCTTGACCCAAGGTCATGTGACCAAGGTCAAGGACACTTAGTGCATTTTAATGAAATTATGCATACATTCATGTCCAAGCTAGATCTCTTGAACCGTTTGCCGGGTCACTTTCATATTTTAGTATATTGTTGCTTATGACCCGAAGGTTTTGCATCACCTTGACCAAGGTCATGTGACCAAGGTCAAGGTCATTTAGTACAATTCTAATTAAATTGAACATGCATTCCTGTTCGGGTTATATCTCTTGAACCGTTTGCACGATCACTTTATATTTAAGTATGTTGTTGCTTATGACCCGAAGGTTTCACATCACGTTGACTCAAGATCACGTGACCAAGGTCAAGGTCAATTAGTATGCATGTATTTTAAATGAAATTGTATTTGTTATGTGTATTATGTCCAGGCTTAATCTTTTGAACTGTAATCGGATCATTTTACATTTTACGTGTTTTAGTATGATGGTCCAAAGGTTTCACACTACCTTGATCCAAGGTCATATTACTAAGGTCAAGGTCAAATATTACATTTTTAATGAAATTGTAAATACTATTATATTGAGTCTGGACTATATCTGTGGAATCGTATACTGGATCGCTCTGATACTTTAGAATGCTGTTGCTCAGGATTGGAAGGTTTCTTATCATCTTGACCCAAGGTCATGTGCCCAAGGTCAAGATCACTTAGTTCTTTTTAATGAAATTGTACGTGCTGATCTTGTCTGGGCTATATCTGCTGAACCCTTCTTACAATTGTTTTCATATTTTAATACGTTGTTTCTCAGGACTATTTGTTTCTTATCACATTGTCCGAAGGTCACATGATTAAGGTCACTTCTTACTTTGGTAATAAAATTGTATATGCTAATCATGTCCAGGCTGAAATTGTTATGCTTATCATGTTTAGGCTTTATATTTTGAATCGTGTATCCAATCACTAATTCAGTTTATTGTTGCGCATGATCCATACAATGTATTTTTCAGATCACCTATATCCAAGGTCATGTGACCGTAGTCAATTTCACTAAATATGAAATTGTATATGCTAATCATGTTTGAGCTTTACCTCAAACAATACAATGAATCACTTTCATGTATTAGTATGATGTTGCCCATAACTCAAAGGTTTCACATCATCTTGGCCCAAGATCAAAGTAACTTAGAGGGAGGGGGGAGACATCTGTTTTTTTTCTCTGAAAAACATTTGAATTAATTTAAGCATTAAGGTTGCTATATGTAAATGCTTGATGGAAATGATACTTCTTCGTCTTCATATTTCTGGTTTCCTACGTCTTTCGGTATCTTTGGACGTCACCCTCACAGTGTTTTGTCATATTTTATTGTTTGATTTAAGGATCATTGACGAGGGTAAAGTATCCGAGACGTGCATGTCTGGTCCATGCTGCAAATTTATCTGTTCTAAAATGATGCTATGAATTTAAAGAAGTGTAAGATTCTCTTTGTTAGTAGTCATGGTATTTAATTGACTTGTAATTTGTGACTGCGTATTGACGATATAAATAAAGTTAATCATTTCAATTTTATTTTACAATACTAACGATTTTCTGCATTTTCTACAAAATAAGAAGTAATCGATGTTTTTTTTAAGCCACCAAAACTCCCCATCGTCAAAGTCGTGTATTCTCTTAATAGATTCTTTTTAGAAATGCAATAGTGGGAGTTCCAATATATCCGGGACATTGTTTTTCAGTCGTCTATCATGCATCAAGACTCAAGATGAAGTGTATGTGCTGTTTTTCTTTTCAGTTGGTCTTGACATTCAATGGATGAATTTGTAACTTTATAGATAAAAATGAAATACAAAATTTTAAATGGAGATTCATTCGAGTGTGAATGACAAAGAGAAGATTTCTGATAGAAAATTTCGCTGGATTGATATTGATGCTCCTAGACTACTGTCATACGGCAGTCACATATCACAGCTCATTCGGTAAGCTAGGGCCTGTATAAATGTTCTGGATTTTCATGGAAGAAATTTAACTTATAGGTTAAGGTTTCCGCTTTCATAATTTTATATTAATTACTGTCAGCTTCTTTAGAAATTCGGATCTTTACAGGCAATATCTCATTTTATTTTGGGTATTATACAACCTGCTTATAGCGAGCCGTGACGAATGTCATAACCTGATCGTTGTCATCGGCGGCGGCGGTGTCGATTGCGTGGACACAACATTAACCTGGGTAATATCTGATGAAGAATAAGGATTAGGGCTTTGATATCTCAAATCTCTCATGACCACACCTATCACTCGGGACCTTGACTTTTGACCTGGTCATCTTGACCTTAATGTTTGACCTATTAAAAAACACTCTAAGCTGGGCTATACAATGTATCTCATATACAATAAGGGGTAGGGCTGAATTATTTCACATGCTTATACTTCATGAGCAGACGATTCATTTGTGACCTTGACATATTACCTAATGACCATGACCTCAGCGTTTGACCTGGTTTTGAAACACCTTTAACAAAGGCTATATCTCGTTTACTATAAAGGGAATGGCTATGATATTTTACATGTAGAACCTCATGACCAGAACTTTCATTCGCCACTTTTGACCTAGTAACATTGACATTGACCATTGACCTACTTTTAATGGTCCGCTGATATGATACACATGTTACCAGATGGACACTCGGTGTGATACTTGACCAATCAACAGCTTTGTAACAGCGCATTCTTAAGACTTGCGGTCTGACTGACAGTGAAGGTAGGACCCCATAACTGACAGGTCCTAACCAAACCTCTTTTAAGAATATATTACCCCGACCACCTGTCCTTTCTGAATATCGGTCGAACTCGTCGGGTGGTACATAATTGAGCTAGGTAAAACCGGCAGAGCACAGACTGTATTTCGTAAGCCCTTTGATTTTATAACAAATATGGATAATAATCATGTCCAAGTATACAACACAAAATCGATGATTCAGAAAATCATAAAACGAAGGCATACAAAATCAGGATAAAACAGGAATCAATAAAAACTTCCACCACATGAAAAGAAGCGAACTCCCAATATGGGTGAGACCAGGTGCCCTAGAAGAGTCAGCATCACCTGTTTATATACAAAACCTACCGCTTCAATTCGGTAGAATTGTCACATCGGTTACTTCCTATTTGGAAGAGTACAATCTTTGGTTGAATTGTTCAAATGGACTATGACAGATTATCATCCATCGTCGGACGTCATAGTGTATGACGAGTTTCCCATATCGACCGTACATTTTATATGTAGAACTTCCTTAGTGACGATGTTAGTCGGTCACAAATGAAAGACTCCTAGCTCTTAGAATAAAATCTGTATCTTTGGTACTTGCTCTGGCATAGCGTATCAAATGAGATAAGAACACGCAATAAGCAGGCTATGAAGGGATGTTGCTACTCAGATAAGGAAAGTTTGTAATGCTGAAATTGAAGTCGTCACGTTTATCATAGAATGAGGTGTTCATGTGACCATCAGTGTCGTAGAACAACATTATGTTCAAATAGGATATGGGTGCTGAATTATTTGTCTCTGTAGTTTGGTTTCAAGCTCCGAAGGATATATTCTGCTCCGGTAATCCGCGAATTTTGGATTATTGATCGAACACATCATCTATATATCTGTAAGAGAAGTTGAAGTCAGAAGCTAAGTATCTTTTCCCTTCAGATACCAAAGGTTGACTGAAACTGTGGGTTGCTTCGGTCCCTGCGATTTGCTGCCTTGATTGTGTGATTATCTTGAAGTGAGGGGGTTATCTTGCACTATGATTGTGCGTTATTCGAGATCTTTGTGTAACCGGAAAATTGGGAGCGTTGTCCGGATAACGACAACATTAACTTATATCGTAGGACATGGCCGTCCGATTTCCCATCAATCTCGTTGGTTTATGTGTTTAGTGTTAAGTGATATGATGTCGTATTTGCTGTTACTTGTTTGCTATTACTCGTATTGGCTTTCCAATCCAATACGATTTCTTCATACGACTTCTCTAATATGTACACCACACTTCCTCATGGCAAAATAAATGATCGATAATTTGAACTCATTAAATAATGCTTTGATCGAGAGCGAAAAACTTACATTTGTACATATGAATCAAAGGGTTTCTTTTCCTCATAAGACCACAAATCATACAAATCATGGACATGTAGTGACCCGTGTAGTGCCTTGTCCTTCCTCTTTGACGATATTTATGTTAGATATGGTTAGGATCTATACAAGCAGGTTGTAGGGATTCCTAAGGGTAATTACTATGCGCCTCTTGTTGCAGATATCTTTTTTTACACTTACGAAAAAGAATTTTCCAACATTTTCAAAAACAAAGAAAATTTGATGATTTGAAATGTTTCAATAATACTTTTAGGTATCTGGATGATATTCTTACTATTTACTATCCTGCTTTTGAATTATATAAGAATGAAATTTATGCACAAGATTTAACACTTAACAAGGCTAGCCAACAGGGGATGCTTACTCCTCCCGGGCACCTGGTCCCACTTCTGGCTTGCTAAGGGTCCGTCGATGCTTAATTTTGTACTCTATTGTGAGTGCTGTTGAGATTATCGTCAGGATCTTCTTTAACTCATTTGTGTCACACTTATGCCCTTTGCCGTGTGGAGCTCGTAAAAAAGTTCCCCGCGAGGGGTTTGACAGTAAGTGTTTTGAATATATATTTCCCTGACATTGTCGCCATAGCACTTTCTATATAGACATAACGTCAGACAGTGCATGAAGTTTATATATTGTTTTCATTTTCGTGCTTAAACATCGACGGCGGGTGCGGCTAGCCAACAGGGGATGCTTACTCCTCCCGGGCACCTGGTCCCACTTCTGGCTTGCTAGGGGTCCGTCGATGCTTAATTTTGTACTCTATTGTGAGTGCTGTTGAGATTATCGTCAGGATCTTCTTTAACTCATTTGTGTCACACTTATGCCCTTTGCCGTGTGGAGCTCGTAAAAAAGTTCCCCGCGAGGGGTTTGACAGTAAGTGTTTTGAATATATATTTCCCTGACATTGTCGCCATAGCACTTTCTATATAGACATAACGTCAGACAGTGCATGAAGTTTATATATTGTTTTCATTTTCGTGCTTAAACATCGACGGCGGGTGCGGCTAGCCAACAGGGGATGCTTACTCCTCCCGGGCACCTGGTCCCACTTCTGGCTTGCTAGGGGTCCGTCGATGCTTAATTTTGTACTCTATTGTGAGTGCTGTTGAGATTATCGTCAGGATCTTCTTTAACTCATTTGTGTCACACTTATGCCCTTTGCCGTGTGGAGCTCGTAAAAAAGTTCCCCGCGAGGGGTTTGACAGTAAGTGTTTTGAATATATATTTCCCTGACATTGTCGCCATAGCACTTTCTATATAGACATAACGTCAGACAGTGCATGAAGTTTATATATTGTTTTCATTTTCGTGCTTACACATCGACGGCGGGTGCGGCTAGCCAACAGGGGATGCTTACTCCTCCCGGGCACCTGGTCCCACTTCTGGCTTGCTAGGGGTCCGTCGATGCTTAATTTTGTACTCTATTGTGAGTGCTGTTGAGATTATCGTCAGGATCTTCTTTAACTCATTACAAACACAGAAACACCATTTTTGGACCTAAATATAAAAATTGTAAACGGAAAGATTCAAACAAGTGTATATGACAAAAGAGATGATTTGGATTCAACATAGTAAATTCCCCCTGGATTGACGGTGATGTTCCAAGAATACTGTCATACGGCATTTACATATCACAACTCATCCGGTACGCTAGAGCATGTACTAATATTTTGGATTTTCACAGTAGAAATTTACAAATTACCAAGAAACGTTTAGGTCAAGGTTTCCGCTTTCATAAACTTGTTAAGACTTTCTGGAAATTTTACAAAATTTACAGTCAACTTCTTTTAAAATTCGGATCTATACAAGCAACAGAGTACATAACTTTGGGTATTACACAATCTGCCTTTTATGGTGATATGATAAACAAAATTAGAAGGATCACAGGTAGACAGCATAACCATGGAAAATACGTCAGAATCATCAAACGCCTTTTATACCGTGGATATGATCCTTACGTCACCAGACGGACACTAGGTTTGGTACTTGACCAATCTACAGTCTTGTACCCGCGCATCCTTAAGACTAGCACACTGACTGATTGTGACGACGGGACTCCATGACGGGGCCTGTCTAAACCTCTCTAGAGAAGACAGGGCCCCGACCATCTGTCCTCTTTGAATGTCAGTCGGACTCCTCGGGGGATAACATACATGAGATCACTACAGTCGGCAGAGCACGGACTGTATTACGTACGCCCTCTTCATATATCCATTTACATATTCATCTGTGTTGCTTGGGTCCCTGCATTTTGCGGTCTTGTTTGTGTGTGGTCATCTAACAGTGAGGAGGTTGTTTTACACAACAATTGTACGTTCTTCGAGACCTCTGGGTAATCGAAAACGTGAGGGGGTTGTGCGCACATAATCCATGATAATCACACAATTTGCTACTTGCGTGGCAAATGGCCGTCCAAAGTCGGCACCGGTTACCCATTGGTCTCGTCGGTTTATGTGTAGTCTTTTGTGTTTGATGTTTATATGTCTCCTTTCGTCTCTTAGTATTCTCGTCTTTGTTTTCGCATCGGGTCTTTTGGTGTTTTGCTGTTGGTACTTCAAGAGGGTCTTGTTGGAGATCCAATCCCTTCTTGTCCTTTTTGTGTCTATTGCTATGAACATCTTTGTGTTTTCACTTTGTGTGTTTTGATAATTTGTTGTTGTTGCTGCAACCGGGTCTTGTTTGAGATCCCCTTCTTTCTCTTATCTACAATAATAAACATACATTTACTATGAAAATAAGAGTGGACTTGTTACATGAGTAGATACATAACAGTTCATAATCCCTTTATTAAAGAAAAACAGAGGCATGTCAATTTTTACGTTTGCTATATGGCTAAAAGACATCTATTGTTTGCTAATATATCATACATCATATTAGAGGCAACAGTGAATAAGATAAATCGAATCATAAATACATTGTATATACTATGTCACGTGTAAGTTTACTTTGAAAGAAAGTATTGACAACTGTAATGTTGATCACAGACTTTTGAACTATAATAATAATAATAAATTAATAAAAATTGCGTTTTTAACAGAATAGTTTATTACATAATTGTATGAAATAATAATGACGTGAAAATTATATGATCTAAATAGATGAAGGTGAATCTTTTGAAATGTGTCAGGATCAAATAATGTTATCAGAAAGAAGTACTTGCACCACCACAAGGAAACGTTGAAGAACTTCATTACATTGTCATGTCCGTGTATTTCTCAATGTTTCTGTTGGTTGTCTTATGGTAGTTCGTAGTGTGCAACTAATTTTGCAACTCCAACTGAAATTAAGATTTATTAATATATTTTAGACAATGACATACAAGATGCAGACTACTTTTTCGGATGTGAAAATACGAATGTCTATGCTGGAAATCACTTTTTTCATTTTTTAGTTATTATACTATTACATGTATTATACACATAGTTGATACAACTAACTTATGATATTTACCTTTTTGAAGTTTAAATTCTTTTTATTTAGCATTCTTTGCAATAAGATATATATTCCAAGGTATCATTTTTCTGTCGAGCAAATAAATTCACCCCCTGTCTATTTTGATCCAAGGGCTTCCTCGAGTTTCCTAAGTCCCTTTGTGACATCTACCGAAATTTGTGAAACTAAAGAAATATGTGAAAATTTAAGACAAACTTGATACATGTAGTACATGAATGATGTAGTTCGGTCTTGATTTCTGGTTATTACACTTTAATGTTGTGGTTTCATAGAAGAAGATGAAATGATATTTTGCTAGTCACTCATTGCACCTGGCGATGGTCATCATGGTTGAACAATAAAAGGACTAAAAATCACAAAAATGGGCAAATTGTTCAGATTAAGCAACAACAACAAACACTTCATGTGATATCAATATGTCACCGGTTATGCGAGAATTAATCATTGAACATTGCATTTATATCATCCATCCATACACCATCTGCTTTGGTCTGCGTAAAATTGATTAATATCTGGTGCATTCATCTCCATGACGACGAGTTTTATAGTGACTCTGTTGCCAAGAGAAGAGTCATTTCCCTGTAGATCTATAGTGATTCTGGAGGTATTATTCCCCTGTAAATCTCTGTAGAACTGACCTATGTCGGGTAGCTCCGTTTCTTGAAGTTCCCCGCGAGGGGTTTGACAGTAAGTGTTTTGAATATATTTCCCTGACATTGTCGCAATAGCACTTTCTATATAGACATAACGTCAGAGAGTGCATGAATTTTAGATACTGTTTTCATTTTCGTGCTTAAACATCGACGGCGGGTGCGGCTAGCCAACAGGGGATGCTTACTCCTCCCGGGCACCTGGTCCCGCCTCTAGCTTGCTAGGGGTCCGTCGATGCTTAATTTTATGCTCTATTGTGGGTGCTGTTGAGATTATCGTCAGGATCTTCTTTAACTCATTTGTGTCACACTTATGCCCTTTGCCGTGTGGAGCTCGTAAAAAAGTTCCCCGCGAGGGGTTTGACAGTAAGTGTTTTGAATATATTTCCCTGACATTGTCGCAATAGCACTTTCTATATAGACATAACGTCAGAGAGTGCATGAATTTTAGATACTGTTTTCATTTTCGTGCTTACACATCGACGGCGGGTGCGGCTAGCCAACAGGGGATGCTTACTCCTCCCGGGCACCTGGTCCCACCTCTAGCTTGCTAGGGGTCCGTCGATGCTTAATTTTATGCTCTATTGTGGGTGCTGTTGAGATTATCGTCAGGATCTTCTTTAACTCATTGACATGGCACAGTAAGTCGATATAGTGGGACATACTGATTTGTCGAATCTATCATACCACCTGGTACATGTATGATGGCATTGGATTGGCGTATTTCGTGCGTTTGTTCTTCCTGCATTGCGATAAAATCTCCTCGGTCAAATCTTTGTTTGATTGTTCTACTTATTTGGAATCGTATACCTTATGGAAACAAAGAAATATAGTCAGTTACCATATCATGTACACTTCTCCATAAAGTGAAATGACCTTTTCTGTAGCAAAAGCGGAGAATCGGGTATACATGAAATCTGGTAAAAAAATGTAAAAATTAGCCACCAAAGAAAAACGTTGAAATGTTAAAACAGTACAAACACCGATTGCCCATTGGTCTATTTGATTTATGCATAATCATTTGTGTTTGATGTTTCTATTTGGTTATGTGTTCCTTATACCTTTTGCGTCTCTTTCTGTGAGTGTATGCTCTCTGTTTTTGCATTGGGTGTTTTTGAGTTTTACTGTGGGTGCTGCAACCGAGTGTTGTTAGAGATAACCTCCTCTCTCTTTTGGTTATAGAATAAGTGTCTTTTTTTATGGAGAAATAAATTACAATTACTGATGCATTTATATGATATCATGCACGTTAGCGAACAAAAATATAAAGCGAGTTTAGATTACAGATAAATTCTTTTACATAATTGGACAGCGGGTTTTTCAATAACACGACAGTATTTTTTCTTGAAATAAAGAAATACGGTCTACGATTGAATGAAAATGCAGACAAGACAATATTTCGTTGAGAATAAAGTCGCTTTTCCGAAAATCAAACAATATACAAATAACAGGTAAAAAATGGAATCTAGCAGGCAGAGAAAACACTGCAATCTACCGTTTTAGACAGAACAGAGTTTCTCCCATATTCATTGACCAGAACGAAAAATAGAATCTGATGTGCATATATAACTCTTTAAGTGCGTCTTTGATTGAAAACTCGCTGTAATTAAAGTAAGAATCAATGAGTAAATTCTAAACCTCAAACACCAAATCAGAATCCAATAATTTGGATAAATTGAAATGATAAACCGTTCACAATACAACTAAACTAACTAAACTTGAGAAGACAGCTTAACAATTCTGCAAAGAAGCAGACATGGACATTCCAAATTGAGACGAGACAACTAGCCCAGCGAGAGCATCTTCTGTACACAAAGACAGACGAGAAAACGAGCTCAGCTAGAGTTAGCATCTCCTGTATACAAAGACAACCCTAAACTTAAGCCGACGAATTGGCAAAATCTGTGACGGCATCTGTTTGGTGTCTTACATCGTTCTCACCTATACTATCTCATAAAGTTGTGGATAACGAGATGTTTAAAAAGGTTTGTTTTTTGTTTGTTTAGGTTTTTTATCGTTTCATCGATTGCATCATTATATTGTGTGTGTGTGCGCGAGGGTGTGTGTGTGTGTGTGTGTGGTTTTTTTTTTTTTTTGTTAAACCATCTTTTGTGTTTATTCTTTTACTGTTTTTAAAGCTTCTTTGTGCACCTTCCCAAAGTCGGATAGAAAAATAACATACAAAAAATATGGAAATGTTTGATTAATATCACCCTTACAATAAAGTGCAGGTGGATAGCAAAACAAAAGTCAGCAATCGTATAAAATTATGATTATTACACTTACTGACAATATTCATTAACTTACAAAGTT
Organism: Pinctada fucata; assembly: GCA_028142955.1. Classification (NCBI taxonomy): domain Eukaryota; kingdom Metazoa; phylum Mollusca; class Bivalvia; order Pterioida; family Pteriidae; genus Pinctada; species Pinctada fucata. The sequence continues at coordinate 40,128,718 of AP027112.1, read as the reverse complement.
TTCGTACTGAACATGCCAAATTCTTATCATAGATTCAGCAATCTGTGTATGCAACTGGTGCAACAAAATTTTCAATTTTGTTCATTGACATAACAATGTTAAACGTCGAGCAAACCGAGAAAAATAATAAATATTAGAAATAAAAATTGTCCTTTTGATCATAATTATTTACAAAAACATCCAATATTTTCAAGCTCAGACGACCTCACTTGTTTTAAAACAGTATTGTGGTTTTATATATGTATTTATATCATTACCTAAAATTGAATAGTTGTAGTATTAACTCATATATTGACCAAAAACACACAGAATACTGATAAATTTGAAATTGATAAAAGACACAATCCGTGACTATCCGTAACCTTTCATGGTCGAATCCGTGGCGATCCGTAGCAATCCGTAGGTGAGTCGTAGCAATTCGTAGGAGAGCCGTAGCAATCCGTAGGAGAGTCGTAGGGCTATTTTCATCACAAAAAAATTGTCCTGGATTTTTACGGATGCGCCACGGGTTGCTACGACTCCAATATGGATAGCTACGACTTACCTACGTATAGCTACGACTCCACTAGTGGTCGCTAAGACTCCACTACGATCCGTTACGACAAATATATCCGTAGCGGAGTCGTAGAAAATTTGGAACATGTTAAAAAATTGTCTCATCACGGATAGCTACGGATTGCAAAGAATAGCTACGACTTATCATGACTAGTTACGGATTGCTACGGATAGCTACTGATGTGAACTTTTTCTCGATCCGTAGCTATCCGAGGCCCGATTCGTAAAAAATGTGAAAGGGGGGCTTAAAAGGGTGGAGATCTGTTGAAAAAGTGAGGAAGACTTTTAGGATAAGAATATGATACCAAAATATATAGATTTTCAGCATCTGATTCAACAGAATAGGTACAAAGAAAGGGGAACTCCAAGAAGACCTGGTTGCAGCACAAACAGCAAAGCATCACAACATCACCAAGTAAAAACACCGATGGGGACATAAACAGCAAAATCCAAAAACGGACAAAGAACAGCAAACACGACATCAAAACAGCAAACACTTAAACTAACATGAACAATGGGTGATCGGTGTAGACTAAGGATGGCTACGTTAGTAGCATATGGTGTGGTTATACGGATAACGTGCGCATAACCCTTCAACCTTTCCGGTATTCCAAAGGTCCCGAAGAGTTAACGCACAATTGTAGTGTAAATTAACCTACTCACTGTAGGATGACCACACAAGCAAGACCGCAAAAGACAAGGGCCCAAGCAACACACAGATGAATATGTAAATGACTGAGTGTGACGACAGGACTCCATGACGGGCCCTGTCCAAACCTCTTTAAAAATACAGGCCCGATTACCTGTCATCCTTGAATTCCAATCGGACTCCTCGGGTGATCACATGTATAAGCGCGCTACAGCCGGCAGAGCACGGACAGTATTTCGTATGCCTTCTGTTTTTTATATACATTTACAAATCCATACATGTATGTGTGTTTCTGGGGCCCCTCTCACAGTGAGGAGGTTTGAGCGTTTTTCGATACCTCAGGTTAATCAGAAAAGTGGGAGGGTTGTGCGCACGTAATCCGGATAATCACATCTCCTGCTGCTTGAGTGGCAGATGGCGGTCCAAAGTCGCACCGGTTGCCCATTGATCTCGTTGGTTTATGTGTGGTCTTTTGTGTTTGATGTTTCTATGTTGTGAGTTCGTGTTCCTTGTCCCTTTGCGTCTCTTTCTGTGCGTGGCTTGTCTGTGCTTTTACATTGGGTGTTTTGGAGTTTTGCTCTGGGTGCTGCAACCCGGTGTTGTTGGAGATCCCCTCCTTTGATGTAAATGTATAAAAACAAAGGGCGTACGAAATACAGTCCGTGCTCTGTCGGCTGAAGCGAGCTCATGCATGCTATTACCCGAATATTCCGACCGACATTCAGATAGGACAGGTTGTCGGGTTGCTGTCTTCTCTGAAGAGTTTTGGAAAGGGTCCTTCAAGAAGTCCTGTATCCGTAGTAAGTCAGAGTGCAAAACTTAAGAATGCGCTTGTACAAGGCTGTAAATTGTTCAAAGAAGGGAGGGGATCTCCAACAATTTCCATCCAAAGTGTCGGTCATTAGGATCATACCCACGATATAAAAGGCGTTTAATGATTCTGACGCAATTTCAATGGCAATTTTGTCTGCCTTTGATATTTCTACTTTTGTTCATTATGTCACCATAAAAACAGGTTGTGAAATACCCAAAGTAATTTTACTGTACAGGTCCTAACTCTAAAAAGAAACTAAGGAGGGGATCATCAACAACACTAGGCTACAGCACCCACAACAAAACCCCAAAACACCCAATGCAAAAACAAAGAGCACCGAGCACAGGAAAAGACGCAGAAGGGACAAGGAACGTCAACGACAATATAGAAATATCAAGCACAAAGACTACACATAAACCATTGAGACCAGTGGGCAACCGGTGCCGACTTAGGACGGCCATCTACCACGGAAATAGCAGAATGTATGGGTATCCTGGATTACGTGCGCACAACCCTCCCACTTTTCCGATTACTTAGATGTTTTCGAAGAACGTACAATTGTGGTGTAAAACAACCTCCTCACTGTCAGATGATCACACACAAACAAGACCACAAAACACAGAGGCCTAAGCAACACAGATGAATATGTAAATGGATATCAAAAGAGGGCGTACGCGTGCTCATGTATGTTATCACCAGAGGATTCCGACTGACATTTAGAGAGGATATGTGGTCGGGGCCGCCTTCTCTAAAGAGGTTTAGACAAGGCCCGTTACGGAGTCCCGTCGTCACAGTCAGTTAGAGTATCAAGTTTTAAGAATGTACTGGCACAAGACTGTAGATTGGTCAAGTATCAAGCCCAGTGTCAGTCTGGTGACATTAGGATAATATCCACGGTATAAAAAGGCGTTTTATGACTCTGACGCATTTTCGATAAATATGCTGTCTACCTTTGATCCTTCTTATTTTGTTAATTATGTCACCATAAAATGCAGGTTGTGAAATACCTAAAGTAATATATTACTCTGTTGCCTGTATTGATCCGAATTTCAAAAGAAGTTGACAATAATTTTTGTAAAATTTCCAGAAAGTCTTTACTAGTTTGTGAAAGCGAAAACCTTGTCCTAAAAGTTTCTTGGTAATTTGTAAATTTCTACTAGAAAAAATCCAAAACATCAGTACATGTTATAGCATACCGGATGAGCTGTGAAATGTAGATACCAGAGGACGGTAATCTAGGAACATCACCGTCAAGCCAGTGGAAATTTACTATGTTGAATCCAAAATCATATATTTTGTTATACACACTTGTTTGAATTTCTTCATTAACAATTTTGATATTAAGGTCCAAAAACACGCGTCTGGTGCAGAAAAAAATTGGTTCGGAATTTTCTTCATGAAGGTATAGAGTTGGAACACTCCCATATTATTTGTTGTAGTAAAAACGAAAATTCGAATAGGTCCCTGATATTTGTAAGAAATAAGAGGAGGTTCTAAATTCTCAAAATATTGAGGAATGGCACTTTGTTCGCGATGATCCCGAAAAATATTAGAGATGTTTAGAAGTTCAAGACCTTTGTTTATAAATAGAATTTTTATGAATCGTCTTTTAGGGGAGGTGTTTTTAACCAAAGGATATAGTTTATTCTGTACGAATGCAACAATGATATTTAGCCTGAATCAATCAGTGTTTCTTAAGAACGCAACCAGTGCCTCATCCAAGATAGATTTCAATTGAACTACTGGAACTGAAGAGAGAGCATGCAGCAGTTCGTGTCTGCCGTCGTTGCATGCAATGATCAGTATATCTTTAAGGGTACGATGTACTCTAGTTTTTTTTTCTGCGTATTTGGTTTCGCCCTTTAACGTGATACCTATACGTCCGTTTAGTGTTAGAGCTGATTGAGAAGACATTAATATTTGATGAGGTCGAAGAGATGTTTCCTTGTCCATAAATTTGATCGTTTAAACCAAGGCAGTTTAAAGTTTGGTTATCCAGACAAGTTCAGCTTATTAGCGGCATTTTTAATTTCAGTTTTACTTTGATTTTTGAGTTTTGGAAATGACTGAACTGGAGTAATAGTTATACCCGAAAATGAATGGTTATATTTAACGAAGTGGTTGTAAAGGAAAGCATACTTTTAATTCATATTTATAAGTTACATGTTAATATTTACGTAGCTGTAATTATGTAGTATTTAACTCCGTAGTATATGGGAAACATATCGTAGTTTATATTGCAGTGAATCGCTAAATACAAAGTTGGGAGGGGGCAGTTTAATTGCCTGTAACTCTTAGTTTTTCAATCCATTTTAATCAAACGTTCCGAAAAACACATTCACATATCGAAATATCGTTTCTTTTTGGTATAGTTTTATGTTCGAATTAACATTCTCATAATTCAAGTGAAAAAATTGAAATTTTCCAATTTACCCATTTTTCTTAGAACGTGTGCTGATTCATCCATAAAAATGAAATAAGGAAAATCAACTTTATCCAAAAAATTTCGCTTTGATCTGAAATAACAGAAATTCAGACCATACGAATCTTTTAGGACAGATCAAATCTGTTTACCCTTGTTATATTCTTTCGTTTGATATAAAATTTAGCCCTGTGTTAAGGGTTTTGATTAATAATTCGAATTAAGCGACTTGGTTGCTCTACTTTAATGAAAGTAAATTGAAGAGAGATATATAGAGATTAGATTAGAAGCATTGCCTTTGCTGTCCTTCTACATTGTATCATTAAGCGATTAAACTATGGAATCGGTAAAAGAAAACGGGATGAGAAACTTTTGGGTATTCAGACTCATAAAATTTCGCCATGGGGCTTCGTGAATTTTTCTCTAATGCGGAAAAGAACGAAATGGATACGCGAGAAGAAAACGAGGAAAGATTCGTGGAGAAAAAGAAAAATCTTTTCACTCAGAAAACAGGAGGAGATCAATGGTTATGCACGTACGTTTAACTTGTTAGGAATGACATTGTAAATAGTCTTCGTAGGTCAGGTAAACTTAACATCATGCGCGAGGAGAAAACCTCTTTTTATTCGCTGTAGGAAAAGAAAGACATTCGATTCGCTTATAAAGCTTCAGATATTGTTATGCTCGACAAGGAAAAGTATAATGAAAAAAACTCAGAGAAGAAATCAAAGAGAGCAAATCATACGAGGAAACGAAAGACGACATAACAAGTGAAATTATGGAGAAAATTAGGAAACTCGTGAACATAATGATAATGAAAGAGCGAATTCCAGCTAATGCTTTATTGTAACAGTTTTGTTTTGACGAATGTAAACATTACCCAACAATACCGAGAAAAGAGGGAATCGCTGCTAGCCAATCCTTTGATTCCGACTGAAAACGCGATCGAAAAGGTACAATTGGTTTTAGATTTAAATGGATTCAGTTACGGGTACAAACATTACAAACAGGTTGAAGGAGTGGCGATTGGATCGAGGCTAGGTAGGAATTTAGCGTGCGCATATATGCGAAAGTGAGACGAAGGACTTTTAAAATACGAAAAAGCTCCTCTTTTTTGCAAAAGGTATATCAACGATAATTTTGGAATTTGGAATGGGGACTAAGATTCATGACAGAAATTTGACAAATGCGCGAACAAAATACACGAAAACGTCAAAATTGAACTAAGATGGAATAAGGACTGCATATAATTTCTCGCACACGAAAAAAAAAATTATAGCATATGGCCTAGGATTAAGATTAAAACGGATTTTCGAGAAGGACGAGGATCATGAAAAACATCGTCAGGAACTTAAATGTCAATTACGGAAACGCGGATACAGCAGTAAATTAATCGAACAACAACTTAGTTTTAACTTCCAACTTTGTTGGAGATCTCCCTTCTTCTTTAGTAAAGCCGACAAGCTGGAAAGAGATGATCTATTACGCCATAGGGATGGTAAAATCGAGAAATCAAAGGGAGTGCCCTTATTTTTCACTTGCTCTAAACTCTTGCCGAATGTGCGTACTATTTTACGGAAACACCAAAATACACTTTCCGATCCGAACGAATGCGCAAGATTTTCCCGGAAATTCCTATACTGGCTTTAAGACGCGATACAAAAACCTATGTGACACACTTGTGCACAGGAAAACGTCGAATGCGTAAAAAAAAAACAGCGAGAAAAAATGTGATTGCGCAGTGTGTAAAATTATCAAAACGGATGAAATTGGGATACTTAAGGATCCAGAAACTTCAAAGTAGTTCAGGATTCGAAATATACCGACAGAAATTTAAAATATGCGTTAATTTGTGATAAATGTGCGCGAAGACAGTATATGTAGGTGAAACAGAAGGAACACTAAATGAGAGGACCGAGGAACATATGCGAGATAAAGAAAACCTGACGACAATCTCAACAGCACTCACAATAGAGCACCAAGTTTAGCATCGACGGACCCCCAGGAAGCTAGAGGTGGGACGAGGTGCCAGGGAGGAGTAAGCATCCCCTGTTTGGCTAGCCACACCCGCCGTGACAAAAGTACCAACGAGATCAACAAATAATGAGACATTTCAAAGATCATGATGAGCGCGATCTACGAGTGGCCGTAATGTCTAGAACTACGCTTGAGGATCAAAATTATAGACTTATTGTTGAAGAAAAGTGGCAGCAGCTATTTCTGGCACCCACTTTCAGTCCGATGATGACGTCATACTTGCAGTGGATGTCTGTCAAGATAAGGATTTCATTAAAAGTGGTATTGAGGTCCTTAAACACCGGTGGCAAAATTGTATATATACTGAAGGAGATTATGTAGAAAAATAATGCAAAATATCTGATAGAATTCAAATCGTTTAATACAGGGCTCACAACATATCAATCAGCCCTTGTAACATACAATGATTATATACGTTGCACTAGTGATATATTTTACACTAAGGTTTTATAGGGTCATCTCTTAAAACATAACATTCTTTCAAAACTTCCAAGTTTCATTCATCACTGTTAAGGTTTGATTCATAAAATCAAGGAGAAATGTGCCATCATTTGTAATATTTTCAAATTAACAATCATATTTAGTTCTGATGCTATTATATAGTTGACATTTTAGTATAAAATACATTTCATCCTTAATTTCATTCGTACAATAACTCCAAAATCATTCTTCCCTCAAATTCATTGGCCGTGAATATCTCCGTCTTCCAATTTCTAACTTGTGAGCACTGATGCGCATTTTTGTTAGAACGTTTCCCTTTTAAAGTAATGTATTTTTGCAATTCAAATCTCCCTAATACAGTTTTGTAAAAAGGTTAATTTTTCTGTTTTGCTTATTCTTATTCTATTAAGTTCATCAAGCATTCTTTTTACGTACAGAGACGTAATATTATTTGAAGACTTACCTTTGGTGATACTTGTACTTCTTTTATGTTTATTGTTACATCAATACTGAGTAACTCAGAAAGTTTTATGACAATGGAATGAATTGAACAGTTCTGTGAGACCATTTAGCCTTCTATATAAATGGTTTTTTTTTCAGTAAGTAAGATATCGTTTAACTGAGTAATTTTAGCATTGTTATTTAGACGCACATACTATCTGACAATTGAGTTATACATGCTTTGTTATGGACCCCTAAACATTTCTTAAGATCAATGGTAATTAGAAAGTCAAAAATACTTAAACTAATTACACCATTAAAAGAAATTATTTGTCGAAGCATTTTTTCGGCAGCTTAACAGCATTATTTCCAAAATTTAAACAATTAATTGCTCAAGAAACATACTTTAAATTGAATGCATTATTTCTCCAGCAGAGGACGGTCTAATTTTTGTAAGATCTTATGCTATTGTCCTATGACACATCTGAAATATTACTTAAGGGGTATGGACAAACTGTTATTCGCCAAATTGGATTTTTTGTAGTGCGCTATTGAAAATCTTTCCTCACACCGAGTCCTGGTTCCAACTTCAACTATTTTAATCCCAAGTATTCCCAACCTTAATAGCTACGTTTTCCCATATTTTCTACGGAAAATTACATCAAGATTTTAACACTAGAAACTTTTTAAATTCGTGCACCGAACTGCACAGCTGCACATCAGAAGAATTTATGAATATTACTATAACTTACCTTATTAATAAACATTACATTCATACTATATCTACAAACATTTGTCCTTCGATTTTGAGTAAAAGGTCTCATAATCTTATAAATCTCTTGTTAATACAACATGGGTCTTTTCTAACACGAGTTTTTACAGGTAGCCGCTTGGATTCATTTATTAATTATTTACATGATATACATTAGAAAAGTGGGATAGTCTTGTGAATTATTGGTAACAAATTTCAAATGTACAACATTCCGGGGATCCGCCCCTGGATTCCTTTCTATGCTGATATGGCTTCTAGCCCCCCCCCCCCCCCTATCCCCGCGTGTAAAATGAAGATACCCGGTATTTTGAGAAAGTATGAATAAAATAGGAGGACAAATGTTTGTAGACATATGATTATAATAACGTTTTAGGTAGGTTGTAGTATTAATCATGAATCCTGCAAACCTGTTGCTGCGCAGTTCGGTGCACTAAGTTCAAATGCTTGTCATGTAAAAATATTGAAGCAGTTTTTGCTAAAAAAAAAGATGGGAAAAGGACGATGTTGAGGCAAAGAAAAGTTAGTATTAAAATGATTAAGATTGGAGTCTTTATTCTACAGAACGACATATTTTCAAGTATGCTTCACGTCAAATCCAATATAGCGACTTTTGTCCATACCCCCTTAGAGTTACAAATGGTTACGAAGGTATTTATCTGTCAACAATTAACAATCGAAGTTTTGCCTTAAATAGATTTTAAAACAAAGGAGGGTATCTCAAATAACACTAGGCTACAGAATTAACATCAAAACACCCAATGTAAAAACAAAGAGCAGACATGCACAGAAAGAGACACCAAAGGGACAAGGAACACCAATTAACACCACAGAAACATGAAGACCACACATAAACCAACGAGACCAATGGGCAACCGGTACCGACTTTGGACAGCCATCTGCCACTCAAGTAGAACTTCCCAGAAACTTCTCAATTTACCTTTATCTATGTAAAAAAATTATAAATTGCAATCGTCAGATAATGGTAGAATGGTTGTCATGGTAACTCCCTATTTTTAATTTTTCCAGTTATTTAATGGTTTTATCACAAATAAATAAGATCAAACGTGCTGCCCATTTATCTGTTCTTAAATGATGCTTTTCATTTTGAAGACGTTCAACATCCAACATTACGAGTCAATTACATATGTCTGACAAAATGTGTTATTTAGATCATGCGATGTTTAAAAGAGATAAATATTGCACTTTTTCGGTGTTTATATCCTGTTTCCTTTGCAACCAGCGAAAATATGAGATTTCTTTCCTCAATTTAAAATATATTCATTCTGGCCTATCATTTGCATCAATACCGTAAGGATCTGTGACATAGCGTGCCAGGCCCCTGTACTAAATGTCTTGTGCTTACAGAGAATTGGTGTTAAAACTCATAACATATGTAAAGATTATGCAATATTCTACCGCAATTTCCTACATATGCGCCCTATTTCAGTTTCGCTTTTCTTCACTTGTAAATCTACCTCTGCCGTCATCGCCTATTCTTTGTCTGCAAGATATTTGCCGACTTAGACTGGTGCTTCATCTTTGTAAATAAAATATTGCAAATATATACCACGAGGTTTGACTACATTTTTTAGGTATACATGGTACAAACAACTGTTTCAATGCATTACAATGCAAGATCAGGGATTCTTTATTCATTCGTACGTCGCCAACACGATAAGTTGAGCGAGAAGTCTCCACTAAAACTCAAGCTATAAATCGAAACCTACCGTCTTCAGACGTGAATCTTGTGATTTTTTGGACATAATAATGTTCATACTTTTTGACCATTTTACATTGTTTAGACTGAGGATCACTGATGAGGGTTTAGTACCCGAAACGTGCATGTCTGGTCCATGCTCTAAATTTATCAGGTCTTAAATGATGCTATTGAATTTGAAGACGTTTAACATTTGAACTACTTAGTGAGTGCACTGCTGGTGGACCAAGAGTCTCCGATTGAACATGTAGCCAAGTTCGATCAACTTCGGTTGATCGTCTGTCTCTTTGATGCATTTAAAATTTTCTGTTACAAAATTTCTTGAAATTTCTAAAACGTGGGTCCTGTAGCATTATATCCCACCCATTCTGCTACGTCTTTTGGTACATTTTTGGACATATTAATTTTCATACTTTTTGACCATTTTACGTTGTTTAGACTAAGGATCACTGACGAGGGTTTAGTACCCGAAATGTGCATGTCTGGACCATGCTGTAAATTTATCAGGTCTTAAATGACACTATTGAATTTGAAGACGTTTAACATTTCTACATCAAGATCATTGGCTATGTACTCGCCCCTAATCACTCCATGAAGCAATCTATTTCCCTCTGTCTGTTTTAAATGATGCTATTGAATTTAAAGACGTTTAAAATTTCAATCTTTTGCACTGTTTACGTCAGAAATCCGAATGACGTAATTCAGTACTTGCGAGGCCTCTCGGGCTTTATCGTTGCATGAAACGGCGTAGGAAAATAGCGATGACGGCAAATTTATATTGTAAGCCTGTGCCGCCTATGACATTCTTTAATTTGCGAGTTGTACTCTACTATTGTACAAAATGTCAGACCATTTGGACAAAAGACTGATCTTTAATCTTATATCTGTTTAATTTTTACTTTTTAAATGCAAAAATGTCATTTTTAGCCTAGAATTGACCTTGACCTTTGATGATTGACCTTAAGTGACCTTTGTCCCATTGAACATTTGTGTGAAATATGATCAAATTCTAATACAGGGTTTAGGAGATACATGTATGAGCTCGGACGGACAGACGGCCAAGGTGAGCGATATCCTCGGGGACTTACAGTCCATCACCTGCGATACCAGCCTAGTGGTTAAAATTGTCAATATTGAAATTTATCCCGCCTCTGGCAAATTTCTTGCAATCTGATTGGTCGAGAAGAACCAAATATTATGTTGTATTATTTTACTAACAGGATATTATTTTAATATCCTGCTTCTACAAAGACGCTTTATGCTTTTGACGTCACCAAAATGCTTAAAAATATGTTGACGTAACATACACAAACCAAAAGCCATCAGCGGGATAAATTCGTTATACAGTGTTTTACAGGGGAGATACAAAAATATATTGGGTCGATGAAAAAAGTTGTATTGGGCTCGGCTTCGCCTCGCCCAATACAACTTTTTTCATCGACCCAATATATTTCTGTATCCCCCCTGTAAAACACTGTATAACTAATAATATGTTCTATAGTACCAAATTTATTGTACTAGACACGTGTTTCGGTTATTGAATCCTCATCAGTAGTACTTCATGTCAAACAGTTTAAATAAAGCCAAAATGAATTTTCCTGGTGCCATCTACAATATATACAGACTCTTAATTTCAACTTGCAAAAATGAGCGGCTCCAAACTTTGTGTAGTGTTTATTCAGAAGAGTATTTAAGTGAAAAATATAGCCAAAATCGTTGGAGGGTAGATACAAGAAGATTAGTTCTAAACATGACCGAAAAAATATGCCGAAAACCCAGCTAAGAACGGATCTATGCAATAAGTGAGATACCCCTTAGTTTTAGAAATTGAGGTCTAATTTGATGTCAGGAAATTTAGAATATATTTCAATGCAGTGCGTAAACACTACAACTAGGTGAGCGATGTCCTCGGGGACTTACAGTCCAACACCAGCAATACCAGCCTAGTAGTTAAAATTGTCAATATTGAAATATATGTTCTATAGTACCAAATTTATTGTACTAGACACATGTTTCGGATATTTAATCCTCGTCAGTAGTACTTCATGTCAAACAGTTTAAATAAAGCCAAAGTGAATTTTCCTGGTGCCATCTACAATATATACAGACTCTTAATTTCAACTTGCAAAAATAAGCGGCTCCAAACTTTGTGTAGTGTTTATTCAGAAGGGTATATAAGTGAAAAATATAGCCAAAATCGTTGGAGGGTAGGCACAAGGAGATTAATTCTAAACATGACCGAAAAAATATGCCAAAAACCCAGCTAAGGACGGATCTATGCAATAAGTGAGATATCCCTTAGTTTTAGAAATTGAGGTCTAATTTGATGTCAGGAAGTTTAGAATATATTTCAATGCAGTGCGTAAACACTACAACTAGGTGAGCGATGTCCTCGGGGACTTACAGTCCAACACCAGCGATACCAGCCTGGTGGTTAAAATTGTCAATATTGAAATATATGTTCTCTAGTACCAATTTTATTGATCTAGACACATGTTTCGGATATTTAATCCTCTTCAGTGTTATATCATGTCAAACAATTTTAATAAAGCCAAAGTGAATTTTCATGGTGCCATCTACAATACAGACTTTTGATATCATCTTGCCAAAATGTGAGGCTCCATATGTTGTGTAGGGTTGCTTCAGAAGCGTATTTAAGGGAAAAATATGATCAAAAATCGTTCTAAACATGACCGTAAAAAATATGCCGAAACCTTCGCTAAGGACATGAGGGATAAGCTGAAAATCACAAATTGGCACATTGACCTTTGACCTTAAATATCAATAGTTATAGTCTACCAAACATGGACAACTTATATGCAAAGTTTGATGAAAATTTGAAGTAAATCGTGATCTCTAGATTGTCCATGATGCTGTTTTGTTTTTTTTTTTCATCACGTTTGATCACTGGCCTTGAAATCCAATGAATGTAGTAATCTTACTATGGACAACTTACATGCAAAGTTTGAACAAGATTTGAAGTAAACTGTGACCTATAGAGTGTCTATAATGTTTTACTTTTATGAACCATTGTGACCTTGACCTTCAACCTTGAAAATAAAAAATTGTCATCTTTGCACAATGGAGAGCTTATATGCAAGGTTTGATAAAGATTAGAAGTACAATTTTGACATCTTGATTGTTCTTAATGTTATGATATTATTATCCATTGTGACCCTGACCTCTGACTTCTGTCCTAAAAAATCAATAGGTGTAGTCTTCTCATTATGAAGAACTTATTTCAAATGAGTTAGAGAAGATCCTGCTGATATTCTCAACAGCACTCACAACAGATCGAGCACCAACTCGAGCATCGAGGGACCCCTAGCAAGTTTGATAAAGATTTGAAGTAAACTGTGACCTCTACAGTATCCACCGTGTTTTTGTATTATTGCCCAATTTTACCTTTACCTTTGACCACTGCCCTTTAAAATCAAAAGATTTCGTATTTCCTACTATGGATGGAACGTGAATGTCTGGTCCATGCTGAAGTTTTATCTGATCTAAAATGATGCTATTGATTTTTAAGACGTTTAACATTTGAACCACTTGGTGAGTGTCACTGTTGGTGGACCAGGAGTCCCTGAGGGCACATGTATCCAAGTTTGATCGTACGACGGTATTCGTTTTCAAAACCCGGTTTTTGACGATATTTTTCATCTCCATATTTCTAAGTTGTTTCCTATGAAATAATACGAGAACGCGAATTCCTACTAGAAATAAACAATAGGGTAATTCCAATTGCCAAAGGTGTCAACGGGGGTGGGGGTGGGGGGTTACAGGCATCTATCGCTTTGTTTATCAATGCGTTAATTTTGGACAGATAATTCTCTTCTATCATGCTAATTCTCGTTCCGATATACATTAAAGATACATGTATGACCCCTAAGTTCGAACGTCGTAAATTATATCGTGCACATTCCACCTCTTATTTTTAATATTTCGTCCGATAACAGCAGTGATAAAATCTACAATTTTCTGACTAATGCTAAAGATACCAAGGAATTTGTTCGACCTTTAAAATGCGTACGTCAACACACTGCACAAGTCAAGGAGACATGCATGTATGATTGACTTCGAATGTTATAGAAGGACTGTCAAATTTGTCTGCACGTCATGTCAATTAAACATTTTCAGATTTTTTAAATAAAATTTTAAAAGCAAAAATGTGGCTGGAAAATGAAAATCATAAGGAATCTCAATGTTATAAAATATTGCAATATATCGCAATTTTTTTCCAAATATCGTAATACAAATTTGACTCGCAATACTCAGCCCTAGGGTTAAGTACCCGAAACATGCATGTCTGGTCCATGCTGAAATTTTATCTGATCTAAAATGATTCTATTGATTTTAAAGACGTTTAACATTTGAACCACTTGGTGAGTGTCACTGCTGGTGGACCAGGAGTCCCCGAGGGCACATTGAGCCAAGTTCGATCAATTTTGGTTGATCGTCTGTCTCTTCACTGTATTCGAAAATTTCTGTTGTCAAAAAATCTTGAAATTTCTAAAACATGGGTCCTGTAGCATCATATCCCATCCAACCTGCTTCATTTTTCGATACATTTTTGGACATAGTATTTTTCACACTCTTTGGACATATTCATTGTTTAGATTTAGGATCACTGACGAGGGTTAAGTACCCGAAACGTGCATGTCTGGTCTATGCTGAAATAACTGTTTTAAAATGATGCTACTGATATTGAAGACGTTTAACATTCATACAAAATTTGATGAAGATGGAACAAAACTGTGACCTCTACAGTGTCAACGATATTTTTCTTTTATTGTCCATTGTGACCATCACCATTGACAACTGACCTTGAAAATTATTTGGTGTTGTCTTCTCACCACTGACCTTCAAAATGAATAGGTGTTGTCTTCTCACTATCGACAACTTACATGTAAAGTTTGATGAAGATTGGAAGTAGCTGTGACCTCTAGAGTGTCCACAATAGTTTACTATAATGGCCAATTATGACTTTGACTTTCGACTTATGACTTTATAATGATTATGTGTAATATTTGCACCACTGACAAGCAAAGGAGAATATCTCCTACAATACTAGGTTGCAGCACCCACAGCAAAACACCCAATGCAAAAACACAGAGCAGACGCAAAAGGGATAAGGAACACCACCTTACACCTTAGGACATTTTAAACTTATAAAGACCACATATAAACCATCGAGTCCTATGGCAACCGGTGCCGGCTTATGACGACCATCTGCCACGAAAGTAGCATACGGTGCGGTTATCCGGATTTCTTGCGCACAACCCTCCCGCTTTTCCAACTACCTAGGGGTCTCGAATAACGCACATTTGTTGTGTAGAATAGCCTCCTCACTGTAAGATGAACACACAAACAGACAAAATAACGCAGGGGGGCCAAGAAACACAAATCTATACGAGCCTCTCGTGCTTTTTCAAAAAGTAAAGCGTACACATACTTTTCATTTCATGAAGTCGGTTGTTGAATGGAGTTTGTAGAACTCGGAACAGTATTTGAATTTGTTCCTTAAACTAAAGGATCCTTGCTATACTGGAGACAATAAGTCCTATAAGCTGTATTTGCTTTTGGAATAAATGAATTGAATTGAATTGAATAAAAGGACGGAGAAATATAGCACAAACTTGATTACTCGATTTTTAAACTGAATTACAAAATTCGTTTTGGTAACATGTGACAAGGAAGCTTACTCATTAATGATATGTGTAGATTTCGAAGAAAAAAAAGGACAAGTAAAACGAAACGAAAAAGACACATGAAGAAAATGAATAGTAATAATCTCATTTTGCATGTAACAAGCATTTTCATTGGCTAAAAATTTGGGGTCATTTTCCATATCCTGAAAAATACGAGGACACGCCCCTTTCCGGGAACTACTTTCCAAATTAAGCAAAATTGGGGATCCTGTAAACTTGATAAACTGAATTTTACTTCGAGAACGATGACTGAATACAAGATGCGCGTCATGTGTGCCATTTTCATCTTTAGATATACAAAAATGTTAAAGTGTAGCAACAGGTAAACGATTAAATAAAGTATGTCTAGGTAAACATATCGCGTCGGTGCGATGAAAGGACATCATAGGTCACGCTGTTTAAAGATTGCTTTCTAATCCAAATCTACCACTATCAAACATGTACCTGATTGTCAGATGCTTTGCCGTTCCATTCAGAATCATTCTTTACTCATAGTTTAAAATATATCAAATGACTCTGGCTGAATAGTAAGAAAACAAACGCCGGCGACGTTCAACTACCTCTTTTTTAGCCTCCATTCTTTTACTATCGGCTGTTGTCATTAGCAACGAGGAAGATAATTCCTAGGCAGGAACTTTTCATTGAGCATTTTCACGATTTTCCAAGATCTAATAAGATGGACAAAATGTACTAAATAACTTAAAATTAAATTATAAGGAATGTTTCTAAAATTCTTGTTGGTTATGGGAAATAACCTCAAAAAGCCGATGCACAAACGTGGTATACCGTTTGCGCATCTGCTTTTTAGTCCCCTACCGGCAACGCCAAAGGGGACTCTTAGTTTCCTCTCGGTCTGTCTGTCCGTCCGTCCGTCTGTCTGTCTGTCCCATTTTCAGTTGTCCGGACTTCTTTTCATTGTTGTTGCATATATTGAACAAATTTTTGGTATGTGGATATATCTCAATGTGATACAGACAAAGTTTGAGTTTGATTTTGATTGACCTATTTTTACAAGAGTTATGGCCCTTGGACTTAGCAAATTTAATGAAAATTTCAGTTTTCCGGACTTTTCTTCTGTTCTATTGCAAATAATGCACTGATTTTTTGCTATATGAATACATCTCAGTATGATACAGATCACAGTTGAGGTTAGTTTCCATTGACCTATTTTTACAAGAGTTATGGCCCTTGGATGACTTGGGCAAATTTCATGAAAGTTTCAGTTTCCGGACTTTTTCATGCCTGTTATTTCAGATAATGAAGTGATTTTTTGTATGTGAATACATTATAGTGTGATGCAGATCAAGTTCGAGTTTAATTTAGATTGACTAATTTTCACAAGAGTTATAGCTCTTGGATTTTGTGAATTTAGCTTTCCAGATTTTTCTTGGCCGTTGTTGCAGACAATGAACTATTGAACAGAGATGCCGCCGGTAGGGGACTTATATCGCATAGCGATCAATACATTTTTGAGGTTATTTCCCATAACCAAAAAAAAAAATTTAAAAACATTCCTTAAATGATACGGAAGGAATGAAACGAGAAAAGACTTTAAAGTCAAATGACAAGTTTATGATCAAAGAGTGGTGGATTTCCCCCTGTCCCCCCCTCTCCAGCCTCCTCTGTGCCGCGGAAATTGCTAGACTGGCCTAGAACTGTCGTTATTATAGTACTTTATATCTACATTGATCAAATCTGGAAACCTCCACTAGTGAATAAGTTTAAGTATGGGCTAAGCTATAAGGGCACGACCGTTTGAGTGGAGGGTCGTGGTTGAATGTGGAGGGGGTTGGGAAGGGCTTGATTTTTTTTCGGGTCAGGTTACATTTCGTATTTACTTTAGACTTAGATTATTTCTATATAGACATAGCGTCAGACAGTGCATGAAGTTTTTATATTTTCATTTCCATACTTCATAAACATCGACGGCGGGTGCGGCTAGCCAGCGGAGGATGCTTGCTGCTCCCGGGCACCTGGTCCCACCTCTAGCTTGCTAGGGGTCCGTCGATGTTTAATTTTGCGCTCTGTTGTGAGTGCTGTTGAGATTATCGTCGGGATCTTCTTTAACTCATTTGTGTCACACTTATGCCCTTTGCCGTGTGGAGCTCGTAAAAAAGTTCCCCGCGAGGGGTTTGACAGTAAGTATTTTGAATATACCTCCCTGACATTGTCGCCATAGCACTTTCTATATAGACATAGCGTCAGACAGTGCATGAAGTTTTTATATTTTCATTTCCATACTTCATAAACATCGACGGCGGGTGCGGCTAGCCAGCGGGGGATGCTTGCTCCTCCCGGGCACCTGGTCCCACCTCTAGCTTGCTAGGGGTCCGTCGATGTTTAATTTTGCGCTCTGTTGTGAGTGCTGTTGAGATTATCGTCGGGATCTTCTTTAACTCACTTAGAGCCGGTCAGACAATTTAATATCTGGCAACTGAAATTCAGAATATTTATCTTCGATTTCTAACAGTACTGTAAAGCAAAATAAATAAATAGATTTTTATATATATCCATAAATAAATAAATTAACAAATCAATTAAAATAAAAGTAGGTAAATTAATAAGAGAGATATCAATTTGTGCTATATACTATATCCTACGAAATTAATCTCTGTCAGAATGAAATAATTGCCTTTATTTTCAAGTACTTTGAACACCCACCCCCCTCCGTTTCCCCTTTTTCCCAAAAAAAGTCCAAAAAGTAATAAAGAAAAGATGTAAAAAAATGTCTTATAAAGTTAAGCTGTAATGGTTAAGTTATGGAACTTTATGTGATCACCCCTCTTCCGCCATATTTTTATAACTATTTACAGTCCCGATCACGTTAACTACATGTATCTACCCCTCAAGGAGTTGTTAGACGAAGGAGAAATTTTGTTATGTAAAATGAGGGCGAAAATAAAGCGGAATTTTGGAGGCGAAACTAGTGTACCAGGAAAAATAGAGGAGAAGGTTCCAAGGAAAAAGGAGAAAGATAGAGATGCAACGATATACCCAAATACCGAACACCGCGATATTCACCTAACGGTTCGATATACAAATTTTTGTCTACAGTATTCAAAATCTGTAAATTCTTATATTCAATCCATGAGCAAAGTCATCGAAATGCTTTAAATTTACGAATTGCTGTAAAATGTAAACTTCAAAACATCTTTGATTGTAAACAATAAGGCAGCGCCCGTAGAGGGCTGTCAAGTTTATATCGAAGATCTGACTGTATTAGGGCAACGAATCAGACCAAGACGATTCTTTTCGCGGATTTCCTTCTTACGTGCACAACTTATGAGAAATCTTCACGTCAAACGTCGATATTTCCGGCGTCCAATTCATTCAAGAGTGTATTACTTGTACTGTTATATATAGATTAAACCTTGGTCATGGATTGATTCTGTATCAATGGTACATGCATTTTCAACATTGTACATTGTCACCGCTCAAAGATCCTACCTTGACCCTTATAATGTGGAAAATAATTTGACATCATCCATATCACATTCTCTGTAACATGAAATTGAAGGCTTAAGAAAAACAGATTGAAAAATTGCTCGTTTTCTTCAACTGAAATTTATCAAAAACTTTGTGTTTAATTCATTTTGATATATCAAACTAAAGTATCGTGATACATATCGTATCGTCATATTGTGTATCGTTGCATCTCTGAAGAAAGAGAAACGAAAGAGAACAGGAAGGTGTAAGGTGAAATAGAAATGAATCCTGACAACGAACTCGATAGAGAAATAGTTCTCCTTAAATTCCTCCTTAACTTCTCTTTCATGTTCTGCTACGTTTCTTTTACGATTCCGCTTATAATTCTCTCCTAATTGAATTAAAGAGGATCCTGACCATAATTTCAACAGCACTCACAATAGAGCACAACAGTGAGCATCGACGGACCCCTAGCGAGCTAGAGGTGGGACCAGAAGCCCGGGAGGAGTAAGCATCCCCTGTTGGCTAGCCGCACCCGCCGTCGATGTTCATGCACGAAAATAATAACAATATATAAAATGCATGCACTGCACTGTCTGAGGTTACATCTATATAGAAAGTGCCATGGCGACCATGCCAGGGAAAATATTCAAAACACTTACTGTCAGACCCCTCGCGGGGAACTTTTTTACGAGCTCCACACGGCAAAGGGCATAAGTGTGGCCAAATTCCGCTTTCAGTTCGCTTTCAATTTTCGCCTCCAGTCTCGTTTTGACTGGGCGGAGCTTAATGCAGTCTAACTTAAAACGCAAATGTAGGCTTACTTTGATGATTATAAATCTAAAAATTACAATTTTTAGAGTTTATTTACATTCTTTTCTTTTATCAAATTATCGACTTATATGCTATGATAATTGTGTTAATATGTCAAGATATTTGTATATAAATGTGTCTAAGACTCTTGATGAAATTTATTCATTAACAGCTGAAATTAATCATGTAAAATAGGTCCGGTTTTACAGGTTATTAAAATTATTTGTCGATTGTTTTTCAAAATATGAGGTAAGAAGCAATTCACTTTATTTTTTAGATGGTAGTTCTTATTATAGACCCCTTATACTACACATAAAATCCCGCATATGATCTATATACACAATCAATCGATTATATGACAAGTGTCGTTCAGGTAGGTATCGGCGCCTATCTGTGTTTAAGCAGCCTTACGTTCATGTATTTACGCCCAAAATTGACAGTGTCTGGAATGGTCATATATAAATATTTTCAGAGCGATTGTGTATTGTATATAAATTTTTTTCAACAGAAGAAACAGGTAAGGGATTTTTTTTTATTATTTTCGGTCATTTGTGTATACGGAGCAAACTTTTATACTCGATGCTTCCTTCCTCCTCTCCAAACAGAATTTAAAATCTTTATTTTTTATATAAAAGTTTAAAATCAACGTCCAAATAAAAAAAGTGATCCAACATTTTATAAATCGTTTCATTTTCCCTAGAATGTATTTTTTGTAACAGTTCTATTCTTAACAAGTACTTCTAAATATCCATAAGCTATGCGAAAAAGTGTTGAATATCCATTTTGTTTTAATTGATGAGGGTCCAATCATTGAAAAAGAAATTCTTACTTCACTACTTAATCTAGATTATCCATCTTTATTTCGATTTTGCTTCGTTTTTTCCCTTGTTCTTTCATCCATATACAAAAATCCTTCTTTGCTTCCATGGTTTGAATAATTTTTTCGAAATTTTTTCGTGGATTGAAGTTCGAATTCTAACATAACGATCGCTACCAAGTCGGAAAGGAATTAAGGCCGTATTATCAAATATCTTTTCGTATTCTGTATGTGAACAATTAAAAACATGAACAAAAACTTTATTCTTTCGGTTTTGATTGGGGCCAAATTTTCGATACAACATGCAGTACTTGAGTGACGATCCTGGTATGTAAAGCCCCAGTGAAGAGATAAATTGGGCACAATGACATAGTACATTTTTTCATAAACATATTAACATGTAATAGATCTAGAGACAAACAGGTCCTGTACACCTCCTCCTTTACTCTCGACCACTCTGCCATTCTAGCCTCGCAAGCCATCCCCATAAAAAGCGAAAGAACACATAGTAATTTTCTTTTCATAAAAGTATTAACATGTAATAGATCTAGAGACAAACAGGTCCTGTACTCTTCCTCCTATACCCCCCCCTTTCAAATATTACATTATATAAAAAAAAGTTATATCCCTGTAGTCGCAGACATGCACGTGTCGGGTACTTAACCCTCGTTATTGATCATCAATGTAATATGGCCAAAGATTGTGAAATTTATTATGTCCAAAAATTTACCGAAGGATTGGTGGGATGTGATGCTTGATGAACACACGTTTTAGAAATTTCATGAAATTTTTATAACAGAAATTTTCGAATGCATAAATCTGAATTCTTTCAAATAAATCAGGAGAACCTTTACGAGTAAAATTTCATAACTGAAGCAGCCATATTCTGTTAAAGCAGCATCTATAATCAGAGGAATAACTGCCGAGCAGAGGGGGGGGGATTGAGGCGCGAAATATCCCGGCTACTCGAATTAGATGCGGGGAGTGTATAAGCAAGCTTAGGCTGTTTTCAACGTGTTCTATACTTAGTAATGATTGAAGTATTTATAAAAAATAGAGAAAACAAACATGTATGAAAATGGAGCAATCTGCCATTGAATCACTCTTTCACCTGTATGACAAATCACATGCAAGATTTGACTACCACCTGGTAAAGACTGAGGTATTTTTCTTCTACCTCTTGAAATCTAAATTGTTATTGCCCCCTCTCTTTTTTATTTGTTTAATTTAATATAGGCTATGGAAATTTCCGAAAGTTTCACTTAGCAAGCTTGCGACTTTATTAGGGTGGGGGGGTTGTCCCGCTGAAGATGTTCAGTTCCTGTTTTGTTTGCAAGTTTTTTTTCTTTTCGCTATTTTTGTTGATATCAATCTTCCACCTCTCTTTCACCATGCCCGTCTCTCGAAGAAAGACATAAACTTTGCGTCCATATTCCATTGGTGGGTTAGGTGAAAGAGAGGACGAGAGGTGTTACACTTGTACCCACCCAAAAAAAAATCAGCAAAAAAGAAAATAATTCATAATATTAGAAATGTGTCATTAATGCTCGAGAAGATTCAGGAAGTTTTGATGTACATTAGTTGTTAATAAAACTTAGATAGATTCTAACAATTACATACGTTTTAAATGTAACTTTTGATAAAGCACCAGGGGCTTTGCGGAAATTGTATCAAGTAAAGATAGGCATGCAGATAAAATATTTCAGTCTGAAAGAAGCGTGATCAATTACAAAAATGCCAGGGGAGGAATCACTATCCCATGCACTCCTTGATTTGAATAAATTTTATAAAATTTTCTGGTGGAGTTCGAATTCTAACATAACGATCGCTACCAAGTCGGGATTTTATCAAGGCCGCCCTATAAAATATCTATTAATATTCTGTAAGTGAACAATTGAAAACATGGACAAAAACTATATTCTTTCGAGTTTGATTTGGGCCGAATTCCCGATCGATACAACACGCAGTGCTTGATTGACGATACTGCTATGTGAATCTCCAGTCTAGCGATAAATTGGGCACATTGTTGATCACCTGTCCTCTCTGAATATCAGTCGGACTCCTCGGGTGATAAAATACATGAGCTCGCTACAGCCGGCAGAGCATGGATTGTATTACGTATGCCCTCTTTTATATCCATTTACATATTCATCTGTGTTGCTTGGGCCACTGCGTTTTGCGTTCTTGTTTATGTGCTGTCATCTGACAGTGACAAGGTTATTGTACACCACAATTGTAAGTTCTTCCAAACCTCTGGGTAATCGGAAAAGTTAGAGGGTCGTGCGCACATAATCCAGGATAACGGCACCGACTGCTATTTTCGTTGCAGATGGCCGTCCTAAGTCGGCACCGCTTGCCCATTTTGTTAGTTTATGTGTAATCCTTAGTGTTTGATGTTTCTGTGTTGTGCGTTTATGATCCTTGTCCCTTTTGTGTCTCTTTCTGTGCGGGACGCTTTCTTCCTCCTCTTCAAACATAATTTAATGTTCATATATTATTATCAAGTAACGCTAGAGATGGGGGGTGAGTTAAATTTTTTTTCAGAAAACAGGAAAAATTAACGTCCCTATGAAAAGTGATCAAACATTTTCTAAATCGTTTCAGTTTGCCTAGAATATATATTTTGAACTATTCTTAACGAGTAATTTTAATTATCCATGAATTTTGAGAAAAAAAGTGTTGAATATCCATTTTGTTTTAATTGGCGAGGTTCCAATCATTGAAAAAGAAATTCACTATTTCATCTAGACTGTTCATTTTTATTTTGATTTTGCCTTTTTCCCCCCTTTTCTATCATCCATTTACAATAGTCCTTCTTTGCTTCAATGGTTAGAATAATTTTCTCGAAATTTTCTTATGGATTGAAGTTCGAATTCTAACATAACGATCGCTACATGTACCAAGTCGGAAAGGAATCAAGGCTGTATTATCAAATATTAATACGTATTCTGTATGTGAACAATTAAAACATGAACAAAAACTATAATCTATCGATTTTGATTGGGGCCAAATTTTCGATAACATGCAGTACTTGAGTGACGATCCTGGTATGTAAAGCCCCGGTGAAGAGATAAATTGGGCACAATGACATAGTCATTTTTTTTCATAAAAAAATATTAACATGTAATAGATCTAGAGACAAGTCCTGTACACTTCCTTCTATACTCTCCCTCACTCTGTCATTCTAGCCTCGCAAGCCATCCTCATAAAAAGTAAAAGTTATCCCCGGCAGATTAGGCTCTGTATCAACCCTGATTTTTTAATATGACAATTCTTTTTAAAGCTAAGAGCTTTGAATTGAATGAACTAGCCTTTTATTTGTCATTTTGAAAAAGAAAAAGAAAGGAAAACGATAAAATGAATAAAAGGTGAAGAAAAAATAAATCTCCTTAAAACCCTTTCCTTATACTAGTAAACAGGGTGGAATGAGAACGTACACTAGACATGCAAGCTGAGTAAGGGAAAGGTAGAAGGTAGTTTACCGATACCTCAAGTAAAATCGATAACCACTATGAGCCCACTTCCCAAAGTTTCCATTTTGAATTATTTATTTTTATTTATTTGTCCTTGTCTTAGTCGGTTGGTTAGGGATGTCACCTCCACTTCACTATTTTGAGTACCTTTTTAAAAATTGAACTCTTTCAAATAAATCAGGAGCATCTTGTCGAGTAAATTTTCATAATTGAAACAGCCTAATGTTGTTATAGCAGCATCTATAATCAGAGGAAAATCCGCCGATCAGCTTGGAGGCTTGAGTTTGAGGTGCGAAACGCCCGGGCTACTCGCGTTATATGCTGGGGGGGAGTAAAGCAGTCTTAGGCTGATTTCAAGGTGTTCATCACTTAGTCATCCTTGTGATATTAATAATATACTTAGAAAACAAACATATATAAAAATGGATAAATCTGCTACTGAATTGTATCATTCTTTCACCTGTAGGGGAACTCGTTTGCAAGATTTTGATTACCATCAGGTAGAGACTGAGTGTTTTTTCATTTGCCTCTTAAAATGTAAATGGGTGGCTTATGAAAAGCACTTTGACTGGAAGTATCACTGATAAGACTTTAATATTCGAAACACGTGTCTGGTGCTTGAAAATTAGTTTTCCCTCAAGAAGGTAAAGAGTTGGAACACTGCCGTATTATTGTAATTGCCCCCTCTCCGTTATATTTATTTTTTTGTAATGTAAACAATGAAAGTTGGCTAGCGTTCAACTTAGCAAGCTTACGTTTTCTTTTTTATCAATATTTTTCGTTTTGGGTTTGATCCCGGTGAAGATTTTCACTTCCTGTTTTGGTTTTTTTTGTGTGTGTGTGAATATCAATCCTCCCCTATCTTTCTCAAAGATGTATATAAACTTTGAGTCAATCTTCCAAGGGCGGGCTAGGTGAAAGAAAAGGGGAGAGGTGTTACCTACCAAAAAAGACGAGTCATAAATTCATTATCTTAGAAATGTGTCCTTAATGCTTTAGAAAATTCAGGAGGATTTAGTGTACATCGGTAGGTTTCAGTCAGAGGGGAGCGTTTTAATAACAAAAATGCCAGGGGAGTATGGAAGGGAACCAGGGTTACAATGTTATTTGCTTTTATGCGTCATGCTATGTTGCTACATTCAATGTTTGGTTATTCCATGTCCATTTGTCTTGCTTTCATTTCAAATTGACTCTATTGCATTTGTCTTTCTTCTTTACTCAATGTTGCTTCCGTGCATTTGACATTTGTCCTTTGTCAATGCAGAATTGTCGTTATACCATGCGTTATGACATTTTTTTTCTTCTGCCGTCATTCTTTCGTCCTATTGCCTTATTGCTTCCTCAATGCTATCCTCAATTTTCATATCAGGTGGCGTTCCGTTTGTGTCTGTTTCTTGAAATGAACTTTGATACGTCCCCTGTTGCAGTGCTTATCGTTAGAAAAATGAGTTACGCAAAAAGCCGAAGACGATTGATGAGGCTTAATATTTGAAAAAAAAATCATTAAATGATAAATATTTGGGCCTTTTGTGATTGTTATAGTTGTTAATTATACAGTACTAGCCATATGGGGATTTGAAATCTTTCCTATAGGCAAGTACATGGCTTCGTGTCTCAGTGGTTAGCGTGCCGGACTGTCATGCAATTTTTTTCCGCGTGGATTCAATCCCATCGACAACATTTTTTTTCTGAAATATGTGTTGGAAAAATCATTTTTTATGAGATATCATAGGAAAGGCGTTATTTGATATAAACTAATTCTAGATAAATAAAAACTGCCGTCCTACGGCATAGACGTCAACAACTCCACTCCCCCACCCCCAAATGATTCAGTCAATAATGCATTTTCTAGTCTCCTCTTGTTTCATAATTTTGACATTGAAAATTTACCTCTTGACATCTCTGTTTGCCAAAAATACTTCAAGCTGTTATCCCGGGCAACGTGGCGCAAAAAAACCCCAGTTCATTCTTTTTCAACAATGGCCAAACTAAATTTATACCTTTATTGTGTTCCTATACTCGGTGGCGACACGGAATAAAGGAGCGCAAGAAAGGTATGATTTTTAAAGGTCAAAGAAACTACAGAGACAAATAATTCAGCATCCTATTTGGACATAATGTTGTCCTACGATACTGATGGTCACATGAACACCTCGCTCTATGACAAATGTGACGACTTCAATTTCAGTATTATAAACTTTCATTTTCTGAGTAGCAACATCCCTTTCTTCGCCTGCTTATGGCGTGTTCATATCTCAGTTGATACGCTATGCCAGAGCAAGTACCGAATGTACGGTTTTTTTTTCTGAGATCTAGCTAAGCGTCTTTCAGATACAAAAAACTTCTCAGTCAGATATATGTTTGTGACCGACTATTCTCGTCACTGAGGAAGCTCTACGGTCGATATGGGGAACTCGCCATACATTATGATGTCCCACTCTCCAGAATGGTGGATGATATTCTGTCATAGACCATTTGAACCATCAAACCAAAAATAGTGCTCTATGTCTTCCGAAATAGAAGTAACCGGATGTGACAGTTCTACCGAATTGAAGCAGCGGATGTTGCATGTAAACGTCTTCAAATTGAATAGCATCATTTAAGAACAGATAAATTGGCAACGTGGACCAGACAAGAAGGAGATACTTTCTCTTCTTGGGCACCTGGTCTTATTCCCATATCGGGAGTTCGCTTATAACTATCGAAAATTTGTCAGAGTCATCAAACGCATTTTATACCGTGGATATGATCCTAATGTCACCAGACGGACACTAAGCTTGGTACTTGACCCATCTACAGAGGGCACATGAAGCCAAGTTCGATCAATTTCGGTTGATCGTTTCTTCGACGCATTCTAAAATTTCTGTTATCAAAATTTCTTGAAATTTCTAAAACGTGGGTCCTGTAGCATTATACCCCACCCATCCTGCTACGTCTTTCGGTACGCTTTTTCGACATAGTAACTTTCATACTTGTTTGGCATATTACATTGTTTAGATTTGAGGATCACTGACGAGGGTTAAGTACCCGAAACGTGCATGTCTGGTCCATGTCGCCAATTTATCTGTTATTAAATGATGCTATTCAATTTGAAGACGTTTACATTGTACGAGCGCATTTTTAAGACATGCATTCTGACTGACTGTGACGACGGGACTCAATGACGGGCCCTGTCCAAACCTCTTTAGAGAAGACAGGGCCCCGACCACCTGTCCTCTCTGAATGTCAGTTGGACTCTTCGGGTGATAGCATATATGGGCTCGCTACAGCCGGCAGAGCACAGACTGTATTACTCACGTCCTCTTTTTGCATCCATTTACATATTCATCTGTGTTGCTTCGACCCCTGTGTTTTACGGTCTTGTTTGTGTTTGGTCATCTAACAGTGAGGAGGTTGTTTTACACCAAATTTGTGCGTTCTTCGAGACTTCTGGGAAATCGGAATAGTGGGAGGGTTATGCGCACATAATCCAGGATAACCACACCGTCTGCTATTAACATGGCAAATGGCCGTCCTAAGTCGGCACCGGTTGCCCATTGGTCTTGTTGGTTAATGTGTGGTCTTTTATGTTTGTTGTTTCTATGGTGTGAGTTGGTGCTCCTTGTCCCTTTGCGTCTCTTTCTGTGGTGTTTGTTTTGTGTTTTTTGCATTGAGTGTTTTGATGTTTTGTTGTGGGTGCAGCAACCTAGCTTTGTTGGAGATTCCCTCCTTTCTTTGCATTAGTTCCTGTTTTATCCGGGTTTTGTATGCCTTCGGCTTCTGATTCTCTGAATTATCGATATTGTACTGTATACAGGGATATGGCTATTATCCATATTTGTAATTTGATAAGATTGCACTATATGGCAAACATGTCAGATTTTTCTTGTTCAATGTCGAATCCAGCGCCCCCTATGCCGAAGGTCAAGGGGCGAATTTTGCTGATTTTTAATGAAAATGGGACAAAATATACTTGTTTTACCGGGAAAATTTTGGGTATGTGCAGAGGGAGGATGTTCCCTCCGTACCCCCTAAATCTGCCACTAATGTTCGACCAAAACTCAGCTTGAGAGGGAATTTTCTTTCATATCGGCCATGTATCGTCACGGTAGGTTAAAATTAAAATCGAAGCTTTTGATGATTGCAAGGACTGACCTTGAACCATGACCTTTATAAGTTCATATTTCAAAATAATTATTATAGATGTTTTATCATTTTATGTCAAGAATCACCCGAAATAAGGTACAGAAACGACATTGAGGGGCATATTTTTTATTGATTTTCTAAGAATCATTACTTGCAAGCAACGATGGCGAGCTAACGAAGCATTTTATTTGCAAAGTTTATTTCAAATAGTAATAATGTAAAGTTTAACAATAATCACTGAACCCCCCCCAAAAAAAGAAATTAGAAAAACTGAATAAAAATCATAAATTAAGAACTTCATTAAAGAATTTTTTATAAGTATCCCAAAACATCATCCACTGGGGCAGATGGACAACATGGATAACGTATGTAAATATTGCCATTAGGTACCCCCTCCCCAATATACCAGTTTGTAACGTTCATGATTTCAATCCGCTTGGAGAAACATTTTACATTATACATAGAATAGACAAAATGAAAAAAAAACCTATATCTCCTTCTGGGATTCGACCCCACTCGGTGGCGATAGCCGCTACGTCACAGAGATACCTACTCTGCTGTACTCTTGTATAGTGTTGCAAGTTACAAAAATCTGATACATACAAAAGGATATATTTAATCATTCATAATAGCACATTCTTTTAAATATCTAATAGCGTCATCAATCTACCCCTGTCCGCACTCTCGTGCGATAATATAACTTATTTTTCGAACGATACTGCAGTAGAATATAAAGGAGATTTCCAGCGACAGGGGATGTTTCAAAAGAAGGGAAGAGATCTCCAACAAGACCCTGTTGCAGCATCAACAGCAAAACAGCAAAACACCCGATGCAAAAACACAAAAGACGAGTACAGCACGAGACGGAAATGAGACACACGACATGTAAACATCAAACTCAAAATGCTCGCATAAACCGACCAAATAAATAAAAAATAGACCAATGGGCAACCGGTGCCGACTTTGGACGGCCATTTGTCACGCAAGTAGCAAATGGTGTGGTTATCCTGGATTACGTGCGCACAACCCTCTCACTTCTCCAATTACCCAGAGGTCTCGAAGAACGTACAATTGTGGTTTAAAACAACCTCCTCACTGTAAGATGACCTTACACAAACAAGACTGCGAAGCGTAGAGGCCCAAGAAACACAGATGAATATGTAAATTGATATACATATGTAAAAAGAGGGCATGCGTAATACAGTCTGTGCTCTGCCGGCTGTAGCGAGCTCATGTATGTAATCACCCGAGGAGTCCGACTGACATTCAGAGAGGACAGGTGGTCGGGGCCCTGATTTCTCTAAAGAGGTTTGGACAGGGCCCGTCATGGAGTCCCGTCAAAGTTCATATCAAGAAACGTGCACATGCTGTCGCGCGAAGCGCCATCTGGTATCAAAATTGAAGTAAGCATTAACGAAGCAATAATAGCATTAGAATGAAAGAATGATGGCAGAATAAAAGATGTCATTACGCATGGTATAAATACAATTATGCCTTGACGAAGGGCAAATGCAAAATGCACGGAAGCAAATTTACACAAAGAAGAAAGATAAAGTCAGCTTGAAATGAAAGCAAGACAAATGAACCTGTAATAATCAAATATTGACCCTAATCCCCTCATGATTAAGCATTGTTCTCAATGATACGGCAGATATTCCTGTTGACTGCGCTTCGTCTCTTCAAGAGCCATGTTGTAAGTTTACATTTATTTTTCGGGTCAAGCAATGGGCACCTCGGGTTTGTTACAATAACAACCTCAAAAATTGTTTAATTTAGTAAAGGTCGAGGTGCTACGATTGGCATGACTGTGAACTAACAACTTGGTGCTTGAATATAAAAATGAAAATTAAAATAGATCTACCCCTTTTTATTATTCTGTGTGAAACTCAATTTATCGATGCAATAAACAAAGAATGATTGTATGAGATTTTAATTCATTTATAGTTAATCATATATTTATCGGGGGTTTATGTGAGAATGTCAAGAAACCAAAAATATAAAACAAATTTTTTAAACAATTGTCAAATTAGTTAAATTGTTATATCAGAATCCCAAATCTGTTGTCATACAACATGTGTCAAAACAACACTTTTTTCAACATTTTTATCATCCTATGTAACAAGGAATGATAGGGGTACTGATAAAAAAAAGAAAATGATATGCTCAATTTAAAAAATACGTTATTATCTTATATGTGTTTCTTTCTTTCTTTCCTTTTTGCTGGTTTGGTATAAATCAAATTACGGAATCAAATTAGGTCTTCAACATGAACATTCTTTATACCTTGAATCATTTTAGCTTAAAATCCCTCATAAGAGGATTTATAACCTCGCATACACAGCCAGTTGTGCCCCAAATGAAATTTATGTGAAATTTACATGAATTTTACATGAACGTTCACATGAAATTTATGTGAAACGAGCACGAACATGAAATTCACATGAAATTTTTCACATGAAATTCATGTGAAGATTTTTACATGGATGTTATGTGAATTCAGTTTCCTGTAAAGGTCACTTAGAAAAATTCATGTGAAATTCATGTGAAGGAAATTTATGTGAAAGTCATGTGAAATATTTTTCACATAAATCTTATGTGAAATTTATATGAATTTTACATGAACTTTCATGTGAAATTTACATGATGTTCATTTCATATGAATTGCATGTGAGACACAATTGGCTGTGTATACATGTCTGGTACACTGAATTTAGGGTTTCTTTCTGTCCATAAAATTTGCATTTATCAACAGAGTTGGAAACGTTATTTTCCACTTAACGTATGCCCTTTATATTTCTCTTTCAATAAATCCTCTTCAAATATTGCGCTTTAGTTAATAGACTTAAGGTTCTCAATTATGCACTCCAAAATAGCCTGAGCATTTTTCTCCAATACCATGGATATGGACATTCGCTTTGTAAATTACGAACAATTGTTAAATTTCAGCCTGAATATTTGCAAGATAACAGTATCAGTTCCACGGAAGATTAAGTTTACCATGATATCGTTGTTATAGTTATGGGAAGCACTGAGAACTATGAGTCATCATCAGCATTAACAACAACCCCCGGGGTAAGCTACCTGAGTCTTTTGAAATCAATAAACCAGATAGAATAACGGGGTAAGCTTCCTCACTTTTTAGAAATAAATATACATGACATAATAAAGGCACCATTGTTTCGTTTTCAAATAAATTAAATTATATTTGCAAAAAGTCATATCGTCATTTCAATCAAGAAATCATTATTTTAATTTTTGGTGTATTTTTATTTCTTCAAATTTCAGCCTGAATTATTGCAAAATATCAGCATCGATTCCAAGGAGGATGGGGTTTACGATAATAACGATGTTCTAGGGAACACTGACAGCTATGAGGTAACATCAGCATCCCCAACACCTCCCGAGGTAAGCTACATGTAACGCACAAGCAATAAATATACCAGGTATAATGAGGAAAGATATCTCTTTTTTATATCAAATGAATTAGACGGTTGTATCATATATAGGTCTTCATTTTCTTTAAATATGTCATAGATTGCAAAAGGTCGAAAATTCACGCCTTGTAAATTACATACAAGTTTTAAGCCTCAGCCTGATTTATTGCAAAATGTCAGTCTGAGAGTCGATTCCAAGGAGGATGAGGTTTACGATGATAACGGAGTGATAGGGAACACTGACAACTGTAATCCCTCACCACCTTCACGAACACCTCCCGGGGTAAAGTACCTCACTGCTTTTAACGGAATATCACACGCGTTTCAGTAGCCTCCATTAGACGAGAATTTTAAAGAAATCTCCACGCTGAAGATTTCCGATTTTCAAAACTTAAATTGACATGATGTTCTGGTCTTGTAATAATCGCTAACTCGGCAAGTCGATCCAGTAGCTCAAAGGTAGAGCTCTCGCCCACTATGCGGGTGGGCCGTGGTTCAAGTCTAAATGAGAGGGTTTTCATTAGTATGTGGACCACTACGTTTGTTTTCTTTGCTAAGTAATGGTAAGCCTAGAGTGACCAGCAATAGTCGAATTATTACTGGAACTGAAATTTTGTTGACTTTTCTAACCTTCATACCCATTGAAATTGAAAAGTAGTCGGCAAAACAATGCGCCGAGTATATAATTATATGGACGATTGGAAATTGCTAACACCTGCACAAAATAATAAGTAATTAGTTTTTGATTAAGAAGACATTTTGGAAATTAGATTCTTCCAAATATAGAACCTTAATGGCTTTTACGGGGAGATTTCCAATTAGCTTTCAATTGGTACCAATTACTACAGTGTTCTAAGCATCGTTGGAATCAAAGCTAACATATATAACAAAGTATACAAAATAAAATTATTTTTTACAATGTGAAGCTCGAATTTAGAGACGAGAAATTTGCTTAGAGTGATTTCCCTTTATTTGTAGTAAACTCAAGTTAGCAATTTCCGAAGACAAGTTACTAGATTGATATGAATAATTAATTAGCATAATTAATGTGGAGGAGAGGTCATATGTTGTTTCCGAATTACTCCCGATGACAACACGACGGGACGATTTTGATCTTAAAACATATCCGAAGGACATACTAAGGCGTCCAATGTATTAACGAAGGCTATTGGATAGCTTCACGACGTCGTATCTAGAATACGATGCATCGGTTTATAACCGGTTTGGATGTTTAAGAAATGGTTTACTTTTGTCATTTCTGTCCTAGAAAAATGCAACAAATAATCATTAAAATAAATAAACACCCAAAAAGCTAAACACTCAAAAATTATGTTAGCGAACATCTGAATCGCCAAACACTGTACAAGAATTTCGGCTATGTAGCATGGTTTGCAAAAATATGTAACTTTGGCCTTGATCATCAATGAATGTTGAATCTTATCATGCTTGACCATCTCAGAAAGTTTGATAAATGCACAAGGCATATCAAATTACAGTGGTTTATGTGAAAGTGTGACTACCAGACCGACCGAAAGACAACGGATGTGGTGACCTTTGCGTAGCTGATGACATTGAATTATTATAAACCAAAAACAGGCTCAAAAATCACGAATTCCATTTGTAAACATCATTGGTGGAAACAAGTGGAAGACGTGATGATTCAATGTAAGGAAGGTGAAAATGGATATATATCACGAGTAGAGAAAATACCGAGTCTGTACATGTTCTCTTATATGCATTTAGATAAGCAAGGCTGCTGCCTTCTCTTTCCTTATTGTAAGATCATCAAAGTACGCCATTTTGCTTTACAGTGCACTGATTGTGAACTTGGTCCATTCTGTAAATTTATATGTTCTTAAATGATGCTATTGTAGACGTTTAACAATTGCAACTTAGACTTGTAAATTTTGTGAAGACACAAAAGTTTTTATTTTGATAAATATGGATTAACAAAGAAAAGTACACGTACTTTCAAAATGGCTTTGAATATTATGCATTTGAAATGTTTTCTTGAATATTTGTGTCTATCATCTTTTGAATTGGGAACCCATCTTAAAGTCATCGTACTAGAGTACGATGACATTACCATGGCTTTACGATTGAATTGCGAGGTTGTCGCGAAGTCGTATTACCTTCCTAATTCCATCGGGAGGTTCTTGACATGTTCGTTTCTCCTTCGTATGGCAAAATCTCCCCCGTAGACCTGGTGGTAATACGATGGAGAAACGAAGATGTTACGAATACGCAAGATGACTTCTCGATGGTCTTATGAAGGGCAAGATGATAACAAGAACCTATCACGAAGATGGTCCTTCGGGTGTGCCTTCGGGATTATTTTGGTATGTCAAAGAGTTTGGCAACACTCCCGAATATGTTTCCGAAGTTTGGCAAATCAAGCCGGCGGTAATATGATGATTCAAGACGGTCTTACGAATAGCCCGGTGATATTACGATCACATCCGAATTTGAAGAAATCCTTTATCGTGTAAACATCTGCTGTTAAATCGGGACAGTGTGATGCCAACATTCGCCATTTTTAATTGTTTGGATTGAGGATCACTAACGAGAGTTAAGTACCCGAAACATGCATGCAATACTGCAAACATGTTTTAAATGATGCTATGAATTTGAAGACATGTAACATTTTTACCACTTTGTGAGTCTCAGGGGATGCTTACTCCTCCCGGGCACCTGGTCCCACCTCTAGCTTGCTAGGGGTCCGTCGATGCTTAATTTTGTACTCTATTGTGAGTGCTGTCGAGATTATCGTCAGGATCTTCTTTCAAACATCGACGGTGGGTGCGGCTAGCCAACGGGGGATGCTTACTCCTCCCGGGCACCTGGTCCCACCTCTAGCTTGCTAGGGGTCCGTCGATGCTTAATTTTGTACTCTATTGTGAGTGCTGTTGAGATTATCGTCAGGATCTTCTTTAACTCATTTGTGTCACACTTATGCCCTTTGCCGTGTGGAGCTCGTAAAAAAGTTCCCCGCGAGGGGTTTGACAGTAAGTGTTTTGAATATATTTCCCTGACATTGTCGCCATAGCACTTTCTATATAGACATAACATCAGACAGTGCATGAAGTTTATATATTGTTTTCATTTTCGTGCTTAAACATCGACGGCGGGTGCGGATAGCCAACAGGGGATGCTTACTCCTCCCGTGCACCTGGTCCCACCTCTAGCTTGCTAGGGGTCCGTCGATGCTTAATTTTGTACTCTATTGTGAGTACTGTTGAGATTATCGTCAGGATCTTCTTTAACTCACTGCTGGTTGACAAGGAGTCTCCGAGGGCACGTGTAGCGAAGTCTGATCAGCTTCTCGTAATTTCTGAAACTTGGGCCATATCCCACCAATAATGCTAAGTCTCTAGGTATATTTTTGGACATTACATATTAACTTGCAAAAAGTACTATTTAGACAGCCTTGTTAAAGAGTTGGGTTGAAATTTGACACCTAGAAATCCCACTTACACCCCAATAAATTTTTCTGCCTCTGAAATAATAGATAACCACAAATCAGCTCTCGCTTCCTTTGGTTTGGACACAGACAATTTAGATTTAGATTTACCATACTTATACTGCAAACCTAAAATACGTAAGATTCCGTTAAACAACGTTTCATCGCTTGTTCCTCAAAATGTACTCACCAAAATTTTATCTGAAATCAAATCTGGACTTCAAAACTATTGTTCGACAGTATATTGTCGTAGCGGTATTAACCAGAT
Organism: Pinctada fucata; assembly: GCA_028142955.1. NCBI lineage: Eukaryota > Metazoa > Mollusca > Bivalvia > Pterioida > Pteriidae > Pinctada > Pinctada fucata. Next base: position 40,093,346 of record AP027112.1, on the reverse strand, counting down.
GTGGATTTTAAAGAAGGAACTTTGAGAACATCTGAAATCTACTCATTTGAGTGTAGTCCATTCGACCAAAGTCTTTGATTTTTCGACAATTTACACTACAATCCCACATCCTAAATTGAAAGAAAGACCCGCATATACAGACGATGTCTATCAATGGCCGAAACTTAGCGGATTGCCTTAGCGGAGTCTTTAGCGGGCTTTAGGTCAAAGACACTACAGAGACAAATAATCCAGCATCATATTTAGATATAGCGTTGTCCTATGATGGTCACATGAACACATAACTCTGTGACAAACGTGACGACTTCAGTTTCAACATCACAAACTTCCTTTGTCTGAGTTCTGTGTTCGTGTCCCAGTCGATACGTTTTGCCAGAGCAAGTAGCAAATATACAGATTTGCTCTGAGGGCTGAGCGTCTTCCTGATATATGTAGGCTTCACGGTCCGGGATACGTTTGTGGTTGACTAACATCGTCACTCAGGAAGATCTACGGTCGATGCGAGGAACTCGTCATACACTGTGGTGTCCCAGAATGGAGAATAATATTCTGTTTTGGGCCGTTTTAGCCTTTCAGCCAAGGGCTGTGCTTGTGTCTTCCGGGGTGAAGGTGACAGGATGTGGTGTTTCTGCCGGGTTAGGGCGACGGTTGTTGCATGCAGGTAGGTGATGCTGACTCTTTCTGGGCACCTGGTCTCACTCCTGGGAGTTCTCTTCTTTTCATGTGATGGAGGTTTTTGTGTGTTTGCTTTGGTTCCTGCTTTATCCTGATTTCGTATGCCTTTCCTTTGTGAGTTGTCGATTTTGTACTGTGTATTGGGATATGATCATTGTCCATGCATATTTGTTATTTCGTCGTTGACATATTTCATTGTTTAGATTGAGGATCACTGACGAGGGTTAATTACCCGAAGCGTGCATGTCTGGTCCATGCTGCAAATGTATCTGTTCTTAAATGATGCTATGCATTTGAGGACGTTTAAAATTATAAGGGTATTGACAAACAGAAAATAATATTCTCAATCTAAAAAATAATACTACATGTACTTAAAAGTCTTCGTTATTCGATATACGTTTCTTTCTTTCTTTTTCCTTTTTGTTGGTTGGGTTTAATCAAATGACGGAATTAAATTAGTTCTACAACATGAAAATTTTTATACCTTGAACCATTGCAGCTGCAAAATCCTCATACGAGGATTTATAACCGGGTATATACATGTCTGGTACACTGAATTTAGGGTTTCTTTCTGTCCATAAAATTTGCATTTATCAACAGAGTTGGACACGTTATTTTCCACTAAACATATACACTTTATATTTCTCTTTCAATAAATCTTCTTCATAGTTATAGCTTAAAAAAATATTGCGCTTTAGTTAATAGACTTAAACTTCTCTATTATGCACTCCAAAATGACGTGAACATTTCTCTCCAATACGATGGATATTTACATTAAAAAAAAACAAGTTTTAAATTTCAGCCTGAATATTTGCAAGACAGGATCGATTCCAAGGAGTATGAAGTTTCCGATGATAACGATGTTAGTGTTATGGGAAGCACTTTGAACTATGAGCCATTATCGGCATCAACAACACCTCCCGGGGTAAGCTTCCTCACTCTTCTGAAATAAAAAAAACAGGCATAATAAAGGGGTAAGTTACCTCACTTATTTCAAATAAATATGCAAGACATAATGAAGTCACCACATTTTTGTTATCGAATAAAGTAGATTATATTTTTTAAAAAGTCATATCTTCATTTCAATTATTTCTTCAAGTTTCAGCCTGACATATTGCAAAATATCAGCATCGATTCCACAGAGGATGAGGATGAGGTTTACGATGATAACGGTGTTATAGGGAACATTGCCAACTGTAAGCTCTCACCACCATCACAAATACCTCCCGGGGTAAGCTACTAAACTCTTTTGAAATAGATATACCATGGATAATGAGGAAAGGTACCTATTATTAGTCCCCTAACGGCTTGCAGGAGGGGTTTTTGTTTTCGCTGTTGTTGCATATATTGAACCAATTTTTGGTATGTGGATATATCTTAATGTGATACAGATCAAAATCGAGTTTGGTTTTAATTGACCTATTCTTACAAGACTTATGGTCATTGGACATGTTGACTCATGTTATTTCAGTTTTCCAGACTTTTCTTCGGTTCTATTGCAAATACTGAATTGATTTTTGTACATGAATACATCTTAGCGTGATACAGTAGTAACCTTAGTATAGTGAAGAATGACAAGTTGAGAGAAAAGTTAAAAAAGACGTCCCAAATACAATAAAAAGTATGTCCTTTTCATGGAACCAAAATTTCAAAATTATCATGGACTCTTGTGAGGAATATGCAAGACGTTGGGCAAAGAAAGAGGATGTACAGCTCGGCACCCTTTCCGAATGGATACAATCCATCAGAGGGTTACTTTTATCTAGAATTTACCGAATGAAATCAACTGTGAACACTAGATTCGAGTCTATCTTTAAAGACTTGATGTTATCACAGAGCTTACATTCCTTCATGAACATTATGTCATCAAACAAGCAGACAAAGCTTCAAATAATTATACATTTACTTGCAAAAAGTACTATAATTCGACAGTCTAGTTAAAGAGTTGTGTTAAAATTCGACACCTGGAAATCCCACTTACAACCCGATAAACCATTCTGCCTATGAAATAATAGATAACCACAAATCAGCTATTGCTTCCTTTGGCTTTGACACTAACAATTTAGATATAGATTTACCATACTTATACTGCATACCTAAAATGCATAAGAATCCGTACAAAGAACGTTTCATCACTGATTCCTCAAAATGTTCAACCAAATCTGTTTCGATCTAACTCACCAAAGTTTTATCTGAGATCAAATCTGGGCTTCAGAAATATTGTTCGACAGTATATTCTCGTGGTATCAACCAGATGTGGACTTGAAAGAATTCGAAGGAACTTTTAGAACATCTGAAATTCACTCATTTTAGTAAAGTCCATTCGATCAAAGCCTTTGATTTTTCGACACTATACACTACATTCTAAATTGAAAGAAAGACTCGCAAAAAATTAAAAGTAATGCGTTTACAAGCAAGAACGCCAATCGCAAATACAAGTTTATTGCTTTTAACTATGACAAAACCTGCATTGTAAAAGAAAAATCCTATTCTAAAAATAAGTACACTGAAACAGATATTGTTCAGATGTTAAACTTTCTGATCAACAACAACAAACTGCATTCATTCAATCTTTGATCTCTGAAGGGAAAAGATACTTATCTTCTGACTTCAACTTCACTTACAGATACATAGACGATGTGTTGTCCATCAATAATCCAAAAGTATCTATCCTTCAGAGCTTGAAGTCAAAGAAACTACTTTTACTAGAAGTAACCGGATGTGACAGTACTACCGAATTGAAGCGGCGGGTGTTGCATGCAAACAGGAGATGTTTACTTTCCTGGGCACCTTGTCTCATTCCGATATCGAGAGTTCGTTTCTTTTCATATGGTGGAGTTTTTTCTTTGTTTGCTTTTGTTCTTGTATTATCCTGATTTTTATGCCTTCGGTTTCTGATTTTCTGAATTATCGATTTTGTGCTGTATACAGGGATATGGTCATTATCCATATTTGTCATGTGAATACATTACTGTGAGATACAGATCAAGTTCGAGTTTGGTTTCGATTTAAATATTTTTGCAAGAATTGTGGACCTTGGACTAATGAAATTTTCCAGTACTACGGACTTTTCAAAGCTGTTATTGTAGATAATGAACTGATTTTTGATATTTGAATACATTATAGTGTAATTCAGGTCAAGTGTAATTTTGGCTTTGATTTTCCTATTTTTACAAATTTAAGCACCCCTTGACTAGCAACTTTCATGAAATTTTATACTTTACAGATCTTTTCTTTTACTGCAGATACTAGTAATTGACTGATTTCTTTGTGTAGGCAAGTACCTTTTGGTGCAAATGCAGTTCAAGTTCTAATTTATGTTTGATTTAAGTGTACTAGGCAGAGTTAAAGGACATGGATTTATACCAGTAGGGGACTTTTATCACTGATCAAAGATTTATATTGTATATCAAGTAAATTAGATTGTACCATATACAAAGCTTCATTTTCTTTAAAGATGTCATAATTATCCACTCCAAAATAGCCTGAATATTCTTCTCGAATACAATGGGTATGAATATTCGCCTTGTAAAGTACATACAAGTTTTATATTTCAGCCTGAATCATTGCAAGAAATTAGCATCATTTCCAAGGAGGATGAGGCTTACGATGATGAAGGTGTTATAGCGATTACTGACAACTGTGAGCCCTCCCCACAATCACCGTCACCTCCCGGGGTAAAGTACCTCTCTCCTTTTCTATAAATATACTATACATGAAAACAAGTATTACTGATCCAATGGAACAGATTGTATGCATAATAAGTGTTCATTTCTTAATGATGTCGTAGACGCCCATTATCACTCACATGCACAAACTTACCCTCTCTCTCTCTCTCTCTCTCTCTCTCTCTCTCTCTCTCTCTCTCTCTCTCTCTCTCTCTCTCTCTCTCATACACAAACACGCACCCTTATCCCTCACAGTAACGTATTCAATCAAACGACACAGCTCCGTAATATCGAGGCTTGGAGAAAATGGTTCTTTTCAATTGATTATTTCTAGAGAATAAGTAAACATATAAAGATACCAAATTGGAGCTACCAGGGAATTGATTCATTTCCATCAGTCAGGAAAAATAGGGGACGAATGTTTAGTTTTTAGTTCGGGGCAGGTTACTTTTGAAAATAATTATTCCGACCTCCCAAATGTGAAACATAAATAATCTACCAGTTTTAGCAGCAGAAAATGATTATTCTGTCCATCGTTGCCACTGAAAAGAGAAGTGAAGTGTTCATAAATTCATATTTTATTCGGCTAAGTTCGTTCGCCAATGTCCAAAGGTTTAAGTTTGCATTTCTCGCCAAATTCACCCAAATATTTCCAGGCTTACTTTGCTTCCTATATAGATGTAATGTAATATTTTCCTGATTTTCATTCCCCGCCAAAACATTATTTTTCATGTTCCAAACTAAGAAGCTTACATTGAAAATATTCTTTGCACCAGCTGATTTATTTAAGCAACCAACAACACCATTATCATTTGAAAACGTTACTACATACAAATGTATCAACTTTGGTTTCGGAAATTTCGTCTACTAAAATGTATATCAAAAGTAATGAAAGTGCATCTAACATTTTAAGCAAGCATAACAGTGAACTGTCTTCATTCAATATCTCTATTTCTAAATTGGATCTCCAAACACTATATTGCATACCGAAACTGCACAAGTCTCCATACAAATGTCGATTTATTGCTAATTCTAGTAGCTGCTCCACTACAATTTTGTTTAGAAATCTAACATCAGCACTTACTGCTATTAAAGAAAGGAGGGGATCTCCAACAACACTAGGTTGCAGCACCCACAGCAAAATCCCAAAAACACCCATGCAAAAAACACAGAACAGATACTCACAGAAAGAGACGAAAAAGGGACAAGGAACACCAACTCACAACATAGAAACATGAAACATAAAAGACTACACATAAACCAACGAGACCAATGGGCAACCGGTGCCGACTTAGGACGGCCATCTGCTACGTAAATAGCAGACGGTGTGGTTATCCTGGATTACGTGCGCACAACCCTCCCACTATTCCGATTTCCCAGAGGTCTCGAAGAACGCACAATTATGGTGTAAAAAAAACTCCTCACTGTTAGATGACCACACACAAACAAGACCGTAAAACACAGGGGTCCAAGCAACACAGATGAATATGTAAATGGATATAAAAAGAGGACTTGTGTAATACAGTCCGTGCTCTGCCGGCTGTAGCGAGCTCATATATGTTATCACCCGAGGAGTCCGACTGACATTCAGAGAGGACAGGTGGTCGGGGCCCTGTCTTCTCTAAAGAGGTTTGGACAGGGCCCGTCATGGAGTACCGTCGTCACAGTCAGTCAGAGTGCAAGTCTTAAGAATGCGCTCGTAAAAGACTGTATATTGGTCAAGTACCAAGCTTAGTGTCCGTCTGGTGACATTAGGATCATATCCACGGTATAAAAGGCGTTTGATGACTCTGACGCATTTTCGATACATATGCTGTCTACCTTTGATCCTTCTCATTTTGTTAATTATGTCACCATAAAATGCAGGCTGTGAAATACCTAAAGTAATATACTCCGTTGCTTGTATGGGTCCGAATTTCAAAAGAAGTTTATCATAATTTTTGTAAAATTTCAAGAAAGTCTTTACTACTTTGTGAAAGCGAAAACCTTGACCTAAAAGTTTCTTTGTAATTTGTAGATTTCTATTATGAAAATCCAAAACATCAGTACATGCTCTAGCATACCGGATGAGCTGTGAAATGTAGATACCGTATGACGGTAATCTAGGGACATCACCGTCAAGCCAGGGGAAATTAGCTATGTTGGATCCAAAATAATCTCGTTTGTCATATGCACTTGTATGAATTTCTCCATTGACAATTTTGATATTTAGGTCCAAAAATGGTGTTTCTGTGTCTGTAAAGTTTGCCTTGTTTAGAGTCAATTCGTGTGGATAAATAACATCTTTATACTTATCAAAAACAGGATTATCGATAGTAAGAATATCATCTAGGTACCTAGAAGTACCAATGAAGCATTTCACATCATCATGTTTTCTTTGCTTTTGAAGATTTTGAATAAATTCTTTTTCATATGTGTATAAAAATAAATCTGCTACAAGAGGCGCACAATTTGTACCCATAGGAATCCCTACAACCTGCTTGTAGAGATTCTCACCAAATCTTACATAAATGTTGTCCAAGAGGAAGGACAAGGCACTACACAGGTCGCTACATGTCCATGATTTGTATGATTTGTATTCTGTAGCGGAAAAGAAACCCTTTGATTCAGATGTACAAATATAAGTTTTCCCCTCTCGATTATAGCACCATTTAATGAGTTTGGACAATTGATCATTGATCTTGTCGTGAGGAAGCGTGGTGTACATATTTGAAAAATCGTATGAAGAAATCGTATTGGCTTGAAAATTTCTTGATTTCATTTTGTCAATCACATCCCCGGAATTTTTATAGACCAAAATAAATTTACATCATTCCTGTTAAGAACAGTTTCACAATATTTTGCAACGTGTTCCTTTACCATGTTTACCGCCGTGAGGGCTGACGTCAGATTTCTAGACAAACTTGAAGTTGAGCAGTTTCTAGAATTAGCAATGTATCTAAATTTGTAAGGAGATTTGTGCAGTTTTTGTATGCAGAGTATTGTAGGAAGATCCAATTTAGAAATAGGGATGTTGAATGAAGAAATTTCACTGTTTTGTTTGCTCAAAATGTTAGAGACACTTTCATTGCTTTTAATATAAGTATTTGTAGACGAAAGTTCCGAAACTAAAGTTGATATATAGTAAAGTTTTCAAATGATTATGGTGTTGTTGGCTGCTTTATCTGCAGGTGTGAAGACAAATTTTTCATGTAAATTACGTAATTTGGATTTAAAATATCTTTCAGATCTAGAACTTGGATTTTCAAAAAGATGAGGATTTTTGTGGAAGTTGTCTATTCGAATGTCAGTTATGTCCAAAATGAGGTTTTTTCAGTCATTCAGAGAATGCGATTTGACTCCTTCCGATTTACACCATTGTTTGGTATAGTTATCTAAGGCTTCCTTTAGTACTTCGCGACATTTAATAAAATCTATCTTGGAAGGGATTCTATACTTAGGTCCACGGAGCTGCCTGTCTTTGATAATTGAAAAGTCACCTGTAATAATATGACCAGCTGGTTTATATAGATATTCAGATGTTGCACATTCTCAAGAAGCAGGACATGATTCAAGTATTTTATGATCTGATGTATTTTTGTTGTAGTTAAAAACGAAATTTCGAATAGGTCTCTTATATTTGTAACAAATAAGAGGAGGTTCTAAATTTTCAATATATTGAGGAATAGCACTTTGTACACGATGATCCCGAAAAATATTAGAGATGTTAAGAAGATCGAATCCTTAATTAATAAATGAAATTTTTATGAATCGTTTTTTAGGTGGGATGTTTTTAACAACTGGATAAAGTTTATTCTGTGCGAATGCAACAATGATATTAAGTCTGAATCAATCAGTATTTCTTAAGAATGCAACAAGTTCTTCATCCAAGATAGATTTCAATTGAACTGCTGGAACTGATGAGAGAGCATGAAGCAGTTCATGTCTGCCGCCGTTGCGTGAAATGATCAGAAGATCGTTGAGGGTACGGTGTAATCTAGATGTTATTCTGAGTTTTCGGTTTCGTCGTCTTCCGTGAGACCTATGCCTCCGTTTAGTGTTTGGGCGGATTGAAAATACATTAATATTAGTTGACGTCGAGGAAATGTTTCCTTGTCCATAAATTTGATCGTTTAAACCAAGGGGGTACGCAGTTTGGAGTTTTGTGATCCAGGCAAGTTCAGCTTGTAGTCGGCATTTTTTAATTTCCGTTTTACTAAGATTTTTAAGTTTAGAAAAAGACTGAACCGGTGTAATAGTTATATTCGAAATGGAATGATTGTATTTAACGAAGTGATTATAAAGGAAATTTCTTTGTTTTTTGTGATGTGAGTTTCTTATCTGATACGAATGACTTCTAAAACGAGATTTTAAGGCCTGACCTGTTTCTCCAACATATTGGGCGCCACATCCCCTAGCGTTTCATGTTATAACATAGATGACATCTTGGTACGATCAATCTATGTCGTTTTCAATCTCAATTTTAAAAGTCTGCCCGTTAACACTTGATTTAATTGTGGAATTGCAATTGATGAGCGGACACATACCGCATCTTTTCCCTTTGCACGTAGAAACTGCTTAGAACCCTCTAATGTAGAGCCTGCAGAAGTAGGTGTAATACGTCTACGGGATTTAAATTTAAGAGGTGAATGAAGTACTCTGGATGAGGAAAAAAGCTTATAACTGTTAAAAGTCGATGATGGAAAAGTTACTGTAGTGATAGAGGGTCATCTCAAAGGAGTAAGTTTAATACGAGGCGACCTTAAAAATGCCATAGTGAGATGATCAAAGAAGGGTGAGTAGAGATCCTGCATGGAAGACACTACAACAAAGTCAAGTTAGAGAACGAAATGGAATTAAAACACTTCAAACATCGGGTCACGGGGAATTGTATTAACAAAACCACACTGCAACACGAAATAAGTGTAGATATAAAAGAAAGGAGGGGATCTCCAACAACACTAGGTTGCAGCACCCACAGCAAAATCCCAAAACACCCATGCAAAAAACACAGAACAGATACCCACAGAAAGAGACGCAAAAGGGACAAGGAACACCATCTCACAACATAGAAACATGAAACATAAAAGACTACACATAAACCAACGAGACCAATGGGCAACCGGTGCCTACTTAGGACGGCCATCTGCTACGTTAATAGCAGACGGTGTGGTTATCCTGGATTACGTGCGCACAACCCTCCCACTATTCCGATTTCCCAGAGGTCTCGAAGAACGCACAATTATGGTGTAAAAAACCTCCTCACTGTTAGATGACCACACACAAACAAGACCGTAAAACACAGGGGTCCAAGCTACACAGATGAATATGTAAATGGATATAAAAAGAGGACTTGTGTAATACAGTCCGTGCTCTGCCAGCTGTAGCGAGCTCATATATGTTATCACCCGTGGAGTCCGACTGACATTCAGAAAGGACAGGTGGTCGGTGCCTGTCTTCTCTAAGGAGGTTTGGACAGGGCCCGTCATGGAGTCCCGTCGTCACAGTCAGTCAGAGTGCAAGTCTTAAGAATGCGCTCGTACAAGACTGTATATTGGTCAAGTACCAAGCTTAGTGTCCGTCTGGTGACATTAGGATCATATCCACGGTATAAAGGCGTTTGATGACTCTGACGCATTTTCGATACATATGCTGTCTACCTTTGATCCTTCTTATTTTGTTAATTATGTCACAATAAAATGCAGGCTGTGAAATACCTAAAGTAATATACTCCGTTGCTTGTATGGGTCCGAATTTCAAAAGAAGTTGATCATAATTTTTGTAAAATTTCAAGAAAGTCTTTACTAGTTTGTGAAAGCGAAAACCTTGACCTAAAAGTTTCTTTGTAATTTGTAGATTTCTATTATGAAAATCCAAAACATCAGTACAGTACATCAGTAAAGAACACGTTATTAGATATTGTGAAACGGTTCTAAACAGGAACGATGTAAATTTATTTTGGTCTATTAAGAATTGAGGGGATGTAATTGACAAAATGAAATCTGGAAATTTCCAAGCCAATACGATTTCTTCATACGACTTCTCTAAGATGTAAACCACACTTCCTCATGACAAAATTAATGATCGATTATCTAATCTCATTAAATGATGTTTTGATCGAGAGCGGAAAACTTACATTTCTACATCTGAATCGAAGGGTTTCTTTTCCTCGACAGACTACAAATCATACAAATCACGGACTTGTAGTGACCTGTGTAATGCCTTGTCCTTCCTTTTGGACAATATTTATGTTAGATTTGTTGAGGATCTATACAAGCAGGTTGTAGGAATTCCTATAGGTACTAACTGTTATACACTTATGAAAAAGAATTTATCCAAAATCTTCAAAAGGAAAGAAAATTTGATGATCTGAAATGTTTTAATAATACTTCTAGGTATCTGGATGATATTCTAACTATTGATAATCCTGCTTTTGAATTATATAAGAAAGAAATTTATCCACTAGAATTAACACTTAACTAGGTAAACGTTACAAATACAGAAACAGCAATATTTTTTTCACTGCTTTCACTGACGAGAGAAAAGTACTCGAAACGTGCATGTCTGGTCCATGCTGCAAAATGATGCCATTACTTTTAAGACGTGCAACATTCACCGCGTGGGATCGAAACGTATGGTGTTGTGATTCCTTACATAGTTTTTTGGTATTTTTTTCATTTTCTAAACTAAACTTTACAAAACTGATGAGCCGTTGCGGCAGGGCGATGCCTAATAATTCAATCCATATGGTCCAGGTATATAAAAACTTCATATTTTTTGCAAACACTTCAATAGTTTGTCGACGACAGAAAATCATGCCCTTTGATGAACTCTTGAAGTGTTTGCAAAGACTATAGACTTTTGAGGTATATAAACGATATGGAATTACTTATTAGACATTACCCTACTGCAACGTCTCATCAATTTTGTGCAGTATCTTTTAAATGATGAGAAAACAATAAAAACATCCGTAACATCATACGTTTCGATCCCACGCGGTGACATTGGTATTGAATAGTAACAGGGCAAGTTTGATAGTCGACATTTTTGAAATATTTTGAAGGTGTTATTCCTATTGATTACTTACCATTTGAGTGTGTCTGTTCTTTTACCATGAGACAGATGGTGATATTGATATGAAAATCGAAACACAGCTTTTTCTTGGATAGTTACTGGGCAAGTTCAAGTTTTGCAATTTTACCTATGATAGATGTTTTGCCCTTTGGTGACATGCAAAACCCAATGTTCTGAATTTGTTTTCGCAGTTATTGCAGATATTGAATTAATATTAATATATCTCTGTGTAATGCAAATCAAGTTGGAGTTTTGTTTCAGATGATATATTTTACAAATGAAACTTGAAGTGTTATACTCGTTAACTTCAAACCAATTTTGATATATCAGACGCGTATATCGGATAGTTTCCAGTTACTTTGATGTAATAATCAATAAGATATGTTTAATCTAATCTGGTACTTAAAGCCTTATCATTTTTAAGGCACAGCCAAATGTAATTTAGACGTGAATGTTCAGAAAGTGCGCAATTCAAAATTTTGTGTTGGGTCGATTCAGTATAATGTTTAGATAAAACCTCTTATCAAAAGATCATAAGATAGGGTAAGGAGGTTTAATTTTTTTTATTTCGATACTAGTTTTAGATGTAATGACAAGTTTCTAAAATGCAAATAGTGAATGATGTCAAATTGACGTAGGGAAAAAAGCTTCTTTCATGTGCCAAAGCTGGAAAGAAATAAATCACGCTTGTAATACATTTCGCTGCTCCACACTGCAATAAAAAACACGTACAGATAATATGAAGATTGAAGCTTTCAATTCCGTAAACTTTTTTTTAATTAAATTTCACATCAATTATAACGAACCAGTTACTGATAGTAAATATTCATTAGTCTTACTTTAAGCCAGCCCAATTTTCATACTCAGCCAAATGTATTTTAGAAACACCCTCTATTTTTTAGTCCCCTTCCGGCTGTGACTTTCCCATCATTGATATTTTACAGTTAAAGACTTTCTTTTAACGACTTAAGGTTCTCTATTATCCACTCCAAAATGCCTGAACATTCCATTCAAATACAATTGATATATATTGGCCTTCTAAAGTAAAAACAAGTTTTAAATTTCAGCCTGAATATTTGCAAGATTACAATATCGATTCCAAGGGGGATGGCGTTCCGATGATAAAAGTGTTATACTTATGGGAAGCGCTGATAACTATGAGCCTTCATCAGCATTAACAATACCTCCCAGGGTAAGCTACCTAACCCTTTTGAAATAAAAAAATCTTTCATCGCTTAGCGATATAAGTCCCATGCCGGAATTTATAAACCTATGTCCTGCAACTCTGCCTAGAACGCTTCAATTAAACGTAAATTTTAACTTGACCTGTACATGCACCACACAAAACTCAAAGTTCATTACCTGCAGTTACAGAAAAGGTATGGAAATTTGAAATTTTCATAAAATGTGCCATGTCAAGGGGACCTAAAATTTAAAAAAGTACTAGGTAAATTAGAACCCAACTTAAAGTTTATCTGCATCACACTGAGCTGTAATCACATACCAAAAACCAGTTCATTGAGTGCAATAACAGCCAAGAAAAGTCCTGAAAAACTGAAAATTTGAGGAAATTTGCTAAGTGAGAGGGCCATTACTCTTGTAAAATCAGGTCAATTAAAACCAAATTCGAACTTGATCTGTTGATAAACGTCTTCAAATGCAAAAGCATCATTGAAGAACGTATTGATTTGTTTCACACTAAGATATATTCGCATACAAAAATTAAATTTAAATTTAAATTTAAACTTTATTTATTTTACAACGTTTAACAAACAAGTTACACAACTTATATTAATGTCTCAATTTTTAACAAAAATTAAGTTCAATATCTACAACAACAGCTAAGAAAAGTCCAAAAAATAGAAAAATTTCATAGAATTTGCTAAGTGTAAGGGCCATAACTCTTGTAAAATTAAGTCAATCAAAATCAAACTTAGACTTGATCTTGATCACATTGAGATATATCCACATAACAAAAAATCAGTTCATTAACTGCAATACCAGTCAAGAAATCTCCGGAAAACTGAAAAATTTCAAGGGCTATCTCTTGTAAAATTAAGTTAATCAAAAGCAAACTCAAACTTGAGCTGTATCACACTCAGGTGTATTCATATATCACAAATCAGTCGGATATCTGCAATAATACCGAAGAAAAGTCTGGAAAACTTAACATTACATGAAATTTGAAAATATGAAAGTGCATAAGGCCATAACTCTCAACTGTCCAAACGCATTAAATGGTGTTTTTATCGAGAGGGGAAAACTTATATTTGTACTTCTGAATCGAAGGGTTTCTTTTCCGCCACAGATTACAAATCATACAAATCATGGACATGTGGTGACCTGTGTATTGCCTTGTCCTTCCTTTTGGACAATATTTATGTAAGATTTGGTGAGAAACTCTACAAGCAGGTTGTAGGGATTCCAATGGGTACTAATTGTGCGCCTCTTCTTGCAGATTTATTTTTATACACGTATGAAAAGGAATTTATCCAAAATCTTCAAAAACAAAGAAAAAATGATGATGTGAAATGTTTCATTGGTACTTATAGGTACCTGGATGATATTCTTACTATCGACAATCCTGTTTTTGAGAAATATAAAAATGTTATTTATCCACAAGAATTTATCTTAAACCAGGCAAACGTTTCAAACAGAGAAACACCATTTTTGGACCTAAATATCAAAATTGTTAATGGAGAGATCCATACAAGTGTGTATGACAAAAGAGATGATTTTGGATTTAACATAGTAAATTTCCCCTGGCTTGACGGTGATGTTCCTAGATTACCGTCCTATGGTATCTATATTTCACAGCTCATCCGGTATGCTAGAACATGTACTGATGTTTTGGATTTTCATAGTAGAAATTTACAAATTACCAAGAAACTTTTAGGACAAGGTTTTTGCTTTCACAAACTAGTAAAGACTTTCTGGAAATTTTACAAAAATTATTGTCAACTTCTTCTGAAATTCGGACCAATACAGGCAACAGAGTATATTACTTTGGGTATTTCACAACCTGCATTTTATGGTGACATTATTAACAAGATAGGAAGGATCAAAGATAGACATCATCACTATCGAAAATGCGTCAGAATCATCAAACGCCTTTTATACCGTGGGTATGATCCTAATGTCACCAGACGGACACTAGGCTTGGTACTCGACCAATCTACAGTCTTGTACAAGCGCATTCTTAAAACTTGCACTCTGACTGACTGTGACGACGGGACTCCATGACGGGCCCTGTCCAAACCTCTTTAGAGAAGACAGGGCCCCGACCACCTGTCCTCTCTGAATGTCAGTCGGACTCCTCTTGTGATAGCATACATGAGCTCGCGGCGGCAGAGCACGAATTGTATTACGTACGCCCTCTTTTATATCCATTTACATATTCATCTGTGTTGCTTGGACCCCTGTGTTTTGCGATCTTCTTTGTGTGTGGTCATCTGACAGTGAGGAGGTTGTTTTACACCACAATTGTACGTTCTTCGAGACCTCTGGGTAATCGGAAAAGTGGGAGGGTTGTGCGCACGTAATTCATGACAACCATACCTTCTGCTATTTCCGTGGCAGATAGCCGTCCTAAGTCGGCACCGGTTGCCCATTGGTCTCGTTGGTTTATGTGTAGTCCTTTATGTTTGATGTTTCTGTGTTGTTCGTTGACGTTCCTTGTCCCTTACGCGTCTCTTTGTGCTTCTCTGCTTTGTGTTTTTGCATTGGTAGTTTTCGGGTTTTGCTGTGGGTGCTACAACCTGGTCTTGTTGGAGATCCCCTCCTTTGTTGTAAAAATAGGTCAATCGCATCCAAATTCATACTTGATCTGTATCACAATAATATATATCCACATACCAAAAATGAGTTTGTTATATGCAACAACGGCGAAAAATAGTCTGGAAAAATAAATTGTGACAGACAGACAGACAGACAGACAGACAAACGGGTTGGAAACTATAAGTCCCCTTCGGCGAGCCAGTAGGGAACTATTGAACCAAACATTATAAAGGGGTAAGCTACCTCACTGATTTGAAATAAATCTACAAGAAATAATAAAGTCACCTCTCTTTTGTTATTAGATAAAATAAATTATATTTTCAAAAAGCCATATCGACATTTCAATCAAGAAATTATTCTTATAATTTTGTTTTATCATTTTTTTCAAATTTCAGCCTGAATTATTGCAAAATATAAACATCGATTCCGACGAGGATGATATTTCCGATGATTACGGTGTTATAGGGAACACTGACAACTGTGATCCCTCACCACCACCACCATCACCAACACCTCCCGAGGTAAAGTACCTCACTCCTTTTCAATAAGTATACCAGACATGAAAAAAAAACCCAGTTATCATTCATTACAGATCCCATGGAATGGATTCTATCCATATTAGTTACTCATTTCTTAATAATGTCATAGACACACACAAACACACCCTCCCTCACACAGACCCCCCCCCCCCCCCTTCACCCTTTCCCTTTCTGTCAGTCCATATGCCCGTCAAAGTGTTTTCATTTTTCTCGATAATGGATAGAGATACTTACATCAATTCTCTGTAAGCACCAGAAATTTAGCATAGGGGCCCGGCACGCTATGTCACAGATAATTGCGGTTTTTATGCAAATGATTGACCATGATGAAAATATTTGAAAATGATGAAAACATTTCACATATTTATGCTGGTTGCCATGGGATGTAAACACAGAGAAAGTGCAATTTTTAGCTTTTTTGAAGCCTCACAGGATCTAATTAACACATTTTCTTCCGACATTTGTGATTGAATCGTAATGTTTGATCCTAAGTCTTTGTAATAAAACCATTAGATAACGGGAAGAAATAAGAATTGGGAGTTATCATGGCAATAATTTTACCATTATCTGAGGATAGCAATTTTTCATTTTTAACTTAGATAAAGGGAAATGGAGAAGTTTTTAGGAAGTTGAAAGTTAAAACTAATCAGATGGCAATAAACGAATCGTAATTTTTCTTGGTTGCAAAGGCAACACGGATGGTAACCAAAGAAAATTGCTCACTTCAGTTCAGATCGTGTACCTTAATTCTGACAATATCAAAGGAAAAGGATGAAACAAGATTCATCAAATATAAGCTTTAAAGGTTATCTTAAATTTTTATCAAAAACATTCTGCTTAATACTAAGAGAAATAAGCCGTTGCTAAGTAAACGTATAGAAGATTAAAGCTTCAAATTTGAAATAGGTCTTGTTTGTTTCCTTGGATTCGGCCATTTTGAATAAATATAATGGATTTAAACTTTTTCTATAAAAATGTTTAAGCAACCTACTTTTATAATAACATATTATTTCTTTGTAACCTCATTAAAATTTGATTTCGAAAGCTTTAAAAAGGTCCAAAACAAGGAGAATTTTGTGAAAATCGGTCTTCTTTCCATAGCAACCATGCAAAAATGTGTCTTGTTTTTATCGAAATGAATTCCATTGATAAAAGAGTTCTGATGGAATGGAAAATATTTCTATAACAACACAGCATTTTTAAAATACAGCATTTTTTTTCAAATGGTTACCACGGTAACGTTTACCCCACCAATTGTATTTAAGCTTTAGAAAGGGTGCATTACATGTGATATAAAAATATTTTCACATTTTATCTATCAAGTGGATATTATCATTTATCAAGCTCAAAAATTTCCATTTATCAGTATTTCAAACCCATGGAAGCGGATGCTATGGAAATTGATATCCTTAGTAACCTACTAATTTTAGTGATTATTGTTTTTATTAAAGAGGTTTGGACAGGGCCCGTCATGGAGTCCCGTCGTCACAGTCAGTCAGAGTGCAAGTTTTAAGAATGCGCTTGTACAAGACTGTAGATTGGTCAAGTACCAAGCCTAGTGTCCGTCTGGTGACATTAGGATCATATCCACGGTATAAAAGGCGTTTGATGATTCTGACGCATTTTCGATAGTGATGATGTCTATCTTTGATCCTTCCTATCTTGTTAATAATGTCACCATAAAATGCAGGTTGTGAAATACCCAAAGTAATATACTCTGTTGCCTGTATTGGTCCGAATTTCAGAAGAAGTTGACAATAATTTTTGTAAAATTTCCAGAAAGTCTTAACTAGTTTGTGAAAGCGAAAACCTTGTCCTAAAAGTTTCTTGGTAATTTGTAAATTTCTACTACATGTATGAAAATCCAAAATATCAGTACATGCTCTAGCATACCGGATGAGCTGTGAAATATAGATACCATAGGACGGTAATCTAGGTATTGCGTATATCTTTTGATTGGTACGTGATAGGGCTTTTATATTTCACACATATATTTCTTATAATGTGGCCTTTGTTTTGTTACCAAATTATTTACGTAATGACCTTGACGTAGATGATTGACACTATTTTCATAAAATTTGAGATTGACCATATCTTTCAATTGGTAAGTAAGACGTCTGATATTTCACATATGAATTTCATTAGACAAGACTTTCCTAGTGATACCAGTAATTTTGAACCATGTGATCCACCTCCTAAAATAAGCCGCTTCGCAGGCGACACAAGCATTCCTTGGATTGCTATTTTTACATTTTGGCATCTGATAACCTGGTTACCATGGTAATCAAGTCACTTGGCATTGATATATTGATGATTTTCGATTCCTGTCAATTTGTTCTATCCATATATGAAATTTCATGAAAATTGGTGAACATGCGTGGCCAAAACATTTTGGTGCTTACAGAGAATTGATGTTAAGGAAAGATATGATACACATCATTTTTGGTGAACAATTTGTTAACAAGATTCTGTTAACAAAATCTTCTCGAAATTTCTGAAAAATGGATCTTCAAGCATCATATACCACTCATCATGCTACATTTTTCAATGTTTTTTGGACTTAACTTTCACACTCTTTAGCCATGTTTAATTCTTTGCATTTTGATTGAGAATCACAAACGAGAGTTAAGTGCTCGAAACTTTCATGTCTGATCCATCCTTCAAATTTATCTGTTCTAAAATGATGTTACGATTTGAAGACGTGTTAAATTAAAACGGTACTGACAAAAAGAAAATAATATGCTCAGTTTAAAAAATTAATACTAAAGTCTTCATGATTCGTACAGGTTTCTTTCTTTATTTTCTGTTTTGTTTGTTGGGAATAAATCAAATTTCGGAATTACATAAGGTCTTCAACATGAACATTTCTTATACCTTGAACCATTTTTGGCTTAAAGTCCATCATAAGAGGATTTATAACCTGAAATCTACATGTCTGATACACTGAATACAGGGTTCCTTTCTGTCCAGAAAAATTTACATTTATCAACAGAGTTGGACACGTTATTTTTCACTGGACATATACACTTCATAATTATCTTTCAATAAATCTACTCCAAAGTTTCGATTTAAAAGATAAATTGCGCTTTAGTTAATAGACTTAAGGTTCTCTATTATGCTCTCCAAAATAATCTGAACATTTTCTCCAATACGATGGATATGGACATTAAAACAAGTTTTTAATTTCAGCCTGAATATCTGCAAGATAACAGTATCGATTCAAAGCAGGATGAAGTTTCCGATGATAACGGTGTGAGGGAAAGAACTGAGGACTATGAGCCATTATCGGCATCAACAACACCTCATGTGGTAAGCTTCGTCAATTTTAAAATAGATGAACCAGACATAACAAAGGTGTAAGCTACTTTACTTATTTGAAATAAATATACAAAACATAATAAAGGCACAACTCTTTTGTTATCAAATGAAGTAGATAATGGCGAGCGGAGCTCGCTGCAAAGGCCCGTATAGTAACGCGCATACACTTACTTTATTGAGAAAATATGCTGAATATGAATGCACTGTAACTATGCTTTCAAAAACTATCGTCCCCTCGCTGAGTTTCTGCGGAGGAAGTGTTGGATATTGCCATTTGCATCTTGTTTCGACATTCAAAGTTGACGTATATGCTAAACTCAATTTTTGTTTACATGTTAAATTTATTGATGTAATTTTTGGTAAATTAGTACACGAAATAGCATGAAAACGCGTCTTTTGCGGTAGAATGTAAAAGCCGCAATTTGCGTCAGATTTCTCACGTGATGCAAAACGGGCCGTTTCGCTCCGACTGCTTTCTTCGTCCCGGGTGGTTTCGCACTAAAAGAAGTCAAAATTATAGGTGCTCGTGGACGTGTATGTTTTTGTTGTTTTTTTTTTTTCAAGTTAAAAGGAAGAAAGTGTGTCGTCTTTTTTTGTCTAATGAATCTCAAGATAACCTCCGAAAATTTTCTCTATATCAAAAAATGTTCGGGGTGTCATCTTGAGATAAACATTAGGAAAATGAAGGCGACTCTCTTTCTTTTTTTTCAATTGGTTGTCGTTTATTTTTATCTAAGAAAAAAACAAAAACAAACAAACATTAAAAACAAACACGTCAACGAGCGCCTATGGTCGAAATAGGTTTTATTTTCTTTTGTTCGATATGCACTTTATACTTTATTTTATTTTATTCCTTACAAAATTAAAATGGCTTCAATAAAAAAAATCAACAAGTGGGATAAATGTGAACTTAGGTCGATTCCGCTCTTAACCAGATCCATCCTTGATCTGACAATACAAACAAAGATTGCCTCTAGCTGAGCACTGTCTACTGAGGTCTTTGAAAGTAGATCGTAATTCTCCGCAAATGAGACTGGCATCCCCCATCTAATATCTGTCGGTCTAGGAAAAAAGAACGAATATTTCTGTTTCCACTGGCATTGCCGGCACAACTGAACCCCCCCCCCCCCCTTTTTTGGGGGGGGGGGACAGTCATCTAACACAAAGTATAGAATATGATAAACTACCGTAGACGAAAAGAACAAATACTCCCGTGTTTCCAATCATCCTACTTTCCTCTTTTGGCAGTACTTATCATGAAACATATTGTTTTACACATCTTGTAAGATAGGATAAACCAGCATTCATTTTATGAAATGAAAAAAAATTAAATAGAGAGATTTTCTTGGATTTAATCATTTTCATTTTCTCTCCGCTAGCACAAAAAAGGCTTTGCCTTGATTTACATTTTTTTCAAATAGTCATAAAGATCTTCATTTCAATAAAGAAATGATTATTTTAATTTCTGTTTTATATTTTTTCTTCAAATTTCAGCCTGAAATGTTGCAAAATATCAGCATCGATTCCAAGAAGGATGAGGTTTACGATGATAACGGTGTTATAGGGAACGCTGAGAACTATGAGCCCTCATCACCATCACCAAAACCTCCTTGGGTAAGCTACCTCACTTTTTTTAAATAAGTATACAAGGGATAATGAGAAAATGTACCGTTTATTAGTCCCCTAACGACTTGCAGGAGGGAAATTTTCATTTCCACCCCGTTTGTCTGTGGGTCTGTCCGACTGTCTGTCACACTAACGGCTCGCAGGAGGGGAATATCATTTCCACCCCGTTCGTCTGTCTGTCTGTCACACTTCAGTTTTCCAGTATTTTTTCGCTGTTGTTGCATATATTGAACAAAGGTTTGGCATTTGGATATATCTTCAAGATCATGTTCATGTTTGATTTTGATTGACCTATTTTTACAAGAGTTATGGCCCTTGGACTTAGCAAATTTCACACAATTTTAGTTTTCCAGATTTTTTAGGGTTCTTTTGCAGATATTAAATTGATTTTTTGTACACGAATACACCTTAGTGTGATATAGATCAAGTTCGAGTTTGATTTTCATTGAACAATTTTCACAAGAGTAATGGTTTTCGAACTTAGCAAATTTCATGAAGTTGAACTTTCTTGGCTGCTATTGCAGATAACGAATTGATTTGTAGTATGTGAATACATTAAAGCGTGATACAGATCAAGTTTGTGTTTGGTTTTGATTGAATTTTTTCACAAGAGTTATGGCCCTTGAATTCAGCGAATTACATTGAATTTTCTGTTTTACGGACTTTTCTTGGCTGTTATTGAAGATAAGGAACGAGTTTTAGTATGTAAATAGTGTGGTTAAGATCAAGTGAAATTTTGGTTTAGATTTACATATTTTTACAAAATTAAACAGCTCTTGACTTCGCAAATTTCATGAAATTTTCATTTTTCCAGATTTTTTCTGTTACTGCAGATAATAAAATACTAACCGTTTTTTAAGAAAACGAAAATTTCCTTTCTATTTGCAAACGGTAAAATAGAATCATTGGAAAACTGAAATGGTAATACAGAAGGAAAATCACTACTCAAAATCCTAACTTTTTGAACCTCTTAAGGACATCATTTATGGTGTACTCATTGGGAGAGAGCAATATTTTACGCTTACTAATTGACCAAGTCACTTTCCTCAACAAGGGACGAGTATGTTAAATATAACGGCAATTCTTACTCATCTAGGTAGATATTCACTGATCATTTAGGCATAAATCTATGTGTCACATCTAGAATACGGCTATTGTATCATTCAAACTTGACCAGTGTAGATTTTACGGACTTTGTGCAGGAAAAAGATGATTTAACGTGTCATTTCTTATGTGAAAAGTGAAAACGTAAAAATGATACTTTAGCAAAATATATTTCCAAATAGTACGCTATGCCAGAGCAAGTACCAAATATACGGATTTTGTTCTGAGAGCTAGGCGTCTTTCAGATAAGCTTCTCAGTCAGGGATATGTTTGTGAGCGACTAACATCGTCACTGAGGAAGTTCTACGGTCGATATGGGGAACTCGTCATACACTGTGATGTCCCACTATCCAGAATGGTGGATGATATTCTGTCATAGACCATTTGAACCATCCAACCAAAGATTGTACTCTATATCTTCCAAAATGGAAGTAACCGGATGCGACAGTTCTACCGAACTGAAGCGACGGGTGTTGCATGCAAGCAGGAGATGCTTACTCTTCCTGGGCACCTGGTCTCACTCTCATATCGGGAGTTCGCTTCTTTTCATATGGTGGAGGTTTTTGTTTTTGTTTGCTTTGGTTCCTGTTTTATCCTGATTTTGTATGCCTTCGGTTTCTGATTTTCTGAATTATCGATTTTGTACTGTAGACAGGGATATGGTCATTATCCATATTTATCATTTCAGTGTTGAACATTTCCCTTGTTATTCATATATATCCATTTTAAAGCGTTTTCACGTAAAATCAAAATTTCCGGGTTTTTTTAACTCCCTGTTAGAACTGTAGTAGTTGACTGATCTTTTGTGTGCCCATTGCCCTTTTGGTGCAAGTACAGGTCAAGTTCAAATTTATGCTTAAATGAAGCGTTCTAGGAAGAGTTGAGGGACATGGATTTATGCCGGCTTGGGACTTATATCGCTCAGCGATCAAGGATTTATATTTTATATCAAATGAATTAGATTGTATCATATATAAGTCTTCATTTTCTTTAAAGATATCATTGATTGCATGATGTCGGTATAACCTTAGGAGTGTGACGACTTCAGGTTCTATATCATCCACTCCAAAATAACCTGAACATTCATCTCGAATACGATTGTTGTGAGGTTACAATATCATAAACGTTTGACCTCAAAAACTATTGTTCTACACCCAAAAACTGACGTCATTTACTGACTTAAAATGAATTGCTGATATAGAAAGTGATATATGAAAAGAAAGATCATTTCCTGTAGATTCAATTGGTACTAGAATTATACATACCTTTCCGATACCATTTTCACTCCGAAAACGAAAGAGAAAGTGAAAATGGAGAAATTTTGACATGTCATTCATATGGACTTTGGTCCCATTTTGACGATTGTTCCAGAAAATTTCTTAAATTATAATAATGTTGCTGTTTTGAAGGCTATATCTGTCTTAATAATATACGAAATTTATTGGGGTTTCGCCCGATCGTTTTTGAGAAATCCACAATACACCATGATGAACCGAATACGTTGTGACTCCTTCCAGTTTGATACTTATACGCATATGCAAACATATAACCCAGGAAAATCTTACAAAAATCTTACATAATCTAATGGTACCCTTAAACTTGTCTTCATTTTAATTATCATAAACACTATAGCGATATCAGTCTCTGAGTCTTTATAAAAAAGAAAATTGACCTAGGCAAAATTAGCTTAGAGACTATAGGGGTTATACTATTAAAACCTGAATATTCGCACTGGTAAATTACAAATAAGTTTTAAATTTCAGCCCGAATCATTGCAAAATATCAACATCGATTCCAAAGAGACTGAGGTTTACGATGATAACGTTGTAATAGGGAAAACTGATAACTTTGAGCCCTCACCACCATCACCGATACCTCCCCGGTATCTCATTCCTTTTATATAGAGAATAAGTGCGTTAGTGCGAGAAATGCACTTTCTGTTGAGATATGTCCACATAATAAAAAATCAGTTCATTTACTGCATTACAGACCAAGAAATCTCCGGAAAACATAAATTTTCATGAAATTTGCTAAGTGTTATAACTCTTGTAAAATTAAGTCAATCAAAGGCAAACTCAAACTTGAGCTGTATCACACTCAGATCTATTCATATATCACAAATCAATTGGGTATCTGCAATAAAACTGAAGAAAAGTATGGAAAACTGAAAATAACATGAAATATGCTATGTGCAAGGGCCATAACTCTATTAAAAATAGGTCAATCGCATCCAAACTCAAACTTGATCTGTATCACATTGATATATATCCACATACCAAAAATGAGTTTGTTAAATGCAACAACAGCGAAAAAAAGTCTGGAAAACCGACCGACCGACAGACAGACAGACAGACAAACGGGTTGGAAACTATAAGTCCCCTTCGGCGAGTCAGTAGGGGACTATTGAACCAGATATTATAAAGGGGTAAGCTACCTCACATATTTAAAATAATATATACAAGAAATAATTAAGGCACATATCTTTTGCTATTAGATCAAATAAATTATATTTTCAAAAAGTCACATCGTCATTTCAATCAAGAAATTATTCTTTTAATGTTTGTTGCATTATTTCTTCAAATTTCAGTCTGAATTATCGCCAAATATAAACATCGATTCCGACGAGGATGAGATTTCTGATGATTACGATGTTATAGGGAACACTGACAACTGTGATCCCTCACCACCATCACCAACACCTCCCGGGGTAAAGTACCTCACTCCTTTTCAATAAGTATACCATACATGAAAAAAAAGTTATCATTCATTACAGATCCCATGGAATGGATTCTATCCATAATATTTATTCATTTCTCAATGATCTCGTAGACACATACAAACGCACCCTCCCTCGCACAGACCCTCCATCACCCTTTCCCTCTCTGTCAGTCCTTATGCCCGTCTTAGTACTGTTTTCATTTTTTTTTTTCGATAATAGATAAAGATACTTACATCAATTCTCTTTAAGTACCAGAAATGTAGTATAAGGGCCCGGCACGGTATGTCACAGATTATTTCGGTTTTTATGCAAATAGGTAGGCCATGATGAAAATATTTGAAAATGCTGAAAACATTTCACATATTTATGCTGGTTGCCATGGAAACTGGATGTAAACACAGAGAAAGTGCAATTTTTAGCTTTTTTCGAAGCTCACAGAATCTTATTAACACACTTTCTTCCGACATATTTGATTGAATCGTTATGTTTGATCCTAAGTCTTTGTGATAAAACCGTTAGATAACGGGAAAAATTAAGAATTGGGAGTTACCATGGCAACAATTTTACCATTATCTGAGGATAGCAATTTTTCATTTTAAACTTAAATAAAGGGGAAATGGAGAAGTTTTAAGGAAGTTGAAAGTTAAAATTAATCAGATGGCAGTAACGAATCGTAATTTTTCTTGGTTGCCAAGGCAACATAGATTGTATCCAAGGAAAATTGCTCTTTTTTGTTCTGATTGTATACATTAAAAGCATTGTTAGCATTGTTTAGAATGAGGATCACTGACGAGGGTTTAGTACCCGAAACGTGCATGTCTGGTCCATGCTGTAAATTTTTCAGGTTTTAAATGATGCTACTGAATTTGAAGACGTTTAACATTAATTCTGACAATTACAAAGGATAAAGCATGTAAAAAGATCCGTTAATGAATAAGCTTTTAAGGTTATCTTAATTTTAAATTAAAACATTTTGCTCAATACTAAGAGAAATAAGCCGTTGCTGTTTAGAGGATTAAAGCTTCAAATTTGAAATAGTTCTTGTTTGTTTACTTGGATACGGCCATTTTGAATTAATTTAATTTCCTATCAAAATGTTTAAGCAACCTACTTTTATATCAAATATATTTTTTCTTTGTAACCTCATTTGAAATTTGATTTCAAAAGCTTTAAATAAAGTCCAAAACAAGGAAATTTTTTGTGTAAATCGGTCTTCTTTCCATAGTAACCATGCAAAAATGTGTCTTATTTTTATCGAAATGAATTCTATTAATAAAGTCAGTTCTGATCGAATGGAATATCACTATAACAACACTTCATTTTCAAAAAACATTTTTTCAAATGGTTGCCATGGTAACGTTTACCCCACCAATTTTATTTAAGCTTTAGAAAGGGTGCATTAGATGTGATATAAAAATCTTATCAAACCAATAGATTAAATGGCCAATCATTATCTCAAAGCAATTTAAAAACAGAAAATAAAATTTAACATCCTACATATCTCATAGCCTCTATTTTTTCTAATTTTATCATAATTACCTATTAATGCCCGTTTGTGTGGGTACTATGCTCTCATAGTGTTGCTTTTGGAAGGAATAGTGCCCACACAGCGTCAAGCTCGGGCACTATTTACCTCCTAAAAGCAACACTATAAGAGAATAGTACCCACACAAACGGGCATTTATGGGTTTAGTGCATCACATGACTGTAGAATCAATTAATTAATTAATCAATTGCTATTTACTCGAGATATTAAAGAAAATTGTTCTTCATTTCCCCCTACTTCGCTTATTGCTACATGTATTTTTACATTCATGCATTGTTCATTACGTCGTAATACTTCCTGAGGGACGTAACTCTGTTAAGTAAAAAGCAATAGTGTCCTGGTGCCGCGCACTATTCTCTCATAGTCCCGCGTGCTTAACCAATGTAATTCCGAGGATTTATCATGTGATGCATTAATTGAAATTGTGAGCAATTTGCATGAGACACAGTAAGGCTTCAAACTTGCTTTATTTTCATATTTTGGTATCTTATGACTTAGTTACCATGACAACCAAGTCACTTGGCAACAATATGTTCATGCTTTTCTATTTTTGACAATTTGCCCTACCCATATATGAAATTCCATGAAAATCGGAGAACATGCGTGGCTAAAACATTTTGGTGCTTACAAAGAATTTTTGTTAAGGAAAGATATGATACACAACATTTTTGGTGAACAATTTTGTTAACAAGATTCTAGATCTGTTACCAAAATATTCTCGAAATTTCTGGAAAGATGTGTCTTTTTAAAAGCATGATATACCACTCATCACGCTACATTTTTCAATATTTTTTGGACTTAACTTTCACATTCTTTAGCCATGTTTAATTCTTTGTTTAATTCTTTGCAATTGGATTGAGGATCACAAACGAGAGTTAAGTGCTCGAAACTGTCATGGCTGGTCCATGCTGTAAATTTATGTATTGGATATACGCCTCAAACAAGATATTGGACAGTTCGAGGCCCGCAGGGCCGAAAACTGTCCATTATCTTTAAGAATGAATTGTTTGAGGCATATATCGTACTTAAAACACAAATTCTTTGTAAGCACCAAAATGTTTTAGCCACGCATGTTCTCCGATTTTCATGGAATTTCATATATGGGTAGGGCAAATTGTCAAAAATAGAAAAGCATGAACATATTATTGCCAAGTGACTTGGTTGTCATGGTAACTAAGTCATAAGATACCAAAATATGAAAATAAAGCAAGTTTGAAGCCTTACTGTGTCTCATGCAAATTGTTCACAATTTCAATTAATGCATCACATGATAAATCCTCGGAATTACATTGGTTAAGCACGCGGGACTATGAGAGAATAGTGCGCGGCACCCGGACACTATTGCTTTTTATCGCACTTAAAACATTTAAAACGTACTTAAAAAAATTCTGGAAATTTCTAAAAAGTGGGTCCTGTAGCATCATGTCCCACCAATCCTGCTACGTCTTTTGATACGCTTTTTCGACATAGTAACTTTCATACTTTTTTTGGCATACAACATTGTTTAGATTTGAGGATCACTGACGAGGGTTGAGTACCCGAAACGTGCATGTCTGGTCCACGTTGCCAATTTATCTGTTCTTAAATGATGCTATTCAATTTGAAGACGTTTACATTTATACCACTTGGTGAGTGTCACTGCTGGTGGACCAGGAGTCCCCGAGGGCACATGTAGCCAAGTTCGATCAATTTCGGTTGATCGCTTCTTCAACGCATTCTAAATTTCTGTTATCAAAATTTCTAGAAATTTCTAAAAAGTGGGTCCTGTAGCATCATATCCCACCAATCCTGCTACGTCTTTTGATACGCTTTTTCGACATAGTAACTTTCATACTTTTTTTGGCATACAACATTGTTTAGATTTGAGGATCACTGACGAGGGTTGAGTACCCGAAACGTCGTGTCTGGTCCACGTTGCCAATTTATCTGTTCGTAAATGATGCTATTCAATTTGAAGACGTTTACATTTATACCACTTGGTGAGTGTCACTGCTGGTGGACCAGGAGTCCCCGAGGGCACATGTAGCCAAGTTCGATCAATTTCGGTTGATCGCTTCTTCAACGCATTCTAAATTTCTGTTATCAAAATTTCTGGAAATTTCTAAAAAGTGGGTCCTGTAGCATCATATCCCACCAATCCTGCTACGTCTTTTGATACGCTTTTTCGACATAGTAACTTTCATACTTTTTTGGCATACAACATTGTTTAGATTTGAGGATCACTGACGAGGGTTGAGTACCCGAAACGTGCATGTCTGGTCCACGTTGCCAATTTATCTGTTCTTAAATGATGCTATTCAATTTGAAGACGTTTACATTGATCACTATTCAAAGCATGACCTTTGACTTTGTTCTTAGTATGTTAATTGTTTAAATTTACTGTAACGAAAAGTAATCACTCCAGGTTCTAACATTCTCGCTTCTAGCAGTAGGGAGTCGTTTATATAAGAAAATAACGGAGATGACATTTTCAATTAAAAAAAAGTTGTGACAAATTATGACGCAGATTCCATAAACCAAGACGAAATTAGATGCAATTTTTGGGGAAAAAATCAACGAGAATACTTTTCATAATTACGATTTAGTTGAACTTCTTTGGAAAGGGCGTGTCTCTTAAAGTGTCGTTTTCCGGACAAGCAAGAAATAATATAGTGCTTTTAAATACCGAAAAGAAATCAGTGGGGACGTTCAACTTACAATGTACAAGGTTAGATGAAAGCAACAAATCAGGACGATATTTTGAAGGAGTTCGAAAAACCTGACCTAAATCCAGCCTTTGACAGTTATTTGCAGTAGGGGGGGGGCTTGGGGACCGGGTCAAAATAACCGTGAAAGGCTGGATTTAGGTCAGGTGACCGGACTAGAAAAAGTCTAGCAAAAATCTTAATTATAAGTAAAATTATTAAGATGGAAAAAAAAGACCGAAGAAAAAAATAATAATAAAACGGACTGAACTATAGTGTATCTTACATTGTCATTTCCGACACAACGGCCGATTCTTTATATATATGAGAGTGTGCTGGAATTTGTCAACTCCGGAGAAAATAGCAGAAATTGGAATATGGAATTGTTGTCGCGTGATTTATAAATAAGGATTGTAACGGTTGTCTTGTAGATGTCAAAGTATATTTACCTCTGACTGTCCAATATTTAATCTAGGTCGCGTATATTTTTTTCTAATAAACGCGACCTAGGTATGATATTGGACAGTCAAAGGTAAATTTCGGACTGTTCGAACAAAGGCATGACATCACATCAATGTTTTAACTGTTCTTAAATGATGCTATGGATTTGAAGACGTGTAAAATTTTAAAAGTACTGACGAAAAGAAAATAATATGCTCAAATTAAAAAAAAAATACTTAAGTCTTCATGATTCGATACAGGTTTCTTTCTTTATTTTTTCTTTTTGTTGGTTGGGTATAAATCAAATTACGAAATTAAATTAGATCTACAATATGAACATTTTTATACCTTGAACCGTTTTAGCTTAAAGACCCTCATAAGAGGATTTATAACCTGGCATATACATGCCTGATACACTGAATTTAGTATTTTTCTGTACAGAAAAATTTACGTTTATCAACAGAGTTGGACACGTTATTTTTCACTTAACATATACACTTTATATTTATCTTTCAATAAATCTTCTTCAAAATTATAAATAAATTGCGCTTTAGTTAATAGACTTAAGGTTCTCTATTATGCTCTCCAAAATAATATGAACATTTTTCTCCAATACGATGGATATGGACATTAAAACAAGTTTTTAATTTCAGCCTGAATATCTGCAAGATAACAGTATCGATTCAAAGCAGGATGAAGTTTCCGATGATAACGGTGTGAGGGAAAGAACTGAGGACTATGAGCAATTATCGGCATCAACAACACCTCACGTGGTAAGCTTCGTCAATTTTAAAATAGATGAACCAGACATAACAAAGGTGTAAGCTACTTTACTTATTTGAAATAAATATACAAAACATAATAAAGGCACAACTCTTTTGTTCTCAAATAAAGTAGATAATGGCGAGCGGAGCTCGCTGCAAAGGCCCGTATAGTAACGCGCATACACTTACTTTATTGAGAAAATATGCTGAATATGAATGCACTACTATGCTTTCAAAAACTATCGTACCCTCGCTGAGTTTCTGCGGAGGAAGTGTTGGATATTGCCATTTGCATCTTGTTTCGACATTCAAAGTTGACGTATATGCTAAACTCAATTTTTGTTTACATGTTAAATTTATTGAATCAGATGTAATTTTTGGTAAATTAGTACACGAAATAGCATGAAAACGCGTCTTTTGCGGTAGAATGTAAAAGCCGCAATTTGCGTCAGATTTCTCACGTGATGCAAAACGGGCCGTTTCGCTCCGACTGCTTTCTTCGTCCCGGGTGGTTTCGCACTAAAGAAGTCAAAATTATAGGTGCTCGTGGACGTGTATGTTTTTGTTGTTGTTGTTTTTTTTTTTCAAGTTAAAAGGAAGAAAGTGTGTCGTCTTTTTTGTCTAATGAATCTCAAGATAACCTCCGAAAATTTTCTCTATATCAAAAAATGTTCGGGGTGTCATCTTGAGATAAACATTAGAAAAAAGATGGCGACTCTCTTTCTTTTTTTTTCAATTGGTTGTAGTTTATTTTTATCTAAGAAAAAAACAAAAACAAACAAACATTAAAAACAAACACGTCAACGAGCACCTATGGTCGAAATAGGTTTTATTTTCTTTTGTTCGATATGCAAAGAGTACTTTATTTTATTTTATTCCTTACAGAATTAAAATGGCTTCAATTAAAAAATCAACAAGTGGGATAAATATGAACTTAGATCGATTCCGCTCTTAACCAGATCCATCCTTGATCTGACAATATAAACAAAGATTGCTTCTAGCTGAGCCCTGTCTACTGAGGTCTTTGAAAGTAGATCGTTATTCTCCGCAAATGGGACTGGCATCCCCCATCTAATATCTGTCGGTCTAGGAAAAAAGAACGAATATTTTTGTTTCCACTGGCATTGCCGGCACAACTGAACCCCCCCCCCCCTTTTTTTGGGGGGGGGGGGGGGGGCAGTCATCTAACACAAAGTATAGAATATGATAAACTACCGTAGACGAAAAGAACGAATACTTCCGTGTTTCCAATCATCCTACTTTCCTCTTTTGGCAGTACTTATCATGAAACATATTGTTTTACACATCTTGTAAGATAGGATAAACCAGCATTCATTTTATGAAATGAAAAAAAATTAAATAGAGAGATTTTCTTGGATTTAATCATTTTCATTTTCTCTCCGCTAGCACAAAAAAGGTTTTGCCTTGATTTACATTATTTTCAAATAGTCATAAAGATCTTCATTTCAATAAAGAAATGATTATTTTAATTTCTGTTTTATATTTTTTCTTCAAATTTCAGCCTGAAATGTTGCAAAATATCAGCATCGATTCCAAGAAGGATGAGGTTTACGATGATAACGGTGTTATAGGGAACGCTGAGAACTATGAGCCCTCATCACCATCACCAAAACCTCCTTGGGTAAGCTACCTCACTTTTTTTTAAATAAGTATACAAGGGATAATGAGAAAAGGTACCGTTTATTAGTCCCTTAACGACTTGCAGGAGGGAAATTTTCATTTCCACCCCGTTTGTCTGTGGGTCTGTCCGACTGTCTGTCACACTAACGGCTCGCAGGAGGGGAAATATCATTTCCACCCCGTCCGTCTGTCTGTCTGTCACACTTCAGTTTTCCGGTATTTTTTCGCTGTTGTTGCATATATTGAACAAAGGTTTGGCATTTGGATATATCTTCAAGATCATGTTCATGTTTGATTTTGATTGACCTATTTTTACAAGAGTTATGGCCCTTGGACTTAGCAAATTTCACACAATTTTAGTTTTCCAGATTTTTTAGGGTTCTTTTGCAGATATTAAATTGATTTTTTGTACATGAATACACCTTGGTGTGATATAGATCAAGTTCGAGTTTGATTTTCATTGAACAATTTTCACAAGAGTAATGGTTTTCGAACTTAGCAAATTTCATGAAGTTGAACTTTCTTGGCTGCTATTGCAGATAACGAATTGATTTGTAGTATGTGAATACATTAAAGCGTGATACAGATCAAGTTTGTGTTTGGTTTTGATTGAAATTTTTCACAAGAGTTATGGCCCTTGAATTCAGCGAATTACATTGAATTTTCTGTTTTACGGACTTTTCTTGGCTGTTATTGAAGATAAGGAACGTGTTTTAGTATGTAAATAGTGTGGTTAAGATCAAGTGAAATTTTGGTTTAGATTTACATATTTTTACAAAATTAAACACCTCTTGACTTCGCAAATTTCATGAAATTTTCATTTTTCCAGATTTTTTCTGTTACAGCAGATAATAAAATACTTACCGTTTTTTAAGAAAACGAAAATTTCCTTTCTATTTGCAAACGGTAAAATAGAATCATTGGAAAACTGAAATGGTAATACAGAAGGAAAATCACTACTCAAAATCCTAACTTTTTGAACCTCTTAACAGCAATTCTCTGTAAGAACCAAAGAATTTCAAAACATCTTGGCACGGCATGTCATGGATTTTTGAGATTTTTGGTATGGAAGTTCAATATGAAGTACTAGTATGTAAATCAACCCCAGTTTTATCAAAAAGGTTGTCGTTGCCATGGTAACTGTGTCTGAAGTTTCAAAAATCGGGAAAATCTATAGGACAACGCATATTTGTAGGCTTCGTTACCATGGAAACAGGTACATTTTAAATCTTAAATTGCTTTGATTTTTTTCTTTTAATCCTTATTATTATGCATATTTGTAAAGTTTTTTACATTCATCTTAGATGCCTTATGTATACAAGATGAAAAATTGGGCAAAAACAGGGTATCAAAAGGCTTTGTTTTGGGCACTCAAAGACCCTTTTTTGCATGTTTTTACTGTTTTACAAGGTTGAAAATTTCATAAAAGCACCAATTTTTGAAGTCCAAATTCTAGTTATCCAATTAGTATTATCTTTGAACTCTACATGAATATAAAAAATTAATTGGGCTAATTTGTCCTTTTATATGCAAAGCAGCATCAAATTTAGTTGCTATGGCAACAATCGGCTGAAAGGTTTCAATACGATGAATTTAAACACAACCTCTATCAAACTATCTACGAATGATATTGGAACAGAAGTTCATGTATACATCTATCAGAGGCGTTTTGATATAAAAATGACCTTGAAAATATTTCAAGGTCACCCACTGAATTTTCAAGGTCATTAAACTTTAAGTGACCAAATTTGACGAAAAGTCCTGATTTTTCATAAAATGAAGATGTCAATATTTTAGAAACCTTGAAATATTGAACTTAACAGTTATTTGCCATAAAATGATAAATGTATCACTTATTTCTTAGAACTATTGATTACGTTTCTTCACATCTTCAAATATCTAAATTCTTGGTGAGTATTTTGATATAAAAGGGACGAAATCTGTATTTTTCTTGTTTTTTGACGGAAAAATATTTTCCTATTGAATAGCGACAATTCAATAAATTCTAAGACTTTTCTTTCTTATATTCATGTGCTTTCATAATATATATGACCTATGAAAATATTTAAATAAAAAAATCACTAAAATTGGTAACAAAAAATTTAAAAATCAATATTTTATGCAAAATTTGAGTCTCAAAGTATAAATGACCTTGAACATCAAGCCAATGACCTTGAACATTTTAATTGTTCTTAGGCAAAAGATATAAGTCAAATCTATACATGCATACATTTTGACAATCTTATGTAGCTCTAAAGAGGAATAAAATCAATTTCAAAGATAATATGAAACAAGCAAAAAGGTCTAATGTTGCCATGGCTACGGTCTTTGACGACAGAATTTAGGTAAAACTCTTAAATACCCACTCCAATTTTTCGTTCATTTTATTTGTTAATAAATATACATTTCCATTGATGAAAATCATTATTCTCCTATTGGTGCCTTTTGTGATATTTAAGATTGAAAATGGTCAAAAACACACTAAATTGGCCCTTATTTTCACCTCTATTTTTCGCTTCATTTTGACTTATTTTGACTTAATACAATAAGGTTCCTGTAATAAATATCACATATCTAAGTGCACTATGTAAGAATGGAAGTAAGGAAGAATAGATTATATTAAGATGAACAAGCTGTTACAGCGGTATCCATGGCAACGAAGTCTCCGGAGCTGGCTTATTTCATGGTCTCAAAAGTGCTATAAATAGAATGACCTCGTTACCATGGCAACCAGAGGTCACATTGGCTGAAAAGTGTTATTTTCATGGTCAGTACTTAATATATACCCATTATACCGAAAATCATCAAAATCCATGACATGCCGTGCCGAACTATTTTGGTCCTTACAGAGAATGGCTATTAAGGACATCATTTATGGTGTACTCATTGGGAGAGAGCAATATTTTACGCTTACTAATTGACCAAGTCACTTTCCTCAACAAGGGACGAGTATGTTAAATATAACGGCAATTCTTACTCATCTAGGTAGATATTCACTGATCAATTAGGCATAAATCTATGTGTCACATCTAGAATACGGCTATTGTATCATTCAATCTTGACCAGTGTAGATTTTACGGACTTTGTGCAGGAAAAAGATGATTTAACGTGTCATTTCTTATGTGAAAAGTGAAAACGTAAAAATAATACTTTAACAAAATATATTTCCAAATAGTGCTTTCAGTGTTGAACATTTCCCTTGTTATTCATATATATCCATTTTAAAGCGTTTTCACGTAAAATCAAACTTTCCGGGTTTTTTTAACTCCCTGTTAGAACTGTAGTAGTTGACTGATCTTTTGTGTGCCCATTCCCCTTTTGGTGCAAGTACAGGTCAAGTTCAAATTTATCCTTAAATGAAGCGTTCTAGGAAGAGTTGAGGGACATGGATTTATGCCGGCTTGGGACTTACATCGCTCAGCGATCAAGGATTTAAATTTTATATCAAATGAATTAGATTGTATCATATATAAGTCTTCATTTTCTTTAAAGATATCATTGATTGCATGATGTCGGTATAACCTTAGAAGTGTGACGACTTCAGGTTCTATATCATCCACTCCAAAATAACCTGAACATTCATCTCGAATACGATTGTTATGAGGTTACAATATCATAAACGTTTCACCTCAAAAACTATTGTTCTACACCCAAAACCTGACGTCATTTACTGACTTAAAATGAATTGCTGATATAGAAAGTGATATATGAAAAGAAAGATCATTTCCTGTAGATTCAATTGGTATTAGAATTATACATACCTTTCCGATACCATTTTCACTCCGAAAACGAAAGAGAAAGTGAAAATGGAGAAATTTTGACATGTCATTCATATGGACTTTGGTCCCATTTTGACGATTGTTCCAGAAAATTTCTTAAATTATAATTATGTTGCTGCTTTGAAGGCTATATCTGTCTTAATAATATACGAAATTTATTGAGGGTTTCGCCCAATCGTTTTTGAGAAATCCACAATACACCATGATGAACCGAATACGTTGTGACTCCTTCCAGTTTGATATTATACGCATATCCAAACATATAACCCAGGAAGTCTTACAAAAATCTTACATAATCTAATGGTACCCTTAAACTTGTCTTCATTTTAATTATCATAAACACTATAGCGATATCAGTCTCTGAATCTTTATAATAAAGAAAATTGACCTAGGCAAAATTAGCTTAGAGACTATAGGGGTTATACTATTAAAACCTGAATATTCGCACTGGTAAATTACAAATAAGTTTTAAATTTCAGCCCGAATCATTGCAAAATATCAACATCGATTCCAAAGAGACTGAGGTTTACGATGATAACGTTGTAATAGGGAAAACTGATAACTTTGAGCCCTCACCACCATCACCGATACCTCCCCGGTTTCTCATTCCTTTTATATAGAGAATAAGTGCGTTAGTGCAATACATGTACGAGAGATGCACTTTCAATAATAACATCTAGTGTAAATGGGCAGAAATTCAAAATCGAGGTAGACCAAGACATCGATTGATCGTCTCAAGACCTTATTTACGTAATGACTTGAAATGCCAGGGGATGTGGCGCACAATATGTAGGTGAGACAGGCCAACCTTTAAAACCTCGTTTTAGGAACCATTCTTATAAGATCAGAACCTCACGTCAACAAAAACACAGAAACTTTCTTTATAATCACTTTGTTAAATATAATCATTCTATTTCGGATATCACCATTACCCCAGTTCAGACTTTTCCAAAACGTAAAAATGAAAGTAAGACCGAAATTAAAAAACGCCGACTACAAGCTGAACTTGCCTGGATCACCAAACTTCAGACTGCGTACCCTCTTGGTTTAAACGATCAAATTTATGGACAAGGAAACATTTCCTCAGCATCTACCAATATCAACATCTTTTCAATTCGCCCAAACACTAAAAGGAAACACAGGTCACACGGGAAAAGACGAAACAGACAAAAAAGAAAACGATCCAGAATATACCGCTCTCTCAACGATTTACTTACTATAGCACGCAATGGCGGAAGACACGAGCTGTTACATGCTCTGTCGTCAATACCAGTTATGCACTTGAAATCTATCTTGGATGAAGCAGAGGTTGCATTCTTAAGAAACACTGACTGATTCAGACTTAATATCATTGTCTCATTTGCACAGTATAAACTTTATCCTATTGTAAAAATCACCTCAACGAAAAGACGATTCATAAAAATCCCGTTTATTAACAAAGGTTTTGATCTTCTAAACATCTCTAATATTTTTCGGGATCATCGCGTACAAAGTACCATTCCTCAATATTTTGAAAATTTAGAGCCACCTCTTATTTGTTATAAGTACAAGAAACCTATTCGAAACTTTGTTTTTAACTATAATAAAGTTACAACGGATCCTGACATACTTGAATCGTGTCCTGCTTCTTGAGAATGTGCAACTTCTAAATATCTCTACAAACCAGCTGGCCATGTTGTTACAGGTGACATTTCAATTATCCAAGACAGACAGCTCCGTGGTCTTCTTAAAAAAGGACCTAAGTATAGAATCCCATCCAAGATAGATTTTGTCAAATGCCGTGAAGTGCTTACGGAAGCCTTAGATAATTATACGAAAAGATGGTGTAAATCAGAAGGAGTCGAACCGCATGCTCTGAATGACTGGAAAAACCTCTTTTTAGATATAACGGATTTTCGAATTGATAACTTCCATAAAAACCCTCATCTTTTTCAAAATCAACGTTCCAAATCAGAAATATATTTCAAATCCAAACTAAGTAAATTACATGAAAAATATGTCTTTGCACCAGCTGATAAAGCAGCCAACAACACCATTATCATTTGAAAACGTTACTACATATCAACTTTGATTTCGGAACTTTCGTCTACTAATACATATATCAAAAGCAATGAACGTGCATCTAACATCTTAGGCAAGCATAACAGTGAACTGTCTTCATTCAATATCTCTATTTCTAACTCTAACTTGGATCTCCCAACACTATATTGCATACCGAAACTGCACAAGTCTCCTTTCAAATTTCGATTTATTGCTAATTCTAGTAACTGCTCCACTACAATTTTGTCCAGAAATCTGACGTCAGCACTTACTGCTATTAAAAAACACATAACTAGATATTGTGAAACGGTTCTAAACAGGAACGATCTAAATTTATTTTGGTCTATTTAGAATTCAGGGGATGTGATTGAAAAAAATGAAATCTGGAAATTTCCAAGCCAATACGATTTCTTCATATGACTTCTCTAATATGTACACCACACTTCCTCATGACAAAATTAATTATCGATTATCTAATCTCATTAAATGGTGTTTTGATCGAGAGCGAAAAACTTACATTTGTACATCTGAATCGAAGGGTTTCTTTTCCTCGACAGACTACAAATCATACAAATCATGGACACGTAGTGACCTGTGTAATGCCTTGTCCTTCCTCTTGGACAATATTTATGTTAGATTTGGTGAGGATCTATACAAGCAGGTTGTAGGAATTCCTATGGGTACTAACTGTGCGCCTCTTCTTGCAGATTTATTTTTATACACTTATGAAAAAGAATTTATCCAAAATCTTCAAAAGCAAAGAAAATTTGATGAGCTGAAATGTTTCAATAATACTTCTAGGTATCTGGATGATATTCTAACCATTGAAAATCCTGCTTTTGAATTATATAAGAATGAAATTTATCCACAAGAATTAACCCTTAACAAGGCAAACCTTTCAAATACAGAAACACCCTTCTTGGACCTAAATAAATTATCAAAATTGTTAACGGAAAGATTCATACAAGTGTATATGACAAAAGGGATGATTTTGGATTCAACATAGTAAATTTCTCTTGGCTTGACGGTGATGTTCCAAGATTACCGTCATACGGCATTTACATATCACAGCTCATCCGGTACGCTAGAGCATGTACTGATATTTGGATTTTCACAGTAGAAATTTACAAATTACCAAAAAACTTTTAGGTCAAGGTTTCCGCTTTCATAAACTAGTTAAGACTTTCTGGAAATTTTACAAAAATTATTGTCAACTTCTTTTAAAATTCGGATCTATACATGCAACAGAGTACATTACTATGGGTATTACACAACCTGTCTTTTATGGTGATATGATAAATAAATTAAAAAGGATCAAAGGTAGGCAGCATAACCATCGAAAATGCGTCAGAATCATCAAACGCCTTTTATACCGTGGATATGATCCTAATGTCACCAGACGGACACTAGGCTTGGTACTTGACCAATCTACAGTCTTGTACAAGCGCATCCTTGAGACTTGCACTCTGACTGACTGTGACGACGGGACTCCATGACGGGCCCTGTCCAAACCTCTTTAGAGAAGACAGGGCCCCGACCACCTGTCCTCTCTGAATGTCAGTCGGTGATAACATACATGAGCTCGCTACAGCCGGCAGAGCACGGACTGTATTACACATGCCCTCTTTTTATATCCATTTACATATTCATCTGTGTCTCTGGGGCCTCTGCGTTTCGCGGTCTTGTTTGTGTGATGTCATCTTACAGTGACGAGGTTGTTTTACACTACAATTGTACGTTCTTCGAGACCTCTGGGTAATCGGATAAGTGAGAGGGTTGTGCGCACGTAATCCAGGATAACCACACCATTTGCTACTTGCGTGACAGATGGCCGTCCAAAGTCGGCACCGGTTACCCATTGGTCTCGTCGGTTTATGTGTAGTCTTTTGTGTTTGATGTTTACATGTCGTGTGTCTCTTTTCCGTCTCGTGCTGTACTTGTCTTTTGTGTTTTTGCATCGGGTGTTTTGGTGTTTTACTGTTGATGCTGCAACGGGGTCTTGTTGGAGATCTCCCTTCTTTTTCTGTTGAGATATGTCCACATAATAAAAAATCAGTTCATTTACTGCATTACAAACCAAGAAATCTCCGGAAAACTTAAAATTTCATGAAATTTGCTAAGTGTTATAACTCTTGTAAAATTAAGTCAATCAAAGGCAAACTCAAACTTGAGCTGTATCACACTCAGATCTATTCATATATCACAAATCAATTGGGTATCTGCAATAAAACTGAAGAAAAGTATGGAAAACTGAAAATAACATGAAATTTGCTATGTGCAAGGGCCATAACTCTATTAAAAATAGGTCAATCGCATCCAAACTCAAACTTGATCTGTATCACATTGATATATATCATTCCACATACCAACAATGAGTTTGTTAAATGCAACAACAGCGAAAAAAAGTCTGGAAAACCGACCGACCGACAGACAGACAGACAGACAAACGGGTTGGAAACTATAAGTCCCCTTCGGCGAGTCAGTAGGGGACTATTGAACCAGATATTATAAAGGGGTAAGCTACCTTACATATTTAAAATAATATATACAAGAAATAATTAAGGCACATATCTTTTGCTATTAGATCAAATAAATTATATTTTCAAAGAGTCACATCGTCATTTCAATCAAGAAATTATTCTTTTAATGTTTGTTGCATTATTTCTTCAAATTTCAGTCTGAATTATCGCAAAATATAAACATCGATTCCGACGAGGATGAGATTTCCGATGATTACGATGTTATAGGGAACACTGACAACTGTGATCCCTCACCACCATCACCAACACCTCCCGGGGTAGAGTACCTCACTCCTTTTCAATAAGTATACCATACATGAAAAAAAAAGTTATCATTCATTACAGATCCCATGGAATGGATTCTATCCATAATATTTATTCATTTCTCAATGCTCTCGTAGACACATACAAACGCACCCTCCCTCGCACAGACCCTCCATCACCCTTTCCCTCTCTGTCAGTCCTTATGCCCGTCTTAGTATTGTTTTCTTTTTTTTTTCGATAGTGGATAAAGATACTTACATCAATTCTCTTTAAGTACCAGAAATGTAGTATAAGGGCCCGGCACGCTATGTCACAGATTATTTCGGTTTTTATGCAAATAGGTAGGCCATGATGAAAATATTTGAAAATGCTGAAAACATTTCACATATTTATGCCGGTTGCCATGGAAACTGGATGTAAGCACAGAGAAAGTGCAATTTTTAGCTTTTTTCGAAGCATCACAGGATCTTATTAACACACTTTCTTCCGACATATTTGATTGAATCGTTATGTTTGATCCTAAGTCTTTGTGATAAAACCGTTAGATAACGGGAAAAATTAAGAATTGGGAGTTACCATGGCAACAATTTTACCATTATCTGAGGATAGCAATTTTTCATTTTAAACTTAGATAAAGGGGAAATGGAGAAGTTTTAAGGAAGTTGAAAGTTAAAATTAATCAGATGGCAGTAACGAATCGTTAATTTTCTTGGTTGCCAAGGCAACATAGATTGTATCCAGGGAAAATTGCTCTTTTTTGTTCTGATTGTATACATTAAAAGCATTTTTAGCATTGTTTAGAATGAGGATCACTGACGAGGGTTTAGTACCCGAAACGTGCATGTCTGGTCCATGGTGTAAATTTTTCATGTTTTAAATGATGCTACTGAATTTGAAGACGTTTAACATTAATTCTGACAATTACAAAGGATAAAGCATGTAAAAAGATCCATTTTAAGGTTATCTTAATTTTAAATTAAAACATTTTGCTCAATACTAAGAGAAATAAGCCGTTGCTGAGTAAATGTATAGAAGATTAAAGCTTCAAATTTGAAATAGTTCTTGTTTGTTTACTTGGATACGGCCATTTTGAATTAATTTAATTTCCTATCAAAATGTTTAAGCAACCTACTTTTATATCAAATATATTTTTTCTTTGTAACCTCATTTGAAATTTGATTTCAAAAGCTTTAAATAAAGTCCAAAACAAGGGGGGTTTTGTGTAAATCGGTCTTCTTTCCATAGTAACCATGCAAAAATGTGTCTTATTTTTATCGAAATGAATTCTATTAATAAAGTCAGTTCTGATGGAATGGAATATCAATATAACAACACTTCATTTTCAAAAAACAACATTTTTTTCAAATGGTTGCCATGGTAACGTTTACCCCACCAATTTTATTTAAGCTTTAGAAAGGGTGCATTAGATGTGATATAAAAATCTTATCAAACCAATAGATTAAATGGCCAATCATTTTCTCAAAGCAATTAAAAAACAGAAATAAAATTTAACGTCCTACATATCTCATAGCCTCTATTTTTTTAATTTTATCATAATTACCTATTAATGCCCGTTTGTGTGGGTACTATGCTCTCATAGTGTTGCTTTTGGAAGGAATAGTGCCCACACAGCGTCATGCTCGGGCACTATTTACCTCCTAAAAGCAACACTATAAGAGAATAGTACCCACACAAACGGGCATTTATGGGTTTAGTGCATCACATGACTGTAGAATCAATTAATTAATTAATCAATTGCAATTTACTCGAGATATTAAAGAAAATTGTTCTTCATTTCCCCCTACTTCGCTTATTGCTACATGTATTTTTACATTCATGCATTGTTCATTACGTCGTAATACTTCCTGAGGGACGTAACTCTGTTAAGCAAAAAGCAATAGTGTCCGGGTGCCGCGCACTATTCTCTCATAGTCCCCGCGTGCTTAACCAATGTAATTCCGAGGATTTATCATGTGATGCATTAATTGAAATTATGAACAATTTGCATGAGACACAGTAAGGCTTCAAACTTGCTTTATTTTCATATTTTGGTATCTTATGACTTAGTTACCATGACAACAAGTTACTTGGCAACAATATGTTCATGCTTTTCTATTTTTGACAATTTGCCCTACCCATATATGAAATTCCATGAAAATCGGAGAACATGCGTGGCAAAAACATTTTGGTGCTTACAAAGAA
Organism: Pinctada fucata; assembly: GCA_028142955.1. Lineage (NCBI taxonomy): Eukaryota > Metazoa > Mollusca > Bivalvia > Pterioida > Pteriidae > Pinctada > Pinctada fucata. The sequence goes on along the minus strand of AP027112.1, from coordinate 40,050,987 downwards.
TTTGTGTTAAGGAAAGATATGATACACAGCATTTTAGTGAACAATATTGTTAACAAGATTCTAGATCTGTTACCAAAATATTCTCGAAATTTCTGGAAAGATGGGTCTTTTTAAAAGCATGATATACCACTCATCACGCTACATTTTTCAATATTTTTTGGACTTAACTTTCACATTCTTTAGCCGTGTTTAATTCTTTGTTTAATTCTTTGCAATTGGATTGAGGATCACAAACGAGAGTTAAGTGCTCGAAACTGTCATGGGTGGTCCATGCTGTAAATTTATGTATTGGATATACGCCTCAAACAAGATATTGGACAGTTCGAGGCCCGCAGTGCCGAAAACTGTCCAATATCTTTAAGAATAAATTGTTTGAGGCGTATATCGTACTTAAAACATTGATCACTATTCAAAGCATGACCTTTGACTTTGTTCTTAGTATGTTAATTGTTTAAATTTACTGTAACGAAAAGTAATCACTCCAGGTTCTAACATTCTCGCTTCTAGCAGTAGGGAGTCGTTTATATAAGAAAATAACGGAGATGACATTTTCAATTAAAAAAAAGTTGTGACAAATTATGACGCAGATTCCATAAACCAAGACGAAATTGGATGCAATTTTGGGGGGAAAAATCAACGAGAATACTTTTCGTAATTACGATTTAGTTGAAATTCTTTGGAAAGGGCGTGTCTCTTAAAGTGTCGTTTTCCGGACAAGCAAGAAATAATATAGTGCTTTTAAATACCGAAAAGAAATCAGTGGGGACGTTCAACTTACAATGTACAAGTTTAAATGAAAGCAACAAATCAGGACGATATTTTGAAGGAGTTCGAAAAACCTTACCTAAATCCAGCCTTTGACAGTTATTTGCACTAGGGGGGGGGGGGGCTTGGGGACCGGGTCAAAATAACCGTGAAAGGCTGGATTTAGGTCAGGTTTTCCGGACTAGAAAAAGTCTAGCAAAAATCTTAATTATAAGTAAAATTATTAAGATGGAAAAAAAACCGAAGAAAAAAAAATAATAAAACGGACTGAACTATAGTGTATCTTACATTGTCATTTCCGACACAACGGCCGATTCTTTATATATATGAGAGTGTGCTGGAATTTGTCAACTCCGGAGAAAAAAGCAGAAATTGGAATATGGAATTGTTGTCGCGTGATTTATAAATAAGGATTGTAACGGTTGTCTTGTAGATGTCAAAGTATATTTACATGTGACTGTCCAATATTTAATCTAGGTCGCGTATATTTTTTCTAATAAACGCGACCTAGGTATGATATTGGACAGTCAAAGGTAAATTTCGGACTGTTCGAACAAAGGCATGACATCACATCAATGTTTTAAATGTTCTTAAATGATGCTATGAATTTGAAGACGTGTAAAATTTTAAAAGTACTGACAAAAAGAAAATAATATGCTCAAATTAAAAAAAAAATACTTAAGTCTTCATGATTCGATACAGGTTTCTTTCTTTATTTTTTCTTTTTGTTGGTTGGGTATAAATCAAATTACGGAATTAAATTAGGTCTACAATATGAACATTTTTATACCTTGAACCGTTTTAGCTTAAAGACCCTCATACGAGGATTTATAACCTGGCATATACATGCCTGATACACTGAATTTAGTATTTTCCTGTACAGAAAAATGTATGTTTATCAACAGAGTTGGACACGTTATTTTTCACTAAACATATACACTTTATATTTATCTTTCAATAAATCTTCTTCAAAATTATAAATAAATTGCGCTTTAGTTAATAGACTTTAGGTTCTCTATTATGCTCTCCAAAATAATCTGAACATTTTTCTCCAATACGATGGATATGGACATTAAAACAAGTTTTTAATTTCAGCCTGAATATCTGCAAGATAACAGTATCGATTCAAAGCAGGATGAAGTTTCCGATGATAACGGTGTGAGGGAAAGAACTGAGGACTATGAGCCATTATCGGCATCAACGGCATCAACAACACCTCAGGTGGTAAGCTTCATCACTTTTGAAATAGATAAACCAGACATAATAAAGGAGTAAGTAACTTCACTTATTTGAAATAAATATACAAAACATAATAAAGGCACAACTCTTTTGTTATCAAATGTAGTAGATAATGGCGAGCGGAGCTCGCTGCAAAGGCCCGTATAGTAACGCGCATACACTTACTTTATTGAGAAAATATGCTGAATATGAATGCACTACTATACTTTCAAAAACTATCGTACCCTCGCTGAGTTGCTGACTTAAGTGTTGGATATTGCCATTTGCATCTTTTTTCGACATTCAAAGTTGACGTATATGCTAAACTCAATTTTTGTTTACATATTAAAATTTATTGATGTAATTTTTGGTAAATTAGTACACGAAATAGCATGAAAACGCGTCTTTTGCGGTAGAATGTAAAAGCCGCAATTTGCGTCAGATTTCTCACGTGATGCAAAACGGGCCGTTTCGCTCCGACTGCTTTCTTCGTCCCGGGTGGTTTCGCACTAAAGAAGTCAAAATTATAGGTGCTCGTGGACGTGTATGTTTTTGTTGTTGTTGTTGTTTTTTCAAGTTAAAAGGAAGAAAGTGTGTCGTCTTTTTTTGTCTAATGAATCTCAAGATAACCCCCGAAAATTTTCTCTATATCAAAAAATGTTCGGGGTGTCATCTTGAGATAAACATTAGAAAAAGGAAGAAGACTCTCTTTCTTTTTTTTTCAATTGGTTGTAGTTTATCTTTATCTAAGAAAAAAAAACAAAATCAAACAAACATTAAAAACAAACACGTCAACGAGCACCTATGGTCGAAATGAAATGAAGTCGGAATCCTTAATAATAAGAAATTTATTTTCCTTTCGATATGCAAAGAGTACTTTATTTTATTTTATTCCTTACAAAATTACAATGGTTTCAAATAAAAAATCCACAAGTGGGATAAATATGAAGTTAGGTCGATTCCGTTCTTAACCAGATCCATCCTTGATCTGACAATACAAACAAAGATTGCTTCTAGCTGAGCACTGTCTACTGAGGTCTTTGAAAGTAGATCGTAATTCTCCGCAAATGGGACTGGCATCCCCCCATCTAATATCTGCCGGTCTAGGACAAAAGAACGAATATTTCTGTTTCAACTGGCATTGCCGGCACAACTGAACCCCCCCCCCCCTTCTTTTATTTCGGGGGGGGGGGGCAGTCATCTAACACAAAGTATAGAATATGATAAACTACCATAGACGAAAAGAACAAATAATCCGTGTTTCCAATCGTCCTACTTTCCTCTTTTGGCAATACTTATCATGAAACAGATTGTTTTACACATCTTGTAAGATAGGATAAACCAGCCTTCATTGTATCAAATGAAAAAAAATTAAATAGAGAGATTTTCTTGGACTTAATCATTTTCATTTTCTCTCCGCTAGCACAAAAAGGCTTTGCCTTGATTCATATTATTTTCAAATAGTCATAAAGATCTTCATTTCAATAAAGAAATGATTATTTTAATTTCTGTTTTATATTTTTTCTTCAAACTTCAGCCTGAAATGTTGCAAAATATCAGCATCGATTCCAAGAAGGATGAGGTTTACGATGATAACGGTGTTATAAGGAAAGCTGAGAACTATGAGCCCTCATCACTATCACCAAAACCTCCTTGGGTAAGCTACCTCACTTTTTCAAAATAAATATACAAGGGATAATGAGAAAAGGTACCGTTTATTAGTCCCCTAACGACTCGCAGGAGGGAAATTTTAATTTCCACCCCGTTTGTCTGTGGGTCTGTCCGACTGTCTGTCACATTAACGGCTCGCAGGAGGGGAAATATCATTTCCACCCCGTTCGTCTGTCTGTCTGTCACACTTCAGTTTTCCGGTATGTTTTCGCTGTTGTTGCATATATTGAACAAAGTTTTGGCATATGGATATATCGTAATGTGGTACAGATCAAGTTCATGTTTGGTTTTGATCGACCTATTTTTACAAGAGTTATGGCCCTTGGACTTACATGTAGCAAATTTCACACAAGTTTAGTTTTCCAGATTTTTTAGGGTTCTGTTGCAGATATTGAATTGATTTTTTGTACATGAATACACCTTAGTGTGATATAGATCAAGTTCGACTTTGATTTTCATTGAACACTTTTCACAAGAGTAATGGTTTTCGGAAGTTGAACTTCCTTGGCTGCTATTGCAGATAACGAATTGATTTGTAGTATGTAAATACATTAAAGCGTGATACAGATCAAGTTTGTGTTTGGTTTTGATTGAAATATTTTCACAAGAGTCATGGCCCTTGAATTCAGCGAATTACATTGAATTTTCTGTTTTACGAACTTTTCTTGGCTGTTATCGAAGATAAGGAAACGAGTTTTAGTATGTAAATACAATGCAGTGTGGTTAAGATCAAGTGAAATTTTGCTTTAGATTTACATATTTTTACAAAATTAAACACCTCTTGACTTAGCAAATTTTATGAAATTTTCATTTTTCCAATTTTTTTTCTGTTACTGCAGATAATAAAGTACTAACCGTTTTTTAAGAAAACGAAATTTCCTTTCTATTTGCAAACGGTAAAATAGAATCATTGGAAAATCACTACAGTATACTCAAAATCCTAAATTTTTGAACCTCTTAACGACATCATTGATGGTGTACTCATTTGGAGAGAGCAATATTTTACGCTTACTAATTGACCAAGTCACTTTCCTCAACAAGGGACGAGTATGTTAAATATAACGGCAATTCTTACTCATATAGGTAGATATTCACTGATCATTTAGGCATAAATCTATGTGTCACATCTAGAATACGGCTATTGTATCATTCAAACTTGACCAGTGTAGATTTTACGGACTTTGTGCAGGAAAAAGATAATTTAACGTGTTATTTCTTATGTGAAGAGTGAAACTGTAAAAATGATACTTTAACAAAATATATTTCCAAATAGTGCTTTCAGTGTTGAACATTTCCCTTGTTATTCATATATATCCATTTTAAAGCGTTTTCACGTAAAATCAAAATTTTCGGGTTTTTTAACTCCCTGTTAGAACTTTAGTAGCTGACTGATCTTTTGTGTGTCCATTCACCTTTTGGTGCAAGTACAGGTCAAGTTTAAATTTATGCTTAAATGAAGCGTTCTAGGAAGAGTTGAGGGACATGGATTTATGCCGGCTTGGGACTCTTATCGCTCAGCGATCAAGGATTTATATTTTATATCAAATGATTAAATTTTATCATATATAGGTCTTCATTTTCTTTAAAGATGTCATTGATTGCATGAGGTCGGTATAACCTTAGAAGTGTGACGACTTCAGGTTCTATATCATCCAATCCAAAATAACCTGAACATTCATCTCGAATACGATTGGTATGAGTTTACAATATTAAACGTTTGACCTCAAAAACTACTGTTCTACACCCAAAACCTGATGTCAATTAATGACTTAAAAGTGAATTGCTGACATAGAAAGTGATATATGAAAAGAAAGATCATTTCCTGTAGATTCAATTGGTACTAAAATTATATATACCTTTCCAATACCATTTGCACTCCGAAAACGAAAGAGAAAGTGAAAATGGAGAAATTTTGACATGTCATTCATATGGACTTGTTGTGACTCCTTCCAGTTTGATACTTATACGCATATCCAAACATATAACCCAGGAAAATCTTTAAAAAATCTTACATAATCTAATAATACCTTAAACTTGTCTTCATTTTTATTATCATAAACACTATAGCGATATCAGTCTCTGAATCTTTATAATAAAGAAAATTGACCTAGGCAAAATTAGCTTAGAGCCTATAGGGGTTATACTTTTAAAACCTGAATATTCGCACTGGTAAATTACAAATAAGTTTTAAATTTCAGCCCGAATCATTGCAAAATATCAACATCGATTCCAACGAGAATGAGGTTTACGATGATAATGTTGTAATAGGGAAAACTCATAACTGTGAGCCCTCACCACCATCACCGATACATCCCCGGTATATCATTCCTTTTATATAGAGAATAAGTGCGTTAGTGCAATACATGTACGAGAAATGCACTTTCTGGGTGTTGCAAAACTTAAACTTGATCTTGATCATATTGAGATATATCCACATAATAAAAATTATGTTCATTAACTGCAATACCAGCCAAGAAATCACCGGAAAACTTAAATTTTCATGAAATTTGCTAAGTGCTATAACTCTTGTAAACTTATATCAATCAAAGGAAATTTCAAACTTGAACTGTATCACACTCAGATCTATTCATATATCACAAATCAATTGGATATCTGCAATAAAACTGAAAAAAGTATGGAAAACTGAAAATATCATGAAATTTGCTAAGTGCAAGGGCCATAACTCTACTAAAAATAGGTCAATCGCATCCAAACTCAAACTTGATCTGTATCACATTGATATATATCCACATACCAAAAAAGAGTTTATTATATGCAACAACAGCGAAAAAAAGTCTGGAAAACCGACCGACAGACAGACAGACAGACAGACAAACGGGTTGGAAACTATAAGTCCCCTTCGGCGAGTCAGTAGATTAAATGGCTAAGCATTATCTCAAAGCAATTAAAAAACAGAAAATAAAATTTAACGTCCTATATATATCATAGCCTCTTTTTTTTATTTCATCATAATTACCTATTAATGCCCGTTTGTGTGGGTACTATGCTCTCATAGTGTTGCTTTTGGAAGGAATAGTGCCCGAGCGTCATGCTCGGGCACTATTTACGTTCTAAAAGCAACACTATAAGAGAATAGTACCCACACAAACGGGCATTAATGGGTTTAGTGCATCACATGACTGTAGAATCAATTAATTAATTAATCAATTGCAATTTACTCGAGATATTAAAGAAATTGTTCTTTATTTCCCCCTACTTCGCTTATTGCTACATGTATTTTTACATTCATGCAATGTTCATTACGTCATGATACTTCCTGAGGGACGTAACTCTGTTTAACAAGTTTAGTTTTCCAGATTTTTTAGGGTTCTGTTGCAGATATTGAATTGATTTTTTGTACATGAATACACCTTAGCGTGATATAGATCAAGTTCGACTTTGATTTTCATTGAACACTTTTCACAAGAGTAATGGTTTTCGGAAGTTGAACTTCCTTGGCTGCTATTGCAGATAACGAATTGATTTGTAGTATGTAAATACATTAAAGCGTGATACAGATCAAGTTTGTGTTTGGTTTTGATTGAAATATTTTCACAAGAGTCATGGCCCTTGAATTCAGCGAATTACATTGAATTTTCTGTTTTACGAACTTTTCTTGGCTGTTATCGAAGATAAGGAAACGAGTTTTAGTATGTAAATACAATGTAGTGTGGTTAAGATCAAGTGAAATTTTGCTTTAGATTTACATATTTTTACAAAATTAAACACCTCTTGACTTAGCAAATTTCATGAAATTTTCATTTTTCCAATTTTTTTCTGTTACTGCAGATAATAAAGTACTAACCGTTTTTTAAGAAAACGAAATTTCCTTTCTATTTGCAAACGGTAAAATAGAATCATTGGAAAATCACTACAGTATACTCAAAATCCTAACTTTTTGAACCTCTTAACGACATCATTGATGGTGTACTCATTTGGAGAGAGCAATATTTTACGCTTACTAATTGACCAAGTCACTTTCCTCAACAAGGGACGAGTATGTTAAATATAACGGCAATTCTTACTCATATAGGTAGATATTCACTGATCATTTAGGCATAAATCTATGTGTCACATCTAGAATACGGCTATTGTATCATTCAAACTTGACCAGTGTAGATTTTACGGACTTTGTGCAGGAAAAAGATAATTTAACGTGTTATTTCTTATGTGAAGAGTGAAACTGTAAAAATGATACTTTAACAAAATATATTTCCAAATAGTGCTTTCAGTGTTGAACATTTCCCTTGTTATTCATATATATCCATTTTAAAGCGTTTTCACGTAAAATCAAAATTTTCGGGTTTTTTAACTCCCTGTTAGAACTTTAGTAGCTGACTGATCTTTTGTGTGTCCATTCACCTTTTGGTGCAAGTACAGGTCAAGTTTAAATTTATGCTTAAATGAAGCGTTCTAGGAAGAGTTGAGGGACATGGATTTATGCCGGCTTGGGACTCTTATCGCTCAGCGATCAAGGATTTATATTTTATATCAAATGATTAAATTTTATCATATATAGGTCTTCATTTTCTTTAAAGATGTCATTGATTGCATGAGGTCGGTATAACCTTAGAAGTGTGACGACTTCAGGTTCTATATCATCCAATCCAAAATAACCTGAACATTCATCTCGAATACGATTGGTATGAGTTTACAATATTAAACGTTTGACCTCAAAAACTACTGTTCTACACCCAAAACCTGATGTCAATTAATGACTTAAAAGTGAATTGCTGACATAGAAAGTGATATATGAAAAGAAAGATCATTTCCTGTAGATTCAATTGGTACTAAAATTATATATACCTTTCCAATACCATTTGCACTCCGAAAACGAAAGAGAAAGTGAAAATGGAGAAATTTTGACATGTCATTCATATGGACTTGTTGTGACTCCTTCCAGTTTGATACTTATACGCATATCCAAACATATAACCCAGGAAAATCTTTAAAAAATCTTACATAATCTAATAATACCTTAAACTTGTCTTCATTTTTATTATCATAAACACTATAGCGATATCAGTCTCTGAATCTTTATAATAAAGAAAATTGACCTAGGCAAAATTAGCTTAGAGCCTATAGGGGTTATACTTTTAAAACCTGAATATTCGCACTGGTAAATTACAAATAAGTTTTAAATTTCAGCCCGAATCATTGCAAAATATCAACATCGATTCCAACGAGAATGAGGTTTACGATGATAATGTTGTAATAGGGAAAACTCATAACTGTGAGCCCTCACCACCATCACCGATACATCCCCGGTATATCATTCCTTTTATATAGAGAATAAGTGCGTTAGTGCAATACATGTACGAGAAATGCACTTTCTGGGTGTTGCAAAACTTAAACTTGATCTTGATCATATTGAGATATATCCACATAATAAAAATTATGTTCATTAACTGCAATACCAGCCAAGAAATCACCGGAAAACTTAAATTTTCATGAAATTTGCTAAGTGCTATAACTCTTGTAAACTTATATCAATCAAAGGAAATTTCAAACTTGAACTGTATCACACTCAGATCTATTCATATATCACAAATCAATTGGATATCTGCAATAAAACTGAAAAAAGTATGGAAAACTGAAAATATCATGAAATTTGCTAAGTGCAAGGGCCATAACTCTACTAAAAATAGGTCAATCGCATCCAAACTCAAACTTGATCTGTATCACATTGATATATATCCACATACCAAAAAAGAGTTTATTATATGCAACAACAGCGAAAAAAAGTCTGGAAAACCGACCGACAGACAGACAGACAGACAGACAAACGGGTTGGAAACTATAAGTCCCCTTCGGCGAGTCAGTAGATTAAATGGCTAAGCATTATCTCAAAGCAATTAAAAAACAGAAAATAAAATTTAACGTCCTATATATATCATAGCCTCTTTTTTTTATTTCATCATAATTACCTATTAATGCCCGTTTGTGTGGGTACTATGCTCTCATAGTGTTGCTTTTGGAAGGAATAGTGCCCGAGCGTCATGCTCGGGCACTATTTACGTTCTAAAAGCAACACTATAAGAGAATAGTACCCACACAAACGGGCATTAATGGGTTTAGTGCATCACATGACTGTAGAATCAATTAATTAATTAATCAATTGCAATTTACTCGAGATATTAAAGAAAATTGTTCTTTATTTCCCCCTACTTCGCTTATTGCTACATGTATTTTTACATTCATGCAATGTTCATTACGTCATGATACTTCCTGAGGGACGTAACTCTGTTTAACAAGTTTAGTTTTCCAGATTTTTTAGGGTTCTGTTGCAGATATTGAATTGATTTTTTGTACATGAATACACCTTAGCGTGATATAGATCAAGTTCGACTTTGATTTTCATTGAACACTTTTCACAAGAGTAATGGTTTTCGGAAGTTGAACTTCCTTGGCTGCTATTGCAGATAACGAATTGATTTGTAGTATGTAAATACATTAAAGCGTGATACAGATCAAGTTTGTGTTTGGTTTTGATTGAAATATTTTCACAAGAGTCATGGCCCTTGAATTCAGCGAATTACATTGAATTTTCTGTTTTACGAACTTTTCTTGGCTGTTATCGAAGATAAGGAAACGAGTTTTAGTATGTAAATACAATGTAGTGTGGTTAAGATCAAGTGAAATTTTGCTTTAGATTTACATATTTTTACAAAATTAAACACCTCTTGACTTAGCAAATTTCATGAAATTTTCATTTTTCCAATTTTTTTCTGTTACTGCAGATAATAAAGTACTAACCGTTTTTTAAGAAAACGAAATTTCCTTTCTATTTGCAAACGGTAAAATAGAATCATTGGAAAATCACTACAGTATACTCAAAATCCTAACTTTTTGAACCTCTTAACGACATCATTGATGGTGTACTCATTTGGAGAGAGCAATATTTTACGCTTACTAATTGACCAAGTCACTTTCCTCAACAAGGGACGAGTATGTTAAATATAACGGCAATTCTTACTCATATAGGTAGATATTCACTGATCATTTAGGCATAAATCTATGTGTCACATCTAGAATACGGCTATTGTATCATTCAAACTTGACCAGTGTAGATTTTACGGACTTTGTGCAGGAAAAAGATAATTTAACGTGTTATTTCTTATGTGAAGAGTGAAACTGTAAAAATGATACTTTAACAAAATATATTTCCAAATAGTGCTTTCAGTGTTGAACATTTCCCTTGTTATTCATATATATCCATTTTAAAGCGTTTTCACGTAAAATCAAAATTTTCGGGTTTTTTAACTCCCTGTTAGAACTTTAGTAGCTGACTGATCTTTTGTGTGTCCATTCACCTTTTGGTGCAAGTACAGGTCAAGTTTAAATTTATGCTTAAATGAAGCGTTCTAGGAAGAGTTGAGGGACATGGATTTATGCCGGCTTGGGACTCTTATCGCTCAGCGATCAAGGATTTATATTTTATATCAAATGATTAAATTTTATCATATATAGGTCTTCATTTTCTTTAAAGATGTCATTGATTGCATGAGGTCGGTATAACCTTAGAAGTGTGACGACTTCAGGTTCTATATCATCCAATCCAAAATAACCTGAACATTCATCTCGAATACGATTGGTATGAGTTTACAATATTAAACGTTTGACCTCAAAAACTACTGTTCTACACCCAAAACCTGATGTCAATTAATGACTTAAAAGTGAATTGCTGACATAGAAAGTGATATATGAAAAGAAAGATCATTTCCTGTAGATTCAATTGGTACTAAAATTATATATACCTTTCCAATACCATTTGCACTCCGAAAACGAAAGAGAAAGTGAAAATGGAGAAATTTTGACATGTCATTCATATGGACTTGTTGTGACTCCTTCCAGTTTGATACTTATACGCATATCCAAACATATAACCCAGGAAAATCTTTAAAAAATCTTACATAATCTAATAATACCTTAAACTTGTCTTCATTTTTATTATCATAAACACTATAGCGATATCAGTCTCTGAATCTTTATAATAAAGAAAATTGACCTAGGCAAAATTAGCTTAGAGCCTATAGGGGTTATACTTTTAAAACCTGAATATTCGCACTGGTAAATTACAAATAAGTTTTAAATTTCAGCCCGAATCATTGCAAAATATCAACATCGATTCCAACGAGAATGAGGTTTACGATGATAATGTTGTAATAGGGAAAACTCATAACTGTGAGCCCTCACCACCATCACCGATACATCCCCGGTATATCATTCCTTTTATATAGAGAATAAGTGCGTTAGTGCAATACATGTACGAGAAATGCACTTTCTGGGTGTTGCAAAACTTAAACTTGATCTTGATCATATTGAGATATATCCACATAATAAAAATTATGTTCATTAACTGCAATACCAGCCAAGAAATCACCGGAAAACTTAAATTTTCATGAAATTTGCTAAGTGCTATAACTCTTGTAAACTTATATCAATCAAAGGAAATTTCAAACTTGAACTGTATCACACTCAGATCTATTCATATATCACAAATCAATTGGATATCTGCAATAAAACTGAAAAAAGTATGGAAAACTGAAAATATCATGAAATTTGCTAAGTGCAAGGGCCATAACTCTACTAAAAATAGGTCAATCGCATCCAAACTCAAACTTGATCTGTATCACATTGATATATATCCACATACCAAAAAAGAGTTTATTATATGCAACAACAGCGAAAAAAAGTCTGGAAAACCGACCGACAGACAGACAGACAGACAGACAAACGGGTTGGAAACTATAAGTCCCCTTCGGCGAGTCAGTAGATTAAATGGCTAAGCATTATCTCAAAGCAATTAAAAAACAGAAAATAAAATTTAACGTCCTATATATATCATAGCCTCTTTTTTTTATTTCATCATAATTACCTATTAATGCCCGTTTGTGTGGGTACTATGCTCTCATAGTGTTGCTTTTGGAAGGAATAGTGCCCGAGCGTCATGCTCGGGCACTATTTACGTTCTAAAAGCAACACTATAAGAGAATAGTACCCACACAAACGGGCATTAATGGGTTTAGTGCATCACATGACTGTAGAATCAATTAATTAATTAATCAATTGCAATTTACTCGAGATATTAAAGAAAATTGTTCTTTATTTCCCCCTACTTCGCTTATTGCTACATGTATTTTTACATTCATGCAATGTTCATTACGTCATGATACTTCCTGAGGGACGTAACTCTGTTTAACAAGTTTAGTTTTCCAGATTTTTTAGGGTTCTGTTGCAGATATTGAATTGATTTTTTGTACATGAATACACCTTAGCGTGATATAGATCAAGTTCGACTTTGATTTTCATTGAACACTTTTCACAAGAGTAATGGTTTTCGGAAGTTGAACTTCCTTGGCTGCTATTGCAGATAACGAATTGATTTGTAGTATGTAAATACATTAAAGCGTGATACAGATCAAGTTTGTGTTTGGTTTTGATTGAAATATTTTCACAAGAGTCATGGCCCTTGAATTCAGCGAATTACATTGAATTTTCTGTTTTACGAACTTTTCTTGGCTGTTATCGAAGATAAGGAAACGAGTTTTAGTATGTAAATACAATGTAGTGTGGTTAAGATCAAGTGAAATTTTGCTTTAGATTTACATATTTTTACAAAATTAAACACCTCTTGACTTAGCAAATTTCATGAAATTTTCATTTTTCCAATTTTTTTCTGTTACTGCAGATAATAAAGTACTAACCGTTTTTTAAGAAAACGAAATTTCCTTTCTATTTGCAAACGGTAAAATAGAATCATTGGAAAATCACTACAGTATACTCAAAATCCTAACTTTTTGAACCTCTTAACGACATCATTGATGGTGTACTCATTTGGAGAGAGCAATATTTTACGCTTACTAATTGACCAAGTCACTTTCCTCAACAAGGGACGAGTATGTTAAATATAACGGCAATTCTTACTCATATAGGTAGATATTCACTGATCATTTAGGCATAAATCTATGTGTCACATCTAGAATACGGCTATTGTATCATTCAAACTTGACCAGTGTAGATTTTACGGACTTTGTGCAGGAAAAAGATAATTTAACGTGTTATTTCTTATGTGAAGAGTGAAACTGTAAAAATGATACTTTAACAAAATATATTTCCAAATAGTGCTTTCAGTGTTGAACATTTCCCTTGTTATTCATATATATCCATTTTAAAGCGTTTTCACGTAAAATCAAAATTTCCGGGTTTTTTAACTCCCTGTTAGAACTTTAGTAGCTGACTGATCTTTTGTGTGTCCATTCACCTTTTGGTGCAAGTACAGGTCAAGTTTAAATTTATGCTTAAATGAAGCGTTCTAGGAAGAGTTGAGGGACATGGATTTATGCCGGCTTGGGACTTATATCGCTCAGCGATCAAGGATTTATATTTTATATCAAATGATTAAATTTTATCATATATAGGTCTTCATTTTCTTTAAAGATGTCATTGATTGCATGAGGTCGGTATAACCTTAGAAGTGTGACGACTTCAGGTTCTATATCATCCAATCCAAAATAACCTGAACATTCATCTCGAATACGATTGGTATGAGTTTACAATATTAAACGTTTGACCTCAAAAACTACTGTTCTACACCCAAAACCTGACGTCAATTAATGACTAAAAAGTGAATTGCTGACATAGAAAGTGATATATGAAAAGAAAGATCATTTCCTGTAGATTCAATTGGTACTAAAATTATATATACCTTTCCAATACCATTTGCACTCCGAAAACGAAAGAGAAAGTGAAAATGGAGAAATTTTGGCATGTCATTCATATGGACTTGTTGTGACTCCTTCCAGTTTGATACTTATACGCATATCCAAACATATAACCCAGGAAAATCTTTAAAAAATCTTACATAATCTAATAATACCTTAAACTTGTCTTCATTTTTATTATCATAAACACTATAGCGATATCAGTCTCTGAATCTTTATAATAAAGAAAATTGACCTAGGCAAAATTGGCTTAGAGCCTATAGGGGTTATACTTTTAAAACCTGAATATTCGCACTGGTAAATTACAAATAAGTTTTAAATTTCAGCCCGAATCATTGCAAAATATCAACATCGATTCCAAAGAGAATGAGGTTTACGATGATAATGTTGTAATAGGGAAAACTCATAACTGTTAGACCTCACCACCATCACCGATACATCCCCGGTATATCATTCCTTTTATATAGAGAATAAGTGCGTTAGTGCAATACATGTACGAGAAATGCACTTTCTGAGTGTTGCAAAACTTAAACTTGATCTTGATCATATTGAGATATATCCACATAATAAAAATTATGTTCATTAACTGCAATACCAGCCAAGAAATCACCGGAAAACTTAAATTTTCATGAAATTTGCTAAGTGCTATAACTCTTGAAAACTTATATCAATCAAAGGAAATTTCAAACTTGAACTGTATCACACTCAGATCTATTCATATATCACAAATCAATTGGATATCTGCAATAAAACTGAAGAAAAGTATGGAAAACTGAAAATATCATGAAATTTGCTAAGTGCAAGGGCCATAACTCTACTAAAAATAGGTCAATCGCATCCAAACTCAAACTTGATCTGTATCACATTGATATATATCCACATACCAAAAAAGAGTTTATTATATGCAACAACAGCGAAAAAAAGTCTGGAAAACCGACCGACAGACAGACAGACAGACAGACAAACGGGTTGGAAACTATAAGTCCCCTTCGGCGAGTCAGTAGGGGACTATTGAACCAGATATTAGAAAGGGGTAAGCTACCTCACATATTTAAAATAATATATACAAGAAATAATTAAGGCACATATCTTTTGCTATTAGATCAAATAAATTATATTTTCAAAGAGTCATATCGTCATTTCAATGAAGAAATTATTCTTTTAATTTTTGTTGTATTATTTCTTCAAATTTCAGTCTGAATTATCGCAAAATATAAACATCGATTCCGACGAGGATGAGATTTCTGATGATTACGATGTTATAGGGAACACTGACAACTGTGATCCCTCACCACCATCACCAACACCTCCCGGGGTAAAGTACCTCACTCCTTTTCAATAAGTATACCATACATGAAAAAAAAGTTATCATTCATTACAGATCCCATGGAATGGATTCTATCCATAATATTTATTCATTTCTCAATGATCTCGTAGACACATACAAACGCACCCTCCCTCACACAGACCCTCCATCACACTTTCCATCTCTGTCAGTCCGTATGCCCGTCTTAGTGTTTTCATTTTTTTTTTTTCGATAATGGATAGAGATACTTACATCAATTCTCTTTAAGTACCAGAAATGTAGTATAAGGGCCCGGCACGGTATGTCACAGATTATTTCGGTTTTTATGCAAATAGGTAGGCCATGATGAAAATATTTGAAAATGCTGAAAACATTTCACATATTTATGCCGGTTGCCATGGAAACTGGATGTAAACACAGAGAAAGTGCAATATTTAGCTTTTTTTGAAGCATCACAGGATCTTATTAACACACTTTCTTCCGACATATGTGATTGAATCGTTATGTTTGATCCTAAGTCTTTGTGATAAAACCACAAGATAACGGGAAAAATTAAGAATTGGGAGTTACCATGGCAACAATTTTACCATTATCTGAGGATAACAATTTTTCATTTTAAACTTAAATAAAGGGGAAATGGAGAAGTATTAAGGAAGTTGAAAGTTGAAATTAATCAGATGGCAGTAAACGAATCGTAATTTTTCTTGGTTGCCAAGGCAACATAGATTGTATCCAAGGAAAATAGCTCTTTTTAATTCTGATTGTAAACATTAAGAGCATTGTTAGCATTGTTTAGACTGAGGATCACTGACGAGGGTTTAGTACCCGAAACGTGCATGTCTGGTCCATGCTGTAAATTTTTCAGGTTTTAAATGATGCTACTGAATTTGAAGACGTTTAACATTAATTCTGACCATTACAAAGGGCAAAGCATGTAAAAAGATCCATTAATAAATAAGCGTTTATGGTTATCTTAATTTTAAATTAAAACAGTTTGCTCAATACTAAGAGAAATAAGCCGTTGCTAAGTAAACGTATAGAAGATTAAAGCTTCAAATTTGAAATAGGTCTTGTTTGTTTCCTTGGATACGGCCATTTTGAATTAATTTAATTTCCTATCAAAATGTTTAAGCAACCTACTTTTATATCACATATATTTTTTCTTTGTAACCTCATTTGAAATTTGATTTCTAAAGCTTTAAATAAAGTCCAAAACAAGGAATTTTTTTGTGTACTTCGGTCTTCTTTCCATAGTAACCATGCAAAAATGTGTCTTATTTTTATCGAAATGAATTCTATTAATAAAGTCAGTTCTGATGGAATGGAATATCCATTTAACAACACAACATTTTTTCAAATGGTTGCCATGGTAACGTTTACCCCACCAATTTTATTTAAGCTTTAGAAAGGGTGCATTACATGTGATATAAAAATGTTATCAAAGCAATAGATTAAATGGCTAAGCATTATCTCAAAGCAATTAAAAAACAGAAAATAAAATTTAACGTCCTATATATATCATAGCCTCTTTTTTTTTATTTCATCATAATTACCTATTAATGCCCGTTTGTGTTGTGTACTATGCTCTCATAGTGTTGCTTTTGGAAGGAATAGTGCCCGAGCGTCATGCTCGGGCACTATTTACGTTCTAAAAGCAACACTATAAGAGAATAGTACCCACACAAACGGGCATTAATGGGTTTAGTGCATCACATGACTGTAGAATCAATTAATTAATTAATCAATTGCAATTTACTCGAGATATTAAAGAAAATTGTTCTTTATTTCCCCCTACTTCGCTTATTGCTACATGTATTTTTACATTCATGCATTGTTCATTACGTCATGATACTTCCTGAGGGACGTAACTCTGTTAAGCAAAAAGCAATAGTGCCCGGGTGCCGCGCATAGTCTCCGCGTGCTTAATTAATGCAAGGATTTATCATGTGATGCATTATTTGAAATTATGAACCATTTGTATGAGACACAATAAGGCTTCAACCTTGCCTAATTTTCATATTTTGGTATCTTATGACTTGGTTACCATGACAACCAAGTCACTTGGCAACAATACGTTCATGATTTTCTATTTTTGACAATTTGCCCTACCCATATATGATTCACATTCTTTAGCCATGTTTTATTCTTTGTTTAATTCTTTGCAATTGGATTGAGGATCACAAACGAGAGTTAAGTGCTCGAAACTGTCATGGCTGGTCCATGTTGTAAATTTATGTATTGGATATACGCCTCAAACAATTCATTCTTAAAGATATTGGACAGTTTGAGGCCCTCAGGGCGTAATTACGATTTAGTGAAGCTTCTTTGGAAAGGGCGTGTCTCTAAAAGTGTCGTTTTCCGGACAAGCAAGAAATAATATAGTGCTTTTAAATAACTTACAATGTACAAGGTTAAATGGAAGCAACAAATCAGGACGATATTTTGAAGGAGTTCGAAAAACCTGACCTTAACCCAGCCTTTGACAGTTATTTGCACTGGGGGGGGGGGGGGGCTTCGGAACCGGGTCAAAATAACCGTCAAAGGCAGGATTTAGGTCAGGTTTTTCGTACTAGAAAAAGTCTAGCAAAAATCTAAGTTATAAATTAAATTATACAGATGGAAAAAAAAATAGACCGAAGAAAAAAAATAATAAAACGGACTGAACTATAGTGTATCTTACATTGTCATTTCCGACACAACGGCCGATTCTTTAGATATATGAGATTATGCTGGAATTTGTCAACTCCGGAGAAAATAGCAGAAATTGGAATATGGAATTCTTGTCGCGTGATTTATCAACCATTTGCAGGTGCAATGGGAAAAGATGCGGTATGTGTCCGCTCATCGATTGCAATTCCACAACAATTAAATCTAGTGTCAATGGGCAGACCTTTAAAATCGAGATTGATAAAGACATTGATTGATCGTATCAAGATGTCATCTATGTCATTACATGACACGCCAAGGGATGTGGCGCCCAATATGTAGGGGAAACAGGCCAGGCCTTAAAATCTCGTTTTCGAAGTCATTCGTATCAGATGTACATTGTACATTCGTAACTCGTACCTTGTACATTCGTAATTCGCGTCAGAAAAAAACAAAGAAATTTCCTATACAATCACTTCGTTGAATACAATCATTCAATTTCGGATATAAAAATTACTCCAGTTCATTCATTCCAAAAACTTAAAAATCAAAGTAAAACTGAAATTAAAAAACGCCGCTTACAAGCTGAACTTGCCTGGATAACCAAACTGCAAACTGCGTACCCCCTTGGTCTAAACGATCAGATTTATGGACAAGGAAACATTTCTTCGACCTCTTCAAATATTATTGTTTTTTTTTTCAATCCGCCCTAACACTAAAAGGAAGCATAGGTCTCACGGTAAAAGGCGAAACAAAAAACTCAGAAAAAGAGCTAGAGTACATCGTACCCTCAAAGATCTACTGATCATTGCACGCAACGGCGGCAGACATGAACTGCTACATGCTCTCTCTTCAGTTCCAGCAGTTCAATTAAAATCTATCTTGGATGAAGCACTGGTTGCATTCTTAAGAAACACTGATTGATTCAGGCTAAATATCATTGTTGCATTCGCACAAAATAAACTATATCCTTTGGTTAAAAACAACTCCCCTTAAAGACGATTCATAAAAATTCCATTTATTAACAAAGGATTTGATCTTCTGAACATCTCTAATATTTTTCGGGATCATCGCGTACAAAGTACCATTCCTCAATATTTTGAAAATTTAGAACCTCCTCTTATTTGTTACAAATATAAGAGACGTATTCGAAGTTTCGTTTTTAACTTCAACAAAGTTACACAAGATCCTAAAATACTTGATCCTAAACGTCTACATATCTTTATAAACCAGCTGGTCATATTATTACAGGTGACTTTTCAATTATCAAAGACAGGCGGATCCGTGGTCTTCTTAAGAAAGGACCTAAGTATAGAATCCAATCCAAGATAGATTTTATTAAATGTCGCGAAGTGCTAAAGGAAGCTTTAGATAACTATACCAAACGATGGTGTAAATCGGAAGGAGTCGAATCGCATGCTCTAAATGACTGGAAAAACCTCATTTTGGATATTACCGATATTCGAATAGATAACTACCACAAAAATCCTCAACTTTTTGAAAATCCAATTTCTAAATCTAAAAGATATTTCAAATCCAAGTTACGTTATTTAGATGAAAAATATGTCTTCGCACCTGCAGACAAAGCAGCCAACAACACCATAATTATTTGAAAACGCTACTACATATCAACTTTAGTTTCGGAATATTCCTCTACTAATACTTATATCGAAAGCAACGAAAGTGTTCCCAATATTTTGAACAAATATAACAGTGAAATTTCTTCTTTCAACATCCCTATTTCTAAATTGGATCTCCCTACAATATACTGTATACCAAAACTTCACAAGTCTCCTTACAAGTTTCGATACATTGCTAATTCTAGCAACTGCTCAACAACAATTTTAACTAGAAATCTGACGTAAGCACTCACGGCTATAAAAGAACACGTGGCAAAATACTGTGAAACTGTCATGAACAGGAATGGCGTAAACTTCTTTTGGTCTATTAAAAATTCAGGGGATGTGATTGACAAAATGAAATCAAGAAATTTTGAAGCAAATACGATATCTTCATACGATTTTTCTAATATCTACACCACGCTTCCTCAAGACAAAATAAATGATCGACTGTCCAAACTCATTAAATGGTGCTTTGATCGAGAGGGGAAAACTTATATTTGTACTTCTGAATCGAAGGGTTTCTTTTCCGCCACAGATTACAAATCATACAAATCATGGACATGTGGTGACCTGTGTATTGCTTTGTCCTTCCTTTTGGACAATATTTATGTAAGATTTGGTGAGAAACTCTACAAGCAGGTTGTAGGGATTCCACCGGATACTTATTGTGCGCCTCTTGTTGCAGATTTATTTTTATACACGTATGAAAAGGAATTTATCCAAAATCTTCAAAAACATAGAAAAAATGATGATGTGAAATGTTTCATTGGTACTTCTAGGTACCTGGATGATATTCTTACCATCGACAATCCTGTTTTTGAGAAATATAAAAATGTTATTTATCCACAAGAATTTATCTTAAACCAGGCAAACGTTTCAAACACAGAAACGCCATTTTTGGAACTAAATATCAAAATTGTTAATGGAGAGATCCATACAAGTGTGTATGACAAAAGAGATGATTTTGGATTTAACATAGTAAATTTCCCCTGGCTTGACGGTGATGTTCCTAGATTACCGTCCTTTGGTATCTATATATCACAGCTCATCCGGTATGCTAGAGCATGTACTGATGTTTTGGATGTTCATAGTAGAAATTTACAAATTACCAAGAAACTTTTAGGACAAGGTTTTCGCTTTCACAAACTAGTAAAGACTTTCTGGAAAATTTACAAAAATTATTGTCATTCTGAAATTCGGACCAATACAGGCAACAGAGTATATTACTTTGGAAATTTCACAACCTGCATTTTATGGTGACATTATTAACAAGATAAGAAGGATCAAAGATAGAAAACATCACTATCGAAAATGCGTCAGAATCATCAAACGCCTTTTATACCGTGGGTATGATCCTAATGTCACTAGACGGACACTAGGCTTGGTACTTGACTAATCTTCAGTCTTATACCAGCGCATTCTTAAAACTTGCACTCTGACTGACTGTGACGACGGGACTCCATGACGGGCCCTGTCAAAACCTCTTTAGAGAAGACAGGGCCCCGACCACCTGTCCTCTCTGAATGTCAGTCGGACTCCTCGGGTGATAACATACATGAGCTCGCGGCGGCAGAGCACGGATTGTATTACGTACGCCCTCTTTTTATATCCATTTACATATTCATCTGTGTTGCTTGGGCCCCTGCGTTTTGCGGTCTTGTTTGTGTGTGGTCATCTGACAGTGAGGATGTTGTTTTACACCACAATTGTGCGTTCTTCGAGACCTCTGGGTAATCGGAAAAGTGGGAGGGTTGTGCGCACGTAATCCAGGATAACCATACCTTCTGCTATTTCCGTGGCAGATGGCCGTCCTAAGTCGGCACCGGTTGCCCATTGGTCTCGTTGGTTTATGTGTAGTCCTTTTTGTTTGATGTTTCTGTGTTGTGCGTTGACGTTCCTTGTCCCTTACGCGTCTCTTTCTGTGCTTGTCTGCTTTGTGTTTTTGCATTGGGTGTTTTGGGGTTTTGCTGTGGGTGCTACAACCTGGTGTTGTTGGAGATCTCCTCCTTTGTTTTATAAATAAGGATTGTAACGGTTGTCTTGTAGATGTCAAAGTACATTTACCTGTTACTGTCCATTATTTAATCTAGGTCACGTATATTTTTTCTAATAAACGCGACCTAGATATGATACTGGACAGTCAAAGGTAAATTTCGGACTGTTCGAACAAAGGCATGACGTCACATCAATGTTTTAACTGTTCTTAAATGATGCTATGAATTTGAAGACATGTAAAATTTTAAGAGTACTGACAAAAAGAAAATAATATGCTCAATTTAAAAAAAAAATACTTAATAAGTCTTCATGATTCGATACAGGTTTCTTTCTTTATTTTTCTTTTTGTTGGTTGGGTATAAATCAAATCACGGAATTAAATTAGGTCTACAATATTAACATTTTTTTATATCTTGAACCGTTTTAGCTTAAAGACCCTCATAAGAGAATTTATAACCTGGCATATACATGCCTGATACACTGAATTTAGGGTTTCTTTCTGTACAGAAAAAAATACGTTTATCAACAGAGTTGGACACGTTATTTTTCACTAAACATATACACTTTATATTTATCTTTCAATAAATCTTCTTCAAAATTATAATTTAAAAGATAAATTGCGCTTCAGTTAATAGACTTAAGGTTCTCTCTTATGCTCTCCAAAATAATCTGAACATTTTTCTCCAATACGATGGATATGGAATTAAAACAAGTTTTTAATTTCAGCCTGAATATCTGCAAGATAACAGTATCGATTCCAAGCAGGATCGTTCAGTTTTAAATAAACTTAATTTATGAAATCATTTCATTGTTTTATTCTTTTTCTGCTGCACATTAAAGTGGGATTTTACAATATGATTTTATTTTTGATGTTGCATAATTGAACTATACTAGTTGGGCATATGACTTTAAAAAAGTTATTGTTTTGAAATGTGACTATTTTTTTAAAGGTTGTCTGAAAAAAAAACTTCTCTGCATCCGGCAAAAATCTTTTTAGAAAGGTTGTGGGCTAAATTCCCGGTACTGGCACTATCAGTATTCAATAGCAGTATGTCAATTAGAGCGTGCATGGGTATCAGGTGAGCGTTGTGTCCCCTTGGGCTCTTGTTTAACTCCCTGTTAGAACTTTCGTAGATCACTGATCTTTTGTGTGTCCATTCACCTTTTGGTGCAATTACAGGTCAAGTTCAAATTTATGCTTAAATGAAGCGTTCTAGGAAGGTTGAGGGACATGGATTTATGCCGGCTTGGGACTTATATCGCTCAGCGGTCAAGGATTTATATTTTATAGCAAATGAATTAAATTGTATCATATATAGGTCTTCATTTTCTTTAAAGATGTCATTGATTGCATGAGGTCGGTATAACCTTAGAAGTGTGACGACTTCAGGTTCTATATCATCCAATCCAAAATAACCTGAACATTCATCTCGAATACGATTGGTATGAGTTTACAATATTAAACGTTTGACCTCAAAAACTATTGTTCTACACCAAAACCTGACGTCATTTACGGACTTAAAATGAATTGCTGATATAGAAAGTGATATATGAAAAGAAAGATCATTTCCTGTAGATTCAATTAGTACTAAAATTATATATACCTTTCCGATACCATTTTCACTCCGAAAACGAAAGAGAAAGTGAAAATGGAGAAATTTTAACATGTCATTCATATGGACTTTGGTCCCATTATGACGATTGTTCCAGAAAATTTCTTAAATTATAATAATGTTGCTGCTTTGAAGGCCATATCTGTCTTAATAATATACGAAATTTATGGAGGGTTTCGCCCAATCGTTTTTGAGAAATCCACAATACATCATGATGAACCGAATATCAAAAGTCCTCATTCTGAGCCCCTCGACGAAAATCACCCCTACGTTGTGACTCCTTCCAGTTTGATACTTATACGCATATCCAAACATATAACCCAGGAAAATCTTACAAAAATCTTACAGAATCTAATGATACCTTTGAACTTGTCTTCATTTTAATTATCATAAACACTATAGCGATATCAGTCTCTGAATCTTTATAATAAAGAAAATTGACCTAGGCAAAATTAGCTTAGAGCCTATAGGGGTTATACTATTAAAACCTGAATATTCGCACTGGTAAATTACAAATAAGTTTTAAATTTCAGCCCGAATCATTGCAAAATATCAACATCGATTCCAAAGAGAATGAGGTTTACGATGATAACGTTGTAATAGGGAAAACTCATAACTGTGAGCCCTCACCACCATCACCGATACCTCCCCGGTATCTCATTCCTTTTATATAGAGAATAAGTGCGTTAGTGCAATACATGTACGAGAAATGCACTTTCTGTGTGTTGCAAAACTTAAACTTGATCTTGATCATATTGAGATATTTCACATAATAAAAACTATGTTCATTAACTGCAATACCAGCCAAGAAATCACTGGAAAACTTAGATTTTCATGAAATTTGCTAAGTGCTATAACTCTTGTAAACTTAAGTCAATCAAAGGCAAACTCAAACTTGAGCTGTATCACACTCAGATCTATTCATATATCACAAATCAATTGGATATCTGCAATAAAACTGAAGAAAAGTACGGAAAACTGAAAATAACATGAAATTTGCTAAGTGCAAGGGCCATAACTCTACTAAAAATAAGTCAATCTCATCCAAACTCAAACTTGATCTGTATCACATTGATATATATCCACATACCAAAAGTGAGTTTGTTATATGCAACAACAGCGAAAAAAAAGTCTGGAAAACCGACCGACAGACAGACAGACAGACAAACGGGTTGGAAACTATAAGTCCCCTTCGGCGAGTCAGTAGGGGACTATTGAACCAGATATTAAAAAGGGGTATTTAAAATAATATATACAAGAAATAATTAAGGCACATATCTTTTGCTATTAGATCAAATAAATTATATTTTCAAAAAGTCATATCGTCATTTCAATGAAGAAATTATTCTTTTAATTTTTGTTGTATTATTTCTTCAAATTTCAGTCTGAATTATCGCAAAATATAAACATCGATTCCGACGAGGATGAGATTTCTGATGATTACGATGTTATAGGGAACACTGACAACTGTGATCCCTCACCACCATCACCAACACCTCCCGGGGTAAAGTACCTCACTCCTTTTCAATAAGTATACCATACATGAAAAAAAGTTATTATTCATTACAGATCCCATGGAATGGATTCCATCCATAATATTTATTCATTACTCAATGATCTCGTAGACACATACAAACGCACCCTCTCTCACACAGACCCTCCATCACACTTTCCCTCTCTGTCAGTCCGTATGCCCGTCTTAGTGTTTTCATTTTTTTTTTTTCGATAATGGATAGAGATACTAACATCAATTCTCTTTAAGTACCAGAAATGTAGTATAAGGGCCCGGCACGGTATGTCACAGATTATTACGGTTTTTATGCAAATAGGTAGTCCATGATGATAATATTTGAAAATGCTGAAAACATTTTACATATTTATGCTGGTTGCCATGTAAACTGGATGTAAACACAGAGAAAGTGCAATTTTTAGCTTTTTTTGAAGCATCACAGGATCTTATTAACACACTTTCTTCCGACAAATGTGATTGAATCGTTATGTTTGATCCTAAGTCTTTGTGATAAAAACCACTAGATAACGGGAAAAATTAAGAATTGGGAGTTACCATGGCAACAATTTTACCATTATCTGTGGATAGCAATTTTTCATTTTAAACTTAAATAAAGGGGAAATGGAGAAGTTTTAAGGAAGTTGAAAGTTAAAATTAATCAGATGGCAGTAAACGAATCGTAATTTTTCTTGGTTGCCAAGGCAACATAGATTGTATCCAAGGAAAATAGCTCTTTGTAGTTCTGATTGTATACATTAAGAGCATTGTGAGCATTGTTTAGACACTGAGGATCACTGACGAGGTTTTAGTACCCGAAACGTGCATGTCTGGTCCATGCTGTAAATTTTTCAGGTTTTAAATGATGCTACTGAATTTGAAGACGTTTAACATTAATTCTGACCATTACAAAGGACAAAGCATGTAAAAAGATCCATTAATAAATAAACTTTTGAGGTTATCTTAATTTTAAATTAAAGCATTTTGCTCGATACTAAGAGAAATAAGCCGTTGCTAAGTAAACGTATAGAAGATTAAAGCATCAAATTTGAAATAGGTCTTGTTTGTTTCCTTGGATACGGCCATTTTGAATTAATTTAATTTCCTATAAAAATGTTTAAGCAACCTACTTTTATATCACATATATTTTTTCTTTGTAACCTCATTTGAAATTTGATTTCTAAAGCTTTAAATGAAGTCCAAAACAAGGAATTTTTTTGTGTAAATCGGTCTTCTCTCCATAGTAACCATGCAAAAATGTGTCTTATTTTTATCGAAATGAATTCTATTAATAAAGTCAGTTCTGATTGAATGGAATATCACTATAACAACACTTCATTTTCAAAAAAACAACATTTTTTTCCAAATGGTTGCCATGGTAACGTTTACCCCACCAATTTTATTTAAGCTTTAGAAAGGGTGCATTACATGTGATAGAAAAATGTTATCAAAGCAATAGATAAAATGGCTAAGCATTATCTCAAAGCAATTAAAAAACAGAAAATAAAATTTAACGTCCTATATCTCTCATAGCCTCTTTTTTATGTTATCATAATTACCTATTAATGCCCGTTTGTGTTGGTACTATGCTCTCATAGTGTTGCTTTCGATAGGAATAGTGCCCGAGCGTGACGCTCGGGCACTATTTACGTTCTAAAAGCAACACTATAAGAGAATAGTACCCACACAAACGGGCATTAATGGGTTTAGTGCATCACATGACTGTAGAATCAATTAATTAATTAATCAATTGCAATTAACTCGAGATATCAAAGAAAATTGTTCTTTATTTCCCCCTACTTCGCTTATTGCTACATGTATTTTTACATTCATGCATTGTTCATTACGTCATGATACTTCCTGAGGGACGTAACTCTGTTAAGCAAAAAGCAATAGTGCCCGGGTGCCGCGCACTATTCTCTCATAGTCTCCGCGTGCTTAACCAATGCAATTCCGAGGTTTCATCATGTGATGCATTAATTGAAATTATGAACCATTTGCATGAGACGCAATAAGGCTTCAAACTTGCTAAATTTTCTTATTTTGGTATCTTATGACTTGGTTACCATGACAACCAAGTCACTTGGCAACAACATGTTCATGATTTTCTATTTTTGACAATTTGCCCTACCCATATATAAAATTCCATGAAAATCGGAGAACATGCGTGGCTGAAACATTTTGGTGCTTACAAAGAAATTGTGTTAAGGAAAGATATGATACACAGCATTTTTGGTGAACATTATTGTTAACAAGATTCTAGATCTATTAACAAAATATTCTCGAAATTTCTGGAAAGATGGGTCTTTTTAAAAGCATGATATACCACTCATCACGCTACATTTTTCAATATTTTTTGGACTTAACTTTCACATTCTTTAGCCACGTTTAATTCTTTGTTTAATTCTTTGCAATTGGATTGAGGATCACAAACGAGAGTTAAGTGCTCGAAACTGTCATGGCTGGTCCATGCTGTAAATTTATGTATTGGATACACGCCTCAAACAATTCATTCTTAAAGATATTGGACAGTTTGAGGCCCGCAGGGCGTAATTACGATTTAGTGAAGCTTCTTTCGAAAGGGCGTGTCTCTAAAAGTGTCGTTTTCCGGACAAGCAAGAAATAATACAGTGCTTTTAAATAACTTACAATGTACAAGGTTAAATGGAAGCAACAAATCAGGACGATATTTTGAAGGAGTTCGAAAAACCTGACCTAAACCCAGCCTTTGACAGTTATTTGCACTAGGGGGGGGGGCTTGGGGACCGGGTCAAAATAACCGTCAAAGGCTGGATTTAGGCCAGATTTTCCGGACTAGAAAAAGTCTAGCAAAAATCTTAATTATAAGTAAAATTATAAAGATGGAAAAAAATAGACCGAAGAAAAAAAATAATAAAACGGACTGAACTATAGTGTATCTTACATTGTCATTTCCGACACAACGGCCGATTCTTCAGATATATGAGATTATGCTGGAATTTGTCAACTCCGGAGAAAATAGCAGAAATTGGAATATGGAATTCTTGTCGCTTGAGTTATCAACCATTTGCAGGTGCAATGGGAAAAGATGCGGTATGTGTCCGCTCATCAATTGCAATTCCACAACAATAAAATCTAATGTCAATGGGCAGACCTTTAAAATCGAGATTGATAAGGACATTGATTGATCGTATCAAGATGTCATCTATGTCATTACATGATACGCCAAGGGATGTGGCGCCCAATATGTAGGGGAAACAGACCAGGCCTTAAAATCTCGTTTTCGAAGTCATTCGTATCAGATGTACCTTGTACATTCGTAACTCGTACCTTGTACATTCGTAACTCGTACCTTGTACATTCGTAACTCGCGTCAGAAAAAACAAAGAAATTTCCTATACAATCACTTCGTTGAATACAATCATTCAATTTCGGATATAAAAATTACTCCAGTTCATTCATTCCAAAAACTTAAAAATCAAAGTAAAACTGAAATTAAAAAACGCCGCTTACAAGCTGAACTTCCTGGATAACCAAACTGCAAACTGCGTACCCCCTTGGTCTAAACGATCAGATTTATGAACAAGGAAACATTTCTTCGACCTCTTCAAATATTATTGTTTTTTTAATCCGCCCTAACACTAAAAGGAAGCATAGGTCTCACGGTAAAAGGCGAAACAAAAAATTCAGAAAAAGAGCTAGAGTACATCGTACCCTCAAAGATCTACTGATCATTGCACGCAACGGCGGCAGACATGAACTGCTACATGCTCTCTCTTCAGTTCAAGCAGTTCAATTAAAATCTATCTTGGATGAAGCACTGGTTGCATTCTTAAGAAACACTGATTGATTCAGGCTAAATATCATTGTTGCATTCGCACAAAATAAACTATATCCTTTGGTTAAAAACATCTCCCCTATAAGACGATTAAGTACCCGAAACGTGCATGTCTGGTCCACGTTGCCAATTTATCTGTTCTTAAATGATGCTATTCAATTTGAAGACGTTTACATTTATACCACTTGGTGAGTGTCACTGCTGGTGGACCAGGAGTCCCCGAGGGCACGTGTAGCCAAGTTCGATCAATTTCGGTTGATCGTTTCTTCAACGCATTCTAAATTTCTGTTATCAAAATTTCTTGAAATTTCGAAAAAGTGGGTCCTGTAGCATCATATCCCACCAATCCTGCTACGTCTTTCGATACACCTTTTCGACATAGTAACTTTCTTACTTTTTTTGCATACTTCATTGTTTAGATTTGAGGATCACTGACGAGGGTTAAGTACCCGAAACTTGCATGTCTGGTCCACGTTGCCAATTTATCTGTTCTTAAATGATGCTATTCAATTTGAAGACGTTCACATTTATACCACTTGGTGAGTGTCACTGCTGGTGGACCAGGAGTCCCCGAGGGCACATGTAGCCAATTCGATCAATTTCGGTTGATCGTTTCTTCAACGCATTCTAAATTTCTGTTATCAAAATTTCTTGAATTTCGAAAAAGTGGGTCCTGTAGCATCATATCCCACCAATCCTGCTACGTCTTTCGATACACATTTTCGACATAGTAACTTTCTTACTTTTTTTGCATACTTCATTGTTTAGATTTGAGGATCACTGACGAGGGTTAAGTACCCGAAACGTGCATGTCTGGTCCACGTTGCCAATTTATCTGTTCTTAAATGATGCTATTCAATTTGAAGACGTTTACATTTATACCACTTGGTGAGTGTCACTGCTGGTGGACCAGGAGTCCCCGAGGGCACATGTAGCCAAGTTCGATCAATTTCGGTTGATCGTTTCTTCAACGCATTCTAAATTTCTGTTATCAAAATTACTTGAAATTTCGAAAAAGTGGGTCCTGTAGCATCATATCCCACAAATCCTGCTACGTCTTTCGATACACCTTTTCGACATAGTAACTTTCTTACTTTTTTGGCATACTTCATTGTTTAGATTTGAGGATCACTGACGAGGGTTAAGTAACCGAAACGTGCATGTCTGGTCCACGTTGCCAATTTATCTGTTCTTAAATGATGCTATTCAATTTGAAGACGTTCACATTTATACCACTTGGTGAGTGTCACTGCTGGTGGACCAGGAGTCCCCGAGGGCACATGTAGCCAATTCGATCAATTTCGGTTGATCGTTTCTTCAACGCATTCTAAATTTCTGTTATCAAAATTTCTTGAATTTCGAAAAAGTGGGTCCTGTAGCATCATATCCCACCAATCCTGCTACGTCTTTCGATACACATTTTCGACATAGTAACTTTCTTACTTTTTTTGCATACTTCATTGTTTAGATTTGAGGATCACTGACGAGGGTTAAGTACCCGAAACGTGCATGTCTGGTCCACGTTGCCAATTTATCTGTTCTTAAATGATGCTATTCAATTTGAAGACGTTTACATTTATACCACTTGGTGAGTGTCACTGCTGGTGGACCAGGAGTCCCCGAGGGCACATGTAGCCAAGTTCGATCAATTTCGGTTGATCGTTTCTTCAACGCATTCTAAATTTCTGTTATCAAAATTACTTGAAATTTCGAAAAAGTGGGTCCTGTAGCATCATATCCCACAAATCCTGCTACGTCTTTCGATACACCTTTTCGACATAGTAACTTTCTTACTTTTTTGGCATACTTCATTGTTTAGATTTGAGGATCACTGACGAGGGTTAAGTAACCGAAACGTGCATGTCTGGTCCACGTTGCCAATTTATCTGTTCTTAAATGATGCTATTCAATTTGAAGACGTTTACATTCATAAAAATTCCATTTATTAACAAAGGATTTGATCTTCTGAACATCTCTAACATTTTTCGGGATCATCGCGTAAAAAGTACCATTCCTCAATATTTTGAAAATTTAGAACCTCCTCTTTTTTGTTTCAAATATCAGAGACCTATTCGAAGTTTCGTTTTTAACTTCAACAAAGTTACACAAGATCCTAAAATACTTGAATCATGTCCTGCTTCTTGAGAATGTGCAACGTCTGCATATCTTTATAAACCAGCTGGTCATATTATTACAGGTGACTTTTCAATTATCAAAGACAGGCGGCTCCGTGTTCTTCTTAAGAAAGGACCTAAGTATAGAATCCCATCCAAGATAGATTTTATTAAATGTCGCGAAGTGCTAAAGGAAGCTTTAGATAACTATACCAAACGATGGTGTAAATCGGAAGGAGTCGAATCGCATGCTCTAAATGACTGGAAAAACCTCATTTTGGATATTATCGATATTCGAATAGATAACTACCACAAAAATCCTCAACTTTTTGAAAATCCAATTTCTAAATCTGAAAAATATTTCAAATCCAAGTTACGTGATTTACCCATTTGCCCATTGGTCTCGTTGGTTTATGTGTAGTCTTTTATGTTTCATGTTTCTATGTTGTGAGTTGGTGTTCCTTGTCCCTTTTGCGTCTCTTTCTGTGGGTATCTGTTCTGTGTTTTTTGCATGGGTGTTTTTGGGATTTTGCTGTGGGTGCTGCAACCTAGTGTTGTTGGAGATCCCCTCCTTCCTTTTATATCTACACTTATTTCGTGTTGCAGTGTGGAGTTGGTAATACAATTCCCCATGACCCGATGTTTGAAGTGTTTTAATTCCATTTTATTCTCTAACTTGACTTTGTTGTAGTGTCTTCCATGCAGGATCTCTAATCACCCTTCTTTGATCATCTCACCATGGCATTTTTAAGGTCGCCTCGTATTAAACTTACTCCTTTGAGATTACCCTCTATTACTACAGTAACTTTCCCATCATCGACTTTTAACAGTAATAAACTTTTTTCCTCACCCAGAGTACTTCTTTCACCTCTTAAATTTAAATCCCGTAGACGTATTACACCTACTTCTCCATCTGCAGGCTCTACATTTAACAACAAACATAGAGGGTTCTCAGCAGTTTCTACGTGCAAAGGGAAAAGATACGGTATGTGTCCGCTCATCAATTGCAATTCCACAATTAAATCAAGTGTTAATGGGCAGACTTTTAAAATTGAGATTGAAAACGACATCGATTGATCGTACCAAGATGTCATTTATGTTATAACATGAAACGCTAGGGGATGTGGCGCCCAATATGTTGGAGAAACAGGTCAGGCCTTAAAATCTCGTTTTAAAAGTCATTCCTATCAGATAAGAAACTCACATCACAAAAAACAAAGAAATTTCCTTTATAATCACTTCGTTAAATACAATCATTCCATTTCGGATATAACAATTACACCGGTTCAGTCTTTTTCTAAACTTAAAACTCTTAGTAAAACGGAAATTAAAAAACGCCGACTACAAGCTGAACTTGCCTGGATCACAAAACTCCAAACTGCGTACCCCCTTGGTCTAAACGATCAAATTTATGGACAAGGAAACATTTCCTCGACGTCAACTAATATTAATGTATTTTCAATCCGCCAAAACACGAAACGGAAGCATAGGTCTCACGGAAGACGAAGAAACCGAAAACTCAGAATAAGATCTAGATTACACCGTACCCTCAACGATCTTCTGATCATTGCTCGCAACGGCGGCAGACATGAACTGCTTCATGCTCTCTCATCAGTTCCAGTAGTTCAATTGAAATCTATCTTGGATGAAGCACTGGTTGCATTCTTAAGAAATACTGATTGATTCAGACTTAATATCATTGTTGCATTCGCACAGAATAAACTTTATCCAGTTGTTAAAAACATCCCCCCTAAAAAACGATTCTTAAAAATTTCATTTATCAACAAAGGATTCGATCTTCTTAACATCTCTAATATTTTTCGGGATCATCGTGTACAAAGTGCTATTCCTCAATATTTTGAAAATTTAGAACCTCCTCCTATTTGTTACAAATATAAGAGACCTATTCGAAATTTCGTTTTTAACTACAACAAAGTTACATCAGATCCTAAAATACTTGAATCATGTCCTGCTTCTTGAGAATGTGCAACATCTGAATATCTATATAAACCAGCTGGTCATATTATTACAGGTGACTTTTCAATTATCCAAGACAGGCAGCTCCGTGGTCTTCTCAAAAAAGGACCTAAGTATAGAATCCCATCCAAGATAGATTTTATTAAATGTCGCAAAGTACTAAAGGAAGCCTTAGATAACTATACCAAACGATGGTGTAAATCGGAAGGAGTCGAATCGCATTCTCTGAATGACTGGAAAAACCTCATTTTGGACATTACTGACATTCGAATAGACAACTTCCACAAAAATCCTCATCTTTTTGAAAATCCAAGTTCTAGATCCGAAAGATATTTTAAATCCAAATTACGTAATTTACAAGAAAAATTTGTCTTCGCTCCTGCAGATAAAGCAGCCAACAACACCATAATCATATGAAAACTTTACTATATATCAACTTTAGTTTCGGAACTTTCGTCTACAAATACTTATATCAAAAGCAATGAAAGTGTCCCTAACATTTTGAGCAAACATAGCAGTGAAATTTCTTCATTCAACATCCCTATTTCTAAATTGGATCTTCCTACAATATACTGCATACCAAAACTGCACAAATCTCCTTACAAATTTAGATACATTGCTAATTCTAGCAACTGCTCAACTACAAGTTTGTCTAGGCATCTGACGTCAGCCCTCACGGCGGTAAAGGAACACGTTGCAAAATATTGTGAAACTGTTCTTAACAGGAATGATGTAAATTTATTTTGGTCTATAAAAAATTCCGGGGATGTGATTGACAAGATAAAATCTAGAAATTTTCAAGCCAATACGATTGCTTCATACGATTTTTCAAATATGTACACCACGCTTCCTCACGACAAGATCAATGATCAATTGTCCAAACTCATTAAATGGTGCTATAATCGAGAGGGGAAAATTTATATTTGTACATCTGAATCAAAGGGTTTCTTTTCCGCTACAGAATACAAATCATACAAATCATGGACATGTAGCGACCTGTGTAGTGCCTTGTCCTTCCTCTTGGACAACATTTATGTAAGATTTGGTGAGAATCTCTACAAGCAGGTTGTAGGGATTCCTATGGGTACAAATTGTGCGCCTCTTGTTGCAGATTTATTTTTATACACATATGAAAAGGAATTTATTCAAAATCTTCAAAAGCAAAGAAAGCATGATGATGTGAAATGCTTCACTGGTACTTCTAGGTACCTGGATGATATTCTTACTATCGATAATCCTGTTTTTGAAAAGTATAAAGATGTTATTTATCCACAAGAATTGACTCTAAACAAGGCAAACTTTACAGACACTGAAACACCATTTTTGGACCTAAATATCAAAATTGTCAATGGAGAAATTCATACAAGTGTATATGACAAACGAGATGATTTTGGATTCAACATAGTAAATTTTCCCTGGCTTGACGGTGATGTCCCTAGACTACCGTCATACGGTATCTACATTTCACAGCTCATCCGGTATGCTAGAGCATGTACTGATGTTTTGGATTTTCATAATAGAAATCTACAAATTACAAAGAAACTTTTAGGTCAAGGTTTTCGCTTTCACAAACTATTAAAGACTTTCTGGAAATTTTACAAAAATTATGATCAACTTCTTTTGAAATTCGGACCCATACAAGCAACGGAGTATATTACTTTAGGTATTTCACAACCTGCATTTTATGGTGACATAATTAACAAAATAAGAAGGATCAAAGGTAGACAGCATATGTATCGAAAATGCGTCAGAGTCATCAAACGCCTTTTATACCGTGGATATGATCCTAATGTCACCAGACGGACACTAAGCTTGGTACTTGACCAATATACAGTCTTGTACGAGCGCATTCTTAAGACTTGCACTCTGACTGACTGTGACGACGGGACTCCATGACGGGCCCTGTCCAAACCTCTTTAGAGAAGACAGGGCCCCGACCACCTGTCCTCTCTGAATGTCAGTCGGACTCCTCGGGTGATAACATATATGAGCTCGCTACAGCCGGCAGAGCACGGACTGTATTACGCACGTCCTCTTTTTATATCCATTTACATATTCATCTGTGTTGCTTGGACCCCTGTGTTTTACGGTCTTGTTTGTGTGTGGTCACCTAACAGTGAGGAGGTTGTTTTACACCATAATTGTGCGTTCTTCGAGACCTCTGGGAAATCGGAATAGTGGGAGGGTTGTGCGCACGTAATCCAGGATAACCACACCGTCTGCTATTTACGTGGCAGATGGCCGTCCTAAGTCGGCACCGGTTGCCCATTGGTCTCGTTGGTTTATGTGTAGTCTTTTATGTTTCATGTTTCTATGTTGTGAGTTGGTGTTCCTTGTCCCTTTTGCGTCTCTTTCTGTGGGTATCTGTTCTGTGTTTTTTGCATGGGTGTTTTTGGGATTTTGCTGTGGGTGCTGCAACCTAGTGTTGTTGGAGATCCCCTCCTTCCTTTTATATCTACACTTATTTCGTGTTGCAGTGTGGAGTTGGTAATACAATTCCCCGTGACCCGATGTTTGAAGTGTTTTAATTCCATTTTATTCTCTAACTTGACTTTGTTGTAGTGTCTTCCATGCAGGATCTCTAATCACCCTTCTTTGATCATCTCACCATGGCATTTTTAAGGTCGCCTCGTATTAAACTTACTCCTTTGAGATTACCCTCTATTACTACAGTAACTTTCCCATCATCGACTTTTAACAGTAATAAACTTTTTTCCTCACCCAGAGTACTTCTTTCACCTCTTAAATTTAAATCCCGTAGACGTATTACACCTACTTCTCCATCTGCAGGCTCTACATTTAACAACAAACATAGAGGGTTCTCAGCAGTTTCTACGTGCAAAGGGAAAAGATGCGGTATGTGTCCGCTCATCAATTGCAATTCCACAATTAAATCAAGTGTTAACGGGCAGACTTTTAAAATTGAGATTGAAAACGACATCGATTGATCGTACCAAGATGTCATTTATGTTATAACATGAAACGCTAGGGGATGTGGCGCCCAATATGTTGGAGAAACAGGTCAGGCCTTAAAATCTCGTTTTAAAAGTCATTCCTATCAGATAAGAAACTCACATCACAAAAAACAAAGAAATTTCCTTTATAATCACTTCGTTAAATACAATCATTCCATTTCGGATATAACAATTACACCGGTTCAGTCTTTTTCTAAACTTAAAACTCTTAGTAAAACGGAAATTAAAAAACGCCGACTACAAGCTGAACTTGCCTGGATCACAAAACTCCAAACTGCGTACCCCCTTGGTCTAAACGATCAAATTTATGGACAAGGAAACATTTCCTCGACGTCAACTAATATTAATGTATTTTCAATCCGCCCAAACACGAAACGGAAGCATAGGTCTCACGGAAGACGAAGAAACCGAAAACTCAGAATAAGATCTAGATTACACCGTACCCTCAACGATCTTCTGATCATTGCTCGCAACGGCGGCAGACATGAAGTGCTTCATGCTCTCTCATCAGTTCCAGTAGTTCAATTGAAATCTATCTTGGATGAAGCACTGGTTGCATTCTTAAGAAATACTGATTGATTCAGACTTAATATCATTGTTGCATTCGCACAGAATAAACTTTATCCAGTTGTTAAAAACATCCCCCCTAAAAAACGATTCTTAAAAATTTCATTTATTAACAAAGGATTCGATCTTCTTAACATCTCTAATATTTTTCGGGATCATCGTGTACAAAGTGCTATTCCTCAATATTTTGAAAATTTAGAACCTCCTATTATTTGTTACAAATATAAGAGACCTATTCGAAATTTCGTTTTTAACTACAACAAAGTTACATCAGATCCTAAAATACTTGAATCATGTCCTGCTTCTTGAGAATGTGCAACATCTGAATATCTATATAAACCAGCTGGTCATATTATTACAGGTGACTTTTCAATTATCCAAGACAGGCAGCTCCGTGGTCTTCTCAAAAAAGGACCTAAGTATAGAATCCCATCCAAGATAGATTTTATTAAATGTCGCAAAGTACTAAAGGAAGCCTTAGATAACTATACCAAACGATGGTGTAAATCGGAAGGAGTCGAATCGCATTCTCTGAATGACTGGAAAAACCTCATTTTGGACATTACTGACATTCGAATAGACAACTTCCACAAAAATCCTCATCTTTTTGAAAATCCAAGTTCTAGATCCGAAAGATATTTTAAATCCAAATTACGTAATTTACAAGAAAAATTTGTCTTCGCTCCTGCAGATAAAGCAGCCAACAACACCATAATCATATGAAAACTTTACTATATATCAACTTTAGTTTCGGAACTTTCGTCTACAAATACTTATATCAAAAGCAATGAAAGTGTCCCTAACATTTTGAGCAAACATAGCAGTGAAATTTCTTCATTCAACATCCCTATTTCAAAATTGGATCTTCCTACAATATACTGCATACCAAAACTGCACAAATCTCCTTACAAATTTAGATACATTGCTAATTCTAGCAACTGCTCAACTACAAGTTTGTCTAGACATCTGACGTCAGCCCTCACGGCGGTAAAGGAACACGTTGCAAAATATTGTGAAACTGTTCTTAACAGGAATGATGTAAATTTATTTTGGTCTATAAAAAATTCCGGGGATGTGATTGACAAGATAAAATCTAGAAATTTTCAAGCCAATACGATTGCTTCATACGATTTTTCAAATATGTACACCACGCTTCCTCACGACAAGATCAATGATCAATTGTCCAAACTCATTAAATGGTGCTATAATCGAGAGGGGAAAATTTATATTTGTACATCTGAATCAAAGGGTTTCTTTTCCGCTACAGAATACAAATCATACAAATCATGGACATGTAGCGACCTGTGTAGTGCCTTGTCCTTCCTCTTGGACAACATTTATGTAAGATTTGGTGAGAATCTCTACAAGCAGGTTGTAGGGATTCCTATGGGTACAAATTGTGCGCCTCTTGTTGCAGATTTATTTTTATACACATATGAAAAGGAATTTATTCAAAATCTTCAAAAGCAAAGAAAGCATGATGATGTGAAATGCTTCACTGGTACTTCTAGGTACCTGGATGATATTCTTACTATCGATAATCCTGTTTTTGAAAAGTATAAAGATGTTATTTATCCACAAGAATTGACTCTAAACAAGGCAAACTTTACAGACACTGAAACACCATTTTTGGACCTAAATATCAAAATTGTCAATGGAGAAATTCATACAAGTGTATATGACAAACGAGATGATTTTGGATTCAACATAGTAAATTTTCCCTGGCTTGACGGTGATGTCCCTAGACTACCGTCATACGGTATCTACATTTCACAGCTCATCCGGTATGCTAGAGCATGTACTGATGTTTTGGATTTTCATAATAGAAATCTACAAATTACAAAGAAACTTTTAGGTCAAGGTTTTCGCTTTCACAAACTATTAAAGACTTTCTGGAAATTTTACAAAAATTATGATCAACTTCTTTTGAAATTCGGACCCATACAAGCAACGGAGTATATTACTTTAGGTATTTCACAACCTGCATTTTATGGTGACATAATTAACAAAATAAGAAGGATCAAAGGTAGACAGCATATGTATCGAAAATGCGTCAGAGTCATCAAACGCCTTTTATACCGTGGATATGATCCTAATGTCACCAGACGGACACTAAGCTTGGTACTTGACCAATATACAGTCTTGTACGAGCGCATTCTTAAGACTTGCACTCTGACTGACTGTGACGACGGGACTCCATGACGGGCCCTGTCCAAACCTCTTTAGAGAAGACAGGGCCCCGACCACCTGTCCTCTCTGAATGTCAGTCGGACTCCTCGGGTGATAACATATATGAGCTCGCTACAGCCGGCAGAGCACGGACTGTATTACGCACGTCCTCTTTTTATATCCATTTACATATTCATCTGTGTTGCTTGGACCCCTGTGTTTTACGGTCTTGTTTGTGTGTGGTCACCTAACAGTGAGGAGGTTGTTTTACACCATAATTGTGCGTTCTTCGAGACCTCTGGGAAATCGGAATAGTGGGAGGGTTGTGCGCACGTAATCCAGGATAACCACACCGTCTGCTATTTACGTGGCAGATGGCCGTCCTAAGTCGGCACCGGTTGCCCATTGGTCTCGTTGGTTTATGTGTAGTCTTTTATGTTTCATGTTTCTATGTTGTGAGTTGGTGTTCCTTGTCCCTTTTGCGTCTCTTTCTGTGGGTATCTGTTCTGTGTTTTTTGCATGGGTGTTTTGGGGATTTTGCTGTGGGTGCTGCAACCTAGTGTTGTTGGAGATCCCCTCCTTCCTTTTACATGAAAAATATGTCTTCGCACCTGCAGACAAAGCAGCCAACAAACCCATAATTATTTGAAAACGCTACTACATATCAACTTTAGTTTCGGAACTTTCCTCTACTAATACTAATATCGAAAGAAACGAAAGTGTTCCCAATATTTTGAACAAACATAACAGTGCACGTGAAATTTCTTCTTTCAACATCCCTATTTCTAAATTGGGTCTCCCTACAATATACTGTATACCAAAACTTCACAAGTCTCCTTACAAGTTTCGATACATTGCTAATTCTAGCAACTGCTCAACAACAATTTTGTCTAGAAATCTGATGTCAGCACTCACGGCTATAAAAGAACACGTTGCAAAATACTGTGAAACTGTCATGAACAGGAATGGCGTAAACTTCTTTTGATCTATCAAAAATTCAGGGGATGTGATTGACAAAATGAAATCAAGAAATTTTGAAGCAAATACGATATCCTCATACGACTTTTCTAATATGTATACCACGCTTCCTCAAGACAAAATAAATGATCGACTGTCCAAATGAGTTAAAGAAGATCCTGACAATAATCTCAACAGCACAAAATTAAGCATCGACGGACCCCTAGCAAGGTAGAGGTGGGACCAGTTGACCGGGAGGAGTAAGCTTCCCCTGTTGGCTAGCCGCACCCGCCGTCGATGTTTAAGCACGAAAATGAAAACAATATATAAACTTCATGCACTGTCTGACGTTATGTCTATATTGAAAGTGCTATGGCGACAATGTCAGGGAAATATATTCAAAACACTTACTGTCAAACCCCTCGCGGGGAACTTTTTTACGAGCTCCACACGGCAAAGGGCATAAGTGTGACACAAATGAGTTAAAAAAGATCCTGACGATAATCTCAACAGCACTCACAATAGAGTACAAAATTAAGCATCGACGGACCCCTAGCAAGGTAGAGGTGGGACCAGTTGACCGGGAGGAGTAAGCTTCCCCTGTTGGCTAGCCGCACCCGCCGTCGATGTTTAAGCACGAAAATGAAAACAATATATAAACTTCATGCACTGTCTGACGTTATGTCTATATTGAAAGTGCTATGGCGACAATGTCAGGGAAATATATTCAAAACACTTACTGTCAAACCCCTCGCGGGGAACTTTTTTACGAGCTCCACACGGCAAAGGGCATAAGTGTGACACAAATGAGTTAAAAAAGATCCTGACGATAATCTCAACAGCACTCACAATAGAGTACAAAATTAAGCATCGACGGACCCCTAGCAAGGTAGAGGTGGGACCAGGTGCCCGGGAGGAGTAAGCATCCCCTGTTGGCTAGTCGCACCCGCCGTCGATGTTTAAGCACGAAAATGAAAACAATATATAAACTTCATGCACTGTCTGACGTTATGTCTATATTGAAAGTGCTATGGCGACAATGTCAGGGAAATATCTTCAAAACACTTACTGTCAAACCCCAAACTCATTAAATGGTGCTTTGATCGAGAGGGGAAAACTTATATTTGTACTTCTGAATCGAAGGGTTTCTTTTCCGCCACAGATTACAAATCATACAAATCATGGACAAGTGGTGACCTGTGTATTGCTTTGTCCTTCCTTTTGGACAATATTTATGTAAGATTTGGTGAGAAACTCTACAAGCAGGTTGTAGGGATTCCAACGGGTACTAATTGTGCGCCTCTTGTTGCAGATTTATTTTTATACACATATGAAAAGGAATTTATCCAAAATCTTCAAAAACATAGAAAAAAATGATGATGTGAAATGTTTCATTGGTACTTCTAGGAACCTGGATGATATTCTTACCATCGACAATCCTGTTTTTGAGAAATATAAAAATGTTATTTATCCACAAGAATTGATTCTAAATAAGGCAAACGTTTCAAACACAGAAACACGATTTTTGGACCTAAATATATAAATTGTAAATGGAGAGATCCATACAAGTGTGTATGACAAAAGAGATGATTTTGGATTTAACATAGTAAATTTCCCCTGGCTTGACGGTGATGTTCCTAGATTACCGTCCTTTGGTATCTATATCTCACAGCTCATCCGGTATGCTAGAGCATGTATTGATGTTTTGGATGTTCATAGTAGAAATTTACAAATTACCAAGAAACTTTTAGGACAAGGTTTTCGCTTTCACAAACTAGTAAAGACTTTCTGGAAATTTTACAAAAATTATTGTCAACTTCTGATGAAATTCGGACCAATACAGGCAACAGAGTATATTACTTTGGGTATTTCACAACCTGCATTTTGTGGTGACATATTATTAACAAGATAAGAAGGATCAAAGATAGACAACATCACTATCGAAAATGCGTCAGAATCATCAAACGCCTTTTATACCGTGGGTATGATCCTAATGTCACCAGACGGACACTAGGCTTGGTACTTGACCAATCTACAGTCTTGTACAAACGCATTCTTAAAACTTGCACTCTGACTGACTGTGACGACGGGTCTCCATGACGGGCCCTGTCAAAACCTCTTTAGAGAAGACAGGGCCCCGACCACCTGTCCTCTCTGAATGTCAGTCGGACTCCTCGGGTGATAACATACATGAGCTCGCGGCGGCAGAGCACGGATTGTATTACGTACGCCCTCTTTTTATATCCATTATCATATTCATCTGTGTTGCTTGGGCCCCTGCGTTTTGCGGTCTTCTTTTATTGTGGTCATCTGACAGTGAGGAGGTTGTTTTACACCACAATTGTACGTTCTTCGATACCTCTGGGTAATCGGAAAAGTGGGAGGGTTGTGCGCACGTAATCCAGGATAACCATACCTTCTGCTATTTCCGTGGCAGATGGCCGTCCTAGGTCGGCACCGGTTGCCCGTTGGTCCCGTTGGTTTATGTGTAGTCCTTTTTGTTTGATGTTTCTGTGTTGTGCGTTGACGTTTCTTGTCCCATACGCGTCTCTTTCTGTGCTTGTCTGCTTTGTGTTTTTGCATTTGGTCTTTTGGGGTTTTGCTGTGGGTGCTACAACCTGGTGTTGTTGGAGATCCCCTCCTTTGTTTTATAAATAAGGATTGTAACGGTTGTCTTGTAGATGTCAAAGTACATTTACCTGTGATTGTCCATTATTTAATCTAGGTCGCGTATATTTTTTTCTAATAAACGCGACCTAGATATGATATTGGACAGTCAAAGGTAAATTTCGGACTGTTCGAACAAAGGCATGACGTCACATCAATGTTTTAACTGTTCTTAAATGATGCTATGAATTTGAAGACATGTAAAATTTTAAGAGTACTGACAAAAAGAAAATAATATGCTCAATTTAAAAAAAATAATACTTAAGTCTTCATGATTCGATACAGGTTTCTTTCTTTATTTTTCTTTTTGTTGGTTGGGTATAAA
Source organism: Pinctada fucata (assembly GCA_028142955.1). Taxonomy (NCBI): domain Eukaryota; kingdom Metazoa; phylum Mollusca; class Bivalvia; order Pterioida; family Pteriidae; genus Pinctada; species Pinctada fucata. The sequence goes on along the minus strand of AP027112.1, from coordinate 40,008,352 downwards.
TCAAATTACGGAATTAAATTAGGTCTACAATATTAACATTTTTTTTATATCTTGAACCGTTTTAGCTTAAAGACCCTCATAAGAGAATTTATAACCTGGCATATACATGCCTGATACACTGAATTTAGGGTTTCTTTCTGTACAGAAAAAAATACGTTTATCAACAGAGTTGGACACGTTATTTTTCACTAAACATATACACTTCATAATTATCTTTCAATAAATCTACTCCAAAGTTTTGATTTAAAAGATAAATTGCGCTTTAGTTAATAGACTTAAGGTTCTCTATAATGCTCTCCAAAATAATCTGAACATTTTTCTCCAATACGATGGATATGGACATTAAAACAAGTTTTTAATTTCAGCCTGAATATCTGCAAGATAACAGTATCGATTCCAAGCAGGATGAAGTTTCCGATGATAACGGTGTTATGGAAAGAACTGAGGACTATGAGCCATTATCGGCATCAACGGCATCAACAACACCTCACGTGGTAAGCTTCATCACTTTTAAAATAGATAAACTAGACATAATAAAGGAGTAAGTTACTTCACTTATTTGAAATAAATATACAAAACATAATAAAGGCACAACTCTTTTGTTATCAAATGAAGTAGATAATGGCGAGCGGAGCTCGCTGCAAAGGCCCGTATAGTAACGCGCATACACTTACTTTATTGAGAAAATATGCTGAATATGAATGCACTACTATACTTTCAAAAACTGCCGTCTCCTCGCTGAGTTGCTTTGTTAGGTGTTGGATATTGCCACTTGCATCTTTTTTCGACATTCAAAGTTGACGTATATGCTAAACTCAATTTTTGTTTATATGTTAAATTTATTGATGTAATTTTTGGTAAATTAGTACACAAAATAGCATGAAAACGCGTCGTTATTGCGGCAGAATGTAAAAGCCGCAATTTTCGTCAGTTTTGTCACGTGATGCAAAACAGGCCGTTTCGCTCTGACTGCTTTCCTCGTCCAAGGTTGTATTGATCTGAAAGAAGTCGAAATCATAAGTGCTTGTGGGCATGTTTTTTGTTGTTTTTGTTTTCTTTTTAGATAAACATAATCTACAACAAGTTAAGGAGGAAGAAAGTGTATCGTCTTATCAAACAAATTTCGGGGGTCATCTCGAGATAAACAATAGCAAATTAAAAAGGACGTTACACTTCCTTTTTTTCAATTGGTTGTAGTTTATTTTAATCTAAGAAAAACAAAAACAATCAATCAAACTAACAAAAAAACAAACACGAGCACCTATGGTCGAAATATGTTTTTTTTCTTTTGTTCGATATTTAAGGAGGGTTTGGACACCAAGATGGCGGCGGCATTATTTGGTTTCTCGCTTCCTAGGAAAAGTACAGTCTTAACTCCCTTAAAACATTTGATACTCTGATTGATATATACATTTGAGTATCCTGATAAAGTTTGCATAATTTCCGGCTTTATTTGTAGAAATTATGGCGATTTTTTAAATTGAGGACTTTGGGAGTTTTATCCATGAGCAAACCACTACGTCATTTCGACGTTATCGGGAAAAATGGCGTCACAAACCTTCGCATTCAAAATGCAATAAAAACATTATTACTGAACGTATTGCATTGATACTTAGCATGTATAAAATAGAAAATTCAATCTTCATCACGCTGTATTCGTTGACAAATTTACGTCACAGGAAAGCGGATGTCACTTCATTGAAAATGGACGATTTTGGAAGAAAAAATCGGAAAATATAAAGTCTTGTAAAATTTAAATCCTAAATTCAATTTTTCCCATTTAATCATGATATAATCTCTGGACATTCTTGATAATTTTGATAGTTTTTGACAAAGATTCATCCACAGGATTTCTAATGATTAACTAGCAGTAACAGTAAATTGGCTCTAAATTGAAATTTTTTAGCGACGGTGTCATCTTTTATTCAAGTATCCTGCCTGTGTTTAAAACACAATTCATTTTATCTTTTCCGTATGAAAGTGCAATACATTTATGGATATTTTGGAAGTCAAAATTTATTTCTAATATCTTTACGAGAACTGGAATGACACTTTCATTATTATGACGTCATCAAGAAATTCACGAAAGCGTCGATTTATGCATATTTCAAAGTCTGGTAGAAAATTTTTCCTGTGGATAGAATCAAATGTAAGTTTGTATAATCAAGGACAGGCAAGATATATATAATTTCAGAAATTTTTAGAAAAATTGAATTTTGGTCCAAGTGTTCAATACCTCCTTAAAGAGTACTTTATTAGTCACCTACCGGTAACGCCGAAAGGGACTCTTAGTTTCCTCTCGGTCTGTCTGTCTGTCTGTCCCTCCGTCTATCCGTCTGTCCGAATATCAGTTTTCCGGGTTTTTTCTGCAACGGATGGATATCTTCAGATGAAATTTGATACATAGCTTGGTCTTTATAGTTACAGAGCAAGTTCGACTTCCGTCACGCTTTACCTATTTTTCGAGGAGTTATGCCCCTTGATGACTTGGAAAATTCAGTTTTTGTCAGTTTTCCGGATTTTGTTTGCAACAAATAGAGATATTCACGTGAAATTTCATACACAGCTTGGTCTTGGATAGTTACAGAGCAAGTTAAACTTTCGTCACGCTTGCTCTATTTTTCGAGGAGTTATGTCCCTAGATGACTTGGAAAATTCAGTTTTGTCAGTTTTCCGGACTTTTTTCTGCAACAAATAGAGATATTCACGTACAATTTGATGCATAGCTTGGTCTTCGATAGTTACAGTACAGAGCAAGTTTAACTTTCGCCACGCTTGACCAATTTTTCAGGAGTTATGCCCCTTGATGACTTGGAAGATTCAGTTTTCGTCAGTTTTCCGGACTTTTTTCTGCAACAAATAGAGATATTCACGTAAAATGTGATGCACAGCTTGGTCTTCGATAGTTACAGTACAGAGCAAGTTTAACTTTCGCCACGCTTGACAAATTTTCCAGGAGTTATGCCCCTTGATGACTTGGAAGATTCAGTTTTCGTCAGTTTTCCGGACTTTTTTCTGCAACAAAAAGAGATATTCACGTAAAATGTGATGCACAGCTTGGTCTTCGATAGTTACAGTACAGAGCAAGTTTAACTTTCGCCACGCTTGACCAATTTTTCAGGAGTTATGCCCCTTGATGACTTGGAAGATTCAGTTTTCGTCAGTTTTCCGGACTTTTTTCTGCAACAAATAGAGATATTCACGTAAAATGTGATGCACAGCTTGGTCTTCGATAGTTACAGTACAGAGCAAGTTTAACTTTCGCCACGCTTGACCAATTTTTCAGGAGTTATGCCCCTTGATGACTTGGAAGATTCAGTTTTCGTCAGTTTTCCGGACTTTTTTCTGCAACAAATAGAGATATTCACGTAAAATTTGATACACAGCTTGGTCTTGGATAGTTACAGAGCAAGTTAAACTTTCGTCACGCTTGCTCTATTTTTCGAGGAGTTATGTCCCTAGATGACTTGGAAAATTCAGTTTTGTCAGTTTTCCGGACTGTTTTCTGCAACAAATAGAGATATTCACGTACAATTTGATGCACAGCTTGGTCTTCGATAGTTACAGTACAGAGCAAATTTAACTTTCGCCACGATTGACCAATTTTTCAGGAGTGAAGCCCCTTGATGACTTGGAAGATTCAGTTTTCGTCAGTTTTCCGGACTTTTTTCTGCAACAAATAGAGATATTCACGTAAAATTTGATACACAGCTTACTCTTGGATAGTAACAGAGCAAGTTGAACTTTCGTCACGCTTGACCTATTTTATGGAGGAGTTATGACCCGTGATGACTTGGAAAATTCAGTTTTTATCAGTTTTCCGGACTTTTATCTGCAAATTTGATACACAGCTTACCCTTGGATAGTAACAGAGCAAGTTCAACTTTTGTCACGCCTGACCTATTTTTCGAGGAAAAAGGCCCCTTGATGACTTGCACAATTCAGTTTTTGTCAGTTTTCCGGACTATTTCCTGCAACAAAGAGAGATATTCAAGTGAAATTTGATACTCAGCTTAGTCTTGGATAGTTACAGAGCAAGTTCGACGTTTGTCACGCTTGACCTATTTTTTGAGGAGTTATGCCCCTTGATGACTTAGACAATTCAGTTTTTGTCAGTTTTCCAGACTTTTTCTGCAACAAATAGAGATATTGAGGTTATATTTGGTACTCAGCTTAGTCTTGGATAGTCACAGAGCATGTTAGACTTTTGTCACGCTTGATCTATTTTTCGAGGAGTTAGGCCCCTTGATGACTTGCACAATTCAGTAATTGTCAGTTTTTTAAACTTTTTTTTCTGCAACAAATAGAGATATTCAGGTAAAATTTGATACTCAGCTCAGTTTTGGATAGTTAGAGAGCAATGTTCAACTATCGTCACGCTTGACCTCTTTTTCCAATCAACAAAGCAGATAAAACCTCAGAACTGAGCTGTACAGACAGTAGGTTTGATTAAAACTTATTCATGTTTATTTGAAGAGTAATTCATAGGCAAAGTTACAGAATATAAATATATGCCGCCGGTAGGGGTCTTATATCGCTCAGCAATCATAACATTTTTTTCAATTATGAAAAGAGATGTTTACTGTGCACATGGACCCAAGGGTTGTTGGTTCAAGTGCCAGCACTGGCACCCCTTACTTTTTTTTTTTTTTTTTTCCTTACAAAATTAGAATGGCTTAAAATAAAAAAAAAATTCACAAGTAGGATAGATATAAACTTAGGTCGATTCCGTTCATAAGCAGATCCATCCTCGTCTGACAAACAAAGATGACTTCTAGCTGAGCACTGTCTACTGAGTTCTTTGAAAGTAGATCGTAAATCTCCATAAATCTGACAGGAACCCCCCCCCCCCCCTCCGCATCTAATACCTGCCGGTCTAGGACAAAAGAACAAATGTTTTTGTTTCCTCTTGAATTGCTAGCACCACTGACCCCCTCCCTCCCCCTTCCCATTTTTTTTGGCAGTCATCTAACACAAAGTATGAAGTATAAAATATCATACACGAAAAGATCAAATACTTTCTTTTTCTGAGTAGCAACATCCCTTAATCGGCTGCTTAATGCGTGTTCATATCTCAGTTGATACGCTATGCCAGAGCAAGTACCACATATACGGATTTTGTTTTGAGAGCTAGGCGTCTTTCAGATAAGCTTCTCAGGCAGGGATATGTTTGTGACCGACTAGTATCGTCACTGAGGAAGTTCTACGGTCGATATGGGGAACTCGTCATACACTATGATGTCCCACTCTCCAGAATGGTGGATGATATTCTGTCATAGACCATTTGAACCATCCAACCAAAGATTGTACTCTTTGTCTTCCGAATTTGAAGTAACCGGATGTGACAGTTCTACCGAATTGAAGATGCGGGTGTTGCATGCAAGCAGGAGATGCTTACACTTCCTGGGCACCTGGTCTCACTCCTATATCGGGAGTTCGCTTCTTTTCATATGGTGGAAGTTTTTGTTTGTTTGCTTTGATTCCTGTTTTATCCTGATTTTGTATGCCTTCGGTTTCTGATTTTCTGAATTATCGATTTTGAGAAATATAAGCCATCATCACATTCACAAATACCTCCCTGGGTAAGCCACCTCACTTTTTTGAAATAAATATACCAGGGATAATGAGAAAAGGTACCGTTTATTAGTCCCCTAACGGGTCGCAGGAGGGGAATTATCATTTCCAGCTCGTTTGTCTGTCTGTCCGTCTGTCTGTCACACTAAAGTATCGCAGGAGGGGAATAATCATTTCAATCCCGTTTGTCTGTCTGTCTGTCATACTTTCGTGTTCGCTGTTGTTGCATATATTGAACCAAATTTTGGTATGTGGATATATCTTAATGTAATACAGATCAGGTTAATGTTTGGTTTTGATTGACCTATTTTTACAAGAGATATGGCCCTTGGACTCAGCAAATTTCATAAAATTTTAGTTTTTCATAATTTCTAGGGCTCTTTTGCAGATATTGAATTGATTTTTGTACATGAATACATCTTAGTGTGATATAGATCAAGTTCGAGTTTGATTTTCATTGACAAATCATCACAATAGTAATGGTTTTCGGACTTAGCAAATTTCATGAAATTGACTTTTCTTGGCTGCAATTGCAGAAAATGAATTGATTTGTGGTATGTGAATACATTAAAGCGTGATACAGATCAAGTTTGTGATTTTGCTCGAAAATTTTTCACACAAGTTATATCCCTTGAATTCAGCAATCATTTTGAAGCTATTAAAGACATCATTTGAGGTGTAATTATTGGGAAAGAGCAATTCTTACTCATCTAGGTAGATATTTACTGATCATTCAGGCATAAATCTATGTGTCCTATCTAGATTATGACTATTGTAACATTCAACTTGACCAGTGTAGATTTTACGGACTTAGTGCACGGAAAAGATGATTTTATGTGTTACTTATTATTTGTAGAGCGAAAACGCAAAAATGATATTTAAAAAAAAATACTTTTCCAAATAGTGCTTTCAGTCTTGAACATTTCTTTTGTTATTCATATGTATCCATCTTAAAGCGTTTTCCTGTAAAATCAAAATTTCCGGGTTTTTTCAACTCGCTGTTAGAGCTCTGGTAGTTGACTGATCTTTTGTGTAGGCATTCGCCTTTTGGTGCAAGTACAGGTCAAGTTCAAATTTATGCTTAAATGAAGCGTTCTAGGAAGAGTTGAGGGACATGGATTTACGCCTGCTTGGGACTTATATCGCTCAGCGATCAAGAATTTATATTTTATATCAAAAGAATTAAATTGTATCATATGTAGGTCTTCATTTTCTTTAAAGATGTCATTGATTGCATGAGGTCGATATAACCTTAGAAGTGTGACGACTTCAGGTTCTATATAATCCACTCCAAAATAACCTGAACATTCATCTCGAATACGATTGGTATGAGGTTACAATATCATAAACGTTTGACCTCAAAAACTATTGTTCTACACCCAAAACCTGACGTCATTTACTGACTTAAAATGAATGGCTTATATAAAAAGTGATATATCAAAAGAAAGATCATTTCCTGTAAATTCCATTGGTTCTAAATGATATATACCTTTCCGATACCATGTTCACTCCGAAAACGAAAGAGAAAGTGAAAATGGAGAAATTTTGTCAGATGGACTTTGGTCCCACTTTGAACCATTGTTCCAGAAAATTTCTTAAATGGAAATTATGCCGCTGCTTTGAAGGCCATATCTGTCTAAATAATATATGAAATTTATTGAGGGTTTAGCCGAATCGTTTTTGAGAAATCAACAATACACCATGAAGAACCGAGTCCTCATTCTGAGCTCCTCGCCGGAAATCACCCCTACGTTGTGACTCCTTCCAGTTTGATACTTTTACGGGATTCCATGACGGGCCCTATCCAAACCTCTTTAGAGAAGACAGGGCCCCGACCACCTGTCCTCTCTGAATTTCAGTCGGACTCCTCGGGTGATAACATACATGAGCTCGCTACAGCCGGCAGAGCACGGACTGTATTACGTACGCCCTCTTTTGATATCCATTCACATATTCATCTGTGTTGCTTTGACCCCTGCGTTTTGCGGTCTTGTTTGTGGATGATCATCTGACAGTGAGGAGGTTGTTTTACACCACAATTGTACGTTCTTCGAGACCTCTGGGTAATCGGAAAAGTGGGAGGGTTGTGCGCACGTAATCCAGGATAACCACACCTTCTGCTATTTTCGTGGCAGATGGCCGTCCTAAGTCGGCACCGGTTGCCCATTGGTCTCGTTGGTTTATGTGTAGTCCTTTGTGTTTGATGTTTCTGTGTTGTGCGTTGACGTTCCTTGTCCCTTATGCGTCTCTTTCCGTGCTTCTCTGCTTTGTGCCGTTGAGATTATCGTCAGGATCTTCTTTAACTCATTTGCATTGGGTGTTTTGGGTTTTGCTGTGGGTGCTGCAACCTGGTGTTGTTGAAGATCCCCTCCTTTATTTTATACGCAGATCCAAAACATATAACCCAGGAAAATCTTACATAATCTAATGGTACCTTTAAACTTGCGTTAGCGCAATACATGTACGAGAAATGCACTTGCTGTGTGTTGCATACCCGTAACAAAACACAAATTATGACTATATACTATGAAATATATTTCATGTATATGCACCATAGTTGTCTGTTTCATTCGTGTTTCTGAAATCGCGTTTGCTAGGTGAAAAGGTGTCGTTAAAATTCACATTCACATTACCGCGGGTTAAGTTTGCAGGTTAGAATAGAGGCCGCGGCATGCTCTTTTAGATCTCATTGTGAGATTTCTTTGATTATCGTACTATTTTGGAAGGAAAATCTCAATTTTTATTTAAAATTCGCTAATTTCTGGAAAATCCTTATTACTATGAAATCAGTCGTTATTATTTACATTCAAAGGTGTTCTTAGGTATATCATAGTTTGTCCTTGTAAGCCATATGCATTTGAACTATCCTCGGTTTATTTAATTGGTATTTTGGGGCAAACAAATGTTTAATGACAAATATGGATAATGACCATATCCCTGTTTACAGCACAAAATCGATAACCCAGAAAATCAGCAAACAGCAAACAAACAAAAACCTCCACCATATAAAAAGAAGCGAACTCCCGATATGAGAGTGAGACCAGGTGCCTAGGAAGAGTAAGCATCTCCTGCTTGCATGCAACACCCGTCGCTTCAATTCGGTAGAACTGTAACATCCGGTTACTTCCATTTTGGAAGATATAGAGTACAATCTTTGGTAAGATGGTTCAAACGGTCTATGACAGAATATCATCCACCATTCTGAAAAGTGGGACATCATAGTGTATGACGAGTTCCCCATATCGACCGTAGAACTTCCTCAGTGACGATGTTAGTCGGTCACAAACATATCCCTGACTGAGAGGCTTATCTGAAGTACGCCTAGCTCTCAGAACAAAATCCGTATATTTGGTACTTGCTCTGGCATAGCGTATCAAGTGAGATATGAACACGCCATAAGCAGGCGATGAAGGGATGTTGCTACTCAGAAAAGGAAAGTTTGTAATGCTGAAATTGAAGTCGTCACGTTTGTCATAGAGTGAGGTGTTCATGTGACCATCAGTGTCGTAGGACAACATTATGTCCAAATAGGATGCTGAATTATTTGTCTCTGTAGTTTCTTTGACTTAAAGCTCCGGGGGATAGATACTGCTCAGGTAATCCACGAATTTTGGATTATTGATGGACTACACATCGTCTATGTATCTGTAAGTGAAGTTGAAGTCAGAAGCTAAGTATCTTTTCCCTTCAGAGACCAAAGATTGAATGAATTCAGCTTCGTACGAGTAAAGGAAAATGTCGGCAAGGAGTGGGGCACAATTGGTCCCCATTGGAATTCCGACAATTTGCTGGAAGAACTTTCCTCAAAACACCACAAAAATGTTGTCGATCAGAAAGTTTAACATCTGAATAATGTCTGTTTCCGTGTACTTATTTTCAGAATCGGACTTTTCTTTTACAAAGTAGGTTTTGTCATAGTTTACAACAATAAATTTGTATTTGCGATTACCGTCTTTCTTTCAATTTAGAATGTGGAATTGTAGTGTAAAGTGTCGAAAAATCAAAGGCTTTGATCGAATGGACTCTACTAAAATGAGTGGATTTCAGATGTTCTAAAAGTTCCTTCGAATTCTTTAAAATCCACATCTGGTTGATACCACTGCGAGAATATATTGTCGAACAATATTTTTGAAGCCCAGATTTGATTTCAGATAAAACTTTGGTGAGTAAGATCGATACAGATTTGGTAGAACATTTTGAGGAACCAGCGATGAAACGTTATTTGTACGGATTCTTATGCATTTTAGGTATGCAGTATAAGTATGGTCAATCTAAATCTAAATTGGTAGTGTCGAAGCCAAAGGAAGCAAGAGCTGATTTGTGGTTATCTATTATTTCAGAGGCAGAAAGGTTTGTTGGGGTGTAAGTGGGATTTCCAGGTGTCGAATTTAAACCCAACTCTTTAACTAGACTGTCGAAATAGTACTTTTTGCAAGTAAATGTGTACAGTCCTGCAACCCACTTGTTTGACAAAAAAGTGGATAGGGTAGGATGTAGGATGCAGGATGTAGGATAGAAAGTGGATAGAATCTTATCCTATCCTATCCTATCCCATCCTATCCCATCCTATCCTATCCTATCCTATCCTATCCACCTCAATCCTAACCATTTCTATCCCACATCCTATCCTACATCCTATCCTATCCTACATCCTATCCTACATCCTATCCTATCCTACATCCTATCCTATCCTACATCCTATCCTACATCCTATCCTATCCTACATCCTATCCTATCCTACATCCTATCCACCTCGTTCTTCAATCTAATATTTTTTTCTTAATTTTTAAGTTATTAGGAGACAAACATACTTATTTGATTAAATTCGAAAATTTCCATTGAAAAATTTCACTTGACTTAATGGGTAATATAAATTTTATTTCAATAAAAAAACAAACTTGGAGGTTTTAATGTTATATTTTTGTTTCTTTCACAGCAAATACAAAACTGGTATTCAATCATCTAAATAATATTCATTTTATAAAATCCAAAAAACAGCAATAATTACAGAAAATTTACTACTTATGCATGACTTTGTATCAAGTCATTAAGTTTTAATCATAATATCGCTAAAGGTGATGAGAAGTAGATAAAGGTGGATGGGATAGGATTGATGTAGGATAGGATGTAGGATAGGATAGGATAGGATAGGATAGGATGTAGGATAGGATAGGATGTAGGATAGGATTGGATAGAAATAAATTTGAATAAGGTGGATAGGATAGGATAGGATAGGATGGGATAGGATAGGATAGGATAGGATAGAGTGGATAGGAGGTGGATGTAGGATGTAGGATGGTGGATAGGATTGGATAGAATTGTCAAACAAGTGGGTTGCAGTACTGTAATTATTTGAGGCTTTGTCCGCTGGTGTGATGACATAATGTTCTTGGAGGTAGGTAAGCTCTTTGATAACATCAGGGTCTTTAAATAAAGACACGAATCTGGTGCTCACAGTTGATTTTAATTGGTTAATTTTAGATAAAAGTAACCCTCTGATTGATTTTATCCATTCGGAAAGGGTATCGAGCTGTACATCCTCTGTCTTTGCCCAACGTCTTGCATATTCCTCACAAGAGTCCATGATAATTTTGACATTTTGGTTCCATGTAAAGGACACACTTTCTCTGTATTTAGGACCCTTTTTTAACAATTCTCTTAACTTGTCGTTCTTGACTATACTAAGGTCATCAGTAATAACGTGTCCACAAGGAGAGTAGTTGAAATCCGATGAAGAACATTCGCAGGGAAGTGGATGTAGTGAGGGATTACTTAAATCAATACACTGCAGGAAACGGTTGTAATTGTAAATTTTAGATGCAACTGTTGGTGTGTAGCTATAGGAAATACAAGGAGTTTCTTTTCTTTTGAAATATGGTGGGATTTTTTTCTGTGACAGTTTTGTGATTCAAAATTTGACGAAGATTCAAGTTATCAATACCTTTGGTTGCAATGACAAATATGGATAATGACCATATCCCTGTATACAGCACAAAATCGATAATTCAAAAATCAGAAACCGAAGGCATACAAAATCAGGACAAAACAGGAACCAAAGCAAACAAACAAAAACCTCCACCATATGAAAAGAAGCGAACTCCCGATATGGGAGTGAGTCCAGGTGCCCAGGAAGAGTAAGCATCTCCTGCTTGCATGCAACACCCGTCGCTTCAATTCGGTAGAACTGTCACATCCGGTTACTTCCATTTTGGAAGATATAGAGTACAATCTTTGGTTGGATGGTTCAAATGGTCTATGACAGAATATCATCCACCATTCTTGAGAGTGGAACATCATAGTGTATGACGAGTTCCCCATATCGACCGTAGAACTTCCTCAGTGACGATGTTAGTCGGTCACAAACATATCCCTGACTGAGAAGCTTATCTGAAAGACGCCTAGCTCTCAGAACAAAATCCGTATATTTGGTACTTGCTCTGGCATAGCGTATCAAGTGAGATATGAACACGCCATAAGCAGGCGATGAAGGGATGTTGCTACTCAGAAAAGGAAAGTTTGTAATGCTGAAATTGAAGTCGTCACGTTTGTCATAGAGTGAGGTGTTCATGTGACCATCAGTGTCGTAGGACAACATTATGTCCAAATAGGATGCTGAATTATTTGTCTCTGTGGTTTCTTTGACTTCAAGCTCCGAAGGATAGATACTGCTCAGGTAATCTGCGAATTTTGGATTATTGATGGACAACACATCGTCTATGTATCTTACTTTAATGAAAGGGCGGTTTGTTTTCTCCTCTGATTTATCTGTTCTAACTGCTTGAAATAAACGAAAAGTAGAAATGTCCAAGATGACTCCTTGTAGTCTGTATTCTAGGGAACGTGTATCGGTATATGCGAGGTCCTTCGTATAATCGTAGATTTCGTGTAACTTCCGTAAAGGAACAGAGTATAATTTGGTACGAATATAATGCAGGCCTAGAGGCTCATTCAAAAATGGAACCAAGTCATCGAAAGAGAAACTATGTATCTCAGGCCTATTATATTTTCGAATGCCATGACTTCGAGGTCTTCTTTGCGGTCTGTTGAATAAGCTAGTCACATTTACCAATTGACAACCGGGACTTGTTAAGTTTCCTATAGTGCTGATGTTATCGTTGCACCCATAGGGCGCTGCAGTGTTAAGATTTTTTAGCCAGAACTCTTCTCTGTTGCGACGGAAAGGTGTGCTCAAATTGGGATTGTTTGTGGGGTGATATATTTTCTCCAGGATTCTGACTTTCATAGATAAAACAGAATGATCCACCTGGTCAAAATGTCGATAAAGGAGTTGACTTCCTTTATCATTTATTTTTGACAGGTGTCCTGACATTCTTTTTCGGAGCTGACCTTTGGTTTCACCCACATAAATCAATCCACAAAGTGAGCACTCTATTCCGTACACAACATTAGATGTCATGCAGTTAAGGTTTTCAAAACTATGCGTGTTAAATGTTTGTTTTGTGAGATAACTTGAGAAAGAAGTGTCTGTTATTAGGATGTTACAAGTTTTGCAGTTCTTCATGCCGCACTTAGAAATTGAGCAATCGCTTGGTGAAAATTGGTGCTCTTTTAGTATATCGACCACTTCAATCTTACAGGGCTTGATTTTAATATACCCATCTGCATGTTTATACCAAAACTCATGGTTGTTACTTACTACAAATGTTTCATGTCTAATGTCGTGTAAACTAATTCTAGGGACACCTAAGTTACCTGTTAATATTTATATATAGCCTATATCAAGAAACTTATTATAGAAAGTCTCATATTTCAAACTATGATTATTATCCTCTGTATTTCCTATTTAACTATTTAGTTTATCTTAACTTACTTATCATTTTATTCATATCTTGTGAAATGTTACTGTTTGTATGTTTTGGTAGAAAAAATATAAACAAAAGAGATGGAAAGCAAGCATTTAACACAAAGATGTAATAAAACACTTTTCGAGGTTATATATTGCTAGATTTTTGGGGATAAAAGCTTGCCTTTATTTTGTGTCCTAATATTTATGTATTTTACCCCAAATATAACATTATTACACAAAATTGAAGTGAGATGATAAATGACTTAAGAAAGAATAAACAGTTAAATAGGAAATACAGAAGATAATAGTCATAGTTTGAAATATAAGACTTTCAATAGTAAGTTTCTTGATGAAGGCTATATATTTAATAATATATAAAACATATTTTTTCCCCAAATACCAATTTGATTAAAAGAGGGTACTTCAAATACATATGACGTACAAGGACAAACTATGATATATCCAGGAACACTTTAGAATAGAAATAATAACGACACATTTCATAGTAATAAGGATTTTCCAGAAATCAGCGGTTTTTAAATAAAAATTGAGATTTCCACCCAAAAAAAGCAAGATTAACAAAGAAATTTCTTCTACCTCATTAAACTTGATCATTTTTATGCCATCCAATTATATGAAATCTCTCCAGCTTTGATTAAATAAAAAATATACATTTAACACAATTTTCACAGAAATAAGTGAATTTTGCACATAAATTAGGTTTTTTGCCCCAAAATATCAATTAAATTAACAGAGGATATTTCAATTGCATATGGCATACACGGACAAACAATGATATACCCAGGAACACTTTTGAATATAAATAATAACGACTGATTTCATAGTAATAAGGATTTTCAAGAAATTAGCGATTTTTAAATAAAAATTGAAATTTTCCACCCAAAATAGTACGATAATCAAAGAAATCTCTTCTAAATCATTAGACTTGATCACATCTATGCCATCCAATTATATCAAACTTCTCCAGCTTTGATAAGATAAAGAATATAAATTTTCAAAAATATTCACAGAAATAAGTTAATTTTGCACATAAATTAGGTTTTTTGCCCAAAATAAGATAGAAATTAAATTTCAGTCATCAAATGACTCTCCTATCCATTTATAATAAGAAACAGCATAATATCAAAGCTAAAACATATCAATTAAGGCAAAGTAAAAGAGCTAGTACTTATTTTCTCAAAATAAGTGGTTTTTGCATAAAAATGCATATTTTACCCCAAAATGATGGTTTTAATGAATTTTTACATTTAATTTCACAATCATCTGACAAGATGATTACTTTCTATTGTGATAATAGCTTTAAATGTATAGATTTAGCAAAGAAAATGAATAATATATATAGATTTTTTTTTCCCGAAATCTGTTATTTTTAGACAAAAACAGGCATTTTGCCCCAAAATTAAGTAGAAAATATACCTTTTATGTTTCATACATGTAATTTATGAATGAACCTAAATAATTACAGTTCAAAATACATTCCAGCTATCATTTCAAGAACTTCTATAGATTCAATAAATATTCTCCAGATATCAGCTATTTTTAAATGAAAAAATACGTTTTTTCCCCAAAAACACTATGATTTGGAATGAAATGTTAGTAAAACATATATAATCTGAAAGAGTGTGAATAGTTACACTAGAGAATAGCTTTCAATCATTGCTTTCATAATAAATAAGGGTTCTTTAAATAAATAAACAGTAATCTGAGATTTCTAATTGAAAATATAGGTTTCTGTATAAAATAATTGATTTCGAGGATTTTGCAAAAAATAAAGATTATAAAATATATGTCATTTGAAAGAAGACTCTTTAAAGATGTTTTTTAAATCATCATTGAACGATCATATGCAATATTGAGGAGCTGAGAAGCAGGAATAAATTAAAATTTCCTCAAATACTGTGAATTTTGGTAAAAATACGACTTTTTTACCCGAAAACACAAAGTAAAAATAGGAATTGGCACTTGCAACTTATTTCATCTGAAAGAACATTAAAAATACTATGTATTAACACTTTTCAATTTTTAAAAACATCAACAATGTAAAAGTTATAATTTTTTTCCTATTTTCAGTGATTTTTGACTAAACAAACATGTTGTTCCCAAAAAACACCACTTTTGCAATGGAAATTTCCATGAGACAATTTTTTTATCTGAAAGAGCGCAAAAAATGCTACAAAGAAAGGCCGGTTTTGGAGGATCAAGGGGGGGGGTGCACCCATCCCGGTGATACACCCTAGACTAGGTTGATGTACATACTAGTACTAATTGAACTCCGATACCAAAACCTCTCTTAAATCCATAACATGTCGTGCCGACATGTCATTGAAATTCTTTGGTTCTTACAGAGAATTGCTGTTAAGATTTGTTATGTGAAAATGCTGACATATGATTAGCAAACTAAACAATAGTTTGGATAAATGATTGATAATTCTCCTAATGGTGAAAAAGTTTCAGGAAAATCTAAATATTTCTATGTTTTTTGGCGCTCTACCTTTTGACATGGCAATTTGTTGTAATGTGAATTCTGGTACATGTATATGTAACGGTCTTACTTCTGTGTTCATACATTTGTAATTGTCGTTGACATTCATCGTGCTACGCCTGTTTTTACTTGTTCTTTTTATTTTGCAAAGAAATCTGACAAAAGACCTGCTGAATTTTCTGTTTTCTGCGTCTTACATTTAAAGAAAAGGGGATAATCTCCAGCATGACCACCCTGCACTCTCCCAGCGAAACAAACCCTCAAGATTTCATTACATTTCAGGGTTATGAATTGCGAGATGACGGTATTTTAGGACGCTCTATGACCTGTCAGTCATCATCATCACCACCACCTATACCTCCTCGGGTAAGCTATTTGTGATTCATTATATATTCTCGTATTTTACATATTTCCTTGGTTTTATTTATGGTGAAGCTTGCATATTTGAAAGAAAGGATTTGATCTCAATCAGACTTGGTTGCAGCAAACAAAACAAAATATAAATACACGATCAGAAAACAAACGAATCCACAAATGAGTTAAAGACGATCCTGACGATAATCTCAACAGCACTCACAATAGGGCACCAAATGGAGCATCGACGGACCCCTAGCAAGCTAGAGGTGGGACCAGGTGCCCGGGAGGAGTAAGCATCCCCTGTTGGCTAGCCGCATCCGCCTTAGATGTTCACGCACGAAAATGAAAATATATTAAATACATCAAGAAATGAGTGGATCTCCAACAAGATTCGGTTGCAGCACACATAAATCAATAACAGTGAAAACACAGAGAATACACATGCAGCAACAGACAAGGAACAGCAAATGTGACATCCAATAAACATTACAGAAGTACAAACATCGAAATACCACACAAAACCCAACGAGACCCATGGGAAATCGATGCCGACTTAGGACGACCATCAGCCACGCTAGTAACAGATAGTGTCGTTATCCTGGATTACGTGCGCACAACCCTCCCACTTTTCCAGTTATCCAAAGATCTCGAAGAACGCACAATTGTTGTGTAAAATAACCTCCTGACTGTAAGATGACCTTACAAACAAGACAGCACAACGCAGGTGCCCATGCACAAAAGGGTAGGGGCGTACGAAATGCAGTCCGTCGTCTGCCGGCTATAGCGAGCTCATGCATGTTATCACCCGAGGAGTCCGTCCAACATTCAGAGAGGACAGGTGATGGGGCCATGTCTTCTCTAAAGGGGTTTCGACAGGGCCTGTCATGGAGCCCCGTCGTCACAGTCGGTCAGAGTGCAAGTCATAAGAATGTGCTGGTACAAGACTGTAGATTACATTCGTTTGCAAAGCGTACTATTTCAAAGAAGGGAGATCTCCAACAAGACCCCGTTGCAGCATCAACAGTAAAACACCAAAACACCCGATGCAAAAACACAAAAGACGAGTACAGCACGAGACGGAAAAGAGACACACGACATGTAAACATCAAACACAAAAGACTACACATAAACCGACGAGACCAATGGCTAACCGGTGCCGACTTTGGACGGCCATTTGTCACGGAAGTAGCAAATAGTGTGGTTATCCTGGATTACGTGCGCACAACCCTCTCACTTCTCCAATTACCCAGAGGTCTCGAAGAACGTACAATTGTGGTGTAAAACAACTTCCTCACTGTAAGATGACATTACACAAACAAGACCGCGAAACGTAGAGGCCCCAGAGACACAGATGAATATGTAAATGGATATAAAAAGAGGGCATGCGTAATACAGTCCGTGCTCTGCCGGCTGTATGTATGTAATCACCCGAGGAGTCCGACTGACATTCAGAGAGGACAGGTGGTCGGGGCCCTGTCTTCTCTAAAGTGGTTTGGACAGGGCCCGTCATGGAGTCCCGTCGTCACAGTCAGTCAGAGTGCAAGTCTCAAGGATGCGCTTGTACAAGACTGTAGATTGGTCAAGTACCAAGCCTAGTGTCCGTCTGGTGACATTAGGATCATATCCACGGTACAAAAGGCGTTTGATGATTCTGACGCATTTTCGATGGTTATGCTGCCTACCTTTGATCCTTTTTATTTTGTTTATCATATCACCATAAAAGACTGTTGTGTAATACCCATAGTAATGTACTCTGTTGCATGTATAGATCCGAATTTTAAAAGAAGTTGACTGTAATTTTTGTAAAATTTCCAGAAAGTCTTAACTAGTTTATGAAAGCGTAAACCCTGACCTAAAAGTTTTTTGGTAATTTGTAAATTTCTACTGTGAAAATCCAAAATATCAGTACATGCTCTAGCGTACCGGATGAGCTGTGATATGTAAATGCCGTATGACGGTAATCTTGGAACATCAACGTCAAGCCAGGGGAAATTTACTATGTTGAATCCAAAATCATCCCTTTTGTCATATACACTTGTATGAATCTTTCCGTTTACAATTTTGATATTTAGGTCCAAAAAGGGTGTTTCTGTATTTGAAAGGTTTGCCTTGTTAAGGGTTAAATCTTGTGGATAAATTTCATTCTTATATAATTCAAAAGCAGGATTGTCAATGGTTAGAATATCATCCAGATACCTAGAAGTATTATTGAAACATTTCAGCTCATCAAATTTTCTTTGCTTTTGAAGATTTTGGATAAAATTAATTCTTTTTCATAAGTGTATAAAAATAAATCTGCAACAAGAGGCGCACAGTTAGTACCCATAGGAATTCCTACAACCTGCTTGTATAGATCCTCACCAAATCTAACATAAATATTGTCCAAGAGGAAGGACAAGGCATTACACACAGGTCACTACATGTCCATGATTTGTATGATTTGTAGTCTGTCGAGGAAAAGAAACCCTTCGATTCAGATGTACAAATGTAAGTTTTTCGCTCTCGATCAAAACACCATTTAATGAGATTAGATAATCGATCATTATTTTTGTCATGAGGAAGTGTGGTGTACATATTAGAGAAGTCGTATGAAGAAATCGTATTGGCTTGGAAATTTCCAGATTTCATTTTGTCAATCACATCCCCTGAATTCTTGATAGACCAAAATAAATTTACATTGTTCCTGTTTAGAACCGTTTCATAATATCTAGTTATGTGTTCTTTAATAGCAGTAAGTGCTGACGTCAGATTACTAGACAAAATTGTAGTGGAGCAGTTACTAGAATTAGCAATAAATCGAAATTTGTAAGGAGACTTGTGCAGTTTCGGTATGCAATATAGTGTTGGGAGATCCAATTTAGAAATAGAGATATTGAATGAAGACAGTTCACTGTTATGCTTGCTTAAAATGTTAGATGCACTTTCATTGCTTTTGATATATGTATTAGTAGACGAAAGTTCCGAAACCAAAGTTGATATGTAGTAACGTTTTCAAATGATAATGGTGTTGTTGGCTGCTTTATCAGCTGGTGCAAAGACATATTTTTCATGTAATTTACTTAGTTTGGATTTGAAATATCTTTCTGATTTGGAACGTGGATTTTGAAAAAGATGAGGGTTTTTATGGAAGTTATCTATTCGAATATCCGTTATATCTAAAATGAGGTTTTTCCAGTCATTCAGAGCATGCGATTCGACTCCAGGACCTTTTGATTTACATCATCTTTTCGTATAATTATCTAAGGCTTCCGTAAGCACTTCACGGCATTTGACAAAATCTATCTTGGATGGGATTATATACTTAGGTCCTTTTTTAAGAAGACCACGGAGCTGTCTGTCTTGGATAATTGAAAAGTCACCTGTAACAACATGGCCAGCTGGTTTGTAGAGATATTTAGAAGTTGCACATTCTCAAGAAGCAGGACACGATTCAAGTATGTCAGGATCCGTTGTAACTTTATTATAGTTAAAAACAAAGTTTCGAATAGGTTTCTTGTACTTATAACAAATAAGAGGTGGCTCTAAATTTTCAAAATATTTAGGAATGGTTCTTTGTACGCGATGATCCCGAAAAATATTAGAGATGTTTAGAAGATCAAAACCTTTGTTAAAAAACGGGATTTTTATGAATCGTCTTTTAGGTGAGGTGTTTTTTCAAATGCCATATAACCAGCTTAAGTATTTCGACTTCTCCACGCTCTACACTACCATCCCACCTCAAAAACTCAAAAACAGACTTGCCAATATTATTCGCAACACCTTTCTTTCCAAAAATGGTAAAAGGAGATACAAATACCTCGTCATAGGGCGTGAGGATACTTATTTCGTGAAGGAACACTCTGATTCAAACAAAAAGTATACCGAAGACGATATCATACGGATGCTGGAGTTTTTGATTGGCAACATTTATGTGGTGTTTGGAGGATTCGAATTCAAGCAGTTAGTCGGAATCCCCATGGGTACCTATTGCGCCCAACTGCTTGCGGACTTATGTTATATTCATACGAAGCTGACTTCATCCAGACCTTACTCTCGACTAAGCGAAAGCACCTCGCATCTCAGTTCAAGTTTACCTTCTGATACATAGATAACGTTTTGTCCATCAATAATCCGAAATTTAAGGACCATCTACTTGAAATCTATCCTCATGAACAAGAGATCAAGGAAACAACAGAGAGCGACAGATCCGCTTCGTACTTGGATATACTTCTATCTTTCGACGCAAACGGCCATTTGAACAACTCACTGTATGACAAGCGTGACTATTTTAGCTTCCACATAACTAACTTCCCTTTCATGAGTAGCAACATTCCGTCTTCTCCTGCTTATGGCGTTTTTGTTTCACATCTGATACGGTACGCCAGGACATGTTCCAAATATGAAGATTTCATCATTAGAGCCAGACGGCTTGCAAGTAAGCTACTTGTTCAGGGTTATATCATACAACGGCCTAAATCATCATTGCTGAAGTTCTTCGGTCACTACGGGAATATTATAAAAGCATATTAGACCCCCCTTTCCAGAATGATCAGTGACATTCTACATTGTGATTGAACGGCTGTCGTCATCATCAAACAAGACATACTTACCTGATCTGTACATCAAAATGTACATCGAGACAATCACCGAATTTGACAGGTTTCCATGGAGCTGTTGCGACAGGTGTTGCATGCAACCAGGAGACGCTGACTCTCCCCGGGCACCTGGTCTCACTTCGGAATGTTGTTCATTCCGGTGTTCGCAACCGTTTCGATGGGAATTCTTACGATTTTGCTTTGCCTTCTCGACTTTGAGACTGTTTGGCGGTTAGATACTGCTTTGATGTTTATCTAGTATCATACCGTGTCCGTCTGGTGACATTAGGATCATATCCACGATATAAAAGGTGATGATTCTGACACATTCTCAATGGTTATGCTGTCTGCCTTTGATCCTTCTAATTTTGTTGATTATGTCACCATAACATGCAGGCTGTGAAATACCCAAAGTAATATAATCTGATGCTTGTATAGGTCCGAACTTTAAAAGAAGCTAACTGTAATTTTTGTAAAATTTTCAAAAGTCATTTCTAGTTTATGAAAGCGGAAACCTTGACCTAAAAGTTTCTTAGTTATATGTAAATTTCTACTATGAAAATCCAAAACATTAGTGTACGCTCTAGCGTACCGGATGAGCTGTGATATGTAAATGTAATATGACGGTAATCTGGGAACATCACCGTCAAGCCAGGGAAAATTCACTATGTTGAATGCAAAAGCATCTCTTTGTCATAAATACTTGTATGAATTTCTCCGTTTCTAAATTTGATATTTAGGTCCAAAGATGATATTTTTGTATTTTAACGTTTGCCCTCTTGAGTGTAAATTCCTGTGGATAAATTTCATCCTTATATGTATCAAAACAGGATTGTCAATAGTGAGAATATCATCCAGGTACTTAGGTTACCTAGACGTATAAGAAAGCATTTCAAATCATCAAATTTTCTGTTCTTTTGAAGATTTTGGATAATTGCTTTTTCATAAGTGTATTAAAATGAATCTCCAACAAGAGGCGCACAGTTGGTACATATAGGAATCCCTACAACCTTTGTATATAGATCCTCACGAAATCTAATATAATAAACATTAAAGAAGTACCGATCAGTTATTCAGTCCCGAAGTCGAGAAGACAAGGCAAAACAAAGGATGAAATCCCCAACATTAGATTTTCCATAGGAACGGTTGCGAACCTCGGAATGAATAAAATTCCGGAGAGAGAGAGTTAACATTTTCTGATTGCATGAAACACCCGTCCAAGAGGAAGGACAAGGCATAACACAGGCCGCTACCTTCCATGAGTTTAATGATTTGTAGTTTGTTGAGGAAAAGAAACATTTTATTCAGATGTACAAATGTAAGTTTCCCCTCTCGATCGACACATCATTTAATCCGTTTAGACAATCGATCAATAATTTTGTCGTAAGGAAGCGTATTAGAAAAGTCGTATGAAGATATTGTTTTCGCTTGAAAATTTTTAGTTTTATTCTGTCAATCAAATCCCCTGAATTTTTAATAGACAAAAAGAAGTTAATATCGTTCCTTTTAAGAGCAGTTTCACAATATTTTGTTACGTGTCCTTTATTGCCGCATGTGCTCATGAAAGATTTCTATACAAAACTGTAGTGGAACAGTTGCTAGAATTATTATTGAATCAATGAATGAAGCAAGAGACGCATAAGTGACAAGGGATTAAAATACGACATGGATCCCGGACAAAATTAGGATCAAAAAAGGTTTACATAAACAACCGATACCCATTTGCAATCGGTGTCGAATTAGAACAGCCACTATCCAAACCTGTAGCAAATGTCGTGTTTTATTTGCGCATAATCCACCAACGTTCCATGTAACCCAGAGGTCATTGTAGGGTATATTTAACCTCATCACTAAAAGATGGCCACAAAAGCACGGCGCTAAAACACAGGTGCCCAAGCAACAAACTGACGAATATGTAAATGGATATAAATACGAAAGGCTTACAAAATGCAGTTAGTGCTCTGAAGGCTGGACATGGAACGATGTAACGATTTCATGCATGTAATCACCAGCGGAGGTCGATCGACATTCAGAAAGTTCAGTTTGTCAGAGTCCTTCCTTCTTTTACAAGGTTTCAAAGTGATATATAGTTCAAAAAATAAAATTTGTAGTTTCAAATATTCAGGTGGTACAATACCCCTTTCAGGACAAACTAAGGACAACCCTCTCCCTCTTACATTATAAACGAAGACATTTTATCCATAAATGTGAAAGAAAGTCAAACACAGAACACACACATCAAAGAATCACCAATCAGTGATTCAGTCTCAAAGTCAGGATAAAAAAATCATCATAGAATAACAACCACCAAGCATACAAATTCTTGACGAATATAAAACAGACATTTCTTATGAGAAAAAAAGGACAAAATCATAGCATTGCACAAGAAAAACACAAAAGACAACACGTTTAGTACAAGACTTTATTTATGAAGCATCGTTGAATACTCGCGTGGTATTGCAATCAGGATACGCTGACTTTCCCCGACCTCTTGGTCTCACCTCGGAATGTTGTTTATCTCGGGGTTCGCAACTGTTCCGATGGGAATTCTCACGATTTAGCCTTGCCTTCTCGACTTTGAGACTGAATAACTGTTAGCTACTTCTTTGATGTTTATTGATAAGCTTAGTTTAAACATATCAATCCAAATATCACATAAACCATGTTACATTTGTAAAATTGAAAGGGAAGTTTTAATAAGCTTGTTTGAATTCCCCTCGCTATTTCTATAAAGGGTTCGTTCGATCAGAAATAAGAATAAGAATAAGAAAACTACCCATTTTTGTTTTAATCGGCGCTATCACCACAGAAGAAATACTTACTTGATGCGTACGTCTATAAGTACATCGAAACAATCACCCAATTTGATAAGTTTCCATGAAGCTGTTGCGACATGTGTCGC
The DNA here is from genome assembly GCA_028142955.1 of Pinctada fucata. Taxonomy (NCBI): domain Eukaryota; kingdom Metazoa; phylum Mollusca; class Bivalvia; order Pterioida; family Pteriidae; genus Pinctada; species Pinctada fucata. Next base: position 39,984,635 of record AP027112.1, on the reverse strand, counting down.
ATGCAATCAGGAAACGCTGATTCTCACCGGGCACCTGGTCTTACTTCAGAATATTATTCATTCCGAGGTTCGCAACCGTTCCTATAGAAATTCTAATGATTTTACCTTGCATTTTCGACCTTGAGACTGAATGACTGATAGGTATTTCTTTAATGTTTATATCAAGAACAGATAAATTTGCAGCATGGACCAGATATGCAGGTTTTGGATACTTATTCTGAAAAAGGGAACTTTACATATTACCCAGGTCGAATCCCTTTTTTCAAGGATAAAACCATAACCCAAAGTCTAAAAGGCGTCGTGTCCAGAGATTTTATCTGATTTTGTATATAGCAAAGATTGCCAACGAGACTATAGTTTGCATCACACACAACAAAACACCCCGATGCTAAAACACAAAGTAGGGATACACACCAAGAGAAGCAAAGGGAAACGTTTTCCCTATCCAATCCAAAACATCTTTGTTTATTCATGCTTGGGGAATGTTCTGCAATCATATCCCATTCAAAGGACAACAAAAATCAATTTATCGCATTTTTACTTTTAGACAGCTCCTCTGTGTACTGGAGTAGGTTGATTTCTATATAATTATTTGAATTGTACGGTTCATTGCTATCATTTAAATGTATTTGGTAGTTTTTATTCGATTATAATTAGTTTTAAGCGTACTGCAACGAATATTACAGGTGATAAGCTCATTTTATATCATTTTTTGTTTGATATTCAAATACATTCCAGACTTATAAATTGCGAGATAGCGGTATTTTAGGAGGCGTTTCGACCAGTGAGTCATCATCATCACCACCTATAGTACCTCCCCGGGTAAGCTATATGTAAATCGTCCTAATATATTGTTTTAATATTTCCTGTAATGTTGCTATTCAGAGTGAGGCGGCTGTACTTGAAAGTTAAGTTTAAAAAAGATAAAAGTGGTAATTAAAATTCAATTTAAGTAAAACTCCCGGTTTCACAGTTTGCATTTCCTGATTGGTCAAACAACGAGCCCCTAACGAATGAAGTGCATTCATCCTTCCGATGCAAAAAAAAAAATGAATTATGACGAAGCCATTGTTAGGACGCAGATGAAATAATAATTTCAATGAATTTTCATTATCATGACAAATATGAATAATGACCATATCCCTGTATCTAGCACAAAATCGATAATTCAGAAAATCAGACACCGAAGGCATACAAAATCAGGATAAAACAGTAACCAGAGCAAACTAACAAAAACCTCCACCATATGAAAAGAAGCGAACTCCCGATATGGGAGTGAGACCAGGTGCCCAGGAAGAGTAAGCATCTCCTGCTTGCATGCAGCACCCGTCATTTCAATTCGGTAGAATCGTCACATCCGGTTACTTATATTTCGGAAGATACAAGTATGGTCGGTGGTTGGATGGTTCAAATGGTATATGACAGAATATCATCCACCATTCTGGAGAGTGGGACATCATAGTGCATGACGAGTTCCCCATATTGACCGTAGAGCTTCCTCAGTGACGATGTTAGCGGGTCACAAACAAATCCTTGACTGAGAAGCTTATCTGAAAGACGCCTAGCTCTCAGAACAAAATCCGTATATTTGGTACTTGCTCTGGCATAGCGTATCAACTGAGATATGAACACGCCATAAGCAGGCGATGAAGCGATGTTGCTTCTCAGTAAAGGAAAGTTGGTAATGCTGAAATTGAAGTCGTCACTTTTGTCGTAGAGTGGGGTGTTCATGTGGCCATCAGTGTCGTAGGACAACATTATGTCCAAATAGGATGTTGAATTATTTGTCTCTAAAGTTTCTTTGACTTTCTGGAAATTTTACAAAAATTATTGTCTTCTTCTTCTGGAATTCGGACCAATACAGGCACAGGGTATATCACTTTGGGTATTTCACAACCTGTATTTTATAATAACATAACTAACAAGATAAGAAGGATCAAAGATAGACAACATCGATATCACTATCGAAAATGCGTCAGAATTATCAAACGCCTTTTATACCGTGGATATGATCCTAATGTCAACAGACGGACTCTAGGCTTGGTACTTTACCAGGGATCCCTATGGGTACTAATTGTGCGCCTCTTGTTGCAGATTTATTTTTATTCACGTATGAAAAAGAATTTATCCAAAATCTTCAAAAACAAAGAAAACATGATGATGTGAAATGTTTCAATGGTACTTCTAGGTACCTGGATGATATCCTTACTATCGACAATCCTGTTTTTGAAAAGTATAAAAATGTCATTTATCCACAGGAACTGACTCTAAACAAGGCGAACGTCACAAACACAGAAACACCATTTTTGGACCTGAATATCAAAATTATTAATGGAGAGATTCATACAAGGGTGTATGACAAAAGAGATGACTTTGGATTCAATATAGTAAATTTTCCCTGGCTTGACGGTGATGTTCCTAGATTACCGTCTTATGGTATCTACATTTCGCAGCTCATCCGGTATGCTAGAGCATGTACTGATGTTTTGGATTTTCATGATAGAAATTTACAAATAACAAAGAAACTTTTAGGTCAAGGTTTTCGCTTTCACAAACTTGTCAAGACATTCTGGAAATTTTACAAAAATTATTGTCAACTACTTTTGAAATTCGGACCCATACAAGCAACAGAGTATATTACTTTGGGTATTTCGCAACCTGCATTTTATGGTGACATGATCAACAAAATTAGAAGGATCAAAGGTAGACAGAATTACTATCGAAAATGCGTCAGAATCATCAAACGCCTCTTATACCGTGGATATGATCCTAATGTCACCAGACGGACACTAGGCTTGGTACTTGACCAATCTACAGTCTTGTACCAGCGCATCCTTAATACTTGCACGCTGACTGACTGTGACGACGGGACTCCATGACGGGCCCTGTCCAAACCTCTTTAGAGAAGACAGGGCCCCGACCACCTGTCCTCTCTGAATGTCAGTCGGACTCCTCGGGTGATAACTTACATTAGCTCGCTACAGCCGGCAGAGCACAGGTCGTATCACGCATGCCCTCTTTTTATATCAATTTACATATTCATCTGTGTTGCTTGGGCCCCTGCGTCTTACGGTCTTGTTTGTGTGTGGTCATCTGACAGTGAGGAGGTTGTTTTACACCACAATTGTACGTTCTTCGAGACCTCTGGGTAATCGGAATAGTGGGAGGGTTGTGCGCACGTAATCCAGGATAACCACACCGTCTGCTACTGACGAGGCAGATGGCCGTCCTAAGTCGGCACCGTTTGCCCATTGGTCTCGTTGGTTTATGTGTAGTCATTTGTGTTTGATGTTTTTCTGTGATTTGACGTTCATTGTACTACTGCGTCTCTTTCTGTGCGTGTCATTTTTGTGTTTTACAGTGGGTGTTTTGGGAGGTTGCTGTTGATGCTGCAACTAAGTGTTGTTGGAGATCCCCTCCTTTCTTACCACTCTACAGTCTTATACCAGCGCGTTCTTAAAACTTGCACTCTGACTGACTGTGACGACGGGACTCCATGACGGGCCCTGTCCAAACCTCTTAAGAGAAGACAGGGCCACGACCACCTGTCCTCTCTGAATGTCAGTCGGACTCTTAGGGTCATAACATACATGAGCTCGCTATAGCTGACAGAGCACGGACTGTATTACGTACGCCCTCTTTTAATATCCATTTACATATTCATCTGTGTTGCTTGGGCCCCTGCGTTTTGCGGTCTTGTTTGTGTGTGGTCATCTGACAGTGAGGAGGTTGTTTTACACCACAATTGTACGTTCTGCGAGACCTCTGGGTAATTGGAGAAGTGAGAGGGTTGTGCGCACGTAATCCAGGATAACCACACTTTCTGCTATTTCCATGGAAGAGGGCTGTCCGAAGTCGGCACCGGTTGCACATTGGTCTCGTTGATTTATGTGTAGTCCTTTGTGTTTGATGTTTCTGTGTTGTACGTTGACGTTCCTTGTCCCTTATTCGTCTCTTTCTGTGCTTGTCTGCTTTGTGTTTTTGCATTGGGTGTTTTAGGGCTTTGCTGTGGGTGCTGCAACCTGGTGTTGTTGGAGATCCCCTTCTTTGTTTTGAAGCTCCGAAGGATAGATACTGCAGAGGTAATACGCGAATTTTGGATTATTGATGGACAACGTATCGTCTATGTATCTGTAGGTGAAGTTGAAGTCAGAAGCTAAGTATCTTTTCCCTTCAGAGACCAAGGATTGAATGAATTAATCTTCGTACGAGTAAAGGAAAATGTCGGCAAGGAGTGGGGCACAATTGGTCCCCATTGGAATTCCGACAATTTGCTGGAAGACCTTTCCTCCAAACACAACAAAAATCTAATGATTAACCAATATCTCAGTTTATTTATAACAAATAGGCGTAATACAATATGTGTTTTTGTCATTCCTTTTTATAAAGTTTTATATCAAGGACTTTTAAAATATATGACGAAAACTACGAACTGAAGGTTAAGCGAACTCGGGCAGAAAAGGTACATGTGAACAAACCATTATTAAATAATAAACAGAAGAGTTTCAAAGATAATAAATGTACTGTTTTCTACAGTATCTTTTGCTAAATAGTGAAATGACAAATATGGATAATGACCATATCCCTGTTTATGGTTTATCTTGATTGTTCAATAATTAGACTTGAGTGATGAAGAATTTTAATTGTTTGTTTTTGAAAGGACCTGTAACATTAATTTTTACTTGCGATGCCAACTCAGCCAGTATTATTTAAAATGTGTCCTGTACGTAAAATTATTTCATTTCAAAAGTATCTTTAATCAAATATAGTAGTTTTCTTGACATAATTATGAGAAATAACCTATATTTTTTTCGTAGAAACGAGGAAGGGGGTTTTTTGTATGATATAAATAATACGAATGAAATGTCGAACATTTTGTAACAATCGGTCGATTTTGTTGATCGAAATATCAAAATGAACTAGTCTACAATGAGAAGATTCAATAAGAAATATCGTGCTAAAACATAATTTTCTTTAAATATGATATTCCGAATTCATCAGATCGTAAACAGTGGCCAGAGATATATAATCAAACACTCACTCTCACTTATATTGTACAATTAACAACGCCGCAGTTATAAAAATAGTTTGAATCGGCTATTTTCAGTATATAAAATTATATTTCTTTTACATTTACCATAATTACATTTTCTAAATACTTTGCGAAGGGATATCTTGAGCATTTTTCTAAGACTGACTGGTACTTCAGTCGTCAACGCTTAGCCTAATTGTTAACTTTTATTGCGAGGGGTTGTTAATTTATCAATGCCCAAAAATGAAAAACTTTGTTAGTGAAAAAGTAAACAACAACGAATATTTTAGTGAAAATTTGATTAATTCGAAACTATTAATAAAGAAGTTAATTATTTACCGAAAGCGAACCAAATGCCAATTACTAATTCTCTGATAATTTCAAATCTTTCCTTCATCCCTATCAAACCAATCGCATTTTCGTAAATTGACTTTTGTTACCCCCTTTGAAACATAACTTCGCTTTTTCAAAAAAAATTGTGTTATGAAAATACATCTTAGATAGGAGTGATGTTGTGTTTCAAGGGGGGGGGGGCAATATTTTATAAAAACTTTTCCGGTCTTTGTTTTTATTCTTTACAAAATAAGCACATTTATACTCAAATATCTCTCTATTAGAGCAATTTTATGAAAAATTTTCTCCAGATTTTGAAGGGGTAATCTTCTAAAATATTTCACCAGCTTGATTAAAGAAATAAAGTTCTCTGTAATTTCATAATATTTGGACAGATATTACGCCTTATCGTTACAGGTCCTTTCATTGGGCGATGGAATGTCAGAATATGTGTCGCGTAGTGTAGTGAAGCTATTGCAGCCCCGCTTTGCACCTCGGTCCTTTGCTTTCTCGCCAAAAAAAGAAAAAAAAATGAAGAATAAACACTGTCATATAGAAGAGACTGAGAAAACGTCTCCTTAGTTCGTCTATAGATATATATAGATATGGTATCAGAAATATATTGTTTTATAGGATGGCCCAGAGAAGGGGGTTAAAACTCGTCTTCTTGAGGGTGGCCAATATTTCCAGGATTTACTCTTCTAAATTATGTTAATATAAGGCACGGACCATTTGATTATTTGTGGGGGGGGGGGGGGGGCTTCAGTTCTTTTTTTTTTGTTTTTTTTTTCGAGGCAAAATAATTTTTCGCCCGGACCAGGGCCAACATTTTTTTTTTCTTTTTTTTTTCTTTTTTTTTTTTTTTGGCAAAGTTGGAGCAAATATTTTTTTTTTTCGATTAAGAGTTGTCTGTGAACAAAATGTCTGTACTTTATAAATCAATACAAAAGTATACTTCATTTGTACTCAGGCAAAACTGTAAAAATTTCATATTTTTATGCCAGTTTTATTACTTCTCAAAGATTTTTACAACATAAATCTGCAAATAAAACTTAAATAACAGTGAAAGGTACATGGTGAAGGGTGAGGGGGAGTTCAAGACAACTTGTGAACTAATTGTTACAAAACGTTTTTCAAAAGAACTTGTACTATATATATATCTATCATACTGAGATAGCCATTTCATATACATATACATGTATAAACATTCCAAACTTTTGAAATTCAAATGTGAATTTTACAATGAAAGAAATGATGTTTAGATAGAGCACTATGGCGAGCAGAGCGAGCCAAAAAATTTTGAGACGAATTGAATGTTGCGGCGAGCAAAGAGAGCCGAAAAAGAAACTCAGTATCATAAAGATGAATTTTGATGTAACTCTTCAAATTCAGATCATATACACGAAATGATTAGAGCAAGGTTAGGCCAAGGTTTTTTTTTCTGTTTTGCGCCAGGTTGTGACTTAAAAACCTACCAGCCAGCAAGGGAAAAAACAAACAAGCCGAAAAAAACAAAATATCACCCGAGCCGGAAATTCACAGATATTTGCGCTATTTCTTAACTCTTTTACATCCATGATAATTTAACTAAGGATTATAGCACTTAAAATTAAACTTTGAGTTACTGTTCACTATGTCCAATCACTATTTCAAGAATTATTTGAATGTCCAAAGAGCAAGTGAAATATATTTTAATAATATGAATTAGTACATTTTGAGAGAGATTGACTGATATTAAGGATGTCATTCCTTTTTGTCCCATCCCAACTCGTCTGAACAATTTGTATATTTAAGCATCTAATTGTCTGAAAATGACACAAGATGGAAAAAATACAACTTCCTCACATTTTCATTGTAAAATGTGTACAGGCAAATTGGCTTAAATACACTAGCTGACAAGATCAGGTAACACACTGTATAGATGACGTACTTATTTTAGCGCAGCCACATATTATATTTTCCAAGACAGACAACAGGAGGCAAAGCGACATAAAAGCAAATTTTCAAATAACGAACAAATGCAATGATTTTCTAATTATAATTCAAAATATATTTTTACATCTTTATCGTAGTCTCGATTTGACGGTGTACCTGCCAAAATTCATATGAATCCCGCTAAAATAAGAACCCACACAGTACCAGTTCTTGAACACTTCTTTATCTTGCCACTCGTTATCTTTATCCATGGAACCCCTCCCCTTAAAGGATACATGCATGACAACTAGTTATTTTTCATTTAATAAATTGAGACAAGAAAAATGCACTATGTACATCTTTGACAGTAGATTTTGAACAATTCATTTTTCTTTATGATCACAGTAACGTACACATCTTTTTCATCGTCATTCGTAGCCGTGTTCAGCCCTTCTGATCCTTGAATGGGGATGAAAATGCACTTTCTTGATTCATCTCTGGCACTCGTCGCACTAAGTTCAATGATACTTTGACGCTTTAACAGATCCGGTATGTGATTAAGATCTATTAAAGCGCCCAAAAGTCGTCATAAGGAAAAAATTTTCACGACCGAACACGGTTTTGGAATTCCGAATTTGGAAAATAAAAAAAAAACCCAAGCCCCCCCCCCAAGGAATATCAAATGGACCGTGCCTAAATGATTTTCCATTGTAAGGTGTGAAGACAAACTTCTTGCTCCTTCCTTTACTATAAAATTTTTCCTTTGAAATTTTGACAGAATGTAAGTAATAACTATGTACATACATGTGTAATTGAAAAAAAAAACGTTCGAAATTTCTGTTTGAATGTGATTGATTATCATCGATTTACCAGAAATGAATGAACTCAATGAATGAACTCGATGTATACTTTATTTCTTATAACTTTTCAACTTCCTACGCTCGCCGTCCCCCTTTTTAAATAACCCTTGATCCACCTATGATATATCTCCAAAGAATCAGAAAATAATGCTTTCCCCTACAGAGCCCCAGTTTGTGTCTAAGCACCTTTTTGCGCTAAATACTGTACATGATGACGTAAGTTGTGACGCGTTGTGTACAGTATCGAAAGCAGAAGACATTACAGTTAAAATAAATCGTTTGTGTTTGGATTGATATAAATTTCTTATTTCTTAAAGATGTTATGTATGAAGAGTACATGTAACAACATTATTAATATATTCACGTATCAAATTATCAGTTGTTAATTACCCTCGGAAGCAGAATAAAATCGGCATGACAAGTCAGGTAAATCGCTAATTGCGCTGATACTTTGTTCGTATTATCAATATTATGACTCTCTAGGCGTTGTCTGATAAATTAGAAAGTCCGCGGAACTAAGTTTAATGCTGACGTTTCATTCTGACGCCACGTTGTAATTATCAAAGATGAAAGAGGATTAGATAGATAGATAGATAGATAGTTAGGTAGGTAGGTAGGTAGGTAGGTAGGTAGGTAGGTAGGTAGGTAGGTAGGTAGGTAGGTAGGTAGGTAGGTAGGTATAGGTAGGTAGGTAGGTAGGTAGGGAGGGAGGGAGGGAGAGACAGACAGACAGACAGACAGACAGACCGATCGATCGATCGATGGATGGATGGATGGATGGATTTTTTCAGGTTAAAAATCACAACATGATACAGGGTAAGAACATTATGAGTATAACAGATCTAAACAAACAATCTTTGTCACATATGCGTTGGAACTCATTATTCGGACTAAACATGCAAAGGCCCGAAGGTGTTTTGCAAGCGAAGCTCGCATTTATGGTAGCGCGTATACATGTACGTAGGCATGGGAAAGTGAACGAGCAAAAGATATACATACGAAGAGCTCATTCGGATCCCCTCACCCTTTATTTCTAACGAAGAAAAGGGTCGAGGCTAATCCGAATGACTTAGGGCTGAAAAAATATGGTAACAGGGCCGCGGATAGGGGTAAAAGTGACTCGATTCCCCGTCTTGCACCGCAACGCCATAGGTTCCTTCCACAACTTCCACTCTCAATATGATTCAAGAAGGAAAAGTAACACATATTTCAGTGTATCAAACAAACAAGATAGATATGATCGTAATAACTACTTAGTAAAGAGAAAAATTGAATTTTTAGACGGATTTCAAGGTCACTATAGAGAAAAGGGGAAGGACTAAAGACTCCCTCGCTAATGATCTACGTCTGTATAAAGTAGATGGGACGGATCCATATTTTTATTTTCTGCAGTGGGAAGGAGAGGTCCGGTCAACGGCAGGGAGGGATTCCTGGAATCACAAGGTTATGATTTTGAAAAGTTTTTGATTTCGAGATCAATGTTTTAAGGTTTTTCAAAATTGTTGGTGTCTTTTTTCTCCGCTCGGACATGAAGCTTTGCCTCGATTCATATAAGTACAATGTCAATATTAATTGAAGTGAAGAAGAAAAAATATATTGGGAAAAAGGAAGTCATACTGAGAATATTCAAAAAAGATTGCTACATCATGTTCATCGATGGGTTTTATTCGTCGTCAGCTGACGTAGTCTAAAACAAAGCTTCAGCTTCAAGCCTATTTTTCCAATAATCCTTCATCCATGTAGACCGAATATGATCCGAATTGTATGGGTTGAGTTGTAAACCCTGAGACTCTGGTGAAACCGCACAGCTGAGTTTATAGGATATACAGAATTTGTACAGAATTAATACTGGAAAACAGTATTTTTTCTACTTATATACATGTGTTATCTTCAAGAGGTATCCGTCCGCGCCTGCCGCTCGGACTGCTCCGTTTAGTTACTTTATAAGAAAAGTACCAATATGTGTTTATGATATCTATTTCGATGATTCAGATATGTGTATATTCGGTTTGATAGGATATTAGAAACACAATAGTTTGAATTTCGTTTGGTTATGCTTCCTGCCAGAATACAAGTAACATACATTTAGGCGACACATTTTTACGTCATTTCGGGTATAGCGATAGCTTAGACCTACAGTTGAGAATCTACAAGCAGTATAAAAAGAACTTATGAACACAGAAGTACATTTTTGGACATCTCAGATTCTTCTTCTTTTTTTCTACTGAGTGTTTTATTCAGAAAAAACGAATATTTAATTTAAAAGCGATTGTACTGTTACCAAATTACAATTTTTATCATTATTGAATTGATATAAACATAATCTAAATTTCCATGTCCCAATTTACATTTTAGATTATTACCTGGTAATATTATATCATTTGATAGAAAAGTACCGTTAACTTTTTCATCACGGCGATGACACATGACCACTAAATCAATACATGTAACGGGTATTCAAACTTCATTTTTTTCTGTCGATTTTAGAATTGATGAAAGAGCTGATTAATATGCAAATTTATTATTTGTTAAAAAGCGCATTTGATTGTCTTGAATTTCTCTAAATATATAGTATGCTTATTAAAATTTAGCTCTCTTTATTTTGTAAACTACATTTATGTAGTTTACAAAATAAAGAGGACCGAATTTTAGATTGGAGGAAAATTATCAGATGATGAAGTTTCGAAAATGGACAGACGGTTTCCACAATTATCATTTTCACGTGTTTTGAATGGATTACTAATGAACATGTACGTGAACGGTCAAATGCATATGCTTGATAATTAAGGCAATACTTAGTTGATTTCTTGTTTTACATATTCGGCATCTTCTCGAGAGAAGTGTACAAAATAAATAACGTACACTTGTCTGGAAAAGATGCATCTTTGGGAGTCTTCGAGTTATACAAGTACGTACAACAAACAAGCATAAATTCATCATAATTTTTCATCAGTCATTTAGTTTTTCTTCTTCCAAATAGAATCGATAAATCTCTCAATCTTACAAAAATGTGCAATGACAAATATGGATAATGACCATATCCCTGTATACTGCACAGAATCGACAATTCAGAAAATCAGAAACCGAAGGCATACAAAATCAGGATAAAACAGGAACCAAAGCAAACAAACAAATACCTCCACAATATGAAAAGAAGCGAACTCCCGATATGGGAGTGAGACCAGGTGCCCAGGAATAGTAAGCATCTCCTGCTTCCATGCAACATCCGCCGCTTCAATTCGGTAGAACTGTCACATCGGGTTACTTCCATTTCGGAAGACATAGAGCACAATCTTTGTCTGGATGGTTCAAATGATATATGACAGAATATCATCCACCATTCTGGAGAGTGGGACATCATAGTGTATGACGAGTTCCCAATATCGACCGTAGAACTTCCTCAGTGACGATGTTAGTCGGTCACAAACATATCCCTGACTGAGAAGCTTATCTGAAAGACGCGTAGCTCTCAGAACAAGATCCGTATATTTGGTACTTACCCTGGCATAGCGTATCAACTGAGATATGAACACGCCATAAGCAGGCGATGAAGGGATGTTGCTACTCAGAAAAGGAAAGTTTGTAATGCTGCAACTGATGTCGTCACGTTTGTCAATGCTAGACTGATGACAATAACAAAAACAAAGTAGAAAAGACGGACAGACATAAAAAAGTTAACACGCCTATGATAAATGTTGTTTTACGTAGATGCAACTATATTATTTTACTTGTGCATGCACGAATTCAATCTGGGTTACTTGGAACGACTTCTAAATGACATGTTTATTTTCATTTAATTTATTTCATAAATAATCAAACAAATGTATCGTTCATAAACACCTAACTGATCATTATAATTTGCAGTTTTATTAATGAAAATCATTAGATTCGATTCGTAGAAAATGTATTTCAAAATTTAGACTTTCATCGCATAGCCTTCAGTACTGCAACCCACGTGTTTGACAATTCTTTCCTATCCTATCCACCATCCTACATCCACCTCCTATCCACTCTATCCTATCACGTCCTATCCTATCCTATCCCATTCGATCCTATCCATCTTATTCCCCTCCAATCCAATTCTATCTAATCCTCTCCTACATCCTATCCTACATTCTATCATATCCTTCATCCTATCTATCCTACATCCTATCCTATCCTACCCTACATCCTATCAACATTTATCTACTCCTCATCACCTTTAGCGAGATTATGATTAAAACTAAATGATTTGATACAATTCAATGCATAAGTACTAAATAATTGGTCATTTTTTGCTGTTTTTTTTTTTACTTATTTCATTAAAACTTAAATTGCAGTGAACGAAACAAAAAACAACCTCCAAGTTTGTTTTTATTTCAATTAAAATTTATATTCCCCATTATGTCAAGTATAGATTTCAATGACTTTAATCAAATAAGCATGTTTTTCTGCTTATAACTTAAGAATAAAAAACAAATAATGGATTGAAGAACGAGGTGGATAGAATGTAGGATGTTTGATAGGATGTAGGATAGGATAGGATGAAGGATATGATGTAGGAAAGGAATGGATAGAAATGGTTAGGATTAAGGTGGATAGGATAGGATATGATGGGATGGGATAGGATAGGATAAGATTCTATCTACTTTCTATCCTACATCCTGCATCCCACAACTTATCCTATCCACTTTCTTGTCAAACAAGTGGGTTGCAGGACTGTAGCTATTGGAACAGGAGGATGTTTGAAAAAGAGAGAAAAAGAAAGAATTTGTTTTATATGCTCGGAAACAGATGAAGACGAATTTCGCTTTATTTGCAATGTCCTGATTACTGTATGTAGATATACGAAAGAAATTCATTAAACCATATTTTTGGAAGAAAGCTTCTTGTTTTAAATTAGTTCAATTACCTTTATCAACAAATGTGAAAACGCTTAGGAATTTTAGAAAAATATCTAGCAGGTGCCTATAAACACCGACTCTCATTGTCGTAATTTCATGTGATTAGTGTATGTGTGTCATGTGCCTTTGATAATATGTTATGTACTTATTATTATGCTTATCATGTTTGTATTTGTCCGTTCTCCGTGTGCTTATATGTATCATATGTATGGCTGAACAGCGAATGGCTTAAAGTTTCAATAAAGTATCGAGGAAAATATTTGGACAACGATATTCGAATAAAAAACGAAGGATACGATCTTGATGAAATTACACGGAAACTCAAACCATAAGATAAACTCAAAACCATTTTTCTTTGTTTTGGCGATGTCTTATTTGATCTTATAGAAGTCACGAAGTAGCCATCTTCTTTTTGCGCATTGCTTTAATTTACAGTAAACAAATGAATGAAAACTTCTCAGATTGCTACTGGTGAAGTGTTCTTACCACAAGGAAATTGTGAGAAAATGTTGGAGGAATTCAGGTGAAAATTCGTCTACCGATTAACGAGTTTTGCAATAATTGGGTATCTGTACTAAAATTGCTAGTGGTCAAGGGGAAGCTCGTTTAAGGAAAAATTAATATCATTTGTTGGTTTAAAACCTATCAAACAAGCTTTTTACCGTAGGGTTTTAAATTGCATGACAAATTACGCCCACTATAACTTGTTAAAATAGCGTACATGTGATCGAACAACATTAATATAATTCTGTACATAATCATTATAATAATTGACAACATGAAGACAAAATATATTGTTTATATCATTTTACTTATATTTTTCACCAACTGGATCTGGTAGCAGAGAATGAGCATTGGAATGAGATATCATATAAAATAGTAATGTTTACATAAACTTTGCTTCAAAATCAAAAAGCACAGATAATCAGATGTCATGTTTCTTTTTTTACTTTAAATAGAAATATCACATATATATTAGATATATCTTTCAATTTGAATTGAATTACCAACAAAACTACCTAGGCTGGATCCCCCTTTTTCAAGGACAAAAGTTTTGTAGATGTGTAAACGAGACGTCAAACGACTCAGTGACGTAGCTATATACTAAACAAATCTATTTTGAAATCACAATAATGGGAGTTATGCTTCAAATATTTGAAAAGCCATCGGTGAAAAGCTAGATTTTTGTGTCCACTCTTATGTGACATTGTTAATTTTGTCCCAAATATCTTCATATTTTACTCTCAGAAATTTTGTTACAGATACATTCTAAATGCACGTGGCTCATTGTAGGTACTAATTCGTAGTAAATGGACTACGTGACCGTAGTTAATTGACTGCATGAAACGGTCAGTTTTGTTTTCTACCATGACGAATACTCGTCAGATATTATGTAGTATTTTGTTTATATCCATATTTGGCACTTTCCTCGACCTGTTCATTGTGTTTCACATTCATAGCTCACCTGAGCGAAGCTCAAGTGAGCTATTGTTATAGCGTGGCGTCCGTCGTCCGTCCATCGTAAACTTTTTACATTTTCGACTCCTTTTCAAGAACCACTGAAGGGATTTTTATGACACTTGGTAGGAATGAAGTACTCATGGTTCCCTATAAGTGTTATTGTTTTTTGTCCGGATCCGTCAACAGGTGGCGCAACCACAGGCAAAAGTAGGGCACGGGTGGTACCCTACTTTGAAAAACTTCTTCTTCAGGACGGAAGAACATATCGACAAACCGAAAGCATCTGGATGATCTAGAAGGATGTCTTTAAAACAAGTTTTGTTGTTTTTGGTACCAGTCAAATTTTTGACGCGCTTTTGACGTCTTTTTGACCTTGTCAGAAATGTTTATTTTTGAACTGTTTCTTTGACTAACACTGTAAATGTGTGGTTTTGTGCCCTCATTTAGTGCATGTTTGTTATTTTGAGTCACTATTTGCTTTGATATACATTACATGCTATAATCTTTTTTCATTTAATTTCTATGAATTTTAAAAGATATGAATAGATATATTTACTGTGCCATTTTCATTTTTTTTTCCTTTTTGCAAACTCTTTCACAGTGTATTTGACATATTTAAGTCTCTTATTGCTGTGATATTCATTTCATGCATAAATTTTATACTTTTGATTTTTTTTCTTCTGAATTTTAAAAACTTGGTTTATGTGTATATAATCCCGGGATTGTTGGTGCAAATTCTGGCACTGACACTATCATAATGCAATATCAGTAGGCTAAGAGTGCGCATGGGTATCAGGTAAGCGTTGTGCCCCCTGGGGCACTTGTTTAAGTGTTACTTTTATGTTGCAAAGAAATCTGACAGAGGAGATGCTGAATTTTCTGTGTCTAACATTTGATTACATTTTTCAGATTTATAAATTGCGAAGTTACGGTATTTTAGGACGCACTAAGACCTGTCAGTCATCATCATCATCACCACCACCTATACCTCCTCGGGTAAGCTATATGTGAATAATGATGATTTAATTCATGGTGAAGCGTGGATATTAATAAGAAAGGATTGGATCTCAATCAGACTCCATTGTAGCAACCAAATCAAAATATAAAAACACGATCAGAATACACCCGATTCTACAATGACAGCAAGAGACACAAACGTGATAAGGGAACAAAATACGACATTGAAACATTAAGATAAAAAGGTACACATGAAACACCGAAACCAATAAGTAATCGGTGTCGAATTAAAATACCATTTTCCATTCATGTAGTAAATGTCGTGTTTCATTTGCGCATAACCCTCCAATGTTCCATTGTTACCTAGAGGTAATTTAGAACGCACAATTGTAGGGTACATTTAACCTCCTCACTGTAAGATGGCAACAAAAGAACGATGATCAAACACAGGGACCGAAGCAACATACTGACGAATATGTACTGTAAACAACTTTTTATTTGCGTGACCTTATTTTCACGACAACTCGATTACAGATTAATTCGCGTGACTTTAATATCGCGACCTTATCATCTGAATTTTTTTAACTAATTCCTTCTTTCTGTTTCTGTATACATGCGCAGATCCAGAGGGGGTTGGGCGGCGTTCCTGTATACCAAATACTAGTACATACATGTAAAACTTTATGAAAGGTTACATCAACTAAGATACATATTAAATTGATATTATAACAAGTTACTTTAATCAGTTGCTTTAATTAAAAATATTAAAAAGTCACAAACTTTGAAATAATGAAGAACAACAACAACAAAAAAACCAACAAAAACATAAATAAACACACAACAAAAACAAACAAAAAAAGTTTCTAATTGTAATGGCCTTCTCGTGGCTAGACCTGGTGGCGTATCAATGGACTGCTAACGTCCACTAATTTTTCGACTTTAATGTTTCCCATATGCCTTTATGTTTATAGTTTTACATCAGTTTTTGGTATTGATTTTGCATTGTTTACAAGCGATTAATACGTGGAAATCCATTACCTTCCGGGGGCTTCGCCCCCTGTACCTCCATGTGAAAAAAGCTGGATCTGCGCATGACTGTAAATGTATATTTCATTTCCTTATCACCTTCTATAAATTGCTGAAAGGCTTACTTCAAAAAAGCTGAAATAAGACGTTTCGTATCGTCATATCTAATAAACACGTCATTTGACGAATATGTACTGTAAACAACTTTTTATTTGCGTGACCTTATTTTCACGACAACTCGATTACAGATTAATTCGCGTGACTTTAATATCGCGACCTTATCATCTGAATTTTTTTAACTAATTCCTTCTTTCTGTTTCTGTATACATGCGCAGATCCAGAGGGGGTTGGGCGGCGTTCCTGTATACCAAATACTAGTACATACATGTAAAACTTTATGAAAGGTTACATCAACTAAGATACATATTAAATTGATATTATAACAAGTTACTTTAATCAGTTGCTTTAATTAAAAATATTAAAAAGTCACAAACTTTGAAATAATGAAGAACAACAACAACAAAAAAACCAACAAAAACATAAATAAACACACAACAAAAACAAACAAAAAAAGTTTCTAATTGTGATGGCCTTCTCGTGGCTAGACCTGGTGGCGTATCAATGGACTGCTAACGTCCACTAATTTTTCGACTTTAATGTTTCCCATATGCCTTTATGTTTATAGTTTTACATCAGTTTTTGGTATTGATTTTGCATTGTTTACAAGCGATTAATACGTGGAAATCCATTACCTTCCGGGGGCTTCGCCCCCTGTACCTCCATGTGAAAAAAGCTGGATCTGCGCATGACTGTAAATGTATATTTCATTTCCTTATCACCTTCTATAAATTGCTGAAAGGCTTACTTCAAAAAAGCTGAAATAAGACGTTTCGTATCGTCATATCTAATAAACACGTCATTTGTATACTTTTTCGTCCCTTACTGAAATTTATTGAAAACGGGATCATGATTAAAATTATCCAAAAATGTACCAAAAGACGAAGCAGAAAGGGTGGAATATGATACAACATGACCAACGTTTTCGAAATTTCAACAAATTTTGTAACAGAAAATTTCAAATGCGTTGAAGAGACAGACGATCAACCGAAGTTGATCGAACTTGGCTACATGTGCCCTCGGGGACTCTTGGTCCACCAGCAGCGGCAATCACCAAGCAGTTCAAATGTTAAACGTCTTTAAATTCAATAGCATCATTTAAAACCTGATCAATTTACAGCATGGACCAGACATGCACGTTTCGGGTACTAAACCCTCGTCAGTGATCCTCAGTCTAAACAATGTAATATGGCCAAAAAGTATGAAAATTATCATATCCAAAAAAATGTAACAAAAGACGTAGCAGAATGGGTGGGATATGATGCTACAGGACCCACGTTTTAGAAATTTCAAGAAATTTTGTAACAGAAAATTTTAAATGCGTTGAAGAGACAGACAATCAACCGAAGTTGATCGAACTTGGCTACATGTGCCTTCGGGGACTCTTGGTCCACCAACAGTGGCACTCACCAAGTAGTTCAAATGTTAAACGTCTTTAAATTCAATAGCATCATTTAAAACCTGATAAATTTACAGCATGGACCAGAAGTTTCGGGTACTAATCCCTCGTCAGTGATCCTCAGTCTAAACAATGTAATATGGCCAAAAAGTATGAGAATTATTGTATCCAAAAATGTACCAAAAGACGTAGAAGAATGGGTGGAATTTAATACTACTGGACCCACGTTTTAGAAATTTCAAGAACATTTGTAACAGAAAATTTTAAATGCTTTGAAGAGACAGACGATCAACCGAAGTTGATCGAACTTGGCTACATGTGCCCTCCGGGACTCTTTGTCCGACAGCAGTGACACTCACCAAGTACTTCAAATGTTAAACGTCTTTAAATTCAATAGCATCATTTAAAACCTGATCAATTTACAGCATGGACCAGACGTTTCTGGTACTAAACCCTCGTCAGTGATCCTCAGTCTAAACAATGTAATATGGCAAAAAAGTATGAAAATTATTATATCCAAAAATGTACCGAAAGACGTAGCAGAATGGGTGGGATATGATGCTACAGGACCCACTTTTTAAAAATTTCAAGAAATTTTGTAACAGAAATTTCAAATGCGTTGAAGAGACACAGACGATCAACCGAAGTTGATCGAAATTGGCTACATGTGCCCTCGGGGACTCTTGGTCCAACAGCAGTGACACTCACCAAGTACTTTATATTAAACGTCTTTAAATTCAATAGCATCATTTAAAACCTGATCAATTTACAGCATGGACCAGACATGCACGTTTCGGGTACTAAACCCTCGTCAGTGATCCTCAGTCTAAACAATGTAATATTGCCAAAAAGTATGAAAATTATTTTATCCAAAAAATGTACCAAAAGACGTAGCAGAATGGGTGGGATATGATGCTACAGGACCCACTTTTTAAAAATTTCAAGAAATTTTGTAACAGAAATTTCAAATGCTTTGAAGAGACAGACGATCAACCGAAGTTGATCCAACTTGGCTACTTGGGTGGGATATGATGCTACAATACCAATGTTTTCGAAATTTCAAGAAATTTTGTAACAGAAAATTTCAAATGCGTTGAAGAGACAGACGATCAACCGAAGCTGATCGAACTTGGCTACATGTGCCCTCCGGGACTTATGGTCCACCAGCAGTGACACTCACCAAGTAGTTCAAATGTTAAACGTCTTTAAATTCAATAGCATCATTTAAAACCTGATAAATTCGCAGCTTGAATGAGACATGCAGGTTTCGGGTACTAAACCCTCGTCAGTGATCTTCAGTCTAAACAATGTAATATGGCCAAAAAGTATGAAAATTATTATATCCAAAAATGTACCAAAAGACGTTGCAGAATGGGTGGGATATGATGCTACAGGACCTACGTTTTAGAAATTTCAAGAAATTTTGTAACAGAAAATTTAAAATGCGTTGAAGAGACATTTGATCAACCGAAGTTGATCGAACTTGGCTACATGTGCCGTCTCTTGGTCCACCAGCAGTGACACTCACCATGTAGTTCAAATGTTAAACGTCTTTAAATTCAATAGCATCAATGAAAACCTGATAAATTTACAGCATGTACCAGACAAAAGAAAATTAGCAGGTGCAAAAGTGGTGTTTTGGGGCAAAATTCCCTATATTTGCAAGAAAAATTCTGAAAACTGGAAAAACGTCCACAATTTTTGGGGAATAAAAACCGTGTAAATGTGAAGTGATTGGAAGTATCTTTCTTTTGCATTTACATTCAAAGTCAACATCGATACAGAATGCGTATTTTTAGATTCTAAAGTTTATTCTTCTGCAAAATGTGAGGGGGGAAAAGTTGGATGGTACCCATTATGTTTAGCTCCTTCTCTTATGCATAGCAACTTAATATAATTGAAATAATTACAATGCCTACTTTTCAACAGACATGGATTTCTTTTTCATTTGCTTTTAAAAAAGATATTCAAAATTGGGATTTTTTAAAAATTGAAACTTTGTTCGTTGAAGTGGAGAATTACTTATTAGTTAAAAATGATTATAATACCATGTATAATAATTGAAATTATTGAATTTTGTGTTTTCATAGAAAAATCTAATTTTTCATAAAAACATCAAAAAACAGTAAGTTAAATCAAATAAACTATTAAAATCGAATAGATTTTTCATTTCAGTCGAAGAAAAACACTTTTTTTTAAATCGCATATGATAAGTGTAAAACTAATTCCGAATATGCATATTTTTCTGTAATCAAAAATGCTCATTCTTTCAGTCCTTAATATTTGTCCCCCGCAGAGACATAAAAACCGTCCTGTCTGTCAGTCTGTCCGTCAGTCAGAAAAACTTTAACCTTGTCCATAACTTTTGAATGGTAAGTGATAAGGCTTTCATATTTCACATGTGTATTCCTTGTGACGAGACCTTCCCATGGATACCAACATTTTTGACCTTGTGACCTTGACCTTGGAGTTTGACCTGCTTTTTAAAAACATTTAATCTTGACCATTACTTTTGAATAGTAAGTAATAGGGCTTTCATATTTCACATGTGTATTCATTGTGACAATGTCTTTCCATGGATAACAAAAATTTTGTCTTTGTGACCTTGACCTTGGAGTTTAACCTACTTTTCAAAAACTGTACCCTTTACGATAACTTTTGAATGGTTAATGATTGGGCTTTCATATTTCACATGTATATTCTTTGTGACAAGACCTTTCCGTCGGTAACAACTGTCACAAGACCTTTCCGTCGGTAACAACATTCGGACCTTGTGACTTCGTCCTTGGAGACTGACCCACATTTAATAAAAACTTCAACATCGACCAGGACTTTTGGATAGTTAATAGTAGGACTTTCATATTTCTCATGTGCATTCCTTTTCACAAGACCTTTACCTTGGTAGAAAAGTTTGGACCTTTTGACCTTTTTTGGAGTTTAATCTTTTGATATTTATAACTTTCATAGTACATGAGATATATTATGTAAACTTTAGAATAGTAGGGGTGTGTGTCTGTATTCTGTAAGCATTTCTTTAAAGGCAAACACCCCAAAGCGGGGGACCACAATTCCTTGAATTTTATTTTTATCATACATATTTGAAAAAGTTTTCTACATTCATTACGGATGTATTTTGTATACAAAATGAAAAATATGGAGCAAACAGGTATCAAAAGGCTCTGTTTTTGGCATTCAAATACCCTTCTAGTAGGGGTGTATGTTAGCATTTCTTTAAATACAAACACCCAAAAGCGGGGAACTACATTTCCTTGAATTTGATTTTATTATAATTTTATTCGGTTGGAAACAATTTCAGAATATCGACTATTTTTAAAAATAGTTTTAAAGGGTTGTGTAAGATTATTAATACAAGGATAGGAAAATTACTACATATTTTTTCTATCAATTGTATAGATTTTCAAAGTGAGAATGATAGAAAGTCATTTATAAAATTATCGAAAACCAACATTCCATAGGTATAAATGTCGACATCATGAAAAAAGAGTGAAAAATGCCAATAGAGTTATACCAAGTGCATGTCATGTTTGTTTTCTTTAAATTTTAAACGATTCACAACTAGCTAGGTACAATCTGAAAACAGCGACATCGGTATAAAAAGTATTCGAACAAGTTTCGCAATTTGTACTTAAGAGTCGGATTAAATGAGATGAAAGTCATCGATACAAATATTAAACTTCTTCAAATTCAATAGCATAACTAAGAACAGATAAATTTGCAGCATGGACCAGACATTCACCTTTCGGGTACTTAACCGAATGCGTTGAAGAAACTGTTATTTGCAGCATGGACCAGACATTCACGTTTCGGGTACTTAACCGAATGTGTTGAAGAAACTGTTATTTAAAATAAAACGTGTAAGTATATTAGTTATTTATAGATTTTTAAAATTCTTGTCTCTTTTAACATATTACCGGTAAAAAATGTCCAGCCTGAACACAGACGGCCTGGATCTCCGCTTGGATACAAACAAACCTTCCCAGCCCGATAGAAACAATTATGTCTTAGCCCGAACTACTATATCCGGGATTTTTTCGTCTCATTCTGTGTGTGTCTGCTTTGTGTTTTTGCAGTGGGTGTTTTGGGGTTTTGCTGTTGGTGCTGCAACCGAGTGTTCGCGGGTATGTTAAGGCGTCCCATGGAAATACCATCACCTTTATCGCACCTTTGTAATGGACACCTCTTTCCCTCAATAAAATATACTTTGATCAAAAGTATGATTATGTACTTTACAGAAGGAAAGTCGAGGGTCACTGGACAGTTCTGCAGGTGTGTTGAAAGTCACGTGATCTCTATTTATAGCACATGTACAAGTACGAAAAAGAAGCATCGAGCGCAAGTTGTTCCACTAATTTCTCAGTTAACTTATGGTTCATGCTGTGTAGAGAAATGTTCAAATTTCATATATCTTGCTACGACAAGTCGTGAATTCCATATATTTATGGATTCAATAAGGTAATTCTACGGCGCACCCTGGTTTTTGCGTTACACCTTCAATGACTACGTCCCTGTATAGGTTTGATATGAAAAAAATCAAGTTGTCGTAGCAAGAACGATATAGATAAATCATGGAAGATTCGATTTACACCAAACTTCTTTCAATCTATTTAGAGGAACAACTTGCGCTAATCTATTTTCTATGAGTACCCCCAAAAGTTCTCCTCCCGAGAACCATTTCAAACGTTCAAGTGATGCGCGATTGACAGGGGGAGATAATTTCTCAAAAACGATTCAGTACAGGTACATGTACATTTCAACGAAAATTCATATTCTTCTGTCTCAAAATCGGCATGATCAAGTGAATTTGGCAAGAATTTAAATAATAATTTTTCTTGAAGAATTTGAAGTGTAGAGTGTCAATATTTATTATAATATGTTTATGAAGACTTAAAGTAATGTGCAAATCCAATAGAAGTCATAATGATAGCCAATGCAGTAGATTCAATAGACAACGCTTTATTCAAGAACCCTTTGTGCGCCCCTCTGCTTTCCTATATTGCAATATTTATCTGCGAAAATGTATTTCAAGTTTCTATTGATTTTCAAACATATTCATAATTTGATTTTAAAAGCATCATTTTAAATAAAGGTACGGTGTCCCTGAAAATTGAATAATTTTACAAAAATGCAAAATATTTCTTTTCAATCCAATTTTACATTCTCATTTGTATAAATACAAACTTTCATGCGATTCTTACGCATACATTCGCAGTTATAACCGTTTGAAAATGTTATTTTTAATTTTGGCTGCGCAGCTCTAATTCTTTTCACTAGCGCCACCTACAATATATTGCGTTTTTACAACAGAGGTACATGGGCGGATCCAGGAATTTTTTTCAGGGGGGGTCCTAAAGTCCGAATTTTTTGAGTAGCTAAAAAAAACGCAGCAAGAAATTAAAATTATTGACTGATGATTGTCAGTTCTGTCTCTAATTATTAATAAAACAGGTGACTGGAGAGCAATGGCGTGCAAACAGCTTAAAATTTTGAATTTTCACACCAAAGTATCGTCAGTTACAACAAATGGCGAGCGATAGCGAGCCTGCGAAATTTTTTTCCAAGATTTGGAATAAAATCCACTATTCGTGTCTCTTCAATTTCTTTTCGTTTCCTTAATTCCCTTGTTTATTGACCTAGGTGTAATGTATATGTGTTGTATATAAGAGAGCGCAGCATCATTTGAAAACAATGTACATATATGTAATAAATTCTGGCGAGCGGAAGGGAGCCAGAGAAAAATTTTGAAATACTGACGGCAAAATATTATCAAAATGAAAGATTTCTAATACAAATTTATGATATATTTTTCAAATATTATGACAACAAAAGGGGAATTGGGACTTAATCTTATGAAATATGTATATTAATAACAAAAATTCAGCAATGTTTCGAAAATTCCAGGGGGGGTCCTGACCCCCCCCCTCTGGATCCGCGCTTGGAGGTATATGGAGATTTAATTTTACAAATTCAACAATATTACGGTCGCTACTGCATATTTCTTAAATAAAACTTTTTATGGCTTCTTTTTTCCTCAATCTATACCCTTCGAAATAATTTTACGTTTTCAATAATTTTTTTTCAGGGACACTGTATCTTTAACGGTTTTATTATTTTATCACTATATTTATAGCTTTTATCTGTTACATTTTACTATCCATTCATTTCAATTTTTTTCTTTCTGCTAGTCAGAATGCTTGGAGGAGGGGTCAGATGCAGCGTCAAATCTCAGAAATTTTTTTTCGTCACCCAGGAAACCTTTTAATTTTTTTTTATTTACACTTTTAAATTATGCTGGTGATAATACATGTCCATAATCGAGTGCACAGGTGAGAGAGAGAGAGAGAGAGGGGGGCATTACTAGCTTATATATTTGTAGGTGGCGGTGCTGATAGCAAGTATACGTTTTTTAACAAGTTGTAAATGAAGCATATTCATTTCGTAATTCCTTCATTTAATTACATGTTACATATGATAGAAATACAAAAAAGGTTGCAAGGATCCTTATCGGGGGTGGGGAGGGGTCAAGCCTTCCCATGCAGGGTGATATAGCCTGTTATACATGTATGTAAAATCGCTCTTTTTTAAGTTAAGCCTCAAAGTTCAAGCTTATCTAATTTTCCCTCCGGAAGAAATATTTCAATCTACTGCTCATCGGGAAGATTAACAAAAAAAAAATTAAACGCATCCAGATTCGAGGAAAAGGATATGATCAGTACTACTATAATACTGTACCAATCTCGCATAATCATGACAGGCCATGCCCTTGACAATGGATGTAAGTGACGTCGTAACTGCAATTACCTCTCCTCCCAGAAAAAAAGCCGGAAAATACAATTTTATGCAAATGTGCAATGTTCAACGTCTGGGGCACCGAAAGGAGAAACCTCCACTCTGTTGAGATAAATCTGTATTTACATGTATACTTAATTGAAACCTGTATCTCGCCATCATCGACAAAATTTTTACTTTGTCTGCCAATAATATTCTTTATTTTCTCATCACGTTTTTCGAACTCGTGAGAGGAGGGGGGGGGGGGGGTTCCATCTTTCAGTTTTGTTTAAAATCATTCGGTCATTGTTTTTCCTCAATTTAAGATGAAATCCATGATCATATTTAGACCAACAACCCAGTCTTATATACATGTATAAAAGGCTATATCACCCTGCATGGACAGGCCTGAACCCCCATCCCCACCTCATAACTCCTTATTATTTAAATTTAGATCTGTACAATATTTAGATACAAAAAAACCGAAGATTTGCTATGATCAATTTCATTAAATTTTAGAATAAATAAAAAAACAAAATAAATAACTCAGCAACTCTGTATTTATCAGGTGATAGACGTGAACTCCTTTGTACAATGTACATGACTGTACATTTAGAATGGCATCCTTCATCACAAGAATTGAATATCTCTGTGAAAACCATTATGCGTTAGGACTGTAACTTTGTGAGAGTAACATGTCAGTCTTTTATAACAAAGTATCTTTGAGTAGACAGTGGCGTAGCTATTATGTATGCTAAAGCATCCACTTTTCCTCTAAAATTCCTCAATTCAGTAAAAATTTTCCTCCCTCTGGAGGTTTTTTTTTATGTGAGCTGCTGGAGGTAAATCTTTATTTGCATTCGACCTCCTTCATTGCCATTCGAATGTCCTCAGCTTCTGAACTCATTTCCCTTGTATAATGAAAGAATTAACTTAGTTTTGCCCAAGCTACGCCACTGATAGCTAGGGTTAGGCCGGGTTAGCGGCCGGGTTAGCGCAGTGGTAGCGCGCTCGCTTCTCACCTCTAAGGTCCCGGGATCGAATCTCAGATTCGGCAAAGGGTCTTATGTGGGAGGGTAGGTGGTCCCCCACCCAGGCCTCTGCAGGGGGTTTTTCTCCGGGTATTCCGGTTTCCTCCTGCTCCTTGGACCCCCTCACGCCAACATTTGAGCCAACGTGAGACATTAATATAAGTTGTGTAACTTGTTTGTTAAACGTTGTAAAATAAATAAAGAAAAAAAAAAAAACAAAACAAAAACTGATAGCTAGAGTGGCTAGAGCCCATGTTTAAAATAAAACACCATGGTATCCCTATGTTTATAGACATCAGAAAGACTCCAAATGTAGGCTTTTATAGTTTAGGATTAAAAATATCACAAATACATGTACTTCTGTACAATAAAATATCTTTATTGAGACATTTTTTAACATTTGACAGACACTGGACGTGACATCTTCTTGCTGGCATTCGGGTAAAGTTATATTTTCTTCCAAGGGCAAATCTCTGAAATTAGAATAAAATTCAAATTTAGGTGAATAAATAAGGTTTTTTTTTTTATTAAAATGTAATTTCTTACAGAACCTTTTAGTGTACTGTTAATTTAACTTCTTCACAAGTCAATTATTAGAACTTAAAAGAAAATAAAATGACCAGATAATGTTAACAGTTATAGATTTGTTCTGACAATAATTAGATAGATATAGATTATATTATTTATATCAAATTTCAACTATGTATATATATATATCGGAAGATATTTTTACACTCAAGTCTCTAAAAAAATTAAATATCATATATATACCTGTGATTGAAAAGTTCTTTCAATTATGATTCTGGGCTAATGCAGCATCCAAAACTGATCCAGTGCCAAAATATTTCTGTTTTGTTTTTTTAATGACTCAGAGATGATTAAATATGTAATTTTCATCAGTCTGAAATACAAATGAATAAAAAATAAGTGTTATAAATTGTATAATACAAAGTAGTTTCATTGTTACATACATAAACAGTACACATGCATGTCCCACATCCACCCCAACCCACCCCACCCCCTTCCCCATTTTCTTCTCCTCGTAAATTTTACCTTTGTTATGAATATACTTGTATCTAAATTTATATATCATAGCAGACACTGATTATATGGAAAATAAAGTAATAACAATAGCGTTACAACCATACTTTTTTCACAGCATTGCTGCAATAATACCTACACGACACATGCATCGTATGACTGTCTGACACGTGTACTCCGCCAGTACTGTAAGCAATGTACATAAAAAGAATGATTTCGTACCTTTTTAAGTAATTTTGTCTGTGATTACATATATGATTGAGTATATTAGGATATTTTCTTTTTGCAGCATCTCTGTTTTCATGTAATTTTAACAAATACCTACCGTTTTCTCAATTTTTCTTATCACCCGCCCTGTAAACTGTCGGATCGCACCTTCCATCGCTTCTCAAGCTTCTCAGTAATGCAGAGTTCCCTAACAACGCAAGGGGGTCACAAAGTGCACTCAATAGATTGGGGGTCTTCTCAAAAATATATTGAATAGACGGAGTGTCAGCGCTTGAGTAAGTACATGGCTTTTTATAACTGATAACTTTCATCCTTTGAATTTACAAAATATCATAAAAATTAATTGAAATACTGTGTTGCTACCGTACTTGACGACACGGAGTCTATGACGTCAAATGACGTTACATGTACATTATTTCGCGGCAAATATATGACGTAATTTTCCATGGGGCGCCTTAACATACCTGCGTTGTTGGAGATCCCCTCCTTTCCTCTAAAAACGTAGTTAATCCAACGGTCCTAGCGAAAGTCAATATTCAAAATCCTCAAAATGAACGACTGATTTCAAAATGCAAAACTAAAAAAATGAAATAATGACATTGAAGCATCTGCCTTTGAATTATAAACCATAAATCGGTTCTATCGAGCAATTAGGAATAAACCTCTCCAGATTTGCGAATTTTGTATGATTTCTTCATCACTGCAAAACCGTCTTACAAATCAAACAAAAATGAGTCACCGATTTCAAAAAGATTGTTTGAATAAAAAGTTTCAAATTTGGAATATTTCGCAAAGAAATCTAAAACAAAAATTGCATCAACAGAAAGTGCATACCTTATATTTATTATGTAGATCATAAAATTATCATTTAGGGGCTGCATAATGATGTTGGGAGATAACGACATCTGAAACCTACTTTAAATCTTATCAAATTTTCGTAAAAAATCAAATTTATTGGCACATATCTACTTAGAGAAGAATATTCATTTATACAAAATTAGAAAAAGCATTTCCAACAGTACATTTTCATATATTCTAATCTTCCAAATTTTAAGATATAAATATTTTGTAGATATTTTCCCGTTTCCAATTATTTCCCTTCACAACAATCATGTTTTCCCCCAAAACATCACTTTCGCACCTAATTCAATTCTTACGACACCATACATATGAAAGACAATGCTTTAAACTTTTATTACATGTATTTATTAGCCATGTACCTTGAATGTCAATTAAAAAGAATTAAGAAATGAATCTTGGACAAAAATTGGACAGAAAACTGCATCAATGCGCGTAGCGCGTTGATGCAAAAGTTTTCTGTCCAATTTTTCGGGTGATACCTGCATCAACAACAAAAATATAAGATTCATTTCTTATCATTTGATTATCATCTATTTATGCAAAACAGACTATTTTCTTAGATCTAAAAACAATCAATCAACGCACTATATTTCGTAAGTCGGAGGGTTTCGCAGTGATACATGTACGTCTGCCGAAACAAGTTTGGCAGCCGCCATGATTCAAACAGCGAACTATCGTCTCTCTATATCTCTTTGGAATAAGAACCAGTTTGAGCAATTTCTACATAAACTGTTAATTTTTGAGTAAGTAAAAAAGAAATCGTATCTTTGAAATGATAAGCAAACATCAACAAATTGCATTTTCAGCAACGAGTTCATTCGTGTTTGAGGGAACCCCGGTTCTTAAAATAGTGCTATAAATAGACCTCCGTGAAAAATTGTGTTGATCGATGTATCAACAAAATTGCTCAGCCAATCAGAATCTTTGATTTTTGAAAATGACAATGGAAATTTAATGATTTTTTCATACCCTTGTTCGCCGTTCTATATGACATGTCATTGCCTTTCTTTGAACTTAATTATACTTAGTATTAAAGAACTATATCGCTCTATTCCAAACATCGTTGGAAACACTGCCCGTTATAACAATATTAACAGTGAATATTCAGGAGCTCCAGAAGGCACATGTAGCCAAGTCCGATCAACTTGAGTTGATCATATCTTCAAGGCATTCGAAATTTTCTGTTGTCAAAAATTCTCGACATTTTTTAAACGTGGGTCATGTAGCATCATATCCTATCCATCTTGCTGCTTTTTTCGGTAAACTTTTGGACAGAACAATTTCACACTCTTTGGTAATATTACATTGTTTAGATTGAGGATCACTTACGAGGGTTAAGTACCCGTTGCGTATATGTCTGGTTTATGCTTCAAATTTCATTGTTCTTAAATAATGCTATTGAATTTGAAGACGTCTAACATTCAACGAACGTAATCCTCACCTTTCTTTTGTCATCGCTGTGTTCCTATTAGGGGGGTTTCTATGGGGTTTTTTTTCTGTTGGTGCTTCAACCACCTTGCTTTGTCATTCTACAGAAAGGGCAAAATTATATCCTCAATGGAAATGGGATCAGGCTTCCGGGTATAGACTTATTTAGTGTAGAAAGAATATTTCTTGTGCGCGTGGAGATTATATACATAACATCTATGTTTCTATTGTAAAACATTTTAATACTGTAACAATACTTATAGAACACTAGAACATCTTCCAATTATGGAAAGCTCTCTAATTGAAATCATGTCAGTAACTGAAAGATTAGGAAGGGGTCTGAGACAAGTATATCAGAGAATTTTCGTTTTACACTATTGCTGGACAGAAACATTTCTAGCGAGAATATGGATGATCTTGAGGAACATTTTAAGTGGCGACATGGATAGCGATGTATTGTCGCATTCAGATCTTAACGTGAGTCGTATAAAGTTCATTTGAACCTCTCAGACATATGATTATCGGGTCGGATCTTGAATAAAATGAGGATCAGAAATTACATCATACGTTGCCTTTTTCAATAATTATTATTTTGAAAATATTTTAAAACAATCATTTTTACAGCATATAGATAACACAGTTTGAATCAAGTATGACAAAATATTAATCTTCCAAGTCTTAAATGATTCAGGGGAAACAACCAAGTATGTGTCACTCCGTATTTATATTTGTAGATAAAATATCAGAACTGGTGTATTCAAACCTTTATGTCAGATTAATTAAACGGATGAATTTTTTTTAATTTTGTGAAATAATTTATGGGTGTATTTGGCCCTTAAATGAAACTTCAGTTTTAGTATTAGACTAACTTAGCAGATTATCAAAACAATGAAAATCTATGTTTTACATCGTCAATATTCAGTGCACAGTTATGTCATGAACAAATTATGAATTTTCCCTTGAGTGTTTGGAGGTTCTACATTACAATGTAGAATAATATAGAGGTTTTTGATGGAGAACATTTTATTCTTATACTTATTATACCCCCTGCAAACGAAGATTAGAGGGGTATATAGGAAATACTCTGTCCGTCTGTTTGTCTGTCTGTATATATGTCAATCCGTTCAAGAAGTTTTGAAAACTGACTTGATTCATTATGATTATATCAATGGTAAGCCTTTCAAATTTTATATATACATTGACCGTGTGGAATACTAACTTTTGATACCATGACCTTTTATCTTGATCCTATGAAGTATTTTATGTTCAGACGTTTTGAAAGAATATTTATTTCATACCAAAGATAATAGGTCTTTCATATTTCATACGCACATTCATAACAAGAACACAACATTTTAATATTGTAAGTATTTCGCTTGTGATCTTGACCTAGAACTTGACTTTGAACATATGTTGCAGTCAAGGTTTAGCAGTATGAAAGCAGATTTCTTTCGTACAATAGATGATAGGCCTTTCATACTTGTTTCTATCTGCATATATGTCCGTCCAATTAAGAGCTTACTTCTTTTATACTCCCAATGGTAGGTCCTTCATATTTCATACATACATTCACCTAAAGGAGTACTACATTTTGATTCCATGGTTATTGACCTCTTGGCCTTGACCGTATACACCATTTTACACTAATTAGACATTTTGAAGGCGGATTTATTTCATACTATAGATGATAAGGAGGACTTTACTTTGTAACCTTGACTTGCTATCTTGTAGCCTTGACCCTCTATAGCATTCTAGATCAACATGATAAAAAAGTAAACTTCTTTCTTTTATCAATATATGTCATTGGTAGACTTTTCATTTTTCAAATACACATATATCACAACATTTGCTTCGACAGATTGACATCCTTAGTTGGCACCGATTACCCTCTTGTCTCGTTCGTTTATATGTAGCTTTCTTGTTTCACGGTTCTATCTATGTTGTATGTCTCTTTCATGTCTTTTGTTGTGTTTTTCTATTCTGTGTTTTCGCATCAGATGTTACATATATGTGCTTTGCTGTAGGCACTGCAACCGAGTCTGGTTGGAGATTCCCTCCTTTTTTACACATTAAAAAGAAGGTGAACACATTTAATCGTTATAAATGCAAAATTTTATCGAAATCAAGCACAAATTTATGAGAGCCTGAATTTTTATGAAATGGGGGGAGGACTACAATGACAAGTGTCCCTTGTTCTTTGATATCGTAGCCTTTAACTTTTACGTAGAAATAGTTATTTTGATGGGGACTTCTGAAAGCAGCTTTCTCTGTAAAAGTGATAGGTCGTTCATATAGCATATGCAGATTCAACTTGTAGTTAAAATCAACTTAATCAACTTAAAAGCAACTAAAATCGTTCCCCGTGACCTGATGTTTGTCAAGTGTATTAATTACTTCTTTCAACTCTGTCACCTGGTTTTTTATCAATGTGACATCATCTATATATATATATTGCCATTTCGGAAACTAGCAATTTCACCGATAAATATCATCGAGATTAAAGGAGTTTAACATCTTAGCACCATCCCCCAAATGCTATTTTGAACGTAGATTTTATTTGGATATGCTACTGAATCGACCCTACAGGAAATTTGGAGCCGCGCACTCTGTAATGTACAAATCTAAATTCAAAAAAAATAAAGAAAGCGCTACTGAAATTATTTGTGTTGGCTCCGCAAGAAGCATCACTGATGAGAATTGAATATTCGAGACACGTGTATGGTGCATGGAAATTGGTTTGGAATTTTCTTCAAGAAGGTATAGAGTTGGAACCCTTCGACATTATTAACAAGTATATCTTGATATAAATAAAGAATTACAAGGTGACATAAACATTAAACTCTGACCTTGTAATTGATTTTGTGTTATGAAGTTCTAAAAGCAGCATATCAAATGTTTAATTTTTTACCAATTCATTTCAAAGGTGTCTCGCGTGGGGTATAATTCGTCATTTGAAGGCAATTCTAGTTGAAAGCTTTTAAATTGAAGCTGGAAAAGTTCGTACTATTCGTAGCTCCATTTTTTGCATCGAGCATTACTTATTAGCCATGGTATGTTGAAATTCACATGTGATGCACTGGAATTTTATAATACATCAAATTGAAAGAAATTGGCGAGTAAGATGTTTTGCTTTTTATGTATTGCAGAACAGTGACATTTCTATCGAGGAGAGAGATGCTCTTGAGGAAAATTCAAGCGACGGAAATGATGGCGACGCATCGCCGACATCTCATCAAAACGTGAGTCGTTTAAATTTCATTTGTACCTCACAGGCTACCGATGATCAGGTCTTAAGGTAAATCGCGATGTTACGTCGCGAAAAAAAATGAACGAGAAGACATAACCTGAATTTTTGTTAACATGAAATAAAAATTTTCATGCAGTAATTCCACGAAGTTTTCGCGATTTTTGCCTCAAAGACGGCATTGACGTTCGAATTCGTAAATATGCTTTCTCTGAACTAAAATCATTTTGAACTAGAAATTTAAGGAGGGTTTGAACACCAAGATGGCGGCGGCATTATTTATTTTCTCGCTTCCTACGAAAAGTACAGTCTTAACTCCCTTAAAACATTTGATACTCTGATTGACATACGCATTTGAGTATCCTGATGAAGTTTGAATAATTTCCGGCGTCATTTGATGAAATAATGGCGATTTTCGAAATTTTTGACTTTTGGAATTTTATCAATGAGCAAATCACGACGTCATTTAGACGTTATCGGGAAAATGGCCTCACAAACCTTCGCATTCAAATTGCAATAAAGACATTATTACTAAACGTACTGCAATGAAACTTAGCATGTATGAAATAGAAAATCAAATCTTCATTACAGTGTATTCGTTGACAAATTTATTACAGGAAAGCGGATGTCAATTCATTAAAAATGGACGATTTTGGAAGAAAAACTTGGAAAATATAAAGCCTTGTAATATTTTAATCCTTAATTAAACTTTTTCCATTTAATCATGGAATCATCTCTGGACAATCTTGATAATTTTGATAGTTTTTCACAAAGATTCATCCAAAGGATTCCTAATAATTAACTAGCAACTACAGTAAATTTGCTCGAAATAGCAATCTCTTTAGCGACAGTGTCATCTTTATTCAAGTATCCTGCCTGTGTTTAAAACACAATTCA
The DNA here is from genome assembly GCA_028142955.1 of Pinctada fucata. Lineage (NCBI taxonomy): Eukaryota > Metazoa > Mollusca > Bivalvia > Pterioida > Pteriidae > Pinctada > Pinctada fucata. The sequence continues at coordinate 39,951,137 of AP027112.1, read as the reverse complement.
TTTTATCTTTTCCACTTGTAAGTGCAATATATTTACGGACATTTTTGGAAGTTAAATCAAAATTGATTTCCAAAAGCTTTACGAGAACTGGAATGACACAGTCAATATTGTGACGTCATCAAGAAATTCACGAAAACGTCGATTAATGCATATTTAAAAGTCTCGTAGAAAATTTTCCTTTGGATAGAATCAAATGTTTGTTTGTATATAGTCAAGGACAGACAAGAAATATATAGTATCAGAAATTTTTAGAAGAATTGAATGTGGCGTCTAAGTGTTCAATACCTCCTTAATCAACGAGGATGGAAAAGAAGATCCAAAATAAATTTGTCGTCTTGAGTTTATTATTATGTATCTTGAAGAAAATTTGCAATTTCTATCGACTTTTGCAACTAATTATTCAAAATGCAAAACGCGGCATGCTTCACTTTCACTTTCTCCATAGGTATGAGGAATTTCTCAAAGCGCTTCTTAGACGTTAAAGAGAATGAGCTGAATTCTTCTTTTGCAGATAAATCAGCATTTACAAATGTACTTAGTCTAGCTTTAGCTCTTCATATTTAAAAAGACACATGACATAACTTCTGTGTGAAATTTTCGCGAAACGATTATTTCAACATTACGCATGTGGGTAATTTGAGCGAAATCAGGAGTATTTCCTTAGTATTGTATACTGGTTGTAATGAAATTATACTACAATTGCGAAAATTACCCCCACGCAAAAATTTCAACGTCTACAGTATTTGATTCTCGGTAACGGTTTTCTTTAAAACATTGATATATCACAAATAAATTGAGCAACAATTATACATGTACATGGGTCGTATTCGAACTAGACCTTTATATCTTGTTCTCTGTTTTAATTCAAATACCCGAATACATCATACGGAACAGACGGACGGACATGTTCATTCCTTATCTATTCGACAGGTTATAGTGGGGTATTAAAAAAAGATTGAATTTTATTGCTACTCGAACCTGTAAATTGTCTTCTTCTCGAGGTTTTTTATTCTTTACTGCACACCAGACTTATAAATATCTTAGATATTGTCAGCAGTTCACCAAAAATTTGAATAATGCTAAAAAAATTCCAAATCAGCAAGGTAGAACTTAAATGTCTTTAGAAATATTTTTAGTGGATGATGGGATTGAATTTTATCCGACAGTTCGGATCGGCAAAGACTATTTTGCTAGATGGTATTACTGGCTTTTTAAGGTGATATCACGCGTTACATGTTGTACGATATTTTTTTTCAGAAAAAAAATATAATTCTGATTTCCTAATATAATCCAGATGGTAGACAACATAAGGAGATCACCATCCAAAATTTTAGAGATTTTAAAACTGATAAAATTTTACTCATCCATTGATTGTAATGGAAATGTTCATTTCTTGGCTATATATTTTTTTCCAGCTCAAGAGTTTGAAAAGAAACTTCTTACATGATTCCCTTATTCTATTGTCCAAATTCTTATAGCTTCGATACTAAAAAAATTAGATTTAGATTTGCCATACTTATACTGCATACATAAAATGCATAAGAGTCCGTACAAACAACGTTCCATCGCTGGTTCCTCAAAATGTTCTACCAAATCTGTATCGATCTTACTCACCAAAGTTTTATCTGAAATCAAATCTTGGCTTCAAAAATATTGTTCTACAGTATATTCTCGCAGTGGTATCAACCAGATGTGGATTTTTAAGAATTCGAAGGAACTTTTAGAACATCTGAAATCCAATCATTTTAGAAGAGTCCATTCGATCAAAGCCTTTGATTTTTCGACACTTTACACTACAATTCCTCATTCTAAATTGAAAGAAAGACTCGCAAAAATTATAAGTAACAAGTTTACAAGTAAGAACGGTAATCGCAAATACAAATTTATTGTTGTTAACTATTACAAAACCTACTTTGTAAAATAAAAGTCCAATTCTGAAAATAAGTACACTGAAACTGATATTACTCAGATGTTAAACTTTCTGATGGAAAACATTTTTGTGGTGTTTGGAGGAAAGCCGACATTTTCCTTTACTCGTACGAAGCTGAATTCATTCAATCTCTGGTCTCTGAAGGGAAAAGATACTTAGCTTCTGACTTCAACTTCACTTACAGATACATAGACGATGTGTTGTCCATCAGTAATCCAAAATTCGCGGATTACCTGAGCAGTATCTATCCTTCAGAGCTTGAAGTCAAAGAAACTACAGCTACAAATAATTCAGCATCCTATTTGGACATAATGTTGTCCCACGACACTGATGGTCACATGAACACCTCACTCTATGACAAACGTGACGACTTCAATTTCAGCATTACAAACTTTCCTTTTCTGAGTAGCAACATCCCTTCATCGCCTGCTAATGGCGCGTTCATATCTCAGTTGATACGCTATGCCAGAGCAAGTACGAAATATACGGATTTTGTTCTGTGAGCTAGGCGTCTTTCAGATAAGCTTCTCAGTTTGTGACCGACTAACATCGTCACTGAGGAAGTTCTACGGTCGATATGGGGAACTCGTCATACACTATGATGTCCTACTCTCCGGAATGGTGGATAATATTCTGTCATAGACCATTTGAACCATCCCACCAAATATTGTACTCTATGTCATCCGACATGGAAGTTGCCGGATTTGACAGTTCTACCGAATTGACGCGGAGGGTGTTGCATGCAAGCAGGAGATGCTTACTCTTCCTGGGCACCTGGTCTCACTCCCATATCGGGAGTTCGCTTCTTTTCATGTGGTGGAGGTTTTTTTTTTTTTGGTTCCTGTTTTATCCTGTTTTATCCTGATTTTGTATGCCTTCGGTTTCTGATTTAAATTTCTGAATTATCGATTTTGTTCTGTATACAAGCATATGGTCATTATCCATATTAAATTTTTTGTTATAATTCGATGACTACAACATTTCTTTCCAAATCTGACTGAATGAGTATCTCATCATGTTAATTATTAAAAACTTTCTTTCTTCACTATAAACATCAAAGAAATACCTATCACTTATTCAGTCACAATATCGAGAAGGCAAGGTTAAATCAATAAATTCCCATTGCGAATCTCGGAATGAATATTATTCGGAAGTGAGACCAGGTGCCCGGGGAGAGTCAGTGTCTCCTGATTGCATGCAACACCGGTCGCAACAACTCTATTGCAACTTGTCAATTTCGATGATTTTATCTATGTACATATTGATTGACATATCACACCGTGGCGTATCATGTATAATGTATATCATATAATCTCTTACAAGGGATTCCCCTATGATGAAACAAGGTAAATACTGTCTAAATCTACTTTATATGAAACTAGTTTACGCCTATCATATGAGCATCATTATTTTAAATATAATGGTAATCTTTTCTGGTCAAGAATACAGGAATATTTAGTGAACACTTCAACAGAAAATTTTCTATTTTGTTTACATGTTATGATATGGTGCACGTAAATAAACAAAACTTTCTGTTCAAGTGTTCTCTGAACATACCTCTATCCTTGACCAGAATAGATAACCATCATATAATTTATAACGATGATCGTATGATAGGCCTAGAATAAATTCATATAATGTAGTTTTAGACAGCATTTTCCTTGTTAATGGAAGGGGATTCCCATGCAAGAGATTATTTTAATATCACGTGATACGCTACGGTGATATCAGGTGAGTATTTTTTGTTTGGTGATGTGATAACTACATATGAACAAAGACAAAAACATGAAAAATATAACACCAACTTTAAAGGAGAAAAGTCGCTAACTACCAAATATGGCCTATATTCAAAATTTTGTAATATTCTACATTGTAAAAGAGTAACATTTGCTGATTATAGTATTGCTTCAATTTTGAAAATATCTCGATAAATAAGGAAGCTATGGCTATTTGAATGACGCCACCCCAACGTCGCGTTTACTTATAATGACGTCGTTGACGTCACATAAAACGTCTTGTTAAGTAAACATAATTATTGATGGGTATACATTGTATCTTGAAAAAGCAATTAGTGCATTGATCTGTGAGAAGCATTTCTATTGCAAGTCATATCCAACTCATTTAGCCAGAAAACAGGCGCTATATAGTTACGAATTGCGAGGTAGAATCACATTAGCACAATTTCTTTCATCTGCCAATATCTGTATCTGAATAAAACCGCAACTATACATGATGTCGTGGTATTGGTCAACAGTTGAATTAATAAATTATGATGGTGTGTTGAAACATTCTATTTATTGCGTTACTTTCAGAAAAAAATCAAATAATATTGTACTTCATAAGTTCAGCATGTTGTTATGTATAAGTGTTATTTATCTTAAAGTAAGAGAGAAAACAAATTAACCGTTGACATCTGTCTCCATTTTGGATATGCGTAACTCTTGATGTGCGTTGCGCCGCTAAACAACAGTGATGCAGGTAAAACTCGGCGTTCAAGGAAATCTTAATACATATTTAGAACATCACATTATAAATTCTTGGAATTCTATTGCTTTAGCACGCGGGGACTATGAGAGAATAGTGCCCCGACCGGGCACTATTGATTTTGCTTAACAAAGTTACGTTGCTTGGGGAGTAGTGCGCTATAAATAGGTGTCGCCACATCCTTGTAAATAATCTCAATTACTAAATCTATTCTTTTAAAATATCAAGGTCATGTGATGCACTAACGCTTGGGCATTATTATTCAAGCGAAAAAAGTAGGTCAGGTGCTGCGTCCGATGTATAGGTCCACATTGGCATCCCAATATGAATCACATGTGCAAGTTTGGTCACTGTAGCATCGGTACTTTGCCAAAATACTGAGCTACCACAATCTTCTTTTAAAAGCAAACATGGATGCGGGGGGGGGGGGGGGCTAAGCTTATATCGATCGTACGTTATATGTACGTTTACAAAGCGTTTTGTGAAACTAAAGTTTTATATACGTTTAGCTACTCCCCGTCTTTCTAAAAAAAATTAAGTGAATGGCTAGTAATACCGGTGCTCTTACTATGCTTACTAAATAATGAAGTATTGAAACGTGAGCTTAACAGAAAATACACACACCACTGAGTATTAGTATCCAATATACTTAGGTCCTATAAATCTACAGCGTTCTGGACAGTGTGTGGCAACGTTAACGTTTGAATTTGTTATTCAATATTTCTTTTTTTTCCTTGCCACACTCTGCCGAACGGTGTTGTCGTTTACATAAATACAAGATCAAAAGAAAGCCGCTTTCTGAGACTCAGAGCGTTCGCCTATCGCAAAACTAACATGTAACAGCGACTGCAGAACGTTTACTTGGCGTGTGTGTAACGTGTTTATAACGTATGAATAGCGAACAACAGCGTGTACCCACCGCATTTCTAGCGATCTCGACGTATGAGGAACTCGCGCAGTGTTCATAGGACGTTTGATTGCGTTTTTGAGCGTTGTATGAGAATTTTAATATCCTTTGCGCTGAAGTGGTTTACATAATTTATACGCCAGGAAGTTGTTAGAGAACGCTCCGAACACATTACAAACACATTGCGCAAACGCTAGACTATCGTCAAATTTATTTCATGAGCATGTTCCGGAGCGTACGCTCACGCTGCCAATTTTGTGCAGACAATATTATTTTAAATCCAAGAGCGTTCGACAGCGTATAGCTTCTTGTGAGACGTCACTGAAGCATGTACAACGATCATTCAGCGTGTTAGCTAGTGGCCTTCTATGCTGGCATACGCTACTGTCAACCACTGTAGTGTAACAGTAGTTTCACCGATGTCACTAACTTATCGACAAGCTGTGTCTTTTGAAGTGCAACGTTATCAGTGGCGGATCTAGGATTTCAGAGGGGGGGGGGCAAGGTTTCAGCTCGAAGAAAATTGTTCACAGAAAAATTGACAAGCAAAAAAAAGTTTTTTTCTAAAACGACAAACGTGAATCTCATGCAGGACTGGTGATATAAGTAAGAAGTGTGTGTGGGGGGGGGGGGGGGGGGGCTCATTCCCGCTGCATGTACAAGATGTAGAGTTTCTTGATACATTTGCCTTCGTCTAAACTTTAAGGTAGACTGGCGAGCGTAGCAAGTCAGAAAATTTTAAGATATGAAGTATTCATTTTGTTTTAAATTTAGTCATCCATACATGTATGTATATACAACTTTATTCTATATTGAAGAGCGGAGCGAGCCGTACATTTTTTGGAATAGATGGTTGCATTAAGAATACAATCCTTCTCTCATTTTCCATGCTCTAATTCCGTTTGACCAATTGGGGAAGGTTGGGAAGAGTAGGGCATTGCAACCCCACTATCTACCTGTCTAACATGTCTAACCTGGTTAGATCGGCCCATGAAAATGAAGCATTTGGTAATTATTCAAAGGTTAATTTGATTTTAAATTTTGCATATGTTTATGACATATGAATCCGTTCAAACGCGAAGACAAAGAAAGTTGAAGACAACGTGACGACGAAAAAATACACAGGTAATGAAAAATGAAGTGCGGCGAGCGAAGCGATCCGAAAATATCCCCCAAAAGTAAAGAGATTAAGCATAAAAAGAGTATTTTGATTCAATAACTTTGAGTGAAAAAATGGGGCCCGGGTCCCCTGGGTCCCCTCTAAATCCGTCACTGTTTTTTTTTCATAGTGACAGAGTGATTACAAAAGTTCATCCGCCTAGTTGTGGGTCCTACTTATATAAACAAGAAATTAAACAAGAGTGCATACCTCCCTGTTTGATTTAGCTTGTACATCAAAACGTCAACCAGTCACTCATTGTAATATTATTGTAGATCACATGGATCGGACACCTGGCAAAATTGAATTCTAGTTATTGGTAATAAATGTGCAAAGTATCTAAATTCTATATCAATCACTCTGTACTGCTTTAAATAAACAAGATAACATAATTCTTTGGAACATTACATTCTACGAACGGCGATTTTATGTATGAGCGTTTCACGTTTTGTAATGAAATATATATACAATTTTATGCATGCTATAAACTTTGGACTAGGTGCGCTAACCCTTTTTATCGGCCCTATAATTTCGACGAAAAATGCTTTTGATAAACGAACTATAAATTATCACTTTTTGCAATGTTGAATGTTTGAGAAAATACGGCGTCATAACTCAGAGTCCTCGTAACGTCACGCGCGTGACGTCATGTTCTGATGTCATTTGCCCTGAATGACGCAAAACAAAGGAAAATCATCGTCTTTTACATTTATATATCGTCTTCGGAAATAATGAACAGAATGATAACCCTACACGGTTTTTCTCTTGTGAACTACTTATCAAGTATAGTTTATCTTAAGATATGTTTTGTGTTGGGTCCGCTTTCTGTTCATAGTAAATTTTTGTGTTTTATGATGGAAAATTGCACAAAATGCCGGAATCGTAGGATCATAATAGGTTCCGTCATGTACTGCACTAAATGTAGTTTCCGATAGCGATCCAGGTTAATGGATTTTTCAACACAAAATCTTCCTAAATAAAATTCCCATGCATAAAGTCTCCATTGAACTACTTTATTTTTGTAAATTCTACTAGGCCGTATAAGGAGTTAGTGACTTTTCTCCTTTGTAAAATGTCACAGCAGTGTTTAATCACTCACAATGATTTCAATATGTAAATAAATAGAGCGGAATACAGGGTTTGTGTAATAATATGACAGTATGTGCATATGTGTAATAACATTTCCATATGGGTAAGACATACTATTATCGTTTCTCTACATTCAATTTGTCAGTATTGAAATATATGTTCTACATGTATAGTACCAATTTTGATTATTCTCAAGGCCGAGGTTGCAAATTATTTTATATGTCATTCAATTTGTGTATCGACCATTTTGCAATCCATACATAATGTATTCTCTGCGTTTAGCAATTTCTTGTCTCCGTTCCATTAATGTATTAATTTTTCGAATGTATTTGAACAGTGCCTTTCCCGATCGTTGAAAATTATAGAATCTGCATCCGGCAATTTCAATGTTAAATTCCAATCGTTTTCAGCATGATTGTCATCCTTCTTTGGTGAAATCTCATTATCTAGCACTTTTAATGTAAGATCTTATCGGGTTTCATCACCGTTTTCATTATTACATTCATAATCGTTCTCATCATTGTTTTCGTCGTCATCATCATCTGTTATAGACGTTTTAAAAAAAGCTTCCTGATTGCCTGGAGGTCTTGGGAAGCGAAAGGCTTCCTATTTTAAACATTAAATATTTTATATACTTTTAGAACTGTTTGATGTATTTGGTGGTTACTAAGCAGGGACGTATATAAAATATACGTCTCCTGATAGTAAACATTCATATAGCGATCCGTTCTCCTCCTATTATCTGTTATCGGCATGGTTCTCGAAAGCATGTGTTTGATATGGTCTACATTTATCTTCTGCAAAAACAAAAACGCGTTCTTTAAATGTCACACAAGGGATCATTTCCATCAAAATACAAGGCGAATGAAGCGTATGCATCCTTCGGCGGACGCGGAACTAGAAAGCCGTCAAACTGAGAGGGGAGGGGCTACCTTAGATATCTTCCGAAAATATTAAATTCAAAGTTAGTTTTTTTCAATTATTATTTCTTTTACGAACACAAGTGTGTTCAAGTCTTATATATTTTTGTTATTCTTCGAATGATACTCGTCTTACAGAGAGAGAGAGAGAGAGAGAGAGAGAGAGAGATTTATGAGGTTAGATTTATACAAAAGGGGGAACAATCATACATGTGTTTTCTTCTGTGTTAGAGCCAAATTTTAAAGACAGATGATGCAAATGATAAACTTAGATTTGAAAACACATGCTTACATTTCCCGGTATTTATTTGTTTATCTTTTTTTCATATTTTGCCTATCTCATTTTTTTTTTTTTTTTTTTTTTTGACAAGCTGAAGCTTGTTTTTTTTTTTTTTATTTACTTTATCTTCATTTCAATGTAGAAATTTCGATTTTTTGAAATCTGAGCTTCTTTTTTTATTTATCTTTTTGGGGGGTGGTGGGGGCGGGGGTACATGTAGGTGTTTTTGCCTCCAAACACATTGTGCGTATCTGAAAAGATTGGCAAATAGAAAAAAAAAATATATCAAAACATGGAATAGAAAAAAATCCCATACATACAAGCAACTTCAAACAAACTTACAACGTTTGCTATGACGATTTTGATTATCAATTATGATTAAAATTGTAATACAACAAACTATGAATGTGCCGACTAGTTTATTTTAAATTTCTTTTCTTATCGTCTCTTTTTCTTCTTTCTTTTTTTTTTCCCTTTTGCTTTCTTTTTTTTTTTTTTTTTTTAAATTTTCACCACCTAAACAAGAACATTTTTTTATTAATACTACATGTTTAATAGAAAATACGGCTTTTGTACACAATGTGAAAATGTAAAATTTTGAAAATTACATTTTATAATTTCATCATTGTATAATTCAGAGTTATTATGATTCCACACCGATGAATAAAACTACAAATAATTGTGATAGTTGTAAAAAATCATCAATACACATCTCCCAGCAGGACCGTCGTAAGCTTATATATAATTCTTATACATTATACATTTATCAATGACTTACAATGTGAAAATAAGGGCGAGATATCATTGGTGAAACCATCTTAGATTGATCGAATATAGCATCACTGTCGATTTAAAACACGCTTTATATGAAACGGGATACCGAAATAGCAGTACATTGTGTATAAATAGCATTTATTCGTTTTCCTAATTCGAACCTCAAATTCGATTAATCATCATAAACTTCTTTATGTATACTATGAATACGGAATGAATACGCATTATATGAACAAGGACAATTCGATAGGATCGCTTTAAATAATGACAATTTAGTACTATTGCAAATGACATTATTCTTATAAACAGTTCACGATTATATGTAGAATAAAAGAAATGAATGAGGAATAAAACGTTTTATGAATACATGTATGTTAGGTGAATAATTCAATAATAAAGGTTTATGATTCAATCATTATTGTGAGGTATGAGTACGCAAGAATAATGAAGTATTAACGTGAGAGCTGTCATTTTTTTCTTTTTACAATATTGTATCAAAAATTTGGACCCGACATCCAATACACTTCAGTATGTTTGTTAGTGAAATTATTTCTGTGTCATGTAAGGTGTTTTGGCGGCGTTTACATTGACATATCATTCTATATAAGGTACCTCATCATCAGGTTTCCCCTTATATAGTTTTCTATTTTTTTATGCGTGAACTTATCACTAAGTCTGTTATGTTTTTATGATTTTTTGTAAGCAATAATTGGCACTTGGTTGAATATCGATCTACAATATTCATCATCCTCAATAATTTTCCAATATTTTGTCAATCTGCGTTTCAGTCCCTTACCTTTTGGATCGTGTTTTGTCTAAACCTCTTTAGAGAAGACAGGGCCCCGACCACCTGTCCTCTCTGAATGTCATTCGGACTCCTCGGGTGATAACATATATGAGCTCGCTACAGCCGGCAGAGCACGGACTGTATTACGCAAGTCCTCTTTTTATATCCATTTACATATTCGTCTGTGTTGCCTGGACCCATGTGTTTTACGGTCTTGTTTGTGTGTGGTCATCTAACAGTGAGGAGGTTGTTTTACATCATAATTGTGCGTTCTTCGAGACCTCTGGGAAATCGGAAAAGTGGGAGGGTTGTGCGCACGTAATCCAGGATAACCACACCTTCTGCTATTTCCATGGCAGATGGCTGTCCTAAGTCGGCACCAGTTGCCCATTGGTCTCGTTGGTTTATGTGTAGTCCTTTGTGTTTGATGTTTCTGTGTTGTGCGTTGACGTTCCTTGTCCCTTATGCGTCTCTTCCCGCGCTTGTCTGCTTTGTGTTTTTACATTGAGTGTTTTGGGGTTTTGCTGTGGGTGCCACAATCTGGTGTTGTTGGAGATTCCCTCCTTTCTTTTGTGATCATTACAAGTGGACTTTCAGACTTTTCAACTTTTATCTTGTGTTGCAACACTGATGATCGTTCAATTGACAATGTGGTCGTAAATATTGGGTCAATTTCATTTTTTTTCTATCCAATTTTCAGTAGGTGACATTTGAATTGTGAGTGGTATGATGTAAGTAAACCATGATCGCTAGTGTTCCGTAATTGTCTGTGTGTACCATTATCATGATTATCATGATTATCCATTATCTCTTTGGATTAATAGTATGTCAAACAGTTGAAATTTCGGTAAACGTCCTATAAAATAATACACCATGTTGATACATAAAAGAGAGACTTGTCATGGTCATATTGGACACATCACTTGAACCCTTCCATTGCGCTAAAGGTATTTAAAATTCTGTAGGCGCTCCGTCATTCAAAATGACATGGGGAATCACTCGATAAACAAGGTCAACGAATCTGCTACACATTGCAGGTGTGAGTGTCTACCAAAACTCTTGTAGCCCTCTAATACGCTCATCCTTCTTTGTTGGCTTTACATGGGTCTGTAGATAATGTTTCATAGTAGCCCAAACATTCTCGATTGGGTTCAAATCTGGGAATGATGCAGGAATCTTCTTAGACATCATCCACTGCTGAGTTGACCTACTTGTATGTTTGCTGTCGTTATCCTGCAATGTAATATCCATACATAAGATCAACTGACTAAAAGGGACACAAAAAGATATCTTAATGCAACAGCATTCAGGAAATTTTGGAATTTGTTTTCTTAACATATTTTTTTATAAAAAATGATCAAATCAATATAATCAACTTAGAAATGAACGATGTCTGAATCTACATGATCCAAGGCCAAGCCGGGAAGTGCTGATTTAAATTCTCTTCATCGTTGGAAACCCCACGCTCTGTCAAGCAAACTACCTCCCCTGGGCTATAACAGCAGAATTTTGCTGGATAGCATTAAAACTCTAATGCGAGTACGTGTCATTGAATGAGCTACTTAGATCCCATATAATAATGTCAAAGGGTTCCAACTCTATAACTTCTTGAATTAAAATTCCAAACCAATATTCATGCACCAGACACGTGTTTCGAATATTAAATTCTCATCAGTGATGCTTCTAGCGGAGCCACATATATAATATAAGTCACATTGTGTTGTTACTCTTAAAATTTACAATATGAACCACTGACTGACATCATTAATTGAAACGTTATTTCATAAAACAATATAAAATGGGCCATGCACTTGCTATCGATGACAAATACAATGACAAGTACTCGCAATAGATTTTTGTATTGATACCAAAATTCTGCAGTTATGACCCATGGGAGGTGAGCTTGTGTGAACGAGCGTGGGTTTCGGACGATGGAATCTCTTATGCTCCCTCAACATGTACTGCCAAAGGGCATTTAGAGCATGATATGTCTGGCTAAATGTATGAATTATGAAAGTGGTACAAGTTGTACAATTAAACTTCTGAAGGTAATAAGTTCAAGGCGATGTGTTGACAGAGAAACCATTGGATTCCTATGGAACTGCATTATTGTGTGGGGCCAGGAATCTAATATAATATCAGTACATACAATACAGTATCTGATACAATTTAAAGCCATCTGGGAACTTCTCCTGAACGAAGGGAATCAGATTCTCTTGAAGGATGCCTTGGTAAATGATGGAATCCATAATTCCAGTAAATATGCAAATTTTTGTCCTTCCATTGTAGGAAATTCCACCGAAAACATTCACCTGAAAAAATCAATACATACAATTTATGCATCATTCAACGCATTCTAAAATTTCTGTTATCAAAATTCCTTGAAATTTCTAAAACGTGGGTCCTGTAGCATCATATCCCACCAATTCTGCTACGTCTTTCGGTACGCTTATTCGACATAGTAACTTTCATACTTTTTGGCATATTACATTGTTTAGATATGAGGATCACTGACGAGGGTTAAGTACCCGAAACGTGCATGTCTGGTCCATGTTGCCAATTTATCTGTTCTTAAATGATGCTATTCATTATGAAGACGTTTATATTCAATAATAAATTTTAATCATGTTTATACATATCCATGAAAAAGTCTCAGACCTTTTTTATTCTTTTTTATTAAAACACTACATATATGTTAACAATACATAGACAAGGACTTTTTCTATATGATCACAGAACATTGAGGAGTATATGTGGGCCGACACATGGTCTTAGCAAGGCTCGATCCAACAATCGAAAGATTACTGGCGCTGACAAAAAAAGTCTCAGACCTGCCTACATGTTTTATACCAAAAGCGGCAGGCTTTATTTTTTTCAAAAAAAAAATTTGCCCAGAACATTGATGAAAAAATAAAAATTGTGTAAGGTGTGACAGAGAAAAAATAATCCTGCTCTTGTCAGTGCATGTATACAATCGAAATACACAAAATTTAGCTCTATATTCCTGATAACTTTCCGGCTCACTTTTCTTGCCACAGCTTTCAATCTACTTCAAATTATGGTTTGCTTCACTCGCCATAGTTTTCAATATAAACATAATTAATTTCTTCAATTCTTAAGTTCATATTTAACCAATCAATAGTCTTGTATATACATGTAGCATGTATCTGATGGGCTTCTAAAAGGCTGAAATACATAATCATTGTTATATAATCACGATTATCAGAATAACATGTACTTATAACATGTACAGTCATAATAATAGATCTCCATGGAATCTTGATTTTATATACATTAGTTGAGTGATCGGAAAACACAAGGATTTGACCTTGTTTCCCTTTCTTTGTACAGTCCCGATTTCGTTAACTGTTCCCCCTTTAACGTTTTTTCTCCCTTCATCTCTCGAAATTTCACTTCTATTTTTCCGTCTTCCTTTTCCCTCACAAAATTTCGCTTCTAAGTTCCCTCCTTTATTTCGCCTTAAAAATTCGCCTTCAGTGTTGGAAGAGATAACAAACCAATTTTTGAGAAACAGAAGCAAAGCGTAAAAAGAAAGAGAAACGCAAAGCGTAAACAGAAGAGAAACGAAAGCGAAATATCCTCTTGTCAATCAAAGCGAGACTTCCTCATTTGCATATTAGGGGATTTCCCTAAATAGAGGGTACAAACGTAATTTGATGTAATTTGATGGCACATGTAGCCAAGTTCGATCATCTTTGGTTGATCGTCTGTCTCTTCAACGCATTTGAAATTTTCTGTTACAAAATTGCTTGAAATTTCTAAAACGTGGGTCCTGTAGCATCATATCCCACTCATTCTGCTACGTCTTTTGGTACATTTTTGGACATAATAATTTTCATACTTTTTGACCATATTACATTGTTTAGACTTAGTATCACTGACGAGGGTTTAGTACCCGAAACGTGCATGTCTGGTCCATGCTGTAAATTTATCAGGTTTAAAATGATGCTATTGAATTTAAAGACGTTTACCATTTGAACTACTTGGTGAGTGTCACTGCTGGTGGACCAAGAGTCCCCGAGGGCACATGTAGCCAAGTTCGATCAACTTCGGTTGATCGTCTTTCTCTTCAACGCATTTGAAATTTTCTGTTACAAAATTGCTTGAAATTTCTAAAACGTGGGTCCTGTAGCATCATATCCCACTCATTCTGCTACGTCTTTTGGTACATTTTTGGACATAATAATTTTCATACTTTTTGACCATATTACATTGTTTAGACTTAGTATCACTGACGAGGGTTTAGTACCCGAAACGTGCATGTCTGGTCCATGCTGTAAATTTATCAGGTTTAAAATGATGCTATTGAATTTAAAGACGTTTACCATTTGAACTACTTGGTGAGTGTCACTGCTGGTGGACCAAGAGTCCCCGAGGGCACATGTAGCCAAGTTCGATCAACTTCGGTTGATCGTCTTTCTCTTCAACGCATTTGAAATTTTCTGTTACAAAATTGCTTGAAATTTCTAAAACGTGGGTCCTGTAGCATCATATCCCACTCATTCTGCTACGTCTTTTGGTACATTTTTGGACATAATAATTTTCATACTTTTTGACCATATTACATTGTTTAGACTTAGGATCACTGACGAGGGTTTAGTACCCGAAACGTGCATGTCTGGTCCGTGCTGTAAATTTATCAGGTTTAAAATGATGCTATTGAATTTAAAGACGTTTACCATTTGAACTACTTGGTGAGTGTCACTGCTGGTGGACCAAGAGTCCCCGAGGGCACATGTAGCCAAGTTCGATCAACTTCGGTTGATCGTCTTTCTCTTCAACGCATTTGAAATTTTCTGTTACAAAATTGCTTGAAATTTCTAAAACGTGGGTCCTGTAGCATCATATCCCACTCATTCTGCTACGTCTTTTGGTACATTTTTGGACATAATAATTTTCATACTTTTTGACCATATTACATTGTTTAGACTTAGGATCACTGACGAGGGTTTAGTACCCGAAACGTGCATGTCTGGTCCATGCTGTAAATTTATCAGGTTTAAAATGATGCTATTGAATTTAAAGACGTTTACCATTAAGATGTACCTTTTAAAAACCTTTTTTGATATCGCCCATCAGAATGAGATGCGATATACATTTTTTTCTATTCAATCGGTACGATTTCATAATTTACAATTTCACATACAAATCTTGATCTTCTAAACTTGAGGGATTTATCTGGCCAAGAAAGGTCCTTTACAGTCTCTTACATACGCTTTTTGTGAAAAATTTTGGCGATTATTCCCAGTGATGCGAAAATACCCGGTGTAAAATTACCCAGCGCGAAAACATTTTGGTGCGAATATTCTCGTATACCCAAACCGTATACCGAAATGAATTAAAAACCGAGATTATTAATTAAATCGAGCACAATCGAGGAAAAAAGATATATAGTTTTAGCAGACATTGGCCTTGTAACTACATGTATCAGCAACAGACTAAAAATTAACTCTTTGCCGATGCAGTGGCAATTATAGGAAGTTTGACTCGCATCGGACTACATACATGTATAACTTTTGATGCGCAACAATTTATCATACAATACTAGTCGACCTTCTCCATATTTCAATTTTCCGATTTCTAAAGTGAGCTGCGCGGACAGTAATCAACTTGATCAATATCCAACTCTTCACAAAATATCTCACCAGCCCATCGCCCGAGGATACAAACAATTTTGGTGGGATAAATCTAATAAACAAAATATTCATGGCTGATCTATTGACAATATGCGCGATATCTGATGCGCGATGTCTGATGTCTGATGCGCGATGTCTGATAGGATAGGATACAATAGACAAATTTAGCGATGGACGTACTGTACATTCACCTTTCATGAACCCTGTATAAGAATGTTCCCCTGTTGAATATATTTCTTGTATTTAGATAGAGGAACATTCCTCTGTAGAACAATGAGAGCTTCTTTTGTTGATTATTTGAAATGTAGGGTAACATTCCCCTGTAGACTTTTTATAAAAGTATATATAGGAACATTCCTATGAAATTCTGAGTTATCTAAAATAATTTCCATTGTATATTGTATTGAGATCCATGACAAATCTATAGTATAACTAATAAAAAAAGGAGGGGATCTCCAACAACACCGTGTAGCACCCACAGCAAAACCCCAAAACACCCAATGCAAAAACACAAAGCAGACAAGCACGGAAAGAGACGGATAAGGGACAAGGAACGTCAACACACATCACAGAAACATCAAACACAAAGGACTACACATAAACCAAAGAGGCCAATGGGCAACCGGTGCCGACTTAGGACGGCCATCTGCCACAGAAATAGCAGAAGGTGTGGTTATCATGGATTACGTGCGCACAACCCTCCCACTTTTCCGATTACCCAGAGGCCTCGAAGAACGTACAATTGTGGTGTAAAACAACCTCCTCACTGTAAGATGACCACACACAAACAAGACTGCAAAACGCAGGTTTGGACAGGGCCCGTCATGTAGTCACGTCGTCACAGTCAGTCAGAATGCAAGTTTTAAGAGTGCGCTTGTACAAGACTGTAGAGTGGTCAAGTACCAAGCCTAGTGTCCGTCTGGTGACATTAGGATCATATCCACGGTATAAAAGGCGTTTGATGATTCTGACGCATTTTCGATAGTGATGTTGCCTATCTTTGATCCTTCTTATCTTGTTAATAATGTCACCATAAAATGCAGGTTGTGAAATACCCAAAGTAATATACTCTGTTGCCTGTATTGGTCCGAATTTCAGAAGAAATTGACAATAGTTTTTGTAAAATTTCCAGAAAGTCTTTACTAGTTTGTGAAAGCGAAAACCTTGTCCTAAAGGTTTCTTGGTAATTTGTAAATTTCTTCTATGAAAATCCAAAACATCAGTACATGCTCTAGCATACCGGATGAGCTGTGACATATAAATACCATAGGACGGTAATCTAGGAACATCACCGTCAAGCCAGGGGAAATTTACTACGTTAAATCCAAAATCATCTCTTTTGTCATACACACTTGTATGGATCTCTCCGTTAACAATTTTGATATTTAGGTCCAAAAATGGTGTTTCTGTGTTTGAAATGTTTGCCTTGTTTAGAATCAATTCTTGTGGATAAATAACATTTTTATACTTTTCAAAAACAGGACTGTCGATAGTAAGAGTATCATCCAGGTACCTAGAAGTTCCAGTGAAGCATTTCACATCATCATTTTTTCTTTCCTTTTGAAGATTTTGGATAAATTCCTTTTCATACGTGTATAAAAATAAATCTGCAACAATAGGCGCACAATTAGTACCCATTGGAATCCCTACAACGTGCTTGTAGAGTTTCTCACCAAATCTTACATAACAAGTTAAAAGTCATGTTTGTAAAACATTAATGCCCCCCTACCCCTTCTGTGATTAAAGTCCGTCACAACTTTATACTTGATTTTCATTTGATGTGTCTGTACACAAAATTTCATTTCAATATCTGAATCCACTCCAGAGGTATTGAACGGAAACTGATGTCGTGGACCGACCGACGGACCGATAGACAGAAAGTCAGACAGCGGCAAAGCAATATGTCCCCTCTTCTTCAAAGGGGGCATAAAAATTTTTGATTGAACCCAAACATGAACTTGACCTAGATTTTTATTTGATGTGTCTGAAAACAAAATTTCATTTCAATATGTAACTCCACTCAAGAGATATTGAACGGAAACCCTGAAATTTTGGTATTTTTCGAAGTGCAAGGGGCATAACTCTGTCACAATTTTGTTCATCGGACCTAAATATGAACTTGACCTAGTAGATTTTCATTTGATGTGTCTGTATACAAAATTTCATTTCAATATGTAACTCCACTCAAGAAATATTGAACAGAAACCCTGAAGTTTTGGTATTTTTCACATGGCAAGGGTCATAACTCTGTCCAAATTTTTTTGATCGGACCTAAATATGAACTTGACCTAGATTTTCATATGATGTGTCTGTATACAAAATTTTATTTCTATATGTAACTCCACTCAAGAGATATTGAACGGAAACCCTGAAATTTTGGTATTTTTCGAAATGCAAGGGGCATAACTCTGTCAAAATTTTGTTGATCGGACCCAAATGTACACTTGACCTAGATTTTCATTTGATGTGTCTGTATACAAAATTTCATTTCAATATGTAACTCAACTCAAGAGATATTGAACAGAAACCCTGAAATTTTGGTATTTTTCAAAGTGCAGGGGCCATAACTCTGTCAATTTTTTTTCGATCGGACCTTAATACAAACTTGACCTGGATTTTCATTTGATGTGTCTGTATACAAAATTTCATTTCAATATTTAACTCCATTCAAGAGATATAGAACGGAAACCCTGAAATTTTGGTATTTTTTGAAATGCAAGGGGCATAACTCTGTCCACATTTTTTTGATCGGACCCAAATATGAACTTGACCTAGATTTTTGTTTGATGTGTCTGTATACAAAATTTCATTTCAATATGTAACTCCATTCAAGAGATATTGAACGGAAACCCTGAAATTTTGGTATTTTTCGAAATGCAAGGGACATAACTCTGTCAAAATTTTTTTGATCGGACCCAAATATGAACTTGACCTAGATTTTTGTTTTATGTGTCTGTATACAAAATTTCATTTCAATATGTGAATCCATTCCAGAGATATTGAACGGAAACCCTGAAATTTTTGTATTTTTCGAAATGCAAGGGGCATAACTCTGTCAAAATTTTTTTGATCAGAACCAAAAATGAACTTGACCTAGACTTTTGTTTGATGTGTCTGTATACAAAATTTCATTTCAATATGTAACTCCATTCCAGAGATATTGAACGGAAACCCTGAAATTTTGGTATTTTTCGAAATGCAAGGGGCATAACTCTGTCAAAATTTTTTTGATCGGACCCAAAAATGAACTTGACCTAGATTTTTGTTTGATGTGTCTGTATACAAAATTTCATTTCAATATGTGAATCCATTCCAGAGATATTGAACGGAAACTGATGTCGCGGACCGACCAACATACCGACAGACCGACCGACAGACCGACCGACCGACTGACAGCGGCAAACCTATATGTCCCCTCTTCTTCGAAGGGGGGCATAAATATTGTCCAAAAGGAAGGACAAGGCAATACACAGGTCACCACATGTCCATGATTTGTATGATTTGTAATCTGTGGCGGAAAAGAAACACTTTGATTCAGAAGTACAAATAGAAGTTTTCCCCTCTCGATCAAAACACCATTTAATGAGTTTGGACAGTCGAGCATTTTTTTTTTTTGTCGTGAGAAAGCGTGGTGTACATATTAGAAAAGTCGTATGAAGATATCGTATTTGCTTCAAAATTTCTAGATTTCATTTTGTCAATCATCCGTTGAATTTTTAATAGACCAAAAGAAGTTTACGCCATTCCTGTTCATTATAGTTTCACAGTATTTTGCCACGTGTTCCTTTATAGCCGTGAGTGCTGACGTCAGATTTCTAGACAAAATTGTTGTTGAGCAGTTGCTAGAATTAGCAATGTATCGAAATTTGTAAGGAGACTTGTGAAGTTTTGGTATACAGTATATTGTAGGGAGATCCAATTTAGAAATAGGGATGTTAAAAGAAGAAATTTCACTGTTATGTTTGTTCAAAATATTGGGAACACTTTCGTTGCTTTCGATATAAGTATTAGTAGAGGAAAGTTCCGAAACTAAAGTTGATATGTAGTAGCGTTTTCAAATAATTATTGTGTTGTTGGCTGCTTTGTCTGCAGGTGCGAAGACATATTTTTCATGTAAATTACGTAACTTGGATTTGAGATATCTTTCAGATTTGGAAATTGGATTTTCAAAAAGATGAGGATTTTTGTGGTAGTTATCTATTCGAATATCGGTAATATCCAAAATGAGGTTTTCCCAGTCATTCAGAGCATGCGATTCGACTCCATCGTTTGGTATAGTTATCTAAAGTTTCCTTTGGCACTTCGCGACAATTAATAAAATCTATCTTGGATGGGATTCTATATTTAGGTCCTTTTTTTAGAAGACCACGGAGCTGCCTGTCTTTGATAATTGAAAAGTCACCTGTAATAATATGACCAGCTGGTTTATATAGATATTCAGACGTTGCACATTCTCAAGAAGCAGGACATGATTCAAGAATTTTAGGATCTTGTGTAACTTTGCTGTGGTTAAAAACGAAATTTCGAATAGGTCTCTTATATTTTTAACAAATAAGAGGAGGTTCTAAATTTTCAAAATATTGAGGAATGGCACTTTGTACGCGATGATTCCGAAAAATATTAGAGATGTTCAGAAGATCAAATCCTTTGTTAATAAAGTGTTTTTAACCAAAGGATATAGTTCATTTTGTGCGAATGCAACAATGATGTTTAGTCTGAAAGTTCAAATAAAGATGTTCAATCCCCAGAAACAGGACACCTGGAATTTGCTTTTTTATTTTGAAATGCATTATAGACGTGTCATCATCATGTATCTTATCATAGACATGTAAGAGAGAAGGAGAATGAAAATAATAATTTGTTACAATTGATCTACTTTGTTAGATAAATACACAAAGAGAAATATTCATAGCGGGGAAAATTCGATCATTCAAGTCATTACACACATTCTGTTTTTATACTTGACTTAACAAATCCAATATCCAAGAAAGTCTTGCACTCTGCAGTTGATTGAGTTTTTTTGTATCCTTAAATTAATGTCACTGTGGGTTTTATTCTTTGTGTGTGTGTGTTTGTTGTTGTTTTGTTTGATTTTTTTCTTCATTTCATGAGTGTTAGGGATTTAAAATAAATATTCTGCCCTTGAGTTACAGGAAAATAATAAATCCGGCCGGCTTTGCGTTGAAAATAAATAATCTGACCCTTCAGGATCAAATGGTCGCCCCCTTATGTTTATTATGATTAAATAAGGAATACTTTAAAAATCCAAATGTAGCGATTATCAAAATCAAGTACTTGTGTATTTCAATTACAACTTCTTGTTACTCTTGAAAAGTTCATCACGAAAAGGCTGAGGTAAGGGGGGGGGGTAAACCTTCTCTGTATCCGCTACTATCTGTTTGATATTCGGTGCTATTTTAAATCAGGAAGCACTCGAGCACAATAAAGGAGGGGACACAATAAAGGAGGGGAGCGAAATGAAGTTTTATGCTTTTGAAATGACCTCTCCAACATGGTACGACGTCAATGTTCCGAGCTCTGACGTATATCGAAAATGTCTACTATTTGGATATCCTCTTTTCGGCCTCGAACATCACTGATGATATATAACGTATAGAAATGGGCATATAGTCCACTACAATTTTATAATAGAACATGTACTTCAATATTGATGATTCCTTGGAATGATGATGATTCCTTTTATGATATGATGATATTGATGATTCCTTTTATGCATTCATTATTTGTGATTTTATTCTTGTTTATTCCTCCTACATGTCCATTTACCTAAATGTCGTGTGTCTCTTTTCCGTCTCGTGCTGTACTCGTCTTTTGTGTTTTTGCATCGGTCGTTTTGGTGTTTTACTGTTGATGCTGCAACGGGGTCTTGTTGGAGATCTCCTCCCTTCTCTTGATAATCTCCTTCGTTTGTCCCCTTACAATGAGAAGTTTTATATTTAAACAGCAATTGTGTGATTCTTGATATCTCTGTATATACGGATACGTTGGAGGGTTGTGAGCGCGTAACCCGGATAACGGCAGTATTTGCTAATAGCAGATGTCCGTCACAAGTTGGCTCCGGGTACACATTTGTCTTCTTCCATTTAGGTGTCGTCATTAATATTTGATGTCTCTGCACGTCTGTTTCAACTGTCTTGTACATGTATGATGTTCTAATGTATATTGATGTGTCTATTTGCGGTTTTTAGTTTTGTTGCATGCCATTTATGTGTCGCTTTCTTGTGAGATTGTTCCACTAGGTGAGTGCAGGACGGTCTTTCCCTTTTATGCATTCATTATTTGTGATTTTATTCTTGTTGATTACTGCTAACTGGATAATTTGTTTTGTTCTCTCGATTGATTTAATTTTTACCTCTCTATCTATATTGTTAAAAATTGATTAAACGAAATTGCAAAAGACTTCATTTGTATTGATGCAAATCATCAAAACCTTATCTTATAGGAAGAGACACCATCTTGGCTGATAGGAACAAAAGTGATTGCCACTTGTAGCTTCGAAGGAGAAAGAAAGTCGGATCTGCATTTCAAGAAAGGAGACATTATCAACATTATTTCAAAGAAGGTAAGACTATAAATATAGACTCGCTAAATATTTTTTTCTTAAGAGAGCTTTTTTTCCTCTGAGGCAATTTTTGGGTAATTTTCGACAGCTTTAATCCGTACATCGCCATTGTTAACATTTTTACTAATTTTGTAAAAGAGCTGAAGGAAGTGCAATTTAATCTTCCAAAAACCAATAAAACATAGCATGAAGCATGCTAGTATGTCGCATATCATTGAGACACAAATCCCCTCCATAATTTTTGCCGACTCTGGACTGTCATTCACAACGCTTGTAACAAATGCTGTATTTATCGGGATTACGTATGCATAACCCTCCTACATGTCGTTGGACGCAGGACGCACAAATGATCTGTATAATGGCCGCCTTCCATTTAAAATGACCACACAGACCAAATAACGAAACAGAAGATCAAAGGCATAATACAGATGAATAAACAGATAATCAAAACTTATATCGTACGAAAAGCAATTTGTGCATTGCCGGCTAAAGCGAGCTCATGTTTACAATTATTTCTGCTATGAAGTTTTCTGTGTTTTGCTGTAAGTGATGCAACCTTATCTGATTGGTGTTCCTTTCCCTTATTTTAGACACCTTATCTTAATGTTTCTTTATTTGTTTCATAGGAGATTTTTAACCCCAAAGTACCTACCAAAGTTTAACAATTCACCTATTTTGATCATTTTTTTAATTAAGTTGTTTTTGATATCCCATGCAATAACTTTCCTATTGGAACTTTTACATTGAGAGGAAATAATGTTATCTGTCTTATACGAGATAAATTGAAGATAAATGTAAATCCATTTTGTGTAAGTTATGGTAATTTTGTTTTTGTATTATACCATTTTGTTTAGGGGTCATATTTGCCTTAATAATTCTTGGAGGAATAAATTTTCATGTAAATTCATTGTCATGTAATGGAGAGAAACAATTTATTGTATAAAAACAAAATACGTGACAAATACATTAAGTACAGGAGATGCTTCACTCGTTTTCATGACAAATATGGATAATGACCATATCCCTGTATACAGCACAAAATCGATAATTCAAAAATCAGAAACCGAAGGCATACAAAATCAGGACAAAACAGGAACCAAAGCAAACAAACAAAAACCTCCACCATATGAAAAACCTCCACCACTCCACCGCATGATTCACATTGCGAATGCTTCTTTTCTTTTTTCTACTTCGGTTGTGTTATTTTCCTTGTTTCATATACCAATGGTTGTGGCTTAGTCTCTTATATACTTTTGATAGTCGTCCGAAAAACAGAATGTACGTAATAATTGACATTTTTAAAGCGTTTGATTGATATCTTCATTAACAAAACTTATCAATAGTAATGTAAAGCTCTTATTTCGATAAATATTTGTATTTATTTAAAATAAAACCAATTCATTCTATTTCAAATAATTTTGTAGGGCCTCTTGTATGAAGGTATGAATACGCAGGGTAGAAGAGGATATATTCCATCAACTTATTTTCGAGAAATCCTGCCAAAGGACATTCCGTATGTATTGTTAGAGAATAAGAATAATTTGTGCTTTTGCCAATGTTATGCAACATATGATACATTTCTGTACTAGCTCTCATTTGCATTCTAGCGTTTAGGATTTTTGAACTGGACGATGCATTTTCCGAACAATCTTTATTTTGTGAAGTCATTAAATCAAACATGACATGAAAGCAAAAGAAAATTAACAAAACACTTATGAATACTTCCCAAATACTTCACTTCGGCATTTGATAAGTACCACTGATGATGATTCACTATGTCTGGTGCAATAACATTGTTTTTAAATTTTCTTCAAGAAGGTATAGAGTTCGAACACTTCTATATTATAACACCATCATAAACACTTATTTCTCTTTTCAGTATGAAAAAATTAAGGCATGTCATTTCTGTAGCAAGGAATTTAAACGATTTTATGAAAACCAAATTTATTCATAGGATCCATATCAATTGATGATTTTAAGAAGAAAAATTAATAGGTCCGTAATGAAAATCAAGACTTTTCCTTATTTGAAAAACGGGTAAAAATACTTGAAATGTGTTGCTAAAAAAATATCACACTTGTAACGAAAATACAAAAAGTGCTAAAATGCTCTCATTTGATTTTAATTTCAGTTTTCTTTGATAACATACAATAAAACATATTGCATTGTTTAGATTGACGACGAGGGTTAAGTACCCGAAATGTGCAAGTTTGGTCTATTTTGCAAATTTATCTGTTCTTAAATGATGCTATTGAATTTGAAGACGTTCCATATTTATACTACTAAGTAAGTGTCACTGCTGGTGGACATACGTAGCCAAGTTCGATAAACTTCGGTTGATCCTCTGTCTCTTCAACGCATTTGAAATTTTCTGTTACAAAATTTCTTGAAGTTTCTAAAATAAGGATCATGTAGCATCATATCCCATCCATTCTGCTACATTTTTCGGTACAATTTTTGATGTCAAAATTTTCACACATTATGGCTATATCACATTGTTTAGATTGAGGATCATCGATGGGGGTTAAGTTCCCGAAACGTGCAGGTCTGGTCCATGCTGCCAATTTATCTGTTCTTAAATGATTTTTATTGAATTTGAAGACGTTTCGCATTTGTACTACTTGATGAGTGTCACTGCTGGTGGACCAGGAGTTCCCGAGGGCACATGTAGCCAAGTTTGATCAACTTCGGTTGATCGTCTGTCTCTTCAACACATTTGAAATTTCTTTTACCAAATTTCTTGAAATTTCTAAAACCTGGGTCCTGTAGCATCATATCCCACCCATTTTGCTACGTCTTTCGATACCCTCTTTGACATACTGATTTTCACACTTTTGGCCACATTACATTGTTTAGATTGAGGATCACTGACGAGGGTAAAGTACCCAAAACGTGCATGACTGGTCCTTGCTGCAAATCTATCTGTTCTTAAATGATGCTATTGAATTTGAAGACGTTTCACATAAGCAACTTTCTATCAAACTTGATTTTGATAAAGTTTCACCGTAGGTCGCAAATTCAAAGAAAGAATTTAACATTTTCTCGATTTTTCACAAAAATTTCGAAAATCGACTAAGTTTAGGTCAAAATATCAGAGATATTGAATATGAACGATTTTTTTTCAAACACACAGTAAACTGTGATCCTGAGAAACAAGGTTCATAATATTGAAGAAAACGTATATGTCCGTGTTGAAATAAGAGAGAACAAACGCTCAAGAATTGTGCCATTTTCGGTTTTCTTGAAAAAAAAATGTCAGTGCTGTAAAAGGGGTAGGTTCACTAACTGCTAAAATCGGCCCTAAAATTTTGCGAAAAATAATGATATGACAATTATGATTCAGTATGTCTTATATTTATCTCAAATACCTGCCGAAATAGAAAGTAATTTTTTTGTCATCGTCAAAACGTCACGTGCGTTAGTTATGACGTCACATTTTGCTCTACATGAAGGAGAATCGCCATGTTTTTATTTGCATAAATCTTTAAAATTAGTATAGGCGCCAACCCTCACCCAACATAAATTTTATGTTGATCGAAAGATAGATTGTAAATTTAACTTTTTATATGAAAATAATTTTGGGTGAGCGCTGGCGCCCTACTTATTTTCATAAATTTTGACAAGAATTATGCCAATTTCTTACGATTTTTCAGCATTTTACAACTTTAAGCCGATTTTGAAGCCATATGTTTCGGTGTATTGCACGTAAATTAGAATATTTATTTGGTATTTCAAATAACCACACACTTAACCTCCTTGATACGAAATACAATCGAAATCTAAAACATTCTAAAATTAGGGCCGATTTTCCCGAACCTGCTCCTTTGCCCTAATTTCGGTTGGATTTAAACAGTTTATAATTTTTGGGTATCTATCAGCTGTATCTTATAAAACAGTTTAAGTCAATAATATTCCACATGTGAAACGACTTTCAGGTGTCGTTACTAACGTAAAGGAAATCCGAACTGTTCAAAAGAGTACATTCAGCTCCATTTTCATAGAAATTACCGCGAACCATTTTAAACAAATACTTCATTCAGGTAAGATCAAAATTTCAAACTTATCCGCGTTTGGGTATGTAATGAATTAAAGTCATTATACATTGTAATTCAAGCTCAATAATTGCCAAAATAGGAGATGCGCAAGAATGGTCTTAAATCGTGACTAATGACGCACCTTAAACCGTATATGGGCGTTTGAGGTTTAATAATTACTACTTTCCATCTCTGTCGTCCGAAAGAAGCTTTCTTAATTTTACATTATATATATAACTTTACTATTTTGGAAACTTGTCATTTTACCCAAACACATTATCGACATTCAAGGATGTTAACATCTTAGCACCATCCTCATGCTGTTTTGGCTATACATTTTATTCAACTATCCTACTGAATCGACCCTTCATAAAATTTAAGATCTCGCACTCCGCAATCTAAGTGCACAAATTAAAATAGAAAAATAAATCCAGAGGGCAATACTGAAATACATTTGGCTGTGTAAGAAAATCACGTCGGCATTCGATAAATACCACTGATGAGAATTTACAATACGAAACATTTATCTGGTTCATTAAATTGGTTTGAAAATTTTCTCAAAAAGGCAAAAAGTTGGAACACGTCCATATTACTACATGTAATACTAAAACGAAATCAGGATCAAACGGAATATAATATATGTATTATGTTCAAAACAAAAAGGAAATAGAAAAAAATCGAGAAAGAACGTTTTAACGAACAACCTTTCAAGAATCTGAATATTGATTTAATAATAACATGTGCACAACACTTCCATTTTTCCGATTACTCATAGGTCTCGATGAACCAACAAAAGTGTTGTAAACAGTCTCCTATGTGTAAGAAGACCATACAAACTTGACAGCAGAACGCAACGAAGCAACACATAGATGGATAATTATGTGAATGATATAAAAAAGAGGGCTAGCGATATACAGTCCGTACTCTGTCTGCTGTAGCGAGTTCATGCATGTCATCACGCACCCGATGTGTTTTGCCGACATTTAGAGAACATAGGTGGTCGAACGAGGTTTGGACAGGCCCCCGTCCTGGAGTCCTATCGTCAGAGTCCTTCAAAAAAAATGTTAAGTATAGGTCCACGTAAGAATCAGGTAAAGGTGATACATCAACATTTTTGCAAAAAAAATATATTTCTGTTTAAGACATATACATGTATGTGGTACATGTTCAAATCAAACATATGATATTCATTTCCCAAGGTAGCGATGGTAAAGCGAAATATTTACCTCATAATTTATAGAAGATTATGAAGAAATCAATCAAATTTGCTACCCCTTTAACTTTTTTCACCATCCAAGTATGAGGGAAATTCCTTTAGAATATTCATATGGAGACTGATCTGAACACATTCATAAATGTTCTGCAAAAGTTTTAAGGCTTTACAAATGCCTGATCCTTACGTAGACCTCTACTTAAGAATGCGCTGTTGCAATGCTGTACATTTGTCAAGTACCAAGTCAATAGTCAACCTAGTGACAGCAGGATCATGTCTATCTGTATCAAAGGCGTTTGATGATTCTGATGGTTATAACCTTTTATACTTCTTATTTTGTTATTATGTCACTATAAAAGACAGCTTGTGAAATGCTTATGGTAATATACAGCCCCGACTAGTCGAAAGTTTAACGACGAGATGACGAAATTTTGAAAGCTAAATTCGAACGTTACGTTAACTATTCGTCAGCGATTTTTTGAAAGCTACTGAGATGACGAAATTTTGAAAGCTCTAAAAAGCTTTCGTAAAATCGCTGACGAAAACTTCGTTAACTTATCTTAGTTAACGAAAAATTTGAAAGCTATGAGCTTTCAAATTTTTCGTCATCTCGGAGCTTTCAAAATATTTGAAAGCAATCGCTGACAAAATTTTCAAAGCAATCGCTGACGAAAATTTTGAAAGCTATCGCTGACGAAAGTTTTGAAAGCTATCGCTGACGACAATTTTGAAAGCTATCGCTGAAGGAAATTTTGAAAGCTTTTTGAACGCTCGGGTGCCATATTATTTTTGCAATGGCTGCAGCACGCCTCGGGTGAATTCCTCTGCACAGTTTAGAGGATGAAAGAAGCCGTCTCTTTATCGGCGTGGCACTTTAAGAATTCACCGATTGTGAAATATCTTTCAAAGCTTTCGACAGTCAGAGAAGCCAGGGTTTCAATGGATATAAATTCCCCTCATTTAGTCAGAATTTGGCCGGTCAGATGTAAATTATCTGGTATATATATACATTTAGATTTAAGATGAAATGGAAGTTGTTCATATATACACTTACAGGTAATACAAATACAGGTAAATTCAGGTAACTAATTAGTGCAAAGCATACCCTTTTGATGGCCCCATTTACCCCCAATTAACATAATGTTATTTTAACCAAGTAGGTGTATGGGATACACTCCCGATGGGAAACACGGAATCTTCAAATAAACTTATAAAAATAAACAAGATATAATATTTAATTTAATCCAGGAATATATATTTTTTATAATTTAATCTGAATAAACATCATAATTAATACTATTTCATCAAGCAAATTATTAAGATGATTGCTTTGATTTCGGCCATCTTGGTTTTGTCGACACAAGATAGCTTACGAGAAGAGCTTTCAAAAATTTTGATAGCTAGTTAACGAAATTTTCGTCAGCGATTAGCTTTCAAAAATTTTGAAAAAAACTCATAGCTGACGAAAATTTTGAAAGCTAGGGAATCGCTGACGAAATTTAGTCATCTCTTGAGTATTGAAAATTTGAAAGCAATCCCTGACGAAATTTTGAAAGCTGAGCTTTCAAAAAGTTTTCATTTCGTTTACGAATTCAATGACATCAATTAAGAACAGATACATTTTCAGCATGATCCAGACATGCACGTTTTGGGTACATAACCTTCGTCAGTCATCCTCAGTCCAAACAATGTAATATTGCCAAAAAGTTATTATGTCTAAAATTGTGCCCAAAGACGTAGCAGAATGGCTGGGATATGATGATACAGGACCTAAATTTCAAGTAATTTTGAGTAATATGAGAAAATACGGCTCATAATTTCGAGTCCTCGTAACGTCACGCGTTTGATGTATGACGTCATCTTCTGACGTCATTTGCCATGAATGACTCAAAACGAAAGAAAATCGCCCTATTTTACAATCAAATCTTTATAATTCATCAACGCTCCAGGCCTCACCAACGTTATTTTTATGGAAATCCATCAATTAGTACAAATATTACCATTGGAAACGTCTGAAGCGCTACATGATTTCATAATTTTGTATCGAATTTTCGCTCATTTATTGATATATTCAATGATTTCAATGTTTTGGCGTTTTGAGCGTCGTAGCATTGAGTAAAAAACTGCGAAATCAAAACAGGCTTTCCGGATTCAGATTTGTCATACATTTTACATTCAATAAACTAGAAATGACAAAATTAATATGGATAATGACCATATCCCAATACATAGTACAAAATCGATAATTTAGAAAAATACGTAAACCGAAGGCATACAAAATATGGATAAATCATGAACCAAAGTAAACAAAGAAAAAGCTCCACGATATGAAAAGAAGGGAACTGCCAATATGGGAGAGAGACCAGATGCCAAGGAAGAGTCAGTATCTCCTTCATGCATGCAACTCACGTCACTTCAATTCGGCAGAATTGTCTCACCCGGTTCATTCCATTTCGGAAGATACAAGTATATTTGGTGCTTGGATGATTCAAATGCTCTAAAACAGAATATCATCCACCATTCTGGAGAGTGGGACATGTAGCCAAGTTCGATCAATTTCGGTTGATTGTTCTTCAACGCATTCTAAAATTTCTGTTATCAAAATTTCTTGAAATTTCGAAAACGTGGGTCCTGCAGCATCATATCCCACCCATCCTGCTTCGTCTTTCGGTACGCTTTTTCGACATAGTAACTATCATACTTTTTTGGCATATTACATTGTTTAGATTTGAGGATCACTGACGAGGGTTAAGTACCCGAAACGTGCATGTCTAGTCCATGCTGCCAATTTATCTGTTCTTAAATGATGCTATTCAATTTGAAGACGTTTAACATTTATACCACTTGGTGAGTGTCACTGCTGGTGGACCAGGAGTCCCCGAGGGCACATGTAGCCAAGTTCGATCAATTTCGGTTGATCGTTTCTTCAACGCATTCTAAATTTCTGCTATCAAAATTTCTTGAAATTTCTAAAAAGTGGGTTCTGCAGCATCATATCCCATCTATCCTGCTACGTCTTTCGGTATGCTTTTTCGACATAGTAACTTTCATACTTTTTTTGGCATATTACATTGTTTAGATTTGAGGATCACTGACGAGGGTTAAGTACCCGAAACGTACATGTCTGGTCCATGCTGCCAATTTATCTGTTCTTAAATGTCCGTCGCTTCAATTCGGTAGAAAAGTCACATCCGGTTACTTCCATTTTGGAAAACATAGAGTACAATCTTTGGTTGGATGGTTCAAATGATCTACGACAGAATATCATCCACCATTCTGGAGAGTGGGACATCAAAGTGTATGACGAGTTCCCCATATCGACAAGTAGAACTTCCTCAGTGACGATGTTAGTCGGTCACAAACATATCCCTGACTGAGAAGCTTATCTGAAAGACGCCTAGCTCTCAGAACAAAATCCGTATATTTGGTACTTGCTCTGGCATAGCGTATCAACTGAGATATGAACACGCCATAAGCAGGTGATGAAGGGATGTTGCTACTCAGAAAAGGAAAGTTTGTAATGCTGAAATTGAAGTCGTCACGTTTGTCATAGAGTGAGGTGTTCATGTGACCATCAGTGTCGTAGGACAACATTATGTCCAAATAGGATGCTGAATTATTTGTCTCTGTAGTTTCTTTGACTTCAAGCTCCGAAGGATAGATACTGCTCAGGTAATCCGCGAATTTTTAATTATTGATGTACAACACATCGTCTATGTATCTGTAAGTCAAGTTGAAGTCAGAACTCTAAGTATCTTTTCCCTTCAGAGACCAAAGATTGAATGAATTCAGCTTCGTACGAGTAAAGGAAAATGTCGGCAAGGAATGGGGCACAATTGGACCCCATTGGAATTCCGACAATTTGTTGGAAGACCTTTCCTCCAAACACCACAAAAATGTTGTCGATCAGAAAGTTTAACATCTGAATAATGTCTGTTTCAGTGTACTTATTTTCAGAATCGGACTTTTCTTTTACAAAGTAGGTTTTGTCATAGTTAACAATTATTATAATAAATTTGTATTTGCGATTATCGTTCTTACTTGTAAACGCATTACTTATAGTTTTTGCGAGTCTTTCTTTCAATTTAGAATGTGGAATTGTAGTGTAAAGTGTCGAAAAATCAAAGGCTTTGATCGAATGGACTGTACTAAAATTATTGGATTTCAGATGTTCTAAAAGTTCCTTCGAATTCTTTAAAATCCACATCTGGTTGATACCACTGCGAGAATATACTGTCGAACAATATTTTTGAAGCCCATATTTGATTTCAGATAAAACTTTGGTGAGTAAGATCGATACAGCTTTGGTAGAACATTTTGAGGAACCAGCGATGAAACGTTGATTGTACGGATTCTTATGCATTTTAGGTTTGCAGTATAAGTATGGTCAATCTAAATCTAAATTGGTAGTGTCGAAGCCAAAGGAAGCAAGAGCTGATTTGTGGTTATCTACCATTTCAGAGACAGAAAGGTTTGTTGGGGTGTAAGTGGGATTTCCAGGTGTCGAATTTAAACGCAACTCTTTAACTAGACTGTCGAAATAGTACTTTTTGCAAGTAAATGTGTAATTATTTGAGGCTTTGTCCGCTGGTGTGATGACATAATGTTCTTGGAGGTAGGTAAGCTCTGTGATAACATCAGGGTCTTTAAATATAGACACGAGTCTGGTGTTCACAGTTGATTTTAATCGGTTAATTCTAGATAAAAGTAACCCTCTGATGGATTTTATCCATTCGGAAAGGGTGTCGAGTGATGCTATTCAATCCGAAGACGTTAAACATCAAAATGTATAACGAGTTCCCTATATCGACCGAAGTAGTTATGAATATATGAACGACTTTGAAAATAGGGCCGAAACGGCAGGTTACCGCACCTACTCCTTTCCAGAAACTTCTTTACGGAAGCGAAAACTGACCAAAAGTTACTTTTTCATATCTAAAATGAAAAACCAAAGCATTAGTACATGTACATGCTCTTGCGCAGCGGTTGAGCTGTGAATAGTAAATATCGTATGACGGTTATCTAGGAACATCACCGTCAAACCAGGGGGAAATCTAGTATGTTGTATTCAATATAATATATTTTGTTATGCAAACTCGTAGAAAGCATTATGATTGGTTCAAAGGATTTCTACAAGCATGTATAATGACGATATACATGCCACAAACCGACATACTTTTAAATGTATACCTACGTTAATTTGCACGATACAAGCTTTAGCGCACGTGTGAGGTCATGATTCTGTGTGCACTTTGCTCCATTGACGTTATAATGTGACGTAAAGCTAGAAGTTTTGAGCTTGTAAACGGCGTTGTCCACTTATAAACAGCAGAGCAAGTACGTTTATCATTGATATCACTTTGATTTTAAGCCATTGTAAGTTAAAAAAAAACCTGAAGATAATATCAACAGCACTCACAATAGCACAAAATTAAGCACCGACGGACCCCTAACAAGCTAGAGTTGAGACAAGGAAATAAACACGAAGCAGTTGTAATTAATATTTTGCCGCGCAATATTTTCTGTTAGTCCTCCGTAGCAACATCACCTCTAAAGCTATACATGATATGTTCTAAGGGGTATTTATAAAAGAGTTAAAAATATGTCACATACATTAGATAAACGTAGTGTTTTGTGGTTCCGGCAGGTATCTTTTGGATACATGGTTGGAAAAATACGTAATACTGTCGGAGGCAAACACATTTCGAACAGTATATCAAACAAATACCTGTCGGAACCAAAGAACACAGTACGATTATCCCCTGATTACACTAAACACTTTACATAAACCAACAACACAGTGTAGGAATACTCCTGTTCAGGACCGCTAACTTGTACTAAACATATTTGATTGGTATATACGATAAATACCTTTGAATTTGAATTTTATTGACTAGAATTACCGTACCCCTATAAGTATATTCTCCGGTGTTATATTCATGTCGTACCCCATGTTATGGAGTTGGGGAATATTTACTGGTGTGTAAGGTGCTAAAAAATATGATAAGTACACAACTCTAACAGTGGCTGCATATTACCGAACAGTTCATGTTCACTAATTTTTCATTATTTAATTTCTATAAATCACGGTGTACTACATGAAAACTTATTTCGTACAAAAGCCTTCCTACACTGTGAACAAGATAATATGTAAATCGCTGTCGACTGAAGTCGGCCATCTGCCAGATTACCAAGAGGTCTCGAAGAACACTTACTTACAGAATACCTGTCTTTTGGAATGTGATTATACTGTGATAACCTAAATTGGATCCAGGAATTATGTTCCATAATGCGCGTTAGCGCAGTATAATCACATTACGAAAGGCAGTTATTATATATATTTACATTCCACTTATTCACGCTTAAATGACGTTATAACTCCGTTGCTACGGTTAAGTTACTACGTACCGTCAAAATTCAAACCAAGCCAAGTTACTATAACGTCATAGTTCAAATTATGCCACCGCGGTTTTACTCCTATAATCACAGTTTAAATTCTGTACAAATGAATGGGCATATATGCAATTATTTGTGTATAATGACCCCCTCGATGTTAGGTTACCACACAAACAAGACAGTAAAATGTTAGGGCCCAAGCAGCACACAGATGAAAATGTAAATTGATATAAAGGTCATACGAAAACATTATATGCTCGACTTGATTGAGCTCATTTATGTTTAAATTGTACTTAATGATACAGTTCAAAGTTAAAAGGACAATCTAACCCGTACTTTCACTGTGTTCTGGAGATTATAAATTTGTCCTTTGTCAGTCTGTGGAGTTGTATCGTTGTCTCCGTCTCATTGTCATATTTTCTTTCCTCGCGAGTGTTTGCTTCAAGAATTTGTAAGCCTTGGTTGTGGTTTGTGGAATTTGGTTTTTGACTTCCATTCTCTGATCGCCAACGAAGTCCTACAACCATTCAGAGATGTTCGTTGACAGTAAGTGTTTTGAATATTTTCCCTGACATTGTCGCCATAGCACTTTCTATATAGACATATCCTCAGACAGTACATGTTTTTTTCATATATTGTTTAATTTTCGTGCATGAACATCAATAGCGGGTGCGGCTAGCCAACAGGGGATGCTTACTCCTCCCGGGTACCTGGTCCCACCTTTAGCTTGCTAGGGGTCAATCGATGCTCAATTGTGTGCTCTATTGTGAGTGCTGTTGAGATTATCGTCAGGATCTTCTTTAACTCATTTGTTTGGGCCCTGTCTTCTCGAAAGAAGTTTCGACAGCGCTGCCTTGGAGTTTTGTCGTCACAGTCAGGCAGACTGCACTGGTAAAATGCTGTAGATTGGTCAAGATCCATAGAGTAGAGAGTGTTAAACGTCCACAAATTCAATAGCATCATTTATGAACAGATAAATTTCGGATATGGAATTCTCGTTAGTAGTACTTAATGTCAAACAGGTTGAATAAAGCCAAAGCGATTTTTCTGGCGCCATCTACAATATAGATTATAACTTTCCCCTTCCAAAATGAGCGTCTCCAAATTCTATGTAGGGTGTATTGAGAAGCCTATTTAAGTGATAAATATGGCCAAAAAATCCTTGGAGGGTAGGCGCAAAGAGCTTAACTCTTAACGGGACCGAAAAAGAAATATTGCGAAAGCAAGACTGAAGACAGAGCTAAATATAAGAAATAAAAACAGGATTTTCTCACGAGGAAAACTATATCTCACAGCTAAATGCAAGTGCGTAATGTGTTGAAGATGGCGCTAGTAAAAACCGTCGTGCATATTAGTAAAGTTTACACAAATAAAGGCAACATTCCTAGAATCAGAGAAAGTAATCTTACATATAAGAATTAATACGATAGTTTAACAAGTATATGGAATTGAAAAAATAGTAGTTCAATCAAAACGTGATAAAAGAATTTGATATGGTATACAGAATTCATATCATTATAGATATTCGATACATGAACCCAGGATATATTAGGAAAATCCGAAGCGTATTTCTTGTCCATCTTAATAATGTCTATTATTTTTCATTTAAGTATTAGAAACTCCTCTTCCTCGTACCTACATGTTATTGGTGTTTCTTTCGAAAAATCATGGGAATTTCTATTGGAATCAATTGTTCTTAATTCCTTGCTGATATTTTTCTTTGTCACACTGCAAATACATTTCTAGGAATCTAATCGGTTGTTTAGCCGTAATTATAAGACTATCCTATCCGTCTGCAGCCGTAAATATGGAACTTTGAGACATCATAGATACCTTATTCTTTCTTGACGTCATAGCGAGCACTTCCCGTAAAAACGTTCAAACGTTTTTAATTTTCCCTTTAATCTTATTTTTCTGTTATAACGAACCGTAGTCGTGGTTTATTCCTTTTTAATAAAACATTAACGGGTACAATTTTTTATGGTGAAGAAAATTTAACAATCCCTCTACAAATGATTCTTTTTTTGCTGTTAACGCCATTTTTCAATGATAATGTATAAATGAATTGCAGTATGACAAAAAATGCAGAATACGGTTTGAAACTGGTAATATGGTCTGATATACCTTGTCTAGAATTTATATTTTCCGGGCCGAAGAGAACCGTAATAACGTATGATCCTCGTATATAGCCGAGATTGTTAAGCCTTTGCTCTCTCAGGGAAAGAAAACATACCACTCCTATTCACTTTATTGAATTTAAAGACGTTTAACAATTGAACTACTTTGTGAGTGTCACTGCTGGTTGACCAAGAGTCCCCGAGGGCACATGTAGCCAAGTTCGATCAACTTTGGTTGATCGTTTGTCTCTTCAACGAATTTAAAATTTTCTGTTACAAATTTTATTGAAATTTCTAAAACGTGGGTCCTGTAGCATCATATCCGACCCATTCTGCTACGTCTTTTGGTACATTTTTGGACATAATTTTCATACTTTTTGGTCATATAACATTGTTTAGAATGAGGATCACTGACGATGGTTTAGTACCCGAAACGTGCATGTCTAGTCCATGCTGTAAATTTATCAGGTTTTAAATGATGCTATTGAATCTAAAGACGTTTAACATTCTATATACAGATATAGTGTAGTGCCTTAATTAAGAAAATAAGCTGCCGTTGGAATTTTATGATAAAAGCAAGCCTCTGTGATAACGATGTATTAAAACTATAGACTAGTATTGCAGAAAAAAGTTAGATAGACATTTAATATATGTGGCACTTGCGATATTTTTTTCATGAAAAACTGAAGATAATTTATAACTTTTACATGAGAATTAAAAGATGTAAATGTACATAATTTCTTATGTTCTTTCGGATGAAATGAGTTTCAAATTCGAATTCCTATATCAAAGTGGTTCTGGGGGGCGAAAAAAAACCTTTCTAGGCTACAATTAAACAAAGGAGGGGATCTCCAACAACACCAGGTTGTAGCACCCACAGCAAAACCCCAAAACATCCAATGCAAAAACACAAAGCAGACAAGCACAAAGAGACGCGTAAGGGACAAGGAACGTCAACGCACAACACAGACACATCAAACACAAAGGACTACACATAAACCAACGAGACCAATGGGCAACTGGCGCCGACTTTGGACGGCCATCTGCCACGGAAATAGCAGATGGTATGGTTATCCTGGATTACGTGCGCACAACCCTCCCACTTTTCCGATTACCCAGAGGTCTCGAAGAACGTACAATTGTGGTGTAAAACAACCTCCTCACTGTCAAATGACCACACACAAACAAGACCGCAGGGGCCCAAGCAACACAGATGAATATGTAAATGGATATAAAAAGAGGGCGTACGTAATACAATCCGTGCTCTGCCGCCGCGAGCTCATGTATGTTATCACCCGAGGAGTCCGACTGACATTCAGAAAGGACAGGTGGTCGGGGCCCTGTCTTCTCTAAAGAGGCTTGGACAGGGCCCGTCATGGAGTCCCGTCGTCACAGTCAGTCAGAGTGCAAGTTTTAAGAATGCGCTTGTACAAGACTGTAGATTGGCCAAGTACCAAGCCTAGTGTCCGTCTGGTGACATTAGGATCATACCCACGGTATAAAAGGCGTTTGATGATTCTGACGCATTTTCGATAGTGATGTTGTCTATCTTTGATCCTCCTTATCTTGTTAATAATGTCACCATAAAATGCAGGTTGTGAAATACCCAAAGTAATATACTCTGTTGCCTGTATTGGTTCGAATTTCAGAAGAAGCTGACAATAATTTTTGTAAAATTTCCAGAAAGTCTTTACTAGTTTGTGAAAGCGAAAACCTTGTCCTAAATGTTTCTTGGTAATTTGTAAATTTCTACTATGAAAATCCAAAACATCAGTACATGCTCTAGCATACCGGATGAGCTGTGAAATATAGATACCATAGGACGGTAATCTAGGAATATCATCGTCAAGCCAGGGGAAATTTACTATGTTAAATCCAAAATCATCTCTTTTGTCATACACACTTGTATGGATCTCTCCATTAACATTTTTGATATTTAGGTCCAAAAATGGTGTTTCTGTGTTTGAAACGTTTGCCGTGTTTAAAATCAATTCTTGTGGATAAATAACATTTTTGTGCGATTAGCACATAGCGATTGCCTGATTTCTTCACTCATGGGAGCCCCGTCTACTGAGTATGTATAAACGATGTTACTCTGTTTACATGTACCTTGGGACTGCGTCAGCGTCATGATTGGTTTAAAGTCTGATCACTGTCTGAATCAATGAACTATATCTATATGAATCGAGCTGTCGTGTTATGTACATGCATGACCTAATGAAAAATTGCATCTGTATGTACTGAGATGAACACAGGCTGTGTGTTGGAAACCCCTTTCCATTACCAGGTTTTAGTGGACAATATATCAATGAAACGGTGCTATCGATAAAGATATTAAGTTGAATCATTGAAACGTAAAACTATCTTCAAGTAGGCTTATTTTGCCCCGCTTCACAAAATAAAATCTGTATACGACGGAACTTCCATCATGAAATATGATATTAACAATTATGAAAAATAAAAGATCAAAACATTCCCGTTTAGGATGTATCATGTTTTAATATACTAAAAAAGAAGTGAATTTTCCTTCAAATTCTTAGCACACAACTAACATTGAACATGAAAGGTTAAAGAGAGAGTGGGGATCAAATTAGAAAATAAGATTCGTCTTCTTTCCCTGTATATGCTATCATCAATCGATAGTCATATTGGATTTTTGTATTTTTTAGGGGGGAGGGGTAGATTTAATGTGATGTTATTTAATTTTCATGTTCACTGTCCGACATCATCTTTCAATTCATTACGACAACATTATGGATTTGCATTTTAGTTCTGTCTTTATAAGTCCATAAACTGGCCTACGAATGTGTTCAGGAAAAATATAACTTCGAAAACACATATTTTGTCATACATAATAAGTGATATTATTCTGGCTATTCGCACTCAGTACCTTTAGTGCTTTGATTATATTTCTCAAAAACAGGTTGTCGATAGTAAGAATATCATCCAGGTACCTAGAAGTACCAATGAAACATTTCACATCATCATTTTTTCTTTGTTTTTGAAGATTTTGGATAAATTCCTTTTCATACGTGTATAAAAATAAATCTGCAACAAGAGGCGCACAATTAGTACCCATTGGAATCCCTACAACCTGTTTGTAGAGTTTCTCACCAAATCTTACATAAATATTGTCCAAAAGGAAGGACAAGGCAATACACAGGTCACCACATGTCTCAAGAAATATTAGGAAAAATTTATAATTGTAGCATATTTGCTAACTTTAAAAAAATTAAAAGATGCTTACATATTAAGTTTCTGATGTTCTTTCGAATGAAATGAGTTTTAATTCAAATTCTTATTTCAAATGTGATTTTTGGAGGAAATCTCCGTTTCTAGGCCAAAATCATGAAAAACTGGAAATGATTTTTATGTTTTGCATATAAATAGATGATGAAAATTATCAAATGAAATGAGGTTCCATTCGAATTCCTATGTCAAATGGGGTTTTTTGTTGGGGGAGGGGGGCAAATCCATTTTCTATGCAAAAATCATGAAAAACTTTTGCATGAAAATGAAAACAAAAATTAAAATATGTATATGTACTTAATTACTGATGTTCTGTCGGATAAAATGAGTTTCAAATTTGAATTCCTATATCAAATGTAATTTTGTGGTCGGAAAAGCACTTTTCTAGACAAAATCGTATTGAACTGGCCATAATTTATAACTCTAGCATATTTTTTATAAATGATATCAATAATTAAAAGATGTTTCTATAAACAATTTCTTATGTTCTTTCGAATGACATTGGCCTTTAAAATCTGAATTCTCATATCAAATGAGGTTTTATTTTGGGGGTATTCTTTTCTATGCCAAAATCATGAGATATTGGAACCAATAGTGGATCAGGAGTCCCCGAGGGCACATTTAGCCAAGTTCGATCAACGTCGGTTGATCGTTTCTTCAACGCATTCGAGAATTTCTGTTATCAAAAATTCTTGAAATTTCTACTACATGGGTCCCCAGCTATCGTGCTTTGTCTTTCTGTACATTTTGGACATAATTAATTTCACATTCTTTGGCCATATCATATTCTTTAGATTGAGGATCAATGACGAAGGATAAGTACCCGGAACGTACATGCCTGGTGCATGCTGAAAATATATCAGGTCTTAAGTGACGCTATTGAAGACGTTTAACATGTGTACCACTTGGTGAGTGTCACTGCTGGTGGACCAGGAGTCCTCGAGGGCAATATAGCCAAGTTCGATCAACTTCGGTTGATCGTTTCTTCAATGTATTCGAAAATTTCTGTTTTCAAAATTTCTTAAAATTCCTAAAACATGGGTCCTGTAGCATCATATTCCAGCCATCCTGCTACGTCTTTCTGTACATTTTAAGACATAATCACGTTCACGCTCTTTGGCCATACTACATGTTGACATAGTTTAGATTGAGGATCACTGTCGAAGGTTTAGTTCCCGAAACGTGCGTGTCTGTTCCATGCTGTAAATTTATCTGTTCTTAAATGATGCAATTGGATTTGAAGACCTTTAACATTTGATATATAAACTGAAATCAAAAATTAAAAGATGTGGATATATATGCTTAACTTCTGATGTTCTTTCGAATGAAACTTATTTCAAATTTGAAATCCTTCATCAAATACGCATTTGGGGGATTTTCTAGGCAAAAATCGTGAAAAACGGAAATATGCTATAACAATGCATTGAGTTTAAAATTCGAATTACCATATTGAATGTGTTGGGGAGGGGGGGGGGCGTAAAATCAAGAAAAAACCCGAAATATTATTTCACCCAAAAACCACAGTTGATTTAGGAATTCGAATTTCACCCGAAAGATCATCAGAAATTAAGTAGATTTACATCTATTAATTTTTGTTGTCATTTTTCATGCAAAAGATGTAAATAATTTCCTGTTATTCATGATTTTTGCAAAGAACATGTTTTTTGCCCACAAAATATCGCAAGTGCAACATATTTCAGAGGGCTGTCAAACTTTTTCTGTAATACTAGTCCTGACCATAGTTTTTTAACATGAAATTCCCACGGCAGTACACAAGGCACTCCATTAATATATAGATGGCGTGATCTCAGTTGATAATCCAAATCCTTTAGATTACCTGAAATCAATCTATCTGTTTGAACTAGAGCGAGGTGAAAGAGAAACTGAAGCTTTATATTTAGATTTCATGTTATCTATTGACGAAAATGGTCACCAAAAAACTTCAATATATGATAAACTGGACGACTTCAACTTGAAAATTACAAATTATTCCTGCCTGTGGTGTATTCATAACGCAATAATATGATATTCTAGAGCAAGTTCAAACTATCGCGACTTTGTTCGGAGGACAAGGAGACTTACCAAAAAAAACTGAAAAACATTTAACAAAACGAAATTATGGAGGGAATAACCAATATTGATATCGGCGATACTCAAAAGAAAACGCGGACAATCAGATGGTGACATGTACAATTGAATAGCTCCATAAACAAATGACGGGCAAAACTGTCTAATGAATAATCTCCACTAAGTGTAGTGTTAGAATGGTATTAATTGCAATAATACTGAAGTGAGTGTTCCAACTCTTCTTGAAGAGAATTTCAAACCAATTCTAATGTACCAGACACGCGCCTCTGACAGTAAAATTTCATCAGTGATCCTTCTAGCCAAAGTGACTTTTAGACACAGTCCAAATTCATTTCAGTAGTCCCTCTTGTTTTGTTTATTTGACTTACAAATTGTGTTTACAATGTACTTTGCAAAGAGCGCGCGGCTCCAAGTAGTGTAAGTGGCGCTTCAAAATGCACAAAGTCGCGACAAATGCATGCGCTGTATTAATTGAAAGGACAATGTACTTTGACCGTTGGATCAGGAGTTAGGATATGAAAACTGCCAAAATTTATTATGATTGTATGGAATTAATCAAGAGTATGTTTTTATTAGAAATTCACATCTACCATGACATAACAAAATTTTATATTGAAAAATATATTTTTTGTTATGCTACAAAACCGAAAAACGAAATCATCATCTACATTTGAATTTTACCATTCGAATAAGATGGTTGGAAGTTTCTACCACGATTAAATTTTCATTATAGATACTGCCATGGGCATATAAGTCGAGAAAAGGCAGAAACACTGTTAGATCCCTTACGTTGTCGGGATCCTGATGGACGTTTCCTGTTGCGTGAAAGCATCCATTATCCAGGAGATTTATCCTTAAGTTTGTCCACGAGAGAAAGAGTATGCCATTATAGAATTAAACATGTAAATGAAAAGCAGATATCAATAGACTCGAAAAAAATCTTCTCCAATTTGAATGAACTAATTGAGGTAAGTTTTTTTTAAATAAACCAATATTATTTTATCTGTTTCAAAAACTTTTTTGACAAAAGCTACATTC
Organism: Pinctada fucata; assembly: GCA_028142955.1. NCBI lineage: Eukaryota > Metazoa > Mollusca > Bivalvia > Pterioida > Pteriidae > Pinctada > Pinctada fucata. Next base: position 39,908,432 of record AP027112.1, on the reverse strand, counting down.
GTCTTCATTAACTAAAGATTTATGTGCAAACAAACACCATTTCTTGTCATTTTTTTCAAAATATAAGATACTAGTGAGGAAGGAACATGTGGTAACAAATTGATATCGAAAATCCGTCAGGAACGTGCGAATCGTTTAAGATACAGTCGTAGGTTGGTGAATGTATTCGTACTGCTGCAAAGAACGAACTGATCAAAGTGATGGTATAATGTATGTAATGAAAAATTTAATTATCAGTTTCTTAAAATGGTCAACCAGAAGCCTTATGAACAGATATGACATAGAAACTTAAACAATTAAAACGTCATCCCAACTGCTATAAGTGCATATAGTACTAGTAGTAGGTTTCGATCCAACAACGGTGCAGATGTGTCACAGTTTGCGATGATAATACGAATAGATGGAAGAAAAAATTGTGCAATATGAAGTTATTTCAGTCGTTTCTCGATGAATAAAACAAACATCGCTTGCTTCATAACCCAAATTAGAATTAAATAGTTATTCCCCGGGCAACTTCGTGTGGGTAATGAGGCACATTGAAATTATGTTTATTCATCATTTGATATTTTTCTGTGTTATATAAAATTTTAAAAACTTTTGTACTAGCCTAGTACATGTAGATATCGAAAAAAAAAGATTTGAAAAGGATTATATTTTCTATTCTGATTCTGCTACGTCTTTTGGTACATTTTTGGACATAATAATTTTCATACTTTTTGGCCATATTACATTGTTTAGACTGAGGATCACTGACGAGGGTTTAGTACCCGAAACGTGCATGTCTGGTCCATGCTGTAAATTTATCAGGTTTTAAATAACATGATTCTATTGAATTTAAAGAGTTTAACATTTGAACTACTTGGTGAGTGTCACTGCTGGTGGACCGAGAGTCCCCGAGGACACATGTAGCCACGTTCGATCAACTTTGGTTGATCGTCTGTCTCTTCAACGCATTTGAAATTTTCTGTTACAAAATTTCTTGAAATTTCTAAAACGTGGGTCCTGTAGCATCATATCCCACCCATTCTGCTACGTCTTTTGGTACATTTTTGGACATAATAATTTTCATACTTTTTGGCCATATTACATTGCTTAGACTGAGGATCACTGACGAGGGTTTAGTACCCGAAACGTGCATGTCTAGTCCATGCTGTAAATTTATCAGTTTTTAAATGATACTATTGAATTTAAAGACGTTTAACATATAGCAGTTTTCACCCCTTGATAAAAAGATTAGAAAAAAATTAATCGCAGAACAACTTATTGGTGTATTTTTGATATTTTAGTGATATTTGTGAAATATATTTTTATGATTTTTTTACCAATCGATATTTGATGCCCCTTCATTCTGTTGAAAATTTTTAGAAATAACATTTTCCCATAGAGTTCAATGTAAACTGTAAGGACCCCTATCTCTTAAAGTAACCTTTTTATCAATATCTAAATTGGTCAACAATTTTCGATTAATTATTACATTATAAGTATGCTGTGATTTTAGGTATGCCAAAATTACTTTTCATCACCCTTTGAATACCTTAAATGTTGTTAGTTCTCGGCGGCGTAGTTATTATGATTACAGAGTAGTATGCACTATTTCTAGATTTTGAGAGAAATATCAAAGTTCTTCTCTCACTAAATGACTTGGCACTCGGATTAACCGTCAGTGGATATCTCAGTCATCACCAGGCAATACAGAAAATTTCTATCAGTCATCCTTTGATTAGAATCACCGTTACTATCATAAGATCAGCAATAAATTAGAATGTCAAATGGTAATACATATTTTTCATTTTAACATCAGACATAAAGTACGGAGTAAAGTATTTTCTGTGCTACAGAATAATTTCATGTTAAAGATCATATACAGATCAAATACACTGCATGAGCGTTCATGTTCAATGTTTGTCACTCCTTTCTCGATATTGATTTTAATTATAAATATATAATTTCAGTTTTACAGCTTAAATTATTATGGAATAGCAACACTTCTGCGCAAGCCGGTCAACAGAGAAGGTAATATTCTTATGAGTTTGCATTTTTTGCAACACATGATTTCTTTGCTGACGTTCTTCAATTTGCAGCTACATGTTTAACAGTATTATACATTATATTAACATAATTAAACTTTTTTCATGAGATCAACGACTTCACGTCATTAGAAACCTTACGTAGTGAAGTTAAAAAGTATGCGTTTTGAACAAGTGAACAAGCGATGTAGATATCAAAATTTGTGCAATATCATACACAGGAAAATGTGCAACGTATGTGTCACATATGTTTGGCTGAATTGTATGTGACACATATGAAATTCATATGTTTAACATGTTAGCCCACATATGTAAAACATTAACGTATGTAAATCACCTGTTTATGTTCACAATATGTGTATCACATGTGAATCATATGTGTTACATATGTAAATGCTAACTCATGATTATCATGACGAGTATTTTAACATTCAAAATTGCAAAAACGATACGTAGGTCAACATTGATATTAACATACATTTAACGTATGCGTTTCATATGTTTAACTTACGGTATTTGATATGTGTTTTACATATGTGCGTATGCCATAGATGCATTCATATATGTATTGATTATCTTACATTAGATGGGGATTAGATTCATATTAATTTAACGTAAAATTGTCAAGATTTTGCTTCCTACATGTATAAAATACATTTTAAATTGATTTGAAATCTAGTTCTCTCTGGGATGGGGGCTTGATAAAAAAAGAAAGAAATAGCTATGTCTGTATATAAAACTGATGAAAAAATAGCTATTAACACGATACACATTGAATCAAAACTTGATTTATGTTGATGAACAACTGTCATGCTTGATGGCGAGAAGTAGTGCGTGTTCAAGTTAGACTCATAAACAGCAGACGATCAACGGGAACCTGCCGGAAACTGGGAACTACCAAGAAGTGAAAAGGTGTCAACATGTTATTCCTTATACAAAAAAGTAATTTTTATTGTATCTATAGATACATTATTCTTAAATCGAAAAACAATTTGCTCGAGCAATCGAAAAACAATTTGCTCGAGCTTTCCCTGACCAAAAACGAAACCATGATAGTGTGAAATAATTGTCGTGGCCAAGGCAACTGATCTGTCCGGGCTGTGTTTCTCACCAAAATCAAAATTCAATTAATTTATGTAATTGATTTTTACATTGAAACATCTCAATGCTTAAAATGAAGTGTACCGTTCGCCGAAGATTTAATAGAAGAAATGCAAGCTGACCTCATACAACAAATTATCTGTTTACATAGACCTACAACAATTAGCTTTCAACTCACCTGATTTAAACCGGTCAGTCCCAATTTTTCACCCCATGACCAGATGTTTTTTATCACACGTGTTGGTCATGTCTTTCACCCTATTTTTCATAGCTTACCTGGGAATTACTTGATACCGATTTTGCTTTGGTTCCTGTTTTTTCCTGATTTGTATGTCGTCGGTTTGTGATTTTCTGAATTATGGATTTTGTGCTGTATATATGGATATGGTCTTTGTCCATATTTGTCATTTTTCCATCTTTTACATTTGACTTTACAGCTGTGATCAGTTGGTCACCCTTTCAGTTACACGTAAATTGGGTTGCTTGTTTAGTGATGTGTAACAATCTGAGCTCAGGCTTATAGGAATGTCTACGGAAAGATGCTCAAAAACATAGAGATATATACAGACGAAAAGCAAGAAATGTTTTACTGTGTTTTAAAACAACTGAAGCATTACGATGCAGAGTTCATTTCACACAGAATCTTCATCATGGTATAAACTAGTGCTATAATGTAATCATCGCTAATAGCCTTCAATTTCGAATGATCGATGTTTTAAGCATCGATTACAATCCGTAATATAGAACGTAGAAAAGAATGAAATAGTTTTCGGTCAAATATGTGTATAACAAGAAGTGCTGGGTATCGCGGCCGACAATCGTTTTAAGACATGCTAAATGAATATTGCGATATATATGCAATATCTTAGGCTTAGATATTTGACAAGGACAAATAAATTCAAAGACATGATTTTGCTTTATTTGTACACGTAAAGCAAGATCTCAAAGTTTCCATGAAATATTGCGAAGATTAGACGACCTTCGTTGATTAGCCCCCCCCCCCCCCTCCAATGTTGTTTGGTGAATGACAAATATGGATAATGACCATATCCCAATAAAAAGCACAAAATCAAACATTCCGTAAATAATGAAACGAAGGCATAGAAAACCAGGATAAAACAAGACTCGGAACAAACAAAGAAAAACCTCCACCATATGAAAAGAAGCGAACTCCCAATATTGAGGTGAGACCAATTGCCTAGGAAGAGTCAGCATCTCCTGCTTGCCTGCAACACCCGTCACTTCAATTCGGTAGAATTATCACATTCGGTTACTTCCATTTCGGAAGATCGTGTATATTCGGTGGTTGGATGGTTCAAATGGTCTATGACAGAATATCATCCACCATTCTGGAGAGTGGAACATCATAGTGTATGACGAGTTCCCCATATCGACCGTATAACTTCCTCAGTGACGAAGTTAGTCGGCCACAAACGTATCCCTGACCGAGAAGCTTATTTGAAAGACGCCTAGCTTTCAGAAGATAATATGTATATTTGGTACTTGCTCTGGCAAATGAGATATGAACTCGCCATAAGCAGGCGATGAAGGGATGTTGCTACTCAGAAAAAGTAAGTTTGTGATGTTGAAATTGAAGTCGTCACGTTTGTCATAATTGGTGCCGATTGTTTGAAATGTTGGTGGTTGATGTTCACTTCTTTAAAAAAGTTCTTACATCGTGGCACATTTATTAAGATGTCAATCTATGACAATCATAATATACTAAGTTTACATTCACTTGAAGTTGAACAGAAGCACATGTACACTACATAACTATATGTTACAGGTAGTTCACCAAAACGTTCGTGTTGGCGTATGTCAAGAAGATTTAATAATACAACTTTTGCTGGATGTACGGTAGAGTTGGGTATTGCCAGTGAAAATTATATTGCAATTTATTGCGATATTACATTTGATATATTGCAATTATTGCATGTGTGTAATGTTATCAGAAATTGACAGAAAAGTTTAGAAAACAACAGCTAACTACACCCAATTATATTGTAGATATATTAGTGTGACTGTGTCTACTGTTTGTGTGAGGCAACCACTCTAAAATATGTAAGTGTATGTGTGTTAATTCAATATCAACCTCACTAAGTGTATTGCTCTCCAGAGACCAATACCCGATCTCAAATTCAACCCTGGTTCTAAAACTGAAAATAAATTTCCGATGGTTTAAATTAAATGATTATATTTTTTTTTCTCTTGTCTATTTCCGTATATTTATAATAGTACAAGTACAACAATTCAAGTATATACAACTTGTATAAGGTAAGTTATATAAAGCAAATAAATATGAAAAATTAAATTATTAAAATTTAGATCCTAGTATTACTCTGAACGTTGAATTTAGAAATGAACCCAAGAATGATAATTCTTATGAAATATCCGTTCAAAGGAGAACACATGTTTTCTCTTACATAATTAAGAAATTTCGTGAACTTATCATTTGCCTTTTAGATATCAAGTTAAAGTTTAGTCAAATAGAACCCGCAATGTTCTTCCGACTCTCTCTCCAGTTTAGTTTATATACCAAATTCTTGACAGCCAAAATGTCCACTTTTTCTTGACCAATAAATGTAAGGATTGAGCTAAATTTATAGTCATCTCAGGGAATTTGCCCTTCGTCCAACATAGAGAACTTTAGACCCCGCCAAAGCAATATTTGTCAAAATATAAAATCATCTTTTTTTAAGAAACGGTCAGATCTGATACATCAGAAAATTAAAATAATAAGATTTTCATCATTTAGAAAATAAAGTTACAGTCTATATACACGATCATCCACGGCTCATTTAATCCGGTCTGGTCATCGAGGTAGGTCCGTTGCGATATACATGTAATACCCGAGGCGCATATCCAGGTATACCCGTTCCCGGTCTAACGTATTTTTTAAAAAAAAAGTCTTATTAAGCAATAAATCAGTATCCAGGTGCGTTTCCAGGCAGTCATGTAGATTGCCTTCCTTTTGATAAAAGAAAAATCCTTATTGCAGACTTATCCTCAAAGAAGAACAAGTATAAGAAATAAAAGTTTTCAGTCATTTTTACGGTTTTTTTTTTTTTTTTTTTCAAACCAAATTGTTTCCGATCAACAGCTTTCTTCGCCTTTGCATTTTTGGACGACTTCGTACACCCCTTGATTTGCCATACTTGAAACCAAAACTGACGCAATTTTTCGAGTAAAAAGTATTACTATCTTCCACAATCTTAAATTATATAAACAGAATGTGAAGACAGATAAAGATAGTGAATCATGGAAACTGCAAAAATTTTAATTTCAAATTTTCTTATTTCATCAAAGAAGAATAAATACAGGATTTTTTAACAAAAATATTGATATTGAGTCAAGTTTTCATAGTTTTTATGGAATTTAAGTTATTACCATGGATACCACTTTTTTGTATACAAAAAAAAATGTCTAAAACAGGAACTGTACACTTTGTTGTCTTTAGTTTCAATTAAAGATGTCAAAATTTCTGAAATGTGATATTATTGTTTGAGGTCTGGTCTTTTAGAATTATTATAAAAAAAATCCTCTGCATACATTGAATATGTTGCTATGGTGACCGAAAATTGACATAGTTTTCATAATAGGCCTAAGCTAAATTTCAAATCTACAACCAAGTACAAACAAAAATAAACTTAATCAGTAGAGTATTTCAGTTTGTTGAGTTATTTGAAAAATAAAATTCGGAATTTACGTTCGCTATGAAAAGGAGCTTTAACTCTCTTAATTTTGAGTAAAACAAAATGACCAAAAATGATATCTTACTATTTTTAATGAATTAATTGGATTCATTCGTCATTTTTCTGTAAAATCAATTCCTAAATGTTACTTTGGTGTAAAAGAAATAATTGACTCCTTGTGTATATTTTTGTTTCCATAGCAACCATTTACTCCATAGCAACTCCACAAATAAGGGTTTAATAGAGATTTTGAGACTTAAAATTAAGATTATGCCTTAGTTTTATGCCTTTAAGAGTGAAACAGTGACAAACCGTCTAAGAATTGCATAGCAACCATTTATTTCATCCATAGCAACCGTGAATTTCCTATAGCAACCGTTGGTGTTTCTTGAATTAAATGCGATGTAACCAAATTCTTAACAATCTTAAATCTCTATTAGCCAAATTGTACCATTACCTTTTGATGCCCCCGTAATCGAAGATTCGGGGGCATATAATTTTTGGTCTGTCCGTCCGTCTGTCTGTTTGTCTGTTTATCTGTTTGTCTGTTTGTCGGCAAAAACTTTAACCTTGGCCATAACTTTTGAATGGTAAATGATAGGGCTTCATATTTCACATGTGTATTCCTTGTGACAAGACCTTTCCATGAATACAAAAATTTTTGACCTTGTGACCTTGACCTTGGAGTTTGACCTACTTTTGAAAGACTTTAAAGTTCGCCATAACTTTTGAATGGTAAGTGATAGGGCTTTCATATTCCACATGTGTATTCCTTGTGAAAAGACCTTTCTATGGATACCAAATTTGATCTTGTTACCTTGACCTCAAAATGTGAACTACTTTTAAGCTGTTTTACCGACAAAGATTCCAACGGGGGCATTCATGTTTCACAAACACATGTTTTTTTCAAACTTCAAGAAAGATGCAAATTAACCCCCGTGCCCTCCTGATCAGTATGTTATATGTTTTTAGCAATGAAATAGAGTGTAAAATAAAAGGCTATAATGACTCTTTTTACAAACAAAAAGCCGACATGTCTGGGAATAAAGATAACGTAAAAACTGATATGAAGTAAGAAAATCAATATCCTTTTCGAGAGAATTAAATTGATGCAGAAAATAAACATTGAAAACACTTTTGAAGTTTAAGATTTTCAAGGTCAACTGTCAAGGGCACGTACAGATTGGATATGTTAAAGATTGCACTTTTGATTTGATCTTTATTTAACCTCATACAGTTATTGCTTATGACAACAGGTTTTCAACAAAATTGATTTTAAAGGTTTTAGGTCAAAGGTCAAGGTCACAGATTGGAAATATCTAATATCCATGTATACGGCGCAGTGGTTGCAGTTTAGATTAGATGTTCACCAAACTTCACGCACAAATTGCTTATCACTAGCGAAATAACCCTATCGATTTTCAAGGCCAAAGGTCAGTTATGTCACAGATTGCTAATGTTTAAAATCCTTGTATACTGCCTAGAGAGAAAAGGGAAGGATCTCCAGCATGACCACCCTGCACTCACCCAGCGAAACAAACCACAAGAAAGTGACACATACATATATACATGTACATGACATCTAGGTAAGATAATATTCCATAAAACTAAATTTATGGGTAATTATTTGTGTAAGAGAAATCCAAAACAGTTTAAAAAGTACCTCCGTCTCAAATTTTAAAGAAAATGCCGAGAAGCATTTCTTTACGCATGATTCTTCATTCAGTTTGGATCAAATTCAAACTTATCCGCATTAAGGTATGTTTTGAATTTAAGTCTTGAAAAATAGTCGAATATAATACATTGGTCATAATAAATTAAAATACATGTATCTATAAAATGCAAGCTCAATGAATTCTAAAATAGGAGATGAGCATGAATGGTCCAAACTCGTGACTAAAGGCGCATCTTAGATTAACTTTGGAGCTCGAAAGTGAGTTAAAGAAAATCCTGACGATAATCTCAACAGCACTCACAATAAATAGCACCAAATTGAGCATCGATGGATCCCTAGCAAGCTAAAGGTGGGACCAGATTCCCGGGAGGAGTAAGCATCCCCTGTTGGCTAGCCGCACCCGCCATCGATTTTCATGCACGAAAATTAAAACAAGATATAAAATACATGCATTGCACTGTCTGAGGTCATATCTATATAGAAAGTGTTATGGCGACCATGTCTGGGAAAATATTCAAAACACTAACTGTTAAACCCCTCGCGGGAAATTTTTTTACGAGCTCTACACAGCAAAGGGCATAAGTGTGACACAAATGAGTTAAGGAAGATCCTGACGATAATCTCAACAGCACCCACAATATAGCACCAAATTGAGCATCGACGGGTCCCTAGCAAGCTAGAGGTGGGACCAGGTGCCCGGATGGATTACGCATCCCCTGTTGGCTAGCCGCACCCGCTTCTGTATGTAACAGGCATGATAAATTAAAAAGCATGTTTCACGTATATTAACAGTGTGTGTTACATCCAAATGTCTGTCACATACGAAACACGCATGAAAATTAAAAATACATGTTAAACGTATAATATTTACATTACTAGTAGATTCCCCATGTTGAACGCCCATTAGGCAACTAGAAGTATATTCCAATAACTTGGGTTGCTGTTGTGACGCTACGTTCAAGTTTTGAATGTAGGGAGAATATACCAAAGTTAAAGATACATTTGATGCTGTTACAGGCAAAATGCGCGATGTTCATGCAAACAAAAATGACTGATAATTAGAATAAATGTAAATATAAGTAATGACTGTCTTACTTTTGGTGTTCATGGGTGTATAATTCAGGTTGGACACGTGCAAGCGATTCTCGGAAAATTTGCATGTGTCCAACCAGAATTATACACCCATGAACACCAAAAGTAATACAAACATTTCTTAATTAACCGTATGAGTTCCATACGTCCGTCACATATGAAACACGCATGAACAATTTGATACAGGTTTCACGTATATTATCTGTATGTGTCACAAATGTTAGTCACGCCTGTTACACAGCCGAAAAAGTAACATACGATTCACATATGTATAATATACGAAAAACGTATGTTACATCACGTATGTTTCACGCACAGGGCATTTTGCGTGCACGTGATTTATACGTTGCTGAATGTATGTGTCTTATATGTTTTTATGTGTGACACGTACGGTGTACATTTTCCTGTGCAATTGGGCTGTTTAACCAGGATTATTTTTTGTAATCCACTGACGCGCTGCAGTATAAATGAACATGGATGTAAAATTAATTAATAATATCATCATTTTTATTAAATCTATTTAATTATAATGATAAAGATTCTATTATATTAAGGTTGATTTCTGTTCGTCGCAAGACATTGTGAAACTGTTCCAAACAGGAATTATTTTAACAATTTGGCTTATGAAAAATTCCGAAGATGTTATTGATTGTAAGTAATCTAGAAAGTTCAAAGACATTACACTTTCCTCTAATATGTACGCAACGTTTCCTCACGGAAAATTAACGTTCGATAGTCATTCAATAGTGTTTTGATCGAGAGAAGAAACGTTTATTTGTACAACAGAATCAAATTTGGGTTTCTTTCCGCAAAATACCTCAAATCATTCATATTATGAAAAAAAAAACATTTAAACAAATAGAATGCTTATGTTGTCTTATTTCAGTGTCCGCTGCATTTATATTTTTTTACGGCAAATTCCAAAAGAAATGATGTTTGGCTGGCTTAAGAATTAATGACATTGTATTTATCAATTGTGGTATATATCTTTATCAAGAAATTGGGATGGGTATAGGGCGACCTCGTATGATAATAATATGATCAAATTTAATCTTTATATTAAAGGGGGTTGTACAGTTAGCCAATGAATATTCTCCCTTTCGGCCCTTTAATATAAATGATTAAAACATATTCACACCAAATATAATGTACTAGAAAAGGACCCGCGCAAGTGCGGGAAATATTGTGATACGATGTTGTACGTAGACATACAGTTGCGCATGTTCTATCCTAACGTATGGGACAGCTACCCTAACGTATCGGTCAATTTCTAAGGGGTATCGTATAGGGCTGGGTATCGAAACCAAACTTTAAATACGATTCAATACAATGCAAAAAGTATCGATATCAGGTATATCGTATCTAATTTTCTATTTTGTTAAACGCACAAATTAACAATTTTATTCACTATTTACAACCCCTCCCTCTACACTGGTGGTTAGGTCTAACTTATAGTTCTTGCACATTTCTGTATATGTTACATACGATTACGTTCCCTGAAGATTTTTTCTTTTTTTATCTTGGTTATTTTGCCTGAAGTCATAGATTCATCTTTTTTCATTACGTCGTAAAATTCCCGTCAATCCCTTTTCAGAAAGTTCTTAAATGCGTTTTCGAGAAAACAAACACGTTTGGACAGTTCGCATTTATTCTAGTCGCCAAATGGCTATTTTGGGGGGAACCGAATTTGTTACGCAAAGAATGTTTTTGCATGAAAGTGATGTCATTACCCTCTTCTTTGATAATCCGGCGGATGCCACTCTAGCATCCTTGGGAATTTCGAAATCTTTGGGAAAAAGTGTGATTTTTCAAAGAAAACCCGTTGAAAATTGGAAAAACGCAATTACTGTGTCCATGCTGTAGCTAGAACAACATGTTTGGTATCAGAAGAACGACAATGTCATTGACTTTAAGTCTTAAACTGAGTTTATCAATTAACTTGTCCATTAAATGGGGAAAACTATGGATTTTCGATGAAATACCGTTGAAAATTGGGAGAAAATCATATCTTTATTCATACTGAAGATAAATTAACAATTTTGGTACCAAACGCACAATTCATTTATTGTCTTTCATTTTAAGCATCAGATTAGCGATTTGCAAGTACGAAAATTGGGAAACTGCATGCTTTTTTATGCTGTAGTTAGAACAACGTTTCCGCTACAGCAAGAAAAATGATTTTATGATTTAAATTCAGAATTCCACTCAATCAAATTGAATCTTCTTGTTTTGGTTTTTTTTGGGGGGGGGGGGGTGCTGAGAAAAGAAAGGTTTAAAACTGTGAAAATGCAATCCGTTTAAAGACATTCTAGAACAACAATTTTCGTATCAAAATGATTACATATTGATAATTTTAGATTTGCATTCTATTATTACCCCTTTCGATAAGCAACAGGGGGGATCCACCACATGAAAAGAAGCGAACTCCCGATATGGGAGTGAGACCAAGTGCCAAGGAAGAGTAAGCATTTCCTGCTTGCGTGCATAATAACAGAAATACCCATCAGTTATTCAGTCTCATAGTCGAGAAGGCAAGGCAAAATCATTAGATTTTTCACAGGAACGGTTTCGAAACTCGGAATGAACAAAATTCCGAAGGGAGACCAGAGAGATTCGGCGTCTTCTGATTGCATGCAACACTCGTCGCAACAGCTCCATGGAAACCTGTCAAATTCGGTGATTGTCTCGATGTACATTTTGATGTTCATATCAGGTAAGTATGTCTTGTTTGGTGATGATGACTTTTGCATTCAGGATTAGTTTGTCCAAAGAGTAGCCCTTTCAACTAAATTTTCAAATCCAAGAATATTCCTTTAAAAGTGCTTCACGACATTTGAATCTGTGTCTGGAGAGCATTAAAGAACTTTGAATTGATAAAGACGTACGAATTTTCGAAAATTTATTAATTTTAAATACCAAATTCTAAATAAAATCTGCTAAGAAGGGAAACAATTCAAACTGTACTATTTGACAAACACTTGCTTCCCGGGGCACCTCTGGATTAACCGAGTTTAACGGGCTCCTTTAAATTGTGAAACGCACAAGAAAAGAAATGAAAAGTAACGAAACGAAATATTTTTTTTTTTTTTTGGCAAAGAAAATAAGAAAATATGTATACAGATTTTTATTATTGGAAATTCAAAACGTAGAAAAGGATGTACGTTCGGGTATGGTACCCATGAGTTCAACCTACATGCGTACCGTAAATAATTTAAAAGGTCAGGTACATTTACGTCAGTTTCGTTGTAAGCCCAGGAATACCATGAATAAGATCCGGATTCTCCTCAAGATACTTTGATACGGCAAACGAAGTTCCCTGGCCTCAACTCGAGATGCGTAACGGAAAAAAAGTTATGCCGACCAAACGCTTCGTAGAATTTAAAGAATGCATGTAGGTCATTGATGTTCATTCGCTCGAAAATTGCATGAATTTTTTGTTTTGTTCCCATAAAATTAGTTAAACAAGACACTCAGGTTGGATGGACCCCCACACATTAAACATTAACGGAGTTACCCGAGAAAACAGTTATGCCGACAGAACAGAGCTTTTTTAGAAATAAGGACAAGCTCAGTGATTGTTTAGTTTTGCCAATTCACCCGTTCTTTGCATGTACTAAAGAGCGAATTCTTATCATTTTGTGGTAGAAATATTTTCTAGACTGTTTTGCCATACATACTAGGAGTATCTCACTTATAGAAGTTATATCACCCCTTTTGGTTACTTTCTTGTGAAAATATCAAATATCAAAACCCATTGAATTTTAAAAAATCGATTAGAATTCTGATTATGAAATTTTTACAATTATACAACACTAATGAAAATCAATAAATGAAAAAAAAAAACCTCTGAATTGTCTATTGGTAGACAAAAAAGTCATTCAGTGGCGCCATCTACGACACTTTCTCTCATGGGAATGCAGGAATAACCGGTTTCAGTGGCAGATCTAGGATTTCAGAACAGGGGTGGGGGGGGGGCAAGGTTTCAGCTCGAAGAAAATTATTCACAGAAAAACTGACAAGCAAAAAAAAAAAAAAAAACCTGAATCTCAAGACTGATGATCTAATTAAGAAGTGTGTGTGTGGGGGGGGGGGGGGTGTCCATTCCAACTGCATGTACAAGATATAGAGTTTCTTGATACGTTTACTTTACGTCTATATGTAGACTGGCGAGAATTTTTTTTAATTCAGTCATCCATACATGTATATACAACTTTATTCTTAATTGGCGAGCGGAGCGAGCCGTCACAGTAAAATTTTGAGAATAGATGGTTACATTTGTCATAAGAATACAATCTCTCTCTCATTTTCCATGCTCTATATTTTCTTCTTTTTTTTATTTGTGTTAATATGTTTTGTTATGTTTTGTTATTTTAAAGATGCAGTATCCCTGAAAACGTTAATTTTATTCCGAAGTGTCTAGATTGAGGAAAAAAAGGAGCCATGAAAAGTTTTATTTGAAAATATGCAGTAACGACCATATTATTGCCGAATATGGATAAAAATCTCCATATATCGCTATTGTAAAAACGCAATACATTGTAGGCGGCGCCAGTGGAATGAATTATAGAGCTGCGCAACCCAAATTCAAAATGCTGTTTTCAAACGGCTATAAGTGCGAATGTATGCGTTAGATTCGTCAGAAAATGTTAATTTATACAAATGAGAATGTAAACTTTCATATGAAAAGAAAGATTTTGCATTACAGAATTTTGTAAAATTAATTAATTTTCAGGGACACCTTACCTTTAAGAAAATGAGAGGTACCGGTCCCCATATGCCTTGAGAAAATAAATATATATGAATAAGTAAAACCTGATTCTTTTTCAGAGAAAGTGTATTTCAACATTAAGCCTTAAAATGTATCAATACAAGCACATCTGAGGTGCTGCAGTAATTATTGTCGTACAAAATCACCTTTCAGAGTGTAAATGATATAATTCTGCGTAAATGATTGATAATCGATAAAATCGCATCTGATCACCAACAGTTTGTAATCGATGATCCATTATGAAGGTTCATCCAATTCTTTTTTGTCATACCTATGATTTTGAAAGTATCACGGCGGATGGGGTGAGGGTGGTTCAGACTACCCCCTCCCCAACCCATCACACTTTAGATCCACGCTTGCAAGTTTCGGTGACATGTTTTGATTATGCGTTTATTCAATTCAAACTGATATACATGTATATACCGTTCTTTAAATCTATAAAGTATTGAAACAAGAAAATATAACAAAATGAATGTTAGAAAAAGACAATGCATATCATGCATATTCGCAGATTTTATCATTTATCGCAGGGGATAGGGCGGGGGGGTTACACCCTACATCTTTAATTATCAAGGGGTTAAATTACAAAATAATTTAATTTTGCTGAGAAGATTTGTAACATTGAAATATTTTCAAATACTATAACACATTATCGGATGTTTGCACCGTAAAATCAGTATTTGCCGTCCGCAAACGTTACGTCAGCATCTACTGTCTACGCAGCTCACAAATCAGAAAAAAAAATGAAGTTTTTTTCTTCTTTGTCGGCAAATGTTTGATTAAAATTCATATATAGAGGATAAATCTCGAAGTCTTGCAACTAACAGTGTAAGTCTGTACGGCAAATACTTTTTATTATTTTTTTTTTTAAATTTATTATTATCATTTTTTTTTCTCGCTAGTTTCCAATCACTATTGATGCTGTCTTCGTTATGCGTAATTATCGACACATTTCATGTATTTTTTTATAATATTATGTCAATGACATTTATCTAGATACATACATGTATATCTGCCAATTTTATTTTTAATGTTTATTTTTCGTTTGCTCACCTTTTGCCATTATTTTCCCATTTATATACGTAGAGCTCCTCGTAAAATTTTAACGAAATCGGTTACAGTTATGCCTAGATTAAAACTTGTCATTTAGTTTTGTTTGATGGCCTTTCTTAAAACACAGCTGAAATACGCACTGGTTCCCGCGGCACACCGAGGAGAATACAAGGGAAAACATCACCGCTATTTGATCGTAAACGAATGATTTAACGGTAAAAAAAATTTTTTTTCGTATCATTTCGTTTCTTTTCATTTCGTTTCTTAGTTTAAAGGCCCCCGAGTTTTACAGATATTATTAAGGAGTTACCTAGTTACCTCCCTTCAAATGTTTTACCAAGGAATTTTTTTTTTCGGTCTAAAAATCGAATGTGCAAATGTGTGCTATCTTTCTCTGTCCATATATCATTTTAAGTACATGAAGCAAATCAAAGTATTGTGCTAAATCATACCAACTTTGTCCAACAACCAAAAAGAGATAATTAAATAAGAAATTTCATGATTTGAAGTGATTTTTGCCCATTATGTTTATGAAGAAGCTCGAAATGTCCCGATTTCTGACACTTACAGTACGAGGTGTCGTTACTCTCAGTCGAAACCTAGCGGTCGTTGAAAGGCCTACAAAGAGGGGGTGCCTGTGCCTGTCCCATTTGGGAAAATTTGTGACATTCTGCTGAAATTTGGAAAAATTACATTTATGAACACTGCTTATCCATTGATTTCTTTGAATTGCTTGAACTGAACAAGAGATAAATCAAAACCTTGAAAATGCACTTAGGAATGGGACATTTTCGTGTTGACTTCCAAGTTTTGAGTCTTATTTTTTCTGGGAATTTAAGAATGATTGTTTGGGAATGGTATTTGAAAGGGGCCGAAACTCGGCCCTAAAACACTGGGAGGGGGGGGGTCCCGTCATCTACCAGCAAAGACAAGTAAGATATGTCGGCATGTCAAGAACCGATAAACCTAAGCTACTCTTAATAAAGAAAATATATTTCATATGTGAAAGGGGTGAGCAACGTCGGTCAACACAACAGTAAACACTCTGCCATATCAGTTCAGTTCAGTGTAGTTTCCTCCTATGCATTAGTAGCACCCGAAAAATCGGTTAATACAGAGTTGTAAAGAAGTAAATAAGGCAGTATTCAGTATAAACCTGTACTTTAAAGAGATATTCTATATATTTAAGAAAGTTAATATTTACAGTAGCGTTAGTTTAACAAAAAGTGAAGGGTTAGTATTATACCTTAGTGAAGATGTATAAGTCATGTGTAACTCAGTAGTTAAAATGTTGTAAAATATATTTAAAACTTAACCATTATTTATATTTGCTTTACACAAATTCATAACAATTTATCCAGCTTGGCTTTATGCGGTTTATGAGAGATCTAATTATTTCATTCTGAAATAATAATAAAAAGGTGTTTTGGAGATCCCCTCCCTTCTTTTGTGTTAAAAGTGGGTCATTTAGATTTCGTTAAAACAACAAAAGAATTGGGTGAAATTAATTCTTGACTTATATCGGTAATCTAGTGACGGGTCCTGTCACACTTATGCCCTTTGCCGTGTGGAGCTCGTAAAAAAGTTCCCCGCGAGGGGTTTGACAGTGTTTTGAATATTTTCCCTGACATGGTCGCCATAGTACGTTCTATATAGATGTAACCTTGGACAGTGTAATGCATGAATTTTATATATTGTTTTAATTTTCGTGCATGAAAATCGACGGCGGGTGCGGCTAGCCAACAGGGGATGCTTACTCCTCCCGGGCACCTAATCCCACCTCTGGCTTGCTAGGGGTCCGTCGATGCTCAGTTTGGTGCTCTATTGTAAGTGCTGTTGAGATTATCGTCAGGATCTTCTTTAACTAATTTTAGGACAAGGTTTTCGCTTTCACAAACTAGTAAAGACTTTCTGGAAATTTTACAGAAATTATTGTCAACTTCTTCTGAAATTCGGACCATTACAGGCAACAGAGTATATTACTTTGGGTATTTCACAACCTGCATTTTATGGTGACATTATTAACAAGATAAGAAGGATCAAAGATAGACAACATCACTATCGAAAATGCGTCAGAATCATCAAACGCCTTTTATACCGTGAATATGATCCTAATGTCACCAGACGGACACTAGGCTTGGTACTTGACCAATCTACAGTCTTGTACAAGCGCATTCTTAAAACTTGCACTCTGACTGACTGTGACGACGGGACTCCATGACGGGCCCTGTCCAAACCTCTTTAGAGAAGACAGGGCCCCGACCACCTGCCCTCTCTGAATGTCAGTCGGACTCCTCGGGTGATAACATACATGAGCTCGCGGCGGCAGAGCACGGATTGTATTATGTACGCCCTCTTTTTATATCCATTTACATATTCATCTGTGTTGCTTGGGCCCCTACGTTTTGCTTGTTTGTGTGTGGTCATCTGACAGTGAGGAGGTTGTTTTACACCACAATTGTACGTTCTTCGAGACCTCTGGGTAATCGGAAAAGTGGGAGGGTTGTGCGCACGTAATCCAGGATAACCACACCTTCTGCTATTTCCTAGGCAGATGGCCGTCCTAAGTCGGCACCGGTAGCCCATTGGTCTCGTCGGTTTATGTGTAGTCCTTTGTAGTTGATGTTTCAGTGTTGTGCGTTGACGTTCCTTGTCCCATATGCGTCTCTTTCCGTGCTTGTCTGCTTTGTGTTTTAGCACTGAGTGTTTTGGGGTTTTGTTTTGGGTGCTGCAACCTGGTGTTGTTGGAGATCTCCACCTTTGTCTTAGATAAAGGGAGTAACAAAGATAAAAGGGAGTCTTCCAACATTTATGTGTTAAAATATCGAAGGGGCACCTGTAGAATTTAGATTAAAAGGTTATTAAGGATCAGTTGTATATGTCTGTGACAGGTTTTTGGCTCTTAAAAATGTAGAGCACAGACTTCTTCTTTGATTTTTCTGTTTTTCCTTGAATTAGGAACAAATTCTAAGTTGGAACAGTCTATGAGGAGATCTAGTAACTCATTAGTAACTCAATCCGTCTCCCAGAAATGTTGCGACCCCTTTAATATGGCCAATTTCTCTTCAATTTGTTGTAGCAATAAGGCGGTTGTTTCGGGTAAACATTTGTTTGATTATGTGTTTTCTTTGATATTAGGGAGGGTAGAGGCTCAAGAAAGTTTCCTGAGTGTATCTATAAAACCTCTAGTAAGAGCAGTAAATTGTCTCTTTCAATCCTTATTTTCAAATTTAGAAGCCATTTACGGAGTGCCTATTTTGCTCAACTACCTTTTGTTAATTCTAATCTATTGTTTAGGCCATTACAAACATTTTGAGGGATCACACACTGGAATATGTCTATAACTTCAATAGATATGGCACTTACAGTATCCCTACCCCCTAAAATCTGTACTTAAAAAATGTGCTCTGTGACCTTATAAAGGTGTCATTTTCTCATTAATTGCCAGGATTCAAAATGTCTACCCTCACTTTTCTTATCAACCAAGTAGTGTACTTCAATAATATGAAGAGTAAATTCGGGCCTCTCGTATGCACACGGAAACCACCCTAGCCCAAGGACTATTTTGTGTTTTCGCAGATTCTACATTGGGATTGAATGGCTTTCATCATCACGACACAAGACATATTTTCATGACATGTACATAGCAGATCAGGTCCCTTTTTCCAGAATGATCAGTGACACTCTGCATTGTGATCGAATGGTTGTTATTATCACAACACAAGACATACTTACCTGATATGTACATCAAAATGTACATCGAAACGTCGACAATCACAGAATTAGACAGGTTTCCATGGAGCTGTTGCGACGGATGTTGCATGCAATCAGGAGACGCTGACTCTCCCCGGGCACCTGATCTCACTTCGGAATGTTGTTCATTCGGGGGTTCGCAACCGTTCCAATGGAAAATTCTCCCTCGACTTTGAGACTATTATATGTATATTAAACGTCTTCAAATTCAATGGCATCATTTAAGAACAGATGACTTTGAAGCATGGACCAGACACACACTTTATGGGTACTTAACCCTCGTCAGTGATCCTTAATCTAAACAATGTAATATGGCCAAAGAGTATAAAAATTATGATGTCCAAAAATGTACATAAAGACGTATCAGGATGGTTGGGATATGATGCTACAGGACCAATATTTTAGAAATTTCAGAAAATATGGTAATAGATATTTTCGAATGCGTTGAAGAGACAGATGATCGACCGAAGTTGATCGAACTTGGCTACATGTGCCCTCGGGGACTCCTGGTCCACCAATAGTGACACTCACCAAGTAGTTCAAATGTAAATGTATATGTATAACTATTAGGTTTTCTTTCATGTTTATTTGAAGCTTCAATGAATCATGCTGAATGACTTAAATATAACTTACACGCCGACCTTCCAATTAAAATAACATGTGTTATTACATTAATGGTTATCCGCATAGAAATGAGTAAAGAACACATGTATTGGCAGTTTCTGTCATGGCTTTAATTAAATTATTTCACAATTAATTCACTCTTGTATAAATGTAATTTCAAAGATATGCTATTAATCATTTTTCAATTATTCAATCACTTTTCAATATTCAATCACTTTTCAATATTCAGTCACTTCGCAGCACATTTAAGGCCTTCCATGACGTCATTGACAAAATTTGATGTCAGTTTTGATAGCTATTTTCAAGGAATTATTCAATTGTCCAAATAAGATGGAATGAAATAGTTTATGTATCAGTATAGATGCTATATCACAATTTATCTGTTAATTACTGATATATGCTCCCCGAACGCCGGGTTGTCACGTGACACGTATATTTTCGTAGATCAACATTGGTCATACAAAATCAGATGGCGCAAGGTGAAACCTTATCATTCAAAGAAAATATTGATACCATACTACAAAGGGGGTTTCATTTACCTATTTCTTGCTGGGGAAATCTTTGATAAAGAACGACTACTTGAAAAATCGAGAAAAATATACCCATTTCATAAAATATTATCGACACTGGCACGAATGGCAGAAAATTTAAAAGAAAATATAGAATGTAAACGTTTCCCCCAGTTGAATTATTGAAGAACACCTATCTCTTAAAATGTGTGCCAAATTTCACTTAAATTTATGTACGGTAACATCTTGCGCCGTTGCAGTTTTTCTGACAGGTGCTAATCGGTAGTTCGTTCGTTTACCAAATAAACGTTGTGTGGAATCAGATTTATTCAAGGGACGTAATCGCGCTCTCTGTAAATTCCGTTTTAATTTTTTAAATAAATGTT
This sequence comes from Pinctada fucata, assembly GCA_028142955.1. NCBI lineage: Eukaryota > Metazoa > Mollusca > Bivalvia > Pterioida > Pteriidae > Pinctada > Pinctada fucata. The sequence goes on along the minus strand of AP027112.1, from coordinate 39,887,752 downwards.
AATTTGAATAAAATTTTCATTTCAAATTATGAAAAAATGCAATATTTATTTAATTCTGTTAAAGTTTCATTTCACTTTTTGTATATTGAGGGGTGAATCGCGGAAAAAAGGGAGGGGGGGAGGGCGCCACGCCGGGGTGTCGGTCTTGCCGGTTACCGTACTAACCCATGAACCCAATATACATGAGATTAACATGATGCTGTATAATATCGGACATGCATTAGAATTGCATGGATTGATTATATTAACTCGTAATATTTACTTACATACATTATACGTCCCTTTAAAAATCATTACCGTGACAGAAAAAAAAACCTTGTTCGACTTATGACGCCTTTGACCGCAATGGGATCGATAACATACATAAATTCTTCACTGTTTATACCAAAATTTCTTTTATTTTATGGATTCTCTGGTTTCTTATTTTAAGAAACGAGACCTTATAGTCCTATGGTCTCTGGACAACACCGGGTAGTTCTAGATCCAATATCATTTTTTCTAGACATCGGGGAAAAAATAAGGGTAAAAAAATAATAAAACTGATGTTTGTTTCCCAGCAGAAATAAAAACAAAACAAAATTTGATCTAGATTGCAAATAGAGGAATCGGCAAATTCTGTGGATAATGTCCATTGTCATATTAATATTAAAATTTAGGTATACTTTCATACTGATTTTAAATTTAATTTCAATGTGTCAGAAGACGCAAAGGCACTGTTTCTTTTCTTTTTCTTTTTTTTTTAAACATTTTCAGTGTATATTTTCTATAAGAAAAATAAATAGATAAAAACACAACCCATGTAAAAGCGTAGCTGACATTGACATTGAAAAGCAAATATAATTGACAACTTGCAATTGCATGCAAAAGTTGATGAAAATTGAAAGTAAAGCGTGACCTCGAGTTTCTATTCATCGCCCACGCTGCATTGACATTGGGAATCTTCTGCTCGATTTTATTTAATTAGATTTCATGTTTTATTTGAATTCCATGTCCCCTGAAAGTGAATTAGTACTTATGAATTCTTCATGAGATCGACGAAATACATGGTAGCGTGTTTGACAGAAATTTAAAGAGCGGTCATTGATATATGGGGCCGGGAAAGGGGGTGGGTCGGGCTGGAGGACTTTTCAGTGTATGTGTAACGGCTTTGTTTTGGGTGGTTTTGTTTTCTCTCCTTTTTTTGCATTTTCATATCATGAATTTATTTGATAGTCGTCCAGACAGGATTATTATTTACAGCAGATGCAAAATTCAGAGATTTTTTGGGGTCAAATCTATAGCCGGATTTCATGTAGTAATCATGTTTCCCTTAATTCGCCTTTCAAAATATTTGAAAGGTTACTCCTTTATTATAATATCGGATCCTTGTCGTTACAAACATTTGTACGTATATGATCAATAAATGTGCCTCGGAATGGTCGAGTAGCAATCCTACCTTGTTTCATAACTCCCGATATTTTCGTGACAACATGATGTGGGGGGGGGGGGGGGGGGGGGAGGGACAACAGACAAAGTGATCCACCAAAATTTAGATAAACGACTTTCCTATGACAAATTTGATGTAAGCATTAAGCAAATTTGTTGAATATTTTCAGTATTTCAAATTTGTTATTTGACCGATGACCCAATCTTATTTTTTTCTGCACTGCAGATATCAAATAAATAATTGTAAAGCTTGAACAAATTAATGGCGCGTGAATAACTCTTGCCAGGATCTTGAGATTATATGTCATTTTTTTTCCTAACACCATAAGAGTGATCGACATTTTAATAACTGGTATTATGGGACTTCTCCTTAACAGCCACCTTGTACGAGATAATCTGCAAGTACAACAATATTTTATTTACGTGTCTTTGTTACATACCATGCAGGTGTCAGTAGCTACATGTATCTTTTGAAAGCAAAGTCAAGCTTAAATTTCGAATCTTCGTATCTGCTCTTGCCATGCACATAGAGATTTGTGTACATGTTGACCTTGAAAGCCCTCTCATGCTCGGCTAAATGCTTCAGGCAGACAAACTATCAAAACAAAAGCAATTTACCCCCCCCCCCCCCCTCCCCGCTCTTGGAGATTTGAGCATGAAGTCTAGTACAGATCAAATTTAGGAGAATTTTATTAATTTTCTTTATTATATATTCAAAGTAACATTTCTTCATCTGTAATGTGTGTGGTTGTTCAAAGTTATTATTCAAGCATTCACTCTTCAAGGCAAGGATCTGAAATAGAAAAAAAATATTGACTATATAAATCTAGCTTTTAAAATCCAAAGTGTATGGTACAGCTTGTACTCAAAATTCATAATTTTACAAGTTTAATAGTTATGTAATATACATGTATGTCCTAGCGACATAAATAACAAAGAATTCGCAGTGATATGTTAATATTTCATGAATAGCTAAATAAGCCTGGTATGGCTATAGTTTTAGATTATTCACTATAGATAGTAAATGCATTTATTTTATTTGACTTCTTTTTTAAATCATTATAATATTCTTAATAGGCAAAACAAATGTTACTCTACACATAAATTTAAAAATTCTGTACCTGCAAAAATATCCAAAATGAACAGTACTGTGTGGCTAAGATACATGCATGTATTTCTGAAACTTTTACAGTGTGTGACAATATTTCTTTTCATGCAGCAGCTGGTGTGAAATCCATTCTAAATTTAGTTAACATTCTGAAGAAAAAAAAAATTAATTATTGGTATTTGAATATTTCGATATTTCGGTGCACATACTACTGCAAGTATAACCTATTGTACAACTACAAGTGTACTCAGATGTAAACATTGTTATAGGTACATGTTATTAAAACAACATATACATGGGCATGGGCACATTAGTATGATATCACATTCACCTTTTTTCCTCATCATTCAACTTTCGTATGAACTGATATCATAATCTACAAGTGTCTAAACTATTCACATAAAGTTTAGCTACTACTCAGCTTTGCAGTAACAGTGTAACTTAAGTAAAACGCGTTGAAATTCTGTCATTTACACATACATTTCACACATGTCTCTTGATAATCCAAGGAGTTTCCTTTTATCTCTATGAATAAATTGATTCCTGATGTAATTGTACTAATTCTAAGATATTTCCTTCATACAGCACCAGTTATTGAAGTTTGATATCGCTTATACTTACCAAAATCTGCCTTTTTATTCGTTTTACCCGCTCTGTAAACTGTTGATTCGCACCTGTTCGTCACCTCAAGCTTCTAAGTAACGCAGATCGCATTCTTCGGTGTACGGGGTCACAGAGTACAGATATAGATTAGGGGTTTTCTCAAAAGTATATTGACCCGGCGATGTGTCAGTGATGAAGCAATATGTTTTGTTTTTTGTATAAATGCAATTTTATCTAGTAAATAAATGTATCAACGATAACGAAAGCTAATAAATGTGTTGCTACCTAACCTGACGACACGGGGTTCATGACGTCATATGACGTTACGTTATTTGGCGGAAAAAACTTCTACGTCATTTCTATGGAAGGCCTTAAATGTGCTGCGTTGTCAATATTCAATCACTTTTCAATATTCAATTACTTTTCAATATTCAATAACTGTCAATATTCAATCACTGTCAATATTCAATCACTGTCAATATTCAATCACTTTTAGATATTCAATTTCAACCACTTTTCAATATTCAATCACTTTTCAATGAGTGAACTATACATGTACAATGACATTGTACAGTTTTCATTTGAATTGCACATTTTCAATATTTTCACTTTAAATACATGTTTAAGGTCCACGACGACTATTCAAAGTATATGTCGTACGAAATACACAATCAATCACACACAATGAAAACACAATGTCGAAGCCCAATTATTGGCCGCAGAGAGACTGGAAGGTAACAGAAACTTTAGCGGGGCTTCAAGCAAAATTGTGTTAAGATTCGGAATAAAAAAGCCATGACGCGCTTCAGGTGATTGTAGTCACTAAACGTTACGTGGGCCGTTAACAAACCAGTGATGAAGATCGTGATACACCAAACCCAGAGGAAAAACAGAGATGAAAACCCAGTTATTGTTTTAGGAAAAAAATACTCTGAAAACTGGGCATGTTATATCACTGCCGGTCTCGGAACACGAACGAAAATCAGGTCACAAAAATGCAAACAAAATATTCGGAACCTCCAGCTGAAGCAGTACGGGACGAGATCCAGAGTCAGGATGAATGATCAAGGGGTGTACAGCAGAATGACGGTTCGGTCGTGTCGACAGAACTGAAAAATTAACAGAGAAAAAGACAGCGATACGGTTCTAACGAGAGCAATGCATATAAAATTGTTTTAACCAAAAATACTAGCAAGGATACGACAAACTAAAAGAAAATACGCAATCTTACTCACCAAAGTTTTATCTGAAATCTGGGCTTCAAAAATATTGTTCGACAGTATATTCTCGCAGTGGTATAAACCTGATGTGGATTTTAAAGAATTCGAAGGAACTTTTAGAGCATCTGAAATCCATTCATTTTAGTAGAGTCCATTCGATCAAAGCCTTTGATTTTTCGACACTTTACACTACAATTCCACATTCTAAATTGAAAGAGAGACTCGCAAAAATTATAAGTAATGCGTTCACAAGTAAGAACGGTAATCGTAAATATACATTTATTGTTGTTAACTACGACAAAACCTACTTTGTAAAAGAAAAGTCCGATTCTGAAAATAAGTACACAGAAACTGATATTATTCAGATGTTAAACTTTCTGGTCGACAACATTTTTGTTGTGTTTGGAGGAAAGATCTTCCAGCAAATTGTCGGAATTCAAATGGGTACCAATTGTGCCCCCACTCCTTGCCGACATTTTCCTTTACTCGCATGAAGCTGAATTCATTCAATCTTTGGTCTCTGAAGGAAAAAGATACTTAGCTTCTGACTTCAACTTCACTTACAGATACATAGACGATGTGTTGTCCATCAATAATCCAAATTTCGCGGATTACCTGACCAGTATCTATCCTTCGGAGCTTGAAGTCAAAGAAACTACAGAGACAAATAATTCAGCATCCTACTAGAGATTTTTACCTAAAGTCTAGGCTGACAATTGACACTGGACGCCGACGATTTGGGGGAGTTCTCAAAATATTTTTTTTCAAGTTTTAGTGAAAATTTCTGTCTGCCTAACTGATAATTCAAATCATTTTGAGCAGTTTTGTTGGGTGTTTTATATTCTTTGTACGAGTAAATGGCCGAAAATAAACATTCTTTGTTATATCTTGCATACTGATTTTTTTTCCGAAATACAACCCGACAATCCCCTTTCAAACCTACGCACTATCTCATGAATTTGTGTTAAAAACATGCTAACAGTTAATGCATTTATAGAAAAAAAAACTTATAGATGTAAAGAGGAAATTCAAAAATATAAAATTGAAAAATTTGAAGAAAAAAATAAAAACACCATTACTGGAAAATAATTGATTCGACTACTCTTGGACTCTGGAAGTAAAATAATTAATTATTATATTATTATCATATTAATTAGTGTCTGATCCCCCCCCCCATTTATAGTCGTTACCCAATCTAAAAAAAGTGTATTTTAGAGCAAACACTTGATAGTCTAAAAATGTAGCCAAAATATATCCTTTTTTGCGCATATTTCAAATTTACTTTCTGAGAGTAGAAATGATTTTATTCCAACAACTTCTACGGATGCCGATTACTGCCAACCTAAGTGAAATTTTTAAGTCGTAATTACGACTTAGTATGTCGTAATTACGACTTAGCTATCTCGTAATTACGACTTAATATGTCGTAATTACGACTTAGTTATCTCGTAATTACGACTTAACTATCTCGCAATTACTACTTACTTATCTCGTAATTACGACATAACTATCTTGTAATAACGACTTAGTATGTCGTAATTACGACATAGCTATCTCGTAATTACGACTTAGTAAGTCGTAATTACGACTAAGTTATCTCGTAATTACGACTTAACTATCTCGAAATTACGACTTAGCTATCTCGTAATTACGACTTAACTATTTCGAAATTACGACTTAGCTATCTCATAATTACGACTTGACTATGTCGTAATTTCGACATAATATTAATCCCTTTAAAGTGAATCTTTGACGCACGTTCACGTCTTTTTTAAGTTTTCCAAAAAATATCAATAATATTGTATTATTTCTTTTGTCTATTGAATTCTTTTCACATAATAGCTGTATATTTATACACTGCTTTTTATGAGATTTATTTTTTGAGTTTTCATGATTTTTGAAGGGGTTGAATTGATCATTCCCGTTAATTATAATCTTCTTCATTCTTCTTCTTCACCAATGTGGATAGGGTTGTCGAACGAGCGATATATGCATACTTTGGCCTCCTGTTCTTCCTCGCATCCCTGTGCAGTCATGGTTCATGTTGGCCATGGTCATAGTGGAAATTATAACAAACTAAGTCGTAATTATGAGATAACTAAGTCGTAATTACGACATAGTTAAGTCGTAATTACGACATAGTTAAGTCGTAATTACGAGATAGTTAAGTCGTAATTACGACATACTAAGTCGTAATTACAAGATAACTAAGTCGTAATTACGAGATAGGTAAGTCGTAATTACGATAAACTAAGTCGTAATTACGGCTTAAAGATTTCACTTAGGTTGGCACTAATTGGCTTTCGTAAGAATCATTTGGCAATGGCATAGATCTTAGATAAAATTTATAAATAATGAACAATTTTGGATGTCGCCACAATCCGTTCGTATATTTATTTCTTATTTCGAGCGATTTAAAGCGGGCCCAGGGTAGAACCCGCTTTAAATAAGATAAACATCCGGAACCCCCCCCCCCCCCAAAAAAAAAAATCCGCATTGGTTATTTTGAAATGGAAAATGAGCACCAGTTTAGAAGTTTCAATGAACTATTTCTTTGAGAAAAGCGATTGCCAGGGTTTTTATTTGATCATATAACACTAACTGGGCAATTTTAGAGAGGACATGCGTCACTACGCCCCCTCCCCCCTCAACCTCTAAATTTACCAATGTCTTAACTTAATCATCATACAAAAATATATTTGTATCGATGTTCATATATCCTTGCCCTATGTGCCTCCTTCCCCTATGTGCCACAAAAACGAGGACTAAGCAAGTTACATACTACTGGGGAAAAAGAGGATAAAGGCGAGCACAATCAGGTCATCGTTTCGAAAAAAAAGGACGGAAGGTGCTCAATTCGCTCCTCATCTCAAACTTTTGAGTAGCATCATATCTAGCAAAAAAAATTCTCGAAATTCGATTCTTATTACAATAATTTACATTTATATGAATATCTATATACAGCGCCAAACAAAAGAAACATACAAATGCTACATGTACATGTATCATACAGTATTATGCAACTCAGCAAATGCCGCTCCCCTTTCTGACCCAATCCTGGGTTTCTTTCAAAGTGTTTTGCCCCTCAATGCGGAGAGCTCTGCCTGGACCCGCTGAGGACCTAGGTGGTCCCCAGACCCCTCGTCAACCCCCCTCCTCAACTTAAAAGCTGGATCCACCACTGGAGGGGATGGGAAGTAAATATTCTACGCAAAGATCTCAGCATGTTTTTCAAATTCCATGAGGTGGTAGTTATACTGACTTCCCCGGCCTCTTGATAATCGTCCAAATGCATTTTCTTCGTATCTTGATATGAAGTTATATTCATTTTCGATTTCTTGTTTTGAAATCACCCATACAGGTAAAGTCATCGTCCGATCTCAATCGTCAGCGTAGACTTTAGGTAAAAATCTCTATTTGGACATAATGTTGTCCTACGACACTGATGGTCACATGAACACCTTACTCTATGACAAACATGACGACTTCAATTTCAGCATTACAAACTTTCCTTTTCTGAGTAACAACATCATCTCTTCATCGCCTGCATATGGTGTGTTCATATCTCAGTTGATACGCTATGCCAGAGCAAGTACCAAATATACGGATTTTCTTCTGAGAGCTAGGCGTCTTTCAGATAAGCTTCTCAATCAGGGATATGTTTGTGACCGACTAACATCGTCACTGAGGAAGTTCTACGGTCGATATGGGGAACTCGTCATACACTATGATGTCCCACTCTCCAGAATGGTGGATGATATTCTGTCAGAGACTATTTGAACCATCCAACCAAAGATTGTACTCTATGTCTTCCGAAATGGAAGTTACCGGATGTGACAGTTCTAGCGGCGGGTGTTGCATGCAAGCAGAAGATGCTCACTCTTCCTGGGCACCTGGTCTCACTTTATATCGAAAGTCCGCTTCTTTTCGTGTGGTGGAGGTTTTTGTTTGTTTGCTTTGGTTTCTGTTTTATCCTGATTTTGTATGCCTTCGGTTTCTAAATTATCGATTTTGTGCTGTATACAGGGATATCGTCATTATCCATATTTGTCATTAGCACACGTTAATGTAGCTGAGCGAGATAATAATTCTTAAATCAACGATTGCAATCAATTAATCAAATAGACAAGCCACATTTAACTAAATCTAGAGCCAGGGAGGGAGGGTGGAGAAACAAGAGCCCCAGGGGGCACAACGCTCACCTGATACCCATGCAAGCTCTAGTTGACATACTGACATTGAATACTGATAGTGCCAGTACCAGGATTTTAGCCCACAACCTTTCTTAAAAGTTTTTTTTTCAGACAACCTTTAAAAGTACAAAAACGAAAAAATAGTCACATTTCAAAACAATAACTTTTTTACTGATTTGAAAAAATGGATAAAGTTGTCCAAAGTAATATGCCCAGCTAGTATAGTTCAATTAAGCAACATCGAAAATAAAATCATATTGTAAAATTCCACATTAATGTGCAGCAGAAAAAGAATAAAGCAATGAAATGATTTCATAAATTAAGTTTATTTAAAATTGAACACCAAACCTTTCATTATTGATAGCTAGCATGCCAGAAATTATAAAGCCTGTGTTTGTGAAACGAGAATGCCCCCGGCAGCATCTTTGTTAGTATAAACGCCATTTTCTGTTAAGTATGTGAGAGGTCATGGTCAGCGTAATATTGGTATCAATGGAAAGATCTTGTCACAAGGAATACACATGTAAAATATGAAAGTCCTATCACTAACCATTCAAAAGTTATGCCCAATGTGAAAGTTTTTGAAAAGTACGTCAGAGGTCAAGGTTATGGTCACGAGGTCAAAAATTTTGGTGTCAATGGAAATCTATTGTCATAAGGAATACACATAAGAAATATGAAACCTCTATCACCAGCTTCCATTCAAAAGTTATGCCCAATGTTAAAGTTTTTCGGAAAACAGACAGACAGACGGACAGGCCAAAAATTATATGCTCCCGAATCTTTTAATTCCAGGGCAATAAAAAACAAAGATTTTTCGGTTTTGCCTTTATTCATATTAAAGTATACTGAAATCTATGAATGCTTTTGAGTAGTATTGATTTCATCTCAAATACATGAAACGTACAGCTAAAATCGTTTTAATCCAATATTTATCAATTCAAGTGAGTTGTGCAGAAATTGGGTCAATTTGTTTTCCAAAAAGCTGTGTACGGTGTATCAAACCTCATGACCCAGTGAAGCCACTTGAACAAATAATTTTCTGTAAATATGCTGAACTGTGGCGCTTCATGTCTATGCATATTTCAACAGGCGAGAAAGAGCGTCGCATTTCAGCATACGCTGTTCAACAACTCAAGTGGTTTCGCTAGGTTTCGCAGTTTGAAACAAATTAAAAGCCCCGTGAAATTGTTAAGCTTGTCCAACTAGCAGACCTACGACGTCGTTATATACTGTTAACTTATTGTTTTACCTCATCATAGGTCTGTTACACGGACAAGTTGTTAGCGGAGAGAGTTTATGAAATGTATCGGTTGCATCGGATTTGCCGACAAAAAGTTATTCGGTCCGATAAAAACTCATGTTGTATCTATTTTTTGAACAGATACCAATTCCCAAATGTCTTACCATAGGAACCTGTCGTTTTACGAGGGAAAATGTTTTATTATTCACAACCTCAGGCCTCTATGTTCCTCTTAGAAATATTATACATATAAGATGTCGAATACAGTGGCTTAAAGTTGTAAATAATAATTTATTTTCTCTATTAAAACAACAGCTAACTGTGGTCCAACATTTCATTGGAAGATTTCAGGAACTCTGAACTGAATTATTTATTTTCAAGAATTTCAGATATTAAATGTCCTATGCATTCTCAAAATCCAGAGGAAGAGATTACTCATTAGACGTTTCTTCAAGAAATCAGTCCGTAAATTACTTCATCTAAGAGAGTCTAAGACAGAGGAAATTCGAGCAAACTTTATACATGATAACAAGTATATGCAAGTGTTCCAAGTACATGAATGATGACCATTATGAAAGTGTTCCAAGTATAATGCACATTAAATAAAAATCTATTCCGTTTGCACTGTACCTCATGAAATGTATCGCAGTACTAAAGGGTTGTGGAGGAATTGAACCAATCAAATCTAAAGTACGGCGACTTTGTTTACAGTTACAGTTGTAGGTGTAATTACAGGTATCACAAAACTAAATGGGGAATCCCCTTCGGGTACACGGCAAAACATGGCCGCTATTGAAATCTTGATCCCGACTTTAAAAATAAAATTCTAAATAAACATAAAGAATTGAAATAATCTAATCATATATCACATAAAAGGTCTATCAAAAAGAAAAGACGTCAAAACGCGTCAAAAATTTGACTTCGAAGTGGAACCAAAAATAACAACACTTCTTAAGACATCGCTTTAGATCATCCTGATGCTTTCGGTTTGTCGATACATACTTCGGTTCTGAAGAAGAAGTTTGTCAAAGAAGGGTATCCCTGGTGAACTTCTTTTGCCTGTGGTGGCGCAACCTATTGAGGGATCTGGACGAAAAACAACAACACTTGTAGGCGACCATTAGTACTTCATGCCTACCAAGTTTCATCCAAATTCCTTCAGTGGTTCTGGAGAAGAAGTTGAAAATGTGAAAAGTTTACGACGACGACGGACGACGACGACGACAGACGCAACACTATGACAATAGCTCACTTGAGCCTTTGGCTCATGTGAGCTAAAAATCAAACAAGGCTGTATAATATGTCATGCTTTCCAAGCGGCTATTTTGATACAAGTGAAGTGGAATAACAAGTTAAGAGGAATAACTCGTTATTCGATGTGCATATAAATGTCTGAGTGTCCATTTTTAAATGATGCTATTGAATTTGAAAACGTTTAACATGGATTGGCAGTAATGATTTAGTAATGACATTTCATGCAGATAACTAAACCTATTTAACATGACGTGAAATAAGTCTGTTTATCCGCATAGAAATGAGTAAAGAACACATGTATTGGCAGTTTCTGTCATGGCTTTAATTATATTATTTCACAATTAATTCACTTTTGTATAAATGTAATTTCAAAGATATGTTATTAATCATTTTTGCAATTATTCAATCACTGTTTTACATTTAATCACTTTTCAATATTCAGTCACTTTTCAATATTCAATCACTTTTCAATATTCAATCACTTTTCAATATTCATTCACTGTCAATATTCACTTACTTTTAAATATTCAAATTTAACCACTTTTCAATATTCAATCTTTTTTCAATGAGTGTACTATACATGTACAATGACATTTTACAGTTTTCATTAAAATTGCATATTTTCAATATTTTCATTTTAAATACATGTTTAAGGTCTACGACGACTATTCATAGTATATTTCGTAGGAAATACACAATCAATCACACACAATGAAAACACAATATCGAATTCCAATCATTGGCCGCAAAGACTGGAAGGTAACAGAAACTTAAGCGGGGCTTCAAGCAAAATTGTGCCAAAATGTCTTCAGGTGACAGCAACGCTAAAAGCATGAAGACATCCGCCACAGGTAGTCGAATTCTGCATTAAAGCCATGACAAACTGCTTTATAAAGTATTGCGATACATAAACTGTACATTGCACCGATCATAGCAGAATGACGAAGAGTGTCATAATAATCACAGATTAACGGCTAGCAAACATGCTATTTTAAAGATATTTTAAAATGAATTGTTGAATGAGGGTACACATGTCATAACAGCGCTAAATGCACTCGTAATATACGAGTCACACCAAAATAAGTACAAAGTACTTCCTATAAGTCACTGTCAGAGAGTAAGAGAAATAAATATATTGTAATTTGTTATTACAGTGTGATTATGCTGTATTTGTTTTATTTATTGATATTCTTATTTCACCGATTTTCTTTCAAATATTCATATCTTTAATTGTTATTTATTCATAAGATATGAATGGATTTACTTACCAAGAACATCAATCAGCTGTTCATCTTGTCACATGTTACATGTATTTGACATGTTTTAAAATAACTTGTTTAAAGTCAAGTGTCTATGATCTATTCAATTTGTCTATGTGTATAAACATAATTAATTTAAAAATTAAAGTGACGAGATAGATGTTTGAATATAAATCAACATTTACAACATCGTTTTGGAACTTTGAGACCGACTGATAAAAGCTAATACGAGTGCTTGTGACAGCTTGTCAGTTCGAACTCTCCCCCGGTCTGAGACTAAATGGTTTGATGATTTAGTTATTGCTAGGTTTAAGTCACACTCAAATGACTGAATGTTACGAAATATGGAATTTAACAAGAGGAAATTATGCGGTTCAATTTTGACATTTAAGGAAGAACAATTTAAAGAATTCTAAAAAGCAGTATGCCTGTATAGATGTCTTCCATTACCATCAGGACCATATGGCTCTTTATTTATTGCATAAGTAGCTACACGACTGGTATAGACGATATATAAAATTAATAGACCCGAGTGGTATCGACGTGTGACTGAACGTTAATTTTTTATTCATTCTAATATTTATTTATTTATTTATTTATTTATCTGCTTAATCAATTTCTCTTAGTCTACCTGAACCTACGTTTGTTTGACATTGTTTATTTGTTTTTAGATATATATTTACATTGCAGACATTGCGAGAGATTAACATCATCTAAAAAGAGAATTTGATAATACTCACAGGATAGAGGACGCCGCTAGACTAAATGTACTTAATCTTAACTAGAAAAAAAATAGAAAAAATGAACTTGAAGGACTAATCATAAGGAGTCGTGTGCGCCGGACTGAGAATGGCGAAAAACCCACAAAATACTTTTGCAATTTAAGGAAAAGGAACTATGTTAATAAAACAATAACTAGAGTAATCAATGAAAAGGGACAAGAGATAACTGATCAAAAAGATATATTAAAAGAAATCCAGCTTTTCTATACAAATCTCTATCAGAATAAGGACAACGATTTGGATGATATTGATTTGAACTCTCTTCTTGATTTTAATGTACCAAAATTGACAGATGAGATTAAGTCTACACTTGAGAAACCAGTAACAAAAGCTGAAATTTTGAATTTTGAACTCTTAGAAATCATGCAAAAATAATAAAACTCCCGGGACCTCGAGATACAGTGCAGAATTCTTCTGAATTGACCTTGGTTATTTCTTGTATAGATTTTACTTATTTGCATTTGAGAAAGGTGAGCTATCATCATGCCAGAAACTTGGCATTATATCATTATTACCAAAAAGAGACAAACCAAGACAGTATATAAAAAACTGGAGGCCTATTTCACTGTTAAATGTTTCTTATAAAATTCTCTCCGGTGCTATAGTTAAAAGAATAAAAGATATCCTTCCTACTCTAATACATGAAAATCAAAAACGTTTCTTACCGGGTAGATATATTGGGGAAAACACTAGATTATTGTACGATGTAATGCATATCTGTAATGAGAAAAATATCCCAGGAATAATACTCATGATAGAATTTGAGAAAGCTTTCGATTATGTTTCATGGTCTTATATAAATAAAGTTCTTGAGTTTTTTAATGTTGGAGAAAATATTATAAAATGGATAAATATTTTTTGTAATAACTTTAAATTATGCGTTTCTCAGAATGGTTTCTTTTCCACATTTTTAAAAATTAGGCGTGGCTGCAGGCAGTGGGATCCAATTTCTTCTTATATCTTCATATTATGTGTAGAGATAATGGCTATTATGGTAAGGAATAACAGAAATATTAAAAGAATCAAAATTTGTAACTATGCATACAAAATTCTACAATACGCCGATTATACTGCTCTTTTGTTGGACGGATCTGAACATTCTTTACAAAATACGTTAACTTTAATAGGGTAGTTTGCAAAAATTCCAAGCTTAATACCCAACTTCACTAAAACAGTTTGCATAAAAATAGGTTCACTTAGATTTTCAAGTACTATATTTTGCAATAATTATTCATTACATTGGTCACAAAACCCATTCAACTTTTTAGGTAAACTTATCTGATATGGAAGATCTTAACTTTATGCCTAAACTTCAAGAAATGAAGAATTTAATAAAATCATGGTTTAGACGCCTTCCTAACACAAATGGTAGGATTACTGTTGTTAAAACAATACTGTTATCTAGACTTGTGCATTTATTCATATCACTCCCGAATCCAAAAGAAAGCTACAGAAATTACTATTTGGCTATATTTGGGGGTATAAAATTGATAGGATTTCTAGAAAAACTAAAATTCAAGATTATGAGAATGGGGGCTTACAAATGACATGTTTAAGATCTTTCATAAAAAGCTTAAAAGTTACATGGATATGAAGAGTTATCAATGAAAACAATCAAACACCATGGTGTAAATTGCTGACTGATACTATGCCATTACATTTTAAATTCTTCATAGATTTTGGAAATGAATACCTAAAACATATATCATATGGAACCACTAATTTCTTTTGGAAATATGTATTTATATCACATTACGACCTAAGGAACATTATTGATGTATAGAAAAGATTATTTGAGTCTTTGTGGCACAACAAAAATCTGGCTACAGATCATATACAATATTGTAAGTGGATAGATAAAGGTATCTTATATGTCTGTGATTTATTAGATGAAAATGGTATCTTTTTAAGTTATGAACCATTTACACAATACTTTGGCTTGATTTCTTGTATTAGAAAACAAAATTGGAATTTGGATATTACATCTCTGCAAGAAAATCAACCTTACTTGCCGGAACATGTTAAAATTCTTAGAAAAAATTAAAGGGATGCAGAGATTTTTATGATTTATTCATTCACGAAATGTATAGTAGACCCAAAAGTGAAGTCAAATGGGAGTCAGAATTTCAAATATCTGGAGATAGTGTTTGGTGGAAAAGAGTTAACTTATTTATACATACTGGAACAAATTATTCCATACTGAAGTGCTCGGTGAATATTGTCTTCTTGGGGAACTTAACCATAGTATTTACCTCGTTAAAAGTAAATAATTGTGTAATATTCCTTAATCATTGTTGTCATTCCTAGACTTCGAATCATAAAATTTGAATAGCCAGGATGAAAGGAAAGTATGATCGATCTAATTCAGAACAGAACTGCCTTTTACGAACAAACAAATATGATCAAACATACATTCTCATGACAATGCTTCAGATTTCACATGAAAGCATGTTTTAAATTGTGTTTAAATCTGTATCTAAATGTATCGGAGCAGAAATATCGATACTCGTATCGATTACCAATATCGATACGTATCGATATATTGACCCAGCCCTATTAGCGTTACTGATACTATCGGATGTCCTATTATATCGGGCTCTATGGTTCACATCGGGCTCTATGGGTTCCTATCGGGCGCTATGGGTTCCTATCGGCCTCTATGGCGCGCTATGGATGTCTTTCTAACGCTGTGGGTTCCTAACTTGCGCTATGGGTTCTTAACGGGCGGGCTCTAGGGTTTATATTTTATTATGCTATTAGTGAAGACGTCGATCTGATTATCTTTTATTTATCATATTATTTATATTACTTGAAAAAGATCAATAATAATAAAAAAATGAATAAATAAGACAAGTAAATAAACACCTAACCGCTGGGTGGCGCCGTATTGAAATGTTTTTAATTATCAAATTGAGAGGTACGTCGACGGGGATTTTTTTTATCAAATTTATATTATGAGATATATCATGTTGATTAAAAATACTTCCTATACTCGGACCTTCTGAATTTAAAAAAAAATTAGATACAATAGGAAAAAGATGATTCGTAAATTGAAAATGTTCAAAGGTAATTTTTTTGGAATTCTTATTCTCTCGAGTTCAGGGCGCTAGAAGATTTTAATCATTGTGTGACTGAGGTCCACGGAGGGAAAACATGCGCCAATAATACATATATGAAAGAAAAACATATAAAAATAAATAAACAAATTTGAAATAAACAAATAAACCAACCGGATTCTTTAACAATATCAAAGTGGCTAAATTAGAGATTTCAAAAACCAATTATCACCCACATTCTCTCTAATTAATTCTATTTATCTGTTACCTGGTAAGTAATTGAGGTAATTAATCAGTACATATAAACCCGTTTGATTGCCTCATAATGAATCAGATTGTCTTTATAACCGAACTCACTGACGATCGCGCTGCGTTATTTCAATTTATGTATGATTGAGGTCCGCGAAAGGAATTTTTTAAGCGAACTCTTTAACTCATCGGAATAAAACGTGCAAATAAACTGTTAACATGCCGATTTATAAAATAAATGATAAATATAAACGAGTAGATAAATAAGCCAATTCACCATATTCTTTTACAATATAAATGTGGCTAAGCGACCTGAAATAACAATATTATTCATGTGCAATCAGCATTCTTTCATAGTTAAAAAAATTAATATCCAGGTAAGTAATTGAGGTACCTAATTCGTAAACATCAACCCTTTCAATGGCCTCATGACTTATGAATAAACTTACATTTGCATCTTTCAATTTCTGTTATCATTTTTTGTATGCAAAACGTATAAATTATTTCCAGTTTTTCATGACTTTTGCAAAGAAATTGAATTTTTGCCCCAAAAAACACATATGACATAGGAATTCCAATTGGAAACTTATTTGATTTGAAATAACATAAGGAATTAAGTACATTAACATCTTTTAAGGTGGTTCGGGTATCGTGTGACGTCATCACTAATTTCCAAAATATATCAGAATAACGTTGTATTGCCTTAATTAATTGCAGATGTTTAAAATAGTTTGTTTAACAAATATTTAATCATGTTTGAATAATAAATCCTTCCATATTTAAGACTTTTTTGTTTGTCATACAGGTTTTTTACGCATTTTTGGCTTGAAATATAGCATTTTTGTATTTACAATATCTTTACAAAGTTATGGTCGAAACTCCTTAGAATTTGGTATACAGTAAACTTCGTATATAACGAAGCCCAGGGGACCATTGGTCCAAATTCGTTATAGCCATATTTCGTTACATGCATTTTGATGCTGAACATATTTCCTTGGTGTTGCCGTTCTGAAGGAATGAAAAGTTAAGACCAGTATTCAGTAGCTATGTTGTGATCTATTAAGTAAGCATTCTTTACAATATTGACACGCCGACAGAGTATTAAATGAATGGCAATCATTACCGCATGTGTATACAACACGCCTCTTAATAGGTTATTAGCGCGGGGACAACAGACGGGGAGAGCAATTACTTAATAATTAGTAATTATCTGTCCGCCAGATGTGTTAATTGGAAATACCTGGAGGACATTTCGTTACATCAGGTGAAAATTGTGAAGAAACTATGACCGCGGGACCACAAGATGGCTTCGTAAAAGCCGATAATTCGTTATATACAAATTCGTTACATTCATACAAAAATCAATGGAGGGTTATAAGACTTCTGCAGGGACTTTCTTTTTACTTCGTTATAAGCAGAATTTCGCTATAAACCTGTTCGTTACAGATGAAGTTTACTGTACTTATAAGATTTTTCACCCTTTAAACATGAAAATGACGAAAAAGGTACCTTGCAGGGGGTTTCCTTTAATTAAAGGGCATATGATTATAGTCTCTGGCATATTTTGACATCAAATATTAGCCTGCAAATTGTGACATTTTTTACTATTTCATTGCTATTTCTCAAAATATTACAATTGTCTTGTCTTCTACCGCTAATAATAAGTACCTGCAGTTTTTAAACTAGTCTTTTCCATTAGAAAATTTGACTTTAGATACCTTATATTAATTTGGATATACTCAAAATTTGGGCAAAATATGATTTTCCACTAGGAATGCCCGACTATGTTCAAGTGTTAGACCCCAAAAATGCCCTGCACGATGCTTGTATTTTACATATTTTAGAATATCTGAAGATAGATTATTAGTTAAGAGAAAAAATAAAGTTAGTTTGATCATCCAAACAGTGTCAAAATAACGATACTCGAACCCCCTTAATTTTTGTTATTATCTGAAACGTTGTTAAGTAAGAAAGTAAGTAAGTTATTTATCTATAATAGTGACATGTGCATAGTTGTGAGACAAACGATATACAACAGAATATTCAAAAATTTGCACCCGGCCCATTGGACCTATATGTCACTTTAAGTTTAAAACATACATAAGAGTCGCATGGTAAGAATACTAGAATTTCAGAAATTTGTATTGATTAGATTTTGTCTAATTTTATAAGCTTTTTTAGCTCACCTGAGCCATAGGCTCAAGTGAGCTATTGTAATAGTGTTGCGTCCGTCGTCCGTCGTCGTCGTCCGTCGTCGTCGTCGTAAACTTTTCACATTTTCAACTTCTTCTCCAGAACGGCTGAAGGGATTTTGATGAAACTTGGTAGGTATGAAGTACTAATGGTCCCCTACAAGTGTTGTTGTTTTTCGTCCGGATCTGTCGACAGGTGGCGCCACCACAGCCAAAAGTAGGTCACGGGGGGTACCCTCCTTTGACAAACTTCTTCAGAACCGAAGCATGTATCGACAAACCGAAAGCATCAGAATGATCTAGAGAGATGTCATAAGAAGTGTTGTTATTTTTGGTTCCACTTCGAAGTCAAATTTTTGACGCGTTTTTGACGTCTTTTCGGACTTAGTCAGAAATGCACATTTTTGCACTATTTCTTTAAATAACTCAATAGGTGTATGATTTTACACACTCATTTACTACATATTTATCATATTTAACTTACTTAATGCTTTGATATGTATTTTATGCTTAAATTTTATTTTTTTGATTTTTTATGAATTTTTTTCTTATGTAAAAAGGAAGGGGGGGTGATTTTCATACATTTTCTGCTTCTTTTCTATAACCACTCTTCAGATTGTCATGACAATTTGTAGGTATGAGGTACTCATGCATGGTACCCTACAATGGAAAGAATTTTGTCAAGATATCCACTTTAGGATTTTTAAGGAATATTTTTTAAGATTGTACATAGGTATAATGTATGTTTTCCATGCCCAATGGACCCATGGGGAGTGGCTTCAAACCCCGGTGGGACCCCAACAAAATTTTTTCCCCTTTTTAGCTCACCTGAGCCATAGGCTCAAGTGAGCTATTGTCATAGTGTTGCGTCTGTCGTCCGTCGTCGTAAACTTTTCACATTTTCAACTTCTTCTCCAGAACGGCTGAAGGGATTTTGATGAAACTTGGTAGGTATGAAGTACTCATGGTCCCCTACAAGTGTTGTTGTTTTTCGTCCGGATCTGTCGACAGGTGGCGCCACCACAGCCAAAAGTAGGTCACGGGGGGTACCCTCCTTTGACAAACTTCTTCTTCAGAACCGAAAGCATCAGAATGATCTAGAGAGATGTCTTAAGAAGTGTTGTTATTTTTGGTTCCACTTCGAAGTCAAATTTTTGACGTCTTTTCGGACTTAGTCAGAAATGCACATTTTTGCACTATTTCTTCAAATAACTCAATAAGTGTATGATTTTACACACTCATTTACTACATATTTATCATATTTAACTTACTTAATGCTTTGATATGTATTTTATGCGTAAATTTTATTTTTTTGATTTTTTATGAATTTTTTTCTTATGTAAAAAGGAAGGGGGGGGGTGATTTTCATACATTTTCTGCTTCTTTTCTATAACCACTCTTCAGATTGTCATGACAATTTGTAGGTATGAGGTACTCATGCATGGTACCCTACAAGTGAAAGAATTTTGTCAAGATATCCACTTTTGGATTTTTAAGGAATATTTTTTAAGATTGTACATAGGTATAATGTATGTTTTCCATGCCCAATGTTTCAGGTGCAACTACAGGAAAAAAAACCTTCTTTGTATGATTAATCATTTTAGATCGACCTTTCATCCATAGTTACAGCTGATAATTCAACAAGTGACACATGCTTCAATGTCTTATTGATTGACCTTTTATGTGATATGATTCAATTATTTAAATTCTTTATACTTATTTAGAATTTTATTTTTAAAGTCGGGAACAAGATTTCAAAAGCGGCCATGTTTTGCCGTGTACCCGAAGGGGATTCCCCATGTAGAAATGTGATACCTTTAGTTATGCAATACATTTCAGGAGATACAGTGCAAACGGAATAGATTTTTATTTAATATGCATTATACTTGGAACACTTTCATAATGGTTATCATTCATGTACTTGGAACACTTGCATATACCTGTTATCATGTATAAAGTTTGCTCGAATTTCTTCTGTCTTAGACTCTCTGAAGTAATTTACGGACTGATTTCTTGAAGAAACGTCTAATGAGTACTGTAAAACGAGAATATTTAGCGCAAACATATTTTAGCGCAATGAGGAATGAAAACCTTTTGGCGCAAACTTAATTTAGCGCATTGACTCCATCTGGTCAATTAAATTAGCGCACAGTGGCTTTAGGACTTTGTTACACAGACATCGCCAGTAGAAAATTGCCTTCGATGAATCGTAATTTTTTGTAACGTCAGACAAAAAATATCCGTCGTGTCTCATGTTCGGACGATCGTTGGTAATACGAAATAATTATCGATTCTATTAAAAGTGATGAAAGAAAATAACGCTGTTCTGTAACATGGATGAATAATTATCGTCCCAATTTTTCAAATTGGAATCATTTTACGGCAACGGCGCTAACATCCCGATTTTATTCACTTTGTGTAAATGAATCCTTTTAAAGACTGCGCATCTAATTTACATGTTCGCAGCGATATACATAGAGGTATTGACTACATGCCGGCACGTGTCTTGCCTATTCGTATGCTTGTATTAATGTTTGTAAACTTTTCTTTATAGATCTCCTTTTTTACCGTATATGTACCTTGTGTTATAAAGTACTGTGTTTTCACACAAATGTTTTGCCATCTAAATATAAGCGTGAGAGAAGTCTTCTCGTTAGAAATAATACATATGAACGTCTATTCCTGCGTTTAGGTACGACTACAATTTTTTTTATCTAATTGGTTGGAATGAAAATTTGTTCCGATTAAATACAACTTCGGTATTTTTTTTTTTTTTTTTTTTTTTTTTTTTTTTTTGTTAAAGAATAATCTCGTACGACTCTTATTTATATTTCATGATTGGTTATTACGACACGTAGACAATCATGATCTACCCAGTACAAATGCACATGTTAATTACGGCGCGTGTACTATCATTATCTACCCAAGCGCTATAGCGTTAATCCAATTATCTAATTAGCTATAAAATCAACAAGCGTTGCCGGATAGACCATGCCGTGGACACGGTGTAATGCACTTTGAATAAAAGTCGAATACTTTCTTATTGAAATTTGATGTTACATCTGAAAATTTTAGCGCACTACTTAATTTAGCGCAACCATGTCTTTGCGCTAATGGCGCTAAATAAATCGAGCGCTAAATATTCTCGTTTTACAGTAATCTCTTCCTCTGGATTTTGAGAATGCATAGGACATTTAATATCTGAAATTCTTGAAATAAATAATTCAGTTCAGAGTTCCTGAAATCTTCCTATGAAATGTTGGACCACAGAAAGCTGTTGTTTAAATAGAGAAAATAGATTATTATTTACAACCATAAGCCACTGTGTTCGACATCTTGTATGCATAATATTTCTAAGAGGAACACAGAGGCCTGAGGTTGTGAATAATAAAACATTTTCTCTCATAAAATGACAGGTTCCTGTGATAAGACATTTGGGAATTTTTATCTGTTCAAATAATAGATACATGATGAGTTTTTATCGGACCAAATAACTTTTTGTCGGCAAATCCTATGCAACCGATACATTTCATGAACTCTCTCCGCTAACAACTTTTCCGTGTAACAGACCTTTGATGAGGTGAAACAATTTGTTAACAGTAAATAATGATGTCGTAGGTCTGCTAGTTGGAAAAGCTTAACAATTTCATGGGCCTTTTAATTTGTTTCAAACTACTAAACCTAGAGAAACCACTTGAGTTGTTGAACAGCGTATGCTGAAATGCGACGCTCCTTCTCGCCTGTTGAAATATGCAAAGGCAAGAAGCGCCGCATTTCAGCATATTCACTGAAAATTATTTGTTCAAGTGGCTTCACTGGGTCATGAGGTTTGATACACCATACACTGCTTTTTGGAAAACAAACTGGCCCAATTTCTGCACAACTCACTTGAACTGATAAATATTGGATTAAAACGATTTTAACTGTACGTTTCATGTATTTGAGATGAAATCAATGCTATTCAAAAGTATTCATAGATTTCAGTATACTTTAATATGAATAAAGGCAAAACTGAAAAATCTTTGTTTTTTATGCCCCTGGAATAAAAGATTCGGGAGCATATAGTTTTTGGCCTGTCCGTCTGTCTGTTTGCCTGTCTGTTTTCCGAAAAACTTTAACATTGGGCATAACTTTTAAATGGAAGCTGGTGATAGAGGTTTCATATTTCACATGTGTATTCCTTGTGACAATACCTTTCCATTGATACCAAAATTTTGACCTCGTGACCATAACCTTGACCTTTGACGTACTTCTCAAAAACTTTAACATTGGGCATAACTTTTGAATGGTTAGTGATAGAGGTTTCAATTTTTACATGTGTATTCCTTGTGACAAGATCTTTCCATTGATACCAATATTACGCTGACCCTGACCTCTCACATACTTAACAGAAAATGGCCTTTATACTAACAAAGATGCCGCCGGGGGCATTCTCGTTTCACAAACACAGGCTTTATAATTTCTGGCATGCTAGCTGTCAATAATGAAAGGTTTTGTGTTCAATTTTAAATAAACTTAATTTATGAAATTATTTCATTGTTTTATTCTTTTTCTGCTGCACATTAATGTACAATATGATTTTATTTTTTATGTTGCATAATTGAACTATACTAGCTGGGCATATGACGTTGGACCACTTATCCGTCTTTTCAAATCAGTAAAAAAGTTATTGTTTTGAAATGTGATTATTTTTTCTTTTTTGTACTTTTAAAGGTTGTCTGAAAAAAAAAACTTCTCTGCATCCGGCAAAAATCTTTTTAAAAAGGTTGTGGGCTAAAATCCTGGTACTGGCACTATCAGTATTCAATGTCAGTATGTCAATTAGAGCGTGCATGGGTATCAGGTGAGCGTTGTGCCCCCTGGGGCTCTTGTTTATGACAAATGCAGTGTTTTTATGACAGTTATTGAGTAAGTAAATGAAAAGGTTACCAGTATCAGAAGGAATATTTGAATTAATTGAATTTTTTTCGTTTAAGAAGGTTGTTCTTAATTCCTGATATTTAGCACAAGATAAAAGAAAATGTTTTTCGTCCACTATTTCACCACTGTTACAAACTGTACACAATCTCTCATCGAGAGACTCACCCCGGAAACGACCAGCCTCTATGTGTAAAGGCAGGATTCCACATCTGAACATCGAAAATGTGGACCAGACGGGTTTTGGAATTTTCATGTATAGGAAGTCCTCGGTCATGAATACTCTTTTGAACAGTCTGTAAGTTCTAAGCTTCGACACGGTTCTACTTATCTTTATAAATGTCTAATTTGCCCTCCGAAGCCGAGATATCGCAAGGTCGACGGTTCCTAAACATCGAGTCCAAACCGAGGGAGGCGAAACGATCATTTGTTTGCGACGACCATGAGCCCGGATTAAACTCGGTTAAATCCCACACGAAAATTTTCCTAGTCACGCGGTCCGCATCCATATGTGTCAATCTGTTCCAGAGACGCAATACATTGAGTCTGTGACGTGCGACTGTTGGAGGCCAAACACTTTCACCCTGAAGAGCAAGAATCGGTGTAAAACGATGAACCCCTAAGAAATATCATTGCTTTTAAATGAACACTCTGTAGGTTATGAAATTCCTTATTACCCCACATACCGCTGCAGTAATCGATTATAGGAGCTACGCCGCTTAGAAAAAAGTTTCTCGAACGTTCGGAACCCAACAGACATTATCCCATGAATCTTCGAAATAACTGATCGAAGAGCTCTTCCCGCAGATTTTTCTAGATATTTGGCGTTATTATGTACATGTAATTCCAGTTTTTTATGATTTTGGCATAGAAAAGGGCATTTTCTCCCAAAAACACATTTGATATAAGAATATGGATTGAAAAGTAATTTCATTTGAAAGAACATCAGAAATTAAAAATGTAAACATCTTTAAATTTTAATCAGAAAATATGCTAAAGCTATACATGTATATTGTTTCCAGTTTTTTTCATGATTTTTTGCATTAAAAACGGATTTTTGCCCCACAATTCACATTTGATATTGGAATTCGGATTGGAGATTCATTCCAATTGAAAGATCGTAAGAAGTTAAGTAAACTTACATCTTTTAATTTTTGTTATCATTTGTTATGCAAAAGTTACGAATTATTTCCAGTTTTTCATGATTTTTTGGCCTAGAAAAGGGCATTTTCTCCCAAAAAACACATTTAAGTTAAAGATTTGAATTGAAAACTCATTTCATTCCAAAGAACATTAGAAATTGAGTATGAAAACATCTTTTAATTTTCGAAATCAGTTAGTATCCTGAAGTTATATACTATTTCCAATTTTTCATGCCTTTAGCCTAGAAAAGGGCTTTTTCGCCCCAAAAAAACACATTTGATATAGGAATTCGAATTTGAAACTCGTTTCATTCGAAAGAACATCAGAAATTAAGTACATTTTCATGCTTTAATTTTTGTTATCATTTTTCATGAAAAACTTATAAATTATTTCCAGTTATTCATGATTTTTGCATAGAAAAGGGGTTTTTGCCCCAAAATATCGCATGTGCCACATATCTCAGAGATCTATCAAACTTATTATGTAATACTAGTCCATAGTTAATATCTTTATCATAGTGGTTTGCTTTTATCACTACAATTTCACAATCTAAATTGAAAGTAAGACTCGCAAAAATTATAAGTAATGCGATTACAAATAAGAACGGCAATCGCAAATACAAATTTATTGTTGTTAACTATGACAAAACCTACTGTGTAAAAGAAAAGTCCGATTCTGAAAATAAGTACACTGAAACAGATATTATTCAGATGTTAAACTTTCTGATCGACAACATTTTTGTGGTGTTTGGAGGAAAGGTCCTTCAGCAAATTGTCGGAATTCCAATGGGGACAAATTGTGCCCCACTCCTTGCCGACATTTTCCTGCACTCGTAAGAAACTGAATGCATTCAATCTTTGGTCACTTAGCTTCTTACTTTAACTTCACTTTCCGCCCTAACACTAAAAGGAAGCATAGGTCTCATGGTAAAAGGAGAAACAAAAAACTCAGAAAAAGTGGTAGAGTACATCGTACCCTCAAAGATCTACTGATCAATGCACGCAACGGCGGCAGACATGAACTGCTACATGCTCTCTCTTCAGTTCCAGCAGTTCAATTAAAACCTATCTTGGATGAAGCACTGGTTGCATTCTTAAGAAACACTGATTGATTCACGCTAAATATCATTGTTGCATTCGCACAAAATAAACTATATCCTTTGGTTAAAAACGCCTCCCCTAAAAGACGATTCATAAAAATTCCATTTATTAACAAAGGATTTGATCTTCTGAACATCTCTAATATTTCTCGGGATCATCGCGTACAAAGTGCCATTCCTCAATATTTTGAAAATTTAGAACCTCCTCTTATTTGTTACAAATATAAGAGACCTATTCGAAATTTCGTTTTTAACTACAACAAAGTTACACAAGATCCTAAAATACTTGAATCATGTCCTGCTTCTTGAGAATGTGCAACGTCTGCATATCTATATAAATTAGCTAATCATATTATTACAGATGACTTTTCAATTATCAAAGACAGGCAGCTCCGTGGTCTTCTTAAGAAAGGACCTAAGTATAGAATCCCATCCAAGATAGATTTTATTAAATGTCGCGAAGTGCTAAAGGAAGCTTTAGATACCTATACCAAACGATGGTGTAAATCGGAAGGAGTCGAATCGCATGCTCTGAATGACTGGAAATACCTCATTTTGGATATTACCGATATTCGAATTGATAACTACCACAAAAATCCTCAACTTTTTGAAAATCCAATTTCTAAATCTGAAAGATATTTCAAATCCAAGTTACGTAATTTACATGATAAATATGTCTTCGCGCCTGCAGACAAAGCAGCCAACAACACCATAATTATTTGAAAACGCTTCTATATATCAACATTAGTTTCGGAACTTTCCTCTACTAAAACTTATATCGAAAGCAACGAAAGTGTTCCCAATATTTTGAACAAACATAACAGTGAAATTTCTTCTTTTAACATCCCTATTTCTAAATTGGATCTCCCTACAATATACTGTATACCAAAACCTCACAAGTCTCCTTACAAGTTTCGATACATTGCTAATTCTAGCAACTGCTCAGCAACAATTTTGTCTAGAAATCTGACATCAGCACTCACGGCTATAAAGGAACACGTGGCAAAATACTGTGAAACTGTCATGAACAGGAATGGCGTAAACTTCTTTTGGTCTATTAAAAATTCAGGGGATGTGATTGACAAAATGAAATCAAGAAATTTTGAAGCAAATACGATATCTTCATACGACTTTTTCTAATATGTACACCACGCTTCCTCACGACAAAATAAATGATCGACTGTCCAAACTTATTAAATGGTGTTTTGATCGAGAGGGGAAAACTTATATTTGTACTTCTGAATCGAAGGGTTTCTTTTCCGCCACAGATTACAAATCATACAAATCATGGACATGTGGTGACCTGTGTATTGCCTTGTCCTTCCTTTTGGACAATATTTATGTAAGATTTGGTGAGAAACTCTACAAGCAGGTTGTAGGGATTCCAATGGGTGCTAATTGTGCGCCTCTTGTTGCAGATTTATTTTTACACACGTATGAAAAGGAATTTATCCAAAATCTTCAAAAACAAAGAAAAAATGATGATGTGAAATGTTTCATTGGTACTTCTAGGTACCTGGATGGTATTCTTGCTATCGACAATCCTGTTTTTGAGAAATATAAAAATGTTATTTATCCACAAGAATTGATTTTAAACAAGGCTAACGTTTCAAATACAGAAACACCATTTTTGGACGTAAATATCATAATTGTATATGGAGAGATCCATACAAGTGTATATGACAAAAGAGATGATTTTGGATTTAACAGAGTAAATTTCCCCTGGCTTGACGGTGATGTTCCTAGATTACCGTCCTATGGTATCTATATTTCACAGCTCATCCGGTATGCTAGAGCATGTACTGATGTTTTGGATTTTCATAGTAGAAATTTACAAATTACTAAGAAACTTTTTAGTCAAGGTTTTCGCTTTCACAAACTAGTAAAGACTTTCTGAAAATTTTACAAAAATTATTGTCAACTTCTTCTGAAATTCGGACCAATACACGCAACAGAGTATATTACTTTGGGTATTTCACAACCTGCATTTTATGGTGACATTATTAACAAGATAAGAAGGATCAAAGGTAGACAACATCACTATCGAAAATGCGTCAGGATCATCAAACGCCTTTTATACCGTGGGTATGATCCTAATGTCACCAGACGGACACTAGGCTTGGTACTTGACCAATCTACAGTCTTGTACAAGCGCATTCTTAAAACTTGCACTCTGACTGACTGTGACGACGGGACTCCATGACGGGCCCTGTCCAAACCTCTTTAGAGAAGACAGGGCCCCGACCACCTGTCCTCTCTGAATGTCAGTCGGACTCCTCGGGTGATAACATACATGAGCTCGCGGCGGCAGAGCACGGATTGTATTACGTAGGCCCTCTTTTTATATCTATTTACATATTCATCAGTGTTACTTGGGCCCCTGCGTTTTGCGGTCTTGTTTGTGTGTTGTCATCTGACAGTGAGGAGTTTGTTTTACACCACAATTGTACGTTCTTCGAGACCTCTGGGTAATCGGAAAAATGGGAGGGTTGTGCACACGTAATCCAGGATAACCATACCTTCTGCTATTTCCGTTGCAGATGGCCGTCCTAAGTCGGCACCGGTTGCCCATTGGTCTCGTTGGTTTATGTGTAGTCCTTTGTGTTTGATGTTTCTGTGTTGTGCGTTGACGTTCCTTGTCCCTTGCGCGTCTCTTTTTGTGCTTGTCTGCTTTGTGTTTTTGCATTGGGTGTTTTGAGGTTTTGCTGTGGGTGCTACAACCTGGTGTTGTTGGAGATCCCCTCCTTTGTTTTACAGATATATAGACGATGTATTGTCCATCAATAATCCAAAATTCGCGGATTACCTGAGGAGTATCTATCCTTCGGAGCTTTAAGTCAAAGAAACTACAGAGACAAATAATTCAACATCCTATTTGGACATAATGTTGTCCTACGACACTGATGGTCACATGAACACCTCACTCTATGACAAACGTGACGAATTCAATTTCAGCATCACAAACTTTCCTTTTCTGAGTAGCAACATCCCTTCATCGCCAGCTTAAGGCGTGTTCATATCTCATTTGATACGCTATGCCAGAGCAAGTACCAAATATACGGATTTTGTTCTGAGAGCTAGGCGTCTTTTAGATAAGCTTCTCAGTCAGGGATCTGTTTGTGACCGACTAACATCGTCACTGAGGAAGTATACGGTCGATATGGGGAACTCGTCATACACCATCATGTCCCACTCTCCAGAATTGTGGATGATATTCTGTCATAGGCAATTTGAACCATCCAACCAAAGATTGTACTCTACGTCTTCCGAAATGGAAGTAACCGGATGTGACAGTTCTACCGAATTGAAGTGGCGGGTGTTGCATGCAAGCAGGAGATGCTTACTCTTCCTCGGCACCTGGTCTCACTCCCATATAAGGAGTTCGCTTCTTTTCATATGGTGGATTTTTTGTTTGTTTGCTTTGGTTCCTGTTTTATCCTGATTTTGTAAGCCTTCGGTTTCTGATTTTCTGAATTATCAATTTTGTGCTGGTGTGGGGATATGGTCATTATCCATTTTTGTCATAATATTCCCACGGCAGTACATAAAGCACTTCACTAACTGTACTCCAAAAACTTCCAGTTTCCATAGACTTTAGTGTTATATTTGGCTGTTTTAACCACAATTACACACAAAATATCAATCTTATATCTGAAATATTACTTCTTTCATACATTTAGCAAATTTTGACCGAATTCCTTGTTTTCATTTCTTTTAAGAGCCAATCCGGCATAAAACCATGCAAAATCGTAAGAATCGTCCAAAAGGGTGGTCAAAGATTTACATTTTTATGTATATATCTGTAATCTATGATGAAAAACATTCGAGAAAAAAATTATTTTAAAATTCATATATGTCCCGTTTTGTAGTAATGGGCCCATTTTGTTTGTATGGCATAACGCCATTAACAGGGCTAAAAACAACACTAAAATAGCCCTATTTTCATCTTTGAATAAGATTTGATTTTGATATGCAGTAACTCTTTTCTTGATAAAATCAGATACTTACACAATTCATCTTTATGATAGTACTCGCAAAGATAAGATATACGAATTGACTTGCCCCCAGGGGGCGCTCTAATACGACTTATATTGGGATTTGACAAAAGCGTCCCTATTTTGAACATGAATAAAATCTATAAGAGAGAAAATTTTCCCACAAAATTTCAGTATGATAAAGTAAACGTATCATACTTTAATATATAAAAAAAATTTCGCTGCCAAATGTATCTCAGATATGCAAATTCTTTCAAGAATATTCATTATTTTGCGAAATATGATAAAAAGATTTAATGGAAAAATGTTCAAAAGATAAGCATGTTTGATCATAATCTAGAAAAAAATCTATGACATTATCAAAATATATTCTAAAAATGATGAAAATCGTTTCAGATCTGTTTCAATTTCCCTTATAAGCCCCATTATTTATTTAAACGATTTTAATGATAGCCCGGAACGACGCCACCGAGTCAGACTTTTAGTGATGACGTCACGAGGACTTTTAGTGATGACGTCACGTGGCTAGATTACAATGACGATAAAATAAGAACTTGACTTGGATTTATAAACTATCGCATTAGAGTATAGGATTTAGAGTTTAACTCAAGATTACCTAGCAAATCACGTTCCCTCGTTTCTAGATGTGATTACATGTAGAGCGAGGAACCATATTTCGCCGGTGACCATATCTCGTCGTTTCATTGTTAATTGAGTCTCACTGATTATTGGAAGTGTTCGTCAAGTTTATTTTTCTATTTCATTTCAATATGACCGTAGTAGTCATGTTTTGATGGATTTTGATATATCCTGCACTCAATTTTGACGAAAAATACCACAAAATGGGGAACATTTTAGATGTAAACATCGGAAATTTTTACAAAAACCAAAATGATAAAACATTTTATTTGGCACGATATCATATAAGTGGTGACGAAACATTTCCTGAAAATGAAATAACATTTTTTTTCCGTTTGTGTGTAAATAGGATACATTTCAACAAAAACCGTGAAATATGGTCAACCCCTAAAACACGGAAACGAAATATTTTGACGTTTTATAAGGAAAAATAAATTCTTTTTGTAGTTTTCAATCGAGGATGGAGTTAAATTAGATTCTAGAAAAAGCAATTCTTGAATTTTCCTCCACGTTTTGAGATTTTCGAATGAAGAAAACGAAAAATACGGCGAAGTATGGTCACTTGCTCTACCAAAAGAACGAGTCTCTAAAATCGTCGGTGCCGTGTTCAACTAAGTACTGGTTAGAGCGTCGAACCA
This sequence comes from Pinctada fucata, assembly GCA_028142955.1. Classification (NCBI taxonomy): domain Eukaryota; kingdom Metazoa; phylum Mollusca; class Bivalvia; order Pterioida; family Pteriidae; genus Pinctada; species Pinctada fucata. The sequence continues at coordinate 39,856,737 of AP027112.1, read as the reverse complement.
ATTATGGAAAGGTTCCTGGTTCGAGTCTCCCTGAAGCAGGGACACTTAATCTCACTTCTATTGAATTTGAAGACGTTCTGAATGTTCATCATAAAAGGATCACTATGCCACTGCTAGGTTCGTCTCATCAGAATTCTTACAACGGGTCCTTGAATATACTCTTCTATGATCTCTGTTATATAGTACTGAACAAATTGTCCTGTCTGTGTATTGTTGACATGACGGTGGTATTTTCTTTAAAAATATCGAAAATCGGAAAGAAAAGTTTTCTTTACAGCCTACTCTCTGCTCTTTTCATTGAATTTTCAAATTCATTGTTTCATAGGAAATTGTGTTTAAAAAGTTCTTTCCCTTTGAAGACGATCTGTTGAATTATAATTGAATTGATAAAATAAACGATATTCGCCGCTACTATTATAACGTCATAACTACAATACTAATTTTAGAAAGATACAGCGGAAAATATGAGAGTTGTTCTAAATTTAGCTCTCTGGAGGTGGTTATTGCGATATATTTCGAAGCTCCAGACATGTTTTCAGCAAATCAGCGATGGATATATTTTCCAGTCATACAATAAAAGAAAAAATCGCTGATAATGTTAGGTCGATCTTTCCTATAAACATAACTATTTATTCGTATTTCAGAGAAAAAAATCGACTTGGTTGCACGAATGATCCTCACTTAACTTTAAAAGATTGATAAAAAAGTAAAACAATGAATTAACTACCGGTATATATCCATCCCATTTTTTTCGAGAAAACCTCGAACATTCTGTTATTTTCATGCATAAAACAAGAAGAAGAAGAAAGAATTGTTTGAAATGACTCACAGTGGGGTATCATGTGATACACAAATGATATGTTCCACGGAAATTCCCTTTGATTGAACCAAGTAAATACTGTCTAAATTTACTTTATATGAATTTATTTTAGGCCTATCATATGGTCATTATTATCAATTATATGATGGTAATTTATTCTGGACAAGAATAGACGTGTATTCGGAGAACACTTACACAGAAAATTTTCAATGCTCGCCACATGTTATGATATGGTGCACGGACAGATACAAAATTTTCTGTTTAAGTGTTCTCCAAATAAAAACAAAACAAAACACAAAACGAAACGACACGACACGAAAAAAACAAACAAAAAAAACAAACAGACAAAAAAAAACCCGACCCCCCTCCCCTCCAAAAAAAAACCCAAAATTATACAGAAAAGAAATAGAAAAACTCCTGCATGGGCTAATCTAAGAGCGTAGATCTACATGTATACATTATACGCCTTTCAAAGATCAAAGAAATATAGAAATTCATTGTATATAACTTCTTTTCTGCAAAAGTGTAATTCTAACATTGTTAGTTTGTGTTCTGAATATGAAAAGAAACGAAGAAATGATGTGAAGAAACAAAATAATGAGGAGGAGGAATGATACGGAGAAGCGAAAAAAAGAGAACTAATTTCTTTCTTCCTCGCATCATTTCCTCAATTCAATTTTAGAATTGCTGAAAGTTTTCAATAATTTTCTTCGATAACATTTTTCATATTTATTCCCAACTATCGATAACACAATTTTGAACAAAGAGTTTGACCTTGACCCGCGTGTGAAAAGACATGATCAAATCAGCCGTGGTCACAACTCGCCGCACATGTATGCGTATTTTTACGTGTGCAATTTTTCGGATTCCGTATGCGGTCGTTGCGTCACAAGTATCGGTTCGCCTCCATACGGATTTGTGTTCAGTCACAAAAAACATGCAAAACTCTCGCTGCGTGCGGTCTCGATCAGTGCGTTCTTCGGATTCACCAAGAAGTAAGATACGCACGTTGTAAGTGAGTTTCAAGTACATTCAACGCCCCGTGACGCAAACGATGTCGTTCGCCTTAATATATTATTATCATACATGTATGTATATATAAAGAGCTAACTGTATAATTCAGTGATAACGAAAAGAGACCCCCCTTCTCAAAAGAGTGGTCGTATGTGTCAAATCTACTCCTGTCGTACTTCAGGGTCATTGTTGCAAGTTATGTTATTATTTGCTTGTTTGGTTTTTTTTTTATCATATTGATATTTTAAAAAAATCCCCAAGACGTCACGGAGGCAATCACAGCTAAATGTTGATCTTTGAAATAGACATTTCACGGCATGTATTTCTACTTCCTATGAAGTTTATACTCATTGGTTTGTATTTTTGAATTTAACTATATTTCTGTATTTAATACATGTACATGTATGCTTGAGAAGTATGTTCAAACTCACCTGAGAGGGTTTTTTAAAAATAAAAATAGCTATTTACGACGCAAAAATTCACTTTGATGCATATTTTAACTGTCTATATCTTGATACATAATTATTTGGAATCGGTGGATTGTATGGTATGAATACCATTAATAAATGATCTTTGATGATCTGGGTCCTAATAAATATTTAGATGAGTCTGGCTGATTGATGTCCTTTTTCATACCAACTACATACATAAGACCAAACTTGAATTATCGTCAATACCATTAAAAGAACGTCAAGAAAATTTATCAATTAGTGAAAGAAATGCCCTTGCGTCACTAAAAAATAATCCAGATATAGTTATCAAAAAGGCTGATAAAAGCAACACTGTTGTGGTTATGGACAAATGCAAGTATATTAAAGAAGGCTTACGACAACTGCAGTCTAAACATTACATTGAAGTTGAGAGACCAAATTTATTGAATATTCAAAATGTTATACAGGAGAAATTAACAGAAATGCACTCAAACGGATACTTAGATAAGCAAACCTTTCGTTTCCTCAATGACTCTAAAAATATACCAAGATGCGGTCAACTCTACTTGCTCCCTAAGATACACAAAATAAAAGGTACTGTCCTGAATGCCCTTAACGATGGTCTTTGTAGTCTCAAAGATTTACCACCTGGTAGACCGATCATCTCACAGTGCGCTACGCCAACTTACAAAATTGGAGCATACTGCGATCACTTTCTTCTTCCGATTGTTAAAAAGCAATTAACATACATCAAGGACACAACCGACTTCATAGTAAAATTAGAATCATTGCGATCACCACCTGAGGTATTGTTTGTTACTTATGATATTACAAGTTTGTACACAAACATGGAATTTGATGAGTTAATCACTGCTGTTAAGGAGGCATACCAAAATGCAGATAAGCCTGTAGCAGACATACCCTATCCTAAGGTGTCAGATTTCGTCTTCCTTATCAAAACCATACTTGAAAACAATTATTTTGAGTTTAATGGTAAATATTACAAACAGACAATCGGTTGCGCAATGGGCTCAACTGTTTCTCCAGAGGTATCAGACATTAGAATGTACCAAATTTCACATATGATTATGAACCAATTTGAACACGCAAATAAAGTTTTATTTCATGGCAGATATAGGGACGATGGCTTCATGATTTTCAATGGTACTAGGGATGAAATTCTCAAATTCTTTGAGATAGGAAACAGTTGTCACAGGTATCTGAAATTTACATATGAAATATCAGATGAAACAGCAAATTTTTTGGTTACTACTGTCTACAAAGGACGACTATTTCAAACAGAGGGAAAACTTGACATAAAATCATACATTAAACCAACAAACAACTTTTAATATCTTCAAAGAAATAGCGCCCATTGTCAATCAGTTTTTAAAGGTTTTATTAAAGGCGAATTAGTCTGGGATGTATCACTGGGTTGGGTGCCCCCCCCCCCCCTTGATCCTCCAAAACCGGCCTAACTTTGTAGCATTTTTGCGCTCTTTCAGGTAAAAAAAGTCATATGCATTTGAAATATCCTCTGTTAATTCAATTGATATTTTGGGGCAAAAAACCTAATTTATGTGCAAAATTCACTTATTTCTGTGAAAATTGTTTTAAATCTATATTTTTTATTCAATCAAAGCTGGAGAGGTTTCATATAATTGGATGGCATGAAAGTGATCAAGGCTAATGAGTTAGAAGAGATTTCTTTGATAATCTTGCCTTTTTGGGTGGAAAATCTCAATTTTTATTTAAAAACCGCTGATTTCTGGAAAATCCTTATTACTATGAAATGTGTCGTTATCATTTATATTCTAAAGTGTTCCTGGGTATATCATAGTTTGTCCTTGTACGTCAAATGTATTTGAAGTATCCTCTGTTAATTTAATTGGTATTTTGGTGCAAAAAAATATATTTTTTATGAATTATATATTGCCTATATCAAGAAACTTACTATTGAAAGTATCATATTTCAAACTATGATTATTATCCTCTGTATTTCCTATTCAACTGAAATATAAGACTTTCAATAGTAAGTTTCTTGATATAGGCTATATATTCATATAAAACATATTTTTTGCACCAAAATACCAATTAAATTAACAGATGATACTTCAAAAACATATGACATACAAGGACAAACTATGATATACCCAGGAACACTTTAGAATATAAATGATAACGACACATTTTATAGTAATAAGGATTTTCCAGAAATCAGCGGTTTTTAAATAAAAATTGAGATTTTCCACCCAAAAAAGCAAGATTATCAAAGAAATCTCTTCTAACTCTCTTGATCACTTTCATGCCATCCAATTATATGAAACCTCTCCAGCTTTGATTGAATAAAAGATATAGATTTAAAACAATTTTCACAGAAATAAGTGAATTTTGCACATAAATTAGGTTTTTTGCCCCAAAATATCAATTGAATTAACAGAGGATATTTCAAATGCATATGACTTACAAGAACAAGCTATGATATACCCAGGAACTCTTTTGAATATAAATAATAACGTCTGATTTCATAGTAATAAGGATTTTCCAGAAATTAGCGATTTTTAAATAAAAATCAAGATTTTCCACCCAAAATAGCAAGATAATCAAAGAAATGATCTCTTCTAACTCATTAAATTTGAACACATTAATGCCATCCAATTATATGAAACCTCTCCAGTGTTGATTAAATAAGAAATATAAATTTTAAAAAATATTAACAGAAATAAGTGAATTTTTCACATAAATAAGGTTTTTTGCCCCAAAATAAGATATAAATTAAATTTCAGTTTTCAAATAACATTTCTATCCATTTATAATAAGAAACAGCATAATATCAAAGCTAAAACATATCAATTTAGGCAAATTAAAAGAGCTAGTACTTATTTTCTCAAAATAAGTGGTTTTTGCATAAAAATGCATATTTTACCCAAAAATGATGGTTTTTATTGATTATTACATTTAATTTCACAATTATCTGACAAGATGATTACTTTCTATAATGATAATAGCTTTAAATGTATAGTTTTAGCAAAGAAAATGAATTAATAAAATTTTTCCAGAAATCTGTAATTTCTATACAAAAACAGGCATTTTGCCCCAAAATTAAGTAGAAAATATACCTTTTATGTTTCATACATGTAATTTATGAGTGAACCTAAATAATTACAGTTCAAAATACATTCCTGCTATCATTTCAAGAACTTCTATAGATTCAATAAATATTCTCCAGAAATCAGCTATTTTTAAATGAAAAAATACGTTTTTCCCCAAAAAACACGCTGATTTTGAATGAAATGTTAGTAAAACATATATAATCTGATAGAGTGTGAAAAGTTTCACTAGAAAATAGCTTTCAATCATTGCTTTTATAACAAATAAGGGTTCTTTAAATTAATATACAGAAATCTGAGATTTCTGATTGAAAATACAGGTTTCTGTATAAAATAATTAATTTCGAGGATTTTGCAAAAAAAATAAGAATATAAAATATATGTCATTTGAAAGAAGAGACTTTAAAGATGTTTTTTAAATCATCATTGAACGATCATATGCAATATTGAGGAGCTGAGAAGCAGAAATAAATTAAAATTTCCTCAAATTTCTGTGAATTTTGGCAAAAATTCGACTTTTTTACCCCAAAACACACAGTAAAAATAGGAATTGGAACTTGCAACTTATTTCATCTGAAAGAGCATCATAAATACTACATATTTACACTTTTCAATTTTTAAAAACATCAACCATATAAGAGTTATAATTTTTTTCCTATTTTCAGTGATTTTTGATTAAAAAAACATGTTTTTACCAAAAAACACCACTTTTGCAATGGAAATTTCCATGAGACAAATTTTTACCTGAAAGAGCGCAAAAAATGCTACAAAGTTAGGCCGGTTTTGGAGGATCAAGGGGGGGGGGTGCACCCAACCCAGTGATACATCCCAGACTGAATGTATTAGACACTTACGGATCGATACAAATGATAAGCAAATATTAGAAATTATTTTAGATGACTTTAGAATGCACTTGTTAAACAGAGGATATTCAGAAACGGAAATCAATCCTAACATAACAGAAACGAAGCTCCTAGATCGAAGCAAGGCTCTAGAAAAACAAAGAAATAAACGAGCAATACCAACACCGTTAGTTATGGTAACTAAATACAATCCATGTGTGAAAGGTCTAAAAAGAAGACTACTAAAATATTGGAAGGATTTAAAATCAGATAGCGACTGTAATCAGATATTTGATTCGGAACCAATTGTTGCCTATAGTAAACATAAAAACATAGGTGACTTAATTATTAGAGCACGATTACAGTAAAATAACAATCTAAGGTGGACCCCTGATGAGGCGGGCCTTAAGGTCATTTACGTGTACTTAGTCTATCTATCAAACCGCCGAAACATTCTACCAGCAAATTGAATTACAAAATTTGATTCACATATTAAAATTTAAAAGAGTTGGTTGAGAGTGTCGGGTCCTAATAAATATTTGGATGAGTCTGGCTGATTGATGTCCTTTTTCATACCATATTGAGATATTTATGAGATTAAAGCAGAGAGTTAAAAGTTGAAATTTGAAAAAAAATCAAACTTCTCTTTCAAAAGATATCGGTGCGTGAAAAACGTCTAAAACGTCGTTTTCTCGTTAAGCTGATTTTTTATGCATAATTTAATTGTCTATATCTCGATACTTAATTATTTGGCATAGGTAGATTTTTGATATATTTACAAGATTAAAGCAAAGAGTTGAAAGATGAAAAAAAATCAAATTTCTCTTACAGAAGATATTGATGCGTGAAAAACGTCTAAAACGTCGTTTTTCCGTTAAGCTGATCTTTCATACATATTTTAATTGTCTATATCTCGATACGTAATCATTTGGCATCGGTGGATTTTTGATATATTTATAAGATTAAAGCAAAGAGTTAAAAGATGAAATTTGATAAAAATCAAACTTCTCTTACAGAAGATATTGGTGCGTGAAAAACGTCTAAAACGTCGTTTTCTCACTGAGCTGATTTTTACCTCTTTTCAAGTTACGTTGTGACTGTCTTTGGAAATTTATTTTTCATACATAATGTTATCCTAAGATAGAATAAAATGTTATATTTCAATATATCAATAGCAATATTTAGTCCAATTCAATTTATACTTTAAATTTTAGAGAAGTGTATCAGCGAAAATAGGGATATTTCTACGTCCTTTTTGTGAATTTGGCGGGAAAAATGATGGGGTGGCATATCTCTGTAACCATGGACATTTGAACGAAAATATTTGACAGAATTATTCCTAGTCATTTATCTATTAGAATAACTTAAAATCATTAAATTTGGTTACAAGGTCATTTGGATCAATTTGCATGGTTTTATGCCGGATTGGCTCTTAAAGAGAATTTCTTTCAGTCGCAACTGGCCTGAATTCCCTATGGATTCGTTCAAGCTCCTTTGTCGACAAGAGCTGACACTCATCAAAGCAAATGTCACAAAACAGAAACACTATTTTTGTACCTAAATATACAATTTGTAAACGGTGAGATTCATACGACTGTGTATAACAAATTTTGATTTTGGATTCAACAGAGGAAAAATGTGTCCGGCTCGACGGCGATGTCCCTAGCAATTTACAAACGTGCAATAATTTTGCTTTTAGAAAAAGTACAACATTTCGTTTTTTATATTGCACTACCATTCATTTTACAATTCATAATGTTTGCAATTTCTCATATACATGTACTTAGTAGTGTAGTAGCACTTTTTTATAATATAAAAAGATAAGAAGGAAGAAAAGTAAGAAAGTAGTATATATTTGAAGATAAACAGATACGAAGGAAGTAAAGATGTTCATTTTACCACTTCTTCTTAACTTTTCTCTCTGTTAATAATGTCGAAGGGTTACATGTATAAATGTATTTTGAATATGATAAAAAATTAAATAGAGATAGGTGATGTTGTAGGCATCTACATCTATACATATACAATTTAAGGTACATAAGTATTAAATAATAAGCAAATAAGGGCCAAGTAGAAATTTCTTTTTATCTAGTTCAATGTCAGTTGAAACATGTGCACAATACTGTGTAAAGCTTTGCAAAATTCCATTTTAGTCAAAAGGATAACTCCACTTTTCGGCTACAAATGAGTTAAAGAAGATCCTGACGATAATCTCAATAGCACTCACAATAGAGCACAAAATTAAGCATCGACGGACCCCTAGCAAGCTAGAGGTGGGACCAGGTGCCCGGGAGGAGTGAAATTTGCACACATGTACAATTTTAGAATGACAAATCACAAATATTGATTTTATTAACAATCTGCACCTGCAGAGATGTTAGAATTTTGATTTTCATTTAATTATTTTTATATTTCTTATTTAACCAAATATCGACTCTGCATATGATTTATAGAAAAATTATTTCATTCATTTTTACAATACCAACTGAACATTTCTTTCTTATATCATAAAAACATAATCTTAACGTATTAAGGACAGGGAAGAAAAAGAGATATATTAGAAAATTACAGGAAAAGTGAATGCAGCTTCATTTCTGAAGGAGGTATTCAATACTTGGACGCCAAATTCAATTTTTCTAAAAATTTCTGAAATGATATATTACTTGTCTGTCCTTGATTATACAAAAGAAAGGAGGGGATCTCCAACAACACTAGGTTGCAGCACCCACAGCAAAATCCCAAAACACCCATGCAAAAAACACAGAACAGATACCCACAGAAAGAGACGCAAAAGGGACAAGGAACACCAACTCACAACATAGAAACATGAAACACAAAAGACTACACATAAACCAACGAGACCAATGGGCAACCGGTGCCGACTTAGGACGGCCATCTGCCACGTAAATAGCAGACGGTGTGGTTATCCTGGATTACGTGCGCACAACCCTCCCACTATTCCGATTTCCCAGAGGTCTCGAAGAACGCACAATTATGGTGTAAAACAACCTCCTCACTGTTAGGTGACCACACACAAACAAGACCGTAAAACACAGGGGTCCAAGCAACACAGATGAATATGTAAATGGATATAAAAAGAGGACGTGCGTAATACAGTCCGTGCTCTGCCGGCTGTAGCGAGCTCATATATGTTATCACCCGAGGAGTCCGACTGACATTCAGAGAGGACAGGTGGTCGGGGCCCTGTCTTCTCTAAAGAGGTTTGGACAGGGCCCGTCATGGAGTCCCGTCGTCACAGTCAGTCAGAGTGCAAGTCTTAAGAATGCGCTCGTACAAGACTGTATATTGGTCAAGTACCAAGCTTAGTGTCCGTCTGGTGACATTAGGATCATATCCACGGTATAAAAGGCGTTTGATGACTCTGACGCATTTTCGATACATATGCTGTCTACCTTTGATCCTTCTTATTTTGTTAATTATGTCACAATAAAATGCAGGTTGTGAAATACCCAAAGTAATATACTCCGTTGCTTGTATTGGTCCGAATTTCAAAAGAAGTTGATCATAATTTTTGTAAAATTTCCAGAAAGTCTTTACTAGTTTATGAAAGCGAAAACCTTGACCTAAAAGTTTCTTTGTAACTTGTAGATTTCTATTATGAAAATCCAAAACATCAGTACATGCTCTAGCATACCGGATGAGCTGTGAAATGTAGATACCGTATGACGGTAATCTAGGGACATCACCGTCAAGCCAGGGAAAATTTACTATGTTGAATCCAAAATCATCTCGTTTGTCATATACACTTGTATGAATTTCTCCATTGACAATTTTGATATTTAGGTCCAAAAATGGTGTTTCAGTGTCTGTAAAGTTTGCCTTGTTTAGAGTCAATTCTTGTGGATAAATAACATCTTTATACTTTTCAAAAACAGGATTATCGATAGTAAGAATATCATCCAGGTACCTAGAAGTACCAGTGAAGCATTTCACATCATCATGTTTTCTTTGCTTTTGAAGATTTTGAATAAATTCCTTTTCATGTGTGTATAAAAATAAATCTGCAACAAGAGGCGCACAATTTGTACCCATAGGAATCCCTACAACCTGCTTGTAGAGATTCTCACCAAATCTTACATAAATGTTGTCCAAGAGGAAGGACAAGGCACTACACAGGTCGCTACATGTCCATGATTTGTATGATTTGTATTCTGTAGCGGAAAAGAAACCCTTTGATTCAGATGTACAAATATAAATTTTCCCCTCTCGATTATAGCACCATTTAATGAGTTTGGACAATTGATCATTGATCTTGTCGTGAGGAAGCGTGGTGTACATATTTGAAAAATCGTATGAAGCAATCGTATTGGCTTGAAAATTTCTAGATTTTATCTTGTCAATCACATCCCCGGAATTTTTTATAGACCAAAATAAATTTACATCATTCCTGTTAAGAACAGTTTCACAATATTTTGCAACGTGTTCCTTTACCGCCGTGAGGGCTGACGTCAGATGTCTAGACAAACTTGTAGTTGAGCAGTTGCTAGAATTAGCAATGTATCTAAATTTGTAAGGAGATTTGTGCAGTTTTGGTATGCAGTATATTGTAGGAAGATCCAATTTAGAAATAGGGATGTTGAATGAAGAAATTTCACTGCTATGTTTGCTCAAAATGTTAGGGACACTTTCATTGCTTTTGATATAAGTATTTGTAGACGAAAGTTCCGAAACTAAAGTTGATATATAGTAAAGTTTTCATATGATTATGGTGTTGTTGGCTGCTTTATCTGCAGGAGCGAAGACAAATTTTTCATGTAAATTACGTAATTTGGATTTAAAATATCTTTCAGATCTAGAACTTGGATTTTCAAAAAGATGAGGATTTTTGTGGAAGTTGTCTATTCGAATGTCAGTAATGTCCAAAATGAGGTTTTTCCAGTCATTCAGAGAATGCGATTCGACTCCTTCCGATTTACACCATCGTTTGGTATAGTTATCTAAGGCTTCCTTTAGTACTTCGCGACATTTAATAAAATCTGTCTTGGATGGGATTCTATACTTAGGTCCTTTTTTTAGAAGACCACGGAGCTGCCTGTCTTGGATAATTGAAAAGTCACCTGTAATAATATGACCAGCTGGTTTATATAGATATTCAGATGTTGCACATTCTCAAGAAGCAGGACATGATTCAAGTATTTTAGGATCTGATGTAACTTTGTTGTAGTTAAAAACGAAATTTCGAATAGGTCTCTTATATTTGTAACAAATAAGAGGAGGTTCTAAATTTTCAAAATATTGAGGAATAGCACTTTGTACACGATGATCCCGAAAAATATTAGAGATGTTAAGAAAATCGAATCCTTTGTTAATAAATGAAATTTTTAAGAATCGTTTTTTAGGTGGGATGTTTTTAACAACTGGATAAAGTTTATTCTGTGCGAATGCAACAATGATATTAAGTCTGAATCAATCAGTATTTCTTAAGAATGCAACCAGTGCTTCATCCAAGATAGATTTCAATTGAACTGCTGGAATTGATGAGAGAGCATGAAGCAGTTCATGTCTGCCGCCGTTGCGAGCAATGATCAGAAGATCGTTGAGGGTACGGTGTAATCTAGATCTTATTCTGAGTTTTCGGTTTCTTCGTCTTCCGTGAGACCTATGCTTCCGTTTAGTGTTTGGGCGGATTGAAAATACATTAATATTAGTTGACGTCGAGGAAACATTTCCTTGTCCATAAATTTGATCGTTTAGACCAAGGGGGTACGCAGTTTGGAGTTTTGTGATCCAGGCAAGTTCAGCTTGTAGTCGGCGTTTTTTAATTTCCGTTTTACTAAGATTTTTAAGTTTAGAAAAAGACTGAACCGGTGTAATAGTTATATCCGAAATGGAATGATTGTATTTAACGAAGTGATTATAAAGGAAATTTCTTTGTTTTTTGTGATGTGAGTTTCTTATCTGATACGAATGACTTCTAAAACGAGATTTTAAGGCCTGACCTGTTTCTCCAACATATTGGGCGCCACATCCCCTAGCGTTTCATGTTATAACATAAATGACATCTTGGTACGATCAATCGATGTCGTTTTCAATCTCAATTTTAAAAGTCTGCCCGTTAACACTTGATTTAATTGTGGAATTGCAATTGATGAGCGGACACATGCCGCATCTTTTCCCTTTGCACGTAGAAACTGCTGAGAACCCTCTATGTTTGTTGTTAAATGTAGAGCCTGCAGATGGAGAAGTAGGTGTAATACGTCTACGGGATTTAAATTTAAGAGGTGAAAGAAGTACTCTGGGTGAGGAAAAAAGTTTATTACTGTTAAAAGTCGATGATGGGAAAGCTACTGTAGTGATAGAGGGTAATCTCAAAGGAGTAAGTTTAATACGAGGCGACCTTAAAAATGCCATAGTGAGATGATCAAAGAATACGTTTGATTCTATGCACAGAAAATTTTCTATGAGACTTTGAAATATGCATTTTTCAACGTTTCTGTGAATTTCCTGATGACGTCATAATATTAAAAGTGTCACTCCAGTTCTCATAAAGCTATTTGAAATTAATTTTAATTTAACTTTCAATATCTTCGTAAATATACTGCACTTATATATGGAAATGATTAGATGAATTGTGTTTAAAAAAAGGTAGGATAGTGGAATAAAATATGACACTATCGCCGAAAAAGTTGAGATTCCGAGCCGATTGACTGTAGTTGATAGCTAATTATTAGGAATGAATGAATCTTTGTGAAAAACTAACAAATTGATAAACAATGACCAGAGATGATTTCATGAATAAATGAGAAAAATTGAATGTAGGATTGAAATTTTACAAAGCATTATATTTTCCAATTTTTCTTTCCAAAATCGTGCAATTTCATTGAAGTGATATCCGCTTTCCTGTAATGTAAATTTATCAACGAAGTCACTGTGATGAAGATTGACCTTTCTATTTTACACATGCAAACTTTCAATTACATACGTTTCAAATTGGTCTTTGTTTTTATTGCATTTTTAATGCGAAGGTTTGTGACGTCATTTTTCCGTCGAAATGACGTCGTGGTTTGCTCATGTATGAAACTCTAAAATTCCACAATTTCGAAAATCGCCATAATTTCTTCAAATGACGCCGGAAAATATTGAAACTTCATCAGGATGCACAAATGTGTATATCAATCAGCGAATCAAATGTTTTTAAAAAGTTAAGACTGAACTTTTCATAGGAAGTGAGAAAACAAATAATGTTGCCGCCATCTTGGTGTTCAAACCCTCCTTAAATAGAGTCCAACAGCCAAATTTTACAATTTCCTCCTCTTCTGATTGAGACTCATAAATTGTTAATCAACGAGCATATATCTGTATGGGAGATTGTTTTCAATGCAGTTTTGAAAGATATCAATAGTTGAAATCCATTTTTTTTTTTACATTACAGCTATTCCTTCTGAGATTGTAGCAATGGGCAAACGTTCGTTTGCAATATTCGCAAAGTCTTTGAAGGAAGGAAAATACAAATCTTACAGTATTCGTGTCATGGTAGTTGGACATTTTGGCGTGGGAAAAACTACATTGACCAAGAAACTTCAGGGAATGATGTTTGATCCATCAACATACGAGAGTACAGAGGGCCTGGAGATATATGTAGGTCATTGTAAAATTGACAAGGAGACGAGAGAATGGAGTAAAGGCGGAGAAGGTAAGTGCATACTGGTCCTGAAATACAGCCATGGTAATGAAATATTCAGATTTAACTTTTTCTCAAATGTAACCCCTCGCCAAGCATGAAATTCAACGAACACCTGATCAATGACAATGACTCTTCCACATATATACATACCTAGTTGAGAAAATATTTTACATATAGTATAGTCTGGTCCATGCTGAAAATTTATCAGGTTTTAAATGATGCTATTGAATTTAAAGACGTTTAACATTTGAACTACTTGGTGAGTGTCACTGCTGGTGGACCAAGAGTCCCCGACGGCACATGTAGCCAAGTTCGATCAACTTTGGTTGATCGTCTGTCTCTTCGACGCATTTGAAATTTTCTGTTACAAAATTTCTTGAAATTTCTAAAACGTGGGTCCTGTAGCATCGTATCCCATTCATTCTGCTACGTCTTTTGGAACATTTTTGACATAATTTTCATACTTTTTGGCCATATTACATTGTTTAGACTAAGGATCACTGACGAGGGTTTAGTACCCGAAACGTGCATGTCTGGTCCATGCTGAAAATTTATCAGGTTTTAAATGATGCTATTGAATTTAAAGACGTTTAACATTTAAGGGGTAAAGAGTGGCTGGTGAGCGAGCTAACTCACACAGTCAATTAGTTCGTTTCAATTCGTGTTTAACTGTTTTCCAATTAAAGTCAGAGTCAAATTTTACAAATTTATCGGAACTCTTTGACAAAAAGATACATAAAACGGTTACGGGATGACTCAAACCACTCGAAATAATCGTTTTGGGTATATATTTGACATCCTTTCACTAATTCACCGGGAATACACGAACTACTTTTAAAACATTGAGAATAAAGTCCTTTTACTAATTCACCGGGAATACACGAACCACTTTAAAAACATTGAGAAAAAAATCTTAGGGACTTGATCACTAGATATGGGAATTTTATGTTCCAATGAAAAGACTAGCACCAATAATTTTCAGATATAGCATTTTTTATCAGGTCTGGTGCTACGATCCCTCCTCAGAATTTATTCCTTTTCCCAATGATTTTCTCAGAACTTTATGCCGTAACCCCCCCCCCCCTCCCTCCATCTCACGGTCTGCAATTATAATTGTATTGAATATATATTATCCTTTTTTATCAGGTCGGGTGCTACTATCTCTGGAATTCGTCAGGACTTATTCTTTTTCCCGATGATTTTCTCAGAACTTTATGTTGTAACCCCCCCCCCCCCCACCATATCACGGCCTGTTGTTCTAATTGACAACAATTGTAAGAGTTTCTGGTGCCGATGATTTTGTAAGTTGCAGCAACGGGGGAGCCCGAAGAAGGGGTCTGAAATCTAGTGCACTTAACAGATTCCCGGTAAAGCTAGTGTCCTTAGCTAAATGTTTAATCTCGATTATTACTTATCACCTGCCAGAGAGACAGCTTACTAAGGATTCCTTACAATTTTTAAAAAAAAATGAAAACAACTTTGATGCTAAATAAATATGTCAGTACAAGCACGGATCTAGTGAGAGGGGGTCGGAGGGGTTAGGACACCTTTACTTAAGTTTGATTGTATTATTTTTATTTTTGGCTGATTTTTTCACGTTCTAAAATATAATTTTATAACGACCATACATGTAGGTTGGACATCCCCTCTTTCATTTGCTCGGATCCCCCCTTGAGGAATAAAAATCTAGATAGGTCCTTGTAGAGAGACTGAATAACTTTTTTTCAAAGGATAGAAAAATGAAAATGAATTTGATATAATATAATGCGATTGTCTTCATTTCACAGTAATACATTATACAGGAAAGATAACTCTAGCAACTTTTGTACTTGAATCTTTGAAGCTGATCAGTTTTGTCGAGCTACAGCATATAAGTTTGATGGATACCTAAGTGTCCCTCCGATGCTATTTTGAACATAGATTTTATTTAGATATGCTACTGAATCGACTGATGGAGGAAATTTAGAGCCACATACTCTCTGTAAAATAAATGTACAAATTTAAATTCTAAAAATAGAACCAGATTGCGCTAGTGAAATGAATTTGGGCGGCTTGTGAAAAGCACTTTGACTGGAAGCATCCCTGATGAGAATTTAATATTCGAATCATGTGTCTTGTGCATGACAATGGGTTTGAAATTTTCTTCAAGAATGCATATTGACAGGTTAACCTTGTGCGTTAAGATATAATATCTTAGGTTAATGTAGAAAAAGTAGGTATACATTTTTCAGCGGAATGGTCATTGCCTATTTTTTTTTTATTTGAAGTGGGGGTGTTACATTATTTTCATAAAGAGTAGGTATATAAACGTGCATGTCTGGTCCATGCTGACAATTTATGTGTTCTTTAATTATGCTATTCAATTTGAAGACGTTTGACATAAATATATAAAGTCCCCAATACCCCTCCAAATAATTTTAGGGATTTGTGTGGCGAAGAACAGTTCTTAATAGTCACTAACATGTGCTTTGTGAGAAAACTGGGGCAATTATTATTTGAGATGGGAAAATTGGAAAAGGGGGAACAGATTCATTTACTGGGAAAATTAAGGTAAAAGAGGGGACGGGCTTTATAAAATTAGATCAAATAGGAAAAAGAATTAAGATCTACATTCTTTAAAACCTTTTCAATAACGCAGATCAGAATGAAATGCTTTTTTTCCATTAATTGTTTTCAATACCATAAGTTTTCGTAATTACCATTGTCACATACAAATCAATTGAAGTTAAGCTTGACCTTGGTAGTAGTTATTATAATCTTAATATTGAATACACAGTACTGGTATTATATACAAATCATAAAAAATGCCCCCCCCCCCCCACCCTTCACCTCCAAACAGTCATTTACAGTCAC
The DNA here is from genome assembly GCA_028142955.1 of Pinctada fucata. NCBI lineage: Eukaryota > Metazoa > Mollusca > Bivalvia > Pterioida > Pteriidae > Pinctada > Pinctada fucata. The sequence goes on along the minus strand of AP027112.1, from coordinate 39,840,022 downwards.
TTACATGCGCCTGAAAACTGGGGCGATTATTCCCTGTGACTAAAATGCAAAAATACCCAATGCGAAATTACCTAGCGCGAATAAAGTTCTGGTAAGAGTATCACCGTACCCTATATAATACCCAAACCGTATGAGGAACCGTATTTCAGCAAATAGTTGGCATACCCATATGTTATAATTCCGCCCCACTGCTTGCGGACTTATTTTTATATTCATACAAAGCTGACGTCATCCAGACCTTGTTTTGTCCATATCACTGGGCGAAAGCACCTCGCATCTCAGTTCAATTTTTTCCTTCAGATAAATAGATGACGTGTTGTCCATCTATAATCCAAACATCAAGGATCCTCTACATGAAATATATCCTCATAACTGGAGATTAAGGTTCAAGGATACACCATCCGAACAACAAATCACTTCGGAGTCTCTCTCGTCGCCAAAATCGACGTCACGTTGTCTATGACGTCACGAAAAAACGCGCCAAAATTGCATCGGCACTCTTAATATTTGACGCTGACTCACCTACGTCCTGAAACATGAACTAGTATTTTAGGGATTGTGCTAAATAAAACTGCCGTATTTTGATAAGATTGGGACTTCTATCGTTTTCCTTTGAATCTTGATTAAAAATTGATGTAAAACAGTTCTTTGATGGGTATGTTAATTCAGAGAAAAGGCTTACAGCGCAATCTGCCGCTCGCCGTCATCTCTACGAGAAAATCACGAAAGAATAATTTTATGCTTGTTTTATTTGTAAACAACCGTTTGATTTATACCCTGGGTTAAAATAGCAATTGAATCTAATTAAAATGTGTGTGATGCTTTTTTTTTTACACGCGGGGTTTAAATGAGCAAAATCTCACAAAATTGTACATTTTATTAGGAAACAACTCCTTAGTTTACAAGCGGGATTTGGGTAAAACAAATGAATGGACTTTTCTATGTCTATATATCTAGGAGTAGTGATATTTAGAACAGCAAGCATCACGATAAGGGCAAAGGAGGGGGGAGTATTACTGCTATGTAGCAATTTCTCTCCGCTATGTGTAAGATTCGCCATTTATTATAAGCGAACCGTAATAATTATATTTTGAATTTATCGAACAGAAGACTTTTCATGACAAATGACATAGTGCTATAAGTAAAATCTTCTCAAAGTGAATCCTCCTTTTGAAAAAGTTCTCTTTTTTTTACATTATTTGTTCTTCTCCTTTTCTTACAATGCGAATATTCATGGACCTGTTATAAATCAATGATTTCAGGATTATTGCCTAAATTTAACCCTCTCCCCGGCAGTGAATTAAAGTACATACATATTTTAAAATTAACAGTGGTGGATTCAGGGGGGGCGGAGGGGGCGCCCCCCCCCGGCAATGACCCCAAATTTTCCAAAAACAGGTATATTTTTGCCCATTTTCAGTTAAATCGGCAAAATTCGCCCCTTGACCCCCCTCCGGCAAAGGGGGCGCTGGATCCGCCACTGATTACCTAAAGGATATTTGATCCTGAACAAGTCACACTGACCTTGAGGATGACCTTGACCCACGTTGGATGCCATAATGCTGAATATCCCAGCATGTTTGATGAAAAATGCGAATGCCGACTTACCTACATTATATGATCTCCATAAATACGTACTAAATGCAAGGAATACTGTTTTTATCGTATTACATTGAAGTACACTAAAATTGTTTTGCAATCAGGAAAGAATTTGTCAATAAACGCCTATAATGAAATATGTGCACGTAGACCAGTAAAAAAAAGAAAGGGGGGGGGGGGGGGTATGGAACGTTTATAATATTAATCGAAGATAGAACTCAGTTGCAGCACTGTTTTACTGTTATAAGTCAGTTAGTTGCAATTTACATTATATGGGGGGTTTTTTTGGGTTGGGTTAAAAATATTTTAAAAAATCCTTGTAAATGTTTTCTGTTTTGAAACACAGATTCTTACAAATAGGTTTCAAAACGCCGAGCAATTATAAGGCGACGTCCTGGTTCAAAACGACATTGTTCGTGCTATTGTTTACCCTTTCTTAGAAGAAAACAAATGTCATGCGGAAATAAATATGATTTTTCATAAATATAGGAATTTAAAAAAAACTATTTCAAAATGATATTCTGTCACAAGGCCGATTTTAGCCCTTCCCGGCTTTTCTCCTCATCCAAAACCAATGGATAGCAACATACATGTACTAAGCCTGTATATAAATATATAACGTGTAATTGCACTTACATTCAAGTATTAGTAATTTTCTTTGCGTATTCTTTTATCTGAATACATTCTATTTATTTATAATTCTATTCATAAGATATACATCTTGTTTTCATCGCCCCATTTCATTCTGGACCGTTTTTATTTCTTTATCAACTTGATTTGACGTTCAAATGGCCAAATGCATCGCGTGACGTCATTTGCTTAAAACTGTTGCAGGCGGTAATATTACTGATATAATGGGTAAATATTATAAAATGGGTTACAGAATTTACATTTTGATCAGTTCTATTTCCAATTGATATATGGATGATAAATGGAGTAATTTAGATGAAAGGTTCAGGAGATATAAATCCAAATAGAGCACGGAGGGGATATCTTGCCAGCATTTTGTGACAAAATCTGGAGGGGGGTAAGGTCATAATTTTGTATCAAACTTAAAATTTTGTTCGATGATTGCAACATTTATTTTTATTGTTGAGAGATATGTTAACTTAGATTAAGATAGCAAATTTTCCGCTCATTGGCATGTTAACAAAGTACTTAAACCCGCCATTTACTGGTTGGACTCTAAAAATAATGACGTCAAGAATAGAGCCTAAAATGGTATAATATTTACTATTTCATAGAATTTGAGCTACCAGCATTGATGTATTTTCTATTTCTTATTTGTTTCAGACCTTCTTTCGTTATTAAAAGAATAACCATATACATTCATGCATCAGGTTTAAAATAACAGGGGTCTATTGATGATATGATGCAAATTTGGGAAAAATTAAAGAAAAATTGGACATGTACTTCTTTGGAAGGTCATAAATCAATTGGAAGCTCGATGACGTATACTTTTTTCATTAAAATACTATACATAACATTGTTCTCTACCAATAAAATCAATAAAACTTAACCTGGGATGTTTAATATTGTTTTGGGGGTGTTTTGGAAAGGGTATAACCATGAACCTTAAGGAAACAAACGAGAGTGACATATAATCTTCGTACTTGGATATACTTCTAAGCAAACGACAATTTTAACACCTCACTGTATGACAACCGTGATGATTTCAGCTTCCACATAACTAACTTCCCTTTCATGAGGAGCCACATTCCGTCTTCTCCTGCATATGGCTCTTTTGTTTCTCATCTGATACGGTACGTCAGGGTATGTTCCAAATATGAAGACTTCATCGTGAAAGCAAGAACGCTTGCAAGTAAGCTACTTGTTCAGTGTTATGTTACACAACGGCTGAAATCATCATTGAGGAAGTTCTTCTGTCGCTGCGGGGATACATGTATAATTAAAGCATATCAGATCCCCTTTTCAGAATGATCGGTGACGTTCTGGATTGTGTTTGAATGGCTGTCACCACCACAAAACAAAAATACTTACCTGTTATGTACATCAATATGTCATCGAGACAATCACCGAATTTTACAAGTCTCCATGGAACTTTTGTGACGAGTGTTGCATGCAATCAAGAGACGCTGACTCTCCCCGGGCACCTGGCCTCACTTCGGAGTGTTATTCATTCCGAGGTTCGCAACCAAAGGGGATTCTATATCATATGTTTTTGAGTATATTTTTATGTTTTATTGAAGAAACATGGTCAACGATGCTCGAAAGTGTGTCTGTAGTGGAGAATTTCGATGTGGCCACATGCGTCGAGAAATATAAAACTTTTAAGAGAAGAAAATATAATGTTTTTCTTTCATTTGTCATTTTTTTTTTTTGTGTTTCTCGATGCATGTGGCCAATGCTAATTTCAGAGAAGCATGTAGGTTTTGCAACAATTTTCTAAGCTACTGATAAATGCATTATTCACAAAATGTTAACACATAATTTATTCAAAAAAAACTTATAAATGTATTATTTCACAAAATATATTCAATCAATTCATACTTTAAGAAACAGAACCGATAAAGTGGCTTCGTGGTCCTACCCCTTTCTGTTCATAGAAAAACTCGGAGGCACTCATAAGAATCAGTTATTGGTGCACCAACCATGCACGTATACGATAATAACTCCTCATATGTTATCTCAAGCAGAAATAAGCCAGAGTACACTAGCTGATCTATTGTTGCGCCCTTGTACTAAAGTTTCCTGTCAGGTCTATCAGAATTGTAAATATAGTAAAACATGTGGTTAAAAAGAATTGGAGGGATGGCGCAAGGATGTTAACATTCTAAAATTTATTTTTGAATGAAATGGTAAATTCAAATAGACTGATCTTCAAATCAAATTGAGACTAAATTTGTCGCGAAAAATGTTTTCTCCGGATAAGATGTAATCTGAATAATGCTTTAATTTGCAGTCTTTCTTTTGTTTTCTTCATTTTATTTAATTTTCGTGTATCTGTTAAGATCAATTAGTTTGTGCCTTTTTCATCGTAGTCATAAGACTCATAACATTGTTGTGTTAAAATTTAGTCGACAGCTTCGTTTTTACAAGAGTTCGTTCGATGGAAGAGCTATTTGATATATGATATTCAAAAGTATATACATGTATATACAATTTTCACTTCAGCAAATTAAGTTTTAATAATATCAAACAAATATTGAGAAAGTAAAAATACGGCTGCCCTTATGGTGCACATAACAACTAGAATTACATTCCAGACTCGACATATCTTGACAAATTCAAGAAAAGATTTCAAAAGAATAAAATATTTCAAGTTGCTGTAATGTTTCTGGGGGAGTCTTCCCTGCGACGAGAGATTGAGCCTTGTAACATGCGTTCATTCTAGATAATGTAAAGTCGAAATTCGCTTGTTCTGCTCATATTTGAGTTAAAGAAGATCCTGGTGATAATCTCAGCAACAGTCACAATTGAGCACAAACGTGAGCATCGACGTACCCCTAGCAAGCTAGAGGTGGGAACAGGTGCCCGGGAGGATTGTGCGTAGATGATATATGAAACCATACTATAGTTTGAAAACAAATTTAGGATCATTGATCGTTCCCGTAAATGATTTTTGATAATTTAAGATGCAGAATAATCCCAAAGAGTCGTAGTTTCAGTTCGTCAATAATATTTTCTTCAATTCCAGATGGCAATCATTTTATCTTCTTCGGTATTTTCAGATGGTTGTCAATCCTTAGCTGAGAGACTCAGACAGCATGGTATAATTGATGACATCAGGAAAGAAATGGTAAACATGGATAACTACATGACAGAAAACGACGATATGATAGAAGAAAACGAAAGTGACAAAGGAAAAAGAGAAAACGAAATTGATGAAGAAATAGAAGAAATGACAGAAGACTTTTGGAATGAAATGATGGATGACGAAATAGTGGAAAGCTTATTTCCAGAACTGATTGATGTCATAAATGATAGAATCATGGATGGTGAAATAGTTGAAGATGACATAAACGATGAATATATTGAAGAAGTAATAAAAGAAATATACATAGATTCTTGGCTGGGCGAAAAAATTAATTTTTCAAAAGATGAGACATGCCATGAAAAAGAAGGAAGCAAAAATACAGCTGAAGACACAAAAGACACAAATGACGTTATAAAAGATACAAACATAGATTACGACATAAAAGATGGAAAGATTGATGATGATGAAAAAGATGGAAACACGGATGATGACATAAAAGATGGAAACATGGATGATGAAATAAAAGATGGAAACATTGATGATGTAATAAAAGATGGAATCATGGATGGTGATGAGAAATATGTAAACATGGATGATGTCATAAAAGATGGAAACATGGATGATGTCATAAAAGATGGAAACATGGATAATGTCATAAAAGATGGAAATATGGATGATGACATAAAAGATGGAAACATGGATGATGACATAAAATATGAAAACATTGATGATGACATAAAATATGGAAACATGGATGATGACATAAAAGATAGAAACATGGATGATGCCATAAAAGATGGAAACATGGATGATGACATGAAAGATGGAACTGTGGATGATGTCATAAAAGATGGAAACATGGATGATGTCATAAAAGATGGAAACATGGATGGTGATGAGAAAGATGGAAACATGGATGATGTAATAAAAGATGGAAACATGGATGATGACATAAAAAATGGAAACATGGATTTTGTCATTAAAGATGGAAACATGGATGATGTCATAAAAGATGGAAACATGGATGATGACATAAAATATGGAAAAATTGATGATGACATAAAATATGGAAACATGGATGATGACATAAAAGATAGAAACATGGATGATGCCATAAAAGATGGAAACATGGATGATGACATGAAAGATGGAACTGTGGATGATGTCATAAAAGATGGAAACATGGATGATGTCATAAAAGATGGAAACATGGATGGTGATGAGAAAGATGGAAACATGGATGATGTAATAAAAGATGGAAACATGGATGATGACATAAAAGATGGAAACATGGATTTTATCATTAAAGATGGAAACATGGATGATGTCATAAAAGATGGAAACATGGATGATGTCATAAAAGATTTAAACATGGATGATGATGAGAAAGATGGAAACTTCGATGATGTAAAAAAAGATGGAAACAAGGATGTTGTCATAAAAGAAGAAAACATGGATGACCACATAAAAGATGGAAACATGGAGGATAACATAAAAGATGGAAACATGGATTTTGTCATAAAAGAAGGAAACATGGATGATGTCATAAAAGAAGGAAACATAGATGATGTCATAAAAGAAGGAAGCATGGAGGATGACATAAAAGATGGAAACATGGAGGATAACATAAAAGATGGAAACATGGATTTTGTCATAAAAGAAGGAAACATGGATGATGATGAGAAATATGTAAACATGGATGATGTCATTAAAGATATAAACATGGATGATGTCATAAAAGAAGGAAACATGGATGATGTCATAAAAGATGGAAACATGGATGATGATGAGAAATATGTAAACATGGATGATGTAATAAAAGATATAAACATGGATGATGATGAGAAAGATGGAAACTTCGATGATGAAATAAAAGATGAAAACATTGATGGTGACATAAATCATGGAAACTTGGATGATGATGAGAAAGATGGAAACATAGATGATGACGTAAAAGATGGAAACATGGATGATGATATAAAAGATGGAAACATGGATGATGTCATAAAAGATGGAAACATGGATGGTGACATGAAAGATGGAAACATGGATGATGTCATAAAAGATGGAAACATGGATGATGACATGAAATATGGAAACATTGATGATGCCATAAAAGATGGAAACATGGATGATGTCATAAAAGATGGAAACATGGATTATGACATAAAATATGGAAACATGGATGATGAAATAAAAGATGGAAACATGGATGTTGACATAAAAGATAGAAACATGGATGATGATTTAGAAGATGGAAACATGGAAGATGACATAAAATATGGAAACATTGATGATGACATAAAAAATAGAAACATGGAAGATGTAATGAAATATGGAAACGTGGATGATGTCATGAAAGATGGTAACATGGATGATGACATAAAATATGGAAACGTGGATGATGTCATAGAAGATGGTAATATGGATGATGTCATAGAAGATGGTAATATGGATGATGTCATAAAAGATGGAAACATGGATGATGACATAAAATATGGAAACATTGATGGTGACATAAAAAATAGGAACATGGATGATGACATAAAAGATGGAAACATGGATGATGTCATAAAAGATGGAAACATGGATGATGTTATAAAAGATGGAAACATGGATGATGTCGTAAAAGATGCAAACATGGATGATGTCATAAAAGATGGAAACATGGATGATGTCATAAAAGATATAAACATGGATGATATAAAAGATGATAACATGGATGATAACATACAATATGTAAACATGGATGATGTCATAAAAGATGGAAACATCGATGATGTCATAAAAGATGGAAATATTGATGAAGACATAAAAGAAGGAAACATGGATGATGTTTTAAATGATGGAAACATGGATGATGTAATAAAAGATCGAAACATGGATGATGACATGAAATATGGAAACATGGATGATGTCATAAAAGATGGAAATATGGATGATGTCATAAAAGATATAAACATGGATGATGAAATAAAAGATGAAAACATGGATTATGTCATTAAAGATGGAAACATGGATGATGAGAAAGATGGAAACATGGGTGATGACATAAAAGATGGAAACATGGATGATGTCATAAAAGATGGAAACATGGATGATGACATAAAAGATGGAAACGTGGATGATGACATGAAATATGGAAACACGGATGATGCCATAAAAGATGGAAACATGGATGATGTCATAAAAGATGGAAACATGGATGATGACATAAAATATGGAAACATGGATGATGCCATAAAAGATGGAAACATGGATGATGTCATGAAAGATGGAAACATGGATGATGACATAAAATATGGAAACATGGATGATGACATAAAAGATGGAACTATGGATGATGTCATAAAAGATGGAAACATGGGTGATGTCATAAAAGATGGAAACATGGATGGTGACATGAAAGATGGTAACATGGATGATGACATAAAATATGGAAACATAGATGATGAAATAAAAGATGGAAACATGGATGATGACATAAAAGATGGAAACATGGATGATGTCATAAAAGATGGAAACATGGAGGATGCCATAAAAGATGGAAACATCGATTATGTCATAAAAGATGGAAACATGGATGATGTCATAAAAGATGGAAACATGGATGATGAGACAAAAGGAAATGAACAGAACAAATATATGCTGGAAGAACCAAACCTGACGTCAGATAATTCTGACCTAATCAAAGAAATTTTCGAAGAGGAATCTCCAGAAAAATCGCAATCCATCAACATAGAAATTTGGGATTTTGGTGGTCAAGGAAACTACGGTGCCACGCACCAGTCATTTCTTTCGCACAGATCTTTATACTTGCTCGTGTTTGACCTCTCTAAGAATCTGGATGACGATATTGAGGATAAAGATCTTGATCCGTCAGAAAGAAGGAAATCAACAGTGAAAGGTACAATTTTTAAACTCTAGCTAATTTATTATCAGCGCACGTGAGCGAAGCGCAATGGCAGTAAAATATCAGAAAAAAATAAAAACAAAAAACAAAAGAAAGAAAAAAACCTTTCTGGAACTTAATATATAAGGTCGCATATAAATTATTGGATCATTGAGTCAATCTGTTTCCAAATGTGACTGTAAAAGTATTTGATTTGTTTATCATTTTATACTTATCCAATTACGGGACCAAATTTCGACAGAGTAACAAGAAGCACGTACAATTAAAACCATGTTTTGAACATAAGCAAAGATGACTTTGATTGGCTGACGAATTTCCCAAATGTCTCTAACGCATACGCTGGACAGACATTTAACGAAACTCGATAACTGACTATGCACAGTTAATCTGACTACCGGTCAACGGTGTATAAAAAGTATTATTGTCATATTTTCAACAATTTTGCAAATTCACAAATCATTAAGCAAGTACTCAAAGAATTCTACCAATGCATCTGCCCTAAAATGCAAAAGATTCAACTATTCAACATTTGAAGGTTTTTTGGGGGGCTGATTTTGCTTTTTGTGGCACTAACATTCATGGCTATCACAACTGCATAGATCTTAATATGGATTCTCTGTAAAAACTTAAAAATTCAGACATGTTTGGCCATGACATGTCTCAAATTTTGATATTTTTGTGTATACAATGTGTATATGATGCACCTCAGAACGAAATTACCTTCCAACTTTTTCTCTAACGTTCCATTGCCATGGTAACCAAGGTTTTGTATAAAACCCCTTTAAACAAGGCATTTTTATGCATCTCAATACCATGGAAACGAATGTTGAATGAAAATGTATTTTTCTGATCAGATTATTTAAATTATAATTTTTTAAAATTTAATTATTTAAAGTTAATATAGTTCGATTATTCAATGCTCCTTTTTCTGTATGTCACGTAAATTTGCTTCAATTTTAAGAAAAATATCTTATTCAAAATGTGCCATTTTACCTATATTTCACTTACTTTTGACATGAGTTATAATGCAGTTGCACAAGATTTGAATTACAGTTGCCATTTTCCTGAAAAGTGTTATCCCAGGACTTCATGAGTATCGAAGGAAATTTATGTAGAAATGAGATTTTTCTGTTTATATGCTCTTGAAATTGGTTACCATGACAACATTTGGTACGATGGTGTAAATACCTTTCATAAGTAAAAAGCTAATTTCTAAAGATATATATCTGCTATCATTACAAAACTTGGTATATACAAATGTGTGTATATATATATATATGTATTAAAGCCAATTTGATGCTATCATGACCTTAAGAAAATGTCAAGGTCATTTGTTCAATTTTCAAGGTCATTGAAAAATATTTGCTATTTTCAGGCTTAAATTTGTGATTTTTTACTAAAAGGAGACATGATTAACGTTAAACGGTATAGAACTTTGGTAAAACAATCAATTTAAGGTGAAAGTATGATAAATGCATTATTTGTTGGGATGAGTATCAAAATTATCAAAATCAATTGAAGACCCAAATAAGTGTCACATGTTTTAAAAGAAAACTTTAGAAAATCTCAATGTTATGCTTTTATTGAAAAGTATGTCATACATAGAAGTTAAATACAAATTTACAAAAGTGTGATGAATTCTACTTCTTTTGATAGGTTGTTCAACTGTAAATATTTAAAATCAAAATATTTAATGAAATAAGGTAGAGAAATCAATTCAAAATAATTGAAAATTCTGATTTTTTTGTAAATTTGAGTCAAAAGTTAGAAATGACCTTGAGATTTGGACAGATGACCTTGAAACGATTTGAAGGTCAAGTGATAATGATTAATGTAATTTGTATACAGGTATGCTATTTCATAATAATGGGACCCAAAAATTTGGAAAAATCAATGTTTTTAAATGTACGGTATACAGAAATATTGATTCCAAGTTGCTATAACAACGGTTTTTTATTGGTATAAATAACAAAATGGTGGGTTTCACAATACATTTAATTTCTTTATTTTTTCCAGCTATGAACATCAATTTTTTAAAGGTGACATCAAATACACATAACGTGTGCCAAATTATGGTATTCAACCTTCAGTATAGTAAAAAAAAAAAGACAAAAAATGACCCTAAAAATAGACTTTATTTTTGCCACATTTTCACATATTGACCCTAAAAATAAAATGATAAATAAATAAATAAATAATGACCCTTAAAATAGACTTTATTTTTGCTACATTTTCACATATTGTGACTAAATATCAACAACTACCTTATAACCCCCTCCCCCCAAAAAAGTTATTCTTGTTAGAGTTGAACTTACAAAGAAACGTTTTTGCGTTCATAAAGTAAGTTTTGACCATGGTTTCCATGACAACAGAATGCCACAATATATCTATCTCCTCATAGATATGAGGATGTCAAATAGATTAACCCCGTTACCATGGAAACCGTGGTTCAAAAAAACCAAATTGAATATGGTTTGTTTTCATTGTTTTTACATTAAGTATGATGATTACAGAAATTTTCATCAAAATCCATGACATGCCTTGGCCAGCTGTTTTAGGTTTTTACGGAGAATCCATATTAACAACTTTGAAGAAGAGCCAGGAGTAAGGAGTTGATTGGCTATGATTTTAGAATACTGTTTAGTCGAATGTTGAATTTTTTAATTAAATTTACAATGTTTCCATTTGATATATGTTAGGGTCCGTACCAATCAGATTGATTCAATTAAAGTCAAACAGAAAGCCAAAACCTTTCCGCAAACTAGAAAAATTAGAAAGATTAGAAAAGCTGAAACGCCGAAACCATTCCAAAAACCAGAAAGATGAGAAAAGCCGAAAAGACGAAACCATTTCATAAACCAGAATATTAGAAAAGCCGAAATGCCGAAACCATTAAAAAAAACCAGAGACTCAGAAAAGCCGAAAAGATTCCAAAAGCTATAATCGAAACGCTTACGAATTTACGAAAAAAAAAACAAGAAAGGAGGGGATCTCCAACAACACTCGATTTCAGAACCCAAATCAAAACCTTAAAATACCCAATGCAAAAACACAGAGCAGAAACCCACAGAAAGAGACGCAAAAGGGACACCAACTCACATCATAGAAACATGAAACACAAAAGACCACACATAAACTAACGATACCAATGGGCAACCAGTGTCGACTTAGGACGGTCATGTGCCCTGCAAGTAGCAGAATTTTCTTACACGGAGAGAAACATTGGACAAACAGACGGAGACAACGACACAGCCCCATAGTAACACGACGGACAACTTATCTAAGGAGCTCTAAGAATCAGACGTAAAATATGCCCTGAAAAAGTCGAAATTTTAAAATTGGAAATTTGAAGAATTTTTTTCAGTAGAAATATCAGCTAAAACAATGCATATCTGTATCTAATGTCCGGTTGAATGTGTGACAGGCGAGGTCAAGGTCAAATATAATATGACCAGGTAATATGTCTCTTATATATTGCTCAGTCCCAACGTTTCGGCCGAAGCCTTCTTCAGGGTGGAGTCCTTTTCGCTGGATTACATCCAGCGAAAAGGACTCCACCCTGAAGAAGGCTTATTTATTGACTGTAATGTAAATTGTTTCCCTAATTTTGGAATAAAAAGACAGAATGTCTCTTATAGACAATTCTCAACTTTGAGAAGTAAAAGTCAAACCGACTTGTTGTATGAATTCTGATATTTCGGATATGTGTCAATATGTATGACAGACTTGTAAAATGTGTGTGTGATCGTATAGTTTTCTGATTCGTATCGCTATGATTTTGGCCCTTGCCAGCTCACAATTTAGAGCCCATATCGCCCTTCTGAATTGTATTTGAGAATATGAACTTCAAATGACTTGAACAAACTTTCAATATTTAATATAACATGATGATAAATGAGGCAACGAGATGAAGTACAGAAATATGTGTAACACATGTAGACACTATCACAGTACAGAATAATCAAAAATCATCCCCCCTTCCCATAATGTACGGACGGACGTATAATAAGTAAGGCTATAACTACATGACTTATAAACTACCTGACTGAGTCTGAGCGAGTGAGGACCCTAACAATAATTTCTATCTTTTAGACATTCATGCCGAAATAAATGGTGAACTTGTTGCAAACTTACGGTCGCTTACAAGCACACGCCGCTCCACAAGGTGCAGGGGTTTATATACTCGCTCAGTCTATAGTAATCAATTAACCAATGAAAACATTGGTAAAGTAATCTATCTACCAATCACGGACAAGATTACAAAACGAGTAGAAATAACGAGTAAAATGGCGCTAGATTCAAGGTAAACAAAATAGACCCATCGGAATGTATAATTTAGCTTCCAAAGAACCCGGTATATATCGAATATGACGACATACGTAAGTATGTACTATAAATATAACATGTGTAAAATAACGAATGAGATCTTTTAACATGAGTAAACGGACTTAGCCGAATGTAAACAAGTTATAAATCAATACGCTTTGGTCAACTAGAAACATGTGACAGATCGCGACCGTCACAAATGAATTATCAATAACAATACTGATATTTGGGTTAAAATGTGCCTTTTTCTATGGAAATCAATGGAAAACGGAAAAGATTTTTACAACATTGTTCCACCCCGAGTTACAGAATGCCACTTTTACCAAAGGGTTTTTTTAATTCATACCAATTTTCTGACCATTTGGGGTTCTGTTACTCGGTGTGGAACGATACCCCACAAGCGAAAAACGAAAAAAAATGGGTAATGGGCTAAATTTAAAGAATCTGACTTTAAGCGGTTAGAGAGATAAAAGTTGTTAATTTCTTCTTGTTATACTGAGTGGATTCCGATGAAATATACCACATACACAAATAAAATAATTGATATAAAGATGTTTGTTCCTACACAGTGTGTATTTCGCGTATGGAAGCTTACAATGTGGCTGTTTAGTATAAAATAAAACGGTTTTCATTTTCCGGATTGCATATCTTAACAAGTACATTGATATACTGGTTTCCATGTTATTCTTTCTTTTGCAGTTTTTAAAATAAGAGGAGACCACAAAAATATTTTTTCGTTCGCTATTTGCCGGTTTCAGGCAGTGTTACCCCCTACCAATTCAAGCAGTAATTATCAAATCTTACATAAAATATGTATGAGAAATCTTCTAATACATCACATTTTTATTCTAAACCATCTTTTCCGTCAAAGGAATGGCATAGCATAAGAAATAATCGAGTGCTTTCAGGGCTATATCAAGCCCTTATTCTTACAGCGCCTTAACAATCTCCAGCGCAAGTGCGGAAAGCATTATAGAATTAATTGTAGCTGACACTGTTAAAACGTATCATTCTAATCTTTTTATCATTTTTATATATAACATGAATCATATAATTACATATCGAATGCATGTTTAGTATCCAAGAAGGTAGGACCAAAATGAATCCAAAACCCATTCAAAATGTTGTCTTAGTGATACCAACAATTTTTTTGCTCCATAACCAAAACTAATCGCAAGTAGCGCCATCCCGAATGAATTCAATCAAGAAATAGATTGTACGCTACAATAAATCCAATTCCATCGATTCCAAAGCTGCCAAACATGATCGTATTTTCTGGAATCTGCAATTACAAAATAGAAACATTGCGAACACTTAAATAGTACATTCGATCAAGTTTAGCAGAAAGGCCACTTCACATATGGACGAAAGCCCTCCGACGTCAACTTGCGCAAACTGGCGAATAAGGTTTTTGCAAAATTCGTTTCCCTTTGCATGTCAACTTTATACTTCGTTGTCGACTTCGCGCGGATTCGTTTGTGAGCGTCTTGATTCGTTCCGGTTAGTTCTGTTCGTCGTTAATTTTAAACATGTTCAAAATTTCTCAGCGAATAAAATTTTCATTTCATCATTTGTAAGTATTCGTTATAATGTGTTATAATGCGTTAATCATTCGGTATGCATTCGTCATATGTTCGTTGACGTTCACAAGGGAATAGAATGTGACCTACTGTTTTGCATATTGCACAACATATTTGCATTCCAGGCGACTGAAAGCGCACCTTTGCGATATTTTACTAATTGGTGCGACCTGTAACGAATAGCGGCGATGCGTAAATAATTCAATCGGAATTAAATGGCGAATAAAAACGAATTATTGCGATAGGTTGATGATACGAAACGAACAGCAAACGTTTTAGTAATAATTATTACGAAGGGTTACCACTGCATACGAAGAGCAGCGAAAACTTTCGATGGCATTTTGAAACATCTTACAATTTTTTTATTTTTTTTTTTATTTTTTTTTTTATTTTTTTTTTTTTTTTTTTGAAATGGGAATTATTCTGGAAATTACTTGTTCGAAATGGAAGATACACAACATCTGCTTCTTAGGTGTACGACTGCAATAGCCCATTATTAGTAAGTGCTACGGTAACAACTCAACATCTATCAGTATATATATGCACAACCACTGTAATTGCCCGAGATAAAGCTTTCAGGACGATTGTTATTGATTTCCGTATCAATAACAGTGTGACGTAAAAACGCCAAGGATCGCGGATGAATTTGAATTGCATATCAACAAGTATAAATAAATATAGAAAGTAGGAACATCATCATATAGAGAGACAAATCATAATTAAAATCTTCCCCATTAATCCCTAACCTCTTTCAGCGACTGTGTCTTGATAATTACAGAATGCGACATCATAACAAGCAGACAAACAGAGGCAGGCGCAGCTACAATAGCTCTCTGTCAATTGATGTCACATCCTACACTCAACGGAATATTTCGGATGGAGATTTCTTGTTACATACAGCGTTGCTTGTAATTATTCCAAAATAAATCACCCATAAGCAGTACACAGTATAAGACAAATCCATAAACTAACGCTGTCAACATTTCATGATTTCACCGCGCTGCAACTGACTCAAACGGAGTCAAACGGATACTAAATGGGAATACATTCCGCAAAGAAAATTAGTTCCAAACAGTCAACATCTAGAGAGTAATAAACAAGTTATTTGGTCATATTTTGTCATTATTCCATTGCTGAATTTCTTAAGTGTAATACTTGATTTGTCATAATGCATTAATTTATGACGTTTCAGTAATACTGAATAAGCGTGACGTTGTCATGGGGTACTCTAGATTTTCCTTTCTAAAATTAACTCCCCTCCGCATTGGTGAACGGATTCGCTTTATAAATAGAATCGGGCGCTTCCTTTGTTCTATTTTTTGGCTTTGAAAGCGCATATATATAGAATAAGTGTTCAATTTTGTGTGTTTTTGCTAACGCGCATAATATCAAAATAAATGCATCAGCCATTGTGATTTATTTCTGCATAAACACACAAAATAAGACAATTATTCTATAAATCAGATGCCGTATCAGATGGAGTTTGACCACCTGTCCTCTCTGAATGTCAGTCGGACTCCTCGGGTGATAACAAACATTAGCTCGCTACAGCCGACAGAGCACAGGTTGTATTACGCATGCCCTCTTTTTATATCCATTTACATATTCATCTGTGTTGCTTGGGCCCCTGCGTTTTGCGGTCTTGTTTGTGTGTGGTCATCTGACAGTGAGGAGGTTGTTTTACACTACAATTGTACGTTCCTCGAGACCTCTGGGTACAAAAAATGTAATCGGAATAGTGGGAGGGTTGTGCGCACGTAATCCAGGATAACCACACCGTCTGCTACTGACGTGGCAGATGGCCGTCCTAAGTCGGCACCGTTTACCCATTGGTCTCGTTGGTTTATGTGTAGTCATTTGTGTTTTATGTTTATCTGTGATTTGGCGTTCCTTGTACTACTGCGTCTCTTTCTGTGCGGGTCTTTTTTTGTGTTTTACAGTGGGTGTTTTGGGAGGTTGATGTTGGTGCTGCAACTAGTTGTTATTGGAGATCCCCTCCTTTCTTCTAAGAAGTCAGAGAAGACCATGGCTGCATCACGACATGTAGCGCCAATTTGGAATTTACGATCAACTCATAGTTGAGCTCAGGAGGGAAAATCCTAGAACCTTTAAGAAATTGGACTTTTTAGCTGCATTTCACTGCTTTTGAACAAAAAAAATAAATAAATTGAATTGATAAAGAACACTATACTCCTAAAATGAACGTCTGTTTTCTGAGTGGCCTTGACCTTAAAGAGAAAAATCAGAATTTCATGTGTTTGTTAAAGCAGCATACTCCGACTTCGGGTTGTAAAGGGGTTGATGCTTTTAATACATATTTCTTAACACAGATTTGTCCATATTATGGTCATTTATCGGTGTATCAAGTATCAAATCCGATACCTCCCCCGTTCGAGAGATACGAGCATTCAAAATTTCTGTTGTAGCCGCGCCTCCTCATGAATATTAATGAGCAGGAGAGCAGTGATTAGATACATATACCGATTAAGTAGGCTATTTCGACGATTATTATAAACAAGGATAGGTGAAATAGACATTCTACGTTTGTTTCACACAGCATTTCAAATAGTTACTATAAAGTAATGTGTTTCAAACGAATATCTAAATCTGACTTACTTGTCCAGCAAAATATCAGCTACTTCGTGGTATGTGACAAGATTTCACTCATTTTCAACAATTTCCATATATCCATTTGGTATCTTATCTATATGTTCCGTTTTGCTCTTTCACAATTTATTTCCTTTTTTCATCTTTCTCTATCCAAATCTGAGTATCAGTATGTTTTTCTCTCTTTCCCATGGAGGGCGTACGGTACTCGCCATGTTTGATTTGATTTGTACACTATGACGAGCTGTATCGCGCACGCATGAGGACTGGCCTGTTCTATATGTGGCGCCACAAAATTCATTTTTAATTCATTTACTGCGATAACTTTAGGGACCTTTCATTAACAATTTTGGTATTAACGGAAAGCTTATAACTTCTACCATCTAGGAAAAATAGAGGTTTGTCCAATTTCTTTTTTATCAAGCATATTTTCGTCTGGAGGTGGAACGTGCTGCGTTAATTTATTTGTCATATTAATAGCCTGAAACGACAAGTTCATATCTATAACCTTGACCTTTAATCCTAAAAATACCTTGAATACCTTTGAGGGAAAGCTCAGACCATGCAAAACATTTTGTGAATTAGTATTTTCATATCCTATATTATCAGTGGTTAACAAATGACCTTGATCTGTAAGAAATTGCCCATTTTAGTGACATGTCCAAAAGCTCACAATCAGAAACAATTTGTCGATGTATGATGGTAATATGAACGGCCTATACATAAGAAGTTGTGTGTATTTACACTGTAATCCCATCTTGATAATACTTATATCTCTTATATAATAATAGAACACATGAATTTATTTTTGTAACATTGTATATATTCTTTCATATCATTCGGGCAAGAAAAACATTATAATGAATGTTTAAAATATTTTATGAAGTAAATTATATAATTTAGCTATAAAGTGACCTTGACTTCTGAGCGACATTACGTGACCCCAAAGTGGTGTTATCCAAATGAACACACTTCTTTAAACAATCTAATTCCGATGTATACATATTATATAAGGATGTATATGAATGAGCTCAGACGGACAGATAGAGAGGTGGACTAAATGATGGACTCAAAGACCAGCTTTTCTCGGTGATCATAAAAACATCAATAATTTGCTTTCAACAAGTAGTTCATGAAAATTATTTTCACGTTAAGTGTTAATTACAAAAACAGCCAAGTACTTCTTACGGATTAGGACTACTAGGACGATTTGTTGGCTGCTTCCTTCCCGATCCTCTACACGTACCTTTCCCCCTTCCTCATGGCATCATTGTACTAACGTCTGCTTGTCTACAGGAAATGACATGTCTGTTACATGCAGGTGCGGCTAGCTTCGGAAGAGTTCGTATCAATGCGCAACGCTGCGAAAGATGTAACAATTCGCAGTGCTTCGTTTCTTATTCGCAATAAGCAGTTCCATTGCGTTTGCATTTCGTTATGATCATATTTTTGAAAACCGTTTCCGTTCAAAATTCGTCAAATTTAACAAATTTTACTCATACGCAAGGCTTCGTTCTATGGATTCGTCTATATGTGAAGGATCCCTTTAAGGTCAGGGTTGCGACTCTTAATAGACTTATTGTAGATAAACATCCCCTTGAAAAATCAAATAGACCCGTCATGTATTAAGACGATATATGTTCTGATGTTTGAAACTTTGATAGCAAAACTCATACAAAAGTTGAACGTCTTCAAATTCATTAGCATTATTTTAAAGCATATGAATACACAGCATGGACCAGACATGAACGTTTCGATTATTTAACCCTCGTCAGTGATCCTCAATCAAAACAATGTAATGTAAAATAGAACATCTCCTATTTTGTGCGATTTTTTCTTTTAAAAACGTGTATTTCCTCCCAAAATACCATTTGAGCAATACCTTTCAAGGAGTATTTTTCCCTTCAGTAATAAAATACTCTGAATTAATGTTTTTTTTTTATTGTTTATGTTTATTTCACATATTATGTTATATTAAAATAGAGTTATCTCCCTGTAGTTGCAACCATAACCTTATATATTTTTTAACTCATACAAAACTTCGGACTAACCAGAAGAGAATTAATAAATGTGAACCGATTTTTATAGAAATTCGAATTTCCATTTCGCTGAGGTGAATATTTTTTCCACAGGTTATTTCGTTTATTTTGTTTTCTTTCAGAGTTCCTATCATTTTGGATTAATTCCATTAAAACATACGCCTCAAGCGGAATGGGAACTCAAGCGAAAATTCTGGTTGTAGGTACTCACCTTGACAAAGTAGAAAAGGTAATATATAACTTGTTTTATCCATTACTGATTATATAAAATTTAGGATGTTCCTTCAAATATCGTGCGTATAAAAAAAGAGGTCAATGACAAATATGGATGATGTGGATATATGGATATAGGAAGAGTAAGCATCTCCTTCTTGCATGCAACAACCGCCGCTTCAATTCGGTAGAACTGTCACATCTGGTTACTTCAATTCCGGAAGACATAGAGTACAATCTTTGGTTGGATGGTTCAAATGGTCTATGAGAGAATATCACCACCATTCCGGAGAGTGGGACATCATAATGTATGACGAGTTCCCCATATCGACCGTAGAACTTCCTCAGTGACGATGTTAGTCGGTCACAAACATATCCCTGACTGAGAAGCTTATCTGAAAGACGCCTAGCTCTCAGAACAAAATCCGTATATTTGGTATTTGTTCTTGCATAGCGTATCAACTATAAGCAGGGGATGAAGGGATGTTGCTACTCAGAAAAGGACAGTTTGTAATGCTGAAATCGAAGTCGTCACGTTTGCTGCTTTTAGATATGTAATGAATTAAAGTCTTAAATACAGTCAGAAATGATACATTCGTCATGCTAAATTTAAATATCTTTCAAATTCAAGCTTAATGAGTTCTAAAACAGAAGATGCGATGGAATAGTCCGAAATCGTGACCTTAAGAACTGATAAATTTGCAGTATGGGCTAGAAATGCACGTTTCGGGTACTTAACCCTAGTCGGTGAGTTCTCATGTATATTTCTGATGACAAGATGTAAACGCAGAAACTTTTTTACCTTGATAGCTTGCTCCCTTCTTTTGTAATATGACCTTTAAAAAAAACACTTAATATATACATGTATTGGGAATATAATACTTTGACGTCAAAATGCATTAGCTCTTCAGGAACGACGGCTGTTCTTACCTGCAAATGGTTTCAATTTTAATTTTCATTTTACTCGTGAAAGGAGGTTTCAAAAACCCAAAATGAAGCTGTGTTCGGTAAAGTAAATACATAAATTTAAATTAAAAATATAAAACCGAAGGTCTCTACTAAGATGAATTTTGGAGGCTCCAGAAAATCGCTTTTGCTGGGAGCATCAATGATGATAATTTCATTTGCGAAACACGTGTCTGGTGCATAATCAATTGGTTTGAAGTTTTCTTCAAGAGGTATAGAGTTGGAACACTTCCTTATTATAACATACCAATGACAAAACAAAACAAAACAAAATTCGAAACTTATCCTATTAATAGAGAAAAAACTATTGAAAAAAACCTAAAACAGAGGAGGGGATTTTCATCAACACCAGGTTGCAGCACCCACAGCAAAACCCCAAAACACTCAACGCAAAAACACAGAGCAGACAAGCACAGAAAGAGACGCAAAAGGGACAAGGAACGTCAACGCACAACCTAGAAACATCAAACACAAAGGACTACACATAAACCAACGAGACCAATGGACAACCGGTGCCGACTTAGGATGGCCATCTGCCTCGAAAATAGAAGGTGTGGTTATCCTGGATTACGTGCGCACAACCCTCCCACTTTTCCGATTACCCAGAGGTCTCGAAGAACGTACAATTGTGGTGTAAAATAACCTCCTCACTGTCAGATGGCAACACACAAACAAGACCGCAAAACACAGGGGCCCGAGCAACACAGGTGAGTATGTAAATTGATATAAAAAGAGGGCGTACGTTATACAATCCTAGCTCTGCCGCCGCGAGCTTATGTATGTTATCATCCTATCTTATCTTAGAAAATTTTTTTATTGAAATATTTTAATGAACAGTCCTTGTAACCACTCTGATGTTACTGAATACAATACATTGTTATCATACGTAGACGGCGAATGCTCAATTTTGCCCCTTTTGTTATCTTACGTTTAGTTCAAGCGCCGAGTGATACCTGTGACTGTTTTTCCGTCCTTCTGTTCCTCTCTCATGTTTTCTAGACATTTGGAGGAATTTCAAAATATAACCTTCATTCATTTCTCAGAAAAATGTCCAGTTCGAATACTGACCGTGTCGCTCTGTTACGTACAGGGGTTTTCCAAATAACGTTTAAGCATTCTTTTTTCATAGCTGTCCGGTTCAAATATATAATATTGATTACAATCATTAAATTGCACTTGTACATCTTGAATTTAAACTTTACAAAAACGTCATTTATGAATTCTTTCACGTACTCAATCAAGGGACCTCAGTGGGCCCCTACCAATGATTCATGTCTTAAAATTCATAAAATCATTCAAGGTATTCAGTGGTTTATGAGTGGTGATTGGGTCACCCATATATGAATTTGTAAGACCTCAAATTATAGCGGTTTAATGTATTTAATGTAATTAAAAATGTTTGACGAATTTGGATATTTCAAAAATGTGTTATTTCAAGAATTAAGGACACTTACTGTTTACATTATTCTCTATGGGAAAGGCTAATTTTTAGAACATTTAACAGAATGATGGGGCATCAAATATCGATTGGTAAAAACTTACAAATTAGTTTTCATGCACTTAATTTTTTCTTTAGTTTTTATTAAGGGGAGATAACTCCTAAACACGACCCTTTTCAAAATATTTCTTAATTGATATCTGCTTGGCTAGTGCAAACGTTTTTTTTTTCAAATATTATATGACACAGAAATTATTAAATGATGAATACATCTATTTCTATTTTTTTATGCATAATTGCCTTCGTTAACCTTTGATTACCTTAAGAACAGATATATTTGCAGCATAAACGGATTCAGTTACACAACTTATGCCTATAGCTCTTATACGTATACCTCTTTTCTTCCTTCAGTCTGAGAGAAAACAAAGGATAAAAGACTATATGGTAGGAATTCAAAAGGCATATACAGAAGAAATATTTGACGGGCAGCTCATTCTTGATAAGAATTTCATGTTTGGCTTCCATGAAGAAGATGACATACAGATACTTAGGGATGCCATCGTCAAAACAGCAGAAAGTCAACCATTTTGGGGAGAAGAGCTTCCGAAGGGATGGATTCCATTTCAGCACCTCATATTTGACCTTCGTCAAAAAGGAGAAAAAATTATTTCAATGGATGAAATAATAAAATTCAATGAAACCTTGCATGTTCCTTTGGATTCAGAAAATATCGATTTGTGCCTTCGATTTCTTCATTCTGTGGGGTCCATCATTTTTTACTCTGAGAGTGACCTTTCACGATTTATCATCCTGGAACCAAAGCTTTTAGTAGACACTTTACGTTCTTTGATCACATGCGAAGAATTCTGTACTCATGTTTCCCGTAAAGAAGCGCACAAAGATTTACAGCGAAACGGCTTGATCAGCATCGAGCAGATTGAAGAAATATGGAAACTTCAGGAATTTTCATCGCTTCAACCTTTCAAAGACCATCTCTTGGCAATTATGGAAAGATTAGATCTGATGGCAAAGCCAAAGGCCTACCTGAAAGGATCCTTGGTTGATTCAAAGTTTTACTTCATACCTTCAATGGCAAAGGAAAGTCCACAGAATGCAGAATGGGTAAACTCGATATTAAAATATAAAAGGATACGCACAATTCAACTGGATTTTAGCGATAGCTTCCTTTCACCTGCTGTATATTATCGAGTAATCAGTAGCTGTATTAGCATCTGGCCAGTTCATCAAGACAAGATTTACTTTGGATGTTGCCTGCTTAAACTGGATCCCCAACACAGATTGCTGATCAGGAAAAGGGGAGACAAAATATGCCTGAGTTTTGAACACAGAAGAGACGCATCGTCTTTAAACAGCTTACTTATCAAAACAGTTGTTGAAGTCGTTGTTGATCTTCTGGAGCAGATCATAAATATGTATTCTATACGAACAGAAGATACCATGTATAAAATAAATGGATTATTTGAAGAGGTAAATAATGTAAACATTTTTTCTTACATAGTAAAATGAGCTCTACTATCCATGAAGTTTACTTCAAAAATCATTAAATCGCGATATTGTTTACTTTATCTTTTTAAATTTTCGACAAGATTAACACCATTTGATAAATTTTTCTGATTACTGAAATGAGCTGCTCGGACATCATTCTTCATTTTATGTCGAATAAATTTAAAAATACGTTTCATTTCGACCGAAGTATAAGAGTAGAATATGCGTTACCTCTATTTAGATCACCACAAACCATAATGAAAAAAAATTGGACAATTTAAGCAAATCTTTAAACATTGATATAAGAGTATATGATCGTGGAGAGGATTTCAAAGTGTTTCAACTCACATGAGCGGAGTTCAAGTGAGCTTTTGTCATAGCGTACCGTCCGTCGTTCGTCCATCGGCGTCGTCCTGTGTAAACTTTTAACATTTTCGACATCTCCCCTGCAAGCGCTGCACAGAATTTCACCAAAAATTACAGTAAGCAAGATTTCTATAGGTCCTCTTTCAAGTTTGTGTTTTTCTTGCCGATCTGTCAACAAATATGGCCGCTAAGGACTCTGATTGGCTGACGCATTTTCGACTTCTCCTATGCAACCACTGGTCAGAATTTCACCAAACCCTACAGGAAGCAATTAAGAAAGGTCCTCTGCAAAGTTCATGTTTTTGTGCCCATCGGTCATCAACTATGGCCGCTGAAAATTCCAATCGGATGACGCGTTTTAAAATTTCCTAAGTATTTGCTGCACAGAATTTCAAGAAAATTTGCATGAGGCAAAAACTCAAGGTCAAGTGTGTGTTTTTCGTGCCAATCGGTAAACAAATATGGCCTCTAATTGGCTGACGCATTTTCGACTTTTCCTTTTCATACGCTGCACAGAATTTCACAACACATCAATGGAAAGAAACACTCAAGGTCCTCTACCAAGTTTGTGATTTTCTTTTCGATCGGTAACAAATATTGCCACCAAAGCCTCTGACTTGCTGACGCATTTTCGATCTCTCCTGTTCAACGGCTGCTCAAAATATCATCAAACCTTATAAGAGACATGTACTCAAGGTCACCTACCAAGTATGTGTTTTCGTTCCCATCGGTCAACAAATATGGCCGCCGAGGGCACTGACGCATTAACAATTTTTCCTCTTCATCCGCTACATGGAATTTCAGAAAACCTGGATGAAAGTACTCAAGGTCCTCTACCAAGTTTGTGTTATTGTGCCCATTGTTCAAAATGTGGCCACCGAGGGTTCTGATTGGCTGACACGTTTTCGATTTCTCCTCTTCAACCACAGCACAGAATTTCACGAAGCCTTACAGAAAGCAAGAACTCAATGTCCTCTTCCAAGTGTGTGTTTTTCTGGCCGATCGGTCAACAAATATGGCCGCCCAGGCCTCTGATTGACTGACGCATTTTCGATTTCTCCTCTTCAACCGCTTCACAGAATTTCACCAAACCTTACTGGAAGCAAGTACTCGAGGTCATCTACTAAGTTCGTGTTTTTTGTGCCGATCGGTAAAAAAAAATATGGCCGTCGAAGGCTCTGATTGGCTGACGCATTTTGTTGGACAATTTTCATTTTTGATTTTGTTTTTCAGGAAATGCAAATTATATCAGACTTAGAAGATTGTTCATCATCGTGTACAGGTACTCACTTAATTCCTCTGTTATATCAATTGTGTGGTTTAAGTAATATATTTTAAAGCTAAGACAGATCTGCAACTAGCAATTTAAAAAATAAAGCAGCAAGCGCGAGGCATATATTCAGTGAACGATAGTTATACATAATAACTCGAGGGATTCTTTTTTTTTCATTCATATGTTGCAAATGCGATCAGCGGAGCGAGACGTTTCCAAAACAAATACAAATTCTAGCTATAAATCGAATCCTACTGTCTTAAGACGTGCGTCTTGTAAATTTTCATACATTAAGATAAGAATCATTTTTAGCTCACCTCGACGAAGTTGAGTGAGCTTATGCTATAACCCCACGCGTCCGCGTCCGCGTCCGCGTCCGCGTCCGTGTCCGTGTCCGCGTCCGCGTCCGGTTAAGAAGTTTGGGGTAGCTCAGTATCTGACAAAGTACTAATGCTACAGTAACCAAACTTGCACAAGTGATTCATCTTTGGATGCTGAGGTGAACCCATGCATCGTATGCAGCATCTGACCTACATTTTCCGCTTGAGTGACTTGGTTAAGAAGTTTGGGGTAGCTCAGTATCTGACAAAGTACTGATGCTACAGTAACCAAACTTGCACAAGTGATTCATCTTTGGATGCCGAGGTGAACCCATGCATCTGATGCAGCATCTGACCTACATTTTCCGCTTGAGTGACTTGGTTAAGAAGTTTGGGGTAGCTCAGTATCTGACAAAGTACCGATGCTACAGTAACCAAACCTGCACAAGTGATTCATCTTTGGATGCTGAGGTTAACCCATGCATCGGATGCAGCATCTGACCTACATTTTCCGCTTGAGTGATTTGGATAAGAAGTTTGGGGTAGCTCAGTATCTGACAAAGTACTAATGCTACAGTAACCAAACTTGCACAAGTGATTCATCTTTGGATGCCGAGATGGACCCATGCATCGGATGCAGCATCTGACCTACTTTTTCCACTTGAGTGATTTCGCTTTTTAAAGCCAATATTGAGCAAAGTATAAGTGTTATATGTACCAAACTTGCATATTGGATGTATCTTTGATCAAACTTTCATAAAATGACCTTGACCTACTTTTTCCGCTTGAGTGATTTGGCTTTGAAAGCCAATATTGAGCAAAGTATAAGTGCTAGATGTTCCAAACTTGCATATTAGATTTATCTTTGATCAAACTTTCATAAAATGACCTCGACCTACTTTTTCCGCTCGAGTGATTTTGCCTTTAAAAGCCAATATTGAGCAAAGTATAAGTGATACATGTACCAAACTTGCATATTGGATGTATCTTTGATCAATCTTTCAAAAAATGACCTTGACCTACTTTTTTCCGCTTGAGTGATTTTGCTCTATAAAGCCAATATTGAGCAAAGTATAACTGCTACATGTACCAAACTTGCATATTGGATGTATCTTTGATCAAACTTTCATAAAATGACCTTGACCTACTTTTTCTGCTTGAGTGGTTTTGCCTTTAAAAGCCAATATACATGTACTAAGAAATATGTTTGAATTGAATTTTGCAGTCACGAGGTGAGCTTCGTAATCTGTGATTACCTATGTTTAAAGAATAAATTAAGATTTAAATCAATTGTTATTACAAATCAATAAGAATCATTTTCTTTAAAATGAATATCTTTTTCTCACTACAAAGGCTTGGGTTGCTAATGATGAATAAAAATTTCTAAAAACTACACAATGAGACTGGGAGAATTGGATATTTTTTTTATTTTCGCAGACTTCGCACTCAAGCATCGCACTTCGAAGGAACTGTGTCACAAAATCAAAATGTTGATTCCATTTCAATGAACTTGGAATACTCTGTGTGAAGAATTTATTTGTTTACATGTGTGAAATATATATCTAAAGCTCTCTAGCGCCATTCTGACCATTGTGTGTTTAGATTTTACTTTTCTAATCGCACCTGATTTCTTTTAAATGACACATTTTGTACAAAGTCCGGAGTGCGAAGTCCGAAGTATGTCAGCTTGCAAAAATGTCTATTACGACGTTGATCGTTTCTTCAACACATTCGAATATTTCCGTCACCAAAATTTCTTGAAATTTCTTAAACGTGAGTCATGTAGCATCATATCCCACCGATCCCGCTACGTCTTTAGGTACCTTTTTGGACATGATAACTTTCACACTTTTTGGCAATGTTGCATTGTTTATATTGAATATTACTGACTAGGATTAAATAACCCGAAACTTACAAGTCCTGTCCATGCTGCAAATCTAAGACAATTCAATTTGAAGACGTTTAACATTTAACATAAGGTCTCATAAATGAGAAATTAAGATAGATGTCATTTTTTCAGAAATATTAGGCAGCTCATAAATGAGTTATAAACTACTTATAATAGCTTTAATAATAATCGATTTGCGATTCACGGAATCTGCACATGACCAACCAGAATTATACTCCCATGAATACTAAAAGTATGACATTCATTTCTTAGATACATTGCGTAAAATTCACATCATAGGGACTATCGTATATATCTCGTTCTGCACAATATCATAGTGCTTTTCAATAAATGTTTGTCATCGCTGTGTGGTAAGATGAATTTCTTTTTACTGTTGTTGTTGTTTTTGTTTTCTGTTTGTTTGGGGTGTTTTTTTTGGTTTGTTTGTTTGTTTTTTTTTTTTTTTTTGTTTTTTTTTTTTTAGGGAAAGGAGTTGACATTCTACGAAAAACTCCGACCGAGTTAGAGTTGATGCGATTTGCAAAGAATTTGGTTGGTGCAAAGGACAAATATTACGCGTTAGGCGTCGACTTGGGGATAAGCATTCAAGAGATAGACCAGTTAGAGCATGACTGTATGGGCAACCTCAATCAGAAAGTGTTCTGCATATTGACGAAATGGCTTCAGAAAAAAGGGAGGGCTTGTTCATTTGGCGAGTTAATTCAAGCTGCTGATTGCAACGAACACATCATTTGCAAGGTTTGTGCTACGCACATTCTCATATTATTTTTAATATTCAATAATCGATGTCATTTTATTTTGCAAGTAAATAAACGACAAGACGATGTATTGGAAAAGTATCACCTTTTGGAAACAAAAAGTTGAAAACAATATCTCTCCAACGGTAAAACTTAGATGCTGTTTTAACATATGTTTATTCAGAAAATTTCGTGTCAGCTATTACAGCATGCACAGTGTCACAGTCGAAATATATTTTAACGTTTCATTTGTTATAATTTGGCAGTACTTTTTGTGTGTTTCTTTGACATGAAATATCGTTTTACACTAAAACATAGATCATTAGCATAAATTATTAGTACAGATTACCCTTCGGCATTAGCAATTGTGTTTTATAAAATAATTGATTGTTCGATTGTGACATTTTATTGGAGTATGAACTTTGGTTTGCCGCTTCACAAATTAGGTAAAACTGCATAACAAAGTTCACACTCCAATAAACTGTCAAAATTTAACATTCAATTTTTATAATTTCCAAACCCAGTTTATCCTAAAATTCATCAAGATTTTCTAGAAATACGTCCATTTAGTACATAACTAATGAACATATTAACTCCGTAGGCAAACTAGTTCCCAGACGAAATAGAAATAAGGTACTGGTATACGGAGTTAAAAAAAGCTACAAAATATTATGTTCACGTCTAAAATTACGAGGGCTGATTGATGTGTTGTGAACCTCGATTTTCTTGGATGCAGAAGATAGTACTGTAAATTGGTTTTTATTCGTCAGATACCAATTTTCGTCATTTTCGTCAGTGCCTTCCTTGACGAAATTACGTACCGACGAATATAAATACTCCTGACAAAAAGTAAATTGTAGTAAGGAAAAATTGAATCAGTCTCTTGGTAAACTTAAATAATATGAATCAAGGCAAAGCCTTTTTGTGCGAGCGGAGAGAAAATAGATATGATTACTAGTATATAAAATAAAAAAGATCTTTCTTTTTTATTTTGACTATGATGGTTTATCTTATCTTACAAAACTTTCTGTTTGATGATTGCCAAAACAAGGTAGTATAAGGCGAGTGGAAAAACGGAAGCATTAGTAAAATTGATCTAGACCAGCAGATGAACATTTTAAGGAGGGGGGGGGGCTTAAAATATGGTTCTTTAAAAATATGGTTCTTTATAATTCATTTTTATTTTGTAAGAATAATGTTTAGGCTAGCTGAAAATAAATTACTTTAGAACAAAAGAAAAAACAAACATATTCCGACTTCTGACAGTACGAAACCACCCGAGACGAGAAAAGCAATCAGAGCGAGACGTCTCGTTTAAAACCGGAAATGTCGGATTTCCCGTGGTTACGCCGCCTTGTTGATGCTTTATCACTACCTGATCTACGAAAAATATTTTCAATAGATTCAACTTATAATCAAAAATTGAGTATAACATATATGTCTACTTGGAGTCGAAAAAAAATTTAATGGCAATATCCAGCATCTCCGCAGCAACTCTGTCTGCGAGGGGACGAAAGTTTTTGAAAGCATAGTAGTACATTCTCATTCTTTGATACAGCATATTTTCTCAATAAGATATGTGTATACGCGTTACCATAAGGGCGAGCTTCGCTCGCAATAAACCGGGGTACTGCGGAGGAGGGAGGAAGAAGCTGAAGGTTCCGAGTTTTAAGACATTGTTTAAATAGTGTTATTACGACACGCAAATGGCAGTGAAAACTAAATATGAACACAAAGTCACATATAATGTACTTCTAATTACAAAATAAGATGTTTTCACAGCGAGGTTGGCTATAAACAAACAATGAAAACAAGCACATACGACGGATTTGACTATTTGACGGCAGATGATGTTAAGTTGGTATTGAAAAGACGAATTTACATTTAAGGGACCCTTGGATGACGAATTTACGTACTAACGAAATGATCATTTTAAACGAATTGACGAAAATTGGTACTGACGAAAATAAAGCAATTTACAGTATGCAGATAGATTATCTCCAAAAAGGACAAGCAATCAATTGCATATACTATGCTTCACTTCTGACACAGCTACGGGAACATATTAAACTTAAGCGCAATAGATAAAGGTGTATTGTTACATATGGATAATGATCCAGTTCACAAGTCTGTCACCGCTATGGCTGGCATTCATTTTTGTGGTTTTGATTGAGCATCCGCCTTATTCACGCGATCTCACTCCGTCAGATTTTCATCTATTCCCAACACTGAAAGCAGCTATTTCTGGCACCCAAATCGGTCCTATGATGGCTTCCTGACCAGTCTTGAATGATAGAATCCATCCCCAGATGTGATCAGGAACAAGGGAATCCAACCCGAGTATCCAGGATATGCTTGTACCACAACGAGGCTTAAAAATGTTAAAAACAGGCGTATAGCATCAGAAAACCGCCATAAAAACTAAGTTAACCAGTAAATTAATATTGATTTGTCATGTAGCATCATATCCCACCCATCCTGCTACGTTTTTCGATACACTTTATGACAAAATAACTTTCACACTCTTTGGTCATATTACATTGTTTAGATTGAGGATCACTGATGAGGGTTTAGTACCCGCAACGTGCATGTCTGGTCCATGCTGCAAATTTATTTGCTCTTCAATGATGCTATTGAATTTGAAGACGTTTAACATTCATTAATCAAAATGCTTGGATTTCTAAGAACATGCAAACTTGGAAATTATATATTTCTATATATATCTTCTTCAATTCTGAACAATTTCATTGTTTCCACATATGATGCGTTCTATGTTCTATATCAATCATCCAACCTTCGTTTTTCAGCTCCGCCTTTCATTAAATCACGATTCTAATTAGATTCATTCACAAACATGACTAAATAGCCACTGAAAATTAAAAAACCCAGATATTTGGGTTACATTTACTTGATTAAGCTAGCAAGATATGTGTGGTATATTTTCCTACTTACTTCAATGGAAGAACTTTCTGCAATTGGTTAAACTTCTTATTTTATAGGTTTTGATGGAAAAGAATGTCAAAGGTGAGGATTTCATTTGAATATTTCATATAAGAAAAAGTACAATGTAAAGAAAGTTCTAGATCGTTTGTCTGAAAAACGAGAAAATCTTAAATCTGCTGGCTGTAGCGAGCACATGTATGTCATCACCCGAGAAGTCCGACTGACATTCAGAGAGGACCTGTCTTCTCGAAAGAGGTTTGGACAGGCCCGTTATGTTAGAGTGGACCCGTCAAGTTTCTACGAATGCGCTGTTACAAGACTAGATTGGTCAAATACGAAGCCTTGTGGCCGTCTGGTAACATAAGGATATCATCTACGGTATAAAAGGCGTTTGATGATTTTGACGCATTTTCGATGGTTATGCTGTCTATATTTGATCCTTCTAATTTTGTTTGTCATATCACCATAAAAGGCAAGTTGTGTAATACCCAAAGTAATGTACTTGTAATGTCGCTTGTGAAGATCCGAATTTTGAATTAAAAGAAGTTGACTGTAGTTTTTGTAAAATTTCCAGCAAGACTTTACTGGTTTATGAAAGCAGAAACCTTGACCTAAAAGTTTCTTGGTATATTGTAAATTTCTACTGTGAAACTCCAAAGTATTAGCGCATGCTGTAGCGTGCCGGATGAGCTGTGATATG
This sequence comes from Pinctada fucata, assembly GCA_028142955.1. Taxonomy (NCBI): domain Eukaryota; kingdom Metazoa; phylum Mollusca; class Bivalvia; order Pterioida; family Pteriidae; genus Pinctada; species Pinctada fucata. The sequence goes on along the minus strand of AP027112.1, from coordinate 39,807,869 downwards.
TAAATGCCGTGTGACGGTAGTCTAGGAACATCACCGTCAAGCCAGGGGAAATTCACTATGTTGAATCCAAAATCATCACTTTTGTCATATTGACTTATATGAATCTTTCCGTTTACAATTTTGACTTTTAGGCCCAAAATTGTGTTTCTGTGTTTGTAACGTTTGCCTTGTTAAGTGTTTTAAAATTCTTGTGGATAAATTGCATTCTTATATGATTCAAAAGCTGGATTGTCAATAGTTAGAATATCATTCACATACCTAGAAGTATTATTGAAACATTTCAAATCATCAATTTTTCTTTGCTTTTGAAGATTTTGGATAAATTCTTTTTCGTAGTGTATAAAAATAAATCTGAAAAAAGAGACGCAAAGATAGTTTTACGGTTAAAAGTAAAGGTCAGTCATAAGGGTCGAAGACACTCATGGAATCAAACCTTTCGGCATAAAAATTATTGTGATCAGAAATAATCCATTAGTTGCTCTTATTTTGTCTTTTTAATTGTGACTTTAAATTGGGTTTGACAGCAATTCAGTGATCGGTAGAAAAAAGTAAGAATAGTCCCCTAAAAGTGCTATTGACTTTCGTCACAATCCGTCAATAGATGGTGCGAAAAGTAAGCACCGGTGTACCCTCTCTTTCGAAACTTGGCAACGAAGTTCATTTCAATTTATCGAAACCATCATAATGATCTAGAGAGATGTCATAATTATGGCAAAAGTAAATTTTAAATGCCCTCCGTTGAAAAACCTCTTCATCAGTACTGAAGATGACAGAAAAAAATAAGAGAGATTTTCAAGTAAATGCAGACTTTGTCAACATGCCGACATTGCAGTGAACAGTGTGGAAGGCACAGAAAGGAATAAATAGTTGGATCGCATCACATCATTAGAACATGAAGTATCCTATAAACATGAATAATATCCACAGGGTCCCAAGTCCTACTCATTGCATGAAAGGACGGAGGGGATCCCCAACAAAACTTGGTTGCAGCACCAATAGCAACACACCAAACACATTAACGACATGACCAAAGAACTATTGCGGCGTTTCACAAATTCAGATCAATACAAATATGGTCATCGAAACTGTTTAACTTTTATTCAACAATGTATTTTGAGTTCAGTTCTACTATCGCCCTTTAAAGAAAGTGTCAAAGCTTAAACTCAGAATGTTTATTGCATTTAAGCAATTTTTAATTTCCAGTCAGAATGCTTAAGACTTTTTCTAAGATCTTCTAACAATTTGAAATAATACTGAAACATTTGGAAGAATCCGTACTTTGAAGTTTATCGTTGATCTAAATTTTTACTTGTATTAAGACCTACTTTGGTCTTTGTTTATCCTTTAATTTTGATTTTAAGTGTACGAGACCATACCAACGAAAAGACTTGAAGAAACTTGCACAGACGAGATGATTGATAGTATCTCCATATTCATTGGGAAAGAATCCATCCATTTTGGATTGGAACTTGGATTGAGCCTCGCAGAAATAGACGAAATCCAAAGTAGCGGAGACAGGAAAGGTATGTGTCACTTGAACAACAGGATACTAAGAACAATTCGTGACCAAAGACTTGGTGCAAACCTCAGTGTGAGAACCTTGTGTTCTGCACTTCTTAGAATCGATCGGTTTGACTGTTTTGAAAACTTCGTTAACCGATTCATCCATGGACAAGAAAGTTTTGATGATGACTGGTAAGGTACTTTGTTATGCACTCTTTGTCTTAGAGAGAAACTTCATGGAAAAGCCGAGAACATCGAACAGATGTTTCCATGCACTTTACATTACTCAATGCGAAAATTCACACCTTGTTTTGAACTTTGATTTTGCTTCATTTTCATTATTTCACCATTTGTTCATTAAATATCTTAACGATTGCGTGAATGACATTGTTTTTTTAACTTTTATAGATAAAAAGCTTAAATAGCAAGTTCTTCACCAATGTTCACGACAAATACTAATGTCTATATTTCCGCACGATAAGTAATGTAATAGATATGCATGTATTGTACAGTTACTATCATCATTTGACATTATTCCTGATACATTGTGATCCATAAACAAAGTAATCATCTTGCTGAATTAATTTCTTTCTTTTCAGTAACGTTTTAACTGATACTTTTTAGCTTTTACTGAAACATAATCTTTCATAATCGAACGTGTATAGATTTATTTGAATGAATGACATATATGGATAATGACCATATGCCAAGTTTTCTTTTCTTATATCAACATTTCATATCCTGAATCGATATATTGATACTACAAATGCGGAACCAGGATGTTATCATAAAGGAAGAACAAGACATTGATGAGGTTTTTTTAAAGATCAATTTAGAATGTCAAACCTTTGACAAAGGGACACATTGGTTTAGATTTATTGAGATGTTGATATACATATATTTGTGAATGAAGAAGAGAAGACGTATGTGTTACATCTACTTTTTGTATCATTTTGGATGAGGATATGTAACTTCACGTTTTGTTGCTTTTGTATATATTGTCGTCAATGGACGCTGTTTGCTTTGACAGAGAATTTACCAATTGTACTTGTTGTGTTTATTAATTTTTTTATGATGATGTATAAATCGTGTCATAAAATAGTTAATGTTTTGTATGAAATACTAATTCTACTTCATTAATTCAAAGACCGAACATACTAGTATAGGTCTGATCAATAATTGATGTAATATATACCAATATAACCAATAATAAATTGTTTATTGATGTTCTAATTGATTTAATATATACCAATATACCAATTTTTCTGTTCTTTAATGATGCTATTCAATTTGAAGACTTTAACATACATGCGACATGTACGATTGCATGATATGAATCCTTTTAACATGTATCATGATTTTTTCTCTTCTACTTGCACTTAATTCGCACTTTTTGATTATGCTTGAATATTCATATTTGTAGTTTGTTCTTTTTCAAACAACTTGTTTATTGATGTTTTGAAAGAGCAACTGCGAAACATTTGTACTTTGATTCAAAGAGACGATGAATGTATGAAGTTGCTGTTTCATCTATGATATATGATATATATATGATATATGTTTTTATTGCTCATGATTACTAGCTTGTATCCTTTGACAGAGGAGCATTGCTTTGATACATTCTGATTGAAAGAGCAATATGATAATTCTAGTTTTTAAGAATTTTATAAGGTCACTCGGAACATCTAGTTTTATGTAAGTCTTACTTTTGTTATTCATGGATGTATAATTCTGGTTGGTAACGTGCAAATTTCGTGAATCGCGAAGTCCCATGAACACCAAAAAGAAGACAGTCATTTCGTATGTTTACATTTTTCTAAGTATTAGGCACCCTAATTTTAGACGAACATCGCTCACATAGCATAGCACATAGCATCTAACGTTGGTATATTCTCAATACGTTCAATACTTGGACGTGACGTCACAATAGCCAACCCGATTTATTGGAACATAATTCTAGTTGCCTAATGGGCGCTCAACATGGCAAATCCACTAGTAATGTAAATATTATGAAAAATATTGATTGTTTATATTTGTTATGCTTCTTTTCATGACACATCACAGATTGGGGTTTTGTGTCGATTTCGTTGGGGAAATGCATGCATATGACATTTACGCATGTCACAAAATAATTACCATGATAGAATGTGTATCAATTTCTTTTCAAATTATTTTTTCGGTATTTTTGATTTCCTTTGTTTTCGCACTTTTTAATCATTATTAATCAATATCATATTTATAGCATTACAATAGAGAATAGCCAGTGTATGCCTCTAAGAGCAAAAATCAACCTTTTACAATCATTGCCATATGAAATAAAAATAATTACAATTCATCCGAAATTGATTTAAATACATCAATAAAATATTTCTTTTGTATTTTGTTCTTTATAATATTTGATGAATTGAGAGAGATGATTTAACATACGCAGATATTTAAAGAGAATTTACATTTTTCTTCAATGATCTACTTTTCATTTTATATTTATAAATCTTGAAACAAACAAAAGATAATAAAAAGTTAAGCGTTTTTGTTTTCTTATTATTTTCTAGATAAAAACCAATTAATATGTGTCAAAATTGATTGCATTTGATATTACAGCCCAAATATTACGTACCAAATCATATTCATAGATAAGATACTCTGACTTTTCTTTTGCATTTGCACAAAAAGAACACAACATATTTACATAAATATTCCATTTACTGGTATAATCCAATGTATTATGAAATAATTTAAAATTGAATTCTGAAATTTGTGTATAAAAATTATCCAAAATTTTCATACTATCAACAAGTTTCCATGAAATAGACATGTTAAACGTTCTTTCAATTTTTTTTTTCTCGATAAGTGGCTTTGAAAATTTTTTTCTGAACAAATATGTCATAGTCAAATTTGCTTGTACATTTCTCTATACTTTGGAAGATATAACCACAGAATAAAAAGGTGTTATTTTCTTTAATATTTACAAATTGTGACTTTTCACATGAACATTTGTGTGTGAATCTTCTGAGGACATTTTTTAGCATTAGATATTCACATAAGATATTGTGTTTATTTTCTAATATATTTGAGAAGTGTGATATATCATGAAAATAACCACTACAACTGAAAAGGTCTTTTATATAGTGTATTCCAGGCATGATCAATTTTCAAGAAACAATGTACAATTTCTAAATGTAAAATGAGTTTATGCCATATACATTGTATTTTGTGAAAGAAAATCATCGTTCATTTATTGTTTTGCAAAAATAGAATGATTCAAATGCTTCACAATATAATTTAGGCAAATATGATCAAATACATGTATTTCTGAGTTTACTTTCATTACATTTCAACACATAAGGTATATCGACTTTTCTCTTCAGTTTACACCTTCAATATCCACCAAAGATGAAGAACAGCAAGTTAGCCTTTTTACCCAGGCAGCTTTTAGAGATTTGATTTTTGATGTAAAATCATTTATCCCCATACCACTATGCTCTATTTTACCTATAAGTGTGTTTCTTTTCACATTTTCTTTACTGAATATGAAAGAAAAAATTATATTGTCGATTCTTTTAAATATATCCCTAGAAGCTAAATTATGAATGGTTGCACAGTAAATCAATTTTGATTATATAATTGTGTTTATCACTGTGACGGTTTTCTTACTAATAAAGCCTGTGTTTTTTTGAAATATGAATGCCCCCGGTGGCATCTTTGTGAGTATAAACACCATTTTCTATTAAGTAGGCCAAAGCTCAAGGTCAAGGTCACGAGGTCAAAAATTTTGGTTTCAATGGAAAGGTCTTGTCACAAGGAATACATATGTGAAATATGAAAGCCCCATCACTTACAATTCAATACTTATGTCCAATGTTAACGTTTTTGAAAAGTAGGTCAAAGGCCATGGTCAAGGTCACGAGGTCCAAAATTTTTGTATCAATGGAAAGGTCTTGTCACAAAGAAAACACATTGAAAAATGAAAGCTCTATCACCTTCCATTCAAAAGTTATACCCAATGACAAATATGGATAATGACCATATCCCTGTTTACAGCACAAAATCGATGATTCAGAAAATCAGAAACCGAAGGCATACAAAATCAGGACAAAACAGGAACCAAAGCAAACAAACAAAAACCTCCACCATATGAAAAGATTCGAACTCCCGACATGGGAGTGAGACCAGGTGCCCAGGAAGAGTAAGCATCTCCTGCTTGCATGCAACACCCGTCGCTTCAATTCGGTAGAACTGTCACATCCGGTTACTTCCATTTTGGAAGACATAGAGTACAATCTTTGGTTGGATGGTTCAAATGGTCTATGACAGAATATCATCCACCATTCTGGAGAGTGGGACATCATAGTACATGACGAGTTCCCCGTATCGACCGTAGAACTTCCTCAGTGACGATGTTAGTCGGTCACAAACATATCCCTGACTGAGAAGCTTATCTACAAGACGCCTAGCTCTCAGAACAAAATCCGTATATTTGGTACTTGCTCTGGCATAGCGTATCAACTGAGATATGAACACGTCATAAGCAGGCGATGAAGGGATGTTGCTTCTCAGAAAAAGAAAGTTTGTTATGCTGAAATTGAAGTCGTTACGTTTGTCATAGAGTGAGGTGTTCATGTGACCATCAGTGTCGTAGGACAACATTATGTCCAAATAGGATGCTGAATTATTTGTCTCTGTAGTTTCTTTGACTTCAAGCTCCGAAGGATAGATACTGCTCAGGTAATCCGCGAATTCTGAGATTATTGATGGACAACACATCGTCTATGTATCTGTAAGTGAAGTTGAAGTCAGAAGATAAGTATCTTTTCCCTTCAGAGACCAAAGATTGAATGAATTCAGCTTGGTACGAGTAAAGGAAAATGTCGGCAAGGAGTGGGGCACAATTGGAATTCCGACAATTTGCTGGAAGACCTTTCCTCCAAACACCACAAAAATGTTGTCGATCAGAATGTTTAACATCTGAATAATGTCTGTTTCAGTGTACTTATTTTCAGAATCGGACTTTTCTTTTACAAAGTAGGTTTTGTCATAGATAATAACAATAAATTTGTATTTGCGATTACCGTTCTTACTTGTAAACGCATTACTTATAATTTTTGCGAGTCTTTCTTTCAATTTAGAATGTGGAATTGTAGTGTAAAGTGTCGATGTTACAGATTTTCGAACATAAAGACAAACAGACAGACAAACAGACGGACAGGCCAAAAACTATATGCCCCCGAATCATTGATTCTTGGGGAATAAAAATGGTTAATTTACGTTGTTTCTATGAATTCAACAGCTTTCAAGTTGGGAAATTCTATCTATTAGTAACCCATTTCTCTTTTCACGTTCTATTGAGTCATGGCCCAACCAGATGCCCAAACATTTATGAAAATTCACTACCTTTATACCATTTATATTTGAGAATTTACGTTTTAGAGAACCAGTGAGTTACATTCTTGCTCAAATTAGGATTGAGATCACAACCTTTTCCAAAGTGTTCAACAGTAGTAAGGGTTTCTTTAACAGAATCAATATCAGACAGAGTATATGTACAATCATGTGCATGCTTAATCATTTTAATTTGTTTTTCATTATCATACAAAGGGGGAATCTCCAACAACACCAGGTTGCAGTGCCCACAACAAAACCCCAAAACACCCAATGCAAAAACACAGAACTGACACCCACAGAAAGAGACGCAAAAGGGACAAGGAACGTCAAAGCACAACACAGAAACATCAAACACAAAGGACTTCACATAAACAAACAAGACCAATGGGCAACCGGTGCCGACTTAGGACGGTCATCTGCAATGAAAATAGCAGAAGGTTTTGTTATCCTGGATTCGTGCGCACAACCCTCCTACCCGAAAACCCGTAGGTCTCGAAGAACGTACAAATGTGGTGTAAAACAACCTTGTCACTGACCACATACAAACAAGACCGCGAAACGCAGGGGCCCAGACATTACATATGAATATGTAAATGGATTTAAAAAGAGGGCCTACGTAATGCAATTCGTGCCCTGCCGGCTGTAGCGAGCTCAATATCCACATGCCCTTCATTTATGTATTATGTCTCTTATTATTATGAGATCTCCTCCCTTCTTTTTACTCGCAAGGATAGGACTTCTTCAAACAATATAAACAAAATTATTTTTTAGCACTCGTTTTTATACGTGAAGTGACGTGACGTAACTGTCATAAGACGGGAGGTATAATGTTATGGCGCTTTACCTGTGACTGTCCGTGCGTTTGATCTTCCGTCTGTGTGTCCGTCAGAGGTAATGTTGTCCGAATTTTTTCAGAAGCCTTTCAACATAAAGAATTGAAATTGGCATATGACTTGATATCAAGTGCATAAGATGCAGTTCGACTTTCGAAATATTGACCTACTTTTAGCAAAGTTATGACCCTTGAACATAATTTTGTCTAACAATTTTACAATTTCGGGATTTTTATTTCACAGTCTCTGCAACTATTAAATAGAAACTTGATATATGACTTTATGATAAATAATTAGAAATCCAGTTCGAGTTTCAAAAAAAATTGATCCATTTTAAGCGACATTTTCAACAATTATACTGTTTTTCTGACTTTTCATCGTAACCTTTGCAGTTATCAAATTGAAACATAAAGCCTTCGAAATATATAATTACAGATCTAATCAAAGTGTCTGAACTTATATTTACGAGGTTGATTGATATGTGAGCCTCGTTTTTGGAGTTAATCTATCAGGGAAAAACCATTCTGCGTCCCGGAAAATCGAGGCTCTCAAGATATATATCACCACTCGTAGCAGTGTTATTACCCTTGAGCACAGAAATTTCTAACAATTTTATGGTTTTAGGATTTTTTCATAACTTGTTATATGCCTTTATAATAAGCAATTAAAGATCAAGTTTGAGTTCCGGAAAAATGACTAATTTTTAGCAAAATTACGGCCCTTGAACATTGAAATTCTAAACAAATTTATAGAGTTCCGGGTTTTTTCACAGCCCTTGTGGCTATTGAATTGAAACTTGGTATAAGCCTTCAAAATAAATAATTACATATCTAATCCAAGTCTCTGAACAGCTAACCTATTTTTGGCAGAGTTGACTTTAGAAAACTTTAGAAAATTGTAACAGTTTAACAGTTTTCTGAACTTTTTTTCTATTCTAAATTTATCTGTTCTTACAAAAATGATGCTATGAAATTTGGATATATTTAACATTTGTACCTCTTGGTCAGTGTCACTGCTGGTGGACCAGGAGTCCCCGAGGGCACATGTAGCCAAGTTCGATCAGCTTCTGTTGATCTTCTGTCTCTCCAACGAATTCTAAAGTTTCTGTTACCAAATTTCTTGACATGTTTAAAGCGTGGGTAATGTAGCATCATATCCTCACATCATCACATCATATCACATCATATATAATATCTGCTGTGTATTTCGGTACATTTTTAGATCTATCTAACTTTCTTTTTCTTTGGCCATATTACATTGTTTAGATTGAAGATCACTTACGAGGGTAAAGTACCCGTGTCTGGTGACGTCCATGCTGCAAATTTATCTGTTCTTAAATGATAATATTGAATTTCAAGACGTTTACCTTTTGTATCATACATGTATGCAACTACTATGTCCATTTAAAGAGTACCAGTACAAGGGATCGCTGAATTTGGCACTAAAATAGGATTGCTGGCAGCAGAATGTGTTTTTGAATCACTGTGTCATTTTAAAGTAACAGTAAAAACATATTTAAGTAAACGATCAATACCCCCAAATCTAGGATTATTGAAAAAATATAGTCACACGCGACTGCAGCTCCCACAGACAAACAATAAAACACCCCATGCAAAAACACAGAATAGACATGCACAGAAAGAGACACAAAAAAGGACAAGGAACACCAAATGCAATATAGAAACATTAAACACAAAAAACTACATGTAAAGCATCGAGACTAATGGGCAGTCGGTGCCGACTTAGGACGAGCATCTGCCATGCCAGTAGTCAATTGTGTGGTTATACGTAAAACTTTCGTTCAGCCATCCCAGTTTTCTAGTAACCAAGCGTAAGAGGTCTCCAAGAACCCACAATTTAATGTAAAATAACCTTTAGAAGGACAGGTGTGGGGGTCCCGTCTTCTCTAATGAGGTTTGGACTTGGCCTCTCATTGAGTCCTGTTGTCACGGTGCAATTCTTAAGAATGTGCTGATACAAGATTGTAAATTGGTCAAGTGCCATGCCAAGTGTATGTCTAGTGATAGCAGGATTATATCCATGGTATAAAAGGCGTTTGATAGTGTTTTCAATGATAATTCTGACCTTTGATAGTTCTTTTTTTTATATTATTTTACCATCAAAAGCAAGTTGTGAAATACCCATAGTAATAAACTCTGTCGCATGTATGGGTTCAAATTTCAAAAGAAGCTGACAATATTTCTGTAAAATTTCTAGAAAGTCTTAACCAGGTTTTGAAATTGGAAACCCTTACCTAAAAGTTTCTTGATAATTCATAAATTTCTACTTTGAAAATCCAAAGGAGCTGATAAGATAAGACGTAAAATCTGGCCTAAAAAGTGGAATTTTGCAAATGGAAATTTTAAGAAAAATTGTTCGTTAAATTAATAAATAATTATACGGTATCCCATCAAAACCTGAAGTTATTTTACATCTATTATGCATAATATTGCTATTATTTGGATCAAAACTTGTCTTTTTCCCATAGAAATCAATAGAAAACGGAAAAGTTTTTTTGAACATTGATTCCCCCGGAGATACAGAACGCCACTTATACTGGAGGTGTATATGAATGATACAAAATTTCTGGAAAAGTGAGATTCTGTCTCTCCGGGGGGAACACTACCCCAGAGACGAAAAACCAAAAAAGGAGGGGGGGGGCATTTGTTAAAGGATTGAATTTTTAAGATCATTAAATATGGAAAAATTGACTATTTTTTCTCCTTAATCCATCATAAAATGTATTATCTGACCCCCTTTGTGTCAGAAATGAATATTCTGGTTCACATATGTGTTCAAAATCAAAATATTTTCGGCTCGCTTCGCTCACCATTCACAGAAACAAATTTCAGCTAGCTTCGCTAGCAACAAGACCAAAATTTCTAGGCTCGCCTTACACTTATAAAAATTTCGAGCTCGCTCCGCTCGCCCTTCCACAAAAATTTAGTATCGTGTGTTATTTAGACATGTGCACAGTATTATAAATGCAAGTATAAAACAAGAATGATTATTTATTTTGACAAATATGATAAGCTGATAGGAATGCCTATAGTACATTACACATCACTTACCTACTTTGAACGCTACATGGCAAAAACATGGCATACCCCTCTCCCAATGTGCAGTAAAAATTCAATTTAGAATGGGCAGGTGATACATGAACATTCATATGTGTCTAGACTTATTGAAGTTCAAAGAAAGTCTTGCACATCGTAAATAATTGATGGCATATTTAGTTGACATTGCCAGGGTGTGTGCGTGCATATATTCTTGGGGTTTGTTTGCTTGTTAGAATTGAAACAGGTTGAAGTGACAAATATGGATAATGACCATATCCCAATATACAGTACAAAATCGATATTACAGGAAATCACAAACCAAAGGCATACAAAATCAGGATAAAACAGGAACAAAAGCAAACAAACAAAAGCCTCTACCGCATGAAAAGAAGAGAACTCCCAATTAGGAGTGAGACCAGGTGCCCAGGAAGAGTCAGCATCTCCTGCTTGCATGCAACACCCGTCGCTTCAATTCGGCAGAAAAACCACATCCGGTTACTTCCATATTCCATATTGGAAGATATAAGTATAGTCCGTAGTTGGATGGTTCAAATAAATATTCTGACCTTGAAGTACTAGAAAATATATAATTCTGCCGGCCCTGCGTTGAAAATAAATAATCTGACCCGAAAAAAATTGCCATCCCCCCTTCAGGATCAAATGGTCGCCCCCTTACGTCAAGGTTTTCGCTTTCAAACTAGTAAAGAATCTCTGGAAATTTTCTTTTGAAATTCGGAGCCAAACAAGCAACAGAGAATATATTACTATTATATTAGTATTTCACAACCTGCATTCTATGGTGGCATCATTAACAAAATAAGAAGGATCAAGGTTAGGCAGAATTGCCATCGACATTGTGTTAGAATCATCAAACGCCTTTTATACCATGGATATGATCATGGTGTTACTAAACGTATACTAAGCATGGCACTTGACCAATCTACAGCCTTGTATCAGCACATTCTTAAGAATTGCACTCTGACTGACTGTGACGACAGGACTCCATGACGGACCCTTTCCAAACCTCTTTAGAGAAGATAGGGCCTCGACCACTCATCCTTCCTGAATGTCAGTCGGACTCTTCGGGTAATCACATGCATGAGCAAGAGCATGAGCATGAGCAAAGATTTTCCAGGGAAATTGAAACGGCGTGCATGTTCACTGTGAACTATATCTGTGGGTTGCTGCAGTTTACATGCGTAGCACCAGTCGTATATGAATTGTCATGGAACGCTGTGTTGAACAAACTGGGTTTTGTATTTTGCGGTTGATTACTGTGGTTGAAAGTGGGAATATTGTTTACCATTATTGAGTATTGTTGTAATTCGATGTGACGCTTTGATGCTGTTCATTCTCTCTATGTTGTCTTGATCAACTAGTTTTCTCTTCAAGTTGTTTGTATTCCTTCTGAAGAAAAACATTTGCCACTCTGTCATGTATTTTGCTGATCAGTGTATGTATCTGTCGTAAAGGAAAGTTTTTAGAACATAATTCTCAAAACACATGCATAATTTCATTTCTAGTCCTCTAAACATGTGTATTGTGGATAAAAGGGGCGAGATATGTCATCAACAAATAGGTCTACGAGGGCTGTCCGTAAAGTTCGTGGACAAGTCTTAAATTAAGGAAAAGCCAAGGATATTTATTTTTAGTATATTTATTATCATATACTATTTTCGAATTACCAAATGTAAACAATTATCATATTTTGATTTTATTATTACAACTTTGACCTGGTAATTAGACATAAGATGGTGACCCGGAGCACGGTGAATTTCTACCGAAATATGTTGTTTATCACTTTATTCATTTCATTTGCATTTTGTAAAAATCCCGAGGATAAAACGATAATTTTTACATTGTGATGTTGATAATAGTTATGACATCATACATGCAAAATTTGAACGTTCAAAGTTTCAAGATGACAGAGAAAACCGGATCTGAAGGTAATAAGACGTGATCGTCATTGTTCGGAAAATATGGCGTTTTCTGGAGAGGCGAAGCAGACAGAAGTGATAAAATTTTGTATCGGCTTCAGAAGGACACCGACAGAGACATATAGATTCCTTAAACAGTCCGAAAAATGATACAAAAGTCGTTGCTTCAAAGTCTTTAATTTGCAAAGAGGATTTTGGACATAAGGGACAGTTTGCAGGACGGTACGTGCTAGGGAAGACTTTCTAGAAATGCTTTAAATGAAGAAGGTGACGTGATTCATAGTGATCGGCGACTAATAATTCGAGAAATTGTGGGTAACTTTGAAATTAGAAAAAAAATCGTGCATAGGATCTTATCCCATGATCCTACAACGAGTCATGTCTGTGCTGGATGGGTTCCGAAAATTCTTTAAAATCTAAATTTAGCGAGGAGAGTAGAATTGTCAAAACAGTTGATAACGGATAACTTCAGGAATCATCATGCTAGTGCTCCGGGTATGAGGAAGTGTCCTTTTGTCCTATTGTTTAGAAATATAACTATTTGTGCTTTGTTTGTGATGAAACTTTGCATATTATTGATATGAAACTTGAATTTGATAAAAATGATACTTTCATTTATTTTACCATTGTTTGCTAGCTTTTATTCAGGCAGTCCACGAACTTTACGGACAACCCTCGTATGTCTTGAATTATGAATTATTCACATTAACAAGAGGCCTAAGGGGCAAAATTGCTCACCTGAGTTGCAAACAAAAGAATAGTAGTGGACTATTCGGAGGAGGCCCTTGCGTACTTGCTTCCTTAAAGTTTCGTGAAACTTTAGGGGGGAGGGGTATTATTATTTACAAACACCACAGACACGTAAACAATACATAGATAAGGATATTTTTGTATAAAAACACAGAAAATTGAAGAGTACATGTCAGCCGACCTAAGGTCCTAGCAAGGATCGAACCAGCAATTATAAGATTACTGGCCCGATGCCCTTTCAGCTAGACCACAGCGACAACAACACACAAACTTGGTGCAGGACTTTGAGTGCTTGCTTCCTGTAAGATTTTGTGAAATTCTGTGCCACGGTTGCAAGGGAAAAGTAAAAAAGGTGTCAGCAAATCAGATCCCTCAGCCACCATATTTGTTGACTACTCGACATGAAAAACACAAACTTGCTAAAGGACCTTTAGTACTTACTTCCTGAGAGGATTCTTGAAATTCGGTGCAGCGATTGTAGAGAAGTCGTAAATGTATCAGCAAATAAGAGCCCTCGGCAGCAATATTTATGACCGATAGGCACGAAAAACACAAACTTAGTAGAGGATCTTAAGTACTTGATTCCTGTAAGGTTTCGTGAAATTCTAAGCAGCGGTTGCAGAGGAGAAGTCGAAAATGCGTCAGCCGATCAGAGCCCTCGGCAGCTTTATTTGTTGACCGATCGACACGTAAAACACAAACTTGGTAGAGTATCTTGAGTTCTTGCTTCCTGTAAGGTTTCGTGAAATTCTGTGAAGCGGTTGCAGAGGAAATGTCAAAATTGTTAAAAATTTATGCCGGACAACACACGATGACGACGACGGACGGACGGCGGACGGTTCGCTATGACAAAAGCTCACTTGAGCTTCGCTCAGGTGAGCTAAATTTTCTCATATTATAATACGTAATATTGGTAGACATCTCGACTCGGGCATTTTCCTACCGTTGAAAGCGTAAATCCCTCTTTTGCGGACTCCAGTGACATCCATGGCTTGTGAGCCGGATTCGTTCACTCTTTCTGGTACCTCATCTCCTCAACTTTCTGATTAAGGTATCAGATGTGACACATAAAGTATGACAGTCAGACAGACGGAATGACAATGGACAAAGTGATATTGTATGCTCAGTTCTCTTTGTTCTGCAGGCAACACAAGTAGCTAGGACAAATTTTTTTGTTTCTTTTCACAATGACCTTGGCGATACATGTATGCCCTAGCTTGGCTCATGACATAACCTTGGATGATGTTTTTAAGTCAATAGAAGACTCCCTAACTTGATGTTTCTAGAATCCAAATTATACTTAATTCTCATCTAAACTCATCTGATGCACTAAGAACAGGTATATATGTATCACAACCGTAATTTAAAATCACTACAAAATGTTTCAAAGCCAAGATTCCTAATATAACTGCAAACATAATTATTAAACATAGGGTAATCAAAGATTACATAGCTCGCCTATACAAGTTTTTGTCAGAAAGCAGGTTAAAGTTTTTGAAAAGTAGGTCAAAGTCCAAGGTCAAGGTCACTAGGTCAAAGGTCATGGTTTCAAACGAAAGGTCTTGTCACAAGGTATCTATATGTGAAATATCAAAGCCCTACCCCTTATAGTTCACGAGATATAGCCCAGGTTAAAGTTTTGTCTATGGACGACGACAACGACAACAACGACAATGATGACGCCGAGGGTATGGCATTAGCTCTCCGGACTTTTTGTCCCGGCTAGCTAAAAATCATTTCTCAATTTTTCCTCATGTAAAATGTGATTTGTGTGATGTACCAAATATCATCCTTCGTCTTGTACAAACATTCTACAGTAAGTTGTGCCAAGACTTGCTGTGGTACATAACTCCATGACACGTCATATCCAAAACCTGTCAGAAGAGACAGTTGAAATTTGGATCCCTTAAATAATAGTACTTCCCTTCACTGAACTGAACATGAAAAGTTGAAGGCAGTGAAATTCAATCTGTACAGTCACATAGACTATCAATTATATAAAGAAGACAGGATTCCTTTTTTAAGAAATAATTTATTCATTTTTAATCAAAATGACATAATCAACCTCAGATCTTGCTACCGGTATTAAGAGTTGTGAATGTGAAAGCCAAATCATTAATTTGCTGTTAATTGTATGCCCTTTTCTTCCAATGCTATATGGCAATGATATCAGATTCTAATTGCACCAGGTGAACTAAAAAAGAATCAATTTACTTGCAAAGTTCACCTACAATTTTCAACTTCTTTTAGAAGTCAACTTCTGCATCTAGCTTACACTAATACATGTATGTAAACTTACTTCTTTCCTCGATATTAAGATTCATGTCAATCGGCATGATTTTAATGCAAAACATAATAACAACTTACACTGCTAAATTCTTAAAACAAAATTCATTTTTTCCAATAGAAGTATTATTTTATGTACATGTAATTCTGAATTAATGAAATACATTATAGAAAGTCTATGCATGCAGAGCTGCCTAATCCTTTCATAATATTCCATCAGGGCGTGAATTCTTAGACCAATTCAGGCATGCTACAAATATGACTCCTCTATAGGAATTTTATTGCGCCATAATTCATTTGACATTCGTCATGTCAGGTACTTTCCCAAAAGAAGTAACACTGTCCATTAAAAAGATGGGATAGGAAGAAGAGTATGTCTAGCAATACATTAGGGCTGCATTTGATTTGAACAACACCCGATATTTGGTTTTGGAGATGCGCATGCGTACTTTGTGCAACTGCCAGATTCTAATCGAATGACACGAGTAGTATACAAGTCTGTCTAATGTAAACAAATAGCACCCTGAACTTACTAAAGCCCCTGAAGTCATAAAAGCCATTTTTTTTCTTTGAGTATTTCAGTAATTTAATCATATTTCATCAATACTAGTTGTTTTTTCTTATGTTCCAATTTTGATCGCTTGTTTTTATCCGCCATCTTGGAAATCGCTTACTCCCGGTAAACTGGGGAGTATACTCGTGTCACTTGTGTTCAACACTCAGACCAGGACACTTGTTGTTCGATTTCACTTGAGTTAAACACGTACATGTATAACATAAGTCGTCTGATCAAACGAAGCCACGGAAACCAGGCAGCTAAGCACTTGTTTTTAAAGAATTCACCTCTATAAAAATTCTATTAATGTTATTGAAACATGGTCACTTCAAAATTGCACTCTCTGTATATGTTAAAGGCTCACCTCTAGAAAAACAATGCTGATATTATGTTCAAAAACTTGCATACATGTAGTCTTTGAAATTTATAAATGTACATTGATTTCACAATCATGATTGTAACAACTGATTTAAAATGAAAATTCAATTTGATAATTTTAGTTACTGTAAATTGCTTTTTTTTCGTCAGTACCAATTTTCGTCAAATCGTTAAAAATGACCATTTTGTCGGTACGTAAATTCGTCATCCAAAGGTCCCTAAAAATGTAAATTCGTCTGTTTAAATGCCTACTTAACATTTAAATCCACCGTCAAATTGTCAAGTCCACCGTATGTGTTTGTTTTGATTGTTTGTTTAACAATTATCAGTTAACAAACAATTAGAGACATGTATATCACCTACCTTGCTGTGAAAACGTATTATTTAGTAATTAGAAGTAAATTATATGCGTTTTTGTGTTCTTATTCAGTTTTCATCTATTTGCCATTTGCGTGTCATAATAACACTATTTAACAATGTCTTAAAACTTGGAACTTTCAGCTTCTTCCTCTCTCCTCCGCAGTGCTCCCGGTTTATATTGAAGATTACCAAGTGACTGATTCAATTTTTCTTTACTACAATTTATTTTTTGTAAGGAGTATTTATATTCGTCGGTACGTAATTTCGTCAAGGAAGGCACTGACGAAAATGACGAAAATTTGCATCTGACGAATAAAAACCATTTTACAGTAATTAATAATTTAAAATATTTTTTATTTTGTATACAGCTTGAACAAACAAGCATTGAAAAATTGACACCATGCATGTACATGTACGTTGTGTAAGAAAAAAAAACCAGAGTACCCAAAACAGTAAATTGTACACCATTATATACTGTTTTAAGAATTGTGACCTTGACTTTTGACTGTATTGTTTTTTCTTCACAATATAATGATTGTGATAATGATTCTTTGTCATGTTTGTGGCAAATGAAGAAGTCCAAATTTGTCAATTTAATCACATACTTTCACACTGTTACCAACTAATCTGGTACAAAATCACTGAATAATCTCCTTAGTTCATTGATTCATTTCAAAGTTTTGACACTTTCTGACACCATATATATTTCTGTTCTTTCATCGTACAAATCCATTATTTTTTCATAATACCCCCCCCCCCCCTTTTTTTGCTGAAGTTTTATAACATGGGTTCCAGGTTGATTTCGAACGCTGCACATGGATTATTGATTTCGAACTTGTTAATGACGTCAGGGTGTAGCACTCCTATCTTTCCGATGACACAACCCTTGTACATGACATTGGCACATCGACCAGTGAAATATGTAGGATCTGAAATAGGTAAAAATAATTCTATTCATATCACGCTGATCAACTTTTAATACGTCAATGTAAATGATATCATGGTATGATTTTAGACTGATTTTATATCAATTATAAAGAAAAAATATTTAAGGTAAATATGACTAGAATAGGATGACTGGTGATTTCTTTTTCAAAATATAAGTTAAAGAAAAATTTCACAATTACAACATAACAAACTATTTTAAAAAACTTTCATGAAATCCATATAACAGAATAAAAAGAGACAGTGTGACTATGTGATATGTTTTTTCTGCAATTCCATTTGATTGTACCTTATTGTCAGCTCGCAAAATCAATATGAATCTGCTAGAGGTTCTGCTATGCAAAGAACACACTATGCATGTAAACTGTGAAGACAGATTTCAGGGGGCCAAAAAATGCCCTTATCAAACACAGTCATTTTCAAACATGAATTTCAATGGTCAAATACTGGGGGGGGGGGTCCTAGTAGAGCAACCAAAATATTTACATACATGTAAACATTTTTAAAAAAATCATCACATACCATTTGTGGCCTGTATGTGGTAACCATTAGCTGATTTGGAGAATGGCACTTCTAGTAGCTGCATTATACGGTCCAGTAAACCCTGTATAATCTCAAACCCCGATGACGTACTGAAATTAACCGCACATATATGTCGCTCATTCCTGGCCTGTACATCTGAAAAAAATACAATAAATGATAATAATAAATCTGAAAATTAATTGAAAGGATAGTCAGATGTCTCTCCTGCTTGAGTGTACATAAAGGTATTGTTATTTTAGGTTCAACATTCTATGAAAGTCATATAATTAGAAAAAAAAAAAAGATCAAAGTTTTCTTTGGTTTGGATGATTTCAGCAATTTTTTATGCTGCAAGTCCTTAAGGAGATACTTTTCATAAGCCATTTTAAATTTTGAGCAGCGCAATAGTTTTTGCAGATTTTAGATGTACTAAATCTGATTTTTCGCAATATTTTTGCATGGGAAAACCTATCATTTGTCTTCCAGATTTCACTTGGGCAAGTTACTTTGCACTCTCTCCACCCAGGAGTAAACCAGGTACCTGGCACATGAGACGAGCTTGTAATGTGAATAACTGAGCAACAAACAGAACTTAGATAAGCTAGCTTCTGAATATTCTACTTTGAGTAAATGTAGTTGCCTCTCTTGTTATGGTAACTACTGCAGGCTATCGCCCATTTGGGTTGGGAGACATGAGAATTTGTTCAACCCAGAAATATTGTGATTTCTCTGGGCTGAACATATCCTCGTATCTCCATCACAACTGGGCATTAAATATACATGTATACATATTTTAATATTTCCTACCTACTTTGTCAGATGCTTTAACCAAAATGTCTGAGAAACTTCAAATGGTTTTACTTGGTCTTACTAAAATTACCTTTTGTCTTATCACAGAACATCACATCAGAAATCTCAAATAGTCTGAGAGGGAGGGTCTTCTTTTAGTTGTTACTATAGTTACCTTTTGTCTTATCACAGAACATCACATCAGAAATCTCAAACAGCCTGAGAGGGAGGGGCATGTTTAAGTTGTTACTATAGTTACCTTTTGTCTTATCACAGAACAGAACATCAGAAATCTCAAACAGCCTAAGAGGGAGGGGCATGTTTAAGTTGTTACTATCGTTACCTTTTATCTTATCACAGAACATCACATCAGAAATCTCAAACAGCCTGAGAGGGAGGGGCATGTTTAAGTTGTTACTATAGTTACCTTTTGTCTTATCACAGAACATCACATCAGAAATCTCAAACAGCCTGAGAGGGAGGGGCATGTTTAAGTTGTTACTATAGTTACCTTTTATCTTATCACAGAACATCACATCAGAAATCTCAAACAGTCTGAGAGGGAGGGGCATGTTTAAGTTGTTACTATAGTTACCTTTTGTCTTATCACAGAACATCACATCAGAAATCTCAAACAGCCTGAGAGGGAGGGGCATGTTCAGGTTGTTACTGATGGTCCTCAAAACTCCTGGAAGCAGTGTCGTTCTGCCAACCTGAAAATACACATACATATGAAAATTATTAGGAACGGAAAACTCATGGCTGGAAAGGGAATTTCAGTTTAGACCAGGGAATTTCAGTTTCTTGGTAGACACTCTTACTGACTGAATTTACGGTCAGGAAAAATCACACTATGTTCAAGTTTTACATATTCGGAGTGCAGAAGAATATGTTGATTTAAACTCTTCTACCACTGTGAGTCCTTCAAATAGGGCTGATTCTATTACAGATGAAGACGTCATGCAGCTTGACCTGGGTCGCCCACCATAATGATAATCGAAGAACTGACATGCACATAAGTCTAAATTTCATCATTCTTTTGTCTCAGGATAATTTATGCAATGTACTAGAAATAACTTGCAATTCAATCAATTTTTCATATTTTAGAGTAAAACAGAAATTAAAATGGATGAATTTGATATTCTAAATTTTCAATGCTTTGTTATTTATTTGCTGAAGTCAATTTTGCAACCTGCTGCACCTGGATAAATCATTTTCTAAATTTCCAAGGAATTCTTAAAATATTTGAAACTTCAGTTAACTAGAATTTATTTAGATTATAGTATGCGAAAAGACATAATTTAATTGAGCTAGAATATAACATGTATAAGTCATATTCTTTGTAAAGAGAATTTTTTTCCTCTGATATTTTTCAGACAGTACATATATTGGAGGTTGAATACTTTTGTCACAAAAATATAATTCACACATTTTTTTTTAATCTTTATTGGAATATTTAAAGATAATGTCAATTTCAGATGTAATTTGTCCCTTTATGAAATGCTCATTATTTGATTTAAGGCTTTTGATTATAAAAAACAGACCTGCTACAGCTTATTACAAACTAGAATTGTTTACTACTATAGGGTTAATGTGACCCAAACAAATCACAAATTCTTTTTGAATATACAATTAGAATGAGAAACATTTTGTTGACAAGAAATTTATTTTGAAGAGACTAAATAATTCACTTCCTTTTGATTTTTATAGTAAAACTCAGTTTCAAAGGAACATAATGAGATTTTTTTTTCTTTTGGTACAAAAAAAATGTGTTATGTCATAGAAGAGAGTTGATACTTTAAATGTTTGGAAGCACAAAATCATTTAATTTTCATTGTAACGATTCTGATTGGCTATTAAAATCAATTCCGGTGTACTGTATACCAAAAATTTCATGAGTGACGTCAGCAAGGACATGCTTTTGAAAAGCTTTTAAATAGTGCAGAGTGCATGGATTGGTAACAGAAACTTTAAAACTCATTGTTCATGGAATTAAATTAGGAATCACACCTAATTTTTTTCCTCAGATTGAAGTATACATGCAATGAAACATTTTTCCTCATTTTTGTTGGTCTCTCACAGCATTATTCTGCACAGACATAGCATTGCCTGCACAGCAGTGAAAAAGCATTGAATAAGATTTGAACTTGACCTTTAATCCCTTGATTCAAAGCATTATCTATTGGCAGGGAGGCATAAGTCTCCACACATCATTAACAGCACAATCAATTTTGAAACAGACCCTTCAATTTTAATGTAATGATTCAAATACATTTCACTTAATCATTTAAGGAGGCATAACTCTCAATGTGTACATGTAATGTATAAATGACATGACTATATTTTATAGATACATGCACATTATAATTACTTTTACCAAACACTACTACAAAACCCTATCACAAAGAAAAGGGTTGGAAATGTCCAAAGCTTCATGTACATTGCATAAACATGAATGAAGATATGAAGTAAACAATATTAGGCCACAGTAATTAAATATTCTGCTTTACGTCCAGGTCTTTTTCTGAAAGGTGCCTTTCCCACCAGGCATGAAAACACACAAGCACATACTCAATATGAAAGGAATTTGGAAAGAAATACTGAAAACATAAAAGAAGTATATTTTTCATAAAATGAGGTGCATAATTCTGACTTAATTTTGGACAAGTCACTATTATCTCCTGATGTTAATGATGGTATAGGCATTTAATGGTATTCAATGTGTTTTGTTACTTTATTTTTTACCTGAGAAATGCATGTCTGTGTGTGTTTTTTTTCTGAGTTATTCTCTTAAAAGGTACCCGCCCATGGACGTAAAACAAAATATCTAATTACTATGGCCTTACCTGGAAGTCGAGTGTTTTGGGATTGGCTATGTGGACAGCGTCAACATCTTTAATGTTCTTGCCTAGATTATCTGCTACATCCTCCCTGGAGCACTACAAAACAAAATACGGTAATCACAACAATGAAATAAAATTAAAATCTCTTTGAGTGTAACAAAATAAAATCAAATGAAATAAAATTAAAATCTCTTTGAGTGTAACAAAATAAAATCAAAGTGTTCCCTATTTTTGACTATTCACACTTTTCTGTCTTTTTTATTCAATTTAGTAAAATACCTGGTCAATTATAAGCATAAAATTATATTTTTTACTTTCGTGTGGTTGGTAATTATCAAAGGACTTGAATGAATAATAACTCTGACATAACACTAGATGGTAGAACAAAAATTTCAAAGACGAAGCAGAAAAAATATCAAGGAGAAGATTAGGCTAGTTTGAACATATTGGATCCATAATTTAAGGAAACAGACTTACTGTAAGCATGGAAGTTTTCATGTGGGGAGCATTTCCGAATATTTCAAACATAAAGGGTTTTCGCAAAAAAATTTTCCCACACAAAAATAACTCTGCTGCATTCATACAAAGGTAGAGACGTTAAAATCGGGAATATTTCCCCTCAGCGAAACAATCTGATGTTATAATCACAAAATTGTTCAGTAATTTTACACTAATACATGCTATGGTGTAAGCTTTTCATTGATTGTGAAATTATTCTATTCACAGTAAATATGTCTTCCAATAATGCTATAAAATTCTAAGGTCAGAAACTTTGATATTTGGTTTCTACGGTAATATGTAGCACATTCCAAGGAAAAGTTTTGACCTCTGAGATTTGAATTCTGTTGTAAAATTTCCAATGTTAAATATCCAATAGGCAACTAGAATTATGCTTCTGTGTTTGTTGGTGTATAATTCTGACTGGCAAGGTGCAAATTTTGAAGAAAGCAATTCACAGAATTTCACGTGACCAACATTAACCAAGACTGCTTTACCCCAACAAACACCAATTCTAATGCAACATCGCTATAACGTTGATTTTCATTGGTTGTTTGCTCCTTAGTTACGACAGTAAAACGAGAACACACTAGGCTTTGACGTTGCTAACGTCACATTTCGCCTTATATTCACAAAAAAATAGATTGCATTAGAATGGGAATAACTAGATACTGACGTTATGTTTGCGGACGGTAAATGCTGATTTTACAGTGCAAAAATATGTTTTTCTGGCTCTGCTAACGCGTCGCCAGAAAAACTCAGTTTGCGACCCTAAAATCAGCATTTACCATCCGCAAACATAACGTCAGAAACTAGTTATTCCCTGAATGTAAGACAGTTATTTCTTATAAAATACATGAACACCACCAAGGAAAAGTTTGACATTTTATATATCATTTCATCAAAAGATTGGTTAATATGGTAGAATTACAAGTACCAAGACAAAGTTATGACTTCAGATTATGTTTATGGTTTCTATGGCAACATTACACATACATACCAAGGCGAAGGTCAGGACCTCTGTGAATCCAGCTGCCGCTATTTCATGCCGTAGAAGATCGGAGAGTTTGTTAATCGGGAACTGATTGGCCACACAGTTTGTGTTAGGGATGGTCATCTTGATTTTGTTATAGCCGTATGATATAGCTACATCCTCCACAATATCACAAGTATGGATCACATGTGACTCAATGTTAAGGAAAAACAATGTTTATTCACTGGAAAAAACTCACAAAATTTTCAGGTCTTCAAATACACAATGTACAATGTAGGTCCTTCGAGTTTTTCATGCATCAATCAAATCTTGGATTTAACTGATGACCTTATAAGTAGAATTAGGACAATGTATAATCAGCGAAGTAGTATAAATCTAATAAAGAAAGCTTAGGCCAAAGTAATTAGATATTCTGTTTTACGTCCCGAACTTTTTCGGAAAGGTACCCTCCTGTCAGGCATGAAAACACTCAAACACAAGCAATGTGAAGGAATTTTAAAGGAAGATGGAAAACATAAAAGAATAATATCTTTTGTCAAGTGTGGGGATAATTCTGACTGACAAAATACTACAGGTATATTTATCTCCTTATATTTGTGATTGTTATTGGCATTTCATAGTACAGTCTACTCTCGATAAGTCGAACTTCAAGGGACCAACAGAAAAAGTTCGACTTATCAGGAGTTCGACTTACTGAGTACATAACCAGTAATCAATTTTTGTAAGACTGGTGTATTTTTCTCTATCACTGTTCGCAAACGTTTGTGTTGTCTTCTTTTAACAATAAAGCTTACTTTAATGTATGTTATGCAACTCCACAGCGAAAAAAGTATCAATTATCTGTCCAACGATCTTCTTACAATTAATTTATTTTTATTAAGGAATTAAAATTTAGTTTTGGTTCGACTTATCAAGAATTTGTCAATGTAAAATTAGTAATGGGACCTAAAAATAAGTTCGACTTAACGGAAAGTTCGAGTTATCGGAATTCGAGTTATCAGGAGTAAAAATGCATAGAGACCAATGGAAGAGAAACGGTACTTTTAAAAATAGTTCGAGTTAAGCGGAAATTCGAGTTATCCTAGTTTGAGTAAACGAGAGTAAACTGTATTCAAAATCATTTACTGTATTTTTTACCTTAAAAAATGTATGTTTGTGTGTTTTATTGTTTTAGCAATTCTCCTAAAAGGTACCCACCCAGGGACGTAAAACAAATATTAAATTACTATGGCCTTAGGAAAATCTTAATGGAATACACTCGACATATTTACACAGAAACTTGCCTTGTGTATTGAATTAAAAAAAGATGAATGTAAACTTATGAGTAATTGAACAAATTCATTAGCAACTACATGTATATACAAGAAAATGTTCTTCGTAAAAAGAGACCTTGACCAATAAGCCATACTTGTCTTTCTTCCCCTCCCCAGTCTCAAACAAAATTGCTGTCATTTTTACTGTAGTTTAAAAGCAATATTGAAAAAAAGCAGGTAAATAACTTTAACTCAACTCATAACACATGATATCATAAAAGTCATATACATGTACATGTTGTATAACAAAGTGTCAATGTTATCTTATATGGAGTAAAGGATATCATGTCGTGTGGGCGGGACCTCTACTTTCACTTTAGTATCATTGTCAAAGGTCTCTGATGCTAGGCACATCTTAGTCAGGAGTCGTGCCATCTCCTTTCCTGAAATACTGTAAAACGGAAGACAAAGTACAAAATGTAAGTAATGTTTTTATCAACGAATAACATTCAAAGAATAGACTTGACTTTGAAAAGAAAGTAGAAATATTAATGTTTTTATCAATTATCAACGAATAACATTCGAAGAATAGACTTGATTTTGCAACAAAAGTAAGAATGTTATTATCAAAGAATAACATTCAAAGAATAGACTTGATTTTGCAACAAAAGTAAGAAAATGAATTATATAATTTCCTCCCGACAGCTTTAGAATTAAAATAGCCATTATAAAGGATATTTCTTGCACACACATGTATACACACAAAAGACATCACAATACTGTTCTATAGAAAATAAGTGTACATGTATTGACAAACTTGTGATAATTTCAGGTATCTGGCTGAATATTGAATAAGTTATTAACATGTATTGAATGATTATTTCAATTTTTTTTTCAGTCTGTCTACAATCATGTATTTCTGTTTGCCAAAAAATTACCCAACTGTTTTTCTTCTTTACTCTTCCAAATTTACTTCCTATTTCTATTATATTAAAACAAGAGCTAAGGAACGAGAAACATTTTGTATAAAAACATAACAGTACAATCAATCACATATGACACAAAAGTTTGACATGAAAAGATCTGGACAAGTAATCCCCATGTATTTTAAAATTGATAACACTTACTTGATCCCAACTTTTCCATTCACATCTGCTACGTCAATTTCTTCAAATCTGTATGGAAGCTCCTGAAAATAGAAAAAAAAAATGTTAGAGTAGAAGGCACTCCTTTCTCCCACTTGAGACTGAGAACTCTCAAATTTCCCTGTGATGAGATAAATCGATCCCACCCTCTGACGTCATCGATCTCACCCTCTGACGTCATCGCTACCAAAGCGACATTATGGAAGCAAGGCAAACTGGTGATTATAACAGACACTCTAGAAAGTCCATAACATGGGAGAAAAACAATCAAACACCACCATGAGGGAGGGATGGCTAATTCTCAACCCTCGTGTAAAAATTTTGCTTGCCCATGACTTGGCAAGCCTCGTCATGGACTTGCAAAATTTATACACTCGGGTTGAGAAATCGCCATCCCTCCCTCATGGTGGTTTAAGATTATATTATTCTCCCCTACAACAGACATTTTTATGAAACTAAATGCCAAATCAAGAGCGGTCAAGCGGAGAACCCTATTAAATTGAACTTTTCATACAGATATACATGACATTTTGTATATCTGTCTGAATAGTATGATTTAATAGGGTTTGTCTCTCAACCGCTCTTGATTTGGCATTTACATAATTGACTGCCGTACTGCCTAACATCATTATGGAGAACCTAGAGGTTAAAGGTACTCAGACTTACATGTAATTGATAAAATAAGGCATTTTATTTGATATTTTTCACTGAATATATGTATATACCCCTAATGTTTGATCAACAACTTCAAAAGAAAGTAAGAAAACCAGGTCGAAATATTCCATTCTCCCTACGAAGAGGCAATAAATCCAAAGAGTATGACTGATAAGCTTTTAAAGGTCAAAATCTATAAATAGATTGCTGTGTTCCCGATTGTAATATATGATTTCACTCTTCTTCCATATTGAATGTCATTAAATTTTGAACATTTAATAATGAAATTCATATCAGTTTGACACAATACCATATAACTAGAAATTTTCGCGAGTATCAAATTTTGCGATTTGATAGTAAAATAGGGTGTCTTTATCTTCTCGAGTACAATTTTTCGTGATTCCCAAATCATAAGCAAATACGTACATATGATGTTACTGCTTTGTACCTTTCATTATTGAAGTTTTGGTAAGGTCTATGATATGAGTACACTAAATTCACTCCTATTTGCATTTTATTGCGAAATGTAAATGGTATACCAATTTATGTTGTAACTTATCAAACACAATTTTTTCCCGAGAATAATTTTTCACGATTCCAAATCACTCACAATATAGCAAAAATTAGTATCTCGCGAAAATTTCTGGTTGTACGTTGTGACAATGGGCACGCTATGCAGCTCTTTGCTTTACCCTGATGTTGTTGACTGAATTCTAAGATTCTTATACAATAGATTTGTAAAGAAATTATTAAACCATTTCAGATAATAGATGGTGAAATAATGTTACATCTTCTTGATGTTTGACTGAAATGTGTGAATTTTTTTTAGCTATATTCAGTAACGGGATTATTTGTACACATGGAAGGTGTGATCTGGTCGTGATCAAGGTTGAAACTTAGAATTCTCTGATAAAATCTATTTAAATAAGTTATTATGGGTTGATCTACAGTTTGTCTAAACCAAGTTAAATGTCACATTTAATTACTGTGGAATGTACATATGATCCTTATGCCAAGCTGACAACAGACTGGACTTTGTGTAAAAGATTGATATGATCATACCAATTGGATAAAAGTGTTACAACACCCAATTACAGAATTTTTACAATAAACCTTAAAATAATTGAAAGAAGTCTGAATTGAGATGTCTGATGATACTGTCACAACAATAAGTGTTTAAGATACATGTACATTGTACAAAAGGACAATCAAAACCAAGTGGATAGGGCATCGGGCCAGTGACCGAAAGGTTGCTGGTTTGAGCCTCACTTGGACTACTGGTGGGCCAACATACATGTATAATCATCTATGTTCAGTGTTTATACCCAAAAAAAGCCCCAAAATGTCCTTGTCTGTGCATTGCTTAATTGTCTTTGGTGGTTTTTTTTTAAAGTGGTCTAGAACTTCAGCATCCAATTAGTTTAATTCAACTACATGTACCATTTAAGGTGGCTCCACACACCTACCCCCCAAAAAAGATCCTCTCGTTTAATTTTTCTGAAACTCTCGGAATTTGATAATTGGTATACAAGATTAAATTTTTCAAAGTATGAACAAAATCGAACCTACGTAACTGTTTTCATGACGCTCTGAATTTTGGCGGTTTGGGGTTTCTCTTCTATTTTTGCCAACGTTGCCAATTGGGAGAAAGTATGCTGATTTTTAAAATTTTTTGCTGAATTTATGAATGTTTTTATGATTTAATTTTATATTCAAACTATTCTTTCATCTTTAAACAAAGATATTGAACTAAACTAAGAAAATGGAGGAATTATTACAAATTTAAGATCATCTGGGAGGTTAAAAACTCGTGTTTCGATCGTCATTTTTTGACGTTATATGCCTATTGCATGAAATTCTATCGTTTAATTTTCTTGAAACAAATATCAAATGATAAACTATTGTATATGAAGTATTTCTATGCAATATGAACAAAATCGAATCTAGCGAACGGAAGTTATGACTATTTTTGTAACCCCACCCCCTTAATTTCTACGTTGCAATCCATATTCATTCGACTTTATAGTGACGTCAGAGGTAAGAGTTAATCAGCGTATGACTACAGGAATTTGTAGGAATTCTGGACGGAAACGGCCTTAACGGAAACCTTACAAAGCTTTTATAGTGCGTGTCCATACTTACGAGATTCTTGATATGTCTTAACAACAGAATGCCATCCCCCCTCAAAGAAATTTAGGAAAAGAGAATTAAAAGTGCGAAACTAGAGGGAGAAAGACTCAGAATTTTAAGGAACTAATGGGCTCTCATCCTGATATTTTTTTTTATTTAGTGAGGCAGGGGCAGAGTTCTCAATAATCTTTCAAGAAGCTGGGGCGATTCTGAAAGATATTTTGCGATTAATCAGAGTGCCTTTACTATGAAAGTAGGCGTCATATTTTCTCAAAGTAGGTCCTGACAAATAATCGGGCACCGACTTATAAATTGGGGGGAGGCGCTGTTTCGTATACGTTTCGGGACAGGGAAGAAATAATTTTCTTTGACTTTTATGAATAGAAATTTTAAAAGATCAGGCTATATGTTAAAGTCAGATTCAGGAGCGTATCCAGAAACTCAATTACAGTGTGCATATATAACTGTTAATTTGATGACTTACGATACTAGGAGGATTGAGGGCATTGAAGGATATTTATATTATCAACATATAGCTCATATTGCAACATCTAGAATACAATTACATGTAACATAAAAAATATCAAAACAAGCTTCGAGGACAATCTAATTTATTACGCAGGGAAATGCAAAGTGCAATGAATGTGAGCGTCAAAAATATTTCCTTAGAGGGGCTTCACATGAAGTTGAGAGAGAGAGAGAGAGAGAGAGAGAAGCTTGGATTTGTTTTCTTTTATTTGCTCAAATTCAAAATAGGACGCCCTTATTCTTTTTTCGGTGTTTTTTTTCAAACGACTTCGGTGATATTCGGCCCCATTCCCCCTCCCTGGAATATATATTTTTCCCCTCCTGTCAGAGAAATTTCCCCCATATAAATGGTTTTTTCTATAGCTGAAAATATTTTAAAATAGTGTGTAAAATTTAACAAAATCAGAGATATACGGCAGTATGAATCTGAGAGAAGGGAAAAAGTAAACGGAATTTTATTTTTATGGACGTCATTCACCTCGCTCGTTCTCGATAATGCGTGTAGTTATCTGCATAATGGATACATCTTTGAACAAAGCAGGATTGATACTAATATTCGTTCGCTTTAAGATAACATTTCTCTGCAAAGTAGGAAAGTTGCCAAAATTGCAGAAAAATTCTTCTGATCATAGATAATCAGAGATACAATACTTTAAATATCTGATCCATCATATCGCTAAAATCTCCAAGAAATAGCCTGTTAGATAGTTAAACCAATATTCTCCTACTTTTTATTCGATTTTATTTCAAAGTAACAAGTTGTTGAATTTCCGATGATGACGTTATAGAAAGGAAACTTTTACAGCGATAGCCAGGGGTCTCATTCATGGATATTTTGTACGTATATAGATCAAACGATAAATCTAGCTAAAATTAATTACTATCAGATTGTAGACGATATTGTTTTGGTTTCATCGATACCAAGCTTACTGAAATCCGTTATGAAATAAGCGAGATAGAAGAGTTTGAACGCCGAAAATTCCGAGCGCTGTGGACACTATTCATCGGCGAGTTCACAATATTTATTTGGCGCGTTATCATGACGTCATAATGACATCAATATCTTCGATAAGAGAGCCTCCGAAAAGACTATATACAGTGATGATTCGTTAGTCCGGAATTCGTTACTCCGGAAAATTCGTTACTCCGGACGATTTCTCAGGGAACAAACGTGCATAGTGCAAAAATGATCAGATAGTCCGGAAATCCGCGTTCCGGATCCGGACGGTAGTTTTCGGAAACGGACATGCGGATCATATATTATTTTGTCCCGTTAGTCCGGACGATATAAGCAACTACGGACGTGTTTTCATAACAATTTTTACCTGGAGAAATCTACACGGAGATGTTTTCATAACAATTAATTTTTACCTGGAGAAATGTGCACGGACATTTATTCATAACAATCAAATTTTACCTTGAGAAATTTAACTGAAAACGGGCAGGTTAATTAAGCGATGGGATACGCAGCACTTGTCACGGCTTGGGGTACATGTACTTACGTGGTTATTAAATCTATGCATTAAAAGACTTAATTAATTGTTCGCTTCTTTGGTCACTTTCTTAATTCTTATTGTGACATTTTTCAGCTTGTAGCGTTCAACCATTATTTTGAACAGATGCACGCCCTAAAATCATTTCAAATTAAAGTTAATATCTTTAAATTAAATGTTTGTATCGCGATGAAGATGAGAGGCAACAACTTGGATATTGAGGGCTTGTTTTTAGTTAAAACAGAATCGAAAACGGCCGTCAACCGCTCTTGGCAGACGATGATTCCCGTATTTTTCAGGAAGAAAAGTGGTACGTTTCGGTAGGTATTGGTAAATATCGGCGCCAGCGGAACCTCAATGTTTAGATAAGATTTTATTCTTATTTTAAAGGTTAAAGTAACGCTCTATCCCCCAATAAAACTTATAGATCTCAGCGTAATAAAACGGAGGCCTCCCTCCACTTTTATTTGATCTTTATTCTTGCGCATTTTGTTCTATTCATTTCTAATAATTTGATTAGAATTATACAGAATTAAAACTACTTCTATATTTATTTTTATTGATGAGAAAAGCATTGATTTCAAGACGATCTTACCAATACAAAAAAACGAAGACAAAATTCCGGCGCCCGAACCACCTTCCCCCTTTCTAGCTTTTAGCGCTCATGCTTTTCAGACTTATCTAGAGATTAAGTAATCCATTATTATCAAGAAATAAACATTTAATCAAATTATCTATGATGAGAAATTAAATATTTGTTTACAAGACAATTTAACCGCACAAACACACGCACAAAAAAAAAAAAAAAAAAAAAAAAGGCCGACCATTCCCCCCTTTTTTTTCGCGCTCAAGTTTTGACATTTTAAACATGATTCATTAATCCGGAAAATTTGTTAATCCGGACGAATTCCTCGTGAACCAATTCGTCCGGACTAACGAATCATCACTGTATTCGGATACTCTGTGGAGCCACCTTAACATGTTTAAGATGGAAAAATTTCTCTTTTTTCTACCTACATTCATGTAAAATATCATTTTCACAAGTGCAATAAATATATCAAATATTTCATCGGAGGACAAATAAATTCTTCAGACATCATCTTTGGGAGATTAAAAATCAAACATTGATCTTAAAAAAAAAGGTTTTGAATCACTAATACAAGGGGGAAACAAGATCATCTACAGGCATGGCAGAGAAGGTAACTCTTGCTTCTACATGTACATCTACATCTAAATGTATGTGTCGGTACTTACAGGGTAGATAACTCTTGTACCATCTGGTTGGATTACTTCAGCTGGTTCTATACCTCTGAAAAATAGCAATTATACGTTTACATGTTCAATATGATTACATCGTGGGATAACACTGAAGCAAGGCTGGCATGTGGTTCCTTTGGAAATAATTTTAATTAAGAAATGACTGTCTTACTTTTGGTAATCATAGATGTATAATTAAGGTAGAGCATCCCTCAGATCTGAGATGTTTAAATTTCCTAAATAACAACTTTTACAATATTTTCATTTCCATATATTCAAAGTTATGTTAAACCTGATATACAAATAAAATATAATTCGTGGTTTCATGATCATACCAAGTACAATGTAATTAGCCGTTTGAAATTTAACATTGGGCCCTATGGGAAAAATCCCTTTTTAGGGGTAATAAAATGTAACTATAAAAGTTTCTTTTCCCAAAACCATATTAGTGTGATACTCTGAACAATATTCTGAAGAGAAAAAGTAGGGTATCCAGGCAAAAAATTTCCAGTACACAGCCAATTGTGCCTCACATGAAATTCATATGAAATTAGCATTATGTAAATTTCATATGAAATTTCATGTAAAATTCATATAATTTTCACATAAGATATATGTGAAAAATATTTCACATGAATTTTTCTAAGTGACCTTCACAGGAAACTGAATTCACATAACATCCATGTAAAAATCTTCACATGAATTTTATGTGAAAAATTCCATGTAAATGTCATAATCGTTCTCGTTTCACATAAATTTCATGTGAACTTTCATGTAAAGTTCATGTAAATCTTACATGAATTTCATATGAGGCACAATTGGCTGTGTAATTCTGACCTGAGGGACACTCTACCTTAAGTTTGTTTGATCATGTGCAAATTCCATGAATCACAAAGTGATTATCGGAAAATTTGTGTATGTCCACCTGAATTATACACCAAAGAACACTAAAAGCAAGACAGTCATTACTTATACATGTATTTACATTTATTTTAAAACATTAGAAATCAATATTTGCAGGAACATGTCACATTTTGCATGTAACAGCAACAGAAGTATTTTAAACTTGGTAAATTGTCCCTACATTCAAAACTTGAACATGATGTCACAATAAACAACCCAAATTATTGGAATATACATGTAGTTCTAATAGCCTAATGTGTGTTGAACATGGGAAATCTACTGGTAATGTAAATATAGTAGAATACATTCATGATATAACATTCACATTGCAAGTTCAATACCCATGTAACACATCTACCTGATATTGAAGTTCATTTTGTAATGAACCCCACTACTATAAAACATTAATGACAAGAAAAGAAATATACAATGTACAATGTACATGTTACAGGATATTTTTTCATGTGACTTGTGCATGTTAACACTTCTAATTGAATGGAAATACATGTATGTAGATAATGTGACAATTTCAAGAAATATCAAATTAGGCTCTAGTTATAAAGTAAACTCTGAAAACTCAAGAGAGAATTTGAAAAGGCATTGAGTCACTGAAAATGTTTCATAAAGTATGGTACAAAAATGGGCTTTGTGTGTTATCCCTTTCTAAAGAAGTTTAATTTTGTATTATCTTTTTTAGAAAATTGTGTACTTGTTTCCACACAATTATGATGACCTCATAATTAGTTTAATTGAATACCATCGTCAATTGGAGATTATTTTGTACATATGACTTACTGGTAGGGTACATCACAGTACTGGCTGAACATTGTGACCAGTGTGTCCAGTACAATCTTTGCTTTATTCAGATCTGTGGCTGTACATTCTATGAAAACATTCCTCGTCTTCAGGCTTATTTTACTATGATCTCCTAAAAACAAATGCAAAATTCATGAATCAAATATCAGTTACATGTATGTTATCATCAATTAATATTCATTTCACTGTCCTTCTTTCAAAGATTATTTCAAGATGAAATTAGAAAAATTAAATTTGGGATAAAAAATTAAAAGGCTTTAAATTTCAAAAAATGAAATATGAAAATCATCCAAATTCAACAATTTTACTTGCGGTTTCTAAGTAAATTTGTCAAATAATAAAGTTTGATGAAGAATGCATGTCAAACATTAAATGTGCCAAGTTTCATACTTTTTTTCAAAAAACACCACAGACATGTAAACAATACACAAACAAGGACATCTTTGTTTATAGACACAGAACGTAGAAGAGTTCATGTCGGCCGACCCATGGTCCTAGTGAGGCTTGAACCAGCAACCTTTCCGTCAGTGGCCCGACGCCTTATCCACTAGACCACGGCACTGACCAAAAGTTTCATACTTATTATCACTGTACTTACATGTACCTAATGGAATATATATAATCATACTTTTATCATATCTTTCATTCCTTAGTTCCTATTGTAAAATAAAAGACTTACTTTATTATTAGTTATTGTAAAATTTTTCTTACCGTTTATGATCGGGGGCATAGAGAGAACGACACCATTTTGGTCGTAGATGATAGGATATACAGGCTTGTCTTGTATGATGTGTAAATACTGTCGTAGGTGACTCTCTCCCTACAACACAAAACATAAGATCAAACATTCATGTGAAGCTACTTTAAATACCTATAGATAGTATTGTGATGAACTTTTCCATGTGCATAAAATTTGTTTTGGGTGAAGCTTGGCACCAAATTGAATTTTGAAGAATTCTATAGTTTATGTAACATTTCAGGTGATTTCCAGTTACTCTGAGTAAATCATATCAGAAAATGAAATTATATCTCACAAACATGTATGTGACACTACGACAAATCAAAATTTGGATGCAATATTTCCTCTCACATTCAATATTGCAATTTGAGATAATTATTCAGTTGATTAAAGCATTGTTTATGAAAATTATACAGCTAATTCGAAGGGTTACGCTCTCATAGTCATTTCCTTCAGGCAAATTTGATACACTGTTAGCCAGTACAAGAAAAACTGGCGACAGCAGAGTTCTTGAAATCTTTCAAATAAATGTCAGACATTTGGGAATTTCATCCGTCCAAATAATAGATATAACGTTAGTTTCATCGGATAAAACAATAATTTTATCTGCAAATGATTGAAATCTGATACATTTCAAGAATTCTGTGACAGTCTTTGATTAAACTTTTGGAAATAAAATATGCTGAATTCACAGAATTTTGCATACTCTCCATATGATACATCAATGTACATGTATGAAGGTAAAATGGATAATGTAATGTGTGTGTATTATTTGACCGAGTATATTTCTGTCACTTCTACCGCTTCTTTTTCTCTACATTTCTCTACATACAATACATCAATTTACATGTATGAGAATAATGTAATGTCTTATTTTACCAAATACATTTCCATCAGTTCTACTGCTGTTTTTTCTCGACAAACAATACATCAATTTACATGTATGAGGATAACATGGATAATGTAAAGTGTTATTTTACCGAGTAAATTTCCATCAATTCTACCGCTGTTTTCTCCTCTTTCTGACTCAGAGCTTGGAATTTGATATCTGAAGGAGGCTGTGCATCGTATATAAATGGTCCCTGTATCGTGTCAAGGTCATGGGTTCCTATGGCAACCAGAGTTCTTCTCCTGTAACATACAAGAAAAGCTAAAATTGTTGATTGTGCAGAAAATAAAACTATAAATGAAAGATAATACATGTACATGTACATTTGCCTTTTTCATATGGGAATTTTGTATTACAGTACATCTATATCATAAATGCTTTACTCTCTTGTCATTCTATAGTAAAGTCATTGAAAAGTGCTTAATAAACATCTATTAAATGAAACTTCTACTTCACATCAAATGTAACACACAATTTCAGTGGTTGACATTGCTAGATTTGGGATTATTAAATCATAAATCAACGACAAGGTAATGTCCCTAGCAAAGCTGTATAGTGAAATCATGAAAATTGCAATTCAAAATGGTAAATAAGAATGGGGATAATATTGTTTGAATTTGATTGATTTCCAGGCAAAAATTGTATGATTTTAAAGTCGCAAATAATCTACCTGTTTTACCACTTCTTTACACAATATGATTTGTTCAAACTATTCCGAGGCAAAATGAAGAATTACACAATCTATACCAGCAAATCATTCAAATATAAACATGTCATCTCCAAGATCTAAATCATGGAATGGTTAATTTGTAAACATTAAATGAAAACCATTGCACCGTTTTATTTTTCTTCTGACATTTCTAATTTTGTTAAAATAAGGAATTCTTTCAGAAGAGGTGTAGTTGGTATTGTCCTCTATGAAGAAAACCTGAATCTGGCCCATAATTCACAACATATAACATATAAAATGAGTACATAATTAATTAATTGCTCAAAACGTTCTTATCATTTCACTTCAAAATCAGAAAACGACCAAATCTAATGCTGTACAAAGTGGAGAGAACTCTCAAATTTTAGAGATTGTACAAAATTTCATAAATATTAGTTTTATGTAAACAAAATTGTGAAATTCAACGGCACATCAAAAAATTGAATATTAAACAATACAGTACTATATGCTGACCTTATTTTCTAAATTAACTTGAAACTTTTTTTTTTAAATGACGAACCTGCAGATATTGTGATGTAATTTGTCCTGCAGATCAATGAAACTTTTATACATATCCTGCAAAATAAAATTGATAAATGTAAAATTTAACAATGAATTAGTAGATGAACACATCATGTGAATAAAATTCTTAAATTTTTTCAACCAATATCTCAGGAAAAGTAAATATAAATTGAACCAATTAACTTAGTTTTGATTTTTTGGAGCTGTCAACTTATTGGTTATCAGCAAAATTAGAGTATACCCTTTCTGAATTTTAACTAACATCATACTTTCCTCCTGGTTCATATGCACTTTATCAAATACATAAATTTCTGCTAGAACTCCAATAATGGACTTTGTCTCCTGACCCTTTACAGGTTTTTTATACGTCTTAAACTTTTAAAATATTTGTTCATAATGTGGACAACATTTACCTATTAATGCCCATTTGTGTGGGTACTATTCTCTTATAAAGTTGCTTTTGGAAGGAATAGTGCCCGAGCATTAGAGACACTATGATAGAATAGTACCCACACAAACAGGCATTAATAGGTTTAGTGCATCACATGACCTTGGTAAGATAAAAGGGCCAACAAAGCTATTCAGATTTTACACTGAAGCTGTTTTATAAGGAAGTGGAGACATCTAAAGCATGTATCTCCAAGTGACGTACATATAACTCTGTAAAGCAAAAAGCAATAGTGTCTGGTCGCTGGGCACTATATAATATTCTCTCATAGTACCCGTGTGCTCAGCCAATGGAATTCCAAGGATTTATCATGTGATGCACTAATGTCCAATGATGTGAGCCTTCTTTGAACACAAAGAGATTGTCCCCAAAATAATTTGGAAAAGTTTTCACATGTCACAAATTAAACAAGATTACTGTCCACTCAACTTACTTCAGAAATTGGAAAATTGAAGTTTTGTCTACTTTCTCAGCAAATGCTCCGATTGAAATTCATATAAGGGGATGGATCTCGAACTCTCGTAACTAATGGTGTAAGTTTGATGTCTGTACAACCAATACTATTCTCACAGTGAAACATTATAATTTTAGATGGGGAGTTTTCCATGTAAATTTTAGCGTGACGTCGCCAATCTTCAACATCGAGTCTACTGAGAACATTGATGACGTCACGCTAAAATTTACATAGAAAAATCCCCATCTAAAACTATTTTCTTTCACTGTGCACTTGGTATTGGTTGTACAGACATATAATTTACAAAGTCAGTTTTGAGAGTTTGAGATTTATCCCCCTACATGAAGTTTAATGGCAAAATATCCGACAAATGAGGCAAAACTTCAATTTTTCCAATTTCTGTAGTGAGCTGCACGTACAGTAAGTAAATCTATCAGATACGTACAGGAGTGAAGGTGATGTTCCTGAGGACTGCTGCTACAGCATGGGGTCTCACTTGGGCAGTCTGAAAATATAAACCAGTTTAGTAACGAGGATTGTAAGGGGAAAAATACTGTAAATTGGTTTTTATTCGTCAGGTACATGTACCAATTTTCGTCATTTTCGTAAGTGCCTCCCTTGACGAAATTACGTATCGACGAATATAAATACTCCTGACAAAATATAGTGTAGTTCTTAAGGAAAAATTCAATCTTAGGAGTTATTACGACAAGCAAATGATAAATCATTGAAAACTGAATACGCACATAAGGTCGCATTCAATGTACTTTTAATTACCAAATGATATGTTTTCATAACAATCTAGATGGTATACATGTCTCTAATTGTTTGTTTACCAATAAGTGTTAAACAAACAACGAAAACATACCCATACAGCCTATCTGAATGTTAAGTTGGCATTTGAACAGAGAAAATTTACACTTTAGGGACCCTTGGATGACGTATTTACGTACTGACGAAATGGTAATTTTGAACAAATTGACGAAAATTAGTACTGACGAAAATAAAGCAATTTACAGTATATCATATACATATACATGTATCTCCGCATTAGAATTGCATTTTATACACGCTAAGAAGAGTCATGACAATATTTGACGAAACTTCTTACAGTGATCTATGAAGTTACAGTAAGAAATGCACCATAATTTTCAGATATATGCCAACCAAAACTCATTTTCATCTGCTGGTAAATGTAGAGTGTTTACAAAATAGCTTGAGAAACCACGACCTTTTCAACTTTCTTAGAATTTTTCCCACAAAAGAAGCATATGATCAAAACCCAAAATTCCACAGGCTATTGACAAAATGATTTTAAATCCACAGGACATCAAAAGCAATCAAGCATTTTTTGGTTTACAAACACATACATGTACATGTACATGATAAACCAACAAACATTTCTATCGCGCAGTAAGTTTTGTTGATCAAACATGCAAGGGGCTACAAGTCACGTGTTTTCCAAAATCTGACAAGGCATCAGCAAAGCCTCTGTCAGAAATCCAGTTTTACTGCAAGGCATTAGAGTAAAACATATTTCTTAGGGATTCACCAATACCCTGTCAGTTTTTGGAAAATCAGTATAGTACCACTTTACTAATGCTTAGGTCTGATCTACAAAACACCCTTTTAAAACAGCATCAGCACAAAGTACATGACATCATAGCAAAAACTGCAGTGAAACAGGAAATTCAATTCTCCTACAGTTTTTTATCTCTTAACCAATCAGAATGCGTGTTACAAACATAGTGCATCAGATATGTTACACAAAGACTAGGTATACAGAATTACCGCTGGTTTGATGATAAGTTGCTGCATCTTTCCCGTACATGGTGGGACTGTCTTATATCTAGGTGCCTGTAACCTGAACGAGAAAATAGACAATGTTAGGAATGAACGAGAAAATAAAGAACAATTATAGTTATTGAGAAAATATACATGTTCAACATGAGTTATGAAACAATTAAATTGAATATGATCAATAGCAAAAATTCAATTTAAACCAATATTCGAATATAATAATTATAAGTCCCATGGATATACCCAGTGCAATGTACCTTAATTTTGTACATTGCTATCTTATTCATCCCAACATAGTTATCAATCTGACAATTTACCAAATAAAAATCTAATCTAACTCTTCGTACATATCAGATGTAAAATCTGGCACAAATTGAATTATTTAATTGAATATTTTGTGAGACAAAAATCATCAAATAAGAATATAAAATGCTTGATGAAACAGAACAAATGAAAAACTTACTTTTCTAAGAATATAAGTATTGCTCGAGTGATGCCCTCTATACACAATAAATCATATCTGTAATGAAAGAAATAAGAGTACTATTAAGTTACAATAACGTGTAAATATGTTGATTAAGATAAGATTTTTTTCCTATGTACATTAACGTACATGTAAAAACATAGGTAATCACAGATTACGAAGCTCACCTCGTGGCAGCAAAATTCAATTCAAACATATTTCTAAGTACATGTATATTGGCTTTTAAAGACAAAATCATTCAAGCGGAAAAAGTAGGTCAAGGTCATTTTATGAAAGTTTGATCAAAGATACATCCAATATGCAAGTTTGGAACATGTAGCACTTATACTTTGCTCAATATTGGCTTTAAAGGCAAAATCACTCAAGTGGAAAAAGTAGGTCAAGGTCATTTTATGAAAGTTTGATCAAAGATACATCCAATATGCAAGTTTGGTATATGTAGCACTTATACTTTGCACAATATTGGCTTATAAAGGCAAAATCACTCAAGTGGAAAAAGTAGGTCAAGGTCATTTTATGAAAGTTTGATCAAAGATACATCCAATATGCAATTTTGGTACATGTAGCACTTATACTTTGCTCAATATTGGCTTTTAAAGGCAAAAATCACTCAAGCGGAAAAAGTAGGTCAAGGTCATTTTATGAAAGTTTGATCAAAGATACATCCAATATGAAAGTTTGGTGTATGTAGCACTTATACTTTGCTCAATATTGGCTTTTAAAGCAAAATCACTCAAGAGGAAAATGTAGGTCAGATGCTGCATCCAATGCATGGGTTCACCTCAGCATCCAAAGATGAATCACTTGTGCAAGTTTGGTTACTGTAGCATTAGTACTTTTTCAGATACTGAGCTACCCCAAACTTCTTAAC
Source organism: Pinctada fucata (assembly GCA_028142955.1). Taxonomy (NCBI): domain Eukaryota; kingdom Metazoa; phylum Mollusca; class Bivalvia; order Pterioida; family Pteriidae; genus Pinctada; species Pinctada fucata. The sequence continues at coordinate 39,767,139 of AP027112.1, read as the reverse complement.
CAAGTCACTCAAGCGTAAAAAGTAGGTCAGATGCTGCATCCGATGCATGGGTTCACCTCAGCATCCAAAGATGAGTCACTTGTGCAAGTTTGGTTACTGTAGCATTAGTACTTTGTCAGATACTGAGCTACCCCAAAATTCTAAACCAAGTCACTCAAGCGTAAAAAGTAGGTCAGATGCTGCATCCAATGCATGGGTTCACCTCAGCATCCAAAGATGAATCACTTGTGCAAGTTTGGTTACTGTAGCATTAGTACTTTGTCAGATACTGAGCTACCCCAAACTTCTTAACCAAGTCACTCAAGCGTAAAATGTAGGTCGGATGCTGCATCCGATGCATGGGTTCACCTCAGTATCCAAAGATGAATCACTTGTGCAAGTTTGGTTACTGTAGCATTAGTACTTTGTCAGATACTGAGCTACCCCAAACTTCTTAACCAAGTAACTCAAGCGTAAAATGTAGGTCAGATGCTGCATCCAATGCATGGGTTCCCCTCAGCATCCAAAGATGAATCACTTGTGCAAGTTTGGTTAATGTAGCATCAGTACTTTGCTAAATACTGAGCTACCCCAAACTTCTTAACCGGACCCGGACCCGGACGCGGACACGGACGCCGACGCGGACGCGCGGGGTTATAGCATAAGCTCACTCAACTTCGTCAAGGTGAGCTAAAAATTGAAATCGAAACAGTGGTGACAGTGGAAATATAATAAATTTAAAAATTAATTTTGTTAAACATCGGATTTTTTACAGCATAATGTTCTCCTAACATACAAGTACATGTATATATATAATATATATCAAGATGTTGAAAATAAGCATCGACAGATTGTCATTACCAGTAAGCATCAATCTCCGCACAAATTTAAGATTTTTCAGATTAAATATTGTTTCGGCAGGTTGACCTCCTTTAGTGCTAAAAGGAAATTTGCATTAACTCACCCTTTCATTTGTTTTGAACCTGCTATATGGAAAAATAAAATGGCTACAGGAAATTTCTACGTTAATTTTAGGCTGCCGCCATTTTGTTCTCTGTAACAACTTTGGTAAACCATGACTTCATGGCGTTCAACATCATGCATTTTACTACATGTACAGAAAATCCCAGAAGATATTTTCATTTTCCGTCCTTATTTTCGGTTGAAGCCATTCACAAACAAAAGGTCCGCATTTTCTATTACAACTACACATAAGCATGGGTATCTTTTTATGAGATGACAGCAGTTAATCTAAGAGAAAATAGTCAAGAACAGATTGCTCTGAATTTAATGAACAGGACAGTAGATCCGAGTGAGATACCCACTATAATGCCTTACCTATTTGCTCCTATCTCTATTTTCCATTGGTTTGCTAACTCTGGATTTGCCTTAATGTCTTCATCATCCTAAAATTAAAGGAGTCCTTATGAAAAGAGTAAATTTATTATACCTGTTGAAGTTTCCAGCCTTTCAGGAGAAAGAGAATGTTTAGTTACATACAACATTTGCATGAAAGCATTATTCCATTAAGCATTTTTAAAAGGCAATAAATTAAAAATAATTCCCTTTACATTATTTTTTTTTTTGTAATTAAATTTAAAGGACCACAACAAGTTCGAAAAAGTATGAAATTAAATACACATTGTACATAGTTCTACATTTTTAGATTAATACTTATCATATTGACTGGAAGAATGATCATTTTCTCATAAAATGTACAAATTGACTGTCAAGTTAAATATAGAAAGACTATAAAAGTTGGAAAAAAATCTACGCAAAGTTTACATTTACAGGAAATAATATTATAAAGCTACTTGTAAACTGAGTAAAATATTTATCAATGGGGATGAATTTCCACTACTATAATTGGGGGGGGGGGAGGGGGGCAGACAGGGGGTACCTCTCTCCCCCACCTCCCACCCCCTTACCTCCCCCTCCCTCCTCATCTCCTTTTCCCCCTTCCCTTACCTCCCCTCCTCCCCTTCCCTCCCTCCTCCATCCCCGGGTCCGAGTCTCCCTCTCTCCCTCCTCCCACCCCTCATACTTACTGCCTCCTCTGGCTCTAGTCCGAATTCGAAGCACAGCTCATCAAACTCTTCAAATGCTGAAAAACAAATTGTATGTTCTATACAAATACAGTATTAGCCATGTTAGCTGCAGCTTTAAAATAACCTTAAAGTTAATTGTATTGTCTATGAAAGCTGATTGATTGTATACATACATGTACATTTATACTAAAACTCCTTTAATTCAAATCTAACAACAAGGGAATTTTTTTTTAAATCATAAGATATATATATAAAATATCAAATAAATCTGTATAATTAAAGTCTCAGTAGTTAGCATTTTCTATTTTTAAATTTGGCGGGAAAATTGCGCAATTGCTGTCATACTGTGACTTTGGAAATCCCCTACCTTCTTTTTAGCATTGTGAACATTCATGTTCAAGGACAGCATAATCGTATGTTTTGTCTTTAATTTAACTTTGTGACAGGTGCGTTTCATGTAAGAAAGTTCATCATCTTGTAAAACTCATCGCATTTTACTTTAAATAGAGACTTGGAATCTAATTTTACAAGCCTGCATTGAGGATGATGAAATCAGCCCATAACTTGATAATTGCATTACTGAGAACCAAAAATAAAAAAAAAATCATATTTTTTTTAGCTTGGAAAAAAAAACTCACAGTAACGTTTTCCAAGCTTTTGGAAAAGTTCATCCTTGTCAACTTCTACTGTTGGCATAGTTTAGTTTCTTTCCTTTTGCAAGATCCTCAATTGCAGGACACTCAATAAAAAAACTATGTTGCTATGAACAACAAATGTCTTTTTTAAAACAAAAGTTGGAAATTCCCTACTTTCTTTTTAACAAATTGCTTACATGTCTATTCATGAAATTATTTTTTTTTTATTGTTACAAGCAGATTTGTTGTACACCATGCCTCCTTCTGGGAGGAATGTTCTTTTTTGAAAATAAAAAAGATCATTTCAAGATTTTTCGAAAATAAAGGGGAAATGTAATACACTGAGGTAGGAACTAACACATTCATAATTTTTTTTGTCTTTTTGTTTAAAAATTCAATATGACTATTATTAGAAAATTGACATAAATATCATTGAATTTACTAATTGTTGTCCCCTTACAATCTCGCATGACGTAGTTGCAGGGGGATGTAGTTCAATAACATATAACCTTGCTGCAAGACACTGTGTAAGCAGCATAAACTTACACAGGACTATAGGGGTATGTAGTAACTTGCTGCTTCCAACAAGGGAATTTTCTTTTAAATTATAAGATATATATAAAATATCAAATAAATCTGTATAATTAAAGTCTCAGTAGTTAGCATTTTCTATTTTTAAATTTGGCGGGAAAATTGCGCAATTGCTGTCATACTGTGACTTTGGAAATCCCCTACTTTCTTTTTAGCACATTGTGAACAATCATGTTCAAGGACAGCTACATGTAGCATAATCATATGTTTTGTCTTTAATTTAACTTTGTGACAGGTGCGCTTCATGTAAGAAAGTTCATCATCTTGTAAAACTCATCGCATTTTACTTTAAATAGAGACTTGGAATCTAATTTTACAAGCCTGCATTGAGGATGATGAAATCAGCCCATAACTTGATAATTGCATTACTGAGAACCAAAAATAAAAAAAAATCGTATTTTTTTTAGCTTGGAAAAAAAAAACTCACAGTAACGTTTTCCAAGCTTTTGGAAAAGTTCATCCTTGTCAACTTCTACTGTTGGCATAGTTTAGTTTCTTTCCTTTTGCAAGATCCTCAATTGCAGGACACTCAATAAAAAAACTATGTTGCTATGAACAACAAATGTCTTTTTTAAAACAAAAGTTGGAAATTCCCTACTTTCTTTTTAACAAATTGCTTACATGTCTATTCATGAAATGATTTTTTTTTATTGTTACAAGCAGATTTGTTGTACGCCATGCCTCCTTCTGGGAGGAATGTTCTTTTTTGAAAATAAAAAAGATCATTTCAAGATTTTTCGAAAATAAAGGGGAAATGTATTACACTGAGGTAGGAACTAACACATACATAGATTTTTTTTTCTTTTTGTTTAAAAATTCAATATGACTATTATTAGAAAATTGACATGAATATCATTAAATTTACTAATTGTTGTCCCCTTACAATCTCGCATGACATAGTTGCAGGGGGATGTAGTTCAGATTCACATATAACCTTGTTAACAGTGCGTAAGGAGCAAAAAAAGAGTACCAAGTCTTACACAGGACTACAGGGGGATGTAGTAACTTGCTGCTCATTTAATAGAGTGGGTCTGTACATGAATACAATGTACATGTACTGTGTATTACACTCTTGTATATATGACAGGGATAATTCTGTCTTGGTCAAACTTCATACACTGGGTACTTAGTATTGCTTATGATATACATGTATTGAAAAGAGGCGTTTTTTTTTCCCAAAAAAAAATCGGCGATATTCGGCTCTATTCCCCCATCTCTGGAGTATATATTTTTCCCCTCCTGTCAGAAAAATTCCCCGCCATTTGAAAGACTTTTTCTTTGGCAAAAATATGTTTTAAAATAGTGTGTAAAATTCAACAAAATCAGAAAAGTAGAATATGGTTTCTTTAATATGTTTAAAGTCCCTCTTTGTACTAAAGCCATTATAATTATATTGATGCTATCTAATACAGTTTTTTACTATGATTTATTTTCTTTTCTTTCATGCTATGAATTCCTTGATCTATTGTCTACCTCTATTATGCTCTGTGCTTTCCTTCTCCTGTACATTTCCGTCCTTCAAATTTCTTCTTAGTTCTTATATATATATATATATATGTTCATTATAAATATTATAATAATATGACCAGCTACATGACTATAAAGTTAAATTGATTAAGGAGCAGAGTATTAAATAAGCTTTTTGGCTTTCTCTCCTATCCTTATGTTTCATATGATGTAAATTATTGTTGGAATATTATATTGAATAAATATTGTTTAAAACTAATACAGTTTTTGCAAGAATTTTGATTTATAAATTAAAAAAATTCCCTTTTTGAGTAGTTCATGCCCATATTTTCCCCCCATATATTGGCCCTGACCCCTTCTCCCAAAAGTGAGAAAAAACACTGAATTCGAAATGCCAAGGTCATAGGTGAAAGGGCAAGGCTGTAGACTAAAATTGATAGTTAGGATCGTTGCAACTTATTATAAAGAAAAGAATTCTTTCAATAGAATTAGTTATAATACATGCATATTTTTATAAACATTCTATATTTACTTTCAAAGTTATAGGTCAAAGACCAAGGTCCTGAATCTGGGAATGGTCAAAATCTTTGTAATGCTCTAGAGGGTTCATTTTTCTACAATCCAGGATTTCATCAAATTCAGTATACATGTACAGTGATTCATTTTGAAAATTGTTTGAAAGAGTACAGCGTACCCGTTCAGCAGAAATGAATGGGTCATCATGGTCATAACTCAATTCAACGAGTCAGATTTGTAATTATACATGATCTGATCTCCACACAACTTTCTTAAACATGTGTACTTCGTTCAGTTTATCATATTGAAAGCAAATTACTGATAGGTTTCAAAGACTATAACCATGATTGTATTTTTGATTACTTCTTGTTCTGCATTTGTTTTGTAGATGAGTACATCACCTCTTGCTGTGGCTAGACTAGGTCTTTTTCTGGTGAGAAGACAATACAACTATTACTAGTATTAGTCTTTTCATTCATTACCATGATTACAGAACATATGTTCGGGCCTATTAAACGGCAAGTTGCAACTGAACTTGCCATAACCCATTTATACAACTGACTCCAATCTTTCTAATTTCTTTTTCTATGAAATGGTTTCAGCTGACCCAGATTGTTTTCTAGTGCTCGATATGTCCAGAAATGTCAGAAAGAAATTTTAATCAGTGATATACAGTATTCAGTCTATAAAGTATGTACATGATCAGTTAAACTCACTAACAGTTTACACAGCTTAATCAATTACCCTTAGGCATCGATATACACACACCGTGTCCTGATTGTAATGCAAACAACCTGCGTCGTTTGTAAACGAACTTTCATTAATTTCAAATGAAGGACGAAATGTTCTGAAAGTCACACTAGACTTATATTTCTTACGTTATATGAAGCTAAAACTTGAAAGAGGAAGAAATCGGGTGATAGGATCGAAACGCGGGAGTTTTCAGTCTCCCGCCAGGGAGGAAATCGAACTCAGGAGATATTTAGGTTCAAACGCGGGAGTCTCCCGCGAAATGCGGGAGAGTTGACAGGTATGCAGCGCCAATAATAATACATTTCCCTCGCAATATTATACCATACATATATTTGTGTCACACTTCGTTTAGTCGGTTTAAGAGCTCTACAGAGCTCATGTTATTTGTTATGTATGTACATGTACAAATTGCCGACTCTAAATAAAAATTACTTTACTTTACTTTACTTCAAGACGTCAGTTTCGGTTATCTAATTTAATTGATATGATACATGAATTTGAAACTTCTGTCATATTGGTTTACCTTATGTAATGCTGAAGTGATTCATCAACCAAATCACTGACAAAGAGTTATAAGAGTGAAAGTAAAATACATGTATGAATTCTAAACCGTATTGAACCATAAAAAATACAGATTCACTGTGATGCACTGAGGATTAAATTGCAATGAATTGTTGAATCCTTGAGTGTATAATAACAAATTTACAAACATTCTGTTCAAATCTGATGATGATGAAATGTTTTGAAACCAATATGTACAACATAGTTGTACAAATAAACTCACTGTAACGTCTTCCAAGCCTTTTGAACAGCTCTTCCTTGTCCACGGCTATCGTTGGCATCCTCACTCTCTATCAGGTCAGAGGATTTACTCCCTACTTCTTTAGTTTTAAGCTTCTGGGTAAGTGCATACGTCAAACGTCAAAAAGCCGGCCGAACACAACGTGCTACGTGAATTATTGTTTCCAATCAGAAGAGTTACAGTAAGATGTAAAAGCTGAGTCGGATTCGTTCATTTCATCTTTTCATTCTTGTCTTTTTTTCTGCGATCTGAATTTATTTTATAAAGTATTTTACGTACATTTGATTCATTTTCGTGTCATTAAATGGGAATTTTTGAGAAAAAATAACGTTTTGAGATGCTTAATAATTATTTAAACTCATCAAATGAAAAACCAATTTCCGGATTTCATTTCTTTGACTTGAAAACGGAAAACGAAAGTAGACGTAACGTTTCATCAAGGGCATTGAACCGTAAAGATCTTTACCTGTTGTACTTTTAATGGTCTTTATTTGTCTACACAACAGAATGAATTGGTAAAAAACCAACGGATGTGCAGGGCTACGCCATGACAATACTTTATTGTAAACATGAGGAGATGCTTATCTTGGAAAAAAGCTGTCATTTTGGCGTTAGCAATCACAGGCTTATATCTTGGCTGGATTTTGTGTATGTCACCATTTTATTTACAGTGTGCGAAATTAACGGTGGACCGATAGACAATGTCTATAGTTATTCTGGTCGGTCTATAGAGATCAAAAACTTGGTAGACCGACTTGTCTATAGGAAATCTGACCCGAGTCATGTAAATGTTTGCTCTTCACACAGTAATAGCTTAGCAAGAGCAGGTAAGGCCATATAAAATTAATCAGTCGTTTCTCAGATACCGCCGCCGATGAGAAGTTTTTATTTCAACTGCAGAAAAAAAACCCAGCTGTGTGTCATTTTCAATGGAACTTATAAAAGAAGTTAAATTATCCAAAAGGTACCCAATAAATATTTGAATTGTAATCACAGCAAGTTCCATATTAACTGTAACGTTAGGATGCCTTCTGTTCAATATTTTACACTTGAATGGATATAAATATTTTTACGTGGCCTAAATCCAGCCTATTTATACTACCAATTATTATTTAAGCACCTGTAAAACGTTGATGTGTTGTAGTACTTCCGTTTTTTATCGTCCTTTCGTCATCTAGTCTTGGTCCCGATGTCTTGAAGGTGCACACCCGGGCACAAAACGAAACCTGGCATGTGCTAGTTCTAGTGATGAATCAGATATTGACAGTGAATCTGAGAGGGAAATAGAACAAAATGAACTTGAAAATAAAAATCCCATCACACAAATTGTCTACCAAATTGAGAGAGAATATAACTAAATGATTGGCAGATGATTTTAGCATATAAAATGCAATAAAATTCTGATTTCTGTGCCTTTTCATTTCGGTCTATAGAAAAATGCTGAGGTCTATAGGAACTAAAATTACTGTGGAACGAATGTCTATAGGACTTAAAAGTTAGTTTCGCACACTGATTTAGTTCATGACTACATTACTTCATTTTTTTTAAAATTAGAAATTTACAGGTACATGTATCTATTTGCTAATTAACAATACACATGTCCCTTTTTTGAGATTTTCGCAGGTGTACTATGTTGTTGTTGTTTACACAGGCACAGTACATGTAGAAAGAGCGTCAATATCCTGTATGATACCCCTTTACAGGTCATAAGAGAATATATGTTTAGAAATACAAGGCTTCCGACAAATTTTCAGCTAGAAGTAGCATCCGGCTGCAGATTACCAACATAGAAGTAGAAGTAGATCTGCAGTTTTTGCATTTGACATGTCTTTTTAAGGGCAAAATGGGGTCTGACCATAAAGATTGATTTGTATACTTCCCTGAAACATAAATAAATCCCCAAAAAAGATCTCATAACATAGCCTACTCGCCTACCATAGTTGGACTGTTTTCTACTTTCTGTCCAATTGAATCTCCATTGCCAGATTGGACAAATACTGATTCATTCAGAGGCTTTACTCTGCTTACTGTAAGCAGAGTAAAACACTTACATGATTCAGACTAGCTAATCTGTGTCCCAAATTGACTACAAAATAAACACTGTATACCCCCCACCCCCCACCCACCCCCACCCCCCTCAATATTAGTGCCTTTTCCCTTTTTACATACTCAAATTGCGTAACTATGTAAAAAGGAAACAAGTGCCCATGTAATGTCAAGATTGGTTTGAGCGTTAAAACTCAAATCTACTCTTTAGACCCTCCCTAGTATAGCTTCTGACAGGGGGGGGGGGGCTTCAAAGGACCTTGGGTGTGATAGCGTCTTATATGCTTTAGCAGTGGTATTCATGCAGGTGTGATGATACTTGGTAAAAGCTAGCTGTTGGAAATATGGACCATCCAAGTAGTACATACATACATAAATGGCAAATTTTGAAGAGGGATTCAAGTCACTTTTGTTATACATATATTACCTCCATATTCTCCTATGATACAATGATGTTGAGGTATTTTATATCCATGTTACAAACATTGATTCATCATTCATATCTTTCTTTTATTTCAGACTTTTCTTCCCTGCATGCACAAGAAGTACATGATAGTAAAGAGGAGCCCTCTTTGAGGAGAGATGAAGTTAAGAGGGAGAGGCAGATGGACAGACCCCCTCCCCCTCCTCCAGGGGTGGGGGAAACAGAGACAAACTATATGTCTTTACCCAGTGTCCATGAGTATTGTAATCCTCCTGACAGTATGCTTGTAGGAGATGAAGGTAAACTATGGTGTGCCGTAAACTGTGTGTGTACATATTATAGCAGGATTCATATTTTAGCAGAGTTAGTGCTGTTAAGACCGTGCTCATTTAAGAATGTGCTAAATCATAAATCTTTAAAGTAGTTTGTACCTCTGGCCCAAAATCAGGGAAAATTATGCATCATGATGGATACCCAACATTTTCTTTTCATATTATTACACATAGGGTAAAGCTAAAACAAGTTTCAAATATACTTTTGGTTAGAAAATGTTTCTACATTGTAAAAAATGTAAACTTTTGGATTTTTCTATTATGTCTATAGGGTGTAATGTTAAAGTTGGGGTCATTTGAATGTATAGATGATAAAGATATCCCTGCCGGTACAATCTAGGGTATATTTGAAAAGGTATTTATAAGAGGTTAAATTTAAGATGATAAGCACAGGAATTCTAAAAAAGTGATAATAGGGAGAATATAAGCTCTCATGACCAGAGGTATGAGCTACCTAATTGATTTTTGTGGAAAGTAAGTCAAGTATGTCAATTTGCTCATTTTTGCTCTGATTCTGCAAGAAATTGGTCCCACTAAAATAAATACACATTATACAGTATTTCTGTCATCAACACTTGTCAGATATCTAAAGTGCATGTAATAGTCAATTTTCAAGGTAAGAGTTGTAACCAATCTAAACCTATATAGATTTTATATGGATATACACCAGACATCACATCATTGGCAAAATAATGTTTTTATTGGTACGTCTTATTTGACTACAGCCTCTTGATACATCCAAATGTGTTGTAATGTTGTTTTGCCATTTCGATGTCACATTATGAAATTACCACAAAATTTTGTGATGTCCAGTGTAAGTATAGACTTTTAAAGCCCGTGCCATGACCTAGAAAAGTGGCGTTATCTCTATGGTCAAGAAAACAGTGAAATGAATTTGTAAAATCTTGTCTTTACTGTAGCTTATTAGTCGCTTAGTGATCATAATGTTTCACAAAATTGTTGTCCAGGACCCACAATTGTTACATGACCTTAAACTAATGTCATACATGAGTTAATTGACTAATTTGAATACGTCCTTATTGAAATTCAGCACTCATCATGTATTGAGATCTGACAATGTCCCCCGTGTAAACAGGAAGTATACTCGACCAATGAAATCATGCTGTGCAAAACACAAGTTTTTTTTTTCTCGAGTAATTCTAGTGATGAGAAATTCCAAATTTTTCCCAGACATGACCTCTAACAGAATATTGTCAGATCTCTATGCTGGTTATGTATAATGTGCCGAATTTTAATCATATTTGATTTGAGTACATGTATTCAGTTTGAGACCAGTAGACTGTATGATAAAAGTAATCTTCTATCTCTTTTCTAATATCCAAATTTTATTGTTTAATACTGTTTTATAGGAGAGGCTCCTGGTACATACAAGTTAGAGTTGGTCCATGTTATCATACGTCATGGAGACAGAACTCCCATGCATCGTATCGGAAATTCTCCAAATCCTCCCGTACCGTGCCAGTTTGATCAACAACTGATAGACCAAGACGAGATTGTCAAACATTATCTCAAACATCTTACCCAGAATTCCAAGCATCATCATCCAGGAAGTGATTTTGCATTCTGGGAAACATATCCAAATGATGCCACATGTGATTCTTCAAAACTCACCCCTACTGGAGCCTACCAGCATCTTATAAATGGTCGTAATCTTTATTACAAATATGCTGTGAAATGGAAACTGTTCGGTAGCAACGTAAGCAATATAGATTATCAGATCAGGAGCACTGAGGTCTCGAGAACATTTCAAAGTGCATTAGCTTTCATGTATGGATTTTTGAAGAATTTTAATTTCTCTAATTTGTTATTGAAAAAATCCCCGATAAATTTCTGTTCGGAGAAATTGTCTGGCCATAAATGTAACTGTCCAGTGAAAATGAAATATTTACAAAAGTCTGAAAAATATGCTGCAAATTTGAATGTGAATAGAGGGCCTCAGCAAGATATACGTAAACATTTAGGTGAAATTTATAACCTCCCCCCTTCCCAAGTCCCATACCTAACCCAAGTCATGGATGTACTGATGGGACAAGCGTGCCATAAAATTCCACTCAAATGTGGTAGAAAGAATGGAAAATGCGTGGACAAATCCACCGTGGATATCATTTGGAGCCTTATCGAGGAAGAAGGAATAAAAGGGCGCATGAAAAACAAAGACTACCTCAAGTACGCACACTTGACATTCCATCCCTTATTAACTGAGATTATGTTACGCATGAGTAATGTAACAAAGCAAAAACCTACTCCCAAATTTGTGATATACTCTGGACATGATGTCACACTCACACCTCTACTTGCCACGTTGGGGATCTATGACGGAAAATGGCCGCCTTATGCTTCTCGACTCAACATAGAAATGTATGGAGGTATGGAAAATGGAAAGAGCCATCACTTTATACGCGTCGTATATAACGGAGTGGATGTTACCAAGAAACTAAACTTCTGTAAAACCTTTGTTGACGGAATGTGCCGATTCAAACACTTTCAACTTTTTGTTAAAAATCACCTCAAAATTCTCGGCTTCAAATCTTACAATTCAGCTTGTCATGGAATCCAGAGCAGTAAATTTAATAAGAAGTTAGTATTATAATACATAACTGTGTAGCTTAAATGACCAATAAAAGCATTATTCAGAAATTTATCATCTGAAATATGGGCTATGTGCAACTATTTTATTTACTTTACTTCTTTTTAAGTTGGTATGCATGTAGAGGGTGTAAGATTTTAAATATCAATATATCAAGATTGAATTTTTAATGGCTAGGTATCATTTATGATACACATATTATATAATATTTTAGGATTTGGGTTTTCTTCTTTTAAGTAATAGAATGTTCTTTTTATTTAGCTTTGAACAATATTAGTCTTACCAAATTTTTTCTCTAAAATCAAATTCTCCGATTTTATTATGAAATTGGAGCGTCTTTATTTTTGCAAGTATATTTTGACATGACCGCAAAATTACAGACATAACGTTATACATGTATGTAATTGAAATGTTTTTGCTTTTTATCATAATTGAATTTTTAGAAAGTTCTGTCTTAAGAATATGCTTGGTTTATTCCTCTTTATGTTTTATTGGGGAAAAGTGAAGAATTGCACTATTTTACAATTAGAACAAAAGGCAACTATTATGCCAATCTTTGAGATACATCATCAAGCACAATATTTCCTGAGAATATTTTTCCGAAAAAATTATAGTTATATGGTAGTTTTTTATCCCCCCCCCCATTTTTTACAATATAAGCTTGAATGAAGGACTTGGTTCTTAAGCCTAGTACATTACTTAAACATTTGTAAACATCATGTACAAAGTGGAAATTACATTATTGAACACTTGCTCAAAAGATTGATTTTATCAATAATATACACCTTAGTAAGGTAACCTATTGTGTACCTTTATTCCATAATATTACACATGTACATGTATGTATAATTTACATAATAAATAAACTTAAAGTTTATATGTTTTTGAAGAAGTTTACTTGACTTAATAGCAATATTCAAGTTATTAAATGTGACCAATTTCTAGTTTGTTCGTTACCATGTAAAACCATTTATATTCAATTGAGCATTGAACAATTGATTCTTTGTTGGAGTATACAGAGCTATTTCCCATTTTAGACTGTATATTATTTAAAACTGTTTTAACATAAAAAAAAAATGCTGTGGTAACAACAATTTTGTACTTTCATTTCCAAGATTTAATTGAATTAGTCGGGGAGCCAGTGGGGACCCCCATGCACCCCCTTGAGTACTTTTTTTCACGGGTACCATTTATAATAATGTTCCTTAGGGTCTACAGAATCGGTTTTCAGGATGTACTCAAAAATAAACTCATTTAGGCTATGTGTTTTTCGACCGTTTCCATGGCAACCCCTGCTAAAGTCACAAAAAGCACTATTGGTTAAGTAAAATAGCCATATCTTGGCCAAATGATGAGCTTAACATCTGTAACTGGTATCAATATAACGAGGAATGGTAGTTCTATTAATCACGTGATCATATGCAAAATAACTATTTTGCATATTCATGAATATTCATGAATTGAAATAGAAATGCTTGCAAAATACATAAAAATTGACACTTATCATTTGTTTTGGCTCCTAAACTCTATAGTTTTATCTATGATCGTCATTAGATTATATAAGAAATACCTACAAAGTCTTCTCTCTCCAATGACATAATATTTGGCTCAATATTTTGTTCAATGGCTTCTAAATTGATGTTTTTACAGAAAAATGGCTATTTTAAGTAAGATAAGCTGATTTTTGTATACTAATTATAAGATATTTACTACTTATAAAATCGAATATCTGAACCTGTTTTCTAGTGAATTTTCATGTTTTTCTCATGTAATAAATGTTTACAAAACATGACATATGTAATTTTGGTAATTTTGGGGCAAAAAAACCCGTATTTTTCAGTAAAAAAACAACAGATAACAGTTCCTGTAAACTATAAATGAAACATATATATTGATGTAATTTCATGGTTCTAAGATCGGTTTTTGTGTTAGAAGTTAAAAATGTTACTTTTTTCTGCCATTTTTGGTTAAAATGTCGGTTTTTCATACTAAATTTACAAATTTCTGATAAATATTCTAAATATGATTAACAATTCAATTACATGTATACAGTATATTCAACCAATAATAAAGCAAAGCCACTCAATAACATGGTCTTTCAACCTCTACCACTTAATAATTCAGTATAACCGCACAAAAACATAGCAAAACCACTCAATAACATAGTAATTTGACCCTTAATAACATAAAAAAAAACACATCTCAATACAGTGTAAACACCCAATGACATAGCAAAACCACTCAATAAAGACATTGTTTGACCCTTAACTATATGAAAATCACTAAATTATACAGCATAACCAACCAATAACATAAAAAACACCCAATAACGTGATGGTTTGACCCTTTGTTATAACAAAACCACTTACATTTGTAATAACACAGGATATCCACCTTATTACTTAGCATTACTACATAATAACGTGATGATTTGATCCTTTATTGTAACAAAACTACTCAATAACACAGAATTATCACCCCAAAACATAGCATTACTAATCAATAGCATGATGATTTGACACTTTATTATAACAAAACCGCCAAATAATAAGGTGGTCGTTTGACCCTTAATTATATCAAAACCACTCAATTACACAGCATAAGTACCCAATAACATAGCATTACCACTCAAAAACGTGATGGTTTGACACTTTATTGTAACAAATCCACTTAATAACACTGCATAATTACCCAATAACTTAGCATTACTACTCAATAACAATCTTTCCTCGTTCTCTCTATGGAACCAGGACTGTTTTAATAATTTCATAACATTTTTTACCAAGAATATGTACTAAATCCAACTTTTTGCATAAAAAAACAGATGAATTTTTTTCATTTTGTAATATTTCATAAAATTATGTATGTAGATGAAGAAAAAATCACATACAGGTACACATTTTTTGAAATGATCAAGGTATGGCTCCAAACATAGGGGTACCCCCTTATAATGTTATCATATGTTCGACAAATAATATATTAGTATATCACATGTTTGTGCAAAAAACAACAGATGGAATTTCTTCAAATTGGATCATTTTATACAATAATGTATATAGATGGTGAAAAAATCGCATACAGGTATACAATTTTATAAATGATCAAGATATGGCTACTAACATAAGGGTACCCCCTTATAATTTCAACACATTTTCAACTAAGAAATTATACTATATGATTGGTGTGGATATTGATAGATTGCACCATTTTTTGCTTCTTTTGGCATTTAAGATCTTCTGTCTGTGTTTTTCAATGCGCTGGCTCGTCCCCCACCAGCCATTGTAGAACGTTAAAGGCAGGCTGCTGCATATAAGGAAAAACCTATAACGGTTCGAGTAGGGAGCCACCTTAATGTGGATTCCAGCAGTATAACGGGTCAAACAGACATGCTAATCAGTGATTTGATACAATAAAGGGTCAAACCATCACGTTATTTGTTGGTTTTGTAATGTTATTGGGTACTCATGCTTTGTTCTCGAGTGGTTTCATTATAAAATAGAGGCAAACGACCACGTAATTGAGAAGTTATTTGGTGGTTATGGTGTGATATTAAGTGGTTTTGTAATAATAAAGTGTCAAATCATCACGTTATTGAGTAAAAATGCTAAGTTATTTGGTGGCTATAGTATGTTATTGAGTGGTTTTGTTATAATAAAAGATCAAACAATCACGTTATTGAGTTGTAATGCTAAGTTATTGGGTAGCTATGCTGCATTATTGAGCGGTTTTGCTAAGATAAGAACCAAATCATCACGTTATGCTAAGTTATTGGGTAGCTATGCGGTGTTATTTTAATTTTTATGCCCCCGGAATCAAAGATTCGGGGGCATATAGTTTTTGGCCTGTCCGTCTGTTTGTCTGTTTATCTGTTTGTCTTTCTGTTTGTCCGAAAAACTTTAACATTGGACATAACTTTTGAATGGGAAGTGATAGGGCTTTCATATTTCACATGTGTATTCCTTGTGACAAGACCTTTCCATTGATACCAAAATTTTTGACCTCGTGACCTTGACCTTTACTTTTGACCTACTTTTCAAAAACTTTAATATTGGGCATAACTTTTGAATGGGAAGTGATAGGGCTTTCATATTTCACATGTGTATTCCTTGTGACAAGACCTTTCCATTGATACCAAAATTTTTGATCTCGTGACCTTGACCTTGACCTTTGACCTACTTTTCAAAAACTTTAACATTGGGCATAACTTTTGAATGGGAAGTGATAGGGCTTTCATATTTCACATGTGTATTCCTTGTGACAAGACCTTTCCATTGATACCAAAATTTTTTACCTCGTGACCTTGACCTTTGACCTACTTTTCAAAAACTTTAACATTGGGCATAACTTTTGAATGGAAAGTGATAGGGCTTTCATATTTCACATGTGTATCCCTTGTGACAAGACCTTTCCATTGATACTAAAATTTTTGACCTCATGACCTTGACCTTGACCTTTGACCTACTTTTCAAAAACTTTAACATTTGGCTTAACTTTTGAATGGTAAGTGATAGGGCTTTCATATTTCACATGTGTATTCCTTGTGACAAGACCTTTCCATTGATACCAAAATTTTTGACCTCGTGACCTTGACCTTTGACCTTTTAACCCAGTGACCTCACATACATGTACTTAACAGAAAATAGTGATCATACTAACAAAGATGCCACCGGGGGCATTCGTGTTTCACAAACACAGGCTTTATTGTTATAGCAAATGTTCAAACCATCACGTTATTGGTTGGTAATGTTGTATTGTTAAGTGATTTTGATAGATAAAAGGGTCTAACAACCACTTTATTGAGGGGTTTTGCTATGTCATTGAGTGTTTACACTGTATAATTAAGTGGTTCCTTTGTAATAAAGGATCAAACGACTATGTTATTCAGTGGTTTTGCTATGTTATCAAGTGATTATACTGTATTATTAATTTGTGTATATATAATGAATGGTTTAAAGACCATAATTTGAATTTGGCTTTGCTATTTTATTGGTTGGTTATTTTTTTTTTATTGAGTTGCTCTGTTATATTATTGGGTGGTCATACCGTGTTATTCACGATTCAATGAATGAAATGTTATTCTGTGGTTATGGAATGAATTTCTATATTTCTTACTATTTTATTTTTCTAATTTGATACTCTCATGATATGTACAAATAGATTTAGTTTCATATCCTATATTACAACTAATATAAATTATACTTGAAATATTTCTCAGAAATCTGACATTTTAGTATAAAAAACCGACATTTTTACTCAAAATAGCAGAAAAAGTAGTATTTTTGCTTCTAATACAAACATCGATCTTAGAACCATGAAATTACATCAGCATATACATTTCATTTATAGATTACAGGAACTGTTTGCCTTTTATAGATAATATCCAGATATCTGTTGTTTTTTTTTACTGAAAAATACGGTTTTTGCCCAAACATTACCAAAATTACGTATATCATGTTTTGTAAACATTTATTGCATGAGAAAAACATGAAAATACACTAGAAAACAGGTTCAGATATTCGATTTTATAAGTAGTAAATATCTTATAATTAGTATACAAAAATCAGCTTATCTTACTTAAAATAACAATTTTTCTGTAAAAACATCAATTTAGAAGCCATTGAACAAAAATATTGAGCCAAATATAATGTCATTGGAGAGAGAAGACTTTGTAGGTATTTCTGATATAATCAAATAACGATCATAGATATACCTATAGAGTTTAGGAGCCAAAACAAATGATAAGTGTCAATTTTTTATGTATTTTGCAAGCATTTTTATTTCAATTCATGAATATTCATGATATAGTTATTTTGCATATGATCACGTGATAATAGAACTACCTTTCCTCGTTATATTGATACCAGTTACAGATGTTAAGCTCAACATTTGGCCAAGATATGGCTATTTTACTTAACCAATAGCGTTTTCGTGACTTTAGCAGGGGGTTGCCATGGAAACGGTCGAAAAACACATAGCCTAAATGAGTTTATTTTTGAGTACATCCTGAAAACCGATTTTGTAGACCCTAAGGAACATTATGGTACCCGTGAAAAAAAGTACTCAAGGGGGTGCATGGGGGTCCCCTCTGGCTCCCCAACTAAATATTCACACAGAATTTAATGAAATCACAGTAAATTTACGTCAGATACTATCCTGAAATGGGAAGTAACTCTTGTTATAAAAAATACCGCATAGATTGTACTTTATTTGTCTAGTAAAACAAATAATGTACATTCTTATTTACTGGTATTGAGCATTGAGCAACAGAAAGTACTTAATTTTTCTAATAAACCATGTAATGTATGTTCTAAGTAACCTACATATCTTTTATGATTTTGGTTTTACCAGGTTCATGGTAATGGTCTATGTATCTCCTGTTTTATTTGAATTGTATTTATTTGAATAATTAAAAATTGTATCTGACTCAAACTTTTTTGTTGTGTTATTAAATCTGATAGAAATTGCTTTAATATTTTATTGAAAATTATGATGAATTTAGTATGGAAAAGAACCTTCTCCAGAAATTCTATGACGTCACAATGGTATCATGTCACAGACCTATTTATCCTTCAATAATAATAACGTAATTTTGAGTCAAAAAATAGATTCATAAATTCTACATACAAGTAATTTTTTTTTCTATTGAGACATAGAATGCACATTTAATGCATATTTAAAGACAGTCTTTTACTACTTAAACTTTTAGATTGACACAAAGTTGTGCAAATTTAAACCTGGTGTTTGGAGTCATATTTATTAAAACGCAATACATGTATTGATATACAGTTTCTCTGTTTTCAGCTCACCTCGACGAGTTTATGCTATACCCCAACCTGTCTGTGTCTGATTAAGAAGTTTGGGGTAGCTCAGTATTTTGCAAAGTACTGATGTTACAGTAACCAAACTTGCACAAGTGATTTCTCTTGAGATGCTGAGGTGAACCCATGCAATGGATGCTGAATCAGACCTTCATTTTTCGCTTGAGTGACTTGTTTAAGAACGTTGGGGTAGCTCAGTATTTGGCAGAGTACTGACGCTACAGTAACCAAACTTGCACAAGAAGTTTGGGGTAGCTCAGTATCTGAAAAAGAACTGATGCTACAGTAACCAAACTTAATTCATCTTGGGATGCTGAGATCGACCCATGCATTGGATGCATTATCTGACCTATTATTTCCACTTGGGTGATTTTGCTTTTAAAAGCCAATATTGAGCAAAGTATAAGTGCTACATGTACCAAACTTGCATATTGGATGTATTTTTGATAAAACTTTCACTTTTTCTGCTTGAATGATTTTGCCTTTAAAAGCCAATATATATGTACTTAGAAATATATTTGAATTGAATTTTGCTGCAACGAGGTGAGCTTCATGATCTGTGATTACCTATATTTCCATTTGAAATGGAATTAATGACAAGCCCCCCAGAATACGGTTGACCTTGACCTACTTTTTCTGCTTGAGTGATTTTGCCTTTAAAAGCCTATATTAAACAATGTATGAATGCGAAATACCAAACTTGCATATTGGATGTATCTTTGATCAAACTTTCATAAAATGACCTTGACCTACTTTTTCCACTTGAGTGATTTTACCCGTAAAGGCCAGTTTTGAGCAAATAATAAGTGCTACATGTACCAAACTTGCATATTGGATTCATATTTTATCAAACATTCATAAAATGACATTAACCTATTTTTTCCGTTAGAATGATTTTGCCTTTGAAATCTAATGTATGTGTACTTAGAAATATGTTTAAATTGAATTTTGCTCCAACGACGTGAGCTTCATGATCTGTGATAACCTATGTTTCCATTTGAAATGAAAATAAAGACAAGCCTCCTAGGATACGGTTTCTTGACCCCAATATAGCTGACATGCTTTGAGGAAGGGGAGGTAAAGAAGTCTGATTTCAGATACCAGGTATTTTTGGTGATGATGTTTGGTCACACTCTAATAAGTCTGACTTAAGGAGCATGTATAATAATGGTATTTTTATCAAGGTGATGACAAAGTTTATCATTGTCCTATGCAAGGTATAGCTATCTCAAGGTCATGACACACCATGTTTGGATGTCATTCAAATGTTACAGAAATGACCTTGAAGGTATAAGTGTACTTATTTTAGCAGAATTTATATTTTAGCGGTGCGCTAATTCAAGACTACACTAAGTATTTAACGTTCCGTATATTTTAATGAAGAATATTCAAGTGTGCCAATTCCTGATTACGCAATTATGTCTATTTGTTAATTTGCCCTGATTCCGCTAAAATTTGGTTGCGACAAAATAAGTATACGTGTACAGATCAAGTGCACCATGGTCGACCTTGACCTTTGATCTTGGTTCAAAATTATGAGATACTTTTTGGTTTCGGGATTCTGTGAAATATATTTTAATCTAACCAGTGAAAATTTATCCCAAGGACAAGATTTCATAGACCGCAAGTATTCTGAACTTTACCCTTGACCTTGTATTAAGGTCACGGTACATCCTGAAATCCTTGGCAACAATTACTAGTAGTGAAATAACAGTGAAAAAAGGTAGTGTCATCAGAGATGACAGAGCTCACCTCGATGGCAACATTGTCACATGACCAGCATCTGTACCTACACAAAGTATTTCCAGATGCATCAACTGTCAAAGTTTGGTTGATAAAGAATTTAATGAAGGCCGGAGATGAAAATGTCTAATTTTACCTTACCTGGTCGATCAAGCTTGAAATATAGTTCAGATGCTTTGCAGTAAGCATCCTTAGTTACATCAGCCACACACGTTCAAATGATTGATCTAGGACTTAAAATAGACCTGTCCAATTTTTCTTAATCTGATTGCTCAAGCATGAAACATAGTTAAATTGCAGCAACTGCCATGAATTGCACATGTTGCAGTAAGCATCCTCGGATGCATCACCCACACAAGTTTGGATGATCTAGGACTTATAATATTTTGGAAAAAAGACCTGTCCCATTTTTACCTAACCTTGTCGTTCAAGCGTGAAATATAAGGCAGATGCAGCATCTGTACCATGCTTTGCAGTAAGCATCCTCAGATAATAAACAATAATAACAATAACATACATCAAGGTACCTATAACAGTTATTCAGTCTCAGAGTCGAGATGGCAAGGCCAAATACATCACCCACACAAGTTTGGATGACATAGTACTTATAATGGGCTGGAAATAGACCTGTCCCATTTTAATTAACCTGGTTGTTTAATTGTGAAATAAAGGTTAGCTGCGGCAACCGTACCATGCATTGCAGTAAGCATCCTCAGATGCATCATCCACACAAGTTTTGATGACATAGGACATAAAATAGGCTGGGAAAAGACCTGTCCCATTTTACTCAAGCTGCTCGTTCAAGTGTTAAATGTGGGTCAGATGCAGCCTCCATACCATGCATAGTAGCAAGCATCTTCCGATGCATCTTCCATGCAAGTTTGGTTGATGTATTACTGTAAATTGCTTTATTTTCGTCAGTACCAATTTTCGTCGATTCGTTGAAAATGACAATTTAGTCAGTACGTAAACTCGTCATCCAAGGGTCCCTAAAATATAACTTAACATGCAGGTATAGGCCGTATATATATGCGTTTGTTTTCATTGTTTGTTTAACAATTATTGGTAAACATACAATTAGAGACATGTATACGTCCTATAGCTTGTTGTGAAAACAATTATCATTTGGTAATTAGAAGTACATAATATCGACTTTGTGTGCGTATTCAGTTCTCAATGATTTATCATTCGCTTGTCGTATTTACTCTTAAGATTCAATTTTTCCTTTCTACACTATATTTTGTCAGGAGTATTTATATTCGTCGATACGTAATTTCGTCAAGGGAGGCACTGACGAAAATGACGAAAATTGGTACCTGACGAATAAAAACCAATTTACAGTACTTAAAGAGGTGTCTCATTTTACTTGGTCGCTCAAGCATGAAGTATAGGTCATATGCAGCATCTGTATCATGCAATGTAGTGAGCATCCTCAGATGCATCATCCATGCAAGTTTGGTTGATGTAGGACTTACAGGAGGCTGGGAATGGATGTGTCCCATTTTGATTAACCTTGTCGCTTAAGGGTCAAATATGTGCCAGATTATGTATCCTTACCATGTAATGTAGTAAGCATTCATAGATGCATCATTAATGTAAGTTTGGTTAATGTAGGACTTATAGGAATCTTAAGCTACAGAATGTAGGTGACCCGTTTTCTTTAACCTGAATGCGGATGCCAATGCGCTAGCTCAAGCCCCCCCCCCCCACTTCGTCGAGGTGAGCTCAAAAATATGGTAGGTGTAAGATTTTTCAACCCACAGCCAGTATGACCTTGATTCAAGCTCATAATACATCCTTAGGTCCTGGATGACATATTTTTTTGAATATCATTCAGATCTATGCAGTCAGTGAAAAATTATAGTCCAAACAAGAAAAGATGTACTTTGACCTTGAATAAATGACCTTGGGTCAAGGTCATGCAACATCCTTGGATTCTGGTGAACAATTCTTTGAAATATTCAGATCCTTGCTGGCAATGAAAAAATATGGTCCAGACAAGATTTTTCAGCTCTCATGTATGGTGTCCTTGACCTTTTGACCTATGAAGTTTGAGCAGGGTCATGACAAATCCTTTAGTTCTGTTCAACAATTCTGTGCAATACGTATCGGGTCATTAAAGCTGTTAAAAATGTTTTGAACTAGATTGTTCAACCAGGAGGCACTATGATCTAGATGTATGGCCTTGGATCCAGATATTGACACACCCTTGGGTCATGGGCAACAATTCTGTATTATAGGAAGAAATTATATGTAGGCAGCGAACAAATACGGTCCTGTTTAGCCAATCAAGTACTGTGACCTTGACCTTTTGAGCTATGACCTCGGTCAAGGTCATGCCATTTCCTTGTGTCCTGGTCAACAATTCTGCAAAATGTTATTCGGGTCCATGGAAGCAGTGAATAAGACTTGTCAGAAGACAACATCGCTCACTGTGCATGTTTCTGATAGTAAAATGGCAATTTCATAAAGAACAAAAGTCAAGGTCACCTAGTCAAAAGTCATGATATCGACTCACTAAAAATATGTTCCAAACAAGATTTTCAATCCACATGTACTGACTTTGACCTTGTATCAAATAATGACACGTCCTGTGCAAAAATTCTGTGGAATATTTTTCAGATCCACGTAGTGAAAATTGTGGAATAGACGAGATTTTCCAGCTCATATATAGTGACCTTGACCTTGACACTTCGGAGAGTCCTGGACATCAGTTCTAAGCAATGTTATTCAGGTCCAAACAATCAGTGAAAAATATAGTTCGGACAAGATTGTTCAACCCACGTGCAAAGTGACCTTGACCTATGAAGTTTTATCAAGGTCATGAAACATCCTCGGATCTAATGTACAACATTTCTGAGAAATATTTTTCAGACCATGGCCATGCAGCAGTGAGAAAATTATGGCCTGGACAAGATTTTTAACCAACTGTGACCTCGACTTTTGACCAAGGTTATGACACATCCTTGGATGCTGTGAAACAATTCTGTGAGATATTCAAATCCATGACGGTTGTAAAAAATACAGATAAGTAGTTCAATCAAACTCTATCTCTACTGTTAATGCAGTCAAAGTCGATGGTCAAGGTCACTAGGTCAAGTATCATGGTCTCAAAAGAAAGGTCTTGTCACAAGGTATCTACATGTGAAATATTAAAGCCCTACCCTCATAGTTCAAAAGATATAGACTAGGTTAAAGTATTTGAAAAGTATGTCAAAGTCCAAGGTCAAGGTAACTAAGTCAAAGGTCATGGTCTTAAAAAAAGGTCTTGTCACAAGGTATCTACATGTGAAATATCAAAGCCCTACCCCTTATCGTTCAAGAGATATAGCCTATATTAAAGTTTTTGAAAAGTAGGTCAAAGTCCAAGGTCAAAGGGCATGGTCTCAAATGAAAGGACTCGTCATAAAGTATTTACATATGAAATATCAAAGCCCTACCCCTTATAATAGAAGTATAGCCTAGCTGAAAATTTTGTTTAATATAGGTTAAAGTCCAAGGTCAATGTTACTAGGTCAAAGGACATGGTCACAAAACAAAGGTCTTGTCAGAAGGTATATACATGTGAAATATCAAAGCCCTAACCCCTCATAGTTCAAGAGACATAGCCCAGGTTAAAGTTTCTGGAAAGTAGGTCAAAGTCCAAGGTCACTAGGTCAAAGGTCATGGTCTCAAATGAAAGGTCTCGTTACAAGGTGCATGCATCTACATATGAAATATCAAAGCCCAACACCCTATAGTTCAAGAGATGGAGCCCAGTTAAAGTTTTGTATACTTACGCTGACAAGGGTATAGCATTAGCTCTCTGGACTTTTTCTCGGCGAGCTAAAATTTATGGCCAAGAAAAGATTTTTTAGCTCACATGTACCGTGACCTTGACCTTTAATCAAGTTATGGCACTTCCTTGTGTCTTGGTCAAAATTGTATACAATATTACTTGGGTCCATGCAATCAGTGAGAACTCAACTAACATGTACTTGACCTCGACCTTGACCTATTATCTTGGATCATTTCAAACACTGACCTTGAATCCTTGAAATTATCATTATATATTTTCCCATGTATCACATATGAAAGATTGATAGTCTGATGAATCATTTCATCAAACCCAGTGATGATAATGGACAGACTGGAGCACAAGACAGACAGAAAACATTAATCTCTAACTACATCATGAATTTATTCTGTATACCATGTGGTCATCCTGATAAAACAAGGGGCATGAACAAATCACAGACAGAATTATAAAACAGTATTGAAGAATGAAGCATATCAAAATTCATATACATTTGTATTTACAAAAACTCATATATTTACATCATATTCCACTCACAATATACATATCAAATTCAGAATGTTAATAAAAAATATTCCCCTATGATACAAACGTGTTAACATCCTGAAGCGGAGGTACTGGCTAATCAATGACCTTGACAACATGACCTTTTCTTTGTGATAAATAATCAAAACATTTCATAAACTACTTCTAATTTCTGTCAATTTCTCTGAGCAGTGACCTGGTTACAGTTTCATTTACCTTGACCTGATGGTGACAAATTGACCTCTAATCAATGACCTTGGCAACATGACCTTTTCTACATCTGATAAATAATCAAGTATAAAATGTGCATAAACTACTTTTAATTTCCATCAATTTTTCTCAGCAGTGACCTGGTCACAGATTCATGAAGATTCAGTTACCTTGACCTGATGTTGACAAATTGACCTCTAATTGATGACCTTGGCAACATGACCTTTTCTACATCTGACAAATAATCAAGTATAATATGTGCATAAACTACTTTTAATTTCCATCAATTTTTTTCAGCAGTGACCTGGTCGCAGATTCATAAAGATTTATTTACCTTGACCTGATGTTGACAAATTGACCTCTAATCAATTACCTTGGCAACATGACCTTTTCTACATCTGATAAATAATCAAGTATAAAATGTGCATAAACTACTTTTAATTTCCATCAATTTTTTTTAGCAGTGACCTGGTCACAAATTCATTTACCTTGACCCGATGTTGACAAATTGACCTCTAATTGACGACCTTGGCTGCATGACCTTTTCTACATCTGACAAATAATCAAGTATAAAATGTGCATGAACTACTTTTAATTTCCATCAATTTTTCTCAGCAGTGACCTGGTCACAGATTCATGAAGATTCATTTACCTTGACCTGATGTTGACAAATTGACCTCTAATTGATGACCTTGGCTACATGGCCTTTTCTACATCTGATAGATAATCAAGTATAAAATGTGCATAAACTACTTTTAATTTCCATCAATTTTTCTCAGCAGTGACCTGGTCGCAGATTCATAAAGATTTATTTACCTTGACCTTATGTTGACAAATTGACCTCTAATCAATTACCTTGGCAACATGACCTTTTCTACATCTGATAAATAATCAAGTTTAAAATGTGCATAAACTACTTTTAATTTCCATCAATTTTTTTTAGCAGTGACCTGGTCACAAATTCATTTACCTTGACCCGATGTTGACAAATTGACCTCTAATTGACGACCTTGGCTGCATGACCTTTTCTACATCTGACAAATAATCAAGTATAAAATGTGCATGAACTACTTTTAATTTCCATCAATTTTTCTCAGCAGTGACCTGGTCACAGATTCATGAAGATTCATTTACCTTGACCTGATGTTGACAAATTGACCTCTAATTGATGACCTTGGCTACATGGCCTTTTCTACATCTGATAGATAATCAAGTATAAAATGTGCATAAACTACTTTTAATTTCCATCAATTTTTCTCAGCAGTGACCTGGTCGCAGATTCATAAAGATTTATTTACCTTGACCTTATGTTGACAAATTGACCTCTAATCAATTACCTTGGCAACATGACCTTTTCTACATCTGATAAATAATCAAGTTTAAAATGTGCATAAACTACTTTTAATTTCCATCAATTCTTCCGAGCAGTGACCTGGTCGGAGAATAATAAAGATCCATTTACCTTGACCTGATGGTGTCAAAATGACCTCTAATCAATGACCTTGGCAACATGATCTTTTTAACATCTGATAAATAATCAAGTATAAAATGTGCATAAACTGCTTTTAATTTCTGTCAATTTTTCTCAGCAAGTGACCTGGTCGCAGATTCATAAAGATTCATTCACCTTGACCTGATGGTGGCAAATTGAACTCTAATCGATGACACCTTTTCTACATCTGATAAATAACAAAGTATAAAATGTGCATAAACTACTTTTAATTTCTGTTGATTTTTCCAAGCAGTGACCTGGTCGCAGATTCATTTACCTTGACCTGATGGTGTCAAGATGACCTCTAATCAATGACCTTGGCAACATGACCTTTTTTACATCCGATAAATAACAAAGTATAAAATGTGCATAAACTACTTTTAATTTCCGTTGATTTTTCCGAGCAGTGACCTTGTCGCAGATTCATTTACCTTGATCTGATGGTGTCAAAATGACCTCTAATCAATGACCTTGGCAACATGACCTTTTCTACATCTAATAAATAATCAAGTATAAAATGTGCATAAACTGCTTTTAATTTCCGTCAATTTTTCTGAGCAGTAACCTGGTCGCAGATTCATAAAAATTCATTTACCTTGACCTGATGGTGTCAAAATGACCTCTAATCAATGACCTTGGCAACATGACCTATTTTACATCCGATAAATAACAAAGTATAAAATGTGCATAAACTACTTTTAATTTCTGTTGATTTTTCCGAGCAGTGACCTGGTCGCAGATTCATAAAGATTCATTTACCTTGACCTGATGTTGACAAATTGACCTCTAATTGATGACCTTGGCTACATGACCTTTTCTACATCTGACAAATAATCAAGTATAAAATGTGCATAAAATACTTTTATTTTCCATCGAATTTTCTTAGCAGTGACTTGAACTTGACTGTCACAGATTCATAAAGATTTATTTACCTTGACCTGATAGAATCAGATCAATAGACATCTACTGACCTTGACCTTTTGTTCAAAGACCTTTATTTGTCTATGATACCAATAATACACCTTGCATCATGTTAAATGTTTGGATTGGATCTTTTAATGCCCAGGGCTTTCCAAAATTACATCCGAAACTAAATGCAGAGTTAAACTTTGTTGACGATGACAGACAAAGCAAATGCTATTAGTTCTATATTGTTTGGCAGTCAGGGCGAAAAATTCAATACAATATTATCAAACAGCATAATATAATAATAAATAAATACTTTACTTAGAGAAGGTTAGTTTTTAAATTTTTCTTCCCCAGCGCCTTCTAGACATCGTTTTAAAACATGCAAATTATAATAGCTGACTCTCTCACTCTTATCTGTCTGATCTTCTTTCTGTTTCATATACTGATACATTAAATTAAATAGAATTTAGCCTCTCTCTCACACAGGCTCTCGACAAACACGTCATCCCTTTCTCACTTGTACACACCAATATCATTAAATTGTATTCAGTCAATCGTCACAAACCTGAAAGAAAGAATATCAAAACATACAATAAAGTCTCTCTCTCTCTCAGACTCTCAAACATACCCTGCCTTTCTCACTAGTACATTAAATTGTATACAGTCAAATATTACAAACCTGAAAAGAACGAACATCAAAACATACAATAAAGTCTCTCTCCCTCTCACATACATGCAGCATAATCTCACCCTCAAACACAATACATTCTAACCTATCTCCACAATTACATATGCATATCCAAAAGCAAGACTTTCAATGTAAAATGACCCCCCTTTTTTTCAACATATCTAATACGCTATAGTTACAATGATTTTTTTGACACAAAATTAAGGTCATGTAAATTTTTACGATTTTTTAAAGACTCGATCTAGTTAAAGAAAACACCCATAAAATACAAAAGACTCATCAATGACTTTACACTGACCAATTAGTTAAAAATCTCAGTAAATTATTTGGTAATTCTTTTTTTCAAATATTTTTTAAAAATCTAAGTATGTAATTTTTGGGCTTTTTTTTAGACTGAGGATCCTCAGTATCACTGGTTTCCTGTTTATTACTTTTTTGTAGACATACTGATCAACAGTTTTTATATGATATTATTTAACTGTGAAATTCTATAGTCAAGTAACATTTGTGTTGCCTCTTTGCACTAAATTCGGTTTCTGACCTTGAAAAGGACAGGTATATCAACATGATCTATTCATCCCCATGGCGACAGAAAGTCGCTGGAATAGTGTGACCTTCATCACTAATGGCACAAGTTAGAATTGAAATGGTTTATGTAAACATTATTAAGGTCAGGGTCATTTTTAGCTCACAGGGACGAAAGTCCGAAGAGTTAATGTCATACCCTCGGTGTCGGCGTCTGTCGTGTAGACAAAACTTTAACCTGGGCTATATCTTTTCAACCATAAAGGATAGGGCTTTCATATTTCACACGTAGATACCTTGTGACAAGACCTTTCATTTGAGACAACGATCTTTGACCTAGTAACCTTGACCTTGGATTTTGACCTACTTTTCAAAAACTTTAACATGGTCTATTATCTTCAACCATAAGGGGTAGGGCTTTCATATTTCACAAGTAGATACCTTGTGATGAGACCTTTCATTTGAGACCATGACCTTTGACATAATAACCTTGACCTTTGACCTACTTTTCAAAAATATTAACCTGGGCTATATCTCTTCAACTGTACAGGAAAGAGCTTTCATATTTCACATGTAGGTACCTTGTGACAAGACCTTCATTTGAGACCATGACCTTTGACCTACTTTTCAAAAAATTAACCTGGGCTATATCTCTTCAACCATAAGGGGTAGAGCTTTCATATTCCACAAGTACTTACCTTGTAATGAGACCTATCATTTGAGACCATGACCTTTGACCTAGTGACCTTGGACTTTGACCTTCTTTTCAAATATTTTAACCTGGGCTATATCTCTTGAACAAAATGGGGTAGAGCTTTGATATTTCACATGTAGATTCCTTGTGATGGGACCTTTCATTTGAGACAATGACCTTTGACTCAGTGATGTTGACATTGGACTTTGACCTTAACCATTAACCTACTATTCAATTACTCATACTTTGGCTGTATCTTTAGCTCTCTAAGGGATATAAGACTAACATTAGATGAATAGAATCCTTATAACAATACTTTTCGTATTTTAGAAGTTGTTTGATTTTTGACAAAAACCTGCTACAGCAAGCTATGTAATCTTTGATTACCCTATGTTATTTCTACAAATAAAAGAGAATTCAATCTTAATCAGCTGGTCAAATGGGAAGACATGATTTAAGACTGTACTGTGATCAGAGCATCCTTGACCTTTGAGCGACCCCTTGACCTTAATCTTAATTTGTCTGTAGTGATCGAGATGAACTGAATGGAAGAAGGAATCTGATTATTAACTTGAATCTCATTTATATTAACTTTAAATTGTGTTCCAACTTTGTTTCGCGATCTTTTTATAATGAACTCATTTCCACAGGTAAATATTATGTATACTACATACATGGATATACAACATTATAATAATAATCTAATTACATTTTTCTGACTTTGTTGATCTTGTACACATCAGATGTCTACCATAAGCACACCACACAACCAAAAAATGCCTAATAAATCAATAAATATACCTAACAAAAAAAATCATAACCTGATGTACATAAACATCCAGTCTACCATAGCATAGCCTACCACATGCACAGGTGTGCAAAAAAATATTAACCTGATGTTCATAACATCCAGTCTACCAATGGCACATTATACAGCAAGCACAATGTGCAAAAAGGGGGAATAGAACGAAAAAAAAAATAAACAAATAATTTATGAAGCTGATGATCACTACAAGATCAACGAAGCAGGAAATTACGACTTCATGACAATTGTATATTTAGATAACGCAATAATTTTGTTTCACGATCTTTTGATAATTTTGCAATCTTTTTGTACTAGGAACTAACTTCCGCATGTAAATAAAATAGTATATTACAACTGTAAACGACATTGTAATATGGTATAATAATTAGACTTTGTTGATTTTGTACACATCAGAGTCTACCATAAGCACAGCACACAACCAAAAAAAATGCCTATCAATAGACAATTTCACATTACCGCACTGTAGACCTGCGATGATTTTATTTTAACCCGAAATAACAGCATGACGTTATTTCTTACTGTGACGTCGTAAGAGATTCTATGACAACTCACTGTAAGAAATAACGTCAAATGTTGTGATGTCGGATCTTGGAACGTATAAAATGCAAGTCCAGCTAGCTGTAATATGAAAATAGTCTATTAAATAAATTTAATTATCACTTAACAAAAAAAAAAATCATAACCTGATGTACATAAACATCTACCATAGCACAGCCTACCACATGCACAGGTGTGCAAAAAAATATTAACCTGATGTTCATAACATCCAGTCTACCATGGCACATTATACAGCAAGTACAATGTGCAAAAAGGGTGAAAATGTAAAAAGAAATAAACAAATAAGCTATAAGCTGATGATCACTACAAAATCAACAAAGCATGGAATAACAATAATTCAACTTCATGATAGTTGCGAGAGATTGCTATTATTGCCGCACGTTCTGACTATGATTTTATACAAGATTATTCAATATATCTTAATTATTGTTAAAAATTTCCGACGGGCGATATTATCCTTCTTCCATTTAACCCTCACCACTGACAAAATTAATTCATTTTACAGGCGTATAGATCGAGTCACTCTTGGGAAGAATGTTCAGAGCAAAGTACAGAATTGTTTTTGCTTTTAAATATTGTGACGTTAAGTGGGATGGTTCATCATTTACAATATCCGTAGACATTTAACTAAATCTGTTCTCTGAAACAGATCAGCTACTTGTTTCAATGTATTTTCTATTCATTTCAATGTCTTCCATACAATTAAATATAGATAACAAATAGATGGACAGTCAGACAAAGTGACCCCAAATAAAATATTTTACATTTTCAAAAAATCTTCAACTTTGCAAAAATCACTTTTAAATAGAACTAGCTCTTGACACATGCAGCTAGTGTATCAAAATTTACAAAATTTAACTTAAGGATTCAAATATTTTTTGATATCAGTCAAAGACAATTTATCATTTATTAAGATTACTTCTTCAAATTTTAAGAAATTTTACTTTTAAATTACTATTTCAGTTTTCTTAGAGGATTTATCACATTTTTTACTGTCTTTCAGCTATCATTGTTGAATATGGATAATTAAGAAAGAAATTTAAATTGAGGTTGAAGTTGACCTAGCTTAGGTTTTTTGTGTTCTGTTAATAAAATCATAGTGAAAATGGTGAATACATGAGCATTTGTCCCAAAAATTAAATTAAAAAGAAAACTACAATCTGCTGAAAGTCAGTTTGTCCAAGTAATCCGATATAATATTGCTGGTAATTAATCTAATGTATGCTCGGTTTTGTATGTTCGTTATGCTGGTTATGTATGTTCGTCCAAATAATCTAATGTATGCTGATTTTGTGCTCCAATGAAGAATTCTCAGAACTATAATCCACAATTAAGGTCACTGACTGTTCCATGTATCCTCCTCCTTTAGGTCATGTGTCGTCTCTTATTGGGTACAATATCCACCATTTCCTTTCTAAAATACAAATAAAAAAGTTTATATTATGTATACTTAGCATAAGAACAATAAAGGCAACACAAGCGTAGCATCCCCTTGCAATAGCATCCTCTATTCTATCAGCAAATTAATTTTAAAATTAAGTCCACAGTGACCTTGAAAATTTAACCCTTGACCTTGAAAATAAATAGGAGAACATTTGTGGAATTAGGTTTGATGTTTCTATGATTATTGTTTTGTCTTCTATGCTGTTCACAAGGATTTCCAGCCTTAGTCTACAGCGACCTTTGACCCTTGACCTTGAAAATAAATAGGGGAATATTTGTGAAAGGTTTGATGTTTCTATGATGATTGTTTCATCTTCTATGCTGTCCATAAGGATTTCCGACCTAAGTCTACAGTGACCTTTGACTCTTGACCTTGAAAATCAATAGGGTTTATCTTTTTCCCATGGGGAACATTTATGGAAGGTTTGATGTTTCTATGATGATTACTTTATCTTCTTTGCTGTTCTACAATGACCTTTGACCCTTGACCTTGAAAATCAATAGGGTTCATCCTCTTCCCATGGGGAATATTTATGGAAGGTTTGATGTTTCTATGATGATTACTGTATCTTCTATGCTGACATTCGCAAGAATCTGGACACACACAAAAAAACAAACACAGGGATGCATGGCAGCGATGCTATATCCCCTCTAGTGTTGCGAGGGGAAAATAAAAGCATGCTTCCTAAATCACAGCAACTTTTGATATGTGAAGTTCTTTTGTTTGAGTGACCTTGACCTTTCAGAAGCAATCATAATTTACCTATTTCCATAAAGTCTGTTTTTCACTTTAATGATCTTGACCTCTAATCCCAGCATGACCTGATGACCTCTGTCAGAATGCCAATTACATCCTGCATAGCAATATGTCAAGTTTGATGAAAATCTGCTGAACAGACAAATGTACATGACAGCAATTATCATTCCTGAGAAATCTATGAGAAGCTTAAACATTTAAATTATATAATAGTTGAGAGACATGGCCTATGACAAAAAGCATGATCAACCCCATTTTTTTTTCTTCAGTCAAATGACTGATGGGGCTCAAGCGTAAGTATGTATCAGACAGTAATATCTCATGACAACAAAGGAGTAGCCTAACCTGCCTGGATTAATTCTTACATCTAATCTGGAAATCACCGTCATCCATAGCTACATGTCATCCACAACCTGGATTCAATGTATTATCCCAGTAGATTGTGTATCGATCGTCTTTACTTGGGAACAAATCCCCCCAATGCCTTTCTGCATGAAATACAAATTCAAGAGCTTTTTAAAAATGTATGTAATACTAAAAACGCAAACAACTCCATTTTCCTTTCTCGATCTGTCCACAAACCATTCTGTCCACAATCATCCATCCCCAGACAATTTGTCCACAAACCAATCTGTCAACAATGACGCAGACAATCCGTCCACTATCAAGTTTCAATTGACTTTTACCAAGTACATGTATAACGGGGTGACGGAGACGATCCATCAATCCACTATTCATTTAAGTGACAGAGACGATTCGTCTATCATTGACTTTCGACAGATATCATGTTAAGTGATGAAGACTATCTGACCACTATTCATTAAATTAACGGAGACGATCCATCCACAACAAGAGGAAGATTACCCACCACTTTATCAGGAAAGTACTCAGCCTGCCATATTTGCAAATTTGGTCTCTTTATAAATTCAATAAGTCCCTATCTCTATGTTCTACAAGTCCCTATCTCTATATTCTACATTTTAATAGCATCTTGAATATTTCTTAAAAGCCAATTTGATGCTTGTAAAGATAATATTTATTGGCTAATTTAGCATACAGTATGATCCAACAAATATTCACAATGGTACATTTCATATATCTTTACATTTTAAGTATACGGTGGACGGATCAACAGATTGTCAGGGGACGGATCGACTTTACCTGTGGATGGACTGGTTTATCGACAGAATGTCCTGTTAGCTAAATTAAGCACAATGTAAAGTAAATGTATCAAACAGAAGTTACCTCATGACAGCAATGTAGTAGCCTCCCCTGCCTGGATTCTGAGAAATTGTCTGGAAATCTCCGTCATCCACAGCTCCACGTCAATCATCATCTTTGCCCTCAGATAAGATCGTGTATCGTCTCTGGGTGAATACACATCCCCCAATGCCTTTCTGAAATACAAATGAATGAAAACCGCCCTAACGGGAGGAAAATAACCCCTGCAGCAATATTCTTTGAAAAGTTATCTTGGATGAAGGTATTAAGTGTCTATTGTGACATTGGCCTTAGACCTAAATTGGTTCAAGCTCATGACATACCTTTAGGTCCTTAAGAACATTTATGTGAAATATTATCGAAATCCATCAACAGAGGGAGGAGTTATGCACCAGACAAGGTTTTGAACATGATGTTTTTTGTCACCTTGACCTTAAATCTTTAATCTTTGTTCAAGGTCATAGCATACACTTTTGTCCTAAGAAACATTTCTGTGAAATAGTATAGAAATCCATCAATAGGAGGAGTAATGCCCCGGACAATGTTTAACAAATGGTTTCTATTATAATCTTGACCTTTGACCTTGGTTCAATGTCATGACACACCCTTAGGTCCTAAGGCACTTGGTTCAAGGTCATGACACACTCTTAGGTCCTAAGGAAAATTTCTGTGAAATATTATTGAATCCATCCACAGGGGCAGGACTTATGATCTGGACAAGGTTTTACTAATGATGTCTATTGTGACCTTGACCTTTGTGCAAGATTATGACACACCCTTAGGTCATAAGAAGCGTTTCTGTGAAATATTATTGAATCCATCTAAAGTGGAAGGAGCTATATTCAGGACAATGTTTTACCAATGGTGTCTATTGTGACCTTGACATCTGCCTTATGACCTTGGTTCAAGGTCATGAAATGACACACTCTTATTAGGTTCTAAGGAATATTTCTGTGGAATATTATTGAAATCCATAAAAAGGGAGAGGAGTTATGCCCTGGAAAAAGTTAACTAATGGTGTCTACTCTGACCTTGACCTTTGTTCAAGGTCATGACACAGCCTTAGGTCCTTTGGAACATTTCTGTGAAATATTATTGAAATCCATCCAGGGGGGGACATTATGCTCTGGACAAGGTTTTACTTATGGTGTCTATTGTAACTTTGACCTTTGACCTCGGTTCAAGGTCATGACACATCCTTAGAAAATTAGGATCATTTCTGTGAAATATCATTGAAATCATTGCACAGGGAGAGGATTTATGCTCTGGGCAACGTTTACTAATGTTGTCTATTGTGACCTTGAACTTTGAGCTTGCTTCAAGGTCAGAAAACATCCTTGGGTCTTAAGAAACATTTCTGTGAAATATTACTGAAATCCATCCACATGGGGAGGAGTTATGCTTTGGACAAGGTTTACTAATGGTGTCAATTGTGACCTTGACCTTTGTTCAAGGTCATGACATCCTTAAGTCATCAGAAACATTTCTGTGAAATGTTATTGTAATCCATCCACAGGGGGAGGAATTATGCTCTGGACAAGGTGTAATGGACAGATGGACGGACAGACAGGGTGATTCCTTTATATAACCCCCCAAACTTTGTTTGCAGGGGGTGTAATAATTTATATGATATAAAATATGAACAATAAAAACCCAGTAAATCTGATGGATGCTCACATCACACAGAAACTTTGATACTATTTTCCAAGTGACCCCGACCTTTCAGAAACATTCATAGTTGATCTATAGATGGGACTAATGTACTTGTATCAGACAGTCACTTTATGACAGCAACGGAGTAGCATCTCCTGTCTGGATTCAATCATCATCTTTGCCCTCAGTAAATCATTTATTGTCTCTTAGTTGGGTACATATCCCCCATTGCATGCTTTTCTGAAATACAAATAACATATCTTAATTATGTAATGTATGATAATTAAGAACAATAAAAACAGTTAAACTGATGGATGCTCCCTAAATCACAGCAATTTTGATACTTGGTGTTCTATTGTCTGAGTGACCTTGACCTTACAGAAACAATCATTAACTGGTTGGACGGTATAATGTAAGTTACAGACAGTTACCTCATGACAGCAATGGAGTAGCCTCCCCTGCCTGGATTCTGTCATCTCGTCTGGAAATCTCTGTCATCCATGACCACGATTCCTGGACTCCTTCATGGCGTTGACTTGAACTGCCTCAGTAACACATCCCCCATTGCCTTTCTGAAATACAAATTCAAGAGCTTTATAAAAAGTATGTATGAGCTTTATAAAAAGTAT
Organism: Pinctada fucata; assembly: GCA_028142955.1. Classification (NCBI taxonomy): domain Eukaryota; kingdom Metazoa; phylum Mollusca; class Bivalvia; order Pterioida; family Pteriidae; genus Pinctada; species Pinctada fucata. The sequence continues at coordinate 39,730,451 of AP027112.1, read as the reverse complement.
GGATAATATTCTGTCATAGACCATTTGAACCATCCAACCAAAGATTGTACTCTATGTCTTCCGAAATGGAAGTAACCGGATGTGACAGTTCTACCGAATTGAAGGGGCGGGTGTTGCATGCAAGCAGGAGATGCTTACTCTTTCTGGGCACCTGGTCTCACTCCCATATCGGGAGTTTGCTTCTTTTCATGTGGTGGAGGTTTTTGTTTGTTTGTTTTGGTTCCTGTTTTATCCTGATTTTGTATGCCTTCGGTTTCTGAATTATCGATTTTGTGCTGTATACAGGGATATGGTCATTATCCATATTTGTCATGTACATGTACGGCAAAAAACAATCAAACTCCATTTTTCTTCTTTTTTCTCCAAATAACAAAAGGAACTATAGTGTAAGCATAATGTAATGTAAGTTAACAGACAGTTACCTCTTGACAACAATGGGGTAGCCTCCCCTGCCTGGATTCTGTCATCTCATCTTGAAATCTCCGTAATCCACAGCTCCACGTTATAATCATCATTTTTGCCCTCAGTAGATCCTGTAGTGTCTCTGGATGGGTACACATCCTCCATTGCTTCAACAAAATTTATATGATGTATATAAATAAGATCAATAAAAACAGTAAAACTAATGGATGCTTGTGGATGCTTCCCAAAACCACTAGAAGTTCTATTGTCTGAATAACCTTGACCTTTCAGATACAATTATAGTTGACCTATGTCTGCGAGGTCTTTTTTTTACATTTAAATGTCCTTGACCTTTTATCACAAAATGACCTGGAAGACCTTTGTCAGAAAGCCCACATCCTTCTTTAAAACTGTGTGAAGTTTTATCAAAATCTGTTGCACAGATATAACTTTGAGTCCAATGACAAAAAATACAATCAACACCATATTTTTTCTTCAGTCACATAACTAATAGGGCTATAATGTAAGTGTCAGACAGCTACCTTATGACAACAATTGAGTAGCCTCCCCTGCCTGGATTCTGTCACCTCGTCTGGAATTCTCTGTCATCCAAGACATTGGTTCCTTCTACTTCCTGTCTAGATTCCACTGTGCGTTGACATCTTCCCGTCCAGATTCCACCATAGCATTGACATCTTCCTGTCTAGGTTCCACCATAGCCTTGACAACTTTCTGCCTAGATTCCATCATACTATTGACAATAAAAATTGTAATGTCATAAGCTGCAGTTCAAACATTTTTTAAAGATATAATCAAATAATTCAAATTTATTATGTGGAGAAAAGTAAGATAAAAAATAAAACACCAAAATACATATATAATTACCTCATGACTATATGCCAGCCATAACTTCACCAAATCTCGTGCCGCTTCCGTTATGTCCATGAACATTTCCAACAAGAACATAATCCTATTGGCTGGTTGGTTTTTTACCTATTAAACTGTTACCTTAAACAGTTGTGCACTAGAGCTTAACTACAAAGTTGCTTGTTTGGAAGACTTAATAACTAATAACTTCACCTCATTGTGCTTTGACTCCACCTGGATATGGACTACAATCAAACTCTACCTTTCACTTTACCTGGATGTGCACTACAGCCAAACTCTACCTTTCACTCTACCTCGATGTGCACTACAATCAAACTCTACCCTTCACTCTACCTGGATGTGCACTACAGTCAAACTCTACTCTTTACTCTACCTGGATGTGCACTACAGTCAAACTCTACTCTTCACTCTACCTGGATGTACACTACAGTCAAACTCTACCCTTCACTCTACATGGATGTGGCTGGTCAAACTCTACCTTTCACTCTCTGAGGATGTGCACAAGTCAAACTCTACCTGGATGTGCACTACAGTCAAAATCTACCCTTCACTCTACCTGGATGTGCACTTCAATCAAACTCTACCTTGCTGTTTAGTATTTTCCTTGCAACAATCCCTGTACCTGGTCTGTGTCTAAGCCTTACCATGCTATATACTACAGTCTTGATTATGTATATGCATGCCCCTTACTCATACCCTATAACTGTGATAAATGCCCTCGGTCTGGTTGTGGTGTTTTTACCTCTTAGTCCAACCTCATTAGTTGTATGTTAGTTTCTCGTGGACTTGATCTCTACTCAGCTCTGTTATAAGTTAGCTGGATACAGCTCTCTGCCCTGTGTAATCTCACTTAATGCTTTGGACAGTTCTGTTTCTGTTCTATTTACATTTTATGCATTATTTACAAAAACATTTAAAAAATAATATCAGGGACTTTAAGTACAGTTTGTAAATATCACAGATACTTAACGTTTTTAAAAAAAATCATTTCACAGTCACATACATTTGTAAATATCACAAATATGCAAAGTTTAAAATTAATATGAAAAATGTGCAAAGTTTAAGATCAATATCACAGATAGGCAAAGTTTAAAATCAATATCACAGATATGCAAAGGTAAAAATCAATATCACAGACAAATGGGAGTGTAAAAATAATATCACAGACAAATTAATATCACAGAGATGCAAACTATAAACAGACAATCTCATGATAGTTTAAAAAAATAATATCACAGACTGTTAGTTTTAAAAACATATTCACAAACAATGTATATAATCAAAACATCACAGAAATAGCAATAACAGCAGAAAAAAAACTTGCAGCAAAATTATAACAGGAATTAAAGTGACAGCTGAAAGTAAACACAAAGATTAACAGTAACAATTAAGAGTAATTAACAGCTGAAACAAAATTGAAAGATTAGCAATGTGAACAGTAAAGTTACAACTGAAAGAAAACACAAATATTAACAGCAACAGCTAAAATCAAAAGCAAAGATTAACAATAAAAACAATACCAGCTGAAATAAAACCAAAATATTAACAGCAATAACAGCAGCACCTGAAAGAAAACACAAATGATCATTAACAGAAAATATACACAAAGACTTACACTAAAAACAGTATCAGCTGAAAGAAAACAGGAAGATTAAGTGTTATAGCAGTAACAGCTGAAAGAAAATACAAAGATTAACAGCAATAACAGTAACAGCTGAAAGAAAAAACAAAGATTAACAGCAATAACAGTAACAGCTGAAAGAAATACAAAAATTAACAGCAATAACAGTAACAGCTGAAAAAAAATACAAAGATTAATAGCAATAACAGTAACAGCTGAAAGAAAATACAAAGATTAACAGCAATAACAGTAACAGCTAAAAGAAAATACAAAGATTAACAGCAATAACAGTAACAGCTGAAAGAAAATACAAAAATTAACAGCAATAACAGTAACAGCTGAAAGAAAATACAAAGATTAACAGTAATAACAGTAACAGCTGAAAGAAAATAGTACTAAGATTAACAGCAATAACAGTAACAGCTGAAAGAAAATGCAAAGATTAACAGTAATAACAGTAACAACTGAAAGAAAATACTAAGATTAACAGCAATAACAGTAACAGCTGAAAGAAAATACAAAGATTAAGTGTTATAACAGTAACAGCTGAAAGAAAATACAAAGATTAACAGTAAAAATTAACACTTTGACAATTATCAATCACATTGCTATTAAGAGGAGGTAAGAAAGAGGAGTTAACATGCAGGAACAGGAGTGCATAGATATGGTGAAGGACAGGAAGGTAGGAGATAAGGAAAATACCAGCACTGATATTACATGACAAGAAGTAAAATGTATAGATAATTGTCAAATATGTTATTTATTTTGAATTTTGATAAAACAATGGAAGTCGGATCAATTTGCAAAAAGAAGACCTTGCTGTAATTAGCAGAATTACAGCAGAGCTGTCAATGTGTAAAATTCTGATGAAACTTAATTATTTTAACAGTCTGATTCAAGTTCAATTCATACACAGTAGACTTTGCTGTAGATATGTAAAATTTAAATGAAACTTAACTGTGTTAACATTGTAAATCCAGTTCAATTGATACAAAGCAAAAATAGCTGAAAATATAACAAATGTGATATAACAGGACTGTGTCAACAGTCTAATGAATGTTCAGTTCACAAAATGCAGACTTTGCTGTTCATGTGTCTAATTTTGATGAAACTCAATAAGTAAACAATATTTCAAATTAAATTCACATAAAGCATACAGTAATTCAAATTCAATTCACATAAAGCATACATTCCTGTTAATTTATCAAAGTGCTATAACAGGACTGTGTCAAAAGTCTGATGAAAGTTCCATTCACAAAAAGCAGACTTTGCTGTTCATGTGTCAAGTTTGATGAAACTCAACTGTCTAAACAGTCTGATTCAAGTTAAATTCATACACAGTAAACGTTTTTGTGAATGTTCGGTTTGTGGTATAACAGGACTGTGTCATTAGTCTAATGAATTTTCATTTATACAAAACAGACTTTGCTGTTAATTTGTCAAATTTTGATGAAACTCAACTTGGTTAACTGTTAAATTCGAGTTCAATTCACATAAAAGTGTGATTAATATATGTAGTAAATCTTGATATCTTTAGAATCAACAAGATTTTCCTATCAAGTCTTATTTTGACCTTCACCTTTGACCATGAAAATTGTGGTTGCTTTCTCACCACCAACTACTAAAATTGCAAAGTTTGATGAAGATTGGAAGTAAAGTGTGACCTCTAAAGTGTTCCCAAGGCTTTTCAATAATTTCACAAAGAACCTTGACCTTTGACCTTGAAGATAAATAGGTGCAGTTTTCTCACTATGGACAACATGTATGTAAAATTTGATGAAGAGTTTAAGTAAACTGTGACCTCTAGTATGTCCGGAAGCTTTCATGGAAACACACCAATGCATGGCAGCATTACTACATCCCTTCAGCAACTAAGGTGCACGAGGGGATAACTGAAATTCATTCAAAATTTCTACGATAACCAGTTTTTTACTTCTCTGTTTATGATGGAAGCCCTCTATTGATGGGCTGCTCCAACATTCTCCAGTTGTGTCCTATGCCTGCATGGGACCCTCAATAGTGCCATACAAGAAAAAAGAAAACAACAAGGTTAATGGCATGGTTAACAGAACTATATACTAAAGAGTATGTCTGATAATATATGTCATATACATGGTTCATCTCAGTATCCAAAGATGAATCACTTGTGCAAGTTTGGTCATATATGTAGCATCAGGATTTAAAATGTCAAATTCTGCACTACTTTAAATTTCTGATCAACATATAGTGGAACATTATAGACATGATGACTGCTAGTAATTGATACAAAACTCCTCCCACCTACCCAAGCTTTTAATGTTGTCTACCATGGACACTGAAATAACGAAATTCCTAACTCCAATGGAGAGCTCCAAAGGAGTCCAAACTGACACACCTAAATTAATAAAAAAAAAAGAAAAAAGAAAAATAAGAGAGATAGCATGAACCAACAAGCAAAGATAAGTGAGGAGTTAAAGAATCAATTCAAAGCAGATACATGTCTGTAATGTTCCAGTGTCAGTTCAACAAAAAGGCTCATTATTTTTTAAGTCCAGTTGTAATGTGCTCACAACAAACACTTCCTATTCCATCAAAATTAACACTACAAATAGGTCAATACATAGGTCAAGAGGTCAAACTGTGGAAATTAGGTGAAATGCATACCCTTACCATCTTCTGGTTACTTAAAACACTTCTACAACTTTGAAAACTGAATTGAAAAGCTGAGAAAGAAATGCTGAAAACAAATTAATACAATCTTCGTTACCTTAATTTTTTGTAACTTTACCAATTCACTTTCTACTGCCATTCCACGGCCTTGGCAAGTCCTTCACATGCGTATAGGTACCAAGCAAGGCTAAGAGTTGTATGTCTTCTCCTTATAAAGTGGGCACATGGTGATTTTTTAGGGGGAGGGTAACAAACAGCATGGGGTTTTCCTTGAATAAAATAGAGAAAAAAAAAATTCAGGAACAGGTATATCACCTGTTGCAAGTTTGATGCTAAGTACATGACCTTGACCTAAATAGTGATCTTGACCTACATTATATACTGAGTCTCATCATGCTTTAAAATCCCTGCAAGTTTGAATTATGTCCAAGTTATAGCCAAATATGTGAAAGTGTCACTACCAGACACCAGACAGACAGACGGACAGCAGACAGAGTGATCCCTATATATCATAATTGAATTGAAGGCGACATAAAAATATTATGAAACATGAAATTCAATTCCCATACCATTGTTTGTCTCATAGATTGCCAATACCATTGATTGTCCAATTGATGGTCCTTGCTATAGATTTTCTGGCCCCTGACATTGGTTGTTCCATTCATGGCTCCTGCCATTGGTTGTCCAAATCATGGTCACTGCCAATGATGACCCCTGCCAATGGTTATCTCATTGATAGCCCCGGCAATTGGTTGTCTCATTGATAGCCCCTGCCATTGATTTGCTTATTGTTGGCCCCTGCCATTGATTGTCTCATTGATGACCCCTGCCATTAATTTACCAATTGTTGGCCCCTGCAATTGATTATCCGATTGATGACCCCTGCAATTTTTTGCGTCATTGTTGGCCCATGCCAATTGGTTTTCCCATTGATGACCTTTGCCACTGATCGTCCAATTGATGGCCATTGCCATTTGTTGTCCCATTGATGACCTCTGCGATAAATTGTCCCGTTGATGGCCCCTGCCATTGTTTGTCTCATTGATGGCCCAAGCCATTGGTTGTCTAATTGATGACCCCTGCCATTGATTTTCCCATTGTTGGCCCCTACCATTAATTGCCTCATTGATGACCCCTGCCATTGTTTGTGTCATTGTTGGCCCCTGCCATTGGTTTTCCCATTGATGACCTCTGCCATTGACTGTCCCATTGATGACCCCTGCCATTGATTGTCCTATGTTGGCCCCTGCCATTGGTTTTCCCATTGATGACCTCTACCATTGGTTGTTCCATTCATGGCCCCTGCCATTGGTTTTCCCATTGATAACCTCTGCCATTGATTGTCCCATTCATGGCCCCTGCCATTGGTTTTCCCATTGATAACCTCTGCCATTGATTGTCCCATTGTTGGCCCCTGGCATTGATTGTCTCATTGAAGACACCTGCCATTGTGTGTGTAATTCTTGGCCCAAGCTTTGGTTTTCCCATTGATGACCTCTGCAATTGATTGTCCCATTGTTGGCCCCTGGCATTGATTGTCTTATTGAAGACACCTGCCATTGTTTGTGTAATTGTTGGCCCATGCCATTGGTTTTCCCAATGATGACCTCCCATTTATTGTCCCATTGATGGCCCCTGTCATTTGCTGTAACATTGATTACTTCTGCGATTGATTGTCCCATTCATGGCCCCTGCCATTTGTTATCTTATTGATGGCCTCTGCCATTGCTTGTCCCATTGATGGCCCCTGCCATTTGTTGTCCCATTGATGGCCCCTACCACTGATTGTCCCATTGATGACCGCTGCCATTGGTTGGTCCATTGCAGACCTCAGCCATTGATTCTCTCATTGATGGCCCCTGCCATTTGTTGTCCCATTGATGGCCCTGCCATTGATTATCCCATCTATGGCCTCTGCCATTGATGGCGCCTGCCATTGGTTGTCCCATTGATGACCTCTGCCATTTGGTGTCCAAATTATGACCCCTACCTTTGATTATCCCTGCTAATGGTTGTCTAATTGATGACCCCTGTCATTGTTTGTGTCATTGTTGGCCCCTGCCATTGGTTTTCCCATTGATGACCTCTGCCATTGATTGTCCCATTGATGACCCCTGCCATTGATTGTCCCATTGTTGGCCCCTGTCATTGATTGGCCCATTGATGGCCCCTGTCATTCATTCTCTCATTTGATGGCCCCTGCCATTTGTTGTTCCATTGTTGGCCCCTGCAATTGGTTTTCCCATTTATTGTCCAATTGATGGCCCTGCCATTAGTAATTCCATTGTTGACCCCTGCCATTGATTGTCTCATTGTCCCCTGCCATTGTTTGTGTCATTTGTGACCCCTGCCAATGGTTTTCCCAATGATGACCTCTGCCATTGATTGTCTCATTGATGGCCCCTGCCATTGGTTGTCCCATTGATGGCCCAAGTCATTCATTTTCTCATTGATGTCCCCTGCAATTGGTAATCTCATTGATGACCTCTGCTATCGATTGTCCCATTGATGGCCCTGCCATTGTTTGTGTCATTGTTGGCCCCTGCCATTGGTTTTCCCATTGATGACCTCTGCCATTGATCGTCCCATTTTTGGCCCCTGCCATTAGTTGTCCCATTGATGACCTCTGCGATTGATTGCCTATTGATGACCCCTGCCATTTGTAATCCCAATTATGGCCATTGCAATTGTTTGTCTCATTGATGGCCCCGGCCATTGGTTGTTTCATTGATGGCCCCTGCCATTGATTTTCCACTTGTTGGCCCCTGCCATTGATTGCCGCATTGATGATCACTGCCATTGATTGTCCCATTGATGGCCCCTGTCATTTATGTCCCAATAATGGTCCCTAACATTGATTGTCTCATTGATGGTCCAGGCCATTGGTTGTTCCATTGAAGGTACCGCCATTGGTTGTCCCATTCATGGCCACAGCCATTTGTTGTCTCATTGATGTGCCCTACCACTGCCATTGGTTATTCCATTGATGACCTCTGCCATTGATTGTCCCATTGATAGTTCCTGCCATTTGTTGTCCCATTGATGACCCATGCCATTGGTTGTCCCATTGATGACCTCTGCCATTCATTGTCCCATTGATGACCCCTGCCATTCATTGTCCCATTGACGACCCCTGCCATTGGTTGTTCCAATGATGACCTCTGCAATTGATTGTTCCATTGATGGCCCCTGCCAATAAGTGTCCCATTCATGGCCCCTGCCATTTGGTGTCCAATTTATGACCCCTGCCTTTTATGAACCCTGCCAATGGTTGTCTCATTAATGGTCCCTCTCATTGTTTGTCTCACTGTTGGCCCCTGCCATTGATTTTCCCATCGTTGGCCCATGCCATTGATTGTACCTTTGATGATCCCTGTCATTTTTCTGTCATTGTTGGCCACTGCCATTGGTTTTTCCGTTGATGACCTCTGTCATTGATTGTCCCATTCATGGCTCTGTCATTGGCTGTTCCATTGTTGACCCCTGCCATTGATTGTCTCATTGATGACCCCTGCCATTGTTTGTGTCATTGTTGGCCCCTGCCATTGGTTTTCCCATTGATGGCCCCTGCCATTTGTTATCTCATTGATGACCCCTGCCATTGGTTGTCACATTATTGGCCCCTGCCATTCATTCTCTCATTGATATCCCCTGCCATTGGTAATCTCATTGATGACCTCTGCCATTTGTTGTCCCATTGATGACCTCTGCCATTTGTTGTCTCATTGATGACCTCTGCCATTTGTTGTCCCATTGATGACCTCTGCGATGGATTGTCCCATTGATGTCCCCTGCCATTTGACTCCTCCCGGACACCTGGTCCCACCTCTAGCTTGCTAATGTTTAATTTTGTGCTCTATTATGAGTGCTGTTGAGATTATCGTCAGGATCTTCTTTAACTCATTGTTGTCCAAATTATGGCCCCTGCCATTTGTTGTCTCATTGGTGGCCCTGCCATTGATTGTCTCATTGATGACCTCTGCGATTGATTGACTCATTAATGACCCTGCCATTGGTTTTCACATTGATGACCTCTGCGATTGATTTTTAAATTGTTGGCCCCTGCCATTGATTGTCTCATTGATGACCCCTGTAATTGTTTGTGTCATTGTTGGCCCCTGCCATTGGTTTTCCCATTGATGACCTCTGCCATTGATTCTCTCCTTGATGGCCCCTGCATGTCCCATTGATGACCTCTTTCATATGTTGTCCTATTGAAGACTTCTGTGATTGATTGTCCAATTGATGGCCCCTTCCATTGATTGTCCAATTGATGGCCCCTGCCATTCGTTGTCTCATTGATGTCCCCTTCCACCGATTGTCCCATTGATTGCCGCTGCCATTGATTGTCCCATTGATAGCCCTGCCATTTGTTATCGTATTAATGGCCCTGCCATTGGTAATCTCATTGATGACCTCAGCCATTTGTTGTCCCATTGATGACCTCTCCAATGGATTGTCCAAATGATGTCCCCAGCCATTTGTTGTCCAAATTATGGCCCCTTGATTTTCCCATTGATGACCTCTGCCATTGATTGTCTCATTAATAGCCCCTGCCATTGGTTGACCAATTGATGACCCCTGCCATTCGATGTCTCATTGATGTCCCCTACCATTTGTTATCTCATTGATTGCCCTGCCATTGGTTGTCCCATTGATGGCCCCTGCCATTCATTTTCTCATTGGTGTCGCCTGCCATTGGTAATCTCATTGATGACCTCTGCAATTGATTGTCCCATTGATGGCCCTGCCATTGGTTGTTCCATTGTTGACACCTTCAATTCATTGTCTCATTGATGACCCCTGCCATTGTTTGTGTCATTGTTGGCCCCTGCCATTGGTTTTCCCATTGATGACCTCTGCCACGATTGTCCCATTGATGGCCCCTGCCATTTGTTATCTCATTGATGACCCCTGCCATTGGTTGTCCAATTGATGGCCCCTGCCATTCATTCTCTCATTGATGTCCCCTGCCATTGGTAATCCAATTGATATCCCCTGCCATTTGTAGTCCCATTGATGACCTCTGCGATGGATTGTCCCATTGATGTCCCCTGCCATTTGTTCTCCAAATTATGGCCCCTGCCATTGGTTGTCTCATTGATGTTCCGACCATTGGTTGTCTCATTGATGGCCCTGCCATTGATTTTCAATTGTTGGCTCCAGTCATTGTCTCATTGATGACCCCTGTCATTGTTAGTGTCAATGTTGGCCCCTGCCATTGGTTTTCCTATTGATGACCTCTGTCACTGATTGTCTCATTAATGGCCCCTGCCATTGGTTGTCCAATTGATGACCTCATCATTGGTTGTCTCATTGATGTCCCCTACCACTGATTGTCCCATTGATGGCCCCAGCCATTGGTTGTCTCATTGATGGCCCCTGCCATTGATTTTCCCATTGATGACCCCTGCCATTTTTGTGTCATTGTTTGCCCCTGCCATTTGTTGTCCCATTGATTACTTCTGCGATTGATTGTCCTATTGATGGTCCCTGCCATTTGTTATCTCATTGATGACCTCTGCCATTGGTTGTCCAATTGATGGCCCTTGCCATTCGTTGTCTCATTGATGTGCCCTACCACTGATTGTCCCATTGATGGCCGCTGTCATTGGTTGTTCCATTGATGACCTCTTTCATTGATTGTCCCATTGATGGCCCCTGAAATTGGTCTCTATTGATGACCTCTGCCATTGATTGTCCCATTGATGGCCCCTGCCATTGGTTGTAACATTGATGGCCCCTGCCATTGATTGTCCCATTCATGGCCTCTGCCATTGATTGTCCCATCGTTGGCCCCTGCCATTGATTTGCCCATTGTTGGTCCATGCCAAAGGATTGTCCCATCGATCACACCTGCCATTTTTTGTGTCATTCATGGGCCACTGCCATTGATTTTTCCATTGATGACCCCTGCTATTGATTGTCCCATTGATGGCCCCTACCATTTGTTATCTCATTGATGGCCCCTGCCATTTGTTGTCCCATTGATGACCCCTACCATTGGTTGTCCCATTGATGACCCCTTCCATTGGTTGTCCCATTGATGACCCCTGCCATTGATTGTCCCATTGATGGTTCCTGCCATTCACTCTCTCTTTGATGTCCCCTGCCATGGTTGGCCCTGTCATTGGTTGTCACATTGATGGCCCCTGCCATTCGTTGTCTCATTGATGTGCCTACCACTGTTTGTCCCATTGATGGCCACATCCATTTGTTGTTCCATTGATGAACTCTGCCACTGATTGTCCCATTGATGGCCCTACCATTGGTTTTTCCATTGATGGCCCTGCCATTGATTAATTGTTCCATTGATGGCCCCTGCTATTTGGTTGTTCTATTGATGGCACTGTCATTGATTTTCCCATTAATTGATGCTGCCATTGATTTTCCCATTGATGGCCCCTGCCATTGGATGTCCCATTGATGGCCCTTCCATTCATTATCCCATTCATGGCCCCTGCCATTAATTGTCCCATTGATGCCATTGGTTTTTCCCATTGATGACCTCTGCCATTGGTTGTTCCATTGATGGCCAAAGTGACTTGTTGTTCCATTGATGGCCCCTGCCATTTGTTGTCCCATTGATGGCCCCTGCCATTGGTTGTCTCATTGATGTCCCCTGCCATTGATTTTCCAAATGATGCCCCCTGCCATTGGTTGTTCCATTGATGACCTCTGCCATTAATTGTCTCATTAATGGTCCCTGCCATTGGTTGTCTCATTGTTTGTTCCATTGATGGCCCTGCCATTGATTGTCCCATTGATGCCATTGGTTGTCCCATTGATGACCTCTGCCATTGATTGATCCATTGATGGTCCCTGCCATTTGTTGTCCCTTCATGACATCTGCCTTTCATTATCCCATTGATGGTCCCTGCCATTTGTTGTCCCATTGATGGCCCCTGTCATTGGTTGTTCCATTTATGACCTCTGCCATTGATTGTTTCATTGATGGCCTCTGCCATTGGTTGTCCCATTGATGGCTCCTGTCATTCATTCTCCCAATGAAGGCCCCTGCCATTGGTTGTTCCGCTGATAGCCCCTGCCATTGTTTGTTCCACTGATGGCCCCTGCCATTGGTTGTTTAATTGATGGCCCCTGTCATTGGTTGTCCCATTGGTAGCCCCTGCCATTGATTGTCTCATTAATGGCCCTGTCACTTGTTCTCCCATTGATGACCTCTACCATTGATTGTCCCATTAATGGCCCCTGCCATTGGTTGTTCTACTGATGACCTCTGCCATTGATTGATTCATTGATGGCCCCTGCCATTGGTTGTCCCATTGATGGCCCCTGCCATTGGTTGTCCCATTGATGGCCCCTGCCATTGTTTGTTCCACAGATGGCCCCTGCCTTTGGTTGTTTAATTGATGGCCCCTGTCATTGGTTGTCCCATTGATGGCCTCTGCCATTGTTTGTCCCATTGAAGGCCCCTGCCATTGGTTGTTCCGTTGATGGTCCCTGCCTTTGTTTGTTCCACTGATGGCCCCTGCCATTGGTTGTCTCATTATTTGTCCCGTTGATGGCCCTGCCATTGATTGTCCCATTGATGGCCCTTCCATTCATTGTCCTATTGATGACCCCTGCCATTGGTTCTCCCATTGATGGCCCCTGCCATTGTTTGTCCCATTGATGCCAGTGGTTTTCCCATTCATGACCTCTGCCATTGATTGTCCCATTGATGGTCCCTGCCATTTGTTGTCCCATTAATGACCTCTGCCATTGATTGTCCCATTGATGGCCCCTGCCATTTGTTGTCCCATTGATGACCTCTACCAATGATTGTCCCATTGATGGCCCCTGCCATTGATTGTTCCATTTATGACCTCTGCCATTGATTGTTTCATTGATGGCCTCTGCCATTGGTTGTCCCATTGATGGCAGATGCCATTGGTTGTCACATTGAAGGCCCCTGCTATTGGTTGTTCCGTTGATAGCCCCTGCCATTGTTTGTTCCACTGATGGCCCCTGCCATTGGTAGTTTAATTGATGGCCCCTGTCATTGGTTGTCCCATTGATAGCCCCTGCCATTGATTGTCTCATTGATGGCCCCGTCATTTGTTCTCACATTGATGACCTCTACCATTGATTGTCTCATTAATGGCCCCTGTCATTGGTTGTTCCATTTATGACCTCTGCAATTGATTGTTTCATTGATGGTCCCTGCCATTCGTTGTCCAATTGATGGCTCCTGCCATTGGTTGTCCCATTGAAGGCCCCTACCATTGGTTGTTCCGTTGATGGCCCCTGCCAATTGTTGTTCCACTGATGGCCCCTGCCATTGGTTGTTTGATTGATGGCCCCTGTCATTGGTTGTCCCATTGATAGCCCCTGCCATTGGTTGTTCTATTGATGGCACTGTCATTGATTTTCCCATTAATTGATGCTGCCATTGATTTTCCCATTGATGGCCCCTGCCATTGGATGTCCCATTGATGGCCCTTCCATTCATTATCCCATTCATGGCCCCTGCCATTAATTGTCCCATTGATGCCATTGGTTTTTCCCATTGATGACCTCTGCCATTGATTGTTCCATTGATGGCCAAAGTGACTTGTTGTTCCATTGATGGCCCCTGCCATTTGTTGTCCCATTGATGGCCCCTGCCATTGGTTGTCTCATTGATGTCCCCTGCCATTGATTTTCCAAATGATGACCTCTGCCATTAATTGTCTCATTAATGGTCCCTGCCATTGGTTGTCTCATTGTTCGTTCCATTGATGGCCCTGCCATTGATTGTCCCATTGATGCCATTGGTTGTCCCATTGATGACCTCTGCCATTGATTGTCCCATTGATGGTCCCTGCCATTTGTTGTCCCTTCATGACATCTGCCTTTCATTATCCCATTGATGGTCCCTGCCATTTGTTGTCCCATTGATGAACTCTGCATTTGATTGTCCCATTGATGGCCCCTGCCATTTGTTGTCCCATTGAAGACCTCTGCAACTGATTGTTCCATTTATGACCTCTGCAATTGATTGTTTCATTGATGACCTCTGCCATTGATTGTTTCATTGATGGCCCCTGCCATTGGTTGTCCCATTGAAGGCCCCTACCATTGGTTGTTCCCTTGATGGCCCCTGCCATTGTTTGTTCCACTGATGGCCCCTGCCATTGGTTGTCTCATTGTTTGTCCCATTGATGGCCCTGTCATTGATTGTCCCATTGATGGCCCTTCCATTCATTGTCCCATTGATGGCCCCTGCCATTGGTTGTCAAATTGATGGCCCCTGCCATTGTTTGTCCCATTGATGCCAGTGGTTTTCCCATTGATGGTTTCTGCCATTGATTGTTCCATTGATGGTCCCTGCCATTTATTGTCCCATTAATGACCTCTGCCATTGAATGTCCCATTGATGGTCCCTGCCATTTGTTGTCCCATAGATGACCTCTACCATTGATTGTCCCATTTGGCCCCTGCCATTAATTGTTCCATTTATGACCTCTGCCATTGATTGTTTCATTGATGGCCCCTGCCATTGGTTGTCCCATTGATGGTTCCTGCCATTGGTTGTCCCATTGAAGGCCCCTGCCATTGGTTGTTCTGTTGATAGCCCCTGCCATTGTTTGTTCCATTGATGGCCCCTGCCATTGATTGTTTAATTGATGGCCCCTGTCATTGGTTGTCCCATTGATATCCCCTGCCATTGGTTGTTCCATTGATGAACCATGTCAATTGTTGTCCCATTTATGGCCCCTGCTATTTGTTGTTCCATTGATGGCCCCTGCCTTTGGATGTCCCATTGATGGCGCCTGTCATTGGTTGATCTATAGATAACCTCTGCCATTGATTGTTTCATTGATAGTCCCTGCCATTGATTCCCATTCATGGATGCTTCCATTGATTGTCCCATTGATGACCTCTGCCATTCGTTGTTCCATTGATGGTCCCTGCCATTGATTTTCCCATTAATGGATGCTTCCATTGATTTTCCAATTGATGACCTCTGCCATTGATTGTTCCATTGATGGCCCCTGCCATTGTTTGTTCCATTAATGGCCCTGTCCCATTGAAGGCCCATGCCATTGTTTGTTCCATAAATGACCCTTCCATTAATTGTCCCATTGATGGTCCCTGCCATTGATTGTCCCATTGATGGTCCCTGCCATTTGTTGTCATATTGATGACCTCTGACATTGATTTCCCCATTGATGGTCCCTGCCATTTGTTGTCCCATTGATGACCTCTACCATTGATTGTCCCATTGATGGCCCCTGCCATTGGTTGTTCCATTGATGGCACTGTCATTGATTTTCCCATTGATTGATGCTGCCATTGATTGTCCCATTGATGGCCCCTGCCATTGGTTGTCCCATTGATGGACCTTCTATTCATTATCCCATTCAAGGCCCCTGCCATTTATTGTCCCATTGATGCCATTGGTTTTCCCGTTGATGACCTTTGCCATTGGTTGTTCCATTGATGGCCCATGTGAGGTGTTGTTCCATTGATGGCCCCAACCATTTGTTGTCCCATGAATGGCCCCTGCCATTGGTTGTCTCATTGATGGCTCCTGCCATTGATTTTCCAAATGATTCCCTGCCATTGATTGTCCCATTGATCCCATTGGTTGTCCCATTGATGACCTCTGCCATTGATTGTCCTATTGATGGCCCCTGCTTTTTGTTTTCCCATAGATGACCTCTGCCACTGATTGTCCCATTGATGGCCCCTGCCATTAGTTGTTCCATTGATGACCTCTGCCATTGATTGTTCCATTGATGACCTCTGCCATTGATTGTTTCATTGATGGCCCCTAACATTTTTTGTCCCATTGATGGCTCCTGCCATTGGTTGTCCCATTTATGGCCCCTGCCAATGGTTGTTCCATTGATGACCCCTACAATTGGTTGTTAAATTGATGGTTATCCCATTGATGGCCTCTGCCATTGGTTGTTCCATTGATGGCCCATGTCAGCTGTTGTCCCATTGATGGCCCCTGCCATTTGTTGTCCCATTGATGGCCCCTGCCATTGGTTGTCCCATGCCATTGATTTTCCCATTGATGGCCCCTGCCATTGGTTGTCCCATTGATGGCCCATGTCATTGATTTTCCCATTGATGGCCCCTGCCATTGGTTGTCCCATTGATGACCCCTGCCATTTGTTGTCCCATTGATGGTCCCTGCCATTTGTTGTCCCATTGATGAACTCTGCCATTGATTGTCCCATTGATGGTCCCTGCCATTTGTTGTCCCATTGATGACTACTGCCATTGATTTTCCCATTGATGGATGCTTCCATTGATTTTCAAATTGATGACCTCTGCCATTGATTGTCCCATTAATGGCCCCTGCTATTGGTTGTTCCACTGATGACCTCTGCCATTGATTGTTTCATTGATGACCCCTGCCATTGGTTGTCCCATTGATGACTCCTACAATTGGTTGTTAAATTGATTGTTATCCAATTGATGGCCTCTGCCATTGGTTGTTCCATTAATGGCCCATGTCAGTTGTTGTCCCATTGATGGCCCCTGCCATTTGTTGTCCCATTGATGGTCCCTGCCATTGGTTGTCCCATGGCATTGATTTTCCCATTGATGGCCCCTGCCATTGGTTGTCCCATTGATGGCCCATGTCATTGATTTTCCCATTGATGGCCCCTGCCATTGGTTGTTCCATTGATGGCCCCTGCCATTTGTTGTCCCATTGATGGTCCCTGCCATTTGTTGTCCCATTGATGACCTCTACCATTGATTGTCCCATTGATGGCCCCTGCCATTGGTTGTTCCATTGATGGCACTGCCATTGATTTTCCCATTGATGGATGCTTCCATTGATTTTCCAAATGATGACCTCTGCCATTGATTGTCCCATTAATGGCCCCTGCTATTGGTTGTTCCACTGATGACCTCTGCCATTGATTGTTTCATTGATGGCCCCTTTCATTGGTTGTCCCATTGATGGCCCCTGCTATTGGTTGTTCCATTGATGGACCATGTCAGTTGATGTCCCATTGATGGCCCCTGCCATTTGTTGTTTCATTGATGGCCCCTGCCATTGGTTGTCCCATTGATGGCCCCTGCCATTTGTTGTCCCATTGATGGTCCCTGCCATTTGTTGTCCCATTGATGAACTCTGCCATTGATTGTCCAATTGATGGTCCCTGCCATTTGTTGTCCCATTGATGACTACTGCCATTGACTTTCCCATTGATGGATGCTTCCATTGATTTTCCAATTGATGACCTCTGCCATTGGTTGTCCCATTGATGGCCCCTGCCATTGGTTGTTCCACTGATGGCCCCTGCCTTTGGTTGTTTAATTGATGGCCCCTTTCATTGGTCGCCCATTGATGGCCCCTGCCATTGGTTGTTCCATTGATGGACCATGTCAGTTGATTTCCCATTGATGGCCCCTGCCATTTGTTGTTTCATTGATGGCCCCTGCCATTGGTTGTCCCATTGATGGCCCCCGCCATTGGTTGTTCTATTGATGACCTCTGCCATTGATTGTTCTTTTGATGGTCCCTGCCATTATTTCCCATTGATGAATGTTTCCATTGATTGTCCCATTGATGACCTCTGCCATTGGTTGTTCCATTGATGGTTTCTGCCATTGATTTTCCCATTGATGGATGCTTCCATTGATTGTCCAATTGATGACCTCTGCCATTGATTGTCCCATTGATGGCCCCTGCCATTGTTTGTTCCATTAATGGCCCTGTCCCATTGATGGCCCCTGCCATTGTTTGTTCCACTGATGACCTCTGCCATTGATTCTTTCATTTATGGCCCCTGCCATTGGTTGTCCCATTGATGGCCCCTGCCATTGTTTCTTCCACAGATGGCCCCTGCCATTGGTTTTCCCATTGGTGGCCCCTGCCATTGTTTGTTCCATTGAAGGCCCATGTAAGTTGCTGTCCCATTGATGGCCCCTGCCATTTGTTGTCCCATTGATGGCCCCTGCCATTTGTTGTCCCATTGATGGCCCCTGCCATTGGTTTTTCCATTGATGACCTCTGCCATTGATTGTCTAATTACTGGTCCCTGCCATTGGTTGTCTCATTTTTTTGTTCCATTTATGGCCCTGCTATTGATTGTCCCATTGATGGCCCTTCCATTCATTGTCCAATTCATGGCACCTGCCATTGGTTATCCCGTTGATGGACCCTGCCATTGGTTGTTCCATTGATGGCCCATGTCAATTGTTGTCCCATTGATGGCCCCTGCCATTTGTTGTCCCATTGATGGCCCCTGACGTTGGTTGTCCCATGCCATTGATTTTCCCATTGATGGCCCCTGCCATTGGTTTTCCCATTGATAGCCCATGTCATTGATTTTCCCATTGATCGCCCCTGCCATTGGTTGTCCCTTTGAAGGCTCCTGCCATTGGTTGTCCCATTGAAGGCCCCTGCCATTGGTTGTTCCCTTGATGGCCCCTACCATTGTTTGTTCCACTGATGGCCCCTGCCATTGGTTGTCTCATTGTTTGTCCCATTGATGGCCCTGCCATTGATTGTCCCATTGATGGCCCTTCCATTCATTGTCCCATTGATGGCCCCTGCCATTGGTTGTCCCATTCATGGCCCCTGCAATTGTTTGTCCCATTGATGCCAGTGGTTTTCCCATTCATGACCTCTGCCATTGATTGTCCCATTGATGGTCCCTGCCATTTGTTGTCCCATGAATGACCTCTGCCATTGATTGTCCCATTGATGGCCCCTGCCATTTGTTGTCCCATAGATGACCTCTGCCATTGATTGTTCGATTGATGGCCCCTGCCATTAATTGTTCCATTTATGACCTCTGCCATTGATTATTTCATTGAGGGCCCCTGCCATTGGTTGTCCTATTGATGGCTCCTGCCATTGGTTGTCCCATTGATGGCCCCTGCCATTGTTTGTTTTATTGATGGCCCCTGTCATTGGTTGTCCCATTGATAGCCCCTGCAATTGGTTGTTCCGTTGATGGCCCCTGCCTTTGGATGTCCCATTGATGGCCCCTGTCATTGGTTGATATATTGATAACCTCTTCCATTGATTGTTCCATTGATAGTCCCTGCCATTGATTCCCATTGATGGATGCTTCCATTAATTGTCCCATTGATGACCTCTGCCATTCGTTGTTCCATTGATGGTCCCTGCCATTGATTTTCCCATTGATGGATGCTTCCATTGATTTTCCAATTGATGACCTCTGCCATTGATTGCCCCATTAATGGCCCCTGCCATTGGTTGTCCCATTGATGGCCCCTGCCATTGGTTGTTCCACTGATGGCCCCTGCCTTTGGTTGTTTAATTGATGGCCCCTGTCATTGGTTGTCCCATTGATGGCCCCTGCCATTGGTTGTTCCATTGATGGACCATGTCAGTTGATGTCCCATTGATGGCCCCTGCCAGTTGTTGTTTCATTGATGGCCCCTGCCATTGGTTGTCCCATTGATGGCCCCTGCCATTGGTTGTTCTATTGATGACCTCTGCCATTGATTGTTTCATTGATGGTCCCTGCCATTATTTCCCATTGATGAATGCTTCCATTGATTGTCCCATTGATCACCTCTGCCATTGATTGTTCCATTGATGGTCCCTGCCATTATTTCCCATTGATGAATGTTTCCATTAATTGTCCCATTGATGACCTCTGCCATTGGTTGTTCCATTGATGGTTTCTGCCATTGATTTTCCCATTGATGGATGCTTCCATTGATTGTCCAATTGATGACCTCTGCCATTGATTGTCCCATTGATGGCCCCTGCCATTGTTTGTTCCATTAATGGCCCTGTCCCATTGATGGCCCCTGCCATTGTTTGTTCCACTGATGACCTCTGCCATTGATTGTTTCATTGATGGCCCCTGCCATTGGTTGTCCCATTGATGGCCCCTGCCATTGTTTCTTCCACTGATGGCCCCTACCGTTGGTTTTTAAATGATGGCGCCTGTCATTAGTTGTCCCATTGATGGCCCCTGCCATTTGTTGTCCCATTGATGGCCCCTGTCATTGATCTTCCCATTGATGGCCCCTGCCATTGGTTGTTCCATTGATGGCCCATGTCGGTTGTTGTCCCATTGATGGTCCCTGCCATTTGTTGTCCCATTGATTGCCCCTGTCATTGATCTTCCCATTGATGGCCCCTGCCATTGGTTGTTCCATTGATGACCTCTGCCATTGATTGTCTCATTAATGGTCCCTGGTTGTCTCATTTTTTTGTTCCATTGATGGCCCTGCTATTGATTGTCCCATTGATGGCCCTTCCATTCATTGTCCAATTCATGGCCCCTGCCATTGGTTGTTTCATTGATGGCCGATGTCAATTGTTGTCCCATTGATGGCCCATGTCAATTGTTGTCCCATTGATGGCCCCTGCTATTGGTTGTCCCATTGATGGCCCCTGCCTTTGTTTGTCCCATTGATGCCAGTGGCTTTCCCATTCATGAACTCTGCCACTGATTGTCCCATTGATGGCCCCTGCCATTTGTTGTCCCATTGATGACCTCTACCATTGATTGTCCCATTGATGGCCCCTGCCATTGGTTGTTCCATTCATGACCTCTGCCATTGATTGTTTCATTGATGGCCCCTGCCATTGGTTGTCCCTTTGAAGGCCCCTGCCATTGGTTGTCCCATTGATTGTTCCGTTGAAGGCCCCTGCCATTGTTTGTTCCACTGATGGCCCCTGCCATTGGTTGTCTCATTGTTTGTCTCAATGATGGCCCTGCCATTGATTGTCCCATTGATGGGCCTTCCATTCATTGTCCCATTGATGGCCCCTGCCATTGGTTGTCCAATTGAAGGCCCCTGCCATTGGTTGTTCCGTTGATGGCCCCTGCCATTGTTTGTTCCACTGATGGCCCCTGCCATTGGTTGTCTCATTGTTTGTCCTATTGATGGCCCTGCCATTGATTGTCCCATTGATGGCCCTTCCATTCATTGTCCCATTGATGGCCCCTACCATTGGTTGTCCCATTGATGGCCCCTACCATTGTTCGTCGCATTGATGCCAGTGGTTTTCCATTTATGACCTCTGCCATTGATTGTCCCATTGATGGTCCCTGCCATTGGTTGTCTCATTTTTTTGTTCCATTTATGGCCCTGCTATTCATTGTCCCATTGATGGCCCTTCCATTGGTTATCCCTTTGATGGCCCCTGCCATTGGTTGTTCCATTGATGGCCCATGTCAATTGTTGTCCCATTGATGGCCCCTGCCATTTGTTGTCCCATTGATGGCCCCTGCCGTTGGTTGTCCCATGCCATTGATTTTCCCATTGATGGCCCCTGCCATTGGTTTTCCCATTGATGGCCCATGTCATTCATTTTCCCATTGATGGCCCCTGCTATTGGTTGTCCCATTGATGGCCCCTGCCATTGTTTGTCCCATTGATGCCAGTGGTTTTCGCATTCATGACCTCTGCCATTGATTGTCCCATTGATGGTCCCTGCCATTTGTTGTCCAATTCATGACCTCTGCCATTGAATGTCCCATTGATGGCCCCTGCCATTTGTTGTCCCATTGATGACCTCTGCCATTGATTGTCCCATTGATGGCCCCTGCCATTGGTTGTTCTATTGATGACCTCTACGATTGATGGCCCATGTCAATTGTCGTCCCATTGATGGCCACTGCCATTTGTTGTCCCATTGATGGCCCTGCCATTGGTTGTCCAACTGATGGGACCTGTCATTGATTTTCCCATTGATGGCCCCTGCCATTGGTTGTTCCAGTGATGACCTCTGCCATTGATTGTCTCTTTATTGGTCCCTGCCATTGGTTGTCTCATTGTTTGTTCCATTGATGGCCCTGCCATTTATTGTCTCATTGATGGCTCTTCCATTCATTGTCCCATTGATGGCCCCTTCCATTGTTTGTCCCATTGATGGTCCCTGCCATTTGTTGTCTCATCGATGACCTCTGCCATTGATTGTCCCATTGATGACCTCTGCCATTGATTGTCCCATTGATGGCCCCTGCCATTTGTTGTCCCATTGATGACCTCTGCCATTTATTGTCCCATTGATGGCCATTGTCATTGATTCTCCCATTACTGGCCCTTCCATTCATTGTCCTATTGATGACCCCTGCCATTTGTTGTCCCATTGATGGCCCCTTTCATTGGTTGTCCCATTGATGGCGTCTGCCATTGGTTGTTCAATTGATGGCCCCTGCCTTTGTTTGTGCCATTGATTGCTCCTACCATTGGTTGTCCCATTGCTTGCCCCTGCCATTGGTTGTTAAATTGATTGTCCCTGCCATTGGTTGTTTCATTGATGGCCCACGTCAGTTGTCCCATTGATGGCCCCTGCTATTTGTTGTCCCTTTGATGGCCCCTGCCATTGGTTGTCCCATTGATGGCCTATGTCACTGATTTTCCCATTGATGACCCCTGCCATTGGTTGTTCCATTGATGACCTCTGCCATTGATTGTCTCATTAATGGTCCCTGCTATTAGTTGTCTCATTGCTTGTTCCATTGATTGTATCATTGATGGCCCCTTCCACTGTTTGTCCTATTGATGCCATTCGTTTTCCCATTGATGACCTCTGCCATTCATTGTCCCATTGATGATCCCTGCCATGTGTTGTCCCATTGATGACCTCTGCCATTTATTGTCCCACTGATGGCCCCTGCCATTTGTTCTCCCATTGATGACCTCTGCCATTGATAGTCCCATTGATGGCCCCTACCATTGTTTGTTCCATTGATGGCCCTGCCATTGATAATCCCATTGATGGCCCTTCCATTCATTATCCCATTGATGGCCCCTGCCATTTGATGTCCCATTGATTGCCCCTGCCATTGGTTGTCACATTGATGTCCCCTGCCAATGTTTGTTTCATTGATGGCCCCTGCCATTGGTTGTCTATTTGATGGCCTTGCCATTGGTTCTCCCATTGATGGCCCCTGCCATTGGTTGTTCCATTGATGGTCCCTGCCATTTGTTGTCCTATTGATGACCTCTGCCATTGATTGTACCAAGATGGTCCCTGCCATTTCTTGTCCCATTGATGACCTCTACCATTGATTGTCCCATTTATGGCCCCTACCATTGGTTGTTCCATTGATGGCACTGCCATTGAATTTCCCATTGATAGATGCTGCCATTGATTATCCCATTGATGGCCCCTGCCATTTGTTGTCCTGTTGATGACATCTACCATTGATTGTCCAGTTGATGGCCCCTGCCATTGGTTCTTCCATTGATGACCTCTGCCATTGATTGTTTCATTGATGGCCCCTGCCATTGATTGTCCCATTGATGGTTCCTGCCATTCGTAGTCCCATTGATGGACCCTGCCATTGGTTGTTCCATTGATGGCCCCTGCTATTGTTTCTTCCACTGATGGCCCCTGCCATTGGTTGTTAAATTGATGGCCACTGTCATTGGTTGTTCCATTGATGGCCCCTGCCATTGGTTGTTCCATTGATGGCCCATGTCAGTTGTTGTCCCATTGATGGCCCATGTCAGTTGTTGTCCCATTGATGGCCCCTGCCTATGTTCCATTGATGGCCCCTGCCATTGGTTGTCCCATTTATTGCCCCTGCCATTGGTTGTCCCATCGATGGCCCCTGCCATTTGTTGTCCCATTGATGGCCCCTGCCATAGGTTGTCCCAGTGAGGGCCCCTGTCATAGGTTGTTTCATTGATTGCCCCTGCCTTTGATTTTCCCATTGATGGCCCCTGCTATTGGTTGTTCAATTGATGGCCTCTACCATTAGTTGTTCAATTGATGGACCCTGCCATTGAATGTCCCATTGATGGCCCTTGCCATTGTTTGTCCCATTGATGCAATTGGTTGTCCTATTGATGACCTCTGCCATTGATTGTCCCATTGATGGCGCCTGCCATTGGTTTATTGTCCCATTTAGGGCCCCTGCCATAAATTGTCCCATTGATGCCATTGGTTTTCACATTGATGACCTCTGCCATTGATTGTCCCACTGATGGCCCCTGCCATTGGTTGTTCCATTGATGGCCCATGTCAGTTGTTTTCCATTGATGGCCACTGCCATTTGTTGTCCCATTTATGGTCCCTGCCATTGGTTGTCCAATTGATTGCCCCTGTCATTGATTTTCCCATTGATGGCCCCTGCCATTGGTTGTTCCAATGATGACCTCTGCCATTGATTGTCTCATTAATGGTCCCTGCCATTGGTTGTCTCATTGTTTGTTCCATTGATGGCCCTGCCATTGATTGTCTCATTGATGGCCCTTCCATTCATTGTCCCATTGATGGCACCTGCCATTTGTTGTCCCATTGATGGCCCATGCCATTGGTTGTCACATTGATGTCCCCTGCCAATGGTTGTTCCATTGATGGCCCCTGCCATTGGTTGTCCCATTGATGGCCCCTGCCATTGGTTGTCCCATTTATTGCCCCTGCCATTGGTTGTCCCATCGATGGCCCCTGCCATTTGTTGTCCCATTGATGGCCCCTGCCATAGGTTGTCCCAGTGAGGGCCCCTGTCATAGGTTGTTTCATTGATTGCCCCTGCCTTTGATTTTCCCATTGATGGCCCCTGCTATTGGTTGTTCAATTGATGGCCTCTACCATTAGTTGTTCAATTGATGGACCCTGCCATTGAATGTCCCATTGATGGCCCTTGCCATTGTTTGTCCCATTGATGCCACTGATTTTCACATTGATGACCTCTGCCATTGATTGTCCCACTGATGGCCCCTGCCATTGGTTGTTCCATTGATGGCCCTGCCATTGATTTTCCCAATGAGGGAAGCTGCCGTTGATTGTCCCATTTTTGGCCCCTGCCATTGGTTGTTCCATTGATGACCTCTGCTGTTGATTGTCCCTTTGATGACCTCTTCCATTTGTTGCCCCATTGTTGGCCACTGCCAGTGGTTTTCCCATTGATGGCCCCTGCCATTGGTTGTTCCATTGATGGCCCCTGCCATTGTTTGTCCCATTGATGGCCTCTGCCATTGGTTGTTCCATTGATGGCCCTGCCATTGGTTGTCCCATTGGTTACCCCTACCATTGATTGTTCCATTGATGGCTCCTGCCATTTGTTGTTTCATTGATTGCCCCTGCCATTGGTTATTCCATTGATAGCCCCTTCCATTGGTTGTCCCAATGATGGCCCCTGCAACTGGTTGTCTCATTGATAGCCCCTGCCATTGATCATTCCATTGTTGGCCCCTGTCATGTCTCATTGATGGCCCCTGCCTTTAGTTTTCTTATTGATGGTACCTGCAATTGATCGTGCAATTCATGAACCCTATCATTGGTTTTTCCATTTATGGCTCCTGCCATTGGTTGTCTCATTGATTGCCCCTGCCATTGGTCGTCTCATTGATGGCCCCTGCCATTTGCTGTCCCAATGATAGCCCCTAACATTGATTGTCCCATTGATGGCCCCTGTCATTAGTTGTTCCATTGATGGACTGCCATTAGTAGTCTCATTGATGGCCCCTGTCATTGGTTGCCTCATTGATGGTCCCTGCCATTGGTTGTCTCATTGATGGCCTCTGCCATTGGTTTTCTCATTGATGTCCCCTGCCATTAATTGTTCAATTGATGGCCCCTGCCAATTGTTGTCCCATTGATGGCCCTTGCCATTTGTTATCCCAATTATGACCCCTGCCATTGATGGTGTCTCACTGATGGTCCCTGCCATTGATTGTCCCATTGATGAAACCTGACATTGGGTGTCCCATTGATTGCCCCTGCAATCTGTTGTCTCTTTGATGGTCCAAGCCATAGGTTGTCTTATTGATGGCCCCTGTCATTGTTTCTCCCATTGATAGCTCTGCTATAGGTTGTCTCATTGATGGTCCATGCCATAGGTTGTCTCATTGATGGCCACTGCTATAGGTTGTCTCATTGGTGGTCCATGCCATAGGTTGTCTCATTTGTGGCCCCTGTAATTGTTTCTCCCATTGATAGCCCCTGCCATAGGTTGTCTCATTGGTAGTCCATGCCATAGGTTGTCTCATTTGTGGCCCCTGTCATTGGTTGTCCCATTGATATCCCCTGCCATAGGTTGTCTCATTGATGGTCCATGCCATAGGTTGTCTCAGTTGTGGCCCCTGTCATTGTTTCTCCCATTGATAGCCCCTACCATAGGTTGTATCATTGATTGTCCTTGCCATAGGTTGTCTCATTTGTGGCCCCTGTCATCGTTTCTCCCATTGATAGCCCCTGCCATAGGTTGTCTCATTGGTGGTCAATTTCATAGGTTGTCTCATTTGTGGCCCCTGTCATTGGTTGTCCCATTGATAGCCTCTGCCATAGGTTGTCTCATTGGTGGTCTATGCCATAGGTTGTCTCAATTGTGGCCACTGTCATTGTTTCTCCCATTGATAGCCCCTGTCATAGGTTGTCTCATTGGTGGCCCATGCCAAAGGTTGTCTCATTGATGGCCCCTGCTATTGGTTTAGCCCCTGCCATAGGTTGTCTCATTGATGGCCCCTGCTATTGGTTTAGCCCCTGCCATAGGTTGTCTCATTGATAGCCCCTGCTATTGCTTTAGCCTCTGCCATAGGTTGTCTCATTGATGGCCCCTGCTATTGCTTTAGCCCCTGCCATAGGTTGTCTCATTGAACGCCCCTGCTATTGCTTTAGCCCCTTGCCATAGGTTGTCTAATTGATGGTCCCTGCCATTGTTTGTCTCTTTGATTGCCCTTTCCATTGTTTCTCTCACTTATTGCCCTTTTTATTGGTTGCCTCATTGATTGTCCCGGCCATTGTGTGTCTCATCTTTTGTCTTAGCAGAGCTATGTAGATCCTATATACAGCCAGTTTTCTCTACAACTAAAAGAGAAAGAAATGGATTAAAATTGAAAGAAGGATAACAAGAGGCCCAAGTGGGCCTATATCGCTCCCCTGAGAACCATGTCACTTTTGCTGAATGACTGAATACATGCACATTGTAATGGTGATTGTTAGTGTGGTCCATCCTTAAAGTCATGTAAAAAAAAATCCAAAAAAATATTTTGGCACAGAATCTATATGAAAGCATTATATTAATGGCATCAAGTGTGATTAATATAACAGCAAATTAGGTCTCAAAGACATGCTTTCAATGTGTTAGTTCAGGAAATAGTATGAAAATGTCCATTTCTGACAAAGTCCGAAAAGACATAAAAAATTTGACTTCAGAGTGGAACTAAAAACAGGAATACTTCTTAAGAGATCCCTCTAGATCATTCTGATGCCTTCGGTTTGTTGATATATGCTTGGACTCTGAAGAAGTAGTTTGTCAAAGAACCCTGTGACCTACTTTGCCCCGGGTGGCGACACTTGTTGACGGATCTTGATGAAAAACATTATTACTTGTAGGGAACCATTAGCATATCACACCTACCAAGTTTCTTTAAAATGCCCCAGCGGTTTTGAAGAAGAAGTTGAAAATACCCTCCCCCACCTCTTCCAATTCAATAAGAAAACAAGCAGATTCAGAGAATCGTGGTCCCACGCTTGGGGTGTTTGACTCAGAAAAATCTGAGTCCTTTATGTAGCTCAAATATCTAGGTCATGGTCACGAGGTCAAACATTTTTGTGTCAGTGTAAAGGTCTTGTCACAAGGAACTCACATGTGAAATATGAGAACTGTATCTCTTCTGGTTAAAAAGTTATAGCCAAGGTTAAAGATTTTGTGACACAGACAGACGGACGGACGGAGGGACAGATGAATGAGATTTAATGTCCCCCGCTTTAGAGTACTGCAAACGGTACAAAATATGCCTGTCATGAAAAATTTGTGAAGGTTAATATTTTATCACATTACTTGACCAGAAAGAACAACTTGCATATTTGATCTGCAACTGAGGAAAACAAAGTGATGTACCAAATGAAATGACAAGATTAGAACTTGGTATGAAGTTTATAAAAATAAAGTCACAAAAAATAACAACACTTCTTAAGACAGCTCTCTAGATAATTCAGATGCTTTCGGTTTGTCGATACATGCTTCCGTTCTGAAGAAGTTTGTCAAAGGAGGGTACCCTCTGGGACCTACTTTTGCCTCTGGTGGCGCCACCTATTGAGAGATCTGGACGAAAAACAACAACACTTGTAGGGGACCATTAGTACTTCATACCTTCCAAGTTTCATGAAAATCTGCCAAGCGGTACTGGAAAAGAAGCAGAAAATGTATCAAGATCAACCCCCCCCCTCCCTTTTTACATAAGAAAATAATTTATAAAAATTCATGAAAATAAAATTTGAGCATAAAATACATATCAAAACATTAAGTAACTGAAAAAGATAAAGATGCATTAAATGAGTGCATAAAATCATACATTTATGGAGTAACTGAAAGAAATAGTGCAAAAATGAGCATTTCTGACGAAGTCCAAAAAGACATCAAAAACGCGTCAAAAATTTGACTTCGGAGTTGAACCAAAAATAACAACACTTCTTAAGACATCTCTCTAGATCATTCAGATGCTTTCGGTTTGTCGATACATGCTTCTGTTCTGAAGAAGAAGTTTGTCAAAGGAGGGTACCCTCTGGGACCTACTTTTGCCTCTGGTGGCGCCACCTAATGAGGGATCAGGACGAAAAACAACAACACTTGTAGGGGACCATTAGTACTTCATAACTACCAAGTTTCATCAAAATCTGTTCAGCCGTTCTGGAGAAGAAGTCGAAAATGTGAAAAGTTTACGACGACGCCGGACGCCGGACGGACGGACGCCGGACGGTGCACTATGACAATAGCTCATTTGAGCTTCGCTCAGGTGAGCTAAAAAGGGAAAAAAAATTTTTTGGGGTTCCGCCGGGGTTTGAAGCCACTCCCCATGGGTCCATTGGGCATGGAAAACATACATTATACCTATGTACAATCTTAAAAAATATTCCTTAAAAATCCAAAAGTGGATATCTGGACAAAATTCTTTCACTTGTAGGGTACCATGCATGAGTACCTCATACCTACAAATTGTCATGACAATCTGAAGAGTGGTTATAGAAAAGAAGCAGAAAATGTATGAAAATCACCCCCCCCCCCTCCCCTTCCATTTTACATAAGAAAAAAATTCATAAAAAATCAAAAAAATAAAATTTAAGCATAAAATACATATCAAAGCATTAAGTAAGTTAAATATGATAAATATGTAGTAAATGAGTGTGTAAAATCATACACTTATTGAGTTATTTAAAGGAAAAGTGCAAAAATGTGCATTTCTGGCTAAGTCCGAAAAGACGTCAAAAACGCGTCAAAAATTTGACTTCGAAGTGGAACCAAAAATAACAACACTTCTTAAGACATCTCTCTAGATCATCCTGATGCTTTCGGTTTGTCGATACATGCTTCGGTTCTGAAGAAGAAGTTTGTCAAAGGAGGGTACCCCCCGTGACCTACTTTTGGCTGTGGTGGCGCCACCTGTTGAGGGATCCGGACGAAAAACAACAACACTTGTAGGGGACCATTAGTACTTTATACCTACCAAGTTTCATCAAAATCCCTTTAGCCATTCTTGAGAAGAAGTCGAAAATGTGAAAAGTTTACGACAGACAGACGACACACGACACACGACACACGACAGACGACACACGACAGACGACGGACGACGGACGCCGGACGGACCGCTATGACAATAGCTCACTAGAGCCTTTGGCTCAGGTGAGCTAAAAATCAAAAAAATAAAATTTAAGCATAAAATTCATATCAAAGCAAATATTAAGTTAGATATGATAAATATGCAGTAAATGAGTGTGTAAAATCATACACTTATTGAGTTATTTAAAGAAATAGTGCAAAAATTAGCATTTCTGACTAAGTCCGAAGAGACGTCAAAAAAGCGTCAAAAATTTGAGTTCGGAGTGGAACCAAAAATAACAACACTTCTTAAGACATCTCTCTAGATCATCCTGATGCTTTCGGTTTGTCGATACGTGCTTCCGTTCTGAAGAAGAAGTTTGTCAAAGGAGGGTACCCCCCGTGACCTACTTTTGCCTGTGGTGGCGCCACCTGTTGAGGGATCCGGACGAAAAACAACAACACTTGTAGGGGACCATTAGTACTTTATACCTACCAAGTTTCATCAAAATCCCTTTAGCCATTCTTGAGAAGAAGTCGAAAATGTGAAAAGTTTACGACAGACAGACGACAGACGACAGACGACAGACGACACACGACGGACGCCGGACGGATCGCTATGACAATAGCTCACTAGAGCCTTTGGCTCAGGTGAGCTAATAAGGGAAGAAAAATTTTTGTTTGGGTCCCGCCGGGGTTTGGAGCCACTCCCCATGGGTCCATTGGGCATGGAAAACATACACTATACCTATGTACAATCTTAAAAAATATTCCTTAAAAATCCAAAAGTGGATATCTTGACAAAATTCTTTCACTTGAAGGGTACCATGCATGAGTACCTCATATCTACAAAATGTCATGACAATCTGAAGAGTGGTTATAGAAAAGAAGCAGAAAATGTATGAAAATCACCCCCCCCCCTTCCTTTTTACATAAGAAAAAAATTCATAAAAAATCAAAAAAATAAGATTTAAGCATAAAATTCATATCAAAGCAAATATTAAATTAGATATGATAAATATGCAGTAAATGAGTGTGTAAAATCATACACTTATTGAGTTATTTAAAGAAATAGTGCAAAAATTAGCATTTCTGACTAAGTCCGAAGAGACGTCAAAAAAGCGTCAAAAATTTGAGTTCGGAGTGGAACCAAAAATAACAACACTTCTTAAGACATCTCTCTAGATCATCCTGATGCTTTCGGTTTGTCGATACGTGCTTCCGTTCTGAAGAAGAAGTTTGTCAAAGAAGGGTACCCCCCGTGACCTACTTTTGCCTGTGGTGGCGCCACCTGTTGAGGGATCCGGACGAAAAACAACAACACTTGTAGGGGACCATTAGTACTTTATACCTACCAAGTTTCATCAAAATCCCTTTAGCCATTCTTGAGAAGAAGTCGAAAATGTGAAAAGTTTACGACAGACAGACGACAGACGACAGACGACAGACGACACACGACAGACGACACACGACGGACGCCGGACGGATCGCTATGACAATAGCTCACTAGAGCCTTTGGCTCAGGTGAGCTAATAAGGGAAGAAAAATTTTTGTTGGGGTCCCGCCGGGGTTTGGAGCCACTCCCCATGGGTCCATTGGGCATGGAAAACATACACTATACCTATGTACAATCTTAAAAAATATTCCTTAAAAATCCAAAAGTGGATATCTTGACAAAATTCTTTCACTTGTAGGGTACCATGCATGAGTACCTCATATCTACAAAATGTCATGACAATCTGAAGAGTGGTTATAGAAAAGAAGCAGAAAATGTATGAAAATCACCCCCCCCCCCTTCCTTTTTACATAAGAAAAAAATTCATAAAAAATCAAAAAAATAAAATTTAAGCATAAAATTCATATCAAAGCAAATATTAAGTTAGATATGATAAATATGCAGTAAATGAGTGTGTAAAATCATACACTTATTGAGTTATTTAAAGAAATAGTGCAAAAATTAGCATTTCTGACTAAGTCCGAAGAGACGTCAAAAAAGCGTCAAAAATTTGAGTTCGGAGTGGAACCAAAAATAACAACACTTCTTAAGACATCTCTCTAGATCATCCTGATGCTTTCGGTTTGTCGATACGTGCTTCCGTTCTGAAGAAGAAGTTTGTCAAAGGAGGGTACCCCCCGTGACCTACTTTTGCCTGTGGTGGCGCCACCTGTTGAGGGATCCGGACGAAAAACAACAACACTTGTAGGGGACCATTAGTACTTTATACCTACCAAGTTTCATCAAAATCCCTTTAGCCATTCTTGAGAAGAAGTCGAAAATGTGAAAAGTTTACGACAGACAGACGACAGACGACAGACGACACACGACACACGACACACGACGGACGACGGACGCCGGACGGATCGCTATGACAATAGCTCACTAGAGCCTTTGGCTCAGGTGAGCTAAAAATTGAAATATGCTATTGCGTGAAGTTTTTCAGTAATACTTCAAAGCATGGCCAAAATGTACAATTGACAGAGCTGACAGATTAAAATTTCGGAAACAATCTTACCTTACCTACAATACCT
The DNA here is from genome assembly GCA_028142955.1 of Pinctada fucata. Classification (NCBI taxonomy): domain Eukaryota; kingdom Metazoa; phylum Mollusca; class Bivalvia; order Pterioida; family Pteriidae; genus Pinctada; species Pinctada fucata. The sequence goes on along the minus strand of AP027112.1, from coordinate 39,697,919 downwards.
ACATTTTACATATACTAAAATACTTACAGATTACTACATAACCTGAAATACTTACAGATTACTACACTAAACTTAAATACTTACATATTACTACCTAGCTTACATATTACTACCTACAGCCTATAATACATATGTTACAACCTATTAACCTTATATACTTTCATTTTACTAATTAACCTAAAATACTTACATATTACAACCTTGAGCCAACAATACTTACATACTACTATCTAGCTTACATATTACTACCTACAGCCTACATTACATATGTTACTACCTATTAACCTTATATACTTTCATTTTACTAAACATAGGTAATCACAGATTACGAAGCTCACCTCGTGACAGCAAAATTCAATTCAAACATATTTCTTAGCACATGTATATTGGCTTTTAAAGGCAAAACCACTCAAGCAGAAAAAGTAGGTCAAGGTCATTTTATGAAAGTTTGATCAAAGATACATCCAATATGCAAGTTTGGTACATGTAGCAGTTATACTTTGCTCAATATTGGCTTTATAGAGCAAAATCACTCAAGCGGAAAAAGTAGGTCAAGGTCATTTTATGAAAGATTGATCAAAGATACATCCAATATGCAAGTTTGGTACATGTATCACTTATACTTTGCTCAATATTGGCTTTTAAGAGCAAAATCATTCAAGCGGAAAAAGTAGGTCGAGGTCATTTTATGAAAGTTTGATCAAAGATACATCCAATATGCAAGTTTGGTACATGTAGCAGTTATACTTTGCTCAATATTGGCTTTATAGAGCAAAATCATTCAAGCGGAAAAAGTAGGTCGAGGTCATTTTATGAAAGTTTGATCAAAGATACATCCAATATGCAAGTTTGGTACATGTAGCAGTTATACTTTGCTCAATATTGGCTTTATAGAGCAAAATCACTCAAGCGGAAAAAGTAGGTCAAGGTCATTTTATGAAAGATTGATCAAAGATACATCCAATATGCAAGTTTGGTACATGTATCACTTATACTTTGCTCAATATTGGCTTTTAAAGGCAAAATCACTCAAGCGGAAAAAGTAGGTCAAGGTCATTTTATGAAAGTTTGATCAAAGATACATCCAATATGCAAGTTTGGTACATGTAGCACTTATACTTTGCTCAATATTGGCTTTTAAAAGCGAAATCACTCAAGTGGAAAAAGTAGGTCAGATGCTGCATCCGATGCATGGGTCCATCTCGGCATCCAAAGATGAATCACTTGTGCAAGTTTGGTTACTGTAGCATTAGTACTTTGTCAGATACTGAGCTACCCCAAACTTCTTATCCAAATCACTCAAGCGGAAAATGTAGGTCAGATGCTGCATCCGATGCATGGGTTCACCTCAGCATCCAAAGATGAATCACTTGTGCAAGTTTGGTTACTGTAGCATCAGTACTTTGTCAGATACTGAGCTACCCCAAACTTCTTAACCAAGTCACTCAAGCGGAAAATGTAGGTCAGATGCTGCATCCGATGCATGGGTTCACCTCAGCATCCAAAGATGAATCACTTGTGCCAGTTTGGTAACTGTAGCATTAGCACTTTGTCAGATACTGAGCTACCCCAAACTTCTTAACCAAGTCACTCAAGCGGAAAATGTAGGTCAGATGCTGCATCCGATGCATGGGTTCACCTCAGCATCCAAAGATGAATCACTTGTGCAAGTTTGGTTACTGTAGCATTAGTACTTTGTCAGATACTGAGCTACCCCAAACTTCTTAACCGGACGCGGACACGGACGCGGACACAGACGCGGACGCGTGGGGTTATAGCATAAGCTCACTCAACTTCGTCGAGGTGAGCTAATTAACCTAAAATACTTACATATTACAACCTTTAGCCAACAATACTTACATATTACTACCTAGCCTTAAATACTTTCTTTTTGCTAACATAAATTACTTTGAAATACTACCTAGCCTTATATGTTAACATATTACTACCTAGATCCTACAATACCTAAATATTACTACCTATCCTATAATACCTTCAGATTACTACCTTGCCTTAAATATCTACATATTACAATCCTACCTAACCTCATTATGTATAACCCACAGGGAGTTCATACCTCACAAACCCCAGGGGACAGACGGAACGTAAACCTTAATTCGGAAGGTAATATTGTACCGAAATGCAACAATCAAATTGGTAAGGGATGTTTTCAATGGTTAGGATGACGATCCACATATTACTTCACAACGCGGTGATCGGGGAAAATCCGGAAAAAGAAATGTCAGAATTTTACAGATTGAAATTTTTAAGAAAACCTCAATAATAAATATACAGTTTGAAAAGTTCTTAAGGAAACTGATGTACAATAAGTAAAGGCCTTTTTTCATGCCTGGTAAGGTACTATAACTACATATTTTCATATGTCCACTCCACAGAAATATTAATTTTGGGCTAGAAAAGAAAGGGGAATAACTCATGAATTATAAAATGCCCAATTTTTTCTATATAACAATTACAAAATAACTAAGTCATACATGAGTTTTTCCCCTTTGATTTTCAAGCCCTGGGAGCCTGATATCTTTACTTCAGACAACGTTACCTTTCAGAATATAAATAGTTTATAGTACCTTAACCAGGCATGAAATTTGCCATTATCCATCAAGGTGATGATTCAATTGCAATGTAAAATGACTTATTGTACAACATATTCCTTAATGAGGCGGGGTCATTTTGATTAATTTCGGACTAGAAATAAAAAAAAATATTAATAAAAAGAACTAAGATTCCTGTTCCTAAGGTTTTCGTTTCTTCTGTCCCACAATGTTATGTGAGGTAGGATCTACCCTGGAGATTCACACAATGACCTAAGCTGAAAAACCTACATATTAGAGGATGGTGGAGCTAATTGATATACAATACTGGGGTAACTACGTTACGCCAGAGGTGGATGGCTACCCAGACTCCAGCAGACCGTGCTTACCCTGCACCTTGTCCCCGTACGACATTACTACAAATGGAATGTTGTCACACTCTCCAGTCAAGGACACCTCTGATTGGGTGACAGATTGAGGAATGAACTTCATTGCTGTCTGTTATTAAATAACACAGGGACTTGAAACACTTAATTTGTACTGTGATATTTGAATTATGTTGATCGTTGTGAAGTGTTCCAAGTCCCTGTGTTCATTGTTAAAATCCAGACCAGTCAGTCTAATGCATAGAACACTTAAAGCCAAATGCCATTATCATCACTGGTGTAAAGCAGATGCACGTAACATTTGGTCCCAACATCTCGTCAGGGCGACAGGCGATGTTGATTTGTGTGTCTACACCCTTCAATATCAATCATTTACACACTACAATCATGTTGATTTTGCACAATCAACTTGAAGATTGATATTAAAGGACGTAAACATATGAAACGGGATTGCCTGTCACCATGATGGGATGTTGGTGCCAGATGGTACGTGCATCTGCTTTACACCAGTGTATCATGTAGCATGAAAGGGTCTGGAATCTTATTTAAATTATTTTAAAGCCTGGATTACACTAAGAACCATACTTTCAATGTGTGATAAAAGCATTATACAACGATATGTGACCAATCAGTGGTTGAACCTACTTTGCAACATGTAGATGCTCTCACCTGAATTAACCGGGCATCATGATACAAAAACCGTCACACTGCTACAACAAAAAGTCTGCAAACAAACATTACTTCATGTAAATGGTACAAAGGTAAAATCCCCAGACCAATTACTTAATTATTTTACTGTGATGGGTCAGGAATTGAACCTGGGACTTTCTGCTACCTTGGTACATATAGATATACTCTTGCCTGAATTAACCGGGCACGATACAAAAACCATCACACTGCTACGACACAAAGTCTGCTTACATACATTATGACATGGAAACAGTAAAGGAAGAAAAGACCATAAGCAAATCAAGCCCTGTTCACATCCAACCGTATGTGCAAGTACATGCAACTTGGGGATCTGTACCGTATCTTTCACAAGACTGTATGGTCCGTAAAGCTTCCATACAAATTTGGTAGCACACAGAAAGGACGTAGCAGTTCTAGTGTGCAGAACTTTCACTGGGTCCTCAGCCAGTGTGTACATGTGCGGTCTATTGACTACATGCACGCGCTGCAAGTATGTTGTAAATACATGCAACTCGCGTTGTACGAGAGTGAAGGCCCCATATGTGTTAACAGCACATGTAAGTACAACACCCTTATGATCACTTGGAAGACGTATGGAGCTCACATGTTGTTAACAAATTGTACGTATGTTGTCAGCATGTACAATGTACTTACCACGCGTGCAAAATATGACACACAACCGATTCCCTACATCGATCTTCAGAAAAACGTAGCGACCGCAGTCTCCCCAAAACACCCAAGGCCAAAAACACGCAAGACGGATTGTGACGAGGGCTTTACTCAAACATTTTCAGGAAACATACATACTGCCTGCAAGTTTTGGAAAGTAAATTGAAAAATACATATTAAAGGATATCTAAACTCTAGAATTTTTCATCTTTATGCATGCACTCCTTTTTTCTTGAAACAGTCAGGTATCATGAGATAGACAAATGTTCTATAATCCCTGAGACTTTGTTCTAATATAACATTATGAAATCAAAATATCTCTTGCATTAGGAAAACTAGAACACTGACAAAGCCCTGAATGGTCCCGCTACACAGGCCTTTGAAGTATTGATACTTATTGAATTTTGCCGAAGTTTGACTTGACCTTGACCTTTAACCTTGAAGGTACAAACTTGATAGGCATATTGCTCTCATCATCCTTTATCTGTGTATGAAATATGAAAGCTATACAGTGAAATCTACTGGAGTTATCATTTAAGAAGCAGAATTAACATATTTTTAAAATATTTTATCGAATTTTTCCTAAATTTGACCTTGACCTTTGAACTTGAAGGTTCAAAATACATAGACATATATTTTCTCTAAATGTACATTGAATGTGGCATCATAAGAAAGATTTAAGTAGACTGATAATGCAAAATATTTGGTAGAACGAAATTATCTGAAAATCTGTATAGAATTACCGCAGACTAAATGAGATTCTAATTTTCATTACTATCATCTTTTCATGGCATAGTGTACCATAGAAGAGGAATGAATATTTGAAACATGTATGTCATGTGCACTGTACTTAACATTTTTGTCCAGAAGACTCATGCTCTCTGGTCACAGAGGTTAGACACTTTTGCCTTGCTTCATAAATGTTACAAAGAATGAATTTAATGTAAAAATAAACATGGGTAACTACCTAAGAGTTTGTAACTGCCACCTTTCCAAGGTATACTTCATAAGCATAGACAAGTTACAAAGCCATCCATATATTAGTATATACTTTAACTGTACATGTTACTTTTAGAAAAGAATTGGTAAAAGGTTATTGCTTTGTTATTTTGAAAATGATGGTTAAAACTTTAATTTCTGACAAATTTGACTCAAAATGTTTCAGTTTGTGATTTTTTGACTATGTTTCAGATGTACATTTTCTCAAGGGATGAATCCCCGTCTCATCAGAATTATGGTATCCACATGGAAGGATGGAATTAAAGATATCCCTTGGATGCAGATTAAATTGACTTTGCATATACATGTAGTGAATTATCCTGTATTTTCATGTGAAAATGTGCAAAGAAAAAGGAAAAAAAATCAAAAAATATTACAAGAAAATTAGAATTGTGGTGTCCTGCTATTGCATGTTATCACAACAAAAATTTGCAAACAGTCTTGTCACAAGAAAAGTACATCAAAAGTATGACAACTTTGTCACTTTCTGTTCAAAATTTATACCTAAGATTTCATTTTTTTAAGTTAGTTACTGTTTAAACTCGAAGGTCAAGGTCACTAGGTAAAAACATAACTTTGGTACGGAGTAAAAGGTCTTGTCACAGGGAATGAACATGTGAAATAAGACAATAGTCTCACTCACCTGTCATTCAGTTGTAATGTCCAGGGTCAGTGTTTGTAAAAAGTAGGTCAAACTCCAAGGTCAATTTAAAAATGTGAAATATTAGGTCATTTCAATCACCATTAAAAAAGTTGTCCAAGGTTGTTCAGACTGACAGGCAGATGGATTTGTTTAATTTCCTATCACTTTCTTAAGCACGGTGGACTTGATGTAAAACAAACATCAGATCAAGCAATCCCACAATAATATGCAATCTCTTCTCAGCAATTAAATAACTTTTGTTAATTTTCAGCACATGATAGCGTTTTAACCAGAAATATGTCCCTTGGATTAAATGAATTCATACAATGTTTTCTTACCATCTGTTTGCTAATATTACAAAAGGTGATGATATTATTACACCCCAATAAAACAGTACATTTTAGCATGTAACCATTCATTCCTCAGATCTGCAAGTCAATCGGGCCAATATGCTTTTAGAAGATTTCCATAGCAACCGAAGAACTTTTGCAATGATTATTTCAGTCGTTGTATAATATAACACTGAAGGAGCAAGCCATCTGCTATAACGATGAAAATTGTCTTATTTGGAACATGTTATGGAGTACCAATTAGATAAGAAACAAAAACGCCATAAATAGAAGACTGACTGAATGTTGCTACTCATGAAAGGGAAGCTCGTCATGTGGAAGGTGAAATCATTACACTTGTCATATTATAGTGAGGTATTTAAATGGCCGTTTGCGTAAAAAGAAGAAGTATGTACAAGTACGAAGCAGGTCTGTTGCTCTCGATTGTTTCCTTTATGTCTAGTTCATGAAGATAGATTTCATATAGACGATCCTTAAAGTTCGGATTATTTCCTCTAAGTTAGGATTATTGATGGACAACACGTCATCTATGTATCTGAAGGTAAACTTGAAGCGAGATGCGACTTGCTTTCGCCCAATCAAGTGCAAGGTCTGGATGAGGTCAGCTCAGTATGAATATATAAATTTTTCCACAAGAAGTGGGGCATAATTGGTTCCCATGGGGATGCAAACCATTTGCTGGAATATGTTTCCTTCAAACACCACGAAAATGTTGTCAATCAAAATATCTAGCATCGGGATGATATATCATCTTCAGTATACAGTGTCTTTTTGTCTGAATCCCTGTTGTTCCCAAGTATCCTACATCCCTATGAAAATGTATTTGTATCTTGTGTTCACATTTTTTTAAAGAAAGGTGTTGCAAATTATATTCGACAGTCTGTTTTGAGTATTTGATGTGGAATTTCAGTGTAGAGCGTGGAGAAGTAAAAAAAAAAAGTTTCAAGTCGACTTCATGTTTGCGCCATAAGCCAATTGGATGCTAGCGATAAAAGTCTCTGTGTGTCTGTTCGTAATGCTTTTTGCGTCAAGCCTAACCGCGTTGGGCATGCAGTGTTAGTCTACTATATGTTAGATTTGTCATTATGTCATGTCGGTCCTGTAACACAGTAATCACCAGACCCATACTGACTATGCATGCATGGCTGACATGGAATCTACTTTATAAATTAAGCCATCAGAAAATAGACAGCCAAGCACTGAAACAAATCAGTGATTCATGAAAGAGAATAACACATCATCTCAATTCTCCTTCCTTACTTCTTACCTGCTTTCGTAAGCAGTAGTATCACAAAAATGAACAAAATGACAAGTATGTTACCGAATGTAAACACAAATAAGGAAAAGAACAACCATATACACATGATATAGCTAGACAAAAAGAAGGCAAGTTTAACACCGAAAAAGAGATGAACGATGAATATTAAGAAAAATACACAGAAAAGTAATTTAAGTAGACTTCATGAATTTGCGCCATGAGCCAATTGGATGCTAGTGATAAAAGTACCGGTGTGTCTGTTAGTAATGCTTTTTGCGTCAAACCTAACCGCGTTGGGCGAGCAGTGTTAGTCTACTTTATATTAGATCTGTCATTATGTCATGTCAGTCCAGTAACCTAGTAATCACCAGACCCATACTGACTATACATGCATGGCTGACATGAAATCTACTTAACTATCATAATGAAAGTGAAAGAAAGTTGAGTAAATAAGTTTAGAAAAAGCTAAATATGGAGGTGGAAGACTAAATTTCCTTTGAACGAACATGACATTCTTTTCATATAACATGGATGATAAAATGGTAATTGGGAAATGCTAACGTTAAAAGGAGTGAAGAAGTCAATTACAGCATATCATGAAAGTAATATAAATTTAGACATTAGGAAACAGTTCTTTAATGAACTCCTGAACTGAAATTAAGAAAAAGAGGTCTAGGACATTAACTTAGACATAGGGGGTGTTTCGATATTTTACTGTGGATGCTTAAACCAAGTCTGATTTGACTTTTAGATAAAAGCAAATATTTTTTTTTACTTTTTCACAGAAGGACGTACGTACCAATTAGTTAAGAAAAACGCCATAAATAGAAGACTGAATGTTACTACTCATGAAAGGGAAGCTTGTCATGTGGAAGGTGAAATCATTAAGCTTGCTATATTATAGTGAGGTATTTAAATGACCGTTTGTGTAGAAAGAAGAAGTATGTACAAGTACGAAGCAGGTCTGTTGCTCTCGATTGTTTCCTTTATATCTAGTTCATGAAGATAGATTTCATATAGATGATCCTTAAAGTTCGGATTATTTCCTGAAAGTTCTGATTATTGATGGACAACACATCATCTATGTATCTGAAGGTAAAATTGAACAGAGATGCGAGTTGCTTTCGCCAAATCGAGTGCAAGGTCTGGATGAGGTCTGAGCTCAGTATGAATATAAAAATAAGTCCGCAAGCAGTGTGGCCGTATTGGTACCCATGGGGATGCCAAATATTTGCTGGAATACAGTTCCTCTAAACACCACGAAATGTTGTCAATCAAAATATCCAGCATCGGGATGATACATCATCTTCAGTATACTTTTCGTCTGAATCGCTGTTGTACCAAAGTATCCTCCATACCTATGTAAACATATTTATATCTCATGCTCACAGTTTTGAAAGAAAGGTGTTGCGAATTATATTGGACAGTCTGTTTTTGAGTATTTTGTGTGGAATGTCAGTGTATAGAGCGTGGAGAAGTCAAATGAAAATAAAGTTTTAAGTTGACTTCATGTTTGCGCCATCAGCCAATTGGATGCTAGTGATGAAAGTACCAGTGTGTCTGTTAGTAATGATTTTTGCGTCATAATCCTAACCTTGTTTGGGAATGCAGTGTTAGTCTACTTTATGCTAGATCTGTCATTATGTCATGTCAGTCCTGTAACACAGTAATCACCAGACCCATACTGACTATACATGCATGGCTGGCATGAAATCTACTTTATAAATCAATCCATCAGAAAATAGGCAGTAAAGCACTGAACCAAATCAGTGCTTCATCAAAGAGAATAACACATCATCTCAATTCTCCTTCCAAACTTCTTATCTGCTTTCATAGGCATTTGTATGTTACCTAATGTAGACAAAGATAAAGAAAAAACCAGCAAAATGTATAGCTCATCAAAAAGGAGATGATCTTAACACATAAAAAGAGATGAACTATGAAAAACACACAGAAAAGCAATTCAAGTGGATTTCATGAATTTGCACCATAAGCCAATTGAATGCTGATGATAAAAGTCGCAGTCAGTGTGTTGGTAATGCTTTTTGCGTCATAATCCTAACATTGTTGGGCAAGCAGTGTTAGTCTACTTTATGTTAGGTCTGTCATTATGTCATGTCAGTCCAGTAACCTAGTAATCACCAGACCCATACTGACTATACATGCATGGCTGACATGAAATCTACTTAACTATCATAATGAAAGTGAAAGAAAGTTGAGTAAATAAGTTTAGAAAAAGCTAAATATGGAGGTGGAAGACTTTCCTTTGAACGAACATGACATTCTTTTCATATAACATGGATGATAAAATGGTAATTGGGTAATGCTAACGTTAAAAGGAGTGAAGAAGTCAGTTACAGCATATCATGAAAGTAATATAAATTTAGACATTAGAAAACAGTTCTTTAATGAACTCGTGAACTGAAATTAAGAAATAGAGGTCTAGGACATTAACTTAGACATAGGGGGTGTTTCAATATTTTACTGTGGATGCTTAAACCAAGTCTGATTTGACTTTTAGACAAAAGCAAATAAACTTTTTTTTACTTTTTCACAGAAGGGCGTACGTACCAATTAGTTTAGAAACAAAACGCCATAAATAGAAGACTGAATGTTGCTATTCATGAAAGGGAAGCTTGTCATGTGGAAGGTGAAATCATTAAGCTTGCTATATTATAGTGAGGTATTTAAATGACCGTTTGTGTTAAAAGAAGAAGTATGTACAAGTACGAAGCAAGTCTGTTGCTCTCGGTTGTTTCCTTTATATCTAGTTCATGAAGATAGATTTCATATAGATGATCCTTAAAGTTCGGATTATTTCCTTAAAGTTCTGATTATTGATGGACAACACATCATCTATGTATCTGAAGGTAAAATTGAACAGAGATGCGAGTTGCTTTCGCCAAATCGAGTGCAAGGTCTGAGCTCAGTATGAATATAAAAATAAGTCCGCAAGCAGTGGGGTGGTATTGGTACCCATGGGGATGCCAAATATTTGCTGGAATACAGTTCCTCTAAACACCACTAAAATGTTGTCAATCAAAATATACAGCATCAGGATGATATATCATGAGTTAAAGAAGATCCTGACGATAATCTCAACAGCACTCACACTAGGCTTGTTACTTGACCAATCTACAGTCTTGTACCAGCGCATCCTTAATACTTGCACGCTGACTGACTGTGACGACGGGACTCCATGACGGGCCCTGTCCAAACCTCTTTAGAGAGGACAGGGCCCCGACCACCTGTCCTCTCTGAATGTCAGTCGGACTCCTCGGGTGATAACATACATTAGCTCGCTACAGCCGGCAGAGCACAGGTCGTATTACGCATGCCCTCTTTTTATATCAATTTACATAATTCATCTGTGTTGCTTGGGCCCCTGCGTCTTGCGGTCTTGTTTGTGTGTGGTCATCTGACAGTGAGGAGGTTGTTTTACACCACAATTGTACGTTCTTCGAGACCTCTGGGTAATCGGAAGAGTGGGAGGGTTGTGCGCACGTAATCCAGGATAACCACACCGTCTGCTACTGACGAGGCAGATGGCCGTCCTAAGTCGGCACCGTTTGCCCATTGGTCTCGTTGGTTTATGTGTAGTCATTTGTGTTTTATGTTTTTCTGTGATTTGACGTTCATTGTACTACTGCGGCTCTTTCTGTGCGTGTCATTTTTGTGTTTTACAGTGGGTGTTTTGGGAGGTTGCTGTTGATGCTGCAACTAGGTGTTGTTGGAGATCCCCTCCTTTCTTCACAATATAGTACAAAATTAAGCATCGACGGACCCCTAGCAAGCTAGAGGTGGGACCAGGTGCCCGGGAGGAGTAAGCATCCCCTGTTGGCTAGCTGCACCCGCCGTCGATGTTTAAGCACGAAAATGAAAACAATATCTAAAATTCATCCTCAGTATACTTTTCGTCTGAATCGCTGTTGTACTCAAGTATCCTCCATCCCTATGAAAATGTATTTATATCTCATGCTCACATTTTTGAAAGAAAGGTGTTGCGAATTATATTAGACAGTCTGTTTTTGCGTATTTTGTGTGGAATGTCAGTGTATAGAGCGTGGAGAAGTCAAAAGAAAATAAAGTTTTAAGTTGACTTCATGTTTGCGCCATCAGCCAATTGGATGCTAGTGATGAAAGTACCAGTGTGTCTGTTAGTAATGCTTTTTGCGTCATAATCCTAACCTTGTTTGGGAATGCAGTGTTAGTCTACTTTATGCTAGATATGTCATTATGTCTTGTCAGTCCTGTAACACAGTAATCACCAGACCCATACTGACTATACATGCATGGCTGACATGAAATCTACTTGATAAATCAAGCCATCAGAAAATAGACAGCCAAGCACTGAAACAAATCAGTGCTTCATCAAAGAGAATAACACATCACCTCAATTCTCCTTCCTAACTTCTTATCTGCTTTCTAGGGCATGTGTATGTTACTGAACATAGACAAAGATAAAGAAAAGAACAACAAAATGTATAGCTCAACAAAAAGGAGATGATCTTAACACATAAAAAGAGATGAACTATGAAAAACACACAGAAAAGCAATTTAAGTAGATTTCATGAATTTGCGCCATAAGCCAATTGAATGCTGATGATAAAAGTCGCAGTCAGTATGTTGGTGATGCTTTTTGCGTCATAATCCTAACCGCGTTTGGCGAGCAGTGTTAGTCTACTTTATGTAAGGTCTGTCATTATGTCATGTCAGTCCAGTAACCTAGTAATCACCGGACCCATACTGACTATACATGCATGGCTGACATGAAATCTACTTAACTATCATAATGAAAGTGAAAGAAAGTTGAGTAAATAAGTTTAGAAAAAGCTAAATATGGAGGTGGAAGACTTTCCTTTGAACGAACATGACATTCTTTTCATATAACATGGATGATAAAATGGTAATTGGGTAATGCTAACGTTAAAAGGAGTGAAGAAGTCAATTACAGCATATCATGAAAGTAATATGAATTTAGACATTAGGAAACAGTTCTTTAATGAACTCGTGAACTGAAATTAAGAAATAGAGGTCTAGGACATTAACTTAGACATAGGGGGTGTTTCAATATTTTACTGTGGATGCTTAAACCTAGTCTGATTTGACTTTTAGACAAAAGCAAATAAACTTTTTCACTTTTTCACAGAAAGATAAGACCTCTGAATATTATCAGATGTGCTGTTTATTCCTTTCTTATAAATATAACTGTGGTGAAAAGGGTGGCTGTGCAAATCATTGATTAAGTATTCAATACTCTCATATTCATGGACATAATAAGATTAGGAGGACCCATTTCAGGATAAGCTTTGCTTACAGTGCTAAAACCCCAAAATACATGGTTTTACCAGTATATATGAAGTAAATCAAATTTATCAAGATTATGAACAACATTAGTCAATATACATGTATAAACAGAGTTTGGAAGCTTGCACATCTAATTAATACAGTTCTTTTTCTCAGTCTTAGATTTGTCTATCCAAATTCATTCTATTTTCAAAAATAAATTTCTGTACTATTAAAAATATTAGCAACGAAAACGAAACAGCCTAAAACTAATTGAACAGTCCAACTCTCTTGAAAACCATCTCTCACTTGTATCCTAAAACTAGTGAAAACCCAATCTTTGCCAAGGTCAATGAATACAGTGTTTGACCTTGACCTTTGATCCCAAGAAAACTATACAAGCAGAACAAACTTCAAGTATGGACAATGACGCATATATCATTAATACAGATTGTTCTATAGATTATAAATAGCGACGCTGTGATTGGCTGATAACGTCGTCGACGCTCCTGAATAAATCACCATATACCAAGGTCTAAAAAATAGACCGGGATTACCCCCACTTACTTCTGCAAATGGCGACGTTATCTATTGTGAATCAAATATGAAATTATACATAGAATAAAACAGTTATGGACTTTTAACTCAGTTTTTAACTCAGGCTTCGCCTAGTCAATATTTTCACTGTAAGACAATATCACATCATATACACTGAGTTATAAGTCCATAATTGTATAATAACTTTTAATCCCAAGAAATTCAATTGTAAGCGTTTTGATTGAGATTTTTGGATTCTGATTTCAGGCTTTGTGTTGGACTTTCACTCACTGATTCAATTTTTACATACACATTGCTTTTCTATGAACAATTAGAAATTAAGGTATTCGAACCCTAATGCATTTTCAATAATAAATACCAGAGAAAAGAATTTTCATTCTCTTCAAAAAGAATGCTATACATACTTTTCTAGCCAAAATTAGATAATACACTTCTCATACAATGATCTACTCTGTCACCCCGAAGATTTCCGATCATGAAATCATCGCCATTTGTTGGGAAATTATGAAAATGTGCATAAATTTTAACCGGAAGTACTCTATTAGGGTGCGGGATCCTTAAGCCTTACATCATCTCTAACGTTTCAATATTTCCATCAAGATAATTGGCAATGTATGAGGTTACTCCCTTTATAGTTTTATGCTCTTTATTTAAATTATTTAAGTTAAACATTGATTACTATACAAATACCACGAATTCAAGGTGGTATCGTATTGTTATAAAAATAGAACAATACTCATATAGATAAATTACTATTCAAATACCAAGGAATCAAGGTGGTATCGTATTGTTATAAAAATAGAACAATACTCATATTAGATAAATTACTATTCAAATACCAAGGATTCAAGGTGGTATCGTATTGTTATAAAAATAGAACAATGCTCATATTAGATAAATTCAGAAAATGCCTCAATCCCGTGGCTTTGTCAAGTAAACACATATATTTTTGTCATAATATTATTAAAATCTACTGTTCAATACACTATTAAGCTACAGACCAATTGTTCACAACGGACAACACACGAGATGAATATTTCGGTTCATACAGATAAATAGATTAGTAATCTTGATAATGTACAAGGTTCACTTGATTTTCAAAATCTGCCACTAAATGATTTTCACAAAATTATAATGTATACATGTTCAAACAAGTAATGTCTTAATCTCTAGTGATATTGAGTGTTTACTTCCAATCATTTTCGCCATAAACGTAGGAGAATAGCATAATATGATTACGATTTTTCAAATTATTCACCTTTCGAGTCAATAAAGTCTCAATAAGGAAACCTTGTGGTCATAGAATTTAAAGTTGATACTCAAGAATTTTAAATTTTGTGGCCAGGATAGTAAAATGCATTGGGACCTCCATAATCCTAATCAAATCAATGCTTAAGGAATTGGTCATTTGTAGGAGAGAAAAGTGACAGCCCAAAAGGTCAAATTCCACTTTAAAACTCCAGAATTTCATCAAATAAATATTTTGTTCACAAACAGATAAGCCAGTATGAGTTATTGATGCAAATACTCTCAGACTGAATGACTTGATTTCTTTTCAATTCATACGTCAGCTGACTGAAATATGAAAAAAAATTGTCTATTGATACTTCCCAGTGGTGTTAAATTATAGATAAGCACCATAATTATTGTTTTTCGTGTCAACTTTGGTAAATCATGACATAATTCCATCAGCATCACTCTTTTTACTACAGAAAATCCCCAATCGTCAATTCATTTTCCGCCTCATCTGAAGTTTATGAATCATATACCTATGACATAAAGTAGAGGTACACTAAGAGCTTGATAAATGAGTTAAAGAAGATCCTGACGATAATCTCATCAGCACTCACAATAGGATAATTGATAAAAGGACACATGACGTACACACATTAAAGTTTGTATTTTAGTCCAAAAATTATTTTGAATATGAAGACAAGATGCTAGCAAATCAGAGATTAGTGATATAAAAAATGGTAAGTTTTGATGACTTTGTGAAAATGAATGGTATTTTATAGCAAACGTTATGCTTAATGACAAAATTATTCCAAGCTTCATACTCCAAACTACCAGAGAGGATACTTCAGTTATCACATATTCTTATATTTTCACCATAAACCCAATCACTACTAATCAAATCTTTCTTTATCACACATGGATGAAGTTTTTTTTTCATAATTTTGAAATAGATAAAAAATATAATTTAATTTATCTTTTAAGTGAGAAAATATAACCAGTCTCATATATACCTCTAATCTTGATTTTTAATTTTTCAGTCTTTTCTGATTTATTTTTCTATCATTAACTGCAGCATGAAGTAAGTCATAACTCCCTCTAAGAGAGATTGGCCCAATTTTTCTTCATTTTTTCCTTATTTTTCATCCATTTCACTGGAAAACAACAGAGTTTTGTGTTCTAAGGTTTAAATTCATCAAGACGTATATCTGCCGAGCCTCAGATAGTGTTCTTGCCACCTAATGTCTGCAACATAGACCTTCTCCATTGTTCTTTTTTAGTCTTTTTTTCAACTTCATTCCATTTGGTCTGAGAATAGTTCTTTTCACCCTTACAGGTGTGCTTAAGTTCTATCAATTCATATATATCAAGTATGTAGCATATCTACCAAGTCTCAGATAATGTTGATAAAAACCATCAATTGGTTGCAAAATATGCATACTTTTTGTAGCAATTTCTACCAAGAATAATTTAATGGTAGGAAAAACCAGTTATCTACAATCTGGACAATCTCCATTATTCTTTTTATCCATTTTCCCCCTTTGGTGTAAAATTAACTTTCTTTACCTGTATAGGTATAAATGGTATGTCTGATTTCTTGTATGAAATACATGTATATCAAGTTTGTAGTGTATCTACCAAATCTCTGATAGTAGTGAGAATAGCTGCATCCTGTCTGCAAGTGGACTACTTTCATGATCTTTTTTCATTTATTCCCAATATCTTGAATTAAATTTAATCATAAAATCTCTTTCAACACCTATACTGTTCTATTCCTTGAACTTGATACATCAAGTGGGTAGCATATGAACCAACTCAAGTCTCAAATAGTGATGGGAAAAGCCAGCAATTGTCTGCAGAATATTTATTCTTATACAATTACAGAACTACATTTGTCATAATTCACAGCTAGCCCGAATTTTAAATTCAGAAGTGTAAGCATATGAGCAGAGAGACACCGAGGTAACTAGCTCAACTTAAGATGAGCTTCATACAAAAAAAAGGTTAACAATAAATGAAGAGAAATACAGATTTTTAGTAGACTTCATGAATTTGCGCCAATTTAAATGATAGCAATGAATGTCTCAGTGTGTCTGTTAGTTTTGCTTTTTGTGTCATAATCCTAACCTTGTAGGACATGCACTGTGTTAGTCTACTTAATGTTAAATTTGGCAATATGTCCATACTGTCTATGCATGCATGGCTGACATGAAATCTACCTAGTAGAAAGCAATAAAGAAGACGATGAACAATGAACAAATATAAAAAAGAAAGTGAAACAATGTGCACAAAAGCATGTAAACGAAAGTAATCTCTAAAGTAGTAGTTTCATAAAGGCTTTATAAATCAAGCCATCAGAAAATTGACACTCCAGTACTGAACAAAGGGATGAATCCTGAAAAAACAATCATCTCAATTCTTTTCCAATCTTCTGTTTAATTGTTAAAAGAGTCATCAACATGCACTAAATGACAAGTATGTTAACTTACGTGGAACTGATGACGACAGGGATGCCGAGAAAAAATAGCTCAACTCAATTATAGGTGAGCAAAACACCAATAAAGGGATGGATTTATATGAAGAAAAGAAAAACACTCAGGAAAAGTAGGTTGAAGTAGACTTCATGAGTTTGCGCCATAAGCCAATTGGATGCTAGCGATAAAAGTACCAGTGTGTCTGTTAGTAAAGCTTTTTGCGTCAAGCCTAACCGCGTTGGGCATGCAGTGTTAGTCTACTTTATGTTAGGTCTGTCATTATGTCGTGTCAGTCCAGTAACCTAGTAATCACCAGACCCATACTGTCTATACATGCATGGCTGACATGAAATCTACTTAATATGAGAAAATGTATAAAAACCATAAAGAATTAGTGAAAGAAAGTGGAGCATCTTCATGATTTTTTTTTTCATTTATTTCCAATATCTTGATTTAAATTTAATGTTAAAATCTCTTCCATCACCTTTACAGGTATGTTCCATTCCTTGAACATGGTATATCAAGTAAGTAGCATCGATCTACCAAGTCTCAAATAGTGATGGGGAAAAGCCATCAATTGTCTGCAGAAAAGCTATTCTTGTAGCAGGTCTACGATTGTCATATTCTCAGCTAGCCCAAACTTCGAAATCAGAAGTGTAAGTATATGAGCATAGAGAAACCCAGGTTACTAGCAAAACTTTGTTGAGATAGCTTAATACACAAAAATGGATGAATAATGAATGAAGATAAATACAGAATTTAAGTAGACTTCATGAATTTGCGCCAATGTAGATGATAGCAATGAATGTCTCAGTGCGTCTGTTAGTTTTTCTTTTTGTGTCATAATCCTAACCTTGTTGGGCATGCAGTGTTAGTCTACTTTATGTTAAATCTATCAATATGTCAATACTGCCTATGCATGCATGGCTGACATGAAATCTACATATGAGAAAGCAACAAAGACGATGAACAAATATCAGAAAGAAAGTGAAACAATGTGAACAAAAGCATGTAAAAGAAAGTAAATTGTACAGTAGTAATTTCATAAAGGCTTTATAAATCATGCCATCAGAAAATTGACACTCAATTACTGAACAAAGGGATGAATCCTGAAATAACAATTGTCTCAATTCTTTTCCAATCTTCTCTTCTGTATCATTGGCAAAAGAGTCAACAACATGCACTAAATGACAAGTATGTTACCTCGAGTGGAACTGATGACGACAGGGATACCAAGAAAAATGGCTCAACTCAATTGGAGGTGAGCACAAAACACCGAAAAGGGATGGAAAAGCACACAGAAAAGTAAGTTTTGAGTAGACTTCATGAATTTGCGCCCTAAGCCAATTGGATGCTAGCGATACAAGTCCCAGTGTGTCTGTTAGTAATGCTTTTTGCGTCAAGCCTAACCGCGTTGGGCATGCAGTGTTAGTCTACTATATGTTAGATTTGTCATTATGTCATGTCAGTCCTGTAACACAGTAATCACCAGACCCATACTGACTATACATGCATGGCTGACATGAAATCTACTTAACATGAGAAAATGTATAAAAACCATAAAGAAAGTGAAAGAAGGAATACAAATGTAAACGTCTTCAAATTGAATAGCATCATTTAAGAACAGATACATTGGCAGCAACTTTTATCTGGTATCTTGTATATATAATATATGCATTCTACCACAATATATCTAACATTTGCATTGACAATTATATGCAATATTTCACTTAACTCTGCAGCTGGTCAACACAGACTTCTGTGTGAAATGGTTGGTATCACCATAGCAACGTTCAATAATTATTTTTTTCTGAGATACACATTATCACTTTAAAGACATTATATCACCAAAGAAACAGTGAATCACTATAGAAACAATAGGTAATCACCATTGAAACATCTTATCACCATAAAGACATTAGATCACCAAAGAAACAGTATATCACCATAGAAACAATAGGTTATCACCATTGAAACATCTTATCACCATAAAGACAATAGATCACCAAAGAAACAGTATATCACCATAGAAACAATAGATAATCACCATTGAAACATCTTATCACCATTAAGACATTAGATCTTCAAAGAAACAGTATATCACCATAGAAACAATAGATAATCACCATTGAAACATCTTATCACCATAAAGACAGTATATCACCAAAGAAACAGTATATCACCATAGAAACAATAGATAATCACCATTGAAACACCTTATCACCACAAAAGCTTATATCAGTATAGAAACTTTCAGATCCAGACAATGTCTCAATTTCACACTAAGATTGGCTGTGTTGTAAAGATAAGATTACATTAAATTCTTTTAAAACATAATGATATAAGGTTTATGTGCCTGGGAGGAGTAAGACACTTTTGCTAGAAAAAATATGGGATTACGTTTGTTTGGATCATAAGCAAGCTTAATCATTTACAGACTTCCTAAGTGAGAAGAAAACCTCATTTCTATTGAATTTGAAGACATTTAATATCAAAACATTTTCAACAGCCCTTTTGTTTGCATCTACTTTTTCATATTTACAATAGAGAAATACTTTGTTGTACTTAGATTAAATACCATGCCTTAGTATTTTGAATTCTGTTGAGATTATACAAAGGTATGGGTATTTTTTTTTTACTTTCAACAAGAGGCCCAAATGGGACATCATTAACCAGACAACTGTGTGTCTCAAATGTACATTTTACAAACTCTACCTTGGTAAAGCCTTTCAGATTTCATGAAATACTGTGCAAAAGTTGCAGAGAAGTGAAAATGTGCTTATCAATCACAATTATCTGCAGTAATATCTCCCTTCCCCCAACCTCACTAGGCCACTTGCCAAAATTTATAATGGCTGATTAAATGACGAAAAATGTCTGAGGTAGGCAATTTTTGTGCATTTTCATTGTTGCGTCTCAATGGAATTGCGTCTTTTATCAGTGACGTCAAAAGATGTTAATCCGGACATTTTGTGCTTTATAATAAAATCGGAAAATGGTCTATAGTCTTCTTATTACAGTTTCACTCTAGCATCAGCTATTAGAGTTGCAGTAAATCGTCCAAATTAATACTTTATGAAATGTATATATATATCACATTATGAAGAATATACTAAAATGACTAGTATCAATTGTAAGAGAGTACCCTAATACCTGGTAATTCACCTAGACATTCAATGATATTAATGCAAATTTAACCATTTCTATCTCAACATCGAGCTATGTTCCTGACTGGTGGTATTTTTGCCTATTATCTCCAAATCAAAATCCAAATATAAATTTCAGCTTCCTAATATATTACTTCAAAGCGGCAGCAAAGCTAAAGACATTGTAACTGTCAGTAACAGTTACAAAAAATATTTTCACTATTCTTTTCACTATACAGGTATGCATAACATTCAAACATTCTTTTCACTATACAGGTATGCATAATATTCAAACATTCAAAATAACCTTACTAAGATTTACCTGCCCCCCCCCCCCCCCCTTTCCCCTAAGTCTTCCGACAGACTTGGCATTAAAAGGGACTACATTTAAAAGTCAACAACTTAAGATTATTCAAACTTGATCAGAGAATATTGCACAAAGCTTGACCTTCACAAGTTTCATCACAAACAACCTGATTTCCCACAAAGGGTTAAGGTAGACCAAACATGGGACAACTTGAATTGAAAACAAAGTATTCCTGCTGACACAGTCTTCTGATGTCCCCATCAATCATGCTAAGTTCGTGTTTGACAGAGCCATCTCTTTCTCCCCTCAGTCCCGCAATGACTGCTCAGAACACACAATCACATGGAGAAAATTTTGGAGTTTTATTCATGCCTTCACACAGATGGTCTTTAAAAAAAGAATCCAATAATTCATGCAAGATCTTGTACTGAGAAGTTGGTTCCTTCACTTCTTGGTTATTTTGGGTTAAGATATGGGAGGACATTTAGGCATACAATTGAAGATTATGTTTTGACCAAATGTTGTATCTGAGCAATGAAGCTGTGATCAGTTTGAGATACCTCGGTCTTCACGAAAACTCACTAGCTTCACACCCATTTATTGCACCAGAAATTCTGCCTGGATAACAGAAATTGGTAACAAACTATGAAAATGACAAGTAGAATTGGGGCTAGTTTTTAAGATAGTTTCCATGATGACTGAGGTCATACCAAACATACAATGTAATCATAAAACAAGGAAATTTACGTTACAAAAATCAGCAAGATCTTAGAATTTTTCATCAATCTCAGTGACATTCACATCTAACCTTGAACTTTAACTTGAAATTGTGAAATCATTAATAATGAGAATTAATCCCTTTTTCAATGCCACATGAAATGTTAAGCAACTATGTTTTATCTTGGTTTGTTTACTTATCATGATATAATCAAAACAAAATATAATATAGATGAAGAACCAAAGATGCTGTGCTATAATTTTTTTAAGAAGGTATTGATCATATAGCAAAAGTCTTGTTACACATGATCTCTAAAAAGAGTAATAAGCAACACAATTTTGAACAAAACATGCCCTAAATGACGTCATTAAAGGATGAAAGTCACATGACACATTGTGACGAAATCGGGATCTCCGAAATGATGTATTATAGCATATGAATAGCCATTTTTGCCAGCCATATGGATCCAACTGTTCATGCAAGGTCTGTAAGGATTGTATAATATTATTATGAAAGTCTAAGGATCCATTCATTTTCCAAATGTCAGACTGAGTATAGATTGTATATGTTGACGATACAAGAGTCCAAATATTCACAAATTCAAGCTTCGATTCAGTATATTGTTGGCTTTAAAGGGGTCCATACAAGGATCTATTTGATCTCAAAAGCCAGATTGGACTTATATGCTGGCAATACAAGATTCATATACTGACTTTGTGTTGACAATGTATGGATCCATTTCTTCTCAAATTGCCAACGTCGATTGTATATGTTGACTATACAAGATTTGATTCATTCACAAATTGCCAATGTTGATTGTATATGTTGACAAAACATGGATCCATTAATTCACAAGTTGCTATGTTGACTATTCAAGATTCCATTAATTCACAAATTGCCAGCATTGATTGTGCATGTTGACAATACGAGAATCGTTCATTCACAAATTGAAGACATCATTTGTATATGATGACTTGATTAATACAAGATTCAATTCATTCACAAATTTCCAACATTGATTGTATATGTTGACAAAACAAGGATCCATCTTTTCACAAATTGTCAGCATTGATTGTATATGTTTTCAATAGAAGATTCCACTTATTCATAAATTGCCAACATTGTTTGCATATGTTCACAAATCAGAAATCAATATATTCATAAAAGCCAGCAAAAATAAAATTTATATATTGGAATCCATTCATTTACTTGAGACTGGTATGGATTCTGCATGTTAGGAGAAAGTGAGGCACTACTATTGGCTATTTACAAATAGCCTGCTTGAACAGTTATCAAGTTATGAAGGATAAGACTCCTTTCACACAAGGCCAGCATGTGGATTGAGTATTTATAAAAGACACAGGTTTTGTTTTTAGTTAAGTACCATGTTTGTGAAGGTACAATTATTAACTCTGGTACTAGGAACCAATCACAATGCATAGTCCTGTCTTTTGCTGGCCTTTCACATACATTTATTAATCATGTTTGAATTTTCTATCTTCATGTATTCAATAGTCTGATTTTCTCTTTGCAATTTCGAGCATCACTGACAAGACTTTTTTTCTTCAAATATGCATTTTATGCACTGACATTATAAGCATAGATCAAATAAATTAGATTGAATTTTCAAATGTTACAGCTGCTAGTCTGAAAATCCATAGATAATAATACATTGCAGTGCCCTTACATTAATATTGTAAGTGTTTCAAAGTTTTCTAATATATTCCTTTCATGAACCACTACCATGTCAAGGTCATCAATAAATAATGGACTTGACAGCTTCACTAAATTGTAGTTTTGAACTACATTTTGCAGACAGATTTTTTTTTCAGGCAAAAACAAGAGACTTCATTTAAATGAAGTCAAATCATTGTCCTTCATCTGGTAAGTGAACCTGTTTTGTTTTTTTGTTTTTTGGGTTTTTTTTGTTTTTTGTTTTTTTGTTTTTTTGTTTTTTTTTTGTTTTTTGTTTTTTTGGGGTTTTTTTGTCTGTTTTTTTCTTGTTTTGTTTTGTTTTTTTGTTTCCTTATTTTTGGTTTTGTTTTGCTGTTTTTCTTTTTTTTTTTTTTTGGTTTTGTTTATTTCATTCCTTTTTGGGATTTGATCTGGATTGCTGATTTGTTTTCTTTGCTGGTTTATTGTTATGCTTTTGTTATTTTTGTCACATTTTTGTTTTGCTTCTTTATTTTTTTTTTTTTTTTTGGTGTTTATGTTTTTTATTTTTTGTTTTTGTTTTGTTGTGTTTTGATATTTCTTATATCTTTTGTTTGTTGTTGTATCGCTTTGATTTGTTTTTTTTTCTGGTTTTTTTTTGGGGGGGGGAGGTTTGCTTTGGCTTTTGTATTATTTGTTTTTACTTTTTTTGTCCTTGGTTTTTTTATTTGCTCAGATAAGATAGCTTGAGACATTTTGTATGTTTTTTTTTTTTACTTTTATTTGTTTGTTTGTTTGTTTTTTAAGGGGGGGATTGTACTTTGTTTTTCTGTTGTTGGTTTTTTTTTTTTTTTGTTTTGTTTTGTTTTGTGTTTTGTGTTTTGTTCGTTTTTGTTTTTTTTTTGTTTTTGTTTTTTTTTGGGGGGGGGGGTTCACTTACAGAGTAGAAAATGATGAGTCTATGACAAAAACATGATACAAGACTTTCTAGACACATTTCATATTTAATCTTTAATACATGTATAATTGTAAGAGGAGAAACTTAAGCAGGCTTTCTACTCTACCTTGATGAAAAAGTAGGAAAAAAGTAGGAGTAGTCAATGAAAAAAAGTAGGAGAAAAATAGGAAAAAGTAGGAATGAATAGGGGAAAAGTAGGAAATTTTCCATCACTTTTAGTGATTGTTTTCAGCAAGTATGACACACAAATCACAGTAAGCAATGATTGTAGACTGGTAATGTTCATCTTTGAGGAAATCACAGAGAGAAATAAGGACAGATTGATTTTTATGAAGATTAAACAGAATGGGCGAGCGAAGCGAGCCCGAAATTTTTTAAAAACTTTGAATCAGATGCCGACGACAAGTGAAGCAAGTAATTTTTTACTTTTGAGATGAAAAAGTAGGAATAGTAGGAGGTTTTGAAGAAAAAGTAGGAAAAAATAGGATCAAAATAAAAAAGTAGGAAAAGTAGGAAATAGTAGGAAAAAGTAGGAACAGTAGAAAGCCTGCTTAAGTTAACATGCATTTCTTCAATCAAAACACCAATGATTCAATAAATACATTTTATTCTAACTTATATAGATAATACCTTCTTCTTCAGTTTCATTCAATCAGTATCAAAGAATAACTAAACACTATCATATTTAATTTTCAAGGCTTAATTTTGCTCTTCCTTTCTTCTCTCTTTTTCTTTTTTGTCTGTTTTCCTTTGGGGTTTTTTTTATCTTTTTTTTTTGGGGTTTTTTTTTTTTCAATTTTTTTTCTTTTTCTTTCTTTTTTTTTCTTATACTTATATCTTTTCCTTTTTTCCCCTTTTTTTCTTTTCTCTTTTTTTTTTTTTTTTTTGTTTTCATTTTTTTTTTCTTTATTATGTTTTTTCTCTCTAATTTCATACACACCCTAACACAAACAATTATACATTCCATACACTAAACCTGTCTCTCTCTCTCATATCCCATATACTTAATAAACAAACACACCCTAACTTTTAACTGTATACTTACACGCAATATGCTTCACACTCACAAACATACACAACACATCCAAACTTTAACTATACAATTACACTTAATATACTTCACACTCACAAACATACATACAACACATCCAAACATGCTTCACACTCACAAACATACACAAAACACATCCAAACTTTTAACTGTATGATTAAACTAAATATACTTCACACTCACAAACATACACACAACACATCCAAACTGTAACTATATAATTACACTTAATATGCGTCACACTCACAAACATACACACAACACATCCAACCTTTTAACTGTATAATTACATTCAATATACTTCACACACCCAAACATACACACAACACATCCAACCTTTTAACTGTATAATTACACTCAATATACTTCACACACCCAAACATACACACAACACATCCAAACTTTTAACTGTATAATTACACTTAATATACTTCACACTCACAAACATACACACAACACATCCAAACTTTTAACTGTATAATTACACTCAATGTACTTCACACTCACAAACATACACACAACACATCCAACCTTTTAACTGTATAATTACACTCAATATACTTCACACACCCAAACATACACACAACACATCCAAACTTTTAACTGTATAATTACACTTAATATACTTCACACTCACAAACATACACACAACACATCCAAACTTTTAACTATATAATTACACTCAATGTACTTCACACTCACAAACATACACACAACACATCCAAACTTTTAACTATATAATTACACTTAATATACTTCACACTCACAAACATACACACAACACATCCAACCTTTTAACTGTATACTCAATATACTTCACACACCCAGACATACACACAACACATCCAAACTTTTAACTATATAATTTCACTTAATATACTTCACACACCCAGACATACACACAACACATCCAAACTTTTAACTATATAATTTCACTTAATATACTTCACACTCACAAACATACACACAACACATCCAAACTTTTAACTGTATACTCAATATACTTCACACACCCAGACATACACACGACGCATCCAAACTTTTAACTTTATTCTTACACTCAATATTCTTCACACTAACAAACTTTTAACTGTATACTCAATATATTTCACACACACAAACACATCCAAACTTTTAACTGTATAATTACAATCAATATAATTCACAATCACATACACAAACACATCTAAATATTTAACATATCTTCTGTGGCACAAATACATGATATACAACCATATGGAAGCATAAAACAAAACTTGCTTAACAGTTAAGTATAAGAAAAACAAAGATTTCAATTAATCATGAAGGAGTTTTCTTTAAACTTTCTTAAAAATGGCATAAAAGTGAAAAATTATTCCTTTCTTTTTTAAATATTCCATGTATTGTCAATACTTAAAACTTAATTACTCAGATATGCCACGTTCTGCCATAAGAGGGTACTTAAGTTATTCAGATATGACATTTGTGCCACTGAAAATAAAGGTTCCATTTATAAAATACAACTTAATGTAGCATCTATGAATCATCCAAAATTAATTTTATATTAAGCTGTGTTTTCTGTGTAGTTATCCATTGTAGATATCTGCTACATTCCAGCCAGACTAGGTGATCAATTAGCTTGTCTTTTTATGTTGAAATAATATTAAATCCACACTGATAGCCAATTCCTCTGAAATACAAATAAGGAAAAACTGATATTACGTGACAAGATTGATACTATGATCAAATCACTACAATACTATTAGACCATCAAAAATTAAATCATTAAAAATAATTGCCAGAGTCACCTAATGCTCGACTGCATAGCATAATATCTCTCATGACAGCCAATTTATTTAAACTCCCTTTCTCAGGCAACAACATATATAAAGTCACATAAAAAAATTTAAAGTTATAAATTACAAGTCTGGTGCATGTAGCACTTATAGTTAGCTCAATATTGCCCATTTAAAGCAAAATCACTGAAGCGGAAAAAAGTAGGTCAAGGTCATATTTCAATAGTCTAACCCAAGATGCATCCAATATGCAAGTCTGGTGCATGTAGCACTTATACTTTGCTCAATATTGGCTTTTAAAGGCAAAATCATTCAAGCGGAAAAAAGTAGGTCAAGGTCATTTTATGAAAGTTTGATCAAAGATACATCCAATATGCAAGTTTGGTACATGTAGCACTTATACTTTGCTCAATATTGGCTTTTAAAGGCAAAATCATTCAAGCGGAAAAAAGTAGGTCAAGGTCATTTTCTGAAAGTTTGATCAAAGATACATCAAATATGTAAGTTTGGTACATGTAGCACTTATACTTTGCTCAATATTGGCTTTTAAAGGCAAAATCATTCAAGCGGAAAAAAGTAGGTCAAGGTCATTTTTTGAAAGTTTGATCAAAGATACATCAAATATGTAAGTTTGGTACATGTAACACTTATACTTTGCTCAATATTGGCTTTTAAAGACTTTATTGCTATCTTAACATTTACCTTATCATCTCAACATTTGCCTTATCATTTGAAATAATTTTAAAAATCCCAACCCCAGGGGCTATATCCTCATCTGGATATATTAAATGATGTATAATTAAACATTTGCAACAAAAAAAAACCAACAGAATATGAATATAGGAAAGGTAAATGTGTAATCTTAACATTTATCTTATCATCTAGTTCGGACGACGCCGACGCCGGGGGTATTGCAATAGCTCTTTTGCACTAAAGTGCAGTCGAGCAAAAAACTAAAATTTCCTAAAAGAATGAAAGGATCCCCCCCCCCCCCACACACACATCCCAAAAACATAGGGCAGTGATTTTTTTCAGTAATTTTGGAATGGGGTCGGGGCCCGTGCAATTGGGAAAATCAATGACGTTTGGGAATATTTTGGGAAGTACTAATATAAAAGTAAAATGACAGTTTATAAAATCAAGAGTTCAGAATTGAAAGTTTAATCAAATAATATTCTTTTCAATATGATTTATTTCTTATATTTACAAAAATATGGCAAATAAATAGCAAATTCACTACTTTTGAACAAGTAGATTTCACTAATTTCAGTGATAATTTCAGTAATAATCTAACCAATACAGTTAGTTTTATATCATGGCAAGGATAGAATTTTTTCTTTATTTTGAAAAACACCACAGACACGTAAACAATACCCAGACAAGGACATTTTTTGTATATAAACACAGAACATAGATGAGTATATGTTGACCGACCCGTGCTCCTATAGTGAGGCTCAAACCAGCAACCTTTCGATAACTGGCCTGACGCCCTATCCACATTGAGTAGACCATGGGGATATAATTTTTTGTAGGTTGAGACTGGGCATATTTCTCGTGGCATCGTAGTTAATGTTCACACAAAAGTATAACTTTTATATAGCCATGCAAACTTGGTTTGTGAAATTTACGGACAAACCTCCTGTATTATATTATAATAATATTGTTGGTAATATCATTGTTGGTAATATATAAGATGATCCCTTCTTCTCTTCCCAGTCCTAATGTCAAAGATAATGTTTAACAAGTACCTTATGAATAAAAGTTTACCTGTCAATGTGGGGATAAGTGCCTATTTAATAAGAAAAATATGGCTTGGTGCTCAGGTCCCTTTCAAACTCCGAGACTTAATGTTGTTGGAGCAGTCAACCAATTGGTACTAAAGGTTGATAAAATGACGTCATACTGAAAATAAAGAATGATAACATAGAAAATTCTATCATCTTTAGGATGAAAATGTTCAATGATCAAGATAAATTTGATAAGATAATATTAGAAATTCATAGTTATACTGTACATCCCTCTTAGATCAGTTAAGTATTTAAACTATGTTAAAATTTTTCTTACATAAATCTGACCTTGAAATTCATCAAGTTCCTTTCTCCTGTGAATATCTTTATATCAGTGTGCATGATATTAGCTAGAAATTGAAAATTTAATCCTGACAACATGTGTATCACGTACACTGGTACAGACAGACAGACTTCTAAGACACACAGGCAGTGTGTACATAGTACCATGAGAAAGTCCATCTTTTCAAAAACTCATAAAAGAAGTAAATATACTTACCAAGAACTATGAAAGGGCTCACCCTATCCTCGACATTTTGAGCTAATCAAGGAATGATTGTCAAATTCTCAGCCCTCCAATGATGGAACCTTAAAAAGAATGCAATATACCAAAATTAATACAAATCTAAAGAATTATAGCTGCAGTAGTTGATTTGTTCAGTAAGAAGTATTATGCACTTCATTTAGTATTCAGCAAAAGCAATCCATATAGCTTTTATCTTTGATATCAAAGTAGCCTAAACTATTTCATGTAATATAGTATTACAGATAAATATTTACATATGCCCATTCTTTTGTATAGAATTTACACTGTGATTATAGGAGTATAGCCGTGGTGGCGTGAATTGAACTAAAATACTGCGATAACCTACTATGGATCCAGGAATTATGTTTCTCATAATGCATGTGCTAACACACCTTATGGAACCATTGTAGGTTATCACAGTATTAGACAGTTGTTCTATAAATAAGTAAACTTACAGAGATCTTTGACACTGTGTGTCCCAGTTCTTGTAGTTTCTGCTCCATTCAGATTTTTTTCAGATCAACATTAAATATTCAGTCCCACAGTCTAAGTACCTTAAAATAGAAAAAACAGAACATAATTAAGTTATCAAAAATCCTAGAATGAAAATATTTAATACATGAAATAAATGCATCAGTACATAGTATTACAAATAAATTTGATACTTACCAAAAATCATTTCTTCATGCAAGCTTGATCAAGTGTTCATCTTTAAGTAACAGCAAGTTTGTATTCATCCAATGTTGGGAAGCCTTTCTGACAAAAATAAAATACCTACAGATTAAAATCTACTTCATAACTTTAAAGATAAAATCTAATAATCACATGTTGATGAAACAGGTGATGGTCTCAAACAACACTCGGTTGCTGCTGACGTACACTTTATTTCAAAATCTTGACACACAATAAACAAATGGTTTCATCTCAAATCATGTGATTCAAGTCACTCCAGAAACTTTGGTATAAATTCAGTTTTGACTTTCATTAAATTTTTTTTACATCAATTCAATTTCATTAACTGAATTCATTTATTTTAACCTTTATCACGTTGAAGGTACAGTAACTCATTAATATCTTACCTTTGTTTCATGAGACTTGTTATTCATTGATATCTGAGCCATATAATTCCAAAGTATTACCTTCAAAACAGAAAATATTTATCATGAAATTATCATTTTTACAGATTATATAAAATGTTCTAGTCCTATCAAAAGTTCTTAGGATGACAATAAATTAAATCTGAAAGATAGATCACACCAAATTTATCTTTCTAATCATCAAAATGTAAACTGTCATACAGGAAAATATTGCAAGTTTGAAGGTCAAAAAGGAAAAAAATTCGAGTTTGAAGGTCAGAGGAAAATGATGCTTGTTTCAAGGTCAGAAAGCAAATTGTGCTTGTTTTAAGGTCATTAAGGAGAATGCTGCTTGTTTCAAGGTCATACAAGAGCATTTTGCCATTCAAAAGGAATTTTGCAATCATAAAGAATACTATTGCTAGTTTCAAGGTCATAAAGGAAACTATTGCTTATTTCAAGGTCATAAAGGAAACTATTACTAGTTTCAAGGTCATAAATGAAACTATTTCTAGTTTCAAGGTCATAAAGGAAGCTATTGTTAGTTTCAAGGTCATCAAAAACCTATTGCTTATTTCAAGGTCAAGGAAAGTATTGCTAGTTTCAAGGTCATAAAGGAATATACTGCTTGTTTCAAGGTCATAAAGGGAACTGTTGCTAGTATCAAGATCATAAAGGAAACTTAATCCAATGTTAGACATAAAGCACTTATCTTTACACTTGAATTCAATAAATTACACATACCATTTCAAGTGTTGTCCAAAATACATGCTCTCAAAAAATATTTATTTGGCTTGAATATATTTATTTTATCACTTTTAAAAGTACACATTAAATAAAAGTGAAACAGCATACCACATGAGCAGTGAATTCGAACATTGCCAGATTTTTTTAAAGTGAGCAGTATACTTTTTGAAAATATCTTTTCACTCTTTTGTTAAGTTTCCCTTCAGTCAAAGTAAAAAAATCGATTCAAGTTAGAAAGAAATTTGTCATGTTACTTTTTCTGGTACTTGACGATACATGAAATACACTGCACATGATCTACAACTCTAAAAGAAGTCAAAATTAGTCTCACCTTCTGAACGAACAGTTGTTATCCTTCTTTCTGTTGTTATCACACATCGCAGTGTGAGGTAGAGTTGAAATATCTTCTTATTTATTAAAACAATATTAAGTCTTTCAAAGTCAAATCGCTGATTTTATAAACAACAATATTGCAATGTACATATGATGTATGCATAAAAATAAATACTAAGTCTTATAATTTCAGTTAACTTGTTACAAATAATTAATTTCATCTAAATGGAACCTTAATTAAAACTTCGCACACATACCTTTATTAAAACTAAGCACATATACCTTAATTAAAACTAAGCACATATATACACTCACACACCTACACACAGAGGTATAGGCCCTTTTATCATTATCTGCACACCAAATTCAAGGCTCAGATCAACAGGGAACAATCAATAGATAAGTGACGAATCTTTAACAATCAAATTTCGCAAATCTATTGTTTTTTCCACTAGCTGGGCATCAAATTAGACATGTAGATAATGTGAAAGGGTCCAATGCCTTCTCACACCCTTTTGGTACGATAAATGTTAATATGCCAGGAGAATGAACATATTGCACATTTATCGACATTCGTTTGTGAAACAGTAAAGTTTTTTTTATTGGTTTATTTCTGATGACCTTGACATTTAACACTTATCGATTAGAAATTTCAGTGAAGCTTTATGACATTCCCGTATTCACATTAATTATGTATATTTCATTCTCTTTTGCTTGCCATACCCATTAAATTGTTACATGTCAATATATCATACAAGGGCACTGCAATATTGTTTTTGAAAAGTGCATACAGAGCACTATAATTACATATTTTTATATTTCTTTATGATAAATTTCAATTTTGATTTCCTCTGTTTCTGTCTTGTGCATCACTGATGATACATTATTTGATGAAATGTGCATATAGAGCACTGAAGACATATATTTCAAATACTGATTGTTTCAACAACAAGGGTGGTATTGTTGTATGTCCATGTAAATATCGTTCGTCTGGTTTTACAGCATTTCAAAACTGATTCTGGTTCTGTCGCTACATATTTCATACATTAAATGCGATCCTTGATGATTCAATTCACATAAAGTGCACAACAATTTCATAATAGAACACTGAGGTATAGACCACTATAGAGGTAAATGTATAGAGGTATGAAGGTATAGGTATAGGTATGTTTCAATATTGACAATTTCTCAATGTAAAGCTCTGTCCTTAGCTGGCTTTTAAACACAATTATCTTAAAGATCTCTCTTCATATAATCCATTTTTGGATTTCCCGTTATTTTTTTCCTCAGCATCACTGATGAGACATTATTAGTTCAAACTTGCATAGGGTGCACTGAAATCATTTTCATACAACATATCTAAAGACAGATTAGGTTGGTATCACTCCCATTGGACTGAGAATATCATTGGACTAGTTTGACAGTGTTTCTGTACTAATTTGAAACGTATTCGTAAATTATCTGTCAATACATTCTACAATATATCATTCTACTTCCTAAATGCAAAGCTCTGTCTTCATAGCTGGCTTTTTGGCTATAACTACTAAAAGTCATATTCAGAATCTAGCTTGCTCATATGTTTCCATTACCTCTTTTTTTTAATTGAGCATCGCTAATGAAACATTGTGTATATGATTGTTTATAATAATACACCATAGAACATATATTTAAAAATCAGTAACGATAATTTCAACCACTAGCTTGGTTGATATTGCTGCTGGTGGACTATGTGGTCAAAGAATATTTTTTGTCTAGTTTCATAATATTGTCTTATTTTCTACATATATCTCCCTCAATCTATATATCCGCAGAATAGCAGAGGTTGGACAATTTTTCTTTATATACGGCAAAAACGCAGTAACATACAGAACACATTCCATGGATCTCATATTCAGACGATCCAAAAAATCTTGCAAAACAAACAACACTTACACGATGGATCCAAATCTCGCAAGTGTACAATCTATCAATCAATCTATAGCTCTTATATTGTTTAACATAAAATAGTAGAACCAGGTTCCTACAAATTGTAACAAAAGTTCCATGATCACAATACTCATACTGAATTTAAGATGAACTCAACACATCTTTTTTTTTACTTTCAAAGCATTAATATTTTCATCAATTTTTGATGTTCAGCAGCATCTGAGATTCTTGTCTACATAATCCGAAAGTTGCTTCTTTTCAAAATCAATATTTTCCAATATATATCCTTCCCATATTGAAGTAGGTGTTCATATATCATAAATGTCTCTATACATTTTATAAGAAAAATATTTTGAGACAATCTTATCTAGACTTTTAACATTACTTTCTGAAATTCTAGTCAATACAACTGACGCTAGTTCAAAATCAAATGTGACATATGCTTGAGGCTGATTTCTAATTCATACACCCATACAACTAATAATTTTGTAGTGTGGTCCCAGGAAATGTTATTTCTGTTTCATTCTCTTCCCATTAAAATCAGTTAGTACAGGTAGGATGTTCCAGAGAGGGGCATTACATTTACTCATAATTAAGATTTAATTCAGGACCCATGGTATGGAAGCTCTCCTAATCCAAGATTTCCATGAACTAAAGGATAAAACTATTGGTCAAATCCTATATGAATCACTGACGTTCCTCAAGACAAAATGAGTGACTGTATGAACAAAACTCCAAAGATCTCTTTATGTAAGAGTGAATTCAGAACAGCCAGTGAGAGACTGAAGAGAGAAGGGAAGGATGCTATCAAACACAAACTCAGCATGAAAGACAGGGACACTAGATGGCCGTATGAGAAGGAAAAATTTCTTTACAATCCAATTATCAACATGTGATCTACTATACAGGTTAGATATGCAGTTTAGATAATAAATTGTGTGTCATAAAGAACCTCAAATCATATCAGTTCAGGTTGTTCTACAGACAAATTTCATTGAAATCAAATACTTAATGTTAAAATACAAGTTTGTATTAGTAAAGTTAGTCAAATTTTCAAGGTGAGAATTTCACCAATCAGGTCAAACCTGATACTGATTCACACATAATATTTAAGGCCAAAAAGGAAAAAAAATCAGCAAAACATAGTTTCAAGTAGACTTCGTGTTTGCGCCATCAGCCAATTGAATGCTAGTGATGAAAGTATCAGTGTGTCTGTTAGTAATGCTTTTTGCGTCAAGCCTAACCGCGTTGGGCAAGCAGTGTTAGTCTACTTTATATTTGATCTGTCATTATGTCATGTCAGTCCTGTAACACAGTAATCACCAGACCCATACTGACTATGCATGCATGGCTGACATGAAATCTACTTATCGCAATGTCACAAAGAAGAAAGGTATTTTGAAGAAGGTGTATCAAGGAGGTTTTATATATCAAGCCATTAGAAAAACTGGCATGCATGCATGGCTGACATGAAATTCAAATGCAAGCAATGAAAGTCACAGTTGGTCTATTGGTAATGCTTTTTGTGTCAAGCTTAACCACGTTGGGCATGCCGTGTTAGTCTACTTTATGTTAGATCTGTCATTATGTCATGTTGGTCCTTTCATTCAGTCACTGCAAAGCCATGCATGCAATCATGAGAGAGAGAGACAGAGACAGAGAGACAGAGGAAAAACATTTTGGTCTTTGATAACTGGGAAATTGCATGTTCAGGTCAAACCTCCATGCTGAATAGGATATACTGTAAATACAGTGTATTACATTTCTGATATAGTTTCATAAATGCACTTCAGGTTTCTTCAAAAAGTAGACAAAATTCTGGCATAACCTCATTTGGCAATGATGACAAACTTCTTCCTGACTTCCCCATGAAAGTGTAAAGTATAAGCATAACTTTTCTTTTTAAGAGAATAGGCTAAAGGATTCTATCGAACACAAACTCAGCATGAGAGATGGGAACACAAGATGGCTGCATGAGAAGAAAATTTTCTTTATAATCCAATTGTCAACATGTGGTCTACTATACAAGGTAGATATGCAGTTTAGAAAATGAATTATGCATCATAAATAACCTCAAATCATATCAGTTCATGTTGCTCTACAGACAAATTGCATTGAAATCAAATACTTAATGTTAAAATACAAGTTTGTATTAGTTAATTAATTTAATACTTTTATTCAAGCTTCTTTAATTAAACCATGTTAATTAAAAAATAAAATTTTCAAGGTGAGAATTTCACCAATCAGGTCAAACCTCCATACTGATTCAGACATAATATTTATGGCCAAAAAGAAAAAGAAATCAGCAAAACATAGTTTCAAGTAGACTCCATGTTTGCGCCATCAGCCAATTGAATGCTAGTGATGAAAGTCCCAGTGTGTCTGTTAGTAATGCTTTTTGCGTCAAGCCTAACCGCGTTGAGCATGCAGTGTTAGTCTACTTTATATTTGATCTGTCATTATGTCATGTCAGTCCTGTAACACAGTAATCACCAGACCCATACTGACTATGCATGCATGGCTGACATGAAATCTACTTATCACAATGTCACAAAGAAGAAAAGTATTTTAAAGAAGGAGTATCAAGGAGGCTTTATATATCAAGCCATCAGAAAAAATGGCATGCATGCATGGCTGACATGAAATTCAAATGCTAGCAATGAAAGTCACAGTTGGTCTGTTAGTAATGCTTTTTGCGTCAAGCCTAACCGCGTTGGGCATGCAGTGTTAGTCTACTTTATGTAAGATCTGTCGTTGTGTCATGTCAGTCCTGTAATTCAGTCATTGCAAAGCCATGCATACATGAGAGCAAGAGCGAGAGAGAGAGAGAGAGAGAGAGAGAGAGAGAGGGGGGGGACATTTTGGTAACTAATAAGAAGTCTTGATAACTGGGATATTTCATGTTCAGGTCAAACCTCCATAATGACAAGGATGTAAATACAGTGTATTACATTTCTGATATAAGTTTCATAAAATGAACTTCTAATAGGTTTCTTTAAAGATTGGACAAAATTCTGACATCACGTCATTTAATTGGCAATGATGACAAACTTCTTCCCGACTTCGCCATGAAAGTGTAAAGTATAAGCATAACTTTTCTTGTTGAGAGAATATGCTTAAGGATTCTATCAAACACAAACTCAGCATGTGAGACAGGGACATAAGATGGCAGCACGAGAAGGAAAACTTTCTTTACAATCCAATTGTCAACATGTGATCTACTATACAAGGTAAATATGCAGTTTAGAAAATAAATTATGTGTCATAAAGAACCTCAAATCATATCAGTTCAGGTTGTTCTACAGTCAAATTGCATTGAAATCAAATACTTAATGTTATAATACCAGTTTGTATTAGTTAATCCATTAAGTGCTTTTATTCAAGTTAAGGCTCAAAGGGGAACAATGCATTTTACTGATAAAACATCAAACTCAATCATTATACAATAAAGTTCATTCTTTACTTTTCCCTGAAGTGATTAATCAGGAAACTGAAGTTTTTTATACTGAAATATTACACAAGTCTATGGATATAGAATTAAGCATCTTTAACTAAACCATGTTAATTAAGAAAATAAAATTTCAAGGTGAGAATTTCACCAATCAGGTCAAACCTCCATACTGATTCAGACATAATATTTAAGGCTAAAAAGAAAAAAATCAGCAAAACATAGTTTCAAGTAGACTTCATGTTTGCGCCATCAGCCAATTGGATGCTAGTGATAAAAGTACCAGTGTGTCTGTTAGTAATGCTTTTTGCGTCAAGCCTAACCGCGTTGGACGAGCAGTGTTAGTCTACTTTATGCTAGATTTGTCATTATGTCATGTCAGTCCTGTAACACAGTAATCACCAGACCCATACTGACTATGCATGCATGGCTGACATGTAATCTACTTATCACAATGTCACAAAAAAAAATTTGGAGAAGGAGTATCAAGGAGGCTTTATATATCAAGCCATCATAAAAAATGGCATGCATCCATGGCTGACATGAAATTCAAATACTAGCAATGAAAGTCACAGTTGGTCTGTTGGTAATGGTTTTTGTGTCAAGCTTAACCGCGTTGGGCATGCAGTGTTAGTCTACTTTATGTTAGATCTGTCATTATGTCATGTTGGTCCTTTCATTCAGTCACTGCAAAGCCATGCATGCAATCATGAGAGAGAGAGACAGAGAGAGAGAGAGAGGAAAAACATTTTGGTTACAGATATGAAGTCTTTGATAACTGGGATATTGCATGTTCAGGTCAAACCTCCATGCTGAATAGGATATACTGTAAATACAAAACCAGACTTGTCAGAATGACAACATAGCTCGCCGGTGGCAACCATATGTAAATTGCAACAACAACAACCAGACTTGTCAGAATGACAACATAGCTCGCCGTTGGCAACCATATGTAAATTGCAACAACAACAATAAATAACTAATAAATAAATAATACTCTCACAATGAACACATATGTCGATATGAAAGTCCTAACACTTCGGCTAAGGAAGCTATGGCCCATTATAAAGTTTTTGAAAATAAGGTCAAATTTCAAGGTCAAGGTCACTGGTCAAAATTTATGGTACAGCATGAAAGGTCTTATCGCAAGGAATGCATATGTGAAATATGAAAGCCCCTCCCTATTCGGGGGTAAAGAAGCTATGGCCCAAGTTAAAGTTTTTGAAAAGTAGGTAAAATTTCAAGGTCAAGGTCACTAGGTCAAAATTTATGGTACGGCATGAAAGGTCTTATCACAAGGAATGCACATGTGAAATATCAAAGCCCTATCACTTACCATTCAAAAAATATGGCCAAGGTTAAAGTTTTTCAAAAGTAGGTCAATCTCCAAGGTCAAGGTCACAAATTTTGGTATCCATGGAAACATCTTGTCACAAGGAATACACATGTGAAATATCAAAGCCCTATCACTTACCATTCAAAAAATATGGCCAAGGTTAAAGTTTTTCAAAAGTAGGTCAATCTCCAAGGTCAAGGTCACAAGGTCAACAAGGTCAAAAATTTTGGTATCCATGGAAAGGTCTTGTCACAAGGAATGCACATGTGAAATATGAAAGCCCAATCTGTATTGGTTTAAAAGTTATAAGCAAGGTTAAAGTTTTTGTGCACGCGCACGCAGATGCCAACGCCAACGCAGACGCCGACACCGGGGGTATGACAATAGCTCTCCGGACATTCGTCCCGGCGAGCTAATAAAAAAGGTCTTATCACAAGGAATGCACATGGGAAATATCAAAGCCCTATCACTTACCAATCAAAAAATATGGCCAAGGTTAAAGTTTTTCAAAAGTAGGTCAATCATCTCCAAGGTCAAGGTCACAAGGTCAAAACTTTTGGTATCCATGGAAACGTCTTGTCACAAGGAATACACATGTGAAATATCAAAGCCCTATCACTTACCATTTTAAAAAATATGGCCAAGGTTAAAGTTTTTCAAAAGTAGGTCAATCTCCAAGGTCAAGGTCACAAGGTCAAAAATTTTGGTATCCATGGAAAGGTCTTGTCACAAGGAATACACATGTGAAATATGAAAGCCCTATCACTTACCATTCAAAAAATATGGCCAAGGTTAAAGTTTTTCAAAAGTAGGTCAATCTCCAAGGTCAAGGTCACAAGGTCAAAAATTTTGGTATCCATGGAAAGGTCTTTTCACAAGGAATGCACATGTGAAATATGAAAGCCCAATCTGTATTGGTTTAAAAGTTATAAGCAAGGTTAAAGTTTTTGTGCACGCGCACGCCGACGCCAACGCAGACGCCGACACCGGGGGTATGACAATAGCTCTCCGGACATTCGTCCCGGCGAGCTAAAAATGTATTACGTTTCTGATATAGTTTCATAAATGCACTTCAGCTTTCTTCAAAGAGTAGACAAAATTCTGGCATCACGTCATTTGGCAATGATGACAAACTTCTTCCTGACTTCGCCATTAAAGCGCAAAGTATAAGCATTACTTTTCTTGTTAAGAGAATATGCTAATAAAATTGGTGTCATGTCAGACTTTTGTCATCCAAACCAATTTATTGGGATAATAAATTATGTAGGCTAGATATATATGTGTATATACTATTCATTTGATTGTTTAATAGTCCCTAATATATCCCTTTAGGAGGACAGAAATTTATCATCATTTATCATGCCTATCTGGTCAATTTCAGGTCTATTCAAACTTTAGGGTAATTTAATTCTGTGTTACACTGAGACATTGTCAGGATTTGAATCTTTCTATGGAAATATTTCATCAATACAAATAAAGAATGGACAAAGAAAACCTCAAGTCAGATGAAATCAACACACCGTCTAAAGATTAGAGGAGCTTATCATCAATCCTTTGATCTCTTTGTAACAAATTATAACAGGAATCAGCCATCTTCATTACAGGCATAGAGCGCCTATAATAGGAAACTAATTCTTTATTAATCAAAGCCAAAAGGATCAAACTACTTATATAGATAAATGGCTACATTCAACAATTCAAGAAACAACGCAACTTTGAGAAATTCACTTTTTAATCCTTTTTCTATCAATGTACAAGAAGGCTTAAGCTGGCATTATAGATGAAGTCTATTTCCATCTTCCACCATTCATCTATCTATGAAAAGCCACATACTGTATTTGTATGACAAATATGGATGATGACCATTTCCCTGTATACAGCACAAAATCGATAATTCAGAAAATCAGAAACCAAAGGCATACAAAATCAGGACAAAACAGAAACCAAAGCAAACAAACAAAAACCTCCACCACATGAAAAGAAACAAATTCCCGATATGGGAGTGAGACCCTATATCCAAATATAGGCAGCTTTTTTCAATCTGTCCACATCTTTTGATTTCTAGCACAAAGATTTCTACATTCACAGTTCATTTGAACTATGTAGACTATTTCTGATAATAGCTATATGAATTTCTGATTTCAAAAGTTTCAAGAAATCAAG
Source organism: Pinctada fucata (assembly GCA_028142955.1). Taxonomy (NCBI): domain Eukaryota; kingdom Metazoa; phylum Mollusca; class Bivalvia; order Pterioida; family Pteriidae; genus Pinctada; species Pinctada fucata. Next base: position 39,657,871 of record AP027112.1, on the reverse strand, counting down.
CTGAAGACTTAAATAAAATCAAGATGAGTCATTTGAAATATATTCTGCAACTTTTGACTTTCTTTTTTTTTTTCAATTCTCATGATAATCAGATTATAAACTATTATGAATAGTTCTGTAAGTATCCATTTCATTTTCTCATTTCATAGCTTCAGCCTTATAAAATAAACTCTTCTAGAAATATCCATTTGAAATTCTTCTTTCATTGTTTCAGTATCATGGAGTCAACATGAACAGTTACAGATATAGTTCTGGCAATACGTGGTCATATTTGAATTTCTCATTTTTTGCAAAATTCACATGAAATGAAAATGAATTTTTTTTGCAACATTCATTTGAAATTCTCATTTCGTTACTCAAGTGTATGAAATTTAGAAGAGCTATTAAACAAGAGGCCCAAGGGGGCCACATCGCTCACCTGAGTTGCAGACAAAGGGTTAAAAGTCACAAAAATACTTCTACAGATCAAAGCCCTTGACAGCCATATTTGTTGACCTATCGACAAGAAAAACACAAACTTGGCAGAGGACCTTGAGTACTTGCTTGCTGCAAGGTTTCGTGAAATTCTGTGCAACGGTTGCAGAGGAGATTTCAAAAATGTGTCAGCCAATCAGAGTCCTTGGCGGCCATATTTGTTGACCGATCAGCACAAAATACACAATCTTGGTAGAGGACCTTGAGTACTTTCTTCCTGTAAAGTTTCATGAAATTCGGTGCAGTGGTTTTTTTGCAGAGAAGATGTTGAAAATGTGTTAGCCAATCAGAGCCCTCGGCGGCCATATTTGTTGACCGACGGCAAGAAAAACACAAACTTGGTAGAGGACCTTGAGTACTTCCTTCCTGCAAAGTTTCATGAAATTCTGTGCAGTGGTTAAAGAGGAGATGTCGAAAATGTGTCGGCCAATCAGAGCCCTCGGCGGCCATATTTGTTGAATGATCGGCACGAAAAACACAAACTTGGTAGAGGACCTTGAGTACTTCCTTCCTGTAAAGTTTCATGAAATTCTGTGCAGCGGTTGCTGAGGAGATGTCGAAAATGTGTCAGCCAATCAGAGCCCTCGGCGGCCATATTTGTTGACCGATCGGCAAGAAAAATACAAACTTGGCAGAGGACCTTGAGTACTTCCTTCCTGCAAAGTTTCATGAAATTCTGTGCAGTGGTTAAAGAGGAGATGTCGAAAATGTGTCGGCCAATCAGAGCCCTCGGCGGCCATATTTGTTGAATGATCGGCACGAAAAACACAAACTTGGTAGAGGACCTTGAGTACTTCCTTCCTGTAAAGTTTCATGAAATTCTGTGCAGCGGTTGCTGAGGAGATGTCGAAAATGAGTCAGCCAATCAGAGCCCTCAGCGGCCATATTTGTTGACCGATCGGCAAGAAAAACACAAACTCTTGGTAGAGGACCTTGAGTACTTCCTTCCTGTAAAGTTTCATGAAATTCTGCGCAGCGGTTGCAGAGGAGATGTCGAAAATGTGTCAGCCAATCAGAGCCCTCGGCGGCCATATTTGTTGACCGATCGGCACCAAAACACAATCTTGGTAGAGAACCTTGAGTACTTCCTTCCTGTAAAGTTTCATGAAATTCTGAGCAGCGGTTGTTGAGGAGATGTCGAAAATGTGTCAGCCAATCAGAGCCTTCGGCGGCCATATTTGTTGACTGATCGGCACAAAAAACACAAACTTGGTAGAGGACCTTGAGTACTTCCTTCCTGTAAAGTTTCATGAAATTCTGTGCAGCGGTTGCAGAGGAGATGTCGAAATGTGTCAGCCAATCAGAGCCCTCGGCGGCCATATTTGTTGACCGATTGGCATGAAAAACACAAACTTGGTAGAGGACCTTGAGTACTTCCTTCCTGTAAAGTTTCATGAAATTCTGCGCAGCGGTTGCAGAGGAGATGTCGAAAATGTGTCAGCCAATCAGAGCCCTCGGCGGCCATATTTGTTGACCGATCGGCACCAAAACACAATCTTGGTAGAGAACCTTGAGTACTTCCTTCCTGTAAAGTTTCATGAAATTCTGAGCAGCGGTTGTTGAGGAGATGTCGAAAATGTGTCAGCCAATCAGAGCCTTCGGCGGCCATATTTGTTGACTGATCGGCACAAAAAACACAAACTTGGTAGAGGACCTTGAGTACTTCCTTCCTGTAAAGTTTCATGAAATTCTGTGCAGCGGTTGCAGAGGAGATGTCGAAATGTGTCAGCCAATCAGAGCCCTCGGCGGCCATATTTGTTGACCGATTGGCATGAAAAACACAAACTTGGTAGAGGACCTTGAGTACTTCCTTCCTGTAAAGTTTCATGAAATTCTGTGCAGTGGTTGCAGAGGAGATGTCGAAAATGTGTCAGCCAATCAGAGCCCTCGGCGGCCATATTTGTTGACCGATCGGCAAGAAAAACACAAACTTGGTAGAAGACCTTGAGTACTTCCTTCCTGTAAAGTTTCGTGAAATTCTGCGCAGCGGTTGCAGAGGAGATGTTGAAAATGTGTCAGCCAATTAGAGCCCTCGGCGGCCATATTTGTTGACCGATCGGAAACCAACAACACAATCTGGGTAGAGAACCTTGAGTACTTCCTTCCTGTAAAGTTTCATGAAATTCTGAGCAGCAGTTGCAGAGGAGATGTCGAAAATGTGTCAGCCAATCAGAGCCTTCGGCGGCCATATTTGTTGACTGATCGGCACAAAAAACACAAACTTGGTAGAGGACCTTGAGTACTTCCTTCCTGTAAAGTTTCATGAAATTCTGTGCAGCAGTTGCAGAGGAGATGTCGAAAATGTGTCAGCCAATCAGAGCCCTCGGCGGCCATATTTGTTGACCGATCGGCACGAAAAACACAAACTTGGTAGAGGACCTTGAGTACTTCCTTCCTGTAAAGTTTCATGAAATTCTGTGCAGCGGTTGCAGAGGAGATGTCGAAAATGTGTCAGCCAATCAGAGCCCTCGGCGGCCATATTTGTTGACCGATCGGCAAGAAAAACACAAACTTGGTAGAGGGCATTGAGTACTTGCTTCCTGTGAAGTTTCGAGAAATTCTGTGCAGCGGTTGCAGAGGAGATGTTGAAAATGTTAAAAGTTTACGCCGGACGGACGACGACGACGACGACGGACGGACGGACGACGGACGGCGCGCTATGACAATAGCTCACTTGAGCTTCGCTCAGGTGAGCTAAAAATAGCTCTGGCAATATCCATCTGTGTCATCAATTTCTTGTTTCATTGCTTTAATCTCATGAAATCAAGATGAACTATAATAAATGATCTGACATAATCTGTTTGAATTTACTAGTTCATTGCCAATATGGAAACATTAGACCTAGACTATAGTTCTGGCAAAATTCATTTGACTTTCTCATTTCACTACTAAAGTCTCATCAAATCAAGATATCTTTACATGATGAATTTTCATCCATCAATCTATGAGTCTTAGTCATATCTCCTCATTAAGCTTCAATAAAGACATAAAAATGTTTTTAAGACTTATATGAACATGTTAATCTTTCCCCATGCTGCACAATTTAATTATCTTTTATTTAATCTCTATCCTCTCTTGGCAGTTTGAAATACAAAGGGTGAGTATTATTAAGTTGATATCTGTTTTAATTATTAGTTTCACAAGTGAAATGGACAATTTCTATGGAATACATATAGTAAGAAGTAGTCATCAAAACCAACTTTATACAAGTCAATTCATTAGACCTGGTCCCAAAACTATAATCAAATAATTGTCATATCATTTCTTCAAAAACGTGATGTTTTCTTACTGAATTTTTTTCATTCAGTTCTTCATTTTCTAAATATTCCTGATAAAGTTGGAAACTTATACTTTGATGCTGACAATATAAAACAATTCAGAAATGAAATCATCTAAAGCAATACATTTTTATCTTTTTTCTCTTAAGTTTGTAACACTTGGTATCATGGTTTTTATATGACATTTGGTACTCTGTTGTGAGTGCTGTTAAGATTATTGTCAGGATCTTCTTTAACTCTTACACGAAAGATATTTAACTATTTTCCAAATCATATGTGGTGCTTTCTATCCAAGTACTATTATTATGTTCAGGTCACAGTGTTTGCAATGGACAGATGGATGCTTTGAAATTTTATCTAAAATGTTTATCACAAAGAATTCACATCAATTTCTCATGTAGGCATACTTGATACCCTGTGGTGACATGATCATGTAGAAACTGTAGTTACCATAGTAAAATGTCAAGTAGCATAATGTCACTATCCTCTCCCACATAATACCATTTAGGAATTGGTTGCACATCGTTTAACAGTTGACCACAAAAATCAAATATTTTCATAGAAATTTCATTGAAAACAATCAGGAATTCTCAATTCTCACGAGGTGAATATATATTTACCAGGGACAAATCTTAAAAAAAGGGCAAACTATAAATAATTGTAATAAAAATGACATTTGCTGTACTTGAACTTTTACAATTTCAAACTGAAAACGGATTGAAGTTATCAGAATGAGGCTGAATACAACAAAGATGTCTGACACTTGAAATGGCTATGGAAATTCTATGAAAAATATTGACACCAAAACACTTTGATTTAGGGAAGATGCAGCAGAATGTAAATTGCTGCAGCAATGTTAATCAAATAATTAAGATCAAGGACCATGTTTACTGGCATGACATGGTGATCTAAATATACAGCATATGTTAAACAAAACACTTTACAACGTAGCATTCACCTGTCTATTGTACAAAAGAAAATTTCTTTCATGTTTAGTTTAGTAAGGCACAAAAGTGATGTATCTTATGAAAGTAAATTAAGCTTGAGAGCATTAACTTTTGATCCCTTTAAGGCCTTTCTGAAGATAGAATAGTTTTATAGGTCAATGTTTTCTAATATCAAAATGTCTGTAGCATTATAATGTATATGAAATCATATAGATAAAAGTAATTTCTTTGTGTCCAAAATGGTTGTTTTTTCATGATACACTTTTGAGCAGGTTGAAATAACTTCGAAGTAATATTGGACTCTAAGATTAATCCATTCTTATTGAACTTTTTTGCTTGATAAAACTATGAAATTTTTCAAATATAACTGCATTGCTTGAATGAAAGACTGAACCCCTTTTTTTAAGAAAAAGCAATGTTTGCTTTTTAACTGTGCCAAATGTTGTGTATTTGTTCTTTAATGTCAAACTGACTACTCTTTTAAGAGGATTATTCAGAAAAATAAACTTAATGAAATTAATAACTTCAAACATGAAAGTTGTGAATCTACTAGTGAATGAAAGTCAACCTCGGGATTCAAAAATCACAATCAATAGGCTACAATTTCTTGAAAAAAAACCCCCATAAAACAGAACTTTCTCGCGAGAAAATAAAAGGCTGAAAAAACAGAGGGAGACAATAACACAGCACCACAGAAACATGAAGGACTATAAGACTCTTTCGTGGTCTTCTATGAAAGATACGATTCGGTTCCACCGAGGAGTCTCGAAATCATGTAAAACCCAAGGCTTGCCGATGGTTTTGAAAAATTTTGAGACCCCGCGGGTGGAAATGATGTAACTCTCATAGAAGACCATGAAAGAGTATTTTTCTCTCATATCTTATGGTCAAAAACAAAACTGAAAGAAAAGGGACAAAATTTGAAAAATGTCAAGTTTATCTATTTGAGAAAATTTTGCGATACAATGTATATTCGAATTCAGCACCCCTGAAAATGGTTTATTCTATAAGAATAAACTACGAATATTTTGCTTTTGAATATAAAACGCAATAGTACATTGAAAAACAAATTCTTAAAATTGATGTTTTATTGCGACGTTGCCGCTAGCTTGTTTGTTTTGCGGGCTGAAATCATGACGTCACAATAGCGTAAACAATCAAAACAATAGCGTCACGTGATAAGTGATACAGCTGTCACTTGATGTGTGATACAGAAGTAGCTCACATAGCTGTATCTCATGGGCCTACTCTGTAACACATACGCAGGTATGAAAGAAAATAAACAATCTCCAGGGTCCACTTCAAAAGGGAATTGTGCATAGATCACACTGATAAATAACACACTGTACAATGAGGATTTTCAAATATCACATAAATGTTAATGAAGACAAGTTTATAATTTAGCTCATAAAATATTTAGATTTCCTGTTTTGGCCTTCAGTATCAACAATCAGAGCCATCATTAAGTGAAATGTGCATATGGTGCATGGAAACTGTAACCTTAGACATATATAATAATTTCAATATTTCATTTTATTTAGATTCTTAAATGTTTTCTCACCTTTTTCAATGTTTTGCCAAATACAGCACCTTAAAATACCACAGTTACTTTGAATAATAAATTTTTTTTGGAAACTGATATAACACAATGTAAGAATAATTCTGATAATGTTTGATAGGCCTTGATTTCTCTTGAATTATCACATATATTATTTTAAGTCCTACTATATATTAACCATAACAAGAAAACAATTTTGAATGAGAGCGTTTCTCTACGAAGGCGGCGACCTAGACGCTCAGCGTTCAGTGTCCTGAATGTTGGACTCTTTTATAATTTACAGACCTTTACATATACGAATATTATTATAACTAAGTATATCAAAAGTTACGAGAAACCAAGAAGACCTATCAAACTGCCTACATCTGATTAAAATTGTAAAAGGTACAATTAACAAAATCTCTGTTCTCTGATTTCTGAAGTGAGCTACAATGACAGTATTAACAAAGGCACTCGGATCATTGGATTTCTGCTGCACAAACACAACTCAATAGTCCTTCAATTGACAATATGAATAATAAGTTTCAAATGTATGAGAGTCTTAACTTTTGTCATTACGATGGTAAGGCGAATATATTTTCAGGTAAGGTAAGAAGGTTTTGGTCTAACCTCTCCTTGGGCAAGAATTCCATGTTACTGGGCAAGTGAAAAGTAAATTCCCACCTCAGTGTTAACGTTTTCATTACAAACTTTAGATAAACAAACAAAGAATCGTGATGCGAGTAAACAGTAACAAAGACAGCAAGACAGTTACGAGAAGGAAGACCATAACAAGAAAATTTTACATCTGAAAATCCTGTTGAAACAAGAACTGGATAATACATGAATTCACATTTGAATTCATAACTATATGATGTATATTAATTCATTTCTTAGTTAAATGTCAGAGATTCAATATATGCAGTAACTGTAGAGGTAGATTTCAAAAGGGAGTTGAAGCATAATATATGCAGTCACTGAGTGTATTGATAAAATTTGTTAACATGAGAAAACAGTCCAGTATATTCAGAATTATGTTTGTAGGCTAGCACAGTTGATCAAATGCAGAAAGAAGGGGGTATCCAACATTTCATATTGGGGATAGAATAGCAAAATATTTTTTTCACTTCGGAAGGTTTGTCCATCACTGAGATCTGCAACGTCAGTTGTCACAATTACATCCATAATTATCCCAAAAAAATCCAATAGAGTATTTTCCTACTTGAATGTAGTCAGTCTAGCTCTGTTTCTTCCAAAATAATTCATCTCATAGTTCCATAAAAATTCCTATGTTGAATTTTATTTTGTGTAGACTTAAGAATTCAGTCTATTGGTCTATATATGGGGTATATTCCTCAAGATGCATGAAAACCAATTTCTCTTGTTTGTTTTTTCGCCACAAACAAAGCAAGTTGACTTTAAGTGGACTTTAAGCGTGCCAGAGAGCAGAAATCTAAACAATAGGTCAACAAGCAATGTATAACAAAGAGAGTCAAGTACGGTTTATTTTTTTTTGTTGCAACCAGGAATATTGTATTTACTTGATCTGGAGAAATAATATACCTGCATGTATGACAATATACTAGTTTTCCAAGACCAACATAAGACACCACTTAATGACAGACATGCATGTCTTACCAAATCACCATCACAATCACAAATTTTATGACCAAAAAGTCTTCATAAAAGATTAGTCTTAAATTACTACTTTTCAAATATGTTGAATAACAATAGGTAACTTCAAATTCTATATACTAGTTACCATGGAAACATGGACGTCAAAAATATCAAACAGATCTGAGAAACCAATAAATACATTTGTTGGATAATTGAGTTTTAATCCAAAACTTGTTAATGAAAAATTCAAGGTCTGTACATTTATAAGTTCATACACTGTTATTCATTTTATTTGTTTATTTTTATTTTTTTTTGGGGGGGGGGGGGGGGGGGGTCGGTCATGTGTTATTGGTTGTTGTCTATCGAATCATATACTTAGGATAAATGCTAAATAAAGAATCTTGAATTTGAAATAAAGAATCTTGAATTTGAAATAAAGAATCTTGAATTTAAATTTAAACATTTTGAGTGTACTTTGAAAGTGTACTGACCTATCATCCTACCTTGGACATGTTCAACAATATAGATTTATCATAGAATAATGATGTGTTTGTTCATGCTATCAATTTTTTTTATTTTCCATGAACTGAATTGATTGCTTGATCTAATGACTTGTTCTCATACGAAATTTCAAAACGTGATGCACAAACAAATGAGGCATAATACGGCAATTTGTTTAGAAAATTTACTCAAGGGGTCTCATAGACTAGTCTAGGCAACAGTCGAAACACAAATCAATATGACCTGTCTAACTATATCTGTCTGAACTCAAATCAGTATGTCAACTTGTTGTCTTAGTATTTATCATTCAATGGCTAGTAATTGCAAAAGCATATGACAGAAATGGATGGTCAAATATACTCAACTTGTATGTTTAATTTATGAATATACTCTCTAGATTCTTTACAAGTTAATATTCGCATTTTCCATTCTAAAAGTGAAAATACATGATAATTGACTACATAAAAATATACCTGATTCTATGGGTCTCAATTAGAAGAATGGCAGAACAAACTTGATTAGTTGGCACAATCTTTTAATTTATTTTTTAATGTTATTTTTAAGTAAAAATGAGGAAAAATTCGTAACTTTTAAATTATGGAACCAAGTTTGTAAGAAATGATGTCTTTGAGGTCCAGTCAGAATAATAGAGCGATGAATATTAGAAAGTCTGTTTATTATTTTATTATCTAGAGCCGCATGAATAAAATAAACATTTTTCAACAATAACAATTAGAAAAAGTGTGTGGATGGCAATGTATATAAATAGTTACTTAAATTTATGGTCATTTTGTCTCTCACCTCTATATGGTAAACGTTTATATGATCATGTGATTGGTACCTTTCCTGGCCTTGACCTTTTACCTCGAAAATCAATTACTATTTCCAATCTATGGCCTTGACCTTTTACCTTGAAAATCAATAGGGTTCCTCCTCCTGTCATAAGCAAGACGTGTATGAACTATGAAGTTTGTTCAAGATCAAACAAAAACTGCACCATACTTGCCATAATTTTTCGGAGTTTTGTCGTTGCAAAGAGGGACAAAAAGAGGGACAAATCATCAAAATACGGGACAAATATAACGCCAATGAGGGACATAAAGAGGGACACTTTTAGGAGGTTGAACTTCAGATATTGCAAACCAAAATTGCACTAGATCATTGCCCTCTGCAAACGAAAGAACGTCAGAGTAAAAAATAGTTGCCAGAGTCACCTAATGCTCGACTGCATAGCATAATATCTCTCATGACAGCCAATTTATTTAAACTCCCTTTCTCAGGCAACAACATATATCTCATCATAAATCACTGAAGTAGAAAAAGTAGGTCAAGGTCAGATTTCAATAGTCAAACCCAAGATGCATCCAATATGCAAGTCTGGTGCATGTAGCACTTATAGTTAGCTCAATATTGCCAATTTAAAGCAAAATCACTGAAGCGGAAAAAGTAGGTCAAGGTCATATTTCAATAGTCTAACCCAAGATGCATCCAATATGCAAGTCTGGTGCATGTAGCACTTATACTTTTCTCAATATTGGCTTTTAAAGGTAAAATAATTCAAGCGGAAAAAGTAGGTCAAGGTCATTTTATGAAAGTTTGATCAGAGATACATCCAATATGCAAGTTTGGTACATGTAGCACTTATACTTTGCTCAATATTGGCTTTGAAAGTCAAAATCATTCAAGCGGAAAAAAGTAGGTCAAGGTCATTTTTTGAAAGTTTGATCAAAGATACATCAAATATGTAAGTTTGGTTCATGCAGCACTTATACTTTGCTCAATATTGGCTTTTAAAGGCAAAATCATTCAAGCGGAAAAAAGTAGGTCAAGGTCATTTTATGAAAGTTTGATCAAAGATACATCCAATATGCAAGTTTGGTACATGTAGCACTTATACTTTGCTCAATATTGGCTTTTAAAGGCAAAATCATTCAAGCGGAAAAAAGTAGGTCAAGGTCATTTTTTGAAAGTTTGATCAAAGATACATCAAATATGTAAAGTTGGTTCATGTAGCACTTATACTTTGCTCAATATTGGCTTTTAAAGGCAAAATCATTCAAGCGGAAAAAAGTAGGTCAAGGTCATTTTATGAAAGTTTGATCAAAGATACATCCAATATGCAAGTTTGGTACATGTAGCACTTATACTTTGCTCAATATTGGCTTTTAAAGGCAAAATCATTCAAGCGGAAAAAAGTAGGTCAAGGTCATTTTTTGAAAGTTTGATCAAAGATACATCAAATATGTAAGTTTGGTTCATGTAGCACTTATACTTTGCTCAATATTGGCTTTTAAAGGCAAAATCATTCAAGCGGAAAAAAGTAGGTCAAGGTCATTTTATGAAAGTTTGATCAAAGATACATCCAATATGCAAGTTTGGAACATGTAGCACTTATACTTTGCTCAATATTGGCTTTTAAAGGTAAAATCATTCAAGCGGAAAAAAGTAGGTCAAGGTCATTTTATGAAAGTTTGATCAAAGATACATCCAATATGTAAGTTTGGTACATGTAGCACTTATACTTTGCTCAATATTGGCTTTTAAAGACTTTATTGCTATCTTAACATTTACCTTATCATCTCAACATTTGCCTTATCATTTGAAATAATTTTAAAAATCCCAACCCCAGGGGCTATATCCTCATCTGGATATATTAAATGATGTATAATTAAACATTTGCAACAAAAAAAACCAACAGAATATGAATATAGGAAAGGTAAATGTGTAATCTTAACATTTACCTTATCATCTAGTTCGGACGACGCCGACGCCGACGCGGACGCCGACGCCGACGCGGACGCCGACGCCGACGCGGACGCCGGGGGTATTGCAATAGCTCTTTTGCACTAAAGTGCAGTCGAGCTAAAAATAAATCTTATTAACACGCGCCGTATACGTAGATGGCTCCTGGTCGGACGCATTTCTAAAAGTGGCGCTTCAGTGAACTTGTCTACCCTATTTACTTTTCTCTGTGAAAGTTTTAAAAGTATTTTACTTTATTGTTACATTTTATATTCACAACTTTCTGAACATAAGTATTAAACATCTGCGCTGTTGCCTGCGTTGACGTTGGCGATTTTTAAATGAAATACACAATCGATAACTTAACGACACTAAGCAAACGTACTTTGATTGATACTGACTGAGTCAGAGAGTTTTTTGTCGTGATAATAATAAAGAGCATATTATAGTTACTTTAGAACGTTCTGTGGTTGCCGTATTTTCTTTTTTTTTTTTTAATCTTGTTTACATGTTTTACATCACGTTGTTTCTTCTCATAAAAATAAATTCATATCTTGGCTTAAATAAATGGTACCACTCGAACATCGTATAACTATTGTTCTTGCTTTATTTATTTCAGTGATCGAATTGTTTTGTGAGCTAAAAAAATACCAACAAGAGAAAGGCTGCATGAATGTATTTAGCGATGTTTGTGGGACATCTGATCTTTAATCAACCTATTACTATCAAAACATAGGTCGATTATCGGCTGATTACTGTATATGGGTATATAGCGTAGATAATTGGAAACGTTTAAATAAACAATGAAAGTTTAAGAAAAGACGGAACGACTGAAATCGACAAAGAATAATCAATATTACCATGATTACACCGATCTTTTTTTTTTTATGAAACGTCCAAAAATCGGGATTTTCCGTGTCCCGGCCGGGACAAATATTTTCGGTCGAAAATGCGGGACATTTTTTGTCCCGGCTGGGACAATGGCAAGTATGCTGCACTCTCTAGGCTGTATGCAAGGATTTAAAGCATTTCCAATCTGTAACCTTGACCTTTGACCTATGATCTTGACAATCAATAGGGTTCTTCCTCTTGCCAAAAGGAATAAGTGTATGAAAATTGGTCAAGACCTAATAAAAACATTGAAATCTAGGACATATACACAGATTTAAGCCATTTCCAGTCTATAACCTTGACCTTTGATCTTGAAAATCAATAGGCTTCTTTCTCTTGTTATATGGAATCAGTGTATGGAGATTGGTCAAGATCCAATCAAAACCGTACCCTCTATGCTGTAAACATGGATTTTAGCCATTTCCTATCTGTGACATTGACCTTTGACCTATGACCTTGAAAATCAATAGTGTTTCTTCCTTTTGCTATAAGAAATAAGTGTATGAAGTTATGTAAAGATCCAATCTTAACCCGAGTCCTGTAGGCTTTATACAAGGATTTTAGCCATTTCCAATCTGTGACCTTGACCTCTGGAATATGACCTTGAAAAACAATAGGGTTTTTTTCTCATGTCATAAGGAGTAAGTGTATGAAGATTTGGTCTATATCCGAACAAAACTGTGTCCTCCAGGCTGTATACAAGAATTTTAGCCATTTCCAATCAGTAACTTTGACCTTTGACCTATGACCTTGAAAATCAATAGGGTTCTTTCTCAAGTCACAAGGGATAAGTGTATGAAAATTGGTCAAGATCCAAACAAAACTGTGTCCTCCAGGCTGTATACAAGGATTTTAGCCATTTCCAATCGGTGACCTTGACCTTTGACCTATGACCTTGAAAATTGATAGGGTTCTTTCTCAAGTCACATGGGATAAGTGTATGAAGATTGGTCAAGATCTGAACAAAACTGTGTCCTCCAGGCTGTATACAAGAATTTTAGCCATTTCCAATCAGTGACCTTGACCTTTGATCTATGACCTTGAAAATCAATAAGGTTCTTCCTCTTGCCATGAGGAATAAGTGGATGATGTTTGGTCAAGATCCCAAAAAAAATTGTGTCCTCTCGGCTGTATACAAAGTGCGACGTACACACTTACACACTCACTTACACATGAACGACTGTGTTACTATATCCCCCTGCAATTATGTTGTGAGGGGATAATAATGTAACCTTCAAAGCAAGATTTACATAAGTAAAATCATTTGCTGGTACTTTCTTATGCGGTTTTATAAAAGTAAACCATGATTCACAAATCCACCTCTACTACTATATTTAATTAAATATTTGGTATTCAAATTTACTATGAAAAACTTTCGTGTTACGAATCTGACTGCGAAAGTACACCATGAAAGATTCTACGTATACACTATATCATATACCTAACCAGCTACATCACTTAAGAACAGATTGTTGAACATCCCGGTTTTAAATAATATTCCTCTAAATGTAATCAATGCACAAACGACACAGTACATATATGTGTAAAAACATAGTGTAATCAAAGATTACGAAGCTCACCTCGCGGCAGCAAAGTTCAGTTTAAACATATCTCTAAGTACATGTATATTAAGAAAATCACTCAAGTGGAAAAAAAAGTAGGTCAAGGTCATTTCATGAAAGTTTGATCAAAGATACATCCAATATGCAAGTTTGGTACATGTAGCACTCATACTTTGCTCAATATTGGCCTTTAATGGCAAAATCACTCAAGCGGAAAAAGTAGGTCAAGGTCATTTAATGAAAGTTTGATCGAAGATACATCCAATATGCAAGTTTGGTACATGTAGCACTTATACTTTGCTCAATATTGGCTTTTAAAGGCAAAATCACTCAAGCGGAAAAAGTAGGTCAAGGTCATTTAATGAAAGTTTGATCGAAGATACATCCAATATGCAAGTTTGGTACATGTAGCACTTATACTTTGCTCAATATTGGCTTTTAAAGGCAAAATCACTCAAGTGGAAAAAGTAGGTCAAGGTCATTTTATGAAAATTTGATCAAAGATACATCCAATTTGCAAGTATGGTACATGTATCACTTATACTTTGCTCAATATTGGCCTTTATCGGCAAAATCACTCAAGTGGAAAAAGTAGGTCAAGGTCATTTTATGAAAGTTTGATCAAAGATACATCCAATATGCAAGTTTGGTACATGTAGCACTTATACTTTGCTCAATATTAGCCTTTAAAGGCAAAATCACTCAAGCAAAAAAAGTAGGTCAAGGTCATTTTATGAAAGTTTGATCAAAGATACATCCAATATGCAAGTTTGGTACATGTAGCACTTATACTTTGCTCAATATTGGCCTTATAAAGCAAAATCACTCAAGTGGAAAAAGTAGGTCAGATGCTGCATTCGATGCATGGGGTCTTCTCAGCATCCCAAGATGAATGACTTGTGCAAGTTTGGTTACTGTAGCATCAGTACTTTGTCAGATACTGAACTACCCCAAAAACTTTAACCAGACAGTGACAAAGTCATTCAACCAGAAAATGTAGGTCAGATGCTGCATCCATGCATAGGTTCTTCTCAGCATCCCAAGATGAATCACTTGTGCAAGTTTGGTTACTGTAGCATCAGTACTTTGTCAGATACTGAACTACCCCAAAAACTTTAACCAGACATTGACAAAGTCATTCAACCAGAAAATATAGGTCAGATGCTGCATCCGATGCATGGGTTCACCTCAGCATCCCAAGATGAATCACTTGTGCAAGTTTGGTTACTGTAGCATCAGTACTTTGTCAGATACTGAGTTACCCCAAAAACTTTAACAGGACGTGGACGCGGACAGGGACGCGGACGCGGATGCCGGGGTAATAGCATAAGCTCATCTCAACTTCGTCAAGGTGAGCTAAAAATGCATTCCATTTCGCCTGTAAATACAGCATTATGCCATGAGCAGATGGATATAGTCTTTCAGCAGCACAAGATTGTGGCCAGAGAAATTCTAACATTAACACATATCTTTTACAAAATGTATAAAAAAAAATTCCAGATGTTCTTTATTCCTGAATTATTATATACTCCTTTCAAAAATTCCAAAAACATGCACATTGCTCAATGCTATGTGTAATTTATGAAATTTTTCACAATGAGAGACTTTTGAAAATATAATAATTTAATTTCACTCGTATCAAGGATTTTGATTGGTCGTTGGAAGCATATTATACCTTCATAAATTGGTTTGCATAATATTGGACACGCCAACTTCCAGGAATGCTTGCCAGAACTAATTTCGACCTAAAAATACCGTAGTTGCATTAATTTCCTGTACAAACTGACATGTACGTGACGTAAAATCCATTGTGACGTCAATATCAAATGACAGTCAAATTCAAAACAAAATGGCGACCTGTTTCCATTGAGTTACTGTGTACAGCCCATGTTTTCTCGATTATATGAAAGCCGTCTCTCTTTTTAGGAGGGTATGTGACGTAAGACAGTTGGAAATAGAAATAGGACTAAGGTAGGAATATTTTCCCTTTTAAAATCATCATTTTTCTGACCAGAACACTGCTGTGGTTGCTAAAAGCAACCATCTGAGCGAATACTTTACTTTCCTCTGCTTTTGTTGTTTCTATTTTGTTTGTAGTTTAAACTTGTTAATTAAGTATGAACTGAAGTAAATCGAAGTTTTTCTAGTATTTGATTGAATTATAAGGATTAACTTCAACAATTTTTCAATTTATTGAGATATAATTGTGGTTTGGCTTTGCGGATTATAAAGTGTGCACCGCCTCAAACTATATTATATCTCAATAAATTGCAAAATTGTTAAAGTTAATCCTTAAATAAGTATTAATGTTTGATGAACATGACATCTTAAAATATTTGGTTTTCAATTAATTTTGTGGATATGATATGATGGTTATAGGTAGGACATAAATCTCTGCAATCTAAGAATCTATAAGTATAATTTCTTAATTTGTGACAATTAGACACAGAGAACAGTCTTCATGAAAACTTTTTTTACCACTAGCCAGCCGGGCTAGTTGAGTGCCAAAATCTACTAGCCACTCAAAATTTTTCACTAGCCATTAAAGAAAAATCAAAACGCTATAAAGATCCATCGTTTCCTCAGCTAGGTCTGTTGAATAGGCAAAAATTCACACATATATATAGTATACACAAAAATCGAACGAAGTTAAACCACCACCCTATCATTTCTCTGGCGGATGTCAGCTACGTCATTATCAATAGACTCGATTTTACAATGAATGCATGATATTGTTTGTATAAATATAATTTCACATACGCATTTTGCCTGCAGAAAATGGACTGAGAAAGAAAAATATCAGAACTTATTTGAATCATACACGATAAAAGGCCAACCGTTGCTTGCGCCTCTTGGCCAATAGTTATAAAATTTTCGTAAGAATTTCCTCATTTCAGTGTTCAGTCCAGATTTTTGAAATTGTTAGATATTTAATTGAACATACTCGCATAATTTAGTTGGTACCGTAAAATAACCCGTCACGACGTGCAGAAAACAATGCACTGTGGTTACAGAAATATTTATCTTGTATCTTAGGACAATATTTTAATGAACAGATTTTACAGGAAAACATTATAATATTTCATTTTAAACATGTTCAATAAAATAAACATTTCATCCTTAACCAGCCATAAAAGTTGAGACTTAACGTGTACTTTTTACGGAAAGAAGGCGGTGATTTTACCCCAAGTAAAAGACGAGAAATCACCAGCCGCTGGACCTTAATGAGAACACTGCATTTCATTAAAAGTCACTAGCCAGTCGGGCTAGTTCAGCATCAAATTTTGGTAGCCCAAGGAAATAATTGGTAGCCAGGGCGGTCGGGCTAGTGAGTTTTCACGAAGACTGAGAGAAAGATGCCAGACAAAGTGATCACTAATAATTTGTGCCTCTATGCCGTGCAAAAATTATAAAATTCTATAGATGCAGTAGATAAATACCTTGAACTAGACGGTAGTGTCTGCAAACGTTTTGGTCCTTTACAGGCTATATTTCATGAGACCAGAACTTTTGCTGTCACTGACCAAACTCCCAAGTATGATTTGCACCGCAACCAGCAATTTTGTCCAAGTGGTAAATGGCATTTAAACGGATGGATACAGTATTTGTCCAGACAGTGTGACGGTCCACAGAATTTGACCAATACAGAGACTACTCACAAAGTCATTCATTGTTACATGTATTTTTACCATGGAGGAGTTTCTATCATGATTAAGTGAGTGTTGCGTTCCGGGCTCTCACACTTGTTTTGGGGACCCAGGAGCCAGGGCCTTTGAAACATCATGGGAACTAAATCTCTTTTCAACCATTGAAATAGTTGAAATGACACTAAAACCAGTGAGGAATCGCTGCTTAACTTTTCACAATGATGTAATCATTGTCAACAGAATGCTTTCATAACTGTAATTTTATTTTTGCATAGATCTCATGTCAAATGCTACCAGAAATTAAGCATTCTTAACTATTTTAATTAAATTTCCACGAGTTGTCAAATCGGAGAAAAATTTGTTGATGAATTTGGAAAATAAATTACTATTTTGCATTAGGATACGGGCTGTCAATATCGGCCCAATTCCAGGATGATAGGGGCCGAATATCGGCCCCATTCCAGAATGATAGGGGCCGAATATCGGCCCCATTCTAGGACATTCAAGAGCCCTGGCATTAGACTGACTGGTCTAGTGTAAAGTTAAGACAAATGAAGCTCATTCATCAATCTGTCATCCAATCAGAGGTGTCCTTACCTGGAGAATGTGGCAACATCCCATTTGTTAAAAACGGGGACATTAATGGTGCTTATAACGGGTGCACTTGTACCTGCTTGGATGGAATGGATCCACCAATCACACCTTACACAAATCAAACAGATGTCTCCCCAACCATCCCAACCCCCTCCCAAAATTATTACCTTATCACACCACCACACCCTAAATCCAAACATACCCCTGCCTAAAAATCACCTCCCCCTCAAAAAAAAAAAAAACACACACACACACCTTACACTTTCCCACACTACAACTCCATACTCATTAACAACACCTCCTCCCCTCCCCAAATTCCACAAACCTATCTAATTCCACTAACTACTAATTCTGTCCCCCCCCCCTCCACCTGCTTAATCTCCTTTGACACTGGACAAATCCCCATATCCCCTCAAATCTTATGCCTCCATCCCGACCTAAAAAAAACTATCTACTTTACAATTTATCCTCTACCTAATTCCTAACCTTTCCTACCCCTCCCCCTACTTTCCCTCCCTCTTCTCCCCCTCCCCCTACTCCCCTATAGAATCTTTTATGGAAATCTATTCCATAATATCTGTGATACTCCACCTTCTGGAATAAATATGATAATGCTGGGTACAATACGCCTAACAATAAAAAATAGCAATCCAAGGAATGCTTGTGTCGCCTGCAAAGTGGTTTGATTATTATTCTAGAAAGTGGATCAAAATTCTTGAAAAGTAGGTCTAGGTCAAATATCTAGATCAAGGTCAAAAGGTCAAATTTTATGGTCTGTGTAGAAAGGTCTTGTCACAAGGAATACACACTTGAAACACCAAAGCCCTATCATTTACCAATCAGAAGATATATCCATTCTTAATTTTTTTGAAAAGTAGGTCAAATATGTAGGTCAAGGTCAAAAGGTAAAAAAATAATGGTATGTGTAGAATGGCATTGATACAAGGAAAATACATGTGAAATATCAAAGCCCTATCAGCTACCAATCAAAAGATATAGCCAATATTACTTTTCTTGAAAAGTAGGTCAAATATCTAGATCAAGGTCAAAAGGCCAAATTTAATGGTCTGTGTAGAAAGGTCTTTTCAGAAGGAATACACATGTGAAATATCGAAGCCCTATCACTTACCAATCAAAAGATATAGCGAATCTTATCTTTTTTCAAAAGTAGGTCAAATATCTAGGTCAAGGTCACAAGGTCAAAAATTATGGTATGTGTAGAAAGGTCTTGCCACAAGAATTGCACATGTGAAATATCAAAGTCTTAACACTTACCAATAAAAAGATATATCCATTCTTAATTTTTTTTTAAAGAAGGTCAAATATGTAGGTCAAGGTCACTAGGTCAAAAATTATTGTATGTGTAGGAAGGTCTTGTCACAAGGAATACATATGTGAAATATCAAAGCTCTATCACTTACCAATCAAAAGATATAGCGAATCTTATCTTTTTTTCAAAAGTAGGTCAAATATCTAGGTCAAGGTCAAAAGGTCAAAAATAATGGTATGTGTAGAAAGGTCTTGCCACAAGGATTGCACATATGAAATATCAAAGCCCTATCACCTACCAATCAAAAGATATATCCATTCTTAATTTTTTTGAAAAGTAGGTCAAATATGTAGGTCAAGGACACTAGGTCAAAAATTATGTAGCAAGGTCTTGTCACAAGGAATACACATGTGAAATATCAAAGCCCTATCACTTACCAATCAAAAGTTATGGGCTGTGACACCCAAAGTGTGACAGACAGACAGACGGACAGACGGACGGACAGACGGACGGACAGACGGACAACGGACAAAGTGATCCCTAAGTGTCGCTATGCTTCGCAGGCGACACAAAAAATAAGTCAATGTCAAGGTCACCTTACAATAATAAAAAAATGGTCAATATCAAGGTCATCTTACAATAATAATCTAACAAGAAAATAACGGTCAAAGGGACAAGGTCAGCTTACATTAACTTAGCAAAATAATTAAACTGGCATTCAAATGTTCAGGTAAACTTACACTAACACCCTAACCTAAAAATAAACATAAAATGAAAAGTCAAATAGTCAGCCTAATTCATTAACTTGCATAAAGTTTACAAAATAAAGGTCAAAACAAAACCTGATGGTAAAAGTCGGAAGTAAATATAATAAACAAATAAAGTAATCAAATACTGATGGTAAAAGTCCTAAGTAAAAAAAATGAAATAGAGTATTCATAAGGTCATAAAAATAATAACATATAGTAAGAAAGTATGTAAGAAAGTCAATTTAAAAATAAAATAACTTAAAAGTCAAGAGTCAAGGTAAAAAAAGTTAAAGGACTCCGGTGACAGACAGACGCGATGGCAAAAACTATAGTTCCTCCTTTGGAGGTGATATAATAAAACCTAATTCATCCCCTAAATATTAACTTAATTAAATTCAAGCCCTAAATATTAACAAAGTTAAATTTAACTCCTAAATATTAACTTAAAATATGTACATCTGTTAATGTAACATCTGTATAATGAAGAGTTCATCAGCCAGCTCTTGTCTACTGTACACTTTGACGACTGAACATGTGAAATTCATACATTCAAAATCTATATTAAACCTGCATGGTATCTATGATATGTTGTGTTTTAATCTTTCAAGGTTATTTCTTTTTCACTAATAGTGAGTCTTAAATTCTACATGATAAAAGAAAGTAAATGAAAAACTTATCCGTATCCTAGTCTGTCTGCTTATGATCTGTCCATCTGTCTGTCCATGTACAGTGTTCATTCTTGATCTTTTCTTCTACAAAGAGCTTTCTCTTTTCAGCCATCCATTGGATTTTCCCTAAAATAAGAACCACAGAAATATAATTATAACAAAATATGATAGAAAAGTGAAATACTTTCATAATAATTATAAGAAATACTTTATACTAACAAATCACTGGCGGACATAAATAAGCTAAATAATTATTAAATCACATTCTAAAAACATCATGCTCGCTGTCTTTTCATCAATATGATTCAACTGTATTGCATGTAGGGCTGAGTGCCGTAGGTCAAATTTGTATTGCGATATATTGCGATATTTGGAAAAATATTGCGATATATTGCAATATTTTATAGCATCGAGATTCCTCATGATTTCTGTTTTCCTGACTCAAAGTTGCTTTAAAATTTTATTTAAAAAAACTGAAAATGTCATCATGATATAATGATTAAAACATGTGCAGAGAAATTTGACTGTCCTTCTATAACATTCAAAGTAAACCATACATGCATGGATATCAGGTTGAAAGAAATTAAAATTTATCCAAGTATTAATGTGATAATTCTGCTGGGACATCGACGGACACTCATGGACAGACATGCAGTGCAAAAAGTCACTAGGAAACTTAAACTTCTTTTAAAGTACCCTCATAAAAAAACGCAGGAATTTAATGCAAACCTCCGTGAATTTTAGTTTACTTTTGTCCTTGGCATGTACAGTGTGTTGACAAACAATAGAGGCCGAACAAGCGTTATTTATATTTCTTGGAATCTATTAGGCTGTGTAGCATAGTGCGGACACTTCGTCGTGTTTAAAAAGTGGCGAGTCAGAAAATTGTGGAACTGATCACAATTCTATCACTGCTGTTATCGGATGCAACACAAAAAAATAAGAGTTGACTTAATAGTCATAGATGGATCTTACATGTGATATAACATAACGCCACAGACATAAGAATCCACCTTTGCCCATTTAAATGACACTTTTGTTGTATTTTGAGTACAAAAATTTAGTAATTTGCGTTTGCTCATAATTTGCAAAGAAACAACATAAAAATATAAAGAACAACATAAAAATATAAAGAAAAAAAAATATCGTTAAAAACCGGTTTTTGAAAACAAATACCGTGGTACGTATTGCAAAGCCTCGTATCACAATTAATATACCGGTACCGCAATAAAACTGCTCAGCCCTACTTGCATGATGATAAAAGGCATTAGATCTTGGGTTTATTCAGTCGTCTTTCAGGGAATAAGAATCATTAAATTTTTTTGGTCAAATTGGAAGCACTGTAGATTAATATAGCAAAGATGAAAACTGATTTATAATAGCAATTCATTAATAAGAGACAGCTGAGATACTAATCTATTGCTCTTGTTAAAATTGGTAGATAAAGAAAAAACTCAGTAAAAATGATGGAGCTCAGTGAACACAGCAGTTTTGATATATACCTATATATATCTACTGTCTAGGTTTTTTTTTCTTCAGAAATTATCATGAATGGCCTATTTCTGTAAGTCTATTCAATGCTTACATTAATAAACTTGACCTTTTTTCCTAATATGACCCTGAAAACACTTCTCTAATGATAATAAGCCAACTTCCTACAAAAGTTTAAACAGTTTTTGAATTTGAACAAATCATACCATACATGTAGACCCGACCCGCCTTTTTTTTCCTTTTGTATTTCTCATCAATGCGATGAAAATCTCAAACGCCTTAGCATAAATAAAAGAATGCACATTTTTCAAAAACTAGACTGACCTAAAGTGACGAATACCAATTCCTGCTGGCATAAATCAATTTATGACATGGCATTCAATTCAAGGTCAAATGCTTCAGAATTTTAAATATGTAGTACTAATAGTACAAAGTATGTTGAGTATGTATAATAAAATATGAAAACTCCATCACTTATACTTGATAATTTTGTTTTCAGAACATATTAACCAATATATCATTATAAGGTCAAGATCAATTCGACACCAAATGGAATGTGAGACAAATGAGAACAAAATGACGCCAACCTGAGCGCAATTGGTGCTATATCTTTTGATGATTTTGGCTCACTAGGTCAGGACTGGATGACTTTCTGCTGTTTCCATATAGTACGTTCCATCACATTCCTGAATGATGTGCAATGCCAAACAGTTGATCCTCAACCACCAATGGTTTGGCTGTCCGCGCTATAATGAGATTATGAATTAATAATTGTACATCATGAAATTTTGGTTACACCTGTACTTTGCTACATGATGTACCGCGATGTCATAGATTCCTAATCGACTACTCTCCATGACTCTCAATATGACCTTGCCTTCATCCCTTTGGTCCCATACTCGCTGTCATTTTCTCAATTTAATTAAAAAGGATATTAAGTCATTTAAGACTGTGGATAGGAATAATTTATAAAGTTGTAATAGCTGCTCTAAATTACGGCGCCAAAAATTAAAATTAATCGTATTTGTTGTTTTGCAACGTCATTAAACTACAATGACTCGACGTCATAATAAAGCCAACAACAGAAATCCTGTCGAAACTGGGGGACCCCTGAATCCAAGGGTACTTTGCATTGAATGAAGCGTCTGGAGGAATGCAATGATCAAAACCCACCAAGATGCTATGATACATGTACCGTGTAGAGTTCCTGAAAAGCATTGATTTTATCGGACTTGCCTAATATTAATTGTTTGGTCTCATAATAGCTCACATTTTAACTATTATTTGGACCAATCAAAATCCAAAATTGTCCAATATTCCATGAAAACTTTCAAGAACTCTGAACGTTTATGACTCAAAATGTCTTACCTTGATATTGATGGCAATGTTAAACAACAATGGATGCATGTAGAAACATGCTTCAACAATCATGCAAATTTTAAGGAAGTGCTATGTATATCAAGCAATATATTAGGGCTGAGCGGTTTTATCGCAAATATCGCAAATATTTTCCAAATATCGCAATATATCGCAATACAAATTTGACCCGAAATACTAAGCCCTACATGTACACTATATAGCCTTTTAACTAACCAGAAAGACAGAAAAACAGATAGCTTAACATGTACAGCATAATGTGATTCCTATGTATAACCCTTGCATTGCAAGGAATATAATTTTTATAACCAATGGTAGCTTCAATATCTATGCAATTAAGTAAAACAAACCTTGCAGTTATCGAAATGTATAGCGCAGAGTATTTTCTTGAATGCTCCAATGCATACTTCTGTGCCTTGCATGTTTCCTGAACTGATAAAACATTAAAAGAATTATAATGATTCATTCAATGACATTTAATAGATTGGTAAAATGTCTAATACTTTGTCATCTGAAGATGCTGAATTTTTTATGAACTATTTCTAAATTATTTAATTATCTGAATTGTTCAAGACTTAAAGTTTATATATCATAAGAAATGTTTAATATATACACCAACTTAAATTTGTTTCTTACTAAGAAAAACATAGTGTAATCAAAGATTACAAAGCTCACCTCGCGGCAGCAAAGTTCAATTTAAACATATCTCTAAGTACATGTATAATAAGAAAATCACTCAAGTGGAAAAAAGCAGGTCAAGGTCATTTTATGAAAGTTTGATCAAAGATACATCCAATATGCAAGTTTGGTACATGTAGCACTTATACTTTGCTCAATATTGGCCTTTAAAGGCAAAATCACTCAAGTGGAAAAAGTAGGTCAGATGCTGCATCCGATGCATGGGTTCACCTCAGCATCCCAAGATGAACACTGGTGAAAGTTTGGTTACTATAGCATCAGTACTTTGTCAGATACTGAGCTACCTCAAAAACTTTAACCAGACATTGACAAAGTCATTCAACCAGAAAATGTAGGTCAGATGCAGCATCATTTGTGCAAATTTGGTTACTGTAGCATCAGTACTTTGTCGGATACTGAGTTACCCAAATACTTTAACCGGACGCGGACGGGGACATGGACACCAGGGTTATAGCATAAGCTCATCTCAACTTTGTCAAGGTGAGCTAAAAATCCCTCAACTCCTTTAACATAAACCTGACTAATTATCAAATAGCATCAATCTATATATTAGGTATAATACACGAAAGTATGACACATTTCTGTATTCCTTAATAATATAAGAATTTTCCCAAAGTCTTTTTTTTACTTTAGTCAATGAGAAGAAATTCAATTCTATTCGATGAAAATGACGACCCAGCATGGTGCCGGACAAGTGGTTGCAATTATATATAGTCTTGGGTAGGAACACAAGTGAAATATATTCAATCTTAATAGATTCCTATGAAGTAAGCATAATTTAATCCCTGTAGCATAGAAAGCTTAATAATTTCAAATATAATATGTGAACCATGACAGAAAAACGATTGAAACTCAAAATTTTGACTCACAGTGAAGGAGAGAATTGACCCTTCCGATTTCGGGAAAAAAAGCCAAATTTCGTGACGTCACAATGTTTTACCTCAGACAAACAAGTTTCGAACCTCAAACAAACATCGAAATTGCATTGTGATGTCATGGAATTTCTCAAAATTTTCCCGCGTTCGGAAGGGTCAATTAATGGAGATCAGAGTAAATAGTATACCTGGTACTAGCTTAACCGAAGACTCATAAGGTCTTTTTTTGTACTTCTCTTTAGTTACACATGAAGGCTTTTTACCGGTAATCAATTAGATTCTCTTTTCTGACAATCTTTCCCCTTGATTGAGAAATAAACTTTGTTTTTTTGGGGTGACTTAGCTGGTAGCCGACCAGTGACAGTCAGGTGGATCATTACTAAATTTTAATTCTTTAGTAATTTTGAAAGGATTATAATTAATTTTTTACACTATTTGAGTATTATTTTTTTTTTTTTTTATTTACTACTGTACTTGCTGCTGAGTAAGATATGTCTAATTGAAAATATAACCCACATTAAAGAAGACTGCGGCTTGCTCACACACCAAGCACCCCACTGAGACGCTTGTCTGCTTGTACATGTACACATTATAAGCTTACAGAATCGCAATGTTTGTGTCAAATCCACTATATGGCACACAGTTGGAAAGATGGGCCAAATAAAATTTTTCTTGATCTTCAGCCTTCATTTGTTACAATGTAAATATTGTTTAATTTCCATTTTTATTTTTAAAGATGATCATGAAGATTGTGATTGTCTGAGAAATTTTGTTGACACCATGTGTTTCAAAAGAAACTGGACGTACTTGCTTGATTAGCAATGTAGTAGCAACACAAAACTGCAAATGAAAAGCGATGAAATGAAATGACAACATGGACAAGTAATCATGCCTTGTTCACATGAATGCACATTAAATCTAATTCGCATTAGATTTGAAGCGGATTATTTTAATGCGAATTAGATTCGCATTGCGTTCACACAGCAAATTCTATTGCACATTAGATTTTGGTAGAGTTGCACTGATAGCCATAATTTTCAAATCATAAAGGGTAAAATTTATGCCAACTCATTGTATTTTTCATACTTTTCATCATTGTAAGTCGAGTTCCATCAAGACTAAAGAATGACACATGACGTCATTTTGAGATAAAATGACGTCACAGTTCAACTTTTACATTACGCAAGTCAAAAGACGCATTTCATTGCATAATAAACTAGATAGTACTTTGGCCTCTTATTCTATGATTCGAGGTCCAAGGGTGCTTAAGATCATCAAGTTGTGGTCTTATACATACTGTAGAACTTAATTACATCATATATATACGCATGCGCTAGATTTAATGCGAATTACATTGGCTTTGCGTTCACATGACAAAATCTAAAGCGCATTAAATCTAATGCGAATTAAAGTAATGCGCATTAAATTTGTCGTGTGAACGCAACCAAAATCTTATGCGCATTAAATTCAATTTAATGCGCATTAAACCTTCCGTGTAAACTGGGCATTAATGTAATTATTCTTTGGTTGCTCGAGGCAACAACACCAAAAATTGAGGGAAAACTTCATCGACTTGCGTTACGTGCACAATGCAGTTTTCCCTCAAGTTTTGGTGTTGACAACAAGATCTGATCAACCAAAAAATAGTAATTGATTCAGGACATCCCTTAGAATATGCCAAAAAATGCAAAGTGCGAAAATACGCTATAATTTTATGCGCAAGGCAGTACTATGTATTCATTAATTGGGAAGAGGATAAGAATAATGCTAATTTTCCAAGTAATGTTTTTTTTTTCAAAACACAAGCTGGACCCTGTGTGCATGACACCCCCCCCCCCCTCCTTTTCCACCTTGATTTTTTTCCAATAGAATTCGATCAAGGTCCGCCCATGGAAATCTTTGAAAATTGATTCGTAAATTTCTTTGCTTGGTCTCAGTGTTTCGAGAAAATATCTTACAACTTCGAACCGTTTTTTACAAGAATCTAGAAATCAAAATTGCGCGCCATATTTTGAAAAAAAAGGATCGATCATTCGATGGGGCATTTTCCCAGCTGGAAAACGTTCCCTTCTCCTTTGACCTTCATAATTGTAATATTTACAACTTTCATAACATTGGAAAATATCTCAGGAGTAGTAGTTTATGCAATATTTACCTTTTTTTTTGGACAAAAACAATCGGAGAAGACCCACGGGACAAAGGGTTCCATCACGTCAGATTCATCTAGATGCTTGAAATCCGGAACCCAAACTTTTTACCGAGAAATGGAATTTTTTTTTTATTTGTTTGTTTGTTTGTTTGCTTGTAGGCCTGATTGAGTTACCAAATGTCTTGGCTTGACAAAAAAAAAACTCGAAAGGACCGTAAAAATGTTGGAAAAAAATACGAGTGTTCGAATATTTTCAGAGAATACCGTCACGGGATGGTTGAAAAAGGTGTCAAAGTGTTTTTTTTCAATAAGTATTGTTGGCGAACATTTTTATAAATATACATCCATCAGTTGTTCACATCTAGGATAAAACTATAAGTTCGGACCCGGTAAACAAATAAAAAGTGAAAGACAGACAGGTTTTTTTTATTTTTAATACGGAGTAGAGCAAGGAATTATGAACTGTTTATAATAAGTCCTTGAGTAGAGGAAATAACCTACACTGAGGAAAACAGGAAAGGTCAAACTAAGACCTATTTATTCCCTATTTTTTATATTAAAAAAAAAACACAAATTCGTTTTTTTAACATCACAAATTCCGTCGTATATTGTGACAAGGACTTATATTCTGTTTATAAGTCCTTGATTGTGATATCAAAATATCGATTTTTTTTCTATATCAAAAATTCTATTTTGTGATATCAAATAATCGAATATTTGATATCACAAATTCGAATTTGTGATATCACAAAGTCAATTTTGTGATATCACAAAATGGAATTTGTGATATCAAATATTCGATTATTTGATATCACAAAATAGAATTTTTGATATAGAAAAAAATCGATTTTTTTTATATACCAAAATATGATGGATTTTCTGATATCAAAAAAATCGAATTTGTGATGTTACACAGCAACCCCCATCACCCCTAAGGTTTGAAGTTTATGTCGCCTGCAATGTCGGTCTGTCTGGTAGTCACACTTAAACACACTCGTATTTGACTATATTACTTTTTAATATACATCAGACATCTTTCAAACTTGCAGGGATGGTAAGGCATGGTGAGACTCATCATCCAATAAAGCTCCATGTCACATTCAATATCAAAAGGTCACGTACTTCGGGTCAAACATGCATCAGGCGACATCCCTGCTCTTGTATCTGTTTTGCAAAGAGTGTGCGGCTCCACTTTACCTTTGGGGTAGATTCAGTAGCATAACCAAATAAGATCAATGACCAAAGACCATTGGAGGGATATGGTGCTTGGTGCTACATAGGATGTTAACCTCACGGTATGGTTAATGTTTCATCAGTCCTGTCAACTGCTCTTAAGGTATCCATTGTACAATAGAGTCATTTTACATAGCGTTTTAATCATCTCCATTGTAAATTTTATGCCTGGTAAGGTTCTATAAACTATATATTTTCTGAAAGGTAATAATGCCCTGAGTACAAATATAAGACTCCCGGGTCTTAAAAATTAAAGGGGAAAAACTCTTGTACAACTTTGTCATTTTGCATAGGTCATATAGAGAAAATAGAAAATTTAAATGCTTCACTAGTTATCCCCCTTTATTTTTCTGACCCCAAAATTATTATTTCTGAGCAGTGGGCATTATAAACTTTCAGAAAATATATAGTTTATAGTACCTTACCAGACATCGAAAAATACCCTATTGTACATCGGATACCTTAAACAAAGTCAACAACGTAAAAAAACAAAACAAAAAACAAAACAAAACAAAAATACAGACGGACGACAGTCAGTCACAGACGGGCTATGACAATAGAGCTCTTTCTAACTGTTGCATTTGAACTCAGTTGCCTATATATGAGACAAGATTTTCCAAGGTACATGTATAATGTCAAGGTCATTAGACACTAGATGTGACGTCAACCTTGGTAGATTCCAAGAATGTCAAAGTCAGGTTGAAGTCAACGGTCAAGATCACATCATTTTATTAGATAGAAGTATAACTTCATTCCAAGGTTTTTACTTTAATACCATATGAGATGTTATAGTTTTATTTGGTTTAGTGGTATTTTGCTTTAAGTTACGAGAAATTGAAGCAACAAGATGATTGTTGAAGAATGAAGCAAAAGGAACGTTTGACATTGTACAGTGGTGGGTACACAATTTCATATATTAATTTTGATCAACTGCATACCATACGTACTATTTCCTTGTAAGGTTTCAGACAATCAGAGTCCCGGATGGCCATTTTGGTTTATATTGGCGGAGAACAACAAATACTCTCTCTCTCACAGAGTTTTTCAAAGCAGGAAATTTCGACAAACTGTAAGTAGCTGCTACATTTATAGTATATGGGTCATTTTAAGCGGTCAATAAAAAGATATTGAAAAATACATCAACAAATCAGCTCCCTTGGATTTTACCTCCAAGGGTCACGACAAAGCAAAAAAAAAAAAAACAACAACAACAACAACAACAACAACAACAACAAACACAAAAACAAAAACTCTGCGACAAGCTTTGAGGTCAAGCTCAATCAAAGTTCAAATCTGAAATATCTTTACATCTTATATACTAGTACATAAACTGGACAATCTTATTTATCATTTTCCCTTCATAAAGTTTCCCCAGTCATTCAGATATGAGTTATCGTACATGATTTCCGTTATACAAGAAGATGGGTGTGTGAACCACTGATGCCCCAAAACAGCATAAAAGAGACACGGTCTAATTTCAGGAAAGTAGGTCAAACTCCTAAGTCAAGGACAGGGATCTCCAACAAGACAACAGCAACACACAAATTTAAAACACCCCATAAAACACAGTGCAGTGTAGACAAGATACGTAAGGAGGACAAGGAACAACGAATGACATTAAACGACCAATGGGCAAATGGTGCTGACTTAGAACGGCCATCTGCCACGTAAGTAACAAATGGTGTGGTCAACCGATTACGTTCGCACAACACTCCCGCGTTCCGGTTACTCAGAGGTCTCGAAACACGCATAGCTGTAGTGTAAAAAGTCAAGGTAAATTGTCAAGACACACAGAATACCCATGTTCAAAAGGACGTCAAACTACACTAGGTCAAGGTCACAACTTCAAAACTGTTATATACACGAATATACATCCGAGATGCTTACAAATTCACACTACACAAATGTACCTTCCATTCAAAATGTAGCTTTGCCAAAGTAAATCAAACAGACAAGTCAAATACTATTATGCCCAAAATCGTTAAGGCACACGAATGTCGACCACGACCAACCCCTGACTTCCTGTTTACTATCCACGACCAAGCTCGTATAATTTTGCAGTTTCGATCGTAAGTGAACCCCTATATCAAAGTTGTTTCTAACAAAGATGGCATTCCCTTGTTTGGTAACAACATGTTCAAATATCGTTTGTTATCCGTCACTTGTTATAATATTAGAAATATATGAATATAAAATATAGAAATATTTCCTAGACTGCCAAGAAAGTCAATCTATTTTTGCAAACTATGAAATTGAACTTTGACATTGAAAATCAATAGGGAGTTGTCCTCTGACAACGGGCAACTCACATGCATTCAAATTATACTGTGACCTCTCAAGTGTCCACAAGCTTTTTCTCTATCAATTTTGACATTGGCCGTTGACCCCAAACTCTATACATTTACATTTACATTTACATTACGTTACTCTCCACTACAATATCACTGCCACAGACCGTACGCCATGTTTACCGATAACAAACATTTCCAAATAAGTATTTGCCATGGCAGATGAATACGTCTATGTAGCAAGAACGAGGCTCAGAGCTCGTGTTGATCTCTGACCTTGAAAATAAATAATGTCACCCTTTCAGCATGCCAGTTTGATGATGTAAAGTAATCTATAACATCATGAGTGTCCATAAGGTTCTTTTATTCCAATATCACAACCTTGACCTTTGTCCCTGATGTTAAAATTCAATAGGTTTCATCCTGTTACCATAGGAAACTCACATGTAAAGTTTGATGAACATTTTTAAGATCATATTGCATTATCTAGTTTCCAAAAGGTTTTCTGTTGTTGACAATATTGTGACCTTGGACTTTTACTATGGGAAACACGCATGCATATTTTGATGAAAATCACAGGTAAATAGTGATCTCTATTGTTCCACTCACATACCTTCTAATGCTCTACCACACACCAATGTGCCGGCATTACAAATCCCTAGGAAATAATGTTGCCCAAGGGAGTCTGTAAAATTTGATGATACATTAGTTATAAGCCAAAGTATGTTTGGAATTGAATGTGTTACTTAATATCATTTCTGGGAAGTTTGATTATAATAGATGATATACACACTCTAATATGATCCAGAAATCATTTTCAATCATCAGAGTCCTACATATGACCTTGACCTTTGGACCATAAAATCAACTGCTGTCATTCTCGACTCATGGAACATCTCTGGCAAGTTTCATGACAATAGGTGCAAAACACACTCTGATATGACCCAGAAACCATTTTTGATCATCAGAGTCCTATGACCTTGAACCTTGGACTCCAAACTCAATGGACTCGTGAAACATCTCTGGCAAGTTTCATGACAATAGGTGCAATACACACTCTAATGTGATCCAGAAACCACTTTTAAACATCAGAGTCCTATGACCTTGAACCTTGGACCCCCAAATCAGTAGGTGTCATCCTTGACTCGTGGAAAACATCTCTGGCAAGTTTCATGACAATAGGTGCAATACACACTCTAATATGATCCAGAAACCATTTTCAATCATCCAAGTCTAGTAACCTTGACCTTTGGACTCCAAAATAAATGGACTCATGGAACATCTCTGTCAAGTTTCATGACAATAGGTGCAATATACACTCTAATAGGATCCAAAAACTACTTTTAATCACCCAAGTCGAGTAACCTTGACCTTTGGACTCCAAAATCATATTACAAGCAAGGGTGTTCTGTCAAAACTTGGATAAAATCTTGGTATGTTTTAAAAAAGAATAAACATGTGAAATGTTGAAATACAATGTACATATCATACATGTACATCAGAACATCACTTAAAGCCCCATTGTGTATGGTTCCAAAATTTTCCCGTAGGATAAGTTTTGGATAAACAACTACACACATAAAAAATCATTGTAACTCCCAATCAGGAACATAATAAAGAAATGCTAGCTTTGTCTCACCATTTATTACCCATAAAACAAAAAATAAATCTTAAAAATAGAACATGCAAACATTTCTTTGTACTATCAAATACATGAATGTAAATAACTTTGTGTTGCATCGAACTACCTGTTACTTATATAAATACTGAAACATCAAATCATACATCATTGCATAATATAATACAATATAGCATTGTACAATATAATACAATATAGCATTGGTATTGACATGTTTTGCACAAAATGAAGTACTTGTAAAGAGTCAACTTTTTTAATTGGCAAGATTAAGTACCCTTCCTCTGAAATTTACATCAATACATAACATACATGTACACATGGTACATCAGAACATCACTTAAATGAAAGTTTTGATTTTTAGTATATATATTTATCAATGATGTGAATGAATACAAAAAAAACAAACCTTGAAAGAAATACTATTTCATAAGACAAAGATACTTTTCTAGTCTGCATAGGGAAGTTCTATGACATGATAACTTCATAAGGAAGCAAGATGTATTTTTGAACCCTGATACCCCAAAGAAGCCCAAACAAGATACAGCTTTAAAACTTTTATCAGTTCAAGGTCAAAAGGTAAGAAGTCTTAGTACAAATAGCCTTTGCTGTAATAGGTGCCACCACTCAAATGATATGATCAATGTTTTATCTTATGTAAGGTAAAAGAAATATAATTCTAAGTTTTAAAAATCTGCAGACCCTAATTTTATCACTGTTGGATAAAAAATTAAAGGAACTGACTGCATTTTTTTTCTACCACTCATCTGAATTTTGCTGGACTGTTACAGGTTTTGACTTTTCGTTGTCACTTAATTTTTTTTGCAAGCAGTTCTGTGTATCTTACATAAACAAGCTTAAGTAAGATAGCGATCATGGCACGTTAGTGTCAAAATGTTGAAATTTACTGATCTTATTTTAATGTTTTTTTCCCTTAACTAATTTTGAAAAAATAAAATCTGTAAAACTAAATTTTTGTTGCCCAAAGCAGGTTGAATGCCAAGGACAATGTAGCATGGTTAATAATTTGCATAAAAATTAAGGTGTCTGGTACAATAGGAACCAGTATTCTGACTTTAAGCAGAAAAGAATTAAATCCGCTATCACTAACTCTTCTTTGCTCTGACCCAGTGACAGTAAAAATTTACATGTCTGGTAGAATTCTGCTTTAAAGCAGAAGAAGAATCATATCCAGCATCAATGACTCTTCTATGTTCTGACACAGTGACGGAATTCTTTTAAAACAATTTCCTCGTTACGTCATATCATCCCTCATCTCGTCCTTTTGTGGTAGGTGCATCTCCTTAACTTCCAGGCACAGTCTCTTAAATGGCAACTGTTTATGTCCAGGTATATTTCTTACCATACGGTTCCATTGTAGTTTAAGAAAGCTGACCGTATACTGTTTCCCCATCACTTCACGTACCTCGTCCCACCTTTTTAAGAAATCATATAATTATCATTATTACATGTATATTTCTATTATTGAGGAACAGTAAAGTCTAAATGATATTTAATAGCATATCAGATTTTCATATCAAAATTATGCATGAATTGAGAATTTAAGCTTGTTAAACTAAATTTGTAACTTCAAGAATTATGCACAGTTTGCACAAAGGGATTAAATTCACATTTGAGTGATGGCTGTCTTACTTTTGGTGTTCATGGGTGTATAATTCAGGTTGGTCACATGTAAATTCCTTAAATCACAGAATTATAAACCCATGAACACCAAAAGTTTCTAAAATTCTTGTTGGTTATGGGAAATAACCTCAAAAAGCTGATGCACAAACGGTATAATTCGCGTAATAACCAAAAAGAATTTTAGAAACATTCCTCATAATTTAATTTTAAGTTATATTATAATAGCACATTTTGTGCATCTTATTAGATCTTGGAAAATCGTTAAAATGCTCAATGCAAAGTTCCTGCGTAGGGATTATCTCCCTCGTTGCTAATTACAACAGCCGACAGTACAAGAATGGAGGCTGGAAGTTGAATGGCGCCGGTGTTTGTTTTCAGCCCGAGTCATTTGATATATTTAAACGATGAGTACTGTAGAATGACTCTGGATGGGATGGCAAAGCATCTGACAATCAGGTACATGTTTGATAGTGGTAGATTTGGATAAAAATGCAATCTTTGATCAGCGTGACCTATCATCGCACCGACGTGATATGTTTATCTACAAATATCGTGGTAAGTACTTCATGAAATCATTTATCTGTTGCTACAATCCATAAATTTTGTATATTTAAAGATGAAAATAGTATAAATTATGTGTATCTGGTATCTAGTCTTCGTTCTCGAGGTAAAATTCAGTGTATCAAGTATCGGGATCCGCCATTTTGCTTTATTTGGGCAGTAGTTCCAGAAAAGGGGGCGTGTCCTAATATTTTTCAGGTTATGGAAAATAATCTCAACTTTTAAGCCAATGAAAATCCTTGTTACATGTAAAATTAAATTATTTATATTTGTACTTTATATCAGACATTCCATTTGGCATTTCAATAATTGACATATGGAATGTTATAACATCAAAAGTATCTGAACGTTGTTAAATTCTCTGTACTTTCAAAACTGAAACATGACTTTTTTTTTGTTGTGCATTAGATTTTGTCTTGTGGACTAGAAGCTCTTTGGGTTAAAGCAGTCAAGATTAACATTAAAACTAATGGAAAATGGAAGGCTTTTTTAAAATACTGTTCCCCACCTTGCCACAGGATTTCTATTGCACTTAATTTTTATATTGGTGAGAACTATCGAATAATTTGTATAATACTGGACCAAAGTGGGAAATGATGTCAACCAGTCAATTGAAATTTCAGAAAATGTGTGGGTGGGGAGCAAAATAGGTCTTGAATATTTTCGAAATCTCTAAGTACATAATATAATAGTGTTGTCACAACAATATTTAATTGATTTAACAAATACAAATCTTATAAATAATAATCTAGACTCAAATGGAAAAATTCCACATTATCTTCTTGTATGAACATGTAAAAAAGTAAAAGCAAAGAAGTAATTTGCACTATGAAATTACATCAATATTTGCTTTTTCTTCATTGCTTCTAGTGATAAGAAATTGATGTCCTAAGACTGAATTTCTAATCTCTGAGAAATTTCCTTGAAATGGGCTCTTTTCACGTCAAAATTGTACCTAGTCCTTTACCTGATTTGTGAACTCTGGTTAGGTTCCTGAGAAAATATAATTCTCCTAAGGTCATCCATCTCTATACTTGTCCAGCTAAACGTCCTGCCCATCACATGTTTATAATACAAGCACTGATTGAAATGATGTCGACACTGCACAGCTGTACGTCCCAGTACATCACGGGCAATCTCTTTCCACGGTAATCTCTGAAATGATTGATATGAAAACTGTAGATGGAAGTTTCACACTGATACATGTATCTTATGAATCCACAATCCTTTTCCCAAGGTACATTGTAATTAATATCTCGGGATGGATGTACATGTATTTACTTACAAAACTATATCAGTTAATAGGCCACTTGCCAAAATCCATAATGGCTGACAAAATTACAAAAAATGTCCGAGGCAGGCAACTTTTGCACACTGTTTCATTGTTAAGTCTCAATAGAATTGCGTCTTTTAACAGTGACGTCATAATGAAAAACAACGCCAAAAGATGTTGACTCGGATATTTTGAGTTGTAATTAAGATCGGAAAATGGTCTATTGAATCCCTCATAATTTTGATTCCAACATATTATTAACCAATTCCTACGGAAGCCCGCAGGTGACAGGTATGAATTACAATTTATCTGGCAGCCGCCACTTAATTTCTCTGGCGGCCGCCAGATAATTATCTGGCTGCCGCCACTTATTTATCTGGCGGCTGCCAAATAATTTATCTGGCGGCCGCCAGATAAATTAAGTGGCGGCCGCCAGATAATTATCTGGCAGCCGCCAGATAATTTAAGTGGCGGTCATCACATAATTTACAATAAATCAAAACAAAATCAATGCATAACATGTTCTTTTTGTTCTAGGGTGCTGAATTCATCTTCTCTTTTAATCTATTTGGTATGAAAGATGCAAAATAAGCAGATGAAATGTGACAAAAGATAATTATGTGGCAGCCGCAAGATAATTATCTGGCGGCCGCCAGATAATTAAGTGGCAGCCGCCACATAATTATCTTGCGGCCGCCACATAATTATCTTGCTGCCGCCACTTAATATATCTGGCGGCTGCCACTTAATTTATTTGGCGGCTGCCAGATAATTAAGTGGCAGCCGCCAGATATTTAAGTGGCGGCTGCCATATAATTATTTGGCGGCCGCCACATAATTATCTTGCGGCTGCCACTTAATATATCTGGCGGCCGCCACTTAATTTATCTGGCGGCCGCCACATAATTATCTGGCGGCCGCCACTTAGTTATATGGCGGCCGCCACATAATTAAGTGGTGGCCGCCAGATAGATTAAGTGGCGGCCGCCAGATAAATTAAGTGGCGGCCGCCAGATAAATTATGTGGCGGCCGCCAGATAATTATGTGGCGGCCGCCAGATAATTAAGTGGCGGCCGCCAGATAAATTTTAATTCATACCTGTCACCTACCGGCTTCCGTAAATTCCTATTTACGATAACATTCTTTAGGAAACATGTTCTATGTACTGTACACAAATGAACAATAAGGTATCCCATTCTGTGTGTAATGTGTTAATGAACTTAATGTAAGAGGAGTTGGACAAAAGTTTAAGAATAGTAGTCCAGTCCGACAGTCTGAAAATTCTACTCGTCAAAATTAAAATAGATCTATACATACTGATCTACATGTACATGTATCTTGACCTAAACATGGAAACGACATATAATGCAGATCAAGCAACGGCTTTTTAATACATCATATTTTAAAAGTATGGTTATCCCTTTTGGGAAAATGAAAGTTTTCTTTGATGGCTTATACACTCTGATTGATCTGACCTGACCTGACCTGAAGACCCTGTAAAACACTGCATAACAAATTTATCCCATTGTGTATGTTATGTCAACAGATTTTAAATCAACTCACCAAGTCAACAGCTTTAAGCGTTTTAGTAGAAGCAAGATATTATAATGATTAAAATATCCTTCTGTGAGCTAATAAAACATAATATTTCGTTCCTCACAGCCAATCGGATTGCAAGAAATTTGCCTGAGGTGAGTGAAGATAAAAGTAATCTTAAACAAACTAAATATTAACCTGGAGATTTGTGCTCTCATTAATTGAATCAATACCAAGCTTCTCTTTCATTGAGGCGATAAGAGCATCGTCCTCGGTCGTCGACCATTTTTGGGTGATGACATCGGGTTTACTAGATGCCGCTCTTTCCAAAGCTCTGATACTCTCTAGGTGAACTTTATATTTCCGAGCTATCTCCTTTGCTGACTGCTTCTTCTTCTGCAATTCCTTCATTACTGCCTGGATATCAGTGACTTCAGCCTAGTAATAAAGTGGAAATTTCACATACCTTAAATGTGGTTATTTTTGCTGGGGGATTTTTTTTTTATTTTTGTCTCATTGCTTTGTGAATTTGATTATAATTCTGAGTTTAAAAAGGAGTAACGGAGGCTGAATACCCTAGATCTTTCCTAACATTATATAAATATAGACTTTGGGTGTGATCAATATGCCATTATATGGACTTGATGAAATTCATAATATCCAGACTTCCACTGATTTACAAAAATAAATCTTGGGGGGGGGGGGGGGGATTTACAGGCAGAGAACCTTAAAACTAAAAAACTAATGGCTAAGTGAAAGGTTTTTGTGGGACGTGAATTTCCACTTTAAAGTGGAAAAAAAGTCATGTTTGAGTATCTACCCACATTCATCATTCAAATTTCATAGGGTCCATAAATGACATATTGACTGAAAAAAAAGGCCTCATTTGTTATATTATATAAGATATGTGTATATGACACGAGAATGAAAAACAAATTATTCTCACTTGGTGCAGCCTATGTCCAACAAGCAACACCTGAGCTTTCCTATAACAAGCACACGTCTGGCGGTTTAAGTTTTTCGACAGCTTGCGATAGAAATCGGTTTTCCTCAATGACTTAATAAGTTTTCTATCACTCAAATACTTCTGATGGTCAAGTATTGCCTCTGGGTTCTTGAATTCAGGATTCTCCACTATAAAAGCCATCCAGTTCATAAGTAAATGTTTTTCCTCCTCTGGGGTCCACTGACCTCGCCGTACCTAAATGAAAATAATAGACGATTTCTGAGATGTTTAATTTGATGGCTAGACTGCGGACATCATATACTTTGGCGACATTTTCCTTTGTGATGTCACAAAGCACTGGAAACATAATGTAAAACCTTCCATTGATTATAAAGTAACAATTCAAAAGTTTCGCAAGGTACAAAATGTATTTGATGTCCGTAGTCTGATTATGTAAAATCAAGGTTTTTAATGGTATATTAAAAACAAAATTCAAAATGGACTATTGAACACAGAGTAATCCATCCCAGCTTGCAGCAGCATGTTGTCATGGTGGCAAAATCCAATTACTGTCCCTGCAGCTCACTTCAGAAATTGGAAAATTGAAATTTTGTCTACTTTATTGGCAAATTTTCTGACTGAAATTTATATAGGTGGATAGATCTCAAACTCTCGTAACTAACAGTGTAAGTTATTTGTCGATACGACCAATACTACGCTCAGAGTGAAAGAAAATGTCAATCTTAGTATGACCTTGCTGATGTTTAACACTAAGTCAACGACATCACACTAAAATTAACATAGAAACATCTACATCTAAAACTATTTTCCTTGACTGTGAGCGTAGTATTTGTCATAGGGATACATATAACTTATACTGTTAGTTATGCAAGTTTGAGATCTATCCCCCTACTGTATATAAATTTCAATCGGAAAATATATCTAAAAATAGACAAATTTAAGCTTCAATATTAAGATTTGTGAAGTGAGCTGTGCGAACAGTAATTGCCTTTCCATTTAAACAATAGAGTTCTTGCTATATTTTTGAACATTTTATATTCTTGTTAGATTTAATTGAAAATTTAACATTTTAAACAAGTCATAATGATTGGTTCAACTAAATTCTATATGCTCAATATTTGGTTCGATATGCAAGACAGCTCAGTAGATAAAGCATTAGAAGTAAAAATATGAAAATTTAGGGACAGTGAAAATAATAAGCTGGATATGACAATGAAGGCTCAGGTGAAAAGACAATGAACTTCGAACAATACATTTGGTTTGTGGGACTCTTAAAGTACAGTTAAACCTGCCTTAGCGACCCACTGTATTCAGAGACTTCCTGTTTTAAGAGACCGAATTTGCAATTCCCAAATAAACAATTTTCATGAAAATGAACCTGTATTAAGAGACCACCTGTCTTAAGTGACCTTTATTTGACATTCCCTTGAAGGGTCTCTTAAAACAGGTTTAACTGTACTTGTGAACGAGTGTTGAACTTCACATTAGTTAGAGCAAGGTGAAAAAAATGCAGAAAAGTAAGGCGACATGGTAGGTGCTTAATCTAATACTTCATACCTGGTAACCATTACGTAATAGATTTATATAATCCTGTTTCTCTTTATGAGCATCTAGTCTATCAGAGGCATGTATGACTGCACACACCTCATCGCTCACTTCAAGGTCTGCCTCTGAACATTTCAAGGGACCTGAAACAAAAAAGCTTATTGTGAACCTGAGATGTGACGCTGCGCCATGAGAAATACTGTATATATGTTAATTTTCGCATCCGGTTAATTTTGCAAAAATGCCCCTTAACAAATGTGTCTTTTTTTCGCTCTGAGTCTAATTTTCGCTAATATATTAACAAAATCAATGGACAGGTTAAGATCTGTGTCTTTTTTTCATTATTTCCATTTTGATGATGCTCGCAAACTAGCGAAAATTATACAACCTTGAAAATTTCCTGATATTCAGTGTTATTATATATTAAACTCTTTCATGTTCTACTACTATATTTAAGATTCATTACATGTAGTACTACCCTCTGGATGTAAAAATCATGTAAACCTGAGGCTTATTGACAGTATTACAAGATTTGTAGAAACTGAGGGTGGAATAGATGTATCTAAGTTCATACAAAACCATAATATATTTTTCTCTGATACCTACATGTACATGAATCATGTATGTGCTAAAACTATCATTTACAGAAAGAAGTTGAAATAGGAAAACTATCAAGTTGATAAGATTGCAAAAAGTATGCAATGTTCAAGTTTACCTGATCCGGAAGTATTACATTGGATCCACCTCTATACCTGAGTCATCGTAGTTTCAATATTTTATGATATGTCATGTGTTAGAATTTTGAGAACATTTCAACTTCTATTTCAATCTGTACATATAGAGGACCAATTTCATATTCCAAGGAAATTGTTTTTAACTTTTTTTTTCTTCTTAACATTGCAAACCAGTCACTTCCCTTTCACTTACAAACAAAAGATACTTCAAATAGATAACTAGTGCTGTGCAGTGCACCAAAAATTTCAGTGCTTTAATAATAAGTATCTTGCTTTTATGCCCCGATGTAGAGTTGTAGATTTTGATTCGATTAAGATGTAATTTATTATTATAAACTGAAGCCAATAAGTGACTACAAAATGTTTGATTTAGCGAAGAAATGACAGTTAAGACGGTCATAAAGTTATAAAAGACTATGCATTCACATATCATACTTCCTACTCAAAGTAGGTGTGCAAAGGTTGTATGACCGGACAAACCTTATAACGAAAATTTGGTGACCTACTTCAGCATCAAGGCAGGACACCACATCAAGTTACCTTATAACGAAAACTTAGTGACCTACTTCAGCATCAAGGCAGGACACCACATCAAGTTATACTGCGATGTCATTAGCTGAAAACAGTACAAGTTGTGATACATAATTATATAGACTACCTGACTGCTGAAGAGCGAGCTGTTCTTCCTCTGATATCTCTTTTATCCGTTTCTCCTTCCTGTCACGTTTATTTTTTTCTCTCTGCTTTTCTGCTTCCCTAGCTTTTTCCAACTTCCTCCTTTCCTTCTCCTTTTCCTTCTTCTTTTTCTCCTTCTTTTTCTTCTTCTCAGATTTCTCCTGACTCTGTTCTTCTGAACATCGGTCATCCTCTACCATCAACTCTTCTGATTCCTTTGTTAAGAATAAATATCAAATTATTATTATTTGGTCATAAACAATTTCAAGTGAAATACTGAAGAAATGACTCTTTTACTTTTGGTGTTCAAGGGTGTATAATTCTGGATGGTGCAAATTCTATGAATAACGAAGTGAATTTTGGAAATTTTGCAAATGACCATCAGAATTATACACCTATTCACACCATCAGTCATCAGGCAATAGTGATTGAATATACATTGTATCTTTTACATTCACATGTGGGTACCTTTTCGGAAAATTGCTCAGAAAAGAAAAACACACACACACACCTGAAGTATCCAGAAGTTCAATTTCCAATTGAACTACATATCTGTTAACGATCTTTTTAAATACCATAAAATGCCTTTACCAAAATCTCTATCTAAATAGTGATTTTTATTCTAAAAACAAAGTCAGAATTATTCCAGAAATCTTCCTTTCAAAATTCAGTCATACTGATCATATGTTTGTGTGTTTTAATTCATGCCTGAAGAGAGGCTTCCTTTCAGAAAAAGTTCCTGATGTACATGTAGAACAAAATATCTTTATTACTATGGAATAACTTATATTTACATGTACATTCTTACTAAATATTAGAAACCCTTATTTGAATGAACATTGCTTATACTGAGTATAACATTGCCAAAAGTATCTCAATTATGTTCCATAAATGCACATTAGCTCAATATGAGAAACATAATTACTGGATCCATTGTAGGTTATCATAGTATAATTACATTCCAAATAGACAGTAATATATTTATATTCATTTTTTGCACACTTAAAAGACGTTTAAATACATTTTAAATTCCATTGCTAAGGCTCTGTTACTAGGTACCACTACATGACTTCATAGTTCAAATTGAACCACCGCGGTTATCACAGTGTAAATTCTATATAAATGAATGGGCATATGTAAATATCTAGTGATAATTCCACAGAAACGATTGATTACCAATTAAAGAGAACAGATATGTAGATTGAAACTACGTACATTGTAATTTTGTGTGAAAAAATGACCTAATTGGCACATTGCACACAAGCATATAAATATTATACATGAATTCTAGCTATATTTTTTTTTTGTTCATAATACAAAATAATTGTGGTGGTTTTATGTTAGTGGAAATTTCAATATAGCAAAATTAAAACCACTGCAATCATTTCTCCGTTTACAGTATTACTGATACCTTCTTTTTCTTCTTCTCAGATTTCTGTTGATTCTGTTCTTCTGAACCAACCATCATATCTTCTGATTCCTTTGTTAAAAATAAACGTCATCATTATCAGTCCAAGAGAATACTGGAAACAGTAATATTACTAAAAACAAAAATAAAACTTAAAATGGAGTTATCTTTCTTGGAAATTTATCTCTTTATATTACTGTAAGCAGTAATACTATTTCGCTCTTATACCAGTGGATTTGGGGAGAAATTAGGGTGATTAGGAGTTGTATCTCATTCAAATGTACACTGAAAAATTATTCAAAACATCAGGAAAATTTTTTTCCTTAACATATTTGAAGAAAATGTGATATCAAAAAGAAGAATAAGCTCAAAATGCATCGAAGATGCAAAATGCCGAGTTGCAAAACTGGAATGTAAGTATGAATATGCAGACTAACATGAAATGTGTATGGTTTTGATGATCTTGACTTACAATTTATTTCTACTTAAATCACGGGAAACATTTCTGGCAAGTTTCATGATTATAGGTGCAATACAGGCTCAAATATGGTTGGGAAAACATTTTCAATCATCCGAGTCCTGTGACCTTGATCTTTGACCTTTTGACCCAAAAATTAATGGCAAGTTTCATGATTATAGGTGCAATACAGGCTCAAAAATGGTCTGGGAACCATTTTCAATTACCTAAGTCCTGTGACCTTGATCTTTGACCCTTTGACCCCTAAATCAAAAGTGGTCATTTTCTATTCACTGGAAACATTTCTGGCAAGTTACATGATTATAGGTGCAATACAGGCTCAAATTCAGTCGGGAAACCATTTTTAATCATCTTAGTCCTGTGACCTTGACCTTTTAACCCCAAAATTGATAGTGGTCATCCTTGATCCATGGGAAACATTTCTGGCAAGCTTCATGATTATAATTGCAATACAGGCTGAAATATGGTCCGGAAACCACTTTCAATCATCGGAGTCCTGTGACCTTGACCTTTGACCTTTTGACCCCAAAATCAATAGGGGTCATTCTTGATTCATGGGAATCATTATTGGCAAGTTTCATTACTTT
Organism: Pinctada fucata; assembly: GCA_028142955.1. Classification (NCBI taxonomy): domain Eukaryota; kingdom Metazoa; phylum Mollusca; class Bivalvia; order Pterioida; family Pteriidae; genus Pinctada; species Pinctada fucata. Next base: position 39,614,237 of record AP027112.1, on the reverse strand, counting down.
AGGTGCAATACAGGCTGAAATATGGCCAGGAAACCATTTTCAATCATCAGAGTCCTGTGACCTTGACCTTTGACCTTTTGACCCCAAAATCAAAAGTGGTCATTTTCTATTCACAGGAACCATTTCTGGCAAGTTACATGATTATAGGTGCAATACAGGCTGAAATATGGTCCGAAAACCAATTTCAATCAACAGAGTCCTGTGACCTTGACCTTTGGACCCCAAAATCAATAGGCCTCATCCTTGATTCAAGGGAAACATTTCTGGCAAGTTTCATGATTATAGGTGCAATACAGGCTGAAATATGGTCCGGAAACCATTTTCAATCATCTGAGTCCTGTGACCTTGACCTTTGACCTTTTGACCCCAAAATCAATAGGCCTCATCCTTGATTCAAGGGAAACATTTCTGGCAAGTTTCATGATTATAGGTGCAATACAGGCTGAAATATGGTCCGGAAACCATTTTCAATCATCTGAGTCCTGTGACCTTGACCTTTGACCTTTTGACCCCAAAATCAATAGGGCTCATCCTTGACTAATGGTGAGTAAGTGAATGAAGTTTCATTGTTATAGCCTCTTTCGTAGTTGACTTATAGTCCGGAAACCAATTGTTGAAGCCCTCCCGCCCGCCCGCCCAACCGCCTGCCCGCCCGCCCGCCCGCCCGTCTCACATCAAATTAAGAGCCGAGTTTTGCAACTCGGCTAAAAAGTGAAAAATAGGTTCCAAATGCCATTGGACATAATTTTTTCTTTTCAGTAAAAAAATTGCTCATAAATAATTAATTTGTTGTTGAATGAAAGAATTGTATGATAGAAACTTTGCTTGTAGCTTTAAAACTTTGCTTTGACTATATTACAGAAATATGTAATATAGAGTGGAAACATTACTGTTTTCAATACTAGTGAAATCAGGGATTATTGTTAGCAGTAATATTACAGTTTTAAGTAATATTACTATTTTTAGTATTCTCCTGGACTGATTATGTTATTATTCAGTCAAGAGTGATGTCAAGTGAAACATATAATTACCATTTGTATTCTATTGAATAGTGGAAACTTTTTTAGAGTAAAAGGATTTATTGTAATTGCAAAAACTTAGAAAGTTGATGTACATGTACTATTGCAACTGCAAAGAAAAAACAAGAATGAAACTGACAATTTCTCAGGATTAAAATAATAGAATTAATGTCATAATTTGTGTTTTGTAATGGGTATGCAACACAAAACAAGTGTATGTGCTAACATGCATTACTTGTATGATACAATCTAATTGCACTTGTTTTGTGTTGCTTAAACTTTACAAAACACAAATTTAGACTCTTATTCTATATATGGATCTGCTTTTTCAGATTATCTGAAAATTGACAGTTAATACATGTACATGTAGGTTAAAAGCAAAGAAAAACTCAAGTACCGGTAGGAAATATACTAATTACGTAACTTTTCATGCAATATTATGAGTGTCTCCTGGTACATTACTTTAACAGTCTCATGGCAAATCAAAGGTGTACATATTTTATTGTCACACTGCAAATAAATTTCTAGGAATCTCATTGGTTGTTTAGCCGTAATTATGATACTATGTTACCCATCTGCAGCTGTGAATATAGAGCTTTGTGATGTCACGGACACCTTATTGTTTCTTGACATCATAGAGCGCAATTCCCGTAAAAAAGTTCCGACGTTTTGAATTTTTCTCTTGCTTCAGATCCTTTAATTTTATTTTTCTGCTAAAATGAATTTCATTCGTGGTATATTCATTTTGAATAAACCATTTACAAGTACGATCTTTTCAATGTTAAAAAATTTTTACAATCCATCAACAAATAAACAAGAGCCCCAGGGGGCACAACGCTCACCTGATACCCATGCATGCTCTAATTGACATACTGACATTGAATACTGATAGTGCCAGTACCAGGATTTTAGCCCACAACCTTTCTAAAAAGATTTTTGCCGGATGCAGAGAAGTTTTTTTTTCAGACAACCTTTGAAAGTACAAAAAAGAAAAAATAGCCACATTTCAAAACAATAACTTTTTTACTGATTTGAAAAGACGGATAAAGTGGTCCAACGTCATATGCCCAGCTAGTATAGTTCAATTATGCAACATCAAAAATAAAATCATATTGTACATTAATGTGCAGCAGAAAAAGAATAAAACAATGAAACGATTTCATAAATTAAGTTTATTTAAAATTGAACACAAAACCTTTCATTATTGATAGCTAGCATGCCAGAAATTATAAAGCCTGTGTTTGTGAAACGAGAATGCCCCCGGCGGCATCTTTGTTAGTATAAAGGCCATTTTCTGTTAAGTATGTGAGAGGTCAGGGTCAGCGCAATATTATATTGGTATCAATGGAAAGATCTTGTCACAAGGAATACACATGTAAAAATTGAAACCTCTATCACTAACCATTCAAAAGTTATGCCCAATGTTAAAGTTTTTGAGAAGTACGTCAAAGGTCAAGGTTATGGTCACGAGGTCAAAAATTTTGGTATCAATGGAAAGGTATTGTCACAAGGAATACACATGTGAAATATGAAACCTCTATCACCAGCTTCCATTTAAAAGTTATGCCCAATGTTAAAGTTTTTCGGAAAACAGACAGACAAACAGACAGACGAATAGGCCAAAAACTATATGCTCCTGAATCTTTTATTCCAGGGGCATAAAAAACAAAGATTTTTCGGTTTTGCCTTTATTCATATTAAAGTATACTGAAATCTATGAATGCTTTCGAATAGTATTGATTTCATCTCAAATACATGAAACGTACAGTTAAAATCGTTTTAATCCAATATTTATCAATATTCAAGTGAGTTGTGCTGCTTGTGCAGATATTGGGCCAGTTTGTTTTTCAAAAAGCAGTGTATGGTGTATCAAACCTCATGACCCAGTGAAGCCACTTGAACAAATAATTTTCAGTGAATATGCTGAAATGCGGCGCTTCTTGCCTATGCATATTTCAACAGGCGAGAAGGAGCGTCGCATTTCAGCATACGCTGTTCAACAACTCAAGTGATTTCTCTAGGTTTCGTAGTTTGAAACAAATTAAAAGGCCCATGAAATTGTTAAGGTTGTCAAACTAGCAGACCTACAACATCGTAATTTACTGTTAACAAATTGTTTTACCTCATCAAAGGTCTGTTACATGGACAAGTTGTTAGCGGAGAGAGTTCATGAAATGTATCGGTTGCATAGGATTTGCCGACAAAAAGTTATTTGGTCCGATAAAAACTCATCATGTATCTATTATTTGAACAGATAAAAATTCCCAAATGTCTTATCACAGGAACCTGTCATTTTATGAGAGAAAATGTTTTATTATTCACAACCTCAGGCCTCTGTGTTCCTCTTAGAAATATTATACATACAAGATGTTGAACACAGTGGCTTATGGTTGTAAATAATAATTTATTTACTCTATTTAAACAACAGCTTTCTGTGGTCCAACATTTCATAGGAAGATTTCAGGAACTCTGAACTGAATTATTTATTTCAAGAATTTCAGATATTAAATGTCCTATGCATTCTCAAAATCCGGAGGAAGAGATTACTCATTAGACGTTTCTTCAAGAAATCAGTCCGTAAATTACTTCATCTAAGAGAGTCTAAGACAGAGGAAATTCGAGCAAACTTTATGCATGATAACAAGTTGCAAGTGTTCCAAGTACATGAATGATAACCATTATGAAAGTGTTCCAAGTATAATGCACATTTCATTAAATAAAAATCTATTCCGTTTGCACTGTATCTCCTGAAATGTATCGCAGTACTAAAGGTATCACATTTCTACATGGGGAATCCCCTTCAGGTGTAATCCAAGGAAATCGTTTTAGCGGGGAATCCCCTCAGTTTTGACTGGTGAACAGGGCAGAATAAAAGGTGTCACACCATTGGTCAAAACTATTGAAAATTTAAAAATAGCACATGAAATCAATGTACCATTCCCTGTAGTCGGGATAAATTGAGTTTTGAACCTGTTTTTGTCTTTTATGCAATCTATTGATCGATTTAAAAATAGATGAAATTTGTAAAATTTTCGAAATGGATAGAGGGGTGATGTAAAAAAGTGGAATTTGTGAGAAAACGGTATGCATGACCCCCCTTTTTTCTATTATTTTTATGTGTGTCAAAGGTGTCCAAATCCAACGAGACCAAATTCATAATTATTGAATGAAGGATTGGAAGTCACTCAAATTGAGCTAAATGATTGATCATACAAAGAAGGTTTTTATTTCTTTGGATGACACCTTCAGGTACACGGCAAAACATGGCCGCTTTTGAAATCTTGTTCCCGACTTTAAAAATAAAATTCTAAATAAGTATAAAGAATTTAAATAATTGAATCATATCACATAAAAGGTTAATCAATAAGACATTGAAGCATGTGTCACTTGTTGAATTATCAGCTGTAACTATGGATGAAAGGTCGATCAAAAAATGATTAATCATACAAAGAAGGTTTTTTTTCCTGTAGTTGCACCTGAAGCATTGGGCATGGAAAACATACAGTCATTATACCTATGTACAATCTTAAAAAATATTCCTTAAAAATCCAAAAGTGGATATCTTGACAAAATTCTTTCACTTGTAGGGTACCATGCATGAGTACCTCATACCTACAAATTGTCATGACAATCTGAAGAGTGGTTATAGAAAAGAAGCAGAAAATGTATGAAAATCACCCCCCCCCCCCCCTTTCCTTTTTACATAAGAAAAAAATTCATAAAAAATCAAAAAAATAAAATTTAAGCATAAAATACATATCAAAGCATTAAGTAAGTTGAATATGATAAATATGTAGTAAATGAGTGTGTAAAATCATACACTTATTGAGTTATTTAAAGAAATAGTGCAAAAATGTGCATTTCTGACTAAGTCCGAAAAGACGTCAAAAACGCGTCAAAAATTTGACTTCGAAGTGGAACCAAAAATAACAACACTTCTTAAGACATCTCTCTAGATCATCCTGATGCTTTCGGTTTGTCGATACATGCTTCGGTTCTAAAGAAGAAGTTTGTCAAAGGAGGGTACCCCCCGTGACCTACTTTTGGCTGTGGTGGCGCCACCTGTTGAAAGATCCGGACGAAAAACAACAACACTTGTAGGGGACCATGAGTACTTCAAACCTACCAAGTTTCATCAAAATCCCTTCAGCCGTTCTGAAGAAGAAGTTGAAAATGTGAAAAGTTTACGACGGACGACGACGGCGGACGACGGCGGACGACGGACGCCACGCTATGACAATAGCTCACTTTGAGCCTATGGCTCAGGTGAGCTAAAAAGTTGGAAATTTTACTGTTGACGCCATTTTGTAAATGACAATTTACAAGTGATTTGCAGTATGACAAAAATGTTATTACAGTTCCAGACAGGTAATATGGTCTGATATACCCTGTCTGGAACTAATATTCCCCTCGCCCTCGGCTCAGAAATATAAATATATCAGACCATATTACCTGTCTGGGACTGCAATAACATATAATACATGTACTGCAGTTTCTTAGCTGAATCGGGTAAAAATGATACATTTAACATGATTTTACACAAAGTACATCATGAATAGTGTTGTATAATCGGACAAATTTCATAATCGATTATCAGTTTATAATCGGAGAGGATTTTAATCGATTATTTCGATTTAATCGGAAATAAATGTTTCTTGCTTTTACAAAAAAGAATATGACAAGCAATGATAAAACGTCACTAAATCATATGCTAATATACATAGTAAAATGTCTAGAAAGAACTCCAACCACAGAATGATAAAATCCTGTCTAGTAAATCAAGGACTTATAAACAGTTTATAAGTCCTTGAGTAAATGAAATATTTTCTTAAGATCACAGCAGTAATGGAGCCAATACAAATATGTGATTGTAATACTAATAGTCGGCAACTTTACACGGCAGATGCAGAATTTTTATTTTATTTTTTTTTATTTTTGGTGGGAGGGGGGGGCTGTCTCCATTCGACCCAAGAGCAAGGTTTTTGCTCAGTCAATGAGGATGATTAGAGTACTTGACATTACTATTAAATTCAATGAGAATCCTAATTCCACCCATTGTATGCATTAAAAAGTGTATCCTTTTCGAATTATTTACGCTACGACCGTAACTTTAACTCGTGGAAACGATCGTCGATCTACTTTCGTTTTATTTGTACGTGTTACATGCGTATTCGACCGAGAACTATGTCATCCTTTTGTACGTTGTATATTTCCGATTATAATCGATTCTTGAAAACACAATCGATTAATCGAAATCGAAAGGTATTAGCGATGATGTCGGCGATAATCGTTACAACACTAATTATGAATAAGCCTTTTTCACATAACTGTGGTCTACTTTTTTCGGACGGCAAAATAAGTACCTTTCCCACAATATGACATCAAGGACAATCAGATTTTAACTATGACGTCATGAAAGTTGGTACCATCGCAATCTACAAAATGTTAGTCATGTAGTTATGTGAAAAAAGCTAATTAGCAAGTGCAATTTTCCCAATATGAAATGTTACCAATATCTTCCTTTTCTCCTTCTTTTTCTTCTTCTTTTTCCTCTTCTTAGATTTCTCCTGACTCTGTTCTTCTGAACCTAGTTCTTCGTTTATCATAAAACCTCCTGATTCCTTTGTAAGAAATAAATATCAAGATGTAATTCAGACGTGAAAGATATCACATGAAATACCTAAAATTTGAAATTATGAATAAAAACACAAACACTCAACATGCTCAAATAGACAAATTTTCGGCCCCTTTGCCTTTATCAAGTGTAAAAAATGACGATCTGTAACAATTCTAAGTAAAATCCATCCTTGCTTCTCTGATGTTCATTGCAAATTTGCAATGAACGTCAGAGAAGCAAGGGTGAATTTTACTTCGAATACTTATTATCATGAGTGTCTTATGGCATATCACATTGTGACTGAACTGCAACTTACCTGGAATTTAACATACCGGTATACTGCAGAGCACACAATTTCTTAGAAAGTTGAGAAATGAGCGATCACAAAAGTTTAACCTATATGTAAACCACAACCACTGTATGCAAAATATGTTTGAAAGACCCAAATGTGTCAACCATTGAAATTATGAGCTGTAAGTACACTTTTCTCTGTGACTTGACAATAATATATCTACATGTACGTTGTATATGAGCATATTTGCAATGAACATGATGAAAGACAACATCAAAATATGAGCATGAACATTTACATGTTGTGACTCAATTTCAAATTCAGATAAACTGATAATGGTTTATTACCAGCTCCAGACATAATTACCTTCACTTCTAAACTAGGTCTTGTTGACTGGGACCCACGATCCTTATCCACGACATCAGCATTATCCATCCAGATCCCATTTGTCTCTCTTGTTACCGAGTCATACGACATTACACTCCCCTTCATCAAAATTCCACCTCCTCTTTGTGACAAGTCAACAGAATTATCTGAAGTTATAACACTGTTTATACCATGTTTAACAGAGTTCCCTGAGTTGTTGAGACTGTCTGGCACATTGAAATGACCGTCTGATTGTTCACCGTCACTGCCCATTCCAGAATCCAGCGGATTGTCCCCGATGATGGCAAGAGCGGCTGAAGGGTAAAAGAATTGTGAGCACTCAAAATTTAGTGAGGTAATGGCACAAAATGTAATGTTTACTCAGTGATTCAAAAATCAAAAACAAAAAGATGTGTTTGAATATGAAACACCATGTCCTTGTTGACAACTTTCTTTTGGCATTAAGTCATCATGACATGGTCATAATACATGTGGGATATGAAAATGCTACCACTGAAGATTCAAAAGTTTTGCCAAAGGTGAAAGTTTTGGACAACCAGATGTTACAAAACGCAATAGTATCAATATGTTTGCATGTCAATCTTCCAAACAGCATGCAGTGATGCACAGGGAAACAAATAATAGTATTTATCAAAAAATCAAATCTATTATCACTTTGAAATTTTGATACCGTTCATAAATTTTATGCAAAAAAATGAGTGTAGTACATTCATGAAATATCCCTTTTGTCAGTGAACTGGGCATATACAGTTTACATCACTGTATGTCATGATATGTGATGTATTGCAATAATACTGTACATGTACTTTTTTTTAGTGCAACCAAATTTTAGCGGAAACAGAGCAGAATTGGGTAAATTGACATATTAGCGTAATCATAAAATTTAAGCGCTCTGACTAATTTTCCACATTAATCTTTAAGAGATTCATGATTTAGCGTATTATTGAATTAGCGCAGTCTTAGCAGCTAAAATATGATTCCCGCTAAAATAAGTACACATACAGTATTTTGTTCTTTTGCTTTTTTGTTTTGGTTGTGTTGAAAGGAAAATTCATAAAATGTACTTGTCAGGTAAAATAAAGTGAATTTATACAATCTAGAGATTGCTGAAAGTCCAACATTACACCTGTTGGTAAATTTATACTCTATCATGTCTATGATGTCATAATAATGGCTTGTCAAAACAATATTTGATGGACCATTAATTATGACATCACAATATAAAAGTCAGCCAGCAGGTGCAAAGTAGGACATTTGGTGATCTCTCAATAGACCATTTTTCGATCTTGTTAGAGAGCAAAACATCTTTTTGCGTTGTTTTACATTATGACGTCACTGTTAAAAGATGCAATTCCATGGTGACGTAACAATGAAAAGTGCACAACCAGACTTGTCAGAATGACAACATAGCTCGCCGGTGGCAACCATATGTAAATTGCAACAACAACAATAAAAAAGGTCTTATCACAAGGAATGCACATGTGAAATATCAAAGCCCTATCACTAACCATTCAAAAAATATGGCCAAGGTTAAAGTTTTTCAAAAGTAGGTCAATCATCTCCAAGGTCAAGGTCACAAGGTCAAAAATTTTGGTATCCATGGAAAGGTCTTGTCACAAGGAATACACATGTGAAATATCAAAGCCCTATCACTTACCATTCCAAAAATATGGCCAAGGTTAAAGTTTTTCAAAAGTAGGTCAATCATCTCCAAGGTCAAGGTCACAAGGTCAAAAATTTTGGTATCCATGGAAACGTCTTGTCACAAGGAATACACATGTGAAATATCAAAGCCCTATCACTTACCATTCCAAAAATATGACCAAGGTTAAAGTTTTTCAAAAGTAGGTCAATCTCCAAGGTCGAGGTCACAAGGTCAAAAATTTTGGTATCCATGGAAAGGTCTTGTCACAAGGAATACACAAGTGAAATATCAAAGCCCTATCACTTACCATTCCAAAAATATGGCCAAGGTTAAAGTTTTTCAAAAGTAGGTCAATCTCCAAGGTCAAGGTCACAAGGTCAAAAATTTTGGTATCCATGGAAAGGTCTTGTCACAAGGAATACACATGTGAAATATCAAAGCCCTATCACTTACCATTCCAAAAATATGGCCAAGGTTAAAGTTTTTCAAAAGAAGGTCAATCTCCAAGGTCAAGGTCACAAGGTCAAAAATTTTGGTATCCATGGAAAGGTCTTGTCACAAGGAATGCACATGTGAAATATGAAAGCCCAATCTGTATTGGTTTAAAAGTTATAAGCAAGGTTAAAGTTTTTGTGCACGCGCACGCAGACGCAGACGCAGACGCAGACGCAGACGCCGGGGGTATGACAATAGCTCTCCGGACATTCGTCCCGGCGAGCTAAAAATTGCCTACCTAGGACATTTTTCATCATTTTGTCAGCCATTATGAATTTTGGCAGGTGGCCTATTACATCCACATGTAACTTGTTTGCCTAAGGTCTAACAGGCCAGTTTCCTTACCTTAAAATTGCCTGACTGACATTTATATTATTACATCATAGATACCTTCAACACTGCCCTGTCTGTTGTAGGAGGAACCACCAGTGGCCTCTTGATCCGCCTCAGAATCACTAGAATCTGAAAACATCTTATGTAATGATTCAGGTCCCAACCTCTCTTCATGGCCTGACACTTCCTTATGGCCTGAAAATTCCTTATTGCCTGATACATGTAATTCCCTATCTATCAATATTTCTGTATTGCCTGATACATCCTCATTGGTTGATATTTCCTTATTGAATGACACTTCTTGATGGCCCGATACATCCTGATGTGAAATTTTTCTTCGTTTCGGTGAGCTCTCTTTTGTGTCAGGCAAAATAGAATCTTCCAAATTTTTTGATGAACATTGTTCAATGGTATCCCGTTTTCTTTTTGATGGCGATTTCTTACCCTTGTCTCTACTTGATGATTCAGCACCGACCAATGAAATCACTTGATCACTTGAGCCTCTTACCGTTTCCGCCTGAGTTCTCTGAGTTAGTGAATCATGATTTTCAGATTCATGCGCAGAAACTTCATCACTTTTATGCTTTGTTTTCGTTTTATTTTTCTGCTCAAGTTCACGTTCTTGATGATCATTACCTAGACTCTTTTTCGCAGAGCTGCTTTCAGGTGATTTTTGAAAATTGAATTTTATTGCCAACTTCTTGGTAGGCTTTTTCCTCTTCTTTAGCGATGATTTTGCAATCGATGAGTCTGATTTACTGTTCTTCACACTAGCATGAGTTTCACAATTCACATTAGTCCTTGATTCACAATTCACTACAGCATGTGATTCACAATTCGCACTTGTCCTTGATTCACTATTCACTGCTGCATGTGATTCACAATTCGAACTTTCCTGATGTTGTAAATCACCGTTTTGTTTTGACACAGAACTAATACCCTCCTCTTGATACGACACAGAAACCCCTGCATTGCAATTGGTCAATTCAGTCTGCAAAGACCCTGTTGAAGCATCATCCTTATCTTCAGAAGAAGATTTCTTATTAATATCACAGACACTACTTTCTTCCTCTGATTCTTCACTGTCACAATTATTATATAGCAAACGATTTATACTCAATCTTATCTTTTTACCCTCTGATTTCTTTTCTGGTTCAACTGATGGAAGAGCTTTCTGACCTTTTTCAAGGTCATTCACTTGACTAAAATGTCTCAAATTATCACCGCTGGTTCTTCCTTTTTCCTCTTCACTATCAGATTCTATGTCACTTTGATTTAGAGCTAATTGTACTAAATCATCTAATCTTCCTCCTTTCTTCCCTTTGTTGGGGCTATAATCTTCCTTCATCTCTTTTGAATAATTTTTCTTCTTTGAAAAATCTCTTTCTTTCCTATTTCTATTCAATTTATCTTCATCTGTCATACTTTTCTTCAAATGATCCTCTTCATTCTTCCTTTTAACTGAATTTTCCTCGAAAGAAAAATCCTTATCACTTTTACTGAGAGCTGACTGTAACAGCAAATCCATGTTACTTTTTTTCTTCACTTTTTCAACTTTCTTCCGTTCCGTCTTTGTCTTCGCACGATCTTCATCGCTGCTAGTGTCTAGTTCACTTTGACTCAACGCAACATTTATCAAAGAATTCAATTTTCGTTTTCTTTCCTTCTTTTTTGGCTCTTCTTCATTATGGTCCACATCCATTTTATTTCTTTTCTTCTTCTTCTTCTTTTTAAATCTCTCTTCATTAATTAATTCCATGACTTAAGTTACAGTTGTTTGATGTAATAATATAATCACGATCATTTATTTTGCATATCACAATCACAGTATCAGGCCAAGGACATTTGATCCATCAAAAGCTGAATTCCACTTAAAACTAGACCTGTAAAAAATTGAAAATATAATCAAATTTAATACAGAAAACCTTTTTTTTCCCAGAAGATTTAAACTGTTAATGGTACTTGCCATTAACCACTTTGACAATAGTCATGTTATAGTATAGAAGAGTAATGTGTAAAAAAAAAAAAAAGAATACATTGTCAAGCATAGTTTTTCACATTACATTATCTGATGCTACTACCAGCTTATTTTTTCCAGTTTATAAAAAATAAAATGGCTTTTTTTTAAAAACACTATATCACCATTAAATGGTCATGTCGGAAACTATATGTGATTTGTGAGAAGGTCAGCAAGATCACCGTCACATCTGTGTGATACTGCCCGGTACTGGACATGCTGAATTTTGCTATTAAAAGATTAAAACTAGTTTTAAGTCCTGATGCTGGGTATTGCAGCTGAAAACCATGTTGAAATATAATGCAATATGCCAAATATTCGTATCGTGATTTATTGCAATACTATAGGATCTGAATTTTTATGAATAAAAAAGATTTCGAAGACAAAATTTTGTTTTATAAACACTGTTTATGTCCAAGAAAGAACTGAAAAGAATATGTCTGTGATGTTTAAGGGTGAAACATTTATTGTGGACTATGTATGGTTTATATAGTAAAGCAGCCCCCTTACAGGGCAAAATTTTAAAGTTTCAAGAAGAAATTAATATATTCTGCAATGTAGGCTACTTATGAAATCTTTCACTTCCTTTCTCAATTTCTTAGACTTTGGGCTTTAAAAATGGTATATTTTGCCAAATTTCTGGAAAAATGTCATGTCATTTTGGGGCTCATTTTCCACTAACTTCTTAATTGTAAGTATCGAGCAGGTTTATGAACAACTTTTCTATTTTGATATGTTGTTACCTTTGTGCGTCTTTAAAAGCATACAAAAGGAAAAAAAGTTGTTCACAATCCCGCTTGATGTTATCTCAATGAAAATAATCAAGAATTATGCTATCTTTCATGAATAATTGGCAAAATCACTGGTTTTCATGATATTCATGCAAAGTTTACAATATCTTAGAAAGCAAGGTCAAGTCAAGTATTTATTTCTTTGTGCAAGAGACTTATCAGAAGGAGTATTTTTTACTTTTCTCCAAACATAATTTTATAAAGAAGGAGGAAAGGGGGGGGGGGGGTTGTGTCTGCAACCTGAGAGTTACGCTTGACTAGATCATTTACTTCATAACCGTAAATAAATGTTTGTAAATCCCGTCTCCAGTTTCAATACATAGCAGGATACTCTATGAAGAAATGATCAATGCCACTGCATGACTATGCAAAGGAAATTCCAATGTTTTCATCATACTTGCCAGGTGTCCCGGAGTGACAAAAATGTGTCTGAAAATCATGCCTAAAAAATCTGTCCCGCCGCTGTAAAATTAAAATTTGTCCCGAAATGTCCCGTGTTTCAGTGCAAAGTCATTTTGTTTTAATTTTTTCTTTCATCGTTCAAAGAAATTGTTGGTTAAGTTAACAGCTGATCAATGGATCTAACTTACAGTATACCTGAGATTACACGTGAAAACATGTTTTGATAGTAATTACATTTAATTGGCTTTCACATTTATATTTCATATCTTTGGCCAATTGGTAGTTTCTCAGACACTGCCCCACGCTATAATTTTTCTGTCAGCGAGACTTATTTTCAGACAAAAATATCCCCTGTGTCTCATGTCTGATCGCTGGTTAAATAGAGCCTGTGTTTGTGAAACACGAATGCCCCCAGTGGCATCTTTGTTTGTATAAAAACCATTTTCTGTTAAGAACATGTACATTTGTATGTGAAAGGTCAAGGTCAGGGTCACTTGGTTAAAAAATTTTGGTATCGATGGAAAAATCTTGTGACAAGGAATACACATGCGAAATATCAAATCCCTATCACTTACCATTCAAAATTTATTCCCAATGTTAAAATTTTTGTAAAGTAGGTCAAAGGTCAAAGTCAAGGTCAAAATCTTTGGTATCAATAGAAAGATCTTAAAATAACGAATTCACATGTGAAATATGAAAGCCCTACCACTTACCATTCAAAAGCTATGCCCAATGTTAAAGTCTTTGAGAAGTAGGTCAAAGGTCAAGGTCAAGGTCACGAGGTAAACAATTTTGGTATCAATGGAAAGGTCTTGTCATTAGGAATACACATGTGAAATATGAAAGCCATATCACTTACCATTCAAAAGTTATGCCCAATGTTAAAGTTTTTCAAAAGTAGATCAAAGGTCAAGGTCAAGGTCACGAGGTCAAAAATTTTGATATCAATGGAAAGGTCTTGTCACAAGGAATACACGTGTGAAATATGAAAGCCCTATTACTTACCATTCAAAAGTTATGTCCAATGTTAAAGTTTTTCGGACAAACAGACAGACAATCAGACGGACAGGCCAAAAACTATATGCCCCTGAATCTTTGATTCCGGGGGCATAATAAAAAGAATATTTTTTTTTAAAGGAAGTGACATTATCCTGTAAATCTGTCTTTAAACAGTCAGGGGTATAACTCATTTCAGTTATAAAATTATATAACAGAAATCAGTTACTTTTCTTTCCATGAAAATCGGTAATGTTTAGCTGGGGGTTTAATCAGTATGCATTTTCATGTAGTATGCTGGAAAAAAATATGAAGTAAACATCTGCTTCAGGTAAGTTTGTTCGATTGAATTTTGCATTTTATGATATATTCAAGATAAAGAGAAAGATAATCTTATCATCATTCGGTAGCGAAATATATCACCTAGTTATCTATACTGCCAAGGTCCTTTCTAGGTGCCTAATTTTGTCAGGAAGCCTGCAGAACCACAAGGTGACTTGTTTACTTTTTGAAGGCAACCTTCTTAAACACTCATTATACTCCATAATTCGTATAAATTTATCCTGATTTGTGTGTATACATATTTACTTACCTTACCATTAAAGGAAGCTAAAGTTTTATCATCTGCCTTTCTAAAACCAGATTTTCACAGAAAAATTGAGAACAAGCCTGTTTTTTGTACGCATTGCAACAGAATAAGACCCTTTTTGTACATTGCGCACTTAAAATACAACCATAATGTTCAATGCATTTGGGAAAGAGAAAGATTGAAACAGATCTACAAAAGGTTATAACGAAACAAGTTGACATATCTGATATGCATAGAACGGTCAGAGACTCAGAATAAACTTAAAGAGCAGGACTTTAGTTGTTCATTTGTCATTTACGAATGTTTACATACAATGAATGATTAAACATAGTTGGCCGGATTGCAAGGCAATTCTGCTCTACACAGCCAATTGTGCCTCACATGAAAATCATATGAAATGAGCATCATGTAAATTTCATATGAAAGTTTATGTAAAATTCATATAAATTTCACATAAGATTTATGTGAAAAATATCTCACATGAATTTCACATAAATTTCCTTCACATGAATTTCACATGAATTTTTCTAAGTGACCTTCACAGGAAACTGAATTCACATAACATCCATGATGTAAAAAACTTTAAATGAATTTCATGTGAAAAATTTCATGTAAATTTCATGTTCGTGCTCATTTCACATAAAATTTCATGTGAACTTTCATGTGAAGTTCATGTAAATTTCACATGAATTTCATATGAGGCACAATTGGCTGTGTATATATCTAGATCTATTTTCTTATTCATTATGCTTCTTCTAAACGAAAAATGACAAATTTTATGTGATTTTTCGAAAACCCTGCCTTTTAGGGCAAAATGATTGAAAGTTGAGCTGTCTGTCTTCACATTAGAAATTCAGATTTTTGGCAAGGGAGACACATACCTAAAGTTGTAACCCCTAGAGCAAGGGCGTGTAACAGGTTCATACTCATATGGGACATTCTTTTTTATATTCTTAATGTACATGGAAAGTATAAGTTTGTTACATGCGCTTGCTCTATATATACTATAAACTAGTATAACTTCGTCGAGGTGAGCTAAAAATACAAAATACAAAATACTTTGTGACAAAAATTTGAATGCTTGAAAAGGACAACTGACCAGAAACTGTTCCTGTCCTGAAACTGTTTTGAATAGGAACAAGTATTAGCTTTTGCAAAAAGCTTGCTGGCAGTTAGCTGACATTACTGGTGTCAAAGCAGTAACCGAACGGAAGCAGTAACCGAATGCTTACAGTATAGGGGGTATTTGAATTAACAAAATTGGATAAATTCAGGAACCTGATAAAGTTTCACTAGAAATCAACATTAGTTTCAACATTTTTATTGGGGTGACTTGATGAATAGTTTTTGGTCATTTATTAAGCAATGATAGTTTCAGACTAGATGGCTACTGTTGCAAGCAACAGACGGATTCCTCCTTTCTTAGACCTTCCTCAGAACCGAAGTGTTAAAATCCGAAAAAAGAAGATGGTAAAAAGTATAGTTGCTTTCGTACCTTATTCACTTCAGCAGATGAGTCAAAAGAGATTATGTCTAATTTAGGACTCTTATTTATTTATCAACAAAATAGAAGAAAACAATAATAATAAATACCTTTCGTTTTTACAAAAGCTTTAAACTCCATGCTCTATATCAAATCCTTTACAATTACACTCTCAAAACAGAATTGCACAATGATTTTGCAATGAGATAATTTCTATTAATAGAAAATGACAACAACATGAAAGTACAGATATGTAATGCTACTAAAAAAAAGAAACAGCAAACAAGAAGAAAAGAGTTATCTTTCTTATACTATGTTAAGTTCAAATAAGAAGGACTACTTGTGTAAAGAATAAATAGTATAGGACCAGAAATGTGAATTCTACAGGAGGAAATGTTTGCAATGACCTTGAGAATGATTATTTGATCTTGAACCAATGTCACAGATAAAAGATAAGTATTGGAGGTTATTCTCATCAAAATTGATCTTAAACTTATCAAAGTTCAGTATTTTATCAACCAAAGTATGCTGTGACCTTGAAATCGAACAAATGACCTTGGGTCAAGGTCAAGGTGAGAGGGTTTGATGCAAGGAATATTTGTGTAAAGTTTGAACTCTCAACGTCAAACAGTCTTTGTTTTACAGGCAAAAGATTGTTGTCACCTTGAAAAGGAGAATTTGACCTTGGTTCAAGGTCAAGGTGAAAGGGCTTGGCTCAACGATTATATGTATGAAGTTTGAACTCTCAAGGTCAAACCGTCTTTGTTCTATGGGCAAAAGTTTGTTGTGACCTTGAGAAGCAAAAGTTGACCTTGAAACAAGGTCAACATTAAATGACTACCTATAAGTTACCTACCATTCAAGTTTCAACTCAAAATCTCAAAAACTGAGGAAATTGGCACTGTGCCAATTTAAAATTCCACTTTCAACTCGTAATAGAGCGAAAACCGTAAATATTTCATCGAGTACGTAAGCGTATAAAAGTTTGCAAATTTTCCAAAGAACAATATAAAACAAATTTCGTTCAAATCGTACGGTTACTTTAGGAGTTATGAGAGTTTAAAGATTTGACCTTTGATGACCTCTAGCGGGGGCATATGTGAACTTTTGGACAAGAAAAAAAAATTGAATTGAGATCTTGATATGCTCTTTCACATGGTATTTTCCACTTTATCATATATTGCGGTACTTTTTTGTAAAGTGTCTGGAACTTTTGGGGTAAGAATAATAATAAGAATAATAAGAACTAGATGGCTACTGTTGCAAGCAACAGACGGATTCCTCCTTTATTAGACCTTCCTCGGAACTAATGTGTTCAAATCCGAATAAAGAAGATGAAAAAAGAATAGTTGCTTTAGTACCTCATTCACTTCAGAAAATGAGTCAAAAGAGCTTATGTTGAACTTGGGACTCTTATCTATTTATCGACAAAAAAGAAGAAAAAGATAATAAATACCTTTCAAGTTAAGGAAGGCTTTAAACTCCTAGATCTATTCTATCCATTTTGAATCCTTTTAAATTACTATCCCAAAAAGAATTGCACAATGAAATAGCAATGAGAAAATTTCTATAAATAGAGAATGACAACAGCATGAAAGAAGAGACAAGTTATGCTACTAGGATAAAAAAAGGAAACAGAGAACAAGAATAAAAGAGTTATCTATCTTACTATGTAAAGTTCAAATAAGAAGTACTACTTGTGTGAAGAATGAATATTTGAGAACAAAATCCTATCAATCCTACAAGAGTAAATGTTTGGTATGACCTTGAAAAAGTTTATTTGACCTTGAATCAAGGTCATGGATGAAAGATAAGCATTTTAGTTTATTCTCATCAAGATTTCTTTTCATCTATTCAAAGCTCAATATTTTACCAACAAAAGTATGTTGTGACCTTGAAATCGAACAAATGACCTTGGGTCAAGGTCAAGGTGAAAGGACTTGATACAAGGAATATTTGCGTCAAGTTTTAACTCTCAATGTCAAATGGTCTTTGTTCTATAGAAAAAAATTTGTTGTGACCTTGAGAATGAGAATTTGACCTTGGGTCAAGGTCAAGGTGAAAGGGCTTGGATCAATGATTGTATTTGTGAAGTTTGAACTGTCAAGGTCAAATAGTCTTTGTTCTATAGGCAAAAGTTTGTTGTGACCTTGAGAATCATAATTTGACGTTGAAACTAGGTCATCATCAATGACTACTTATAAGTAACCTACCATCCAAGTTTCAACTCAAAATCTCAAAAACTGTAGAAATTGGCACTGTGCCAATTTAAAGTTCCATTTTCAACTCAAAATAGCGCGAAAACCGTAAATATTTTATCGAGCATGTAAGCGTATAAAAGTTTGCAAATTTCCCAAAGAACAATATAAAACAAATTTCGTTAAAATCGCACGGTTAGTTTAGGAGTTATAAGGTTTTAAAGATTTTACCTTTGATGACCTCTAGCAGGGGCATATGTGAACTTTTCGACAAGAAAAAAAATTTAAATTTAGATCTTCATATGCTCTTTCACATTGTACTTTCCGTTTTTTCGTATGATGCTGTACTTTTTTGTAAAGTGACCGGAACGGTTTGTGGGTAAGAATAATAATAATAATAAGAATAACTAGATGGCTACTGTTGCAAGCAACAGACGGATTCCTCCTTTATAAGACCTTCCTCGGAACTGAAGTGTTAAAATCCGAATAAAGAAGATGAAAAAAAGAATAGTTGCTTTTGTACCTAATTCACTTCAGCAAATGAGGCAAAGGAGCTTATGTCTAATTTGGGACTCTTATTTATTTATCGACAAAATAGAAGAAAAAGATTATAAATACCTTTCAAGTTTAGGAAGGTTTTAAACTCCTAGATCTATTATATCCATTTTGATTCGTTTGAAATTACTATCCCAAAAAGAATTGCACAATGAATTAGCAATGAGAAAATTTCTATAAATAGAGAATGGCAACAGCATGAAAGTACAGACAAGTAATGCTACTAAGATAAAAAAGGAAACAGAGAACAAGAATAAAAGAGTTATCTATCTTACTATGTAAAGTTCAAATAAGAAGTACTACTTCTGTGAAGAATAAATATTTAAGAACAAAATCCTATCAATCCTACAAGAGTAAATGTTTGTTATGACCTTGAAAAAGTTTATTTGACCTTGGACCAAGGTCATGGATGAAAGATAAGCATTTTAGTTCATTCTCATCAAGATTTCTTTTTATCTATTCAAAGCTCAATATTTTATCAACAAAAGTCTGTTGTGACCTTGAAATCGAACAAATGACCTTGGGTCAAGGTCAAGGTGAAAGGACTTGATGCAAGGAATATTTGCGTCAAGTTTTAACTCTCACTGTCAAATGGTCTTTGTTCTATAGGAAAAATTTTGTTGTGACCTTGAGAATGAGAATTTGACCTTGGGTCAAGGTCAAGGTGAAAGGGCTTGGATCAATGATTGTATTTGTGAAGTTTGAACTGTCAAGGTCAAATAGTCTTTGTTCTATAGGCAAAAGTTTGCTGTGACCTTGAGAATCATAATTTGACCTTGAAACTAGGTCATCATCTATGACTACCTATAAGTAACCTACCATCCAAGTTTCAACTCAAAATCTCAAAAACTGTAGAAATTGGCACTGTGCCAATTTAAAGTTCCATTTTCAACTCAAAATAGCGCGAAAACCGTAAATATTTTATCGAGCATGTAAGCGTATAAAAGTTTGCAAATTTCCTAAAGAACAATATAAAACAAATTTCGTTAAAATCGCACGGTTAGTTTAGGAGTTATAAGGTTTTAAAGATTTTACCTTTGATGGCCTCTAGCAGGGGCATATGTGAACTTTTCGACAAGAAAAAAAATTTAAATTTAGATCTTCATATGCTCTTTCACATGGTACTTTCCGTTTTTTCATATGATGCTGTACTTTTTTGTAAAGTGACCGGAACGGTTTGTGGGTAAGAATAATAATAATAATAAGAATAATAAGAATAAAGAAAAGACAATACAATAACAGAAAGGATTCCGACGGAAGTCGGAATCCTTAATAAGAATAAAGAAAAGACAATACAATAACAGAAAGGATTCCGACGGAAGTCGGAATCCTTAATAAAGAAAAGACAATACAATAACAGAAAGGATTCCGACGGAAGTCGGAATCCTTAATTATATATTACGCATGGGAAACATGGGAAAGGGTAGCCTCCTAAACCTTCCAATAAGAACTATATTTATGGGAATTTCCTCAATTTTCTACAATTCGGTCTTTGGAAAAGCTGTGACTTCAGATTTTTCAACATAGAATTGAAAATCGGTCAATATAACACATCCAAATTCTCGATCGTACGGTTGCTGCTTTAGCAAAGTTGCGAAATTGTAGAAATCTTGTGGTTAAAATATCGCAATAAAAGATGATGAAAGTCGAAAATTTTTAGATAATTTTTCGATAAGTACCGGTATTTTAGACATATGCCAACCATTATTTGTTCCAAGTTTCATGTCTCAATTTAACAAAGCAACGAAGTTATCGTGAATAAACCTTCAAAATTATTTGGTTACTGCTTTTGGACCCCACTGGAAATAAGCCTTAGGGCTTTAATGGGCTATCCTAGTAATTACAATGTCCTTTTCTCATTTTTTCATTCATCAAAGTAAATGTTTCAATCCAAATTTGAAAGCCATATTGTTGAAAAGTGTTTTTAAAGCTACATATGTGATATATACTTCAGGTATTTCATTTTTTGTGTAAATTGAGTTTAATAAAGATCATCTAATTTTTAAGGAATACTCTTAGACATTGTTTGGTCTGTTTGGAATATTTTACATATGAAAGTGCTTTTAGACTGTGATATTCATTATTTTAAATGATATATGAGTTGTTAACTATGACACTGTTTTACTGAATAAATACTTACATGTACTTACTTACTTTGACACCAGTAAATGTTGTAAAATTCTAGTAAGAAAAATAATGGAATAAATTATTTTTATTCTCGTTAGACCAATCGCACATTTCCAGGCTTTTCCATTTTTATTTCGGATTCAAGCTACGGAAATTTCCGAGGATATGTGATTGTTGTAGCACGTATCGGACAAAGACTTTTCGATGCATCTTTCGGAAGAAAATCGCTGATACGATATGACTTTCATTTGTCAAGTCATCTAGACGATTGCTGGACTCTTCGTCACCAAGACAACTCGTAACAAGACTACTCGTAACCAAAAAAAGACATCTCGTAACCTGACCATTTTGGTGACGAGTTGTCTGGTCAATTCGTAACCAGGTGACGACTTGACCAGACATCTCGTCACCAAAACTTAGGAAAAATCTTGATAAAAAGTCGTCACCAAAACTTAGAAAAAATCGTGATAAAAAGACGTCACCAAAACTTAAAGTAGAAATTTTGATAAAAACTCGTCACCAAAAAATTGACCGATGTATATCTTTGACTCTTACAACATATTGGTAACATTTTCTGTGTTTTTAAGTCGTCATCAAAACTTAGAAAAAAAATTGTTAAAAACTCGTCACCAAAACTTAGTATAATTGACCGATATGTCACATTTTCTAAGTTTTTTTAAAGTCGTAATTACAACGGAAAAAAAATTGTTAAAAAACCGTCACCAAAACTCCGAAAATTTGATAAAAAAAAATCTAAGTTTTGGTGACGACTTTTTAATACAAAAAAAATCTAAGTTTTGGGGACGAGTTTTTAATACAAAAATAATCTAAGTTTTGGTGATGACTTTTTATCAAGATTTTTTCTAAGTTTTGGTGACGACGTTTTATCACGATTTTTTCTAAGTTTTGGTGACGACTTTTTATCAAGATTTTTTCTAAGTTTTGGTGACGATATGTCTGGTCAAGTCTTCACCTGGTTACGAATTGACCAGACAACTCGTCACCAAAATGGTCAGGTTACGAGTTGTCCTTTTTTGGTTACGAGTTGTCTTGTTACAAGTTGTCTTGATTACGAAGTGTACTGATACCATCTAGACTCTTCAGCCGACCTGATGGAAAATGTATAAAGTATCAAATGCCCAGATTCTTAATTACCTTGACGAATATTTTCATATTTTGTAGGTGTCCACAAACATATTGCCAAGAGTTATTGTGCAAGTATGCCACGATTGATTAGAGTATACCGGCAGTCATGACTGCCGGTAACAACGTGTGAGACGGGCGAAATATTGAAGCTATTTTGACACTCGTATCAATTGATACATACTTTTCCAAATACATATTCTTCCAACGGTTGTGCAAACGCAGGTGTTCTCTGTACTTTCATTTTCAAATCTAAAAAATAAAGAGTTCCGATACCGCAAAAAGATGGTTTCGACATATCGCTACATAAAACTTCAAACAGTTCGCTCTTTCGAATGATAAAAGGAGCTGATAAGATAAGGGCTGTATTTAGCCCTGAATCTCATCAAGTATTTCTTCTACATAATGATCTGTACGCAAGAAAAACTTGATAATTACTAAAATGTAATGTATTTGGAGATTCCTCATACAACTTTTATTTTGGTAAGCTTATTTCTAGATACTTAAATTACAGTCTAAAGAGTAGGGGGTAGCCATGTTGAAAAAAAGGTAATATCGGTCAAAAAACGTTGAAAATTAAGAACAATCTGGCTAATATGGACATCTTTAAACTTAAAAACATAGTTATAGTCTAAACAAGATACTAGAAATTAAATTCAAAAGACTGGTCTAAATTTTTTCGATAAATTTTAAAATCTTGAGTCTGAAATATGGTTGTATTTTGTATTCATTGACTACAAAGTAGGCATTTTACCAGGAAATACACATTGTGTAGAAATAAACCACACACTCTTGTTTATTTCATTCCAAAATCTTGTGCATTTCATGTGAACATGTTTAGAATAAATAAATGAATCTCTTTAAAAGGGAAAAAAAATTAAATTTTACGCCTTATTTTATCAGCTCCTTTACACATTGGAACTGAGAAATCCTTGACTTTGGGTTAGGACGGGTTCCGACGATGCAGAGTCAGTGGCAAATGCGAATTTCCCTTTTCCCGATCAATGCAAAAGTCAATCATCAATCAATCAATCAATCAATCAATCAATCAATCAATCAATCAATCAATCAATCAATCAATCAATCAATCAATCAATCAATCAATCAATCAATCAATCAATCAATCAATCAATCAATCAATCAATCAATCAATCAATCAATCAATCAATCAATCAATCAATCAATCAATCAAATTCTTTACTCAAGGGGCCTTATCTTGTTACCCCAGGATCAATAGAGCTAATCATTAACTCATGGGGTACATTTCTGGAAAGTACATGTAACATGTCAGTAGATGCAATACACTCTCTAATGTGACCTTGAAACTGTTTTTTTATTATCAAAGTCATGTGACCTTGACCTTACGGTAATCATTACCTTGACCAAGGACAACAAAAGTAGAGTACTTCCTTGACTCAAGGGGGAACAATTTTGGCAAGTTTTATGTCTTTCGGTATAAAACACACTCAGTTTATGAACTGGGAACCATTTTCTATCATCAAAGTCCTATGACCTTGACCTTTGGACCCCATATCAACAAGAGCATCTGTGAATCATGGAGAACATTCCTGGAAAGTTTCATGTTGATAGAATTGTATTTAATGCACATTCACTTATGACATAGTACCAATTTAATAATCAATTAAAGTACTTTGACCTTGACCGTTAACCATTGACCTTTTGATTCAAATCAAAGGGTACCTTGGGACTCCTGGGTACTTCCTGCGCTAATTTAATAGCAATTTGAAAGCAGGATCATATTGACCCAAAGAGACAAAGATATCAAGGACTTAGACAGATCCATGGACGATTTCATCTTCGGCTTCTATGGAAATTTAATTCTGTTTATTCGGATTTTTTTTGTGGTTTTGCGATGAGCTATACAAGTATTTCACATTTTAACATTTTATAATATTATTCTAATTATATAAACATCCCTTCATTACTTAATTCAAAGGAAATATCAAGGAATCTGTCGGAATTCACGAAACGTTTCATTTGAATTTAGTTTGGAACGAAGTAGGCTGTAATACGACTTGATCTTTGCTTTGGTTGCTAAAGTATGGCGGATGTACACAAATAGATCTAATTTCAAATTTTCAACCTTTTGTAAGTAATTCACAATGCTAAAGCATATATATATCGCTTGAAAGAATACTTTTTACCCCTCTCTTGAAAGTAAAATGCAAGAAGGAAGCAAAATTACGGAAATCTTTGGTTAGACAGTGTGAGTGTCCAGTGCAGTGTGCATGCCTCTGGCCGCGTGGTTCGGTTTCCTTTGCGTTTGGGCACCCGGCAGAACTCCATTGGTCAGTTGGCTGTATTGATCTTTCACATACATTGCGGGGAACTCATTGACCAACTGCCCATTGCAGAGTAATAATCATCGCCAGGCTGTTCCTTTTTGGCCAGTTTGGTGTGCCTCATGGCCTCAAAGCCTCTTCTATTATTTACTGTACGCACAGCTCACTTCAGAAATTGGAAAATTGAAGTTTTCTCTACTGGTCGAGCAGATAATTCTGAACGATTTTTGCGGTTTTTCGTCAATAACTCGGCTCCTATAGTCCAATCACCATGAAACTCGGAACAAATAATGCTTCACGCTTCATACAAATGCCTATGTAAAGAAAATTTTGAAAATCGACCTACAAATGCTGATTTGAGGGCGTTTTAATACCCCCTCTAATGGCCATTTTACGCAAGTTACTAAAGGTATTTCCGAACGATTTGCATTTTAGTCTGTCCTGGGGTCAAATATAAATCAAATGTTTCAAAACTTTGTTATTTTATCCTTTAATCCTTATTGAAGAATTCTATGTCAACATATATCATAAAACTTTTACAAAATTTATTTCTAAAGCGACTTTCTGAACCATGATGAGGTACGTTTATTTCCTACTTATTTCCAATTATTTTGGTAGTTTAACACATATTTTGAAATGTATACGTTTTTTCGTGAATATCCTACTCTGGGCCCATCTCAATGCAGGTTTTCATCGATCTGTTGACAAGAATAGATTTTTTTGAAAATAGATGACTCCGAAACTAGGTCAAGATATGGTCTTAACACAATGACGTCACTTTCCCCAGCTCCCAAACAGACGAAAGTTACAAACAGCAGGAGAAACAAACGCTAAAAATATACTAAATAAAGTTATTTTGAGATTTCCTTTTGCATGTTGGTTATTTTTCTGAATATCTAGACATCTGTATCACCAAAATTGTGAAAAAGTATCTCCAAGTAACTGAACTAGCGAATCGTTCGGAAATGCCTTCAGTTCGGAAATATCTGCTCGACCAGTACTGGTGTCATAATACTTTTCAGGCAGTAACAGTTTCCGTAGAGTCGCCCTTTTCAAGTTCTTTGAAGAAACTTATTTTCAAAATTTAGTGACAATTTTGTAGAATTTTAAATGGAGAATTCAAACCATGAATCATATAAACAAAATTTTGCATCTAAGTTGCTTTATCACATCACCTTTTCCCTTCTTTCTGCCCCGTTTCATATCGCGCACCAGGGAAGTCGCCGAGAGCCAAATTTTTTTAATCTACGTGATTTGAGAAGTTTCGATTCTATTTTCAAGATTATTTTTACATAGTCATTTGCAGAAAAGACTCATAGAAGAAAACAATATCCAAAAATCATCCAGTTTGGGCTAAAATTGATCGAGATTGACAGCTTTAAAATTAGGTGTCCAGAAAATGTTCCAGTGATTTGCGAAAAATGGCAAAAATATAGTCATAAAATCGGTCTAGAAACCATATTTTTTGATAGATTTATTATTTTCTTTTAACATGAGTATCTGTGGGAAGGTCATTGCATTATTTGAGAGAAATTTGAATGTTTTCCGTTAAAAGACAGAGGAGCTATTCCCGAAAAAACTTCAAAATTGTCCGGAAACTGTTCCGACACCAGTACTTTGTCGACATATTTTTCAATTAAAATTTAGATGGAGGGATAGATCTCGAACTCTCATAACTTACGATGTATGATATATTTTTGTTCGACCAAAAATATGCTCATAGTGAAAGAAAATAGTTTTAGTTAGGGAGTTTTCTATGTTAATTTTAGCGTGACATCGTCGACATTCTCCATAGACTTGGTACTAAACATCGGCGACATCCCCCCAAAATTTAACATAGAAAACTCCCTATCTAAAACTAATTTCTTTCACTGTGAGTGTAGTATTAATCGTAGGTAACATATATCATACACCATTAGTTATGTTGAGAGTTCGAGATATATCCCCTTATATAAATTTTAATCCCAAAAAATGCCGAAAAAGTACAGAAAACTTCAATTTTCCGATTTCTGAAGTGAGCTGCGCAGACAGTAAGGGGCATATTATGACCCCATTTTTTTTGCCCACCCTCCATTTGTGTATGTGTCAGATGTATGCAAAAAGGATGGGTATATTGCTTGGATGGTCTGACTGTTTCCAACGGCTTTCATAAGGTGCCACAACATATGGGTACCCTTACTGCAGTTGACCTTGCCGAATGAACCTGGGTACCCAACCTGCCCTTGATAGAGGACATTAAGGTTGCCATATCCACTCGGCCATCTCCAATCCCCTCGTTTATGACAGTGGTTTGACGGAAAATACTAACAAACATTTTTGGCCAATTGGCCTTTTGTCAAAAAACGACAAATTATATGTTACTAAATGTAGGAACATACATGACATATAAATTGTCGTTTTTGTACTTGATCAAGACCAATTGGCTGAAAATTTGTACAATGTTTAATAATGTATTGGAGTGTATGTATTTCACTGAGATAATTTTATTTTCATACCCATTTTATTGTTGCAGTTCAACATTAGGTTATATCACGGTATTTAGTAAATATGGAGGATGAGTACGGACAAATGTACGGAGGGGAGGAGTATGATGTCATGGAGGAAGTAGGCCTCGAGGATGAGGCAATCCTCGACTACGATGACGGTGACGATAACCTTGACCTTGGTTCCGAGGAAGAGGAGGAACAGTCTATTTTAAGGTATGTCTAAAGTATAAATCAACTAGAAAGGTTTCTTGTTGCGGTTGCAACAAGAGTGTCTTCCTCCTATACAATTTTTGGAAATATGAAGGACGTCACATTACATGTATTTATATTATATATTTAAGTTTTCAAATAGCAGTAACATTAAATTTTCAAACCGATAATTGTTGGTGAGCAACCATTTGATTTTGGGGGGGAGGGGGGGGGGGGGGGGGCAGGAATTCTATTGCCAGCCGGTAAAATTTTTTCAGCAATTTTCTGAGCAGGCCATTTTTTTCAGCCATTACCAGAGTCGGAGAAAAATTTTCGCTGGTTCTTCGGGCCGGATTTAGACAAATTGTCAAATGTTGTGAATGTCTGTGCAAGTTAAACTCCCCGCTGTTACAGAGTATGAGTTAATAACCGTTCCTTCAGATGTCTCTTTGCAATTAGCGAATTTCAGACAGATTGTATGATGTTTAAATAGAACCTTTTCTAGATTTTTGTGCCTATGCGTATTAGGTCTCTTGTAGATACAGCTATGTGAACAGTTTGTATTTATATTAATTAATTTTTTGACTTTAAATTGTCTGGCACAAAGGGCCAGCAAAAATTTCCATATCATGCAATGTATCCTTACTTTTGCATGGTCCGGGAAAAAAAAAAATTGCCGGCCCTTTGGGCCGGAATATTTTTTTCAGCATTTTTCAGAGCCGGGATTTTTTTTTTTGCAAATTCTTCCTGCCCCCTTCCCCCATAAAAAAGGCGAGCTCGTAGCTGTAGAACCAATTTTCTTGAGAAGAGAAATGGTAATAACAAGTTACGTTCAATATATATATATAAATACCATGAGGTTCTCGCTGTGCAGGTTCAAATTTGGACCCCCCCCCCCCCTTCCCTTTTTTCAAAGTTTATTTTGAATTTCCATCATGGCGACATCGTTCAATATAAACAGAACTGTTTTCGAAAAATGAGGGGAGGGAAGAATGTTGGAGAAATTGTTCATCAATTTGTAAATAAACCAACCGAAAATTATGTTCGAACGTTTGCTAGAATTAGAAATTAAACTTGATGTTCAAAATATAGTTATTGAAGTTTAGAAACAGGTTTGTAGGTTAGAAATTGGAATCAAACTACCACTTTTTGTGTGTAAATTCTGGTTTGTAGCTGATCTCTTCTAAATTAATCAACTGTTTTAAAATCAAATTGTGTATATCGAAATGTATTTATGAAATGCATATTCATCATTGCCGTGAAATCGGAATTTGAAAATCTCAACACTGCTTTTCTCGAGTCGGACTCGGACTACCAATTTTAGTGTGCGCCCGATCTGTTGGCGTGAAGGTGTATCGAAATACCCAACTCAAAATTTCGATGCTCATATCTTTTCAACAGTAAGAGATAGGAAAAATCAGAAAGACTAAATAAGACAGATATATGGATAAAAAATAATAATATTGAAATTTTTAGGAAACTTCATAAGCTTAATTTTTGTTTACTATTATAAGCAAAAAAGTGTCTTCCTCCTATGAACTTCTGAATTTGGAAATATGAAGGACGGTGAAGGACGTCATCGTAATAAATCGTTACAGTGTGCATCTAGCATTTCATATCTTGCATGGCTGTCGACTTTCAAAAAGAATGGAAATTGTAGATAGCAAAATACGAGATATTTAAGCTTACAAATAGCAAAACATGAAATTTTCGGTCCTTTTGAGTAATTCGACGCTCCCGTCAAATATTTGAATCTACTAAAAAACATGACAAAAAAATAACAGAGACCAAAAATAAAAAAGACCAATCTAGCTTTTACTCCAAACGTAACGTTGGAGAACTTTCATTGTCCTACACTTGCTTACAGGGTTCTTGAGAAATCGCTGATCCAATTTTCCACGGTTACGAAAACAATAGGTCTTCCGACGGAAGTCGGAAGACCTAAAAAGATTTTTTTAAGGGATGTGTAACACTGTTGGAAATTTATTTTAGTTTAAAACCCTACCTTGGAGATTTCTTTAAAGATTATTTGAGGCTACACAGGATCGAATGTTGATTTTTCATTTAGGGAGAATTTGGTTGATAGGTTGGCCATAGGTGTCTGACCTTATATGACTATTTCAGATCATTGAAGTACTAAATAAGGCTCCATAGAGTTAAATTCAAAGCATAAATTATTTGCTGTCTGTATTTAACTGTTATTTTAACATGTTTTATAATACAAAAATCATGTATAATGGAAAAGTTACCAGAACTGACAAAAAGGATTTCTATGACATATAAAAAGCTAGCTGGTAAGACTGGGATGAAAAAAGGGGTGCTGAAAAAAATGCAGGATGGAGAAAATTTTGAAAAAAAGTCATTATTGGATTTTTACACTGATAATTACTTGTACCAATGTGATGTAATATTATTGTGATAGTGATTATGAGAGAGAACAAATGAACATGGCCTCCAGGTATGTAACCATGGTGATAAGGGAAACACTTCATCTCTCAAAATCTCAGTCTATTATATCCCCCCAAAACACCTCACTTCTATGAAATGTTCTAAGAGTTACTCCTCTTTGTCCACAAATTGTCTTTTTCTTGTAAATTTCTATCTTTACATTGATATTCTTCCACTCTCAATATTCCACAAATCCAATGGTGATGGTTAACTAAATATGATGCGTAACATTTCATGCATGATACGTGTGTAATTTTGATGATGCATCCAAATTTACAGGGAAAAAGCTGGATAGGAAGAAATTTGATAGATAATTGTTCATCACAAGTTCTTGAGAGTGTTCATGCAGTACGAAATAAAACTTTTTAAGTTAGGTGTAAATGTGCAAATTAATTATATCTGTTTGTTATTGTAAGCCCTTTCTGTATTTCATTATCGTCGGTGAAAACACAATGTATGTGTTCTTTATATGAGAATTTTTCTGCTTCTATGTAAATGTTTGTTCGCCATGTTACTGCTAATATTTCAATTTGTATGTGAATATTTGTGATTGGATATGGGTATGTTATAGAACAAAGATAGATGTGTGACTCTTCATAACTATATTTGTATCAAACAGGGACCATGATTACGATGAAAGGACACCAGAGCCGACGATATCCAAACAGGAACAACTTAGGATGATCCATCTCAGGAGTCATCTAAACCAACTCACCGAAAAAGTCAAACATCATCAGTACCTGGCCGAAAAAACTAGGTTAGTAGGTCAAATGGTATAATGTATCACTGAACAAATTAGATAAGTAGGTCATGGAAAAAGTCAAACATCATCAGTAACCTAGTCCAAAAAACTAGGTTAGCAGGTCATGGAAAAATTCTAGCATCATCATTATTGAATGATCAGGAATTACTGCCGATTTTGCTTATTTCTGATTGATGGAGACACTGTTTGATAGAGTGTACCTCAGAGTGAGTTGACCGCTAACGCTCCTAAGTGGTCTATTCGGGATTAGCGTGTGCGTGACCAGCGCATAGTGTTGGGCAATCGGAAACTAAATCATAATCGATAATCGGAAATAATCGGAAGGGCATAATCGATTATTAATCAATTATAATCGAAAAATTCGAAATATTCCTATCTTTTTAATTTTCAATCCATAATTAATTGAAATTAGGACCAAATAATTAAATTTGAGTGTTCTATTTTGTGTATATCATCTTAAAGAGTTTATTTTACACCTTTACATTGCCTCTACAAGGTTATGAACATCACTGATGAGACAAATTGATTTTCATATGACAATATGCCATGATTAACCCCCCCCCCCCCCCCCCCCCCCGATGACATTTCATTTATTATTAAATTATAATGTATTATATATTTATAAATGTTTGATATAAATGTTAAAGTAAATTCGATTGATAGAATATGAAAAATTACTTGATGCAATAAAGTTAGATCGTAGTCCACGAAACGCCTGGGTTAAATAGGGTTCGGGACAGAGGAAATTAGGAAAATTAGTGTTTGAACCACAATATCAATTCAATTATCTAGGTAATCCAGGGAGGATAATAAGTTTTTGAAGGTGCTATTGTTATTTTTGTTCTCGGGAGGGTCATGTAACCTGCACTTGCATCCGTCAATGACTTTCGCATTGCGCGATTTCTAAAACCAAAATACCGAAACGGACTGAGAAATACGGAAAATTCGGAAATCGGCGATGTCGGCGACAATCGAGTTTGATTTTCAACATCGATTAGTAACATCGCTGGCCATTCAGCGACCGACAATCGATTGTCGGCGATAATCGTTACATCACTACCAGCACATGCATTGATTTTTGCAGTGTTAGATCTTTGACTTCGCGTACCATTACTATGCAAAATTAATGCAAATTAAAGACATGTTTTTATTTTATTGATTAATACATTCTATAGAATAGATTGTTTTCATTTTGATTTTTTTTCCCAGAGAGGAGCAGAAGCAGTGCAGAAACAGGACGTCTCAGCTCGAGACAGAACGAGATAAAGTATTCAGTGAGATACAAGGAGCAGACGATGAAGGGAATACGTAAGTGTTTCTTAAATGTAATTTGTAATTGAGATGTAAGATAGTTTAAATCATTGGAAAGGACTTGTAAAGTGGAATAAAACATCTTGATTTGCAGTTACTAAAATATGTATGGTTAAAAAAATCTCACAGAACTGAAGCACTATAGATGCACTGATTAAATTTAGCAGAAAAGAGCAAAAATGGATTATATTTATAATTAGAATTTTAAATCAATGATTTAGCATATTATTGAATTAGCATAGTCTTAACAGCGCTTATTCTGCTAAAATAAGTATGTGTACATTATATAATGCCAAACCAGAATTTCCATAATTGTCCATTTGCTCTTTTTGTCATGTTTGCAGCTTGATCAAATTCGATGCACCTGTTGACAGATTGTTTTTAAAACTTGAATTCCAAGTAAAGGTCCCCTGTACATGAATATATAAAGTATATATCATAATGTTTGAACAGGTTTGCAATTCATGTGTACAAATTTTACTAATCTTTCCATAACTTGTTTTAGGTCGGCACTGTATCGTTTAAGAACTCAGCATGAAAGAATCTGTAGAGAGCTTGAAAATGAACATGAACTGGAGAAAATGATTGCAGACAGACTTGAGACAGAGGAGTAAGTTATCAAGATTAATATTTACCTTTTCACAAAAATCCTTACAAAAAATTTAAAAATTTTCATAACTTTGATAAGTTAATAAAAGGTATAAAGGTAATTTCCCTTTAGGTCATGTCTTAGTTTTGTAATAACATTTCTTTGCAATAAATTGATTTTCAGAAGCAAAGCTTTGGGAGTTTAGTATAACAAAAAATTAAATGTTATGGAAATTCCATCTAAATCTTTTAGAATTTTTGTGAAACTGAAAAGTTACAAGTACAGCAGAACTTTTAAATTAATTTTGAGAAGTGATAGATTTCCTTGTTTTTCCTTATCTGATGGAAAAGTACTGCTTGATCATTTGTTTGGACAAACAAAAAGGTCATTGACAGATACCCGGTATAATTATTATTTGTCCATTATCTTTCTTATGATTATATTGTATGAACTTTAAAATTTATATCAAACTATTAAGAATATATTTATTTTGAGGAATAAGGGGAATAACTCTTAACACTACCTGAATGAAGTAGAGAATTTATGAAAATGCTTTTTCAGTCATTTTGACTATTTTACAGGTATGAGCTTGCTAAGGTAGAGGTAGAGAGAGGTAAATTTCTGCTGGCAGAGGACGATCTGATAAAACAAGAACAGCAACTTGCCAAGGAGAAGACGGAGATGGCGCTACAACGTCTGAAAAAAGAGGAGAGGAAAGCCAGACTAGCCGAGAAAAACCTTCTCAAAATGCAAAGGTCAGAAATTACTCAACGACTTGTAGAAATATTTAAGAAATGACTGTCTTACTTTTGGTGTTCATGGGTGTATAATGGTGGTTGGTCGATGCTTGGAAAATTTGCACATGTGCCAACCAGAATTATACATCCATTAAAACCAAAAGTAAAACTGCCAGTCAAGAACACCACTTATACTGCGTGTTACAGCATCAAATGTATTGTAAGGTTGGTCAATTCTCCCTGCATTCAAAACTTGAACATGATGTCACAATAGGCAACCTTATATAATATAATTCTAGTTGCCTAATGGGCATTCAACATAGGAAATCTACTAGTATTTGTAAATATTAATTAATATTTTGATCACTAGTACTTACATGTATGTACAGATTATCTTATGTGTACTGTACGTTAACATGTATGTCACTGTGCCACAGACAATATAGAATAATTATTCTTTATTCATCTCTCAAAGAAAGTAAATTAGAATGAGTAAGGTGCTTTAACAAAGAATCTTTGTTATTTGTACCAAACATTTTCAAGGAATTACTTTGATTTAGGTTCTCTTTTCTTCATCTGAAATTGGAATGGATGATTTTGCCAATGACGATATAATAAAAAACTTTCATGCTTCTTTCATTAACAAGGGTTTCATTAACAATTTTAAATTTAAGAAATTATGAGGATGCCTTAGAGGAGAGAGAACAGAGACATAAAGCGGCTTTACAGGATGCTGAGAGAAGTCATAATAAACACAGAGCCTATCTCAGTCAAACCATGGAAAAGTAAGTACTGTAATGGAAAATATGAGGAATATTGATCTTCATACACATATTGATTTGATGAATGTTTATACTCTTAGCAATAAGAATGATACATGTATTTATGCTGTATGTGTACTTGTTTTAGCGCGACCAAATTTTAGTGGAATTAGAGCAAAAATGGGTAAATTGACATAATGATAACGTAAACATGATTTAGTGCACTTGACTATATCAGTTATAGATAAAAAAGCGTTTTCTTGAATAAGCTCACTCTTGATGGTTTTAGGTTACGACAGAGACAAGCTGAGGAGAGCACAAGATACAAGGAAAACATGCAGAAAAAGATGGACATGTTACTTAAACTGAAAGGGGACATTACTGCCAATAGGGTAAGGAATATTAGGGGGTGTATCAATGTTGATAAGAAATATGAGATTTGAATAAGTCTGTTTTCATCAAGTTAAACACAGAGATTGAAAGATGAAATTATATTTTTTCGAAATCAAATAAAGTGACTTGTTCTTTTTGAATTTCATGAAGACTCTTTCAACAGACTTACATGTATTCTGCGTTTTGAATATTTTGTTAAAATTATATAAACTTCCTTCAAAGAGCATCTAAAAAGAATTAAATGACATGAAAAAAATCACATATTTACCATCAATAAAGGCTTCCAAATATTTCTAGAGAATGCTAAAAGTTGAAGAAACTGTATGATGATAATTTTACATTGTAGGAGAATCTGAAAGCCCTGCGAGCTCGTGACAAAGCATTTGAGAAAGAGGCTCTGCAGAAAGAGGAAGAGGAGAGAAAGAGGATCTTAGAAGATGGAGGTAACCCAGACGAGGTGCTCCTCATCAGAAAGAGGCTACAGGAGTTTGAAAAAAATAAAATGTAAGTGTATCATCACATTGTCTGTGTAAAAGTCAATGATTTTAGTACTTGCTCTTGAAAAACAGTGTTTGAATTTTTAATGGAAATAAAGGAAGAGGTAATGAACCTAGGCTGCCCAAAACACAAAAATGTATATGATAAATGGTAATTGATGAAGTAAGGGACCACATATTCATAACTTTGCCAGAATAAGGAGAACAATCAGAATTAGAATACCATTATTAATCATGTTTTTCTTTTGGTCTTACTACAAATTGTTATATCTTCAGGGAATTTGAGAATGAGAAGAAACAACGCCAAGCTCAGATTATGGAGAAGATTCTAGTTGAAGAAGACAGAATGAAGAAACGAAGAAAACAGCAACCAAACTTATATGTAGATGTTAAAGATGATAAGGCAAAGGTAATGTGCGGTTTATGTTTGAGGGTTATTAGATATTAAAACAATGTGAAAATGCATGAAATGTTCTGATTTGTATTAAGATGGTTCATTTCCATTAACATATTTGGTATATTTTCTCTACGTTCTGAAAAGAAAAATATCTCATTTAAAAATATTTCCATCTTCATGTGACCGCAACTTAAAAGTAAAACCATATGCCATATAATATCAATTTTGTTGAAAAAGAGTAAGATTTTCAGTAAGAACAGATAGAGGTGGCGATAATATGTATCCTTCCTTCTTTCAAACTTAGCTAGACCCTGATGTTCACAAATCACCGATAAACAAGAACAGATAATCAGATTTTCATGAAAATCACTTGAAATGTGTATCAAGGGTTCTTCTTCCTTCTGTGAAAATTTCATCGAATTTCATGTAGAAATAAAGATTTTATAGCAAAAATTGTTGAAAAAAGTGGCGATAATATGTGCCCGACCAGTAAAGTGTCCCTTAAACATGATAAAATTAATGATTGATTCTGTTCGGATGAAAACATGTAGGTCTGCAAGTATTTTCCAGCTTGGAATCAAATAATAAAATTCCCAGTTCCACCTGATCTTTCTCTACAGTAGGATATTTACATTTGTTTTAATGTTTTATACTTCTTTACGTACATGTAGATTCTTGGACCCCCTAAGAAGAGGCCACTGAAGATTTTTAAGGAGATGGACGACAGTTCAATCTTTGATGATGATTTGTTAAAGGATTCTACATTTGTTATTGATGATGACAAGGTAAAGAGATAATATCAGAATTAAAATTCATACCTTTTATAAAATTTGATTAATTACAAAACATTGAAAATAATGATTAGTATTTGTTGAGATGCAGAGCTTTTTAGTTTTATAGAACATCTTCATAGAGATGCATTAATGGTACATATACTACATGTTATTGTGTCTGAAATAGTAACTTAAAGGTTATTTGTGAAACTATAAGATCTGTAAGGAAAAGACATTTCCTAATACCCTTTTCAGATTTTTTTAGAAAATGCATTGTTATATCTGATATCATAGATAAGCATATTCACATTTTCATTGTGAAATTTATTTTGAAAAAAAAAATTTTTCTTAGAATTTCTTATCTTAAGTACTCTTATTGCCTCATACTATGTTAAAGCAGTTTTACTTTTAATACATGTATCATTATGAATAAAACTTGATATCTTGCAGACCTTAGAAAATAGAGTTGATACAGATAGAGCAGATACAGGTCTAAAACAGGAGATTCCCCCTACGGCCATCCCTGACTCCAGTGACTCTAGTGACGGAGAATCTGATGGTAAGTGGGAGGGGGGGGGGGGGGGGGAGCTAAAACAGGAGATTCCCCCTACAGCCATCCCTGACTTTAGTGATTCTAGTGATGGTGAATCTGATGGTAAGTGGAAGGGGGGGGGGGAGCTAAAACAGGAGATTCCCCCTACGGCCATCCCTGACTCTAGTGATTCTAGTGATGGTGAATCTGATGGTAAGTGGGGGGGGGGGGGGGGGGGGGGGGGGGGTCTAAAACAGGAGATTCCCCTTACGGCCATCCCTGACTTTAGTGATTCTAGTGATGGTGAATCTGATGGTAAGTGGGGGGGGGGGGGGGGTCTAAAACAGGAGATTCCC
The DNA here is from genome assembly GCA_028142955.1 of Pinctada fucata. NCBI lineage: Eukaryota > Metazoa > Mollusca > Bivalvia > Pterioida > Pteriidae > Pinctada > Pinctada fucata. Next base: position 39,577,613 of record AP027112.1, on the reverse strand, counting down.
CCTACGGCCATCCCTGACTCCAGTGACTCTAGTGACGGAGAATCTGATGGTAAGTGGGAGGGGGGGGGGGGGGGGGGGAGCTAAAACAGGAGATTCCCCCTACAGCCATCCCTGACTTTAGTGATTCTAGTGATGGTGAATCTGATGGTAAGTGGGAGGGGGGGGGGGAGCTAAAACAGGAGATTCCCCCTACGGCCATCCCTGACTCCAGTGACTCTAGTGACGGAGAATCTGATGGTAAGTGGGAGGGGGGGGGGGGGGGAGCTAAAACAGGAGATTCCCCTTACGGCCATCCCTGACTTTAGTGATTCTAGTGATGGTGAATCTGATGGTAAGTGGGAGGGGGGGGGGGGCCTAAAACAGGAGATTCCCCCTACAGCCATCCCTGACTCTAGTGATTCTAGTGATGGTGAATCTGATGGTAAGTGGAAGGGGGGGGGGGGCCTAAAACAGGAGATTCCCCCTACAGCCATCCCTGACTCTAGTGATTCTAGTGACGGAGAATCTGATGGTAAGTGGGGGGGGGGGGGGGGCCTAAAACAGGAGATTCCCCCTACAGCCATCCCTGACTCTAGTGATTCTAGTGACGGAGAATCTGATGGTAAGTGGGAGGGGGGGGGGGGGGCCTAAAACAGGAGATTCCCCCTACAGCCATCCCTGACTCTAGTGATTCTAGTGACGGAGAATCTGATGGTAAGTGGGGGGGGGGGGGGGGGCCTAAAACAGGAGATTCCCCCTACGGCCATCCCTGACTCCAGTGACTCTAGTGACGGAGAATCTGATGGTAAGTGGAAGGGGGGGGGGGAGCTAAAACAGGAGATTCCCCTTACGGCCATCCCTGACTTTAGTGATTCTAGTGATGGTGAATCTGATGGTAAGTGGGAGGGGGGGGGGGCCTAAAACAGGAGATTCCCCCTACAGCCATCCCTGACTCTAGTGATTCTAGTGATGGTGAATCTGATGGTAAGTGGAAGGGGGGGGGGGGCTAAAACAGGAGATTCCCCCTACAGCCATCCCTGACTCTAGTGATTCTAGTGATGGTGAATCTGATGGTAAGTGGAAGGGGGGGGGGGGCTAAAACAGGAGATTCCCCCTACAGCCATCCCTGACTCCAGTGATTCTAGTGATGGTGAATCTGATGGTAAGTGGAAGGGGATGGGGACTAAAACAGGAGATTCCCCTTACGGCCATCCCTGACTCCAGTTATTCTAGTGATGGTGAATCTGTTGGTAAGTGGAAAGGGGGGGGGGCGCTAAGTGTTTGGGGGAAATTGGTATGTAATAGAAGAATACATGTACTGAATCTGAACTGAATTTAACAGAAATGCATGAAACATGTTATCTTCATATGCATTTAGAAAGAATGAGAATGCTGTGTTAATTCACCTTTTATGCAAAGTTTGAAGGGTAAATTATTTAAAACTATATAAAGACATAGAAATTTTGTGTAATTCTCCATTATTTCTCCATTTCAGATGAGAAGAAAGTGGATTTGGCAGTCCCAGAGTTTGAGGGTTTATGGGACACTCACAAACCATATAAAGTACCTAAAGACATGGAAACCATACGTCTACCTGGGGGAACCAAAATGGAAAAGGTTGAGTATCTTGATCTTACTCTGTTATTTACATGGGCATGAAAAGTGTAATACATATAAGATCTCAAATGATTTTCTATTTCATATGGTATTTATGAAACGAGTTGTGTGAATTTTACATCCCCGAGCCTTGGCCAGGGGATAAAAATCACACGACGAGTTTCATAAATACTGTATGAAATAGAAACATCATTTGAGATTCTTTTTATCACATGAAATATGATGTAATTGATCAAAATAATGTCAAAATATTACAATTTCGACATCATTTCTTGCAAATAACGCGCCAATGTCGCCGTTTCTATTGTGACGCCACAAAGGATCTGAAGCGCTTCATCCAATGACAACACGCCCAAAGTGATATGTAACGTGTTATCATAACATTTATTTATGGAATGGCTTTATGAAACTGCATAACGGGTGAATCATGTGATAAATATTGCTTTTTATCTTCAGAATCATTCTATTTTGTAGGAAATTCTAACCAAGGTACTGGATAAGCACCGATCAGGTATAGTGGTCAAACAGGTGGCCGCAGGAAGAGAATTTTCAGGCTGTCCATTCTACAGTAAACCTGACGTAATACACTTTAAGGTAAAGATTTTTCTTTATTTTCTTCTGATATTTAGGTGATTTTTGATGTTGTATATCCAATTTTCAATTTATATCATTCATGGTTCAAGTGTTTTATGGCATTTCAGTAAATTGTTTTATGTTGTTCCTTATTAGATAAATTCTTTTGCAATCTGGGCGTAATGCAAAATAGGTTACATGGATTCAGAATTTTGCTTATATTAGGACTTTGAATTCGTGATTTGTCTGTACATGTTTAATTGACTGACCATTGGGATTTTTCAAGTTTCTTATTGTGAAATTTTTAAAATCATCCAGTTATAATATTGAATGTACAAAATGTATATGATATGTTTCGTTATAATGTAATACACAATGGTTGTTGTTTGCAATACATAATATCATAATTTTGTACATGTACATGTAATTGCACATTTTCATTGGATTTTTATTTTCACTTTTCTAAATTCTTTTATAGGACTTTGAAGTTGGGAAGACATATAAGAAGAAAGTGATACTGACCAATGTATCATATACGGTGAATTACTGCAAGTACATCAACATTACAGAAAGGCTCAAGGATTTCATAGAAATACAGTAAGAAAAATAGTTTCAGTCGGTAAAATTTGTCACATGGTAATTTTTTATTTTTACTTTGAACATGTACGATTTCTCTCTTTATGGCTACTGAAAATTTAAAGTAGAGCTTAAACAGTTTACTTCCAAAAATGTAAGAACTTAAGCAAAAATAAAAACTAAGCTAGGATAAACTTTTTTATCATTATAACATCAAGAAAGATTATGATGCCAGCTTAGCGCTTTAGAATTTCTTTAACAGTGTCATGATGAATATAAGCATGATTGCAGTGTTTTATCATAATTGAATCAATTCAAGGTAACCATTAAAAATCTTCAATTTTTACTTCAGTTTTGATCCCCCAGGTCAGATGTCAGCCGGATTGACCTGTGAAATGCTGGTCACTTTTAAGCCAATGGTCAGTATGTAAAAAAATTGAACTGCAATAGTCAATGTACATGTACATGTATATATACATGTACATATACAGTGTCTTTTCAGAACATACATGTTGTGTTATGTTAAGCATCTTTAAGCTCAGTAGCTTTGAAAATATGTGAAATTTGAATTTTGTTTAATTCCCCTTAAAGAATTCTCAAGTAAAAATTTCTTTTATTTACATGTACTAGAATGAAATTTCAAACTCCTCAATTATTGCTAATGCGATTATGAATTTTCTGAAGAAAGTGTGTAATGTTTTAAATATTTTGTTGGTTTAACTATATGTGTTTTATATGTACTTTCAGATTTTTTTTTCTCAAATAATACACTTATGATTGATGTAAACAGTTATTTGTCCATGCTTGCTGAAAAGAATAATAAAAAAAAGACAAAAAGTCCCTTAATAGACAATTTTCACATTATCACAGTTGACCTGCATTTTACACATCCTAAGACTCAACATCACAAGATTTGGAGTAACTTTTAATTGTGACGTCATTATCTGATTTATGACGCCACAGTTAGAAATAATGTCAAAAGTAGTGATGTTGGGTCTTGGGAGTGTCTAAAATGCAAGTCTACTGGTAATACATGTATGAAGAATGTCTATTCTGCTAGATATGGTAATGACACTGTAGAATTATTTTTAAGAATGTCTCTGTACATAATTGATTATACATGTTTATTTCACATGATTTCAGATCAACGAGGATTTATTCGGAGAAGTGAACTTTCTCTCTCAGACGGGACCTTTCCACATTCCTCTACAGTGTACAACAAAAAAATGTGATGTAAGTTTAGACATGTTTCATTTTCTTTTTCTCTTCATCTGAATTTAAGATAATTATGAAAAATTGGGTAATATATTTTTTTTAACTTTAAATTCAGATAGATGTGGTCAAATAATGCTGATTTTTGTTTATTGAGTTTTTTGGTAACGCCTTTGTAGTGGAAGAAAGATCTAGTGTAAATCAGATTCAGCATAGTCTAACTGTGGAGTGTCCATTTGACTTGAATTTCTATATAGTTCTTCACTTTCTAATGCAGCCTCTATTTACAAAATTGAAGAAGGAATATAATGCATCCATAAAAGGTATGCTAGGCCTCTTGTTACATGGTGGTAATCAGGTGGTAGTTAACCACTTGAATTTGATCACATTGTACATGTTGTATTACTTTATTCATTTTATTCTTGAAAACTCATACCTGTTCTAATATGTGAATTCAGTATTATCAATCAGACAGTATTACGTTTATATTATAGTTATCCACTGATACAAGGAAGATAGATTTTGGCACCACGGTGATCGGAGAGACTTTAAGGCGGACCTTCACACTGACAAACAAAGGAGCTCTGGGTACTAAGTACGAGTTCTTTAAGGTGGATGGCAGGAAGGAAAGGACAGTAACCACTGCTGCTACCTCACTCGGCAGATTGGTAAGAACTGTATATTAAGTTTTTGATATCAGTAAGTCTTTCAATTGAAAATGAAAATGTACATCTATGCATTTCGATCGGTAACAGTGTATGTAAAGTTACAAATGACGAGCAGCATATACTAAAGCAGTGTTTACGAAATAGTCTGAGAAACCACAGGACATTTTTTTATTTATTTTTTCCCTATATGATTGAAATTTCCCTCAAATCAACAGGACATTTACAAAATCCACTGGGGATTGCTGGCAATCTGGTACTTTTCGTAAACACTGCTATTATAGTAAATTCTCTTGTCTTCGATGAGCTTTCGGATCCATAAAGGTATTTTTGATGATAAACTCTGAGGGCAGTAGACATATTTTAAGAAATTCAAGATTGATTGTTCTATCAAACTGAATGTGAATTAAATTTGTAAGAACTCGAAGCAAATTTCATGTAAGAGAATACATATACTAGTCTTACTTTATACAATATGAATTCAATTAATTTTACTTTTAACAGACTACAGGAGACACCATCCGCCCATTTACTCCAGACTCAACATCTGTAAATGTCACAAAACAGGACGTGGCTGCTTCTCTTGAGAAGGTGGCGGAGAAAAAATCAGAAGAAGGTAAATTCTATTTTCCTCTTTCCCATTATATTATGAATTTTGAAAATAATTTAGGAAAGATCTTCTTCCTATTCAAAAATTTTGGAAAGTATTCCTTCATTCAGGTCGACCAACGAAAATTGCTTATAAATTATTGATGGTATATAGATATTTAATATTAAAAATACATGTACAGGTCCGAGATTACTCCAGAAATGGCTATAATAGCTAAATATGGCTATAATAGCTATAAATGGCTATAATGGGGAAATAATTTTAAGTACTAAAAAATAAAATTTTTGAATTTTTCTTTCAAACTCAAAATTGCAAATCCTTATAACCATCTGATCAAAGTTTACAAAAGAAGTTGGTATACAAAACTTACAATTTTCAAGTTTTGACCAGGATAAGTTATCAAAATTTTGACTCATTCAATCTCAAAGATGGTACATTTTACATGTCAACTTCTCTAGTAAACATTGTTCAGATGGTCTTAAACATTTGCAATTTTGAGTATTAGATCAAAATTCCAAAATTTACTTTTTTAGTACTGTCTCCGTCGGTGTATTACCCGCTACTTTTTATGACAATTTGCTAAAAAAATTCTTGAATGCGGTCAATACACTGGTTTAGAATATCGAGACCTTTTTTTTCTGAACGGAGAATTCGTCAATAGATCAATTTTGTAAGTATATTTGACTTTAATTCACGCTACCAGTCCGTGCGTAAGTAAGCAATCGCGTTACAATAACATTTGTCCAAGTATTTACGGTACCTGGTCATCTAAAGTCAGATCGTACAAGTGCATGTACGTTAAATACCTGTATGAGTTTAAACACCTGTCTACCCCGAGGGGTGTTGAACGGAGACAATAGCCTTCACCGGTAGCGGTGCGGTCAAGCATGAAATTGATCTGTCACTTTTGACAGGTGAAGGGGGAAGTAAAATCTTCTCGAATAGGTTTATTCTAATGGTAAATTTCAATGGTCAGTTCAGTTAATTGATACATAATATGGCTGTCAATCCTAATTCTTTCAATCGTACTATGGATTATTTTGTAATCGGTATCTAATTCAAGTCATTACGTTAATATAAATGTTATTAATTTCGGTCCATCAAAGCGATATCGGGCCATCAAAGCGATCACGAAAACATCTAGTAATTGCTTCACTATTTATTTTTAATTACGGGTACGTTAATAATTCAACTAATTAAGTTACTTATCTAATTAAACTATTTTTAAAAACGGGTACGTTTATATCTACAATTATAATTACCGAGCGGGCCGTTTCTTTGGTATTTTTAATGTTAATATAGATTAATTTGGGAGAAAACATCGGCGAAATTTCGATTTTTTTAATGCGTATTATTTACTAGATTAGAGTTTTTTCCACGATTTTCAGCGCAATTTTTTTGCCTGCGTGATATCTACTCGTGCGGACTTTTTTCGGACGATTACGGTACTTAAAATTATTTCTCCAATATAGCCATTTATAGCTATTATAGCCATATTTAGCTATTATAGCCATTTCTGGAATAATCCCGGACCTGTATATGCCTTTTATTGTATTAGGTCCATTATGATATTTTCAAAGTAAATGCAGGAATGCTGTTTTTCTCTTTTTGCGGACAAAGGGATGTAACTCTCAAATATTTTTTAAATGTTACACTCACTATAAAGTTAGTAATATACATATGAAAAGTCTGAGATCTTTAAGCATATTCAAATTTTTTCCTCTTTTTTTGGTTTTTGAAAAAAAATGTTGAGTGACTTGTTCATAATGTTCGTTTACAGCTGTTTTTTATGGTAACGTACCAATGAGTTATCAATTTCCAAATGATTTTAACCATGAGGAAATTAATGATCAAAATCCCAAACTGACAAGTTGACACCCTCCTGATTCCTCTATCAACATGCTAAAAAAATAATAAGAATACCCACTTCTTATCCAGTCATTTTCATGCAATGTTCTATCTCAAATTTTCATCATGATTATAGATTAATGCTGCATAATTTCATGTTGTTAACAATCCAAAAATCCAAAACATATATCTTTAGCTATGGTAACATTTATTCATCAAATAATGAATAAAAAGAAATTCTACACAGTTTGAAAAATTAAAAAAAAAACAACCATACAATAAGTATCCTTTATAACAGAATAAAAAAAAAATAAGCAAAGTATAAACTTAGTAATATGGTGAAAAGTAAACTTAAAAGGTACTATCAATGTAGAACATGTATCTCAATTTTCCTGTTTATTTGATAATTTTCTCCCCAAAATCTAGCTGTTATATTGACACTAGTCCTCCAAATTTAAAAGAATCACTATCAACATAGTACATGTGCAATTTATTTCTATTTTGCTGCTATTTTGAAAATTTCCATCCAATTGAAAGATTAATATACATGTACATGTATTAACAGGAAACCTTCATACTGATTTTGTCATGACATAATATTACAGAGTTAGCTGAGAAGGCCAGCCAGGAGGGCGCTGACGCTGGGACCTCTGAGGGACCTACTGGAGGGACCCAGGCCGGGGGCACACAGGTTGGAGCTGAGGGCATATCTGTAATGGAGGGCGAAACAGCTGAGGATGATCAGGGACTAGGGGAATCCCCAGATCTTGCTGTCAGTGAGATGGAGGACTACGGGGCTCTCGATGGGATGAAGGTCGGAATGTTCGCTGCCGGCGAGCTCGGACCGTTCTCCTCGGTGAAACTGGAGATTATATGGCAGCCAAATATACCGGGAAAAGTGGACTCTGATTTCCTGATTACCTTCAGTAATCCTCTCTCTGAAAGTGTAAGTATGATGTAGCTGTAATGTTTGAAGAACTGAGACAAATGTACATCTGTCATTACTTTAGACTGAGTAAGAGTGTAATCATTTTAATCAAGTGAAAATTATTCTGTACAAACAGCACATGTAGTTGTGCTAAATGGAAAATTTCTAAGTCTTCATATTTTGGCAATTGAAATCAACCAAGTTATTTTTCCAAGAAATACAGGAAAACCAATTAGCCTGAATTAATTTATACTGTAAGAAAAGTCCAGTTCAGTATCGGAAGAAGAAGAAAGGAATTTTGTTAAAAAATTCTTCATCATGAATATACCAAGCAATCTTCCTCTTCCATAGAAGCTTTTGCGTCAAGGCTAAAAAGTTTAGGTGCACCTTCTCATAACAGCATATGTAATATATCTTGATGTCTTTTTACACAGATTTCCATACAGACTGTGGCCAATGCTATAGATGTACCAGTGTGGGTGGAGAGACAGACAGTTGATCTGAAAATCTGCATGTATGATAGACTATATCAGGATACAATCATAGTCAATAACAGGTAGGTCAAATTTGACATCTTACACTTCTTTCTGATATTCTGGATACTGATATTCAGATGGTTTTTAGCTCGCCGAGACGAAAAAGTCCGGAGAGCTAATGCCATACCCTCGGCGTCGTCCTTGTCGTTGTCCGTAGACAAAACTTTAACCTGGGCTATATCTCTTGAACTATAAGGGGTAGGGCCTTGATATTTCACATGTAGACCCTTGTGACGAAACCTTTCATTTGTGACCATGACCTTTGACCTAGTGACCTTGACCTTGGACTTTGACCAACTTTTCAAAAACTTTAACTGGTTTCTGTCAAAAATCTGTATAGGCGAGCTATGTAATCTTTGATTACCCTATGTTTTATGTTCTCTGCAACACAAAGGAGTCCAACTGTTTACAACAAACTATGAGCTATGCATGGAGAACTCTGTTGATTTTCAAAGTCAGAGGTAATCCAATTGCACAAGTCACATGATTCCTTGTGAGGAGGATGCTTACTAAATGTTTAGTAAAACAATTTTGAAATTTGGATTATTGTGACAGGAAGGAAAAAGAATATTAAGACCAGAGTACAAAGGTCAAACACCTAAAATTGCATCTGACAGAGAAAATTATATAACTCAAATTATCTTAACACTGTTCATAGATTTGTTTGTATTTCAGGGCTACTACAGCACTAAGACTGAAGTTTGAGGTTTGTAAGGAGCTGAGGAATCACCTAGAGTTACTACCTAAAACGGGATACATACAGGCTCAATCCAACTTCTCTGCTCAACTCAAGTTCCTACCAAGGTATACTTCATGTTCTTTATTTTCTTTAAATCTCTTCACTTGGCCCTTAATACGTTAAATTTGCTATATAGATTTCAAAGCTTTGAGGGAAAAACAATTAAAATACATCAAGAGGTTATATTAAAGAAAAAAAGAATTGAACAAATAACAGAATTGCATATAAAATTGATCTGTGAATAACATTTAAACTGAGTTTTGTTTGGTGTGTTTTAACATTCTCTAATAATTTAATTGTTTTGGTAGTGTCTGTATAACGCCTATACAAACGTACTGGGCGAAATTTTATCTGTAGCTGTATAGACAATGTCGCCAATTATGACGTCACTAACGTCGAGCGCCGCTACGTTAGGCCTGTTCAAATATTATTAATTAATTAAATTATAAGAAATTCATGGCTTATATAGGTTGTTCATCGGTTTTTGTCTATACATCGGTAGACAGAAAAATCATTACAGTCATTTCTTAGATAAGCATTTTAATTTGTAGGACTCAGAGAGAGTATAATTTGTTCAGTTTTCAACTCTTTGATGTTTTACTAATAAATTGAATTTTTTTAGCTGGTCATAAGGTAAGTTGGTTTGAAGATTTCTCATTAATGTTACTGTCTTTGTAGGAAGAGTCTATTTGAGGAAGCAGGGAAATATTTTGATAAGGAGACGGGAGTACTAGAGGCCCCCATGATAATCAGAGTAGCTGATCAGGTAAACGCATCATATTTGCTTTTTGTGTTAAATTTGGGACTGAGGGAAAGTGTATTGATATACTGTAAGTGTGCTTATTTTAGCGGTATTCATATTTTAGTGGAGTTAACACTGTTAATAGTGCACTAATTCAAGACTACACTGGATGTTTAATGTACCATATATTATAATGGAGAATGAGTCAAGTGCGCTTATTCATGATTATGCGATTGTCTTTTTGTGCTGTTTCTGTTAATCCTTGATCGCGCTAGAGTAAGTACACATACAGTAAATCTCAGCTGGAAGGTTTTAAAAGGGGACTTTGTAAAGATAGTTTTGTCTTTCATGGAATATTTTCCTGATTCAATGGATAGAAGAGATACATGTAGCTGGATCCTCACCTATGGACAGCAATCTTTGACATACAAACAAATATGATAGGGGCATCAAGGTACGCGTATTGAGTCTTTGCAGAATACAGAGTTATTTCCTCTTACAGAAGGTATCTGACGTAAAACCATTGTGACGTCATGAAAATGGTATGGTAATGTCAATTTTACACCATCATTTCCCAGACTTTTAGAACTGTTTTCATAGAATTTGATGACGTCATAATTAGTCTACGTCAGATACCGTCTCAAATGGAAAGCAACTCTGATTTTCGAAAATAGCGAATATCACTGACATAGAATTTGATCATGTTGAAACAATCTTAATCTGGATACATTCCTGGTAACAGAAACACACTCCATTGCTTAATATGTTACTTATCTATTAACTAATACAATTACATAATTATGTAGTTAATGTATGAATATTATACAAGCTTCAAATACTGTAGCTTTGTGATTTAAGATGGCACAAAATATTAATTTACAATTCCATATTCTTTTAAACCACATTCCCTCCTGTGATATTACAGACCCAGCCCGTACCGTTTACCGTCCAGGCAGTGGTGACCACCTCCGACATGCAGTTTGACACGACTGATATCGACTTTGGTTGTTGTACGATCTATGAATCTACGAAGGCCACCATCAAGCTGACTAATAAATCTATCTTGCCACAGGAGTATGGATTTGTTGGACTCCCAGAGGTATGCTATCTCGTTGATAAATATGAGGACTGTACAAAAAGTTGTATTTTATATTAATTGTACTCCGTTTGTTTAGTCCAACTAAAATTAAGAATAAACAGTTTTAAAAAAGGAAGAATTGACATAGTGGTATAAGTATGAATCGGGGCAAACATTTTCCTTTCTACTTTGTATTTTATTTTTGAAATGGAGGTATAGGTAGGGCTAATTCTGCTGAAATAAGTATGCTGCTAAAATAAATATTCAGTTCGAATAAGTTAATTCAGTTTAAATTGTTATTATTTATTCAGTTCCAATAAGTTAAAGAAATTGAATTTGAATTGAAATTATTTTATTCTTTACATATGAGGATGTGACAAATTTATTTAGTGGACTAAGAGCATTAATTTTTACACAGAATTATTTTCTTTCAGTATGTAGAGGTACAGCCAGATGACGGGTTTGGGACACTGTTGCCGTTGGAGACGGTTGATTTAGAAGTTATATTTAGTCCTAGAAAAGCCAGGGATTATAAGTTTGAACTGAACTGTAAATCTCTGATAAACAGGTAAGAGAGATTCTATGAAAAGTTGGGTACAAGAATTCAAGATTTTTTATTTCCAAATCAGGGTCCTTAAGGGCATAACACTTAACATACAAAAATGTACATGATTTCATTATGGTACAAACATGCCTATTACTATGCATATTAGGGGATGATTTTGAAAATGAGCATGGCTTAAAATCTATCTCAATGATCTACTATAATTAGGGGATAACATTGTTTCTGTTTGAATGATTTGAAGGTACACGTATAGATAATTTTATAGTTGCAAATTTACATGTGCGTACTTTTACCAATTCATATGTGGAACAGTAAAAAAAGTATTTATGACTATAAAATCATACAATTTAAGCCTGCAAATCATTAAAATACAAATGATGCCATTCCCATTCTAGTTCTCTGTATTTAAATTCACATTATTAAAGGGAAATTCATGATGCCAGCATGCATGATTCAAAAGATAATTGTTGTCGATTTTAAAAGAAAAAAGTTATGATTTTTGAAATATCACAAATTGATAGATGCTGTCAGCCAATGAAAACCAAGTATGTTTATGTGTGAATTGAATAAGAACTTTGATTTACTTTCAAAACAGAGAGTTTAAGATCCAGTGTAAAGGTGTAGGTGTCCATCCACCATTAGAGATGTCCAAACAGGTTGTCCACTTCAAGGCTACATCCCTGTATGACGTGTCTACTACGTCTATGCACGTGGTCAACTCTCACACCAGTACCAATGAATTCACACATCCTGTACCAAGGATAGGGAAAGGTAGAACTATGGGAATTTGTTATCAAATTTTTATATGGTATACAAGTTTCATGAAAATGATGATAAAATTATACACATTTCAGAAACGGCTTTTACATTGAGCTATTTAAAGTAAGCTGTTTTATCCATTACGTGAAGTTTCTGAAATTATAGCGTTTCCTTTTATCCTTCTTTCATTTTACGTTTGACTCATTTTAAAAGATTCATAAACATTTTGTTTTTTCTTCATTCACTTAATATATGTTTATCATTTTCTTAAAGAAGAGAAAGTATGTGCATAATTTGCTTCAAAGTGTAACAACATGTAAATACAACATGGAATGTTTAAATCATTCCTATTCCAGAGAAAAATGTAAGAATTTATTCCATGTTGATCACTCTGAATTGCTGAATCACTAATTGTCCAAAACTGCAATTGCCGCTAGACTTTTGCATTATGACGTCACATTCAATAGCCGGCATATTAACATTATTTGATGGGCCATTTGATTTTGATGTTATATTGAATAAATCTGCCAACAGATGCAATGTTGGACATTTGGTGATCCCTTTAGCAATTTCATTTACATGATGATGTACTGTTTTATACTATTTTTAGGAGAGATAGCCCCAGTTGGTCCCACGTCGTTTGAGTTTGTGATACCTAAAGATGCTCCGTTAACGATATCTCCTTCTGTAGGCACCATAGAACCTGGCAAGGTGAGGTGATTCAAGTTTATTCTTGTTTTACATGGACAGGGGAATGTACCGTTTCATCTTTTATGTATACATGCACATGTGTATTTTGATTTCAGAATTTATGGACTGTCACTATATTAACTTTTCATTACAAACTACAACTTAAGTTTTTGGTCACAAAATTCATGAAATTCATTAGAATTTTACCGGATTACAATTAATTTTACACATGTATATCTGATTATTAAAACGTTTTGCCAGTGTTAACATTATTATGCATATGCATATGAAACATTGATGTGTTAAAATATTTATATCTTATTGTACTTTCGAATAAGAAGTCAGTATTAATTTTGTCCTTGTAGAAAAGCAACATTCAGATTCGTTTTTCACCGGAGCTTGATGACCTTGACATTAAGAAGGAGGCCGTGCGTATCGCTACACGAGCAATGGAGGCGCAGGCAGAACGAGAATATCAGGAGGGACTTAAACGTGCCAAGGAGGAGGCTGACCAGGCAGCGGTATGTAGTCTTAATTTATACTCTATTAACCAATCAAAAAATACCTCTGTACTTGAAATCTGATTGGCTGTTAGGAACTATTCAGGATGATGTTGTATTTACTTTATGAAGTGAAAATTTTGTACATTTCACTCTTGAATATGTAGCACAACACTCTATTTCACTATCTATGAGCACATCAACTGTAAGGACATTTTCCATCTTCAACAAGTTGACTTCTTCGCTTTGTGTCTTTTTCATCTTTCCTTATATTCACTCATTAAAAAATAGATCTCAAACAATTTATTTCATTATCATTAGAAAATCAAAGGTAACCGCTTTAGAATTTTATTTTTGGCCAGATTGCAAAGCAATTCCAGTCTATAAATTGACGATGTCCGTCCGTCCGTCTGCCGTCAACATTTTGCTTAAAGTTTCTGGTTGAGGCAAAATCTAAGGAACTATATGCAGTAGAAACTTTATACTATACATGAAGGTTGCCCATGACAAGACCTTTCAATTTATGCTGTAACATTTGACCTAGTGACCTTGACCTTGGACTTTGACTTAGTTAAAGATTTTGGTTAAAGTTCCTGGTTTAAGCAAAATCTATGGAACTGTATGCAGTAGAAACTTTATATTATACATGTAGGTTGCCCATGACAAGACCTTTCAATTTATGCCGTATCATTTGACCTAGTGACCTTGACCTTGGACTTTGACCTAGTTAAAGATTTTGTTTAAAGTTCCTGGTTTAAGCAAAATCTAAGGAACTGTATGCAGTAGAAACCTTATACTATACATGTAGGTTGCCCATGACAAGACCTTTCAATTTATGCCGAAACATTTGACGTAGTGACCTTGACCTTGGACTTTGACCAAGTTAAAGATTTTGGTTAAAGTTTCTGGTTTAAGCAATATCTAAGGGACTGTATGCAGTAGAAACCTTATATTATACATCTAGGTTGCCCATGATGATACCTTTTTATTAATGCCATAACATTGGACCTAGTGACCTTGACCTTGGACTTTGACCTAGTTAAACCTTTTGATTAAAGTTCCTGGTTTAAGCAAAATCTAAAGAACTGTATGCAGTAGAAACCTTATACTATACATGTAGGTTGCCCATGATGAGACCTTTCAATTTATGCCGTAACATTTGACCTAGTGACCTTGACCTTGGACTTTGACCTAGTTTAAGATTTTGGTTAAAGTTTCTGGTTTAAGCAAAATCTAAGGAACTGTATGCAGTAGAAACCTTATATTATACATTTAGGTTGCCCATGACGATACCTTTCAATTTATGCCATAACATTGGACCTAGTGACATTGGACTTTGACCTAGTTAAAGATTTTGGGTAAAGTTTCTGGTTTAAGCAAAATCTAAGGAACTGTATGCAGAAGAAACTTTAAATTATACATGTAGGTTGCCTCTGACAAGACCTCTCAATGTATGCTGTAATATTTGACCTAGTAACCAGTTGGTGACAAAAACTTACTTTGCAATCCAGCCATACCGTCTTTAGCGGTGTTTTATTTCTTTCTTTTTTGGCAAATTGATTGAAATATGACCATTAGCGTGCATTTTCCATCACTTTTTTCATACTCGAGTGACTTTATTTCAGGCGGAAGATAGTGTAGGTTTATACGTTTAATATCCAGTTGCTGTGAATATAAAACTTGTCATTTTAATGTCATAGTATCAATACTTGGTGATCTGATTAAGGAAAATAAATTGATAATTGAAGGGAGACTGACACAAACATGACAAAGGCAGATCCAGAATTTAGATATTATTTGAAGAGGATGCTTAATAAAATTCTTCGAATTGGAAACCAAAACAAAACTTTAACATATCTGTATGCCATTGCATATATATCACAGAATCCAGTTTGAGGTATTCATAGTTTTGAATGAAAATAATATATTGATTGAAAAATTTCAAAATTTTCACATGCCTTGCCTTAAAAAAATTCATTATACTATAATTATACTTCCATTTTACCATTAATGATCAATAAATTATCCAACACCATTCAATACATCTACTGTACCTGATTTGAATAATAATATTTCATGTACAAAAAATGTACTTCTTAAGAGAAATTAAACTCCTGTATTCACATTTGATTTTTTAAATGCATATGAAACTACATGTATGACCTCACATGAAGTTTTTTTATTTAAGAATTAAAAAAGTCTCAAGTTCGCAAGTTGACCGTCTACAGGGACCCCCTCCCTCATTCCATGAATCTTCTCTATTCCCTGGATCTGCCTTTGGGACTTGCTTTATTTGTGAGCTAAGGAAGTAGTAGAATAGGGGTAAAATGTGGTTGTTTAAGTTTACATTTTTAACCTACTGTCATATTTGTTTAAATGTCAGATGTTGATAGGTTTAAACTTTTAATCTACCGTCATAATAACATCTGTATATTATGTTTTAATATCATATGTTGATGGGTCTAATTTAATGATAATTAATTAGATACTTGTCTTAGATGTCTAATTAGCGAAACATTAATTATTGTAAAAAGCAAAACATTAATTATTGTAAAAAAAATGTGTTTGATTTTAAAAAAGACGGCGCCAAATGAAAAGGGAAAGGTAACTGTGGAATGAATGGAATCTAAGGGAGTTTTCTAAAATATTTTAATTGTCATGACCATAGAATGTTTATCTCTAATGATAATGCATATATTATTCATTTATGGTAAATGAAATAGTTCCTATTATGCATGTATGAATTGAATTGATAAAAAAGTGGCAATATTTAAACTAATGATATTAATACGAACAAGAATATTATAACGAACAAAAATAGAATAGCTGTGTTTTAATCGTATTTGCTCATATCAATTATGATGTAATAAATAAAATACATATGCTAATTATGGTAAATTTTAATATAATCATAATATATATATAATCAAAAAAATTAATTTGCTTTTGTGATATATCAAACATACCATGATAATATTCTTATTGTAAATTATGATAATTGCAAAATTTATCATTATGCTTGTGCCTCTTATGGTCATGACATAATTTTGGAACACTCTCGTAGATTTCTCCTAACCTGATTTTGTTCCAATGAATGATCCCTTATAACTTGGTTCCTCAATCTCCATAAAATGTGACGAGATTTTACAGAAACTTTTCTCTCTGTGATGATTTACAAAGAAATTTTTTCCCTTTCTATGACAGCATGCACTTGTTTTAAGAATATATACCGTCACCCTATATTAATTGATATAATCAAGATTTCAGCTAAATTGTGATCATGCATGTATATTTATTCATAATGAATGTTTCATCTTATCAACCTCAAGAGATATCACGAATTAATGTATTTTTCCTTTCAATGCTAACTTATATTTTTGTAAATAATAAAAGCCTACCATTTGGTTGGCGTATACATACTGTACCATATATCAATAATATAATTCATTGGATTTGTGATGATAATTTTAAAAAATCAAATGTCTACAAAACCCATTTTCCATTAGATTTTTATTCTTCATTCAAAACTGAAAATTTACTTTTATTTTCTTTCTTACAATAGACATGAGAAAGGTTAAAATTATTATAATCTTTATGCAGCAGTATATGAATTATCTTTGCTGACCACTTGAGAATGAATTTGAAAAAAATTGATAACTTTTCTATCATTTCTTATTGTGCTTAAATTTCTTTTGGGCATGAAAAAGATTTTTTTTCTGAAAACAACAAAAACAAAAATATTTTATTGGTACATATGCCCCAATCATCATAAAGCAAGATTAATAAAAGGGTAATAGGTCTTATCACAGATGCAATTCTATTAAAATGAATATATTCTAATTGGTCTCTTTTAAATAGAGAGTTACTTCCCATTTGTGCAGGTATGTGACGTGAAAGTATTGTGACATCATCAAATTCTATGGAAACCAGTGTAGAAGTCAGGGAAACAATGTTACAAATGTGACATTTTCAATGAAATTTAATGAGGTCACAAAATTTTTTCGTCAGATACCTGCACTAATCGAACAAAGGCCTGCAAAATCGAAAAGACAGAATTGCATGTGTAAATTTAAGTCTTACCTTTGTGTGTTTTTCCTGCATGTTTAATATTTTACATTTTCCTCATCAAAGAGGGGAACAAAGTTTAACAGGGTACGTAAGACATATAGCGTATGATTTTTGTGATCGAGTGAGTCAGATATAGGACTTTTGCACAATATACTACAGCTTGGTATATATTCAAAGGAACAAAATTAAATCAATTTTTTTTTTCATGGCTGCATGTGAATAGTTAATTTCTGAGACTGTATCAAGCCTACTTTCAATATAGTATTGGTCATAAACCTTTGATTTAAAAAATGTTACCAAGCAACATCAAGTTCCCATTAGAATAAAATTCTATGTTGGGAGTACAGCTTTATAGTGGCTGAACATTAAAGTAGTAAATTTTAAATATCCAGCATTTCATATCTGATCAGTTTCTGTTTGGTTCAGTAATATTTCAATTGTATATCACAAAAATTACTCATTTAAACTTTCTCTAAGGAGATGACAACTATAGACAGAAAAAAAAAACTGAAAGGGGGGATAACTCTATACATTTAAATGTTCCTGCCCAGAAGTGGAAATGAGGTGAACAAAAAGATAATTTTTATTCAAGTGTGAATAGAATTTTATCATTTTTACTTAGTTCAGACAGAAAAAAACTTAAGTTTTTGGAGGCTAGAATATTAGTAAACATGTATATTGACATTATCAAATATATCAGTGAAAAATCATATTTTGAATTATAAGTCTGAGTCTGTAAAATCAAAGGTAAGCTAAAAAACAATGTCTTTAAATTATGTGTTATATATATCAATGAAATTAAAAAAAAATTGAAATCAAATGTTTTCATTATTATTTTGATGATTTCATTACAACTTTTTGTTATATTGCATGCTTTGATAACTTAATTTATTTATCAATTGGAATTTGGAATTTTAATATGAAACACTGTGTCAAATTGAGTTTGAAACATTTCAAATTATTACAGTATTTGAAAAAAAGCCACTTGTTAAATTTTTTAGCTATGCATTTTTTTTTTGAAGAAATAAAAATGCTTTTAATGGATTCAAATTGTGTACATTGATATTAGATAAGCTAGAATGTCCTATTTTTAATATAACCTCAATGAAAATAAAGAACTTGCAATTTATTCATTGAAACATTTGTTTTGAAATTTGGCAATTATTAAATCTTTAAAATGCATTCAAAGTAAGAATTTAATTCTTTTATTTTTTTAACTTTTTTGTATTTTTTTCTTCGGATTTTTGTTCTCTAAGCAAACATGATTAATAATATTATTTCAAGTTTTTGAAAGTATGAAATAATGGGAATGTGAAATAGTATCATTTTCAAATTTATTGTACATTTGTCATAAACTAGGCTTCTATTTTTCAAGGTAAAGTGTATTGATAGACACTTTTCTAGCAAAAACATTGCCAGGTACCAACTTAATAATTGTTATTCTTATTATTTTTTCAGCAAAAAGGAGGAGGAAAGAAAACACCTGCTAAGGACAAAGCTGCGGCTAAAGGACCAGGAAAAGGCAAGGGCTCGCCAACGCCATCTCTAACGGTATCTGGTCCAAGGGTCATAACTCCTCCCTCATTAGAAAATATATCTAAAGAGTAAGTTGATTTTATTTTGACCAATTTGAAACTAAATGTTCAAGAAAAGAGGATTTTTAAAAGAAACACAGATATCTTCTTTTCTGTTGGAGTTTTGGCTATGTCTATTGTTCAGATCTCAATGAATTGAATAAATATTTTACCCTTTAAAAAGCAGCTAGCAAGAAATTGATTAATCTGAATTTAATATAAGATAGGTAGGTATCAAAAACAAAATAGGTTGTTCTTATTTGTGAAAAACAGAGAAAAATTGTTCATTCTGCTCTCTTTGACTTGCAAGTGATTTTTCTTACATAACTTCGACTTATACATTTATCATAACATGCTCATGAAATCATTTTTCATTGAATCTGAAAAAACGAACATTTTCTATCATCGGTATACAATTTGATATCACATGTATATGAATATCTTTAAACTTATTATTTTCAATAAAAACACTATATTTTTCCGTACGTTTCGGCCAACGGCCTTCCTCAGCGGATTTTATTATGTTTCTGTTTCTGTTTGGTTCTGTTCTGTGATTGTAACAGAAACATAATAAAATCCGCTGAGGAAGGCCGTTGGCCGAAACGTACAGAAAAATATAGTGTTTTTATTGTATTTATATAAAAAACGACTATTTTCTTAAATTATTTTAGCTCGCCTGAGTATGCCGGTGCTTTGGCTTCATTATTAAGACAATATCGTGGTGACTTCCAGACGTACACAATACCTTGTTATGTTGCTACGGGGAAATGTGGTAATCCGGGAGAGTTACCTTACAGGTAATTGTTAGTGGAATACCCAGCATTAAAAAGCACTCTGTTTGAAATACGTATTCAGATTGGTTGAGTAATGAGCAAACTGTAAGAGGATTGAGTTTTTGCTGTGATACCATACATGTTGACATTGCTAAAAATAGGCATTTCAAGCATATTACTGACTATAGTACATGCATTACCATTGGTTAACTTAACATACTGATTTTTTACAAAAACGGATAGGGTATCTGCAAATTCCCTGTCAGAAATATCTGTTTTATTACCACTCAGCTAATGCCTTATGGTGAAACTGAATTTCTGGCAGGGGATTTGCTGATACCTATCAGTTTTAGAAAAACATCAGTTTGGTAACCCCTGCATTCAGTGTTATCATTGCCAAATGAATAAAGTATAATAATCTGAGATGATATTCAAATTTGTTTAAGACAACTTTAATTGAACTTTCATTATCTTAATTTAACCATAGTGAAGATGTTTCATTATATTTTCAGCATCCATAACACTCTGTACCTGGAGGTTCACTGTCCAGTGGTCAAGCCACCTGTAGTGGTCATCTCGGACAATGGCAAGACCACACTGGACTTCGGAGAAGTGTCACTCGGCCAAAACATCATCAAATCTATAACAGTGCAGAATATTTCAGACAAAATGGTGGAAGTATCCTTAAAATAATGTCATGAAAAACAGTTGAAACTTTCTATATCTGTTTATTTGAATGACCTTGAGCATCTAATTTTGTTGTCAGTTGGCCTAAATCACAGATGTTTTGTATGTTTTTGTCTTCTACAAAACTGTGTTAGTACTTATTTTACGGCAACCATATTAAAATCTTTTATCAGAAACGGAGCAAAAATAATGTTACTATGGGTGTGTTCTTGAATTACGTAGTCTAAACAGCACTAACTATGCTAAAATATAAATACCACTAAAAATGTAGACTTATTCAGTATCTCAGGAGGTATAAGTAATTGTTACACTTACACAAAAAATATTTAATTTTGATTATTGAGCCTTAACTGTGCCTAGCTCACATCCTCTGTATTAGATACAGCTGGTCCGTTCCTGATGCTGAACGCGTTACGATTTCTACCTCCTGATGGCACTCATACGATACTCATCTCTTTTACTCCGACAGCCGGACAAGTGGTATGTATATATGTAATGAGTAACGATTTCTACCTCCTGACGGCACACATACAATAATCATCTCTTTCACTTCTACAGCCAGACAAGTGGTATGCATTTATTTAATGTAGCTAAAAAATGTACATGTCCTCATTTGGAGAAACATAATTTTTGTGGAGGGAAGCAAAAGGCTGATATTTTAATTACCTGGAATAGCAAATTAAAATCAACATTAGTCCACGTACCTTATTTTCTATGATTTAGCTAATCACCAATAATCTTGCACTTTTTTCATGGAATTTTTCATTTCCATCCAAGAGAAATAAAGTGTGGTGGAAATTATAGAACTATTTGCAAAATTTCCAGTCAGCAGAGAAGAAATGATTTTTTTAAAGGATAGCAGAATCTCAAGCTTAGAGATTTTAATTTCTCTCATGAATTTTTCAGTTCCATGAACCACTTGAAATCCGAAGTGGAAACTCGATATTACATTTAACGTTAGCTGGTAAAGGTGTGAGTCCACTTATAGATCTGAACATGCCAATGGAGGCGGGTGTATTAGACATGGGAGCTGTGCTAGCCGGGGAATACCTGGAAAGAACATTTAAGGTGCGTTTAATGTATTTTTTCATAGCGGAATTTTTATCTATTGTGTATGACAGTATCTGGCCCAGAACTATTATCCTATAGAGCATGATTTCCTGAATTTTATGTTGGTTTCGATTAAGTATTATTGGCATCATGATTATAGATTTACCTTATGGTATGGTCACAAATGTGAAGACTAACAATGTTTATTTGTACATGTATATCAAAATGTTTAATTCGATATTTTAATTAGAAAATTTGTTGCTATAGCAGTATATCAAACATCAGTATACTGGACCATTTGGGCCTCTTGTTCGAAGAAGAGTTGAATATCTATCTTGTACTGATTGCCTAACATTTATATTACAGATGCAAAATATGTCATCATTATCTATAGATTACTGTATAAAACTAGAGAGTTTATCGTTACAACGACATACTAGAGCTCAGGAATTACCAGGTTTTATACAGAGAGACTCAAAAACAAAACTCAATGTTGGTATGTAGAAATTAGTCTACAATTTGTGTTACTTTAAAGACTTTAAGATTCTGAAGTTACATATACATTGTATACATAATACACAGATGAAAATACACAAAAACTCAAATTCAGTTTGATTTTCTAATGAAATTAATTTATAAGAATGCATTATACTTAGCCATTTGTGCCTCATATAAAATTCATGTGAAATTTACATGAACTTTACATAAATGTTCACATGAATTTTATTTGAAATGAGCACAAAAATGAAATTTACATGAAATTCATGTAAAATTTCTAACGTGAGTTTCATGTAAATTCAATTTTGCATAAAGGTTGCAAGGAAAAATTCATGTGAAATTTATGTGAAATATTTTTCACATAGATTTTATGTGAAATTTATATGATATTCACTTGAACTTTCATGTGAAATTTACATGATGCTCATTTCATATGAATTTCATGTGAAGCACAATCGGCTGTGTATAATTTACTATTGAAATTATTTTGATAATTTCAAATTCCTATCTAAACCATCATAAACAATTAATACAATGGTAAGCTAAAAATTTCAAATGTCTAAAAAAGCTTTGATGTGGATTATGTATGTCTCTACATGTATACAGGTACACAGAATAACAACGGACAGAACGTGTTTGATTTAGTGCCGGCCGAGGGACGGGTACCACCAGGTGGCAGTATAGACCTCACGGTATCATTCGCCCCCGATCACTCCAGCGATCACTACTCAGACGGTATTAGCATAGAACTCTTTGGAAAAGTAAGTCCCGTAGAATGACACATGTACATTTATTGAAAAATGTTATTGAAATGATTATTATAAAATGTAAATGATGAAATGACTATTTCAGCTACTATAAACATGTTTTTTTCGCTGGGGGAAAATCTTCGCAATTATAAAATCAAGATGTTCTGCATGGAGGAAATATTCGCAATAAAAATGTTTTTCATATTTTAAAAATGCAGTGGGGATATTATCACGTAGGGGAAATTTTTGCGAAGTCCCCAATGATTAGCGAAAAACGCGAAAATTACCCTGATGCGAAAATTTCAACGTTTACAGTATCAGAATGCATTTGGCAAACATTTTTAGTAAAAACAGACAAAAGGGGCAAAGTGACATTTAAGACTGTTATACTGTCATAACTCATTAGGATTAGAGATCTAAATTTTGTTGATGTGAATTTTGCTTTAAAACTATGAATCGGCTAAAATAAGTACACCTCTTGTTTAAAGACATACCAGCTAAGCCTTCATTTTATTTTTCAGGAAGAATCCCATAACTTTTTAATAAAAGGTGCGGCCAAACCTCGTATTATGTTTATTCACGGTGTCGATGAAAAAACGCCAGACGTGGAATCCTTAGCAGAGAAACCTGCACCCGCCGAAGATGAAGGTAACGTTAATATTGGTTATGTTGTCTACAATATGCGTTCTGATTGGTTAGACCAGATATAAAAAATAAAATGCTCTGATTGGTCCAAATATAAAAAAAACTCTGATTGATCTAGGAATAATATTGTAAAAGAATGTATTATTTCTGACTGGCTTTACTCTTGACTTAAGACTTAGGGGACTCACATTTTAATTTGCAGTTTGTATTTTGATGTTTTTCACTGAAGAGGAACTTTTGCAAATTATTTTCTTATCATGGCATTGGAATAGAGTTTTGTTTTTGGATTAGCAAACCTGAACACATGGTGACTAACATTTTTTATTCATTATTTACAGTGTATCAGTGATTTTTTCCAAAATGTTGCATATATCCATTAATTACACACAAGCTGTAATACTCCGCCAGTTTTTTGTGGGAATTTTAACTCATTTGCAAAGTCCCTCCTCATTTACGCATAAAGAACGGCAGAGAAAGACTTTAATTTTGTAATAACCATCCTTAACAATTATCATTTTACAGAAGGTAAACCTGCCATGGCATCAGTATTATTTACGATCAAAAGTATCGCTAAGGAGAACGAGTTTGTACCGGGCTCCCGAGACCTCTACGTAGGATGTGTTCGGACGATGGCTGTCAGTCAGAAAAAGGTCAGTACAGAGTTATCTCACCCTGATTTGTGTGAAACTAATATATTGAACAGTGTTATCCCTGATTATCCCTGGTTATTGTTAAATCATCACCTCTTAATCAAATATGCTTAATTTGTGTTAGATTTGAATTCTGTGTTCATCATGTAATTGAGTGCAATGAATAAAAACAATTCACTTTTCACATATGCATGCACAATAATATATATCATATACAATACATGTACAGTATTGTAATGTAATTTTTTACATGTTTAGAATTTGAATTGCATTTAATTTATCTCTTTATTGGCTATTAACTTTACTTTACATGGGTAGCAATGTATAAATTTCGAACTGAGTATGATTATTAATCTCTTCTTGGTAAAATTAAAATCTATTCAGAAAAAAATCCTTTGGTGTAAAAATAATTACATCTATAATAAAGAGTGTTAGGATATGCGATCCATTGAGACTCGTGAATTAATAAGTTATAATACAAGAATCTTTGGAATTGCAAAAAAATTCTTTTTCTGAACCCCGAAAATAACTTCACACAATTTTATACTTACGTAAATTTCTTTTAAAAAAAATTTAAAGATTTCCCGCATTGCTTAACCCTATTCACGACACAGTAGGTTTGTTCACTCACTGCTAACTATAACTTACGTCACATTTGCATGTTTTTGTATTTTTGTGTGCTCACTTGGTTTGTGCTGTGCCGTGCTAACAGGACGGAAAAGGAGGAGGGAAAAGCGTAAGTATATGATGTGATATTTAAATAGCTCACTTGACATGTTTGTAAGATGAGATTTGCATACTTGCCATAATCTTTCGGAGTTCTGTCATTGCAAAGAGGGACAAAAAGAGGGACAAATCATCAATATGCGGGACAAATTTAACGCCAATGAGGGACATAAAGAGGGACACTTTTAGGAGGTTGAACTTCAGATATTGCAATCCAAAATTGCACTAGATCATTGCCCTCTGCAAACGAAAGAACGTCAGAGTAAAAAATAAATCTTATTAACGCGCGCCGTATACTTAGATGGCTCCTGGTCGGACGCATTTCTAAAAGTGGCGCTTCAGTGAACTTGTCTACCCTATTTAATTTTTCTCTGTGAAAGTTTTAAAAGTCTTTTACTCCATCGTTCACGTTTTATATTCACAACTTTCTGAACATAAGTATTGAACATATGTGCTGTTGCCTGCGTTGACGTTGGCGATTTAAATGAAATAAACAATCGATAACTTAACGACTTGGTTATTAAAAACGACACTAAGCAAACGTACTTTGATTGATAATAACTGAGAGTTTTTTGACGTGATAATAATAAAGAGCATATTATAGTTACTTTAGAGCCATTCCGTAGTTGCCGTATTTTCTTCTTTTTTTTTTTTTTTAAATCTTGTTTACATGTTTTACATCACGTTGTTTCTTTTCATGAAAATAAATTCATATCTTGGCTTACATAAATGGTATCACTTGAGCATCGTATAACTATTGCTATGATGCTTTAATTATTTCAATGATCGAATTGTTTTGTGAGCTAAAAAAATACCAACAAGAGAAAGGCTGCATGAATGTATTCTGCGACGTTTGTAGGACAGCCGTCCTTTAATCAACCTATTACTATCAAAACATAGGTCGATTATCGGCTGATTACTGTATATGGGTATATAGCGTAGATAATTGGAAACGTTTAAATAAACAATGAAAGTTTAAGAAAAGACGGAACGACTGGAGTCGACAAAGAATAATCAATATTACCATGATTACGCCGATTTTTTTTTTTTTAATGAAACGTCAAAAAATCGGGATTTTCCGTGTCCCGGCCGGGACAGATACTTTCGATCGAAAATGCGGGACATTTTTTGTCCCGGCCGGGACAATGGCAAGTATGGATTTGTCGCAAGCAAGTAATAAAGATGTAATAAAATTAAACTAAAACTAAAATAAAAAAAAACTAAAATTTTTAGTGAAAAATAATTTTATGAAAATCATGATTTTCTATCTCTAATATTTCATCAGAATATATGCCAATATATTAGGTTCATATTTCAAGTAGTTACAAAGTCACGTGCGTAAGTTATGATGTCACGTTGTGATAACGGAAAATGGAGGAAAACCACCATTCTTTAAATTGACATGGGCGCAAACCCACAACAAAAATAAATTTTATATAGGTAGATGAATTGCATAGCCATCTTTTAACGTTCAAATTATTTTAATTTACATTTTGCGCCCTACTTATTTTCATTAATTTGTACCAAAATTTTGCTTATTTCTTGACATTTTGCATCCTTTTATTAGCTCGACTGCACTTTAGTGCAAAAGAGCTATTGCAATACCCCCGGCGTCGGCGTCGGCGTCGGCGTCCGCGTCGGCGTCGTCCGAACTAGATGATAAGGTAAATGTTAAGATTACACATTTACCTTTCCTATATTCATATTCTGTTGGGTTTTTTTGTTGCAAATGTTTAATTATACATCATTTAATATATCCAGATGAGGATATAGCCCCTGGGGTTGGGATTTTTAAAATTATTTCAAATGATAAGGTAAATGTTGAGATGATAAGGTAAATGTTAAGATAGCAATAAAGTCCTTAAAAGCCAATATTGAGCAAAGTATAAGTGCTACATGTACCAAACTTACATATTTGATGTATCTTTGATCAAACTTTCAAAAAATGACCTTGACCTACTTTTTTCCGCTTGAATGATTTTGCCTTTAAAAGCCAATATTGAGCAAAGTATAAGTGCTACATGTACCAAACTTACATATTTGATGTATCTTTGATCAAACTTTCAAAAAATGACCTTGACCTACTTTTTTCCGCTTGAATGATTTTGCCTTTAAAAGCCAATATTGAGCAAAGTATAAGTGCTACATGTACCAAACTTACATATTGGATGTATCTTTGATCAAACTTTCATAAAATGACCTTGACCTACTTTTTTCCGCTTGAATGATTTTGCCTTTAAAAGCCAATATTGAGCAAAGTATAAGTGCTACATGTACCAAACTTACAGATTTGATGTATCTTTGATCAAACTTTCAAAAAATGACCTTGACCTACTTTTTTCTGCTTGAATGATTTTGCCTTTAAAAGCCAATATTGAGCAAAGTATAAGTGCTACATGTACCAAACTTGCATATTGGATGTATCTTTGATCAAACTTTCATAAAATGACCTTGACCTACTTTTTCCGCTTGAATGATTTTGCCTTTAAAAGCCAATATTGAGAAAAGTATAAGTGCTACATGCACCAGACTTGCATATTGGATGCATCTTGGGTTAGACTATTGAAATATGACCTTGACCTACTTTTTCCGCTTGAATGATTTTACCTTTAAAAGCCAATATTGAGAAAAGTATAAGTGCTACATGCACCAGACTTGCATATTGGATGCATCTTGGGTTAGACTATTGAAATATGACCTTGACCTATTTTTTCCGCTTCAGTGATTTTGCTTTAAATTGGCAATATTGAGCTTACTATAAGTGCTACATGCACCAGACTTGTAATTTATAACTTTAAATTTTTTATGTGACTTGATATATGTTGTTGCCTGAGAAAGGGAGTTTTAAATAAATTGGCTGTCATGAGAGATATTATGCTATGCAGTCGAGCATTAGGTGACTCTGGCAACTATTTTGAATTTTGTAGCCATATGCAATGCTTTAAAATCGAAATGTTTATTTGATATTTCAAACAACCATACGTTTGACTTCTTTGATATTGAATATACATGTAATTGAAATCTGAACCACTTGAAAAATTTAATTTTGGGCTGATTTTTCCAGTTAACCGAACCCTCTTCTTTCATAATAGTCTTATTTGGGAGAATTATTCACTCCGCAAAATGTATGGAATTGTACATGTCTAGAATGTGAAAGATTTCAGTTAACAAAAAGGAAGGAAAATTGTATTTAATATTGTATTCCTCTGATTACTTCTGAATTGATTTGAGCTAAATATGATATAGCAAACAAATTATATAAACAGAAAGGGTTTTGAAAATCAAATATCTCCAACATTAATGTTGTGGAATGAAATGTAGGAATGAAAGAAATTCTTGAATATTAAGGAAGCTGTAAATTTTGATAATATTAATGTGCAAAAGATTGATTCTTCTCATAGTTTTGTTAATAACAAGAAGTACTACACATAGAATAAGCATGATAGTGAAAGTGTTGAAGAAAAAGAAAATCAAACATAATAACTCTATTGTACATCAGAGTAATATTACTGTAAATTAAAGCTCCTTGATCACATGTTATACAGGAAGATTGTTATTATTTACATTATGACTTGCGTTGAATTATTTTTTGAAAGCCTTATCGATCATTACAGAACGGAGAATTCCAGTTTGAGAATGTTCAACTAATCACAGCCAAAGGATTTAATATTGAGCCTCAGAAGGTAAGGATTGATGTAATGACTTGTAACCTATCTGTTGATAGGATATCAGGATGCTCGCACTCACTTTTGGAGTATTAATTGAGATATTCAGCATTGAGATATTCAGCATTGAGATATTCAGCCAACATTTGTCTTGTCCAAAAACTCAATTTGTGATTTGTAAATCACCAGTAACCTGCTGGAAATTTAAAAAGACAAGAATCTTATCCCCTAAATAATTACATGTATACTGCATAGTACTAGATTGTGTTATTCTCGCACATTGGATAGGCTGATTCCTCTTTTCAGCGGTGCTGGAGAATTCGATCCGGCACCCCTGATCCAGCACTGTTGATTTTCCTTTGTGACGTCACAGACAAACTGACGCACATTATTTCACGTGCACATAAATCCTTTAGCATGCCGTTCAGTAATTCTGATGCATAAACAAGAGGACATTGAAGGTTTCAATGTACGAGAAAAATAATCAAACACCACATTTGAGTTCCGGATAGAAAAATATCAATCTCAGGTGGGATGATCAACGTCCCAACCTCGGCTAACGCCTCGGTTGGGACTTGATCAATTCCACCCTCGACTGATATTTTTCTAAAAGTGGTACTAGATTCTATTAATATCATTGGTGCCGTGGTCTAGTGGTTAGGGCGTTGGGCCAGTAACTGAGAGGTTGCTGCTTCAAGCCTCACTGGTACCATTGGTCAACCAACGCATACACCGACACATACATACTATATTCTGTGTTACATGTATATACAATAAATGTCATCGTCTGTGCAATGTTTACATATCTGTAATGTTAAAAAATGGAAAGAATGTGTAATAACCTGACCTATCTATTTTACAGGGTATGGTAGAAGCTGGTGGACTTAAACCTGTAACAGTTACATTCTCACCCCCACCCGGTCATGATGTAAGTTTCTTTATACTGTAAAATGAGAATATTAAGCGTGTGATTTATTTTAGCACCATTAGCGCAAAGGCATGATTGTGCTAAATTATGTTGTGCGCGAAAATTTTAAGATGCATCATCAAATTTCAATGAGAGAATTTAAGGATAAAGTTTTGGACAGCGTAATCAAAGTGCATTACACCATGTCCACGGCATGGTCTATCTGGCAATGCTTGTTGTTTTGATAGCTAATTAAATAATTGTATTCTAGTATGCATGTTTAAGTAACACTTAATTTCACCACATATTGTAAGGCTTAGTACCTAGAAATTTTAATGAAATTATTATGATGTTGTTATATTTTTCCATAGCATGCATATTTTAATACACTTAAATAAAGGAGTGTATTCTGGAGAGAATTGGAGAGGACTTTAAAAAATAGGCTCTGCCTGTTGTCCAATCCTTTTCAAATTTTTTGAATAAAATAGTGTTTAAACTAAATTAAACGAACAAAAGTGTGTTCTTAAACATTGAATCCAAAGTATTAACATGTACAATGAAACCATTATGATATTCATTTATTTGTACAATATTTGATGAAAACTTTGTATAATTTCAGCCCAACACCCCTGTAGAGACGAGTGTAATATTGACACTTAAGGGAGACGTAACGGAACAAATACGCGTCATGTTGAGGGCCTTTGTGGTATCGGAATAAACTCAAACATCTATGGTACAATTTGTGATCGTAAGAATAAACATGTATGATTGACAAAAATTGTGATGAGGAAGTTAACATATCAGTTATTTAGTGGGATCTGATCAAAGAAATTTATCGGTGACACGGGGAGATTCTATGTTTTGTAAGACCTTGACCGTGGAAGAAAAGATTATAGATCAAGTCATCTTGGTGCAAACACTTAGCAAGGAACTGTTTCATTCATTATCGGAGGACTTGTTGCTATAATATTTTGTCACATTAAAGCAGATGTGAAATTGGTCAAAAATGATTTTTATTTCACAAACACTTTATAAAGGACTTTCAGTCTTATGAATAATTCCGAGTATAAATTGTTGAGTGAAAAAGTAACTGCCAATTTATTCCGTCCAGTTATTTATTTTGTTCCTTAATGTTTTTACAATTTTGGAATTTCCAAATACATGTACTTGTCTGTGATATGAAATATACAAATTATTATATATTTATTATGGTGATTAAAATATTTGAATTCTATTTGGTTTTCCTTTTTGTTTGTTTTGTTACAGAAATTGTTTTAGACAGAATTGAAGAAACAAATTATAATGGAGTGTGTACGTTTGTGTATGAGATCTATCAACATTAAACTTCTTAGAAATGTTCCAAAAAGCCCAGGATGCAATTGAAATGTTCCTCATGACATTTACCCAAGTTTTGCAACTCTGCACATTGCATCAGTTTGATATCAGGGCCCGGCACGATAAACTAAGAATAGACTTAAGTCTAAATTTCAATTTTCTTTTGTCTCATTATAATATTAGTGATCACTTGAAATCATTCAAGAAATCTGTCTATTTTTAGAGTAGAATAGGATGGATGAACTCAATATTTCAAATTTTCACTTATTTGTTATATATCATATTTCGAGAATTTGACTAAAGTCAATTCTTAGTTTATGGTGCCGTGCCCGGATTTCTATTTGTATGTATACATTTATGAAGTACATGTACATACAGGGAGATAAAACACCCATTGAAAACACCCTTTCAATGGATACCAACATTTTTTGACCTTGACCTTGGAGTTTTATCGATTATCAAAACACTTTAACCTTGACCATAACTTCTGAACGGTTAGAGATAGGGTTTTCATATGTTACATGTGTACTGCTTGTGGCAAGGCCTCTGCATAGGTACAATTTCTTGTGACCTTGG
The DNA here is from genome assembly GCA_028142955.1 of Pinctada fucata. NCBI lineage: Eukaryota > Metazoa > Mollusca > Bivalvia > Pterioida > Pteriidae > Pinctada > Pinctada fucata. The sequence goes on along the minus strand of AP027112.1, from coordinate 39,546,093 downwards.
AATTTGACTTTTCAAAAATATAAACCCAGGGCTGAAGTAAGTGATTGGGCCTTCACACTTCGTATGTATTTCTTTAGACAACGTACCTAAATTGTTTACCTTGTGACCTTGACCTTAGATGATGTTTGATATACTTTTGAAAACTTAAAACCTTGGTCTGAACTTTGTCAGGGTAATTTATTGAGCTTTCATATTTCACATGTACATTCCATGTGACAAGACCTTTTTATTGGTAGCAAATTGTCGACCTTATGACCTTCAGATGTGACCTTCTGTTTATATTGACAAATTGCGAAAGGGGATACATATTTGTGTTACAAAAACACATTTTATTCAAAGATTTGTAATGCATCAAAGCTAAAATTCATGCACATTGTATACCATGAGAGGCGAGTTTAATTGTGATTGACTATGAGCTTCTGATAATGCTGTCTCTGCTCACAGTATTTTCAAAGAAATGCAAAGTGACATGTAAGAAGATTGAATGAAAATATAACTAGAGAGAATTCAAAATGTCAAGTCTTATTTAAAATATAGGTTACTAAAATGTACAATATACTTGACATATCACAATACAAATTACGATACATAAATATAATACAAAACAATGACATTACAATGAGGTATTCATTATTAATTTAAAATTTAAGACGAGCACAAAGAAATACTTTGATTGGACGGACAGATGGAATGACCCAGATCAGTCCATTTTGCTGAATCACGATTGGATAATATCACAGGCAGATCACAGGTAGTTCATTGACAAGTATAATTAAGGTATCCATACTGTCTTTCATGTACCGTTAATATTATACACTCGGGGAGAAAAAGACAACGTCATGTCATATTTTACCGGTACAATGTCTTTGACGTTGTATTTGAGGTATTAAAGAGTGGGATGTGAATATTACAATAATATGAGTAGATTGTGGACAGAGGAGTTTAAGGAAATATAAATCTTGAAGTACAGGAAAACAATAGCAAGTTGATAGAAAATATGACAACTGCACCACTTCATTTTTAAAATTGTTAGTAAAAACTTTAGAGATTTATGATTTAAATAGCAAGCAGAATTCCTGAATTCATGTATTATATAATCTTCAGTAAGATTTTAAAATATTGAAAATGATGATCTTTCTGAAAATTAACAATTCAATACATGTAGCTTCTGGTTTGTTTTTAATAGACAAAATTATAATCACTGAAATTAGATGTACATGACTTGTGTATACGAGTGAAAATTGATGCAATGAATGTCAATTTTTTTCGTTGACCCCATTTCTGCTGCCAAATATCTTGACACGGGATATGATAATGAAGGCAAAAATAACCATTTTTGCTGTTACACTATAGATATTTTGTTTCCATTTTGCTGTTACCAAACAGAACACCTCTGTTTTGGGCTCATGTAGCTCATAGCTGGACAATTAAAAGCCTCAGTGAATTCTGCAGAATTTTGTAATGTTCCAATGACCCTGTAAGTAAAAATGAAAATGAAAGATTTCATTATACTGAGAGTAAATCAATATGATAATCCCTATGTTCAATCAAGTAAATTGCATAAATTCTTAATTTTATACCTTGGATTTTTCTGAGTGAATTACAATTAAAAGTTTTATCCATATTTACATGACTTCGAGTTTGATTTTGGTAATATTTGCTTTGTTGAACATCAATTCGTGCGGATAAATTTCCTTTTTATATCTTTCAAAATAGTTAGAATATATAATCAAGGTTTTCTCTCTAACTGATAGGAAATATTTGGTTTTATAGCTGTTTGAATTACCCAAATTTTGGGAATTCTTGTTTTTTAAAGCATCAAAGAAATAGTATGTGTATGATCCCCTGAGAAAATGATCACTATCAATTTACATACAAGTAGAAACATGTATTAAGGAATTTTATGATTGTGCGTATGGCATCTACTGACCTAAACCGTCCAGGGCTGTGAACTCCTGTCAAAATGCGGTTTATAGCGTTCTCTTTCCTCATGTTTGAGCACCAAATCTATAACACATAAAATATAAAAGATCAAGTTTAGGAAAATCAAAAACATCATACAACTGTCATGTAAATTATGTGAAATAAGTCGTAGAGTATTATACAATATGTAGTAAATTTGAATTCTGATAAAAATTACAGAATTTTGTGAAAATGTTCAAAGTTTTGAACAATTAACATGTTGAAGGAATTTGAGTTACAATATTGGATAAAAACCTCAATATTGCTGTCGAGAGCATTGAGCTTATCTCGTAAAAAGCAACAATTCAAATGAATATTAATTAATTACAAATAATAATATTAACTTCGTTATTGATGATAATTTCAAATTACCAGTATTCACTTTTACTTCAAAAATTGATTATGAATTACTTGTCTATTTCATTATATACTTGACATACAGGATACAGGATACATATCAAAATGTCTCATATAATAGAAGTTAATGTAATACTGCATGAAGCTGACACTACGCTGCACATAATAAAAGGGTAGCGCAGTATCTGTAGATAGATAGCTCAATTGTAGTAAGTCATGTAGTTACCTGAGCAAAATTAATAAAGAATATTTGATTGTGGTTATATTTGACACCAGGTAAAGGTTGCTCCTCAGCTCCTCTGGATTTCACCCAATTCCTATAGGCCTGTATTAAAGGAAAAGAAGACATCAGGGATTAATCATTTTTACCTGTTTATAGGTAATACTGTACATATCAAACTTGTAAAAACGGAATTATCACCTGCATGTAATTTATTATTTTCATGAACAAGTAACTTAAATCTGTAATCATAACTGTTAATCTAAATACAAGTAAGACCTTTACGCACTACTTTAAGTACATGTATTCAGTTACATTACATTCATAAATTTATAATTACGACCAGTGGCGGATTACGACCAGTGGCGGATTCAGGGGGGTGCAGAGGGGGCGTCTGCCCCCTCGGCAATGACCCAAAATTTGACAAAAACAGGTATATTTCAGCCCATTTTCAGTAAAAATCCGCCCCTTGACCCCCTGGCAAAGGGGGCGCTGGATCCGCCACTGACAACAATTAAAAATCCTTTGATTACCCTATAACTCTGCTTCAATCCACCATTGTCCGCTATATTCTCTCCTTGAGTATTGATACCATTGAGCTGCAAATAGTTATGGAATACTCATGAAATGATTTTATTTGAACAAAATGATAAAAGTTTGCATACAATCTAAGTTTTCTACTATTTTTAATAACAATTCTTTGATGTAATTTTCAAAATAAATAAACTCTGGTTTAAGAATATTTATAGTTACCTTCACGATATAAAAATCAAATATAAACCAAAGTGTGACAGACAGAAAGACAGACAGTCAAACGGTGCAGAAACTTTAAGTCCCCTCCAGTGAGCTAGTAGAGGAAAATTAAGATTGATCATCTTGCACCTTGAGCTAATATTAACTACTTCAGCCTGATCCTCCCTTTTACAAAGCCAAGCTTTTAGTCCATCAATTCAGCCAGGCCTCTTATCTTCCTGTATAATTACCTTCATGCCATCAGCCTCTGGTACAGAGAAGTTACCGTACTGGTTTATGATACATTCAGCTTGTCCCTTAAACTTGTCTATAACCTCTGACGTCCACCATTGTTTCAGGTTACCGTCTTTATCGTACTGACGTCCTGTTAATATTATAACTCAAATAAGTCAGGCAACACAAGTGTATCATCCCCTCATAACTGCATGCTCTATGCCATCAGCAAAACTATTTCACATTAACAGTGACCTTGACCTATGACCCTTGAATTTGAAATTCAGTAGAGTTCTTTCTCTCCCCATTGGGAACATTTGTAAAAGGTTTAATTAATATTTTTAGATGATTGCATTGTATGCTGTTCACAAGGATTAAGCCTAATTTGATAATGATTTTGACCTTCGACACTTGACCTTGAAAATCAATAGGGTTCATCCTACCCCCATAGGTAACATATGCGGAAGATTTCTTGTTTTATAATTATAATAGGTTTATCTTCCATGTTGTTCACAAGAATCTAGACACACACAAACAAAAGCACAAACATGCACACTAACAAACACATGGATGCATATGCATGACAACAATGTTATTTCCTCTCTGCAACAAGACAAGAATAGAATCTCTTTGCAGCTGCATGTTCTATGATGTTCACAAAGATCTATAGTGATTGATCGACCTTGACATTAGACCTTTGAACTCAAAAATAAATAGAGTTCATCCTCTTCCACCAGGGAACATTTGTGAAAGTTTCGTGATTCTATTATGATTGCTTTGTCTAATCAAGGCTGTTCACAAGTATTGTAAGTCTGTCCACAGTGACCTTGACCTTTGACCTTTAAAATTGTGTTTTTCCTTGGATCATTTGTAGTATGTAAATTTGAGAATCAATAAGTAAACACTTTGGAATGTAATATGCCCTAATGGACATTGGGCCAGACGTGTATATCAATGCCAGATTAAGACAAACACTACCATACTATATATTTCATCTGTATTTTGAACTGCTGTATAAAACAATTTATGTTGAGTACAAATGATCTTGTACTGGACTCAAGAGTTGTCCGTTTATATGGTGCTGTGTCATGTCTTCGTCTATTTGCCCACCTTGTCCTTTATTTTTTTCAAGAATTGAAGATCTTCTTCCTTACATGACTTTTTAACTTTTTTCATCTGATGGCCGCAACATTTTACTTCATCAATGAATTATTTTCTACTTACCCCTGTCGTCAAATCCGTGAGTTATTTCATGTCCAATAACGACACCAATACCGCCATAGTTCATTGATCTGTACAGAATAAACATTATAAAGAGCATGTACATAGTAAGTGCAGAAAAGTATATCATACATTTTTGAATGACCTGTATAATATTAGCAAATTACTTATTCAAGAGAAAATTTAATGACAAAATACTCTTTTCTGGAGCCATTCCTCATATTTACTGAATATAAGAACTTTGAAAACAATAAAAAAAGTAATTGATATATATTGCCTAAAAAACAAATATAAGGCCAATAACAATAGCTTTATTCAGTATCTGTCTGCAGTGGCGGATTCAGGGGTGTGTGGAGGGGGCGCCCCCCCCCCCCCCCCCCCCCCCGGCACTGACCCTAAATTTTCCAAAAACGGGTATATTTTTGCCCATTTTCAATAAAAATCGACAAAATTTGCCCCTTGACCCCCCGGCAAAGGAGGCGCTGGATCCGCCACTGGTCTGTATGCACGTCTGTCTGCAGTGTCCCTGAATATTCTTCTTGTACATTTTACATTTACATGGATGATTGCAACTTGGAAATACCTAATGGGAATACCATTCACAATTATAGAGTCAACAATCAGAATTAAGTTAAGATCAAACAGAATCAAAATTAATTTTAAATTGTTTACATTTGTGAGTAAGTTGGGCCATTTCTTTGTTATTTTCTGTTTTACGTCCTCGTGCTGGTAGGTTTTGATCCCAAAGCGGTTAAACAAAACAAAATTAAAATGATAAAATTTTGCAAATTTAATGTACTTTGTACAAAAATTATAGCGAAATTATTTGATTCTTTATATTGCATGTAGAAATGTAAAAGTACTTCAATGATTCAAGACATTCATTCTTTTGTTGTCTAAAATCTGTTAATATTCAAATGAAACAAGTTTCTGTCAGATTTCACATGGTACTTATAGTATGTCACATATTATTAAATTGCGATTTTGTTTTATATGCTTGTTTGTTTTTGTCCCTGGCTGGCTGGTAGGTTTTTCATTTTCAAAAGGGCGCAAAACAGAATAAAAACAAGAAATGGCCTTGGTGGAAGTAATAGTGCAGATTTAGCTTCAAAATCTGAAGGTCAAAGTCACATTTCAATGACAAGATCAAACATACAACATGGCAAATATACATGTATTATGTAACTAGAAAACTCAAAAAGACTAAGAACCCTTTTATTATAGGTAAACTTTTTTTTTTTTTTTTAATTTTTTTATTCATGAAAGCAAAATTAAATCACAAGTGAAAATATTTTATATAAATATAAGTACATACACACTCTTTCATTCATCTTTCACACATTTAATAATTTATAAATAACAGTATAGCCAATCCCATTTTCTATGAAATAATTCCTCCTTAACATTCTTTTTGTAAATGTAAAATTCTGATTTGATATATGATTTTATATAATTTAGTGCACCTTCAAATGAAGGTATAAGTTTCAACATCTTTTGCTTGTAAATATAATACTTTACCAGGCATATTATAATGTTTAATGTCTTATCTGTGTAAGTGATACCAAGAATAATTTCTGAATCTTCTATATCTATGTTTTCATTTAATATAAAGATTAACCAATTCTTAACATTATTCCATAATTCTTGTGAAAAATGACAATGAATAAATAAATGAGATAATGTTTCTGGATAATTATGACAAAATGAACAAAGATTTGAGTCACTTAACCCTATTTTATGTAATAGTGAATTAGTTCCTAAAATTCTATGTACTAATCTGTATTGGAACCACTTCAGTATGGAATCATTTGTTCCAGTATGTATAAATAAGTTAACTCTTTTCCACCAAACACTATCTCGAGATATTTGAAATTCTGACTCCCATTTGACTTCGCTTTTGGGTCTACTGTACATTTCTTGAATGAATAAATCATAAAAATCTCTGCATCCCTTTAATTTTTTTCTAAGAATTTTAACATGTTCCGGATAGTAAGGTTGATTTTCTTGCAGAGGTATAATATCCAAAATCCAATTTTGTTTTTTAATACAAGAAATCAAACCAAAGTATTGCGTAAATGGTGGAAAAAAGTTGTATCTGACACAAAAAGATTCATAACTTAAAAAGATACCATTTTCATCTAATAAATCACAGACATATAAGATACCTTTATCTATCCACTTACAATATTGCATATAATCTGTAGCCAGACTTTTGTTATGCCACAAAGGCTCAAATAATCTTTTCTTTACATCAATAATGTTTCTTAAGTCGTAATATGATATAAATACATCTTTCCAAAAGAAATTAGTAGTTCCATATGATATATGTTTTAGGTATTCATTTCCAAAATTTATGAAAAATTTAAAATGTAATGGCATAGTATCAGTCAGCAATTTACACCATGATGTTTGATTGTTTTCATTGATAACTCTTCTTATCCATGTCACTTTTAAGCTTTTTATGAAAGACCTTAAACATGTCATTCGCAAGCCCCCATTCTCATAATCTTGAATTATAGTTTTTCTAGAAATCCTATCAATTTTATACCCCCAAATATAGCCAAATAGTAATTTTTCTAGTTCCTTAATAAAACTTTCTTTAGGATTCGGGAGTGATATGAATAAATGCACAAGTCTAGATAACAGTATTGTTTTAACAACAGTAATTCTACCATTTGTGCTTAGAAGGCGTCTAGACCATGATTTTATTAAATTTTTCATTTCTTGAAGTTTAGGCATAAAGTTAAGATCTTCCATATCAGATAAGTTTACTGAAAAAGTAATACCTAAAAAGTTGAATGGGTTTTGTGACCAATGTAATGAATAATTATTGCAAAATATAGTACTTGAAAATCTAAGTGAACCTATTTTTACGCAAACTGTTTTAGTGTAGTTGGGTTTTAAGCCTGAAAATTTTGCAAACTGCCCAATTAAAGTTAAAGCATTTTGTAAAGAATGTTCAGATCCGTCCAACAAAAGAGCAGTATCATCGGCGTATTGTAGAATTTTGTATTCATAGTTACAAATTTTGATTCCTTTAATATTTCTGTTATTCCTTACCATAATAGCCATTATCTCTACACATAATAAGAAGATATAAGAAGAAATTGGATCCCCCTGCCTGCAGCCACGCCCAATTTTGAAAAAAGTGGAAAAGAAACCATTCTGAGAAACGCATAATTTAAAGTTATTACAAAAAATATTTATCCATTTTATAATATTATCTCCAAAATTAAAAAAATCAAGAACTTTATTTATATAAGACCATGAAACGGAATCGAAGGCTTTCTCAAAATCTATCATAAGTATTATTCCTGGGATATTTTTCTCATTACAGATATGCATTACATCCTACAATAATCTAGTGTTTTCCCCAATATATCTACCCGATAAGAAACCTTTTTGATTTTCATGTATTATAGTAGGAAGGACATCTTTTATTCTTTTAGCTATAGCACCAGAGAGAATTTTATAAGAAACATTTAATAGTGAAATAGGCCTCCAATTTTTTATATACTGTCTTGGTTTGTCTCCTTTTGGTAGTAATGAAATAATGCCAAGTTTCTGGGATGATGATAGCTCACCTTTCTCAAATGCAAATAAGTAAGATCTATACAAGAAGTCACCAAGGTCAATCCAAAAAAACTTAAAGAATTCTGCACTGTATCCCGAGGTCCCAGGAGTTTTGTTATTTTTGCATGATTTCAAAGAGTTCAAAATTTCAGCTTTTGTTAAGGGTTTCTCAAGTGTAGATTTAATCTCGTCTGTCAATTTTGGTACATTAAAATCGAGAAGAGAGTTCAAATCAATATCATCCAAATCGTTGTCTTTATTCTGATAGAGATTTGTATAGAAAAGCTGGATTTCTTTTAATATATCTTTTTGATCAATTATCTCTTGTCCCTTTTCATTGATTACTCTAGTTATTGTTTTATTAACATAGTTCCTTTTCTCTAAATTGCAAAAGTATTTTGTGGGTTTTTCGCCATTCTCAATCCAGCGCGCACGACTCCTTATGATAAGTCCTTCGAGTTCATTTTTTCTAATTTTTTCTAGCTTAAGATTAAGTTCATTTAGTCTAGCGGCATCCTCTATCCTGTGAGTATTATCAAATTCTCTTTTTAGTTCAGCTATTTCTTTTTCTAAACTGTCCTTTTCATTAGTCTTCTTACGTTTAAGGTTTGAGCAATATGGTAATGTTATTCTCCTTATATTCATGAGAAGTACCTCTAAGAATAGACCATCATCAATAGTTAATTGTAAAGATTCATTTGGTATATCAGATATTTTATCCTTAACTAGTGGACTGGGAGCATATTCTTTTTTAGTTTCCAGTATACAATCCTTTACAATTTTAACGTACTCTGTATCTTTGAGCAATGAGTTATTAAAACGCCAAAAACCAGCTCCTTTCTCTAAATTTACAATCTTTAGTTCTAGTTCTATATAAGAATGGTCAGTTCTATAACCAGGTGATATTCCTACTGTGTTTACTAGAGACATTAATTCATGTGAGATCAAGAAAAAGTCAAGTCTTGCTTGCTTCAATGGGTTAACGCGATGCCATGTATACTCTTTTCTGTCAGGATTGAGAATTCTCCAAGGGTCCACAAGATTGAAGTCATTTATAATTTTATCAAGAACAGATCTACTCCGTGGGTAGTTATGTGATACATAATTAAAACAGTCCTTATAAAAGTCTTGGGTTAAATTCCAGTCCCCGCAGATAATAATAAATTCATTATCAAAGTCATCTAAAATTTTATAAATATTTTCAAAAAAGGATGGTTCATCTTTGTTTGGGCCATACAAATTGATAAGAGTGATGCTAATTTTTTTACATAACATAATTTCAGTTATAAGAATATTCCCTTTATCATCCTTTTTAGATCTACCTAGTGTATATTCGAAGTTATTATTGAATAATGTCATAACACCTCTCGCATCACTTTTTCCTTGACACTGAATATGTTCGAGTCCCCACTGAGTATGAATGACTATCATCTGCGTCTAACAAGTGTGTGTCTTGCAAACAAATAATTGACGGCTTCTTCTCTCTCAAAAATTTAAAAACATCTTTCCTTTTACGAGTATCCCTTAAACCTCTACAGTTTAGTGAAGAAATTTTAATACTAGCCATCAGTGAAAATTAGTTTTGATGTACAATGTAAAATGGATGAGGATCTGAGACAGACAGGTAAGAACAAGCTGAATTTGCACTGGTTTGGCTGTATATAGTTACTTTCTTTCAAACACTCACACACACATTCATACAAAAATAAATGATAATCTGATTAAAAAAAAGTCATGTCATGCAAACTTACTTCTGAAAAACTCTTTGAAAATGACTTGCTGGCACATCATCAATTTGTAAAAAGCGCTGCTTTGACAAACAAGAAATTATAGGTAAACTTACTTTGGTTGTGATTTACTGTAGAATGGAGGTTGTAGAATTCCTGCAGGGAACACTGAAATATCACAAATAAGACTTCAAAATTAATATGATTTCAAATGTGAAGAGTACATCTATCAAATTATCAAAGCATGATACATATAGCCTTACAAAAATTCCCAACATTTAGAAGGATCTTATCAAATAAAGGTTACATCATTGCTGCAGATTAAACAATTCATCAACTAAAAACACAAACACTCAAATACACAAATTTTCGGCCCCTTGGCCTTTAACAAGTGTAAAAAACAACAATCTACAACAATTCTAAGTAAAATCCATCCTTGCTTCTCTGGCGTTCATTGCAAAATCATCTAAAAAAAAAATTTTGCAATGAATGCCAGAGAAGCAAGGATGGATTTTACTTAGAATTGTTATAGATCGTCGTTTTTTACACTTGATAAAGGCCAAGGGGCCGAAAATTTGTGTATTTGAGTGTTTGTGTTTTTATTTGTTATCATCCCTTCCCTCTGGAAGAAATATTTCAATCTAATTCATCAACTGCTTTTCATATCACTGTTGTTCATACTTGCTGCATTACTGTAAACGTGGAAATGTAAGTGTAGGGGTAATTTTGATTTATAAATTCCTCCACGCGAAAATAACCCTGCTGCATTCTTAAAAACACATATGTTAATTTCTATCGTGAATATTTCCTCCACGCGGAACGTCTTGATGTTATAATCCCAAAATTTTCTGCCAGCGAAAATAACCATGTTTACATATAGCTAATTCCACTATATTTAGCATAGCATTTTAAAATTTCATGCAATTTCTGTAAATTTTAGGTTGTTTAATTACTTATTCTGAGAGAAATAAGAAATATGTAAATCTTGATATTAATCTTCTTTAATTGTTAAATTAAGCTTGTCTGTCATATGACTACGAATGAATATGAAGTTTTTGCTTGTAAATTACTCACTGATTCTATTGAGAACACTGTTGTAATAAGCATTTACTGTGGCAGGGGCAGTGTACCATCTGTAATGTAAATATGACCAAATCAAAACGTATTTAAAGAGAGTAAGATAAATTTACTATGAAGTTTATCTTAACCAAGCAAATAAAAAAATTACTGTCTGACTTCTACATATATGATTTACGAAACAATCGATTAGTGTAAAACATCTTTTATTCATTCACGTCTGACGAGCGTTTTATTTTCGCGAAATTCGCGAGGTAATTTGATTCACGAAAATAAAATGCCGAGAATATGTCCAAATACATGTGCAGAAAGATATGACTTAATCATATGATGTCACTACACAAAACGTCGCGAACCGGTCATCTCACTTCTGTTCGCAAAATTTAAAGACGCTGAAAATAATAGAAGGTTTACAGTAATCTGCATTATACTAATTCTGTTACTATGTACCAAGCATACAAATGTACACATTATAACCTTGAAAATCAGTCATCCTACACGTATTGTCACCTAATTTGACAATAATGCTGTGAAAATTATTTGTCTTCACTAATCAAAATGATAATAATATTATGACCTTGAAAATAATTTACCTCTACTTCTGACCTTAAAGATAACTCACCTTTACAAATGACCTTGAAAATGAATTATCTCAACATATGACCTTGATGCTGGGTGCATGAAGATAGAGTGATCTTGGAATATTAAATGAGAATGATTAAATTGTGATCTCTAAAAATCATTACAACTACTGTAAACCATCTTTAATTCGCGAACATTTTATTTTCACAATATTTGCGAGTAATTCCTTTGATTTGCGAAAATAAAACAACAGAATATGTACTAATACATGTGCAGAAAGATATGTTTATTCGATGTCGCGAAAATTAAACGTCGCGAACCAGTCACCTCACTCCTATTCGCGAAATTAAGACGTCAAGAATAAAAGACAGTTTTCAGTACATATAATTAAGAATTCCACGAAGTCTCTTGTAGTTTACTATACTTACTCATTTTTGTCTACCTCTTCCCTCAGTCTCCTCAGTGAGTCTACATTAGCTCTGTTCAGTATGTGTAACACATTGTCGAAGTAGGTGACACTATTAGTGGTATACTGAAATAAAGAAGTAAGGAAGATTTGCTGAAAATTTAGATGAGTACCGTTTGAATAAATCTATAACGTACGTAAGTTAATCTCTTTTATCTGAAATATTTTTTTTCTGTAAATCTACAGTGATAATTATAATTAAGCAGAATGAAGGTCAGAATTAACAATTTTTTCAAACACATTTACTATGCTTTAAGATTGGTGATAAATAAAAGCTGACAAAAACATGAATTTCAAACAATTATTAAAGAAATAACATGACACATCATAAAACAAATGAATAATTACAAATTCCATATTTGCCCTTCAAAACAAATCCCATTCATTCATGAATAGCATATAATTTCATGAATTTTATCATTGAATTAAACAAATCAATTTTGGTTCACTCCCTTGAATCTATAAATTCTCAATAAGAAATGAACCATAGCAATATTTCTTATATTAAAGCCCCGGTCACACTGCACTCCACGTCCAAATCACGTTAAAAAATCTGCTGGACATGGTCGTACGTGGTATTTTTTGCCATGGTTGTGCTTTGTACGGGGTATCACCGCCGGCAGCTGTTCCACTGCTGAAGCACTACCTAAGCACGGCTTACCACGTCCAAATACGTCTAAGGCTAAAAGCATTCACGATAAGACACTGTACACACGCAATCACCCATGATACCAACGCGGAACACCCGTCGAATGACCCTGCTCTGGCCAGGACAGACCACTTAAGCTTTAGCGTCTTGCCGCATCTTCCCCAAGTTTTAATCACTGCCGGAACATGGATTATCACGAGTATTTCGCGTATGTTGCACGTCTTTACCACGTACACTGTCCGTGGTTGTCCGCGGAATAAAATTTTGAGCAGTTCAAAACTTCTTTCCGCGTCCAATGCCTTTCAGAATTTTTACCGCGTCCTACCACGTTTACAAATCGTCTGTAGCGCGTCTTAAAAGCGGACAACAACGTCTGCTTCACGGGAGACCTTTTTTGGACATGTTTTGGCCGTGATCAAGCCGTAAAGCGCAGTGTGACCAGGCCTTTATATTTTCACTTACATTTTCATAAAGTCTGTTTAGTTCTTTATCATCTAAAATATAATCCTCATATCCAATCTTCTCCTGTATAAACTTTGCCTGAAAAAAAAAACAAATAAAGCCTGTGTTTGTGAAACACGAATGCCCCCGGTGGCATCTTTGTTAGTATGAACACTATTTTCTGTTAAGTACATGTATGTGAGGTCACTGGGTTAAAAGGTCAAAGGTTAAAGGTCACGAGGTCAAAAATTTTGGTATCAATGGAAAGGTCTTGTCACAAAGAATACACATGTGAAATATGAAAGCCCTATCACTTCCTATTATAAAGTTATGCCCAATGTTAAAGTTTTTGAAAAGTAGGTCAAAGGTCAAGGTCAAGGACACGAGGTCAAAAATTTTGGTATCAATGGAAAGGTCATGTCACAAGGAATACACATGTGAAATATGAAAGCCCTATCACTTCACATTCAAAAGTAATGCTCAATATTAAAGTTTTTGAAAAGTAGGTCAAAGGTCAAGGTCAAGAGGTCAAAAATTTTGGTATCAATGGAAAGGTCTTGTCACAAGGAATACACATGTGAAATATGAAAGCCCTATCACTTCCCATTCAAAAGTTATGTCCAATGTTAAAGTTTTTCGGACAAACAGACAGACAAACAGACAAACAGACAAACAGATAAACAGACAAACAGACAAACAGACGGACAGGCCAAAAACTATATGCCCCCGAATCTTTGATTCCGGGGGCATAAAAAACAATGAATATCATGATATTAAATGAATATAAAGGTCATCATTTACTGAGTCAAGGTCAAAGTTGAGACCGCATTTATATAACTTTATAAATCCATTTATGGTCTACTGAACATATTTCATAGACAGATCATGCATATAGTATATTTCATCAAACTCAAGGTCAACTCTGTATGAAAATCTTGCTTAATTTGAAGCATAACTCTTTCTTAATAATAATACCTTTTCCCTGGCTAGGGTTCTTGTTTCTTCGTCCATCCATGTATTACTTTCCAGTAATTCTCCAAAGGCACTGCGTAAATTACCAATCATTTCCAGAGTCTATCGGTAAAAGAAAAAAATTATAACAGTGTTAAATGAAATGAAGTAGAACATAATTTTCATCTGACATAAAATTTCAATTGAACTGAAGTTCTACTGAATTGAATTTGTATTAAATTGAACTTCTCTTGAATTGAATTTCTATCGAATTGAATTTCTAGAAAATTGAATTTCTATTGAATTGTTTTTCTACTAAATTGAATTTCTATTGAATTGAATGTCTAATGAACTGATTTTTCTATTAAACTGAATTCCTCTATGCAATATGAATATCAGTAAAGGTAAATATCCAGATTACATAGAGTCAGCTTTAAATCTATTTTCCAACTCATCAACAATATACAATATACATGTATCGTACATCAGCTTTGGCTGCCTCATCAAAAGCTTCCCTGACAAATAGACGTCCCACGGCCAATCCCATGTTACTGTTAACGTAAGATGCACATCTTCTCCACCTGGCTCTTGGAGTAGACGTACCATATATCACCTGCAAGTTTGAAATCAACAATTCATTGCGTACAATTCAGTTGAAATTACTTCAACAAAACCAATTTTCATTGAATTTTTTAAATGATATCCAGTTGTAATTACATGACCTTGAAAATCAAAAGAATTGAAAATTTCTGCATGCATGATTAAAGTTTCTGTGAAATGCTTGATCGTGTTCTATCTTGACTTATATGTATTGTGACTGTAGAGATTCTACAGACAATTTCCTTTGTGACCTTGACCTTGAACTTTTATTAACTTGAATTGAATATCCAATGGATTCATTCTCTCTGTACAACCAACATTTATTAAATTAATCATTAGCTCAATGTATCAAAAATCTATATCTTGATTGTCATGTATTGAATTGTATAAATTTTTACAGTTGGTATACTATGACCTTGACATTCAAAAGTGTTTCATCAGTGAGGTTTTCAGTCAAAGTGTCTGGTGTGATTTTGACTTTGGCATTAAGATTATAAAGTTTGTTCATCTTTTGACTATTGCTTACCCATGAAATTTTTTTTTCAAATGAAAATACACTATATATCTACTATCTTGATTGATTTTAACATGATCTTTTATTGCCACGATTGTTTTAATGTATCAATTGTGACCTTGACACGTGACCTTCACATTCAAGCAATTATTTTAAATGCATGACCAACACTTGTGGATATTTACCTTCTCCACATTCTTTTTACCATTCATTTCTTTGATCATAAGGCTTTGATGATAAGTTTTTACATGTTTTGCCTACTATGACCTTTACCTTTATACTGTAAACGTCGTTAATATTCTCACTGGGGGAAAATTTCGCGATTATAATATCAAGACGTATCGCGAGAAGAATGTCTTTCCCATTGTAGTGGGGATATTTTCGCGTTGGGGATATTTTTGCGAAGCCCATTGATTCATGAAAAACACGAAAATTACCCCCAAGCGAAAGTATCCATGTTTACAGTAATATCTTGATCACTTTGAACATCTTTAAGGCTCATACTTCACATTAGCTTTCAGAAAAAGACAAAGAATGAGTTTGTTTGTACTGTAAAGAAAATCAAAGAAAACCCAATTGCAACGTAAGACCTACCTTATTGTACTTAGTGAGGAGGTCCTGGAATCTCTCAGGTAAATTGTTTGCCCTATTCTGCATCATCCTCCATACTAGGTAATTGGCAATAGTTCTGTACACAAAGAAAGGATAATACATGTACATGTATGCTTTCAGTGATTGGGAAGGATGTTTTGTGAATGGGCCATTTTCAAAGGTT
Organism: Pinctada fucata; assembly: GCA_028142955.1. NCBI lineage: Eukaryota > Metazoa > Mollusca > Bivalvia > Pterioida > Pteriidae > Pinctada > Pinctada fucata. The sequence goes on along the minus strand of AP027112.1, from coordinate 39,530,012 downwards.
TACAACAATTTCAATGGGCCATTTCTATAGAAAGTTATACACACTTCAATTGCCATTTTGCAAATTAATAGGACTATGGTGCATGGCCCAGTGTTCTTTCAAATCACTGGCTTTTGAAAGTGCAGTTTAAAATATTATTCTTTTACAAGATTTAAGAATATAGATATTGTTAAGACAAAGGAATAAAATACTTACATAATTATTTATCACAAAAGAGATAATAATGATAAAACTTGTTCCTTTGACTATTTTGAGGATTTTTTGAGAATTTTGAGTCCTTTCATAATTTTATCTTGTAGATTAAAAATGATTTTAAATAATGAACTTATTACCTATGACTGTATTTTTCTAAAACCTGAAACAGTTTTTCAAAGTAAGGTACGGCCCTGACAATCACCATCTCTTCTTCTGTAATTGCCACGCCCACTTCTGAGGAGTTCATTATATTTTGAAAGTACGGGAGCCAATCGAATCTCGTCTAAAATAAAAGTTAAAATATGCCCTAGAAATTATATTGCACACAAGGTATAAACATGAGTCATATCTTCTGCATTCACTTTCTAAATATTCTGCAACATTTCTGGATGAATTTTGACATCATAAGTGCACTATTTACAAATAGTTGCCAACATTAAATTCTCTTTCTTGGAAAAAGTTATTCAAGGTCACTTGCTTATTAGGCCTTAGATGTGCTAAATGTACACGATTTTTTTTGAACTGGAGAATATTCAGCATTTTGATGAGGCCACACTTAATGGTAAAGTTTTATGCTCCCCTGATAAATTTTAGAAGAGGGTATATATAGTTATTAATGTCATTTCTGTCCATATAGATAAATATTTCCTTTAGCGTTTATCAGAATTTAATCATATGTTAATGTTACTTTATCAAAGTGTTACTCAGGTTAAATGCTTCTGTACAAAGAACATTTTTGAAAGGTCAAGGTCACTTATTAATTTGGACTAAAACATAATGATCATACTTTTGATCATTCTTCATGAAAACGTTTTACAGGATGCACACTTTTGGACAAAGCACATACTCTGGCTATACAAAGTCGCTATTTTCACTCTGTTACATTTGTAACCAGGGAAGAAACATACAGATCTTCATTACAACTGTAGCAAAGGTCACTCAAGGTCATTTCTGAAAGTCATGGTCACTAATTCACAGGATCTTGGCCCTTTATTTTAAACCTTAGTACGGCATAATTTTACCGCGGCAGGTGGTGTGAAGTTCTGTGATATCTGCCTGATCGTCATAGGATTGTAGAGGGCGTTACTGTCTCGTCTGTCCTCGTCCGCCATCGAAATCTGAAAACCAAATTCAAATTTTCAAAAGCTGGAATAAATGAATCTTCTCAATAGATCTAAAGCTATAAAAATAAATCTTACTAGTACATCTAACATGTCAAGTTATTGATGTTCTCTACGAGAATTTCAAAATAAATCATCGTTCCATATGGGATCACATGTGAGGTATTTTATTACTTTTGGGGGGGGGGGGGGGGGTGAGGGGAGGGGGGGGGGGGGGTGACCATATCTTACGAGGGATAGGGAGAAGAAAACTATCAAAATTGAAATCATTTGCATACCATCTCAACAAAAATCGGTAATACCCGATGTACCAAAGGACAAGATTTTTTTTATATCATCTGCTACGTACATCACGGATGGGAACCAAACATTACTGTACAGTAAGTTCTCCAATGAGACCCGAAACATTTTTTAACCTTATTTTACACAGTTAGTGCTTCATTGTCAATGCTCCGAAATAATACATGGGTCTCTCGTTGCAAGCTGAACGACTCTTTGATATGGTTGCCATTTGGTCGTGACGGAGATCTTGCCTACATTTGTATATTTAGTAGCAGCCTATGAGAATGTATACACGTGCAACTCCTACTTTTGTTTGTATATTGGATGTACCTTCATTGTAGGAGTTGCTTAAATTTTGCAAAACCAGATTTTTGTCCATCTATAACGTTTCATGCAATATTTAAGTTTCGTATATATTTTATAGGGCCTTTTGAATAATTTTGTATTTTTATCCACTCTATTTTTCATGGAAAAATTTGCTTTTTTGATAAGAAAATTTAGATATGACAGTCGACACAATATTTATATATAGAGTCATTTCGGCATCAGATAGAATCCACGGTCTTTGAATATCTACAAACGGTACTCAAATGATGAATGCCAAATGGAAGCTCTCTATTCCTACAATACACGACTTTTTGAAGAGTAAGCTAGGTCAGGGACTTACAGTTCATTTGAAGATCCCCAAGTCACAAGCCACAAGCATAATTTCGATCTTCAGACCAGAATTTCCTTGCAATATATCCAATTAGATTATTTGAGTATGTATCCCATTAGCCCGAAACATCTTATCAAAACCAAGCTTTAGACGATTATTTGCCCCCAACCGCCAAAATAACACAACCTCACAAAACAACCGTTTTGGTCAGATATTTCGGATTAGCATCTCAGTTCATACAAATGAACTTGATTCTGATGATTTTTTTTATTTTGCACATTTCCCAACGAAAGCTATAATATACTCCTTGCAAGAGGCAAAACTTGCATTTTGAAAGATTCCATTCTTTTAATAAGCTTATGGGAAAAATCACAATGAGATTAAAAATTGGAGTCCGACATTATGTTTGTTTTAAATGTCTTTAATTTGGAACAAAGACACTCATCATCAAAATATTTCTAATCTTTCAATGAATTCTTACGTTGTTAAGTTCAACATTAAGTACATATCTATAAGTTCAAATTATTTCAAATGAGAAGTCACCCACTCTATTTAAAACTGTTCTTAACACCTTTTAGTACAATAGCTTAAAATCGCCTTTTAATCTATGGATTATATAAATATGTATTAGCATAAATATGGTCTGAAATCGAGACACAATGCATTAGTTTCGCAAATACCATTTAAAGACATTTTTGTCATGTTCGATCTAACAAAAACGCTAGGCTTTTTTTTCAAACTCACTGATTTATTTGATACTTTTAAAATGTAGCATTACAAAGCTCAACAATGTCAATCAACAGATACGGATATGCGGAATTTTTTCCTCATCCTCTGCTTCGGGGGAAATGTAAGGGATCTTTTCCCGCCTTTTTTTTGTAACTTTGTTTTATTTCCTCTCAAAGACATGTAAAATTCCACCCTGTTGGACAGGGCTAGATTCCTCCTGATTGAAAATGTTCCCCATTCGTATCTTTATCAATCAACAAAGTTGGGTATTTAACTAAATGGGAGTTTATTTATATCTACATGACGGTTAAAGATGGAAATTCTTTCGCCTTAGAACTGACATAAGACATCTGCTTTTTGCATGGTTTTTTTCATATCGCTTTTCCCGTCCTTAGTTTTTATGTCGACTGTGAAGCAAAATCTTCGTGAAAACTGTGCGTCTGGAGAGAATTCCAATATACCCGGATAAGTTGGAGGATTGTGAGCACGCTATCCAGACAACCACACCATTTGCTATCTGTTTGTAGTCCATCATAACATGCTCCAATGGGGTCTGTTTCTCCCCTTGCAGTAAGTGTTCTCTTGGTGTGAGTCTTGGTGCAAGTGTTCTCTTGGTGCGCGTGTTCTCTTGATGTGAGTGTTCTCTTGGTGTGAGTGTTCTCTTAGTGTTAGTGTTCTCTTGGTGTGAGTGTTCTCTTGGTGCGAGTGAGGGTGTGAGTGTTGGTGCTTTGGCTCTTCTCTATCCGTTTTTAGTCCATTATTCCATGATCTAATGGGGTCTGTTTCGCCTCTTGGAGAAAGTGTTCTCTTGGTGTGAGTGTTTTGTCCTCTTAATGTGAGTGTTCTCTTGGTACGAGTATTCTCTATGCCTGAATGTCTCCTAGAAGTGAGTGTACTCTTGGTTGGCCATATTGATGTCACACCAATTGATGTGAGTGTTCTCTTTGTGTGTGTGTGTGTTCTCTGGGAGTATGTGTTCTCTTTGTGTGAGTTTCTTCTTGGTGTGGAAGTTCTCTTGGAGTGTGTGTTTTCTTTGTGTATGTGTTCTTGGTGAGTGTTCTCTTGGTGTGAGTGTTCACTTGGTGTGAATGTTCTCTTGGTAAGAGTGTTCTCTTGGAGTGAATGTTCTTTTGGAGTGTGTGTTCTCTTGATGTTAGTGTTCACTCGGTGTGAGTGTTCTCTTGGTGTGAGTGTTCTTTTAGTGTATGTCTTCTCTTTGTGTGAGTTTTACCTTGATGTGAGTGTCTCTATGTGCATGTCTTCTATGTGCATGTGTTCTCTTTGTGAGTGTTTCTAAGTGAGAGTGTTTATATGCGTGTGTACTCTTGGTGCGAGTGTTCTTTTTGATGAAAGTGTTTCTATGTGCATGTGTTCCCTTGTTGTAAATGTCCTCTTGTTGTGAGTATTCTCTTGGTTAGAGTTTCCTCTTGATGTGAGTGTTCTCTTGGTGCTTGTTCTCTTGATGTGTTTCCTCAATTTTAGTATTTTCATGTGCATGTGTTCCATGTGCGTGTGTTCTATGTGCGTGTTCTCTTGGTGAGCGTTTCTATGTGAGTGTGTTCTATGTACGTTTGTTCTCTTGTTGTGAGTGTTCTCTTGGTGTGAGTGTCCTCTTGGTGTGAGTGTGCCCTTTAAGTGTGTGTTCTCTTGGAGTGTGCATTCTCTTGGTGTGTGTTACCTTTTGTGTTAGTGTTCTCTTGGTGTGTATGTCCTCTTTGTGTGAGTGTTCTCTTAGTGTGTTCTTTTTCTGTGAGTTTTCTCTTGGTGTGAGTGTTCTCTTGGAATGTGTGTTCTCTTGGAGTGTTTTCTTTGTGCGAGTGTTCTCTTGGAGTGTGTTCTGTTTGTGTGTGTGTTCTCTTAGTATGCGTGTCCTCTTTGTGTGAGTGCTCTCTTGGTGTTAGTGTTCTCTTGGTGTGAATGTTCTCTAGGAGTATATGTCCTCTTTGCGTGAGTGCTCTCTTGGTGTTAGTCCTCTCTTGGTGTTTGTGTTCTCTTGGTGTGAATGTTCTCTAGGAGTAAATGTCCTCTTTGTGTGAGTGTTTTCGTGGAGTGTGTTCACTTTGTGCGAGTGTTCTCTTGGTATGACTGTTCTCTTAGTGTGTGTGTTCTCTTAATGCGTGTGTCCTATTTATGTGAGTGTTCTATTGGAGTGTGTTCTCTTTGTGTGTTTGCTTTCTTGCTGTGAGTATCCTCTAAGTGTATTTGTGTATGAGTAATCTATTGGTGTGTATCCTCTTCATAAAGGTTTTCTCTTTATATGAATTTCTTTCGTTGCAAATCTCATTTTTTTAGAAACAGACATACTATATAAACAAGTTATAAACTTTCACCCTTTTTGGTGGATTTTTTTATTCGCACATGGTGTATGCACAGTTGTCAACAGAAAAATAAGATGGTTGTTTATTCGAGTTCAACATCGAATAGAAAACAAGAGTATCGAACACGCTCTACACACATAAGATAAGGATCTAGTATGTAACCTTGACCTTTGCCCTTTACGATCTCTTGAAATAGTTATTCTTATAAATGGCACATACGAAGATCATAAATAGGTGAGTCGACGTCGTCGTTTACACTGTAAGCACCACACATGAACAAAAATATGAAGACAAGCTTATAAAATCATGGCGCTTGACTATACATAATGAGAACACAAATAAAACAAAGCATTAAGAACATGCAGTTATAAACAAAAAGCATCTTGTCAATTTTCAAAGAAAGTTCTTGACAGGTTTCCAATTCCCACTTATTATCATCGTCCTCCTTCACTGTCACTTTTGACCCCTGTTTTTCCATGTCGTAAACTTTTCCCGTTGCTTTCTTCTTTTTATCGCACTTGCAGCTTCGCTTCAGAAACTGAAAGCTGCAATAGTAGATAACTTTAGAGAGTCGTTTTGGTGCCCTTGTCTCTGGATCAGCGTGATGGAGTCGTAGATTCAGCATTGTGCAGACGATTATTAAGGAGCTGTACATGATGACGAGGAATAAAACAAAACAGACGCTGGCCATGGGTGTTGAAGACTTGGGTAAGCTATCACTGACGAGGGTGAGGAGGACCGCAAAGGCCAGAAATATAGTGACCGAAAAGGAAACGCGTTCTCCGCTGTCTGGAGGTAGAAGGAATACAAAGGGGTTCAGCATCGCCAATAACATCATAGGGGCCATCATGCTCAGGGTGAAAAAGAGGGGCTTACGTCGAATCTTTAAGGTGAATTCTACGAATCCACCGTATTGACCGTAGGCAAATGATTCAGCGAAGGTTGACTCTATATCCCAAATGTTGTTCTTGGTGAAGTAGGTTAAGTCAACGTAGTTTAGAAAAGGATATAGGCTGACCTCGTAACTGTAGTAACCCCATGGTCCCATAATGATGGAACAGGGCTGGACGTCGAATGGGAAAAATGTCATATCGCTGGAGCACAATACTTCAATACCACTTCCTACAGACAGTCTGACGACGCCATTGTAGAAAACACGAGCATAGAAGCTATTGTCTACAATCGTCTCTAGGTCGTCTGCAGGATTCGTAATGTAAACATCCGGTGTCCAAATCATGGTTTTCTTTATCACGAAATCCTGAACATTGGAATGGTCGCTTGGCGTCCACGTCAAACGAGGGTCCACCCAGATCAGGTGGATTCCCCCGGTAAGCGAGAGGACTCCAGACACATCGTCATAATTTACCATGGACATGGCGAAAAACGACGTGTTTACGAGTAAAGTTTCTGAATTGTTCTCTGGCGGTCTAATGTTCGTATTGTACCCAGTAGTCAGGTTTGATATAAGACTATCGATTGCACTTATAGTCGTGGCGTGACAGGCGTTTGTCAATAGAAGCACCATGAAAATACTCATCATATTTTTCTTTGTAAACTGCATCCTTTGTCCTCTGATTTCTCCTTCTGTTCTTGTTAGATAGTGTTCAATCCCGTTCCTATATAGAGCACTTTTCTTAGAATCCAATCTGATGATCAAAGAAATTGCCAGTTTATCTGCCCATCGTCTGCTTTAGAGGTTTTGCGGTGTTTAAAACGTCACACTAAAGTTTAAAACTGATGGAGGCGTCAAGCAAATATTCCCTTTAGTTTCCAAAATATTTTTCTTTCGCGTATTTTAAGTGCTCATTTCATATTTAACAGACTCGCCACTGGAATAACACATGCGATGTTCTAAATTTTCAAAGAAGGTCTCAAAAATATTTTTTCTTTACATGTATATGAGATTAATTAAGGATTTAGTCTAACCTTGCCAAATTAAGGCGGCATGATCTTTAATCTGAATATAATAAAGTTTAAGAAGGATCACTCTCAAACGATTTGAAGGAAGGGGGGGGGGGGGGGGGCATGCTTAATGATACTTGATTAATTCATAAGAATGAAAGAAAGATTGACGTACTAGTACTACGTCCACTAATATATGGACAGTATCGGGTTCATTTTACTTTTCGTATACATGTACCTTGATGCATTTGTTATTTCTGGGGTGACGACCTTAAGAAAATGAAAGATTTTAAAAATCGGCATTTACAATTATTTACAAGTACCTTTAATTGAATGAATTAAATCACCTTCAGTTTATACACGTAAATAATGCGCTGGTCCGATGAGGGAGTAGATACGGAATGCAGGACATGGTCTCTACCAAACAGTAAATTGAAATTCCATAGCATTAGGAATTGGAAGGGGCGGGGGGAGGCTTTAAAACTACTATTACATTAACATTTCTGTCCCGTCTGTTGAAATCGATTGAAGATAATACGGTAAATGAAGAGTACTTTCCGTAAAATTAGATTTTTGTGCTTGCTTTCATTATTTAACCATTTTCACATGACTCCATGAATTGAAGTGCCTATGGTATGCCTCTGTTCATTTTTAGCTCACCTGAGCGAAACTCAAGTGAGCTAAATATTGTCATGGCGCGCTGTCCGGTGTCCGTCCGTCCATCATCGTTTTTTAATATTTCCTCTGCAACCGCTGCACAGAATTTAACGAAACTTTACGTGAAGCAAGTACTCAAGGTCCTCTACCAAGTTTATGTTTTTTTGTGTTGATCGGTTAACAAATATGGCCACCAATGGCTCTGATTTTCTGACACATTTTCGTCTTCTCCTCTGCAACCGCTGCGCAGAATTTTACGAAACCTTACAGGAAGCAAGAACTCAAGGTCCTCTACCAAGGTTTTTTTTGTGTTGATCGGTCAACAAATATGGCCGCCTAGGTTTCTGATTGGCTGACACATTTTCGATATCTCAGAAACTGATGCACAGAATTTCACAAAACCTTACAGGAAGCAATACTTAATGGCCTCTACAAAATTGGCCACTGTCATTCTTTTGTCTATAACTCAGTTGAGCGATGTGGCGCCCTTGGGCCTCTTGTTATTTATAGTTATCACCGAGTCGTGCACTCTAGATACTTGTAGCACACGGAGTGAATTTTCTTGGTCTGATTAGATTTTAAAATTATGCATACAATATACTGTAAAACGAGAATATTTAGCGCAAACATATTTTAGCGCAATGAGGGATGAGAACCTTTTGGCGCAAACTTAATTTAGCGCATTGACACCATCTGGTCAATAAAATTAGCGCACAGTGACTTTAGGACTTTGTTTCTCAGACATCGCCGGTAGAAAATTGCCGTTGATGAATCGTAATTTTTTGTAACGTCAGACAAAAAATATCCGTCATGTCTCATGTTCGGACGATCGTTGGTAATACGAACTACTTATTAATTCAATTTAAAGTGATAAAAGAAAATAACGCTGTTCTGTATGTAACATAAATGAATATATATCGTCTCAATTTTTCAACTTGGCGTAACGAATCATTTTACGGCAACGGTGCTAACATCCCGATTTTATTCACGTTGTGTAAATAAATCCTTTTAAAGACTGCATGCGCATCTAATGTACATGTTCACAGCGATATACATGTACATCAGGTATTGACTACATGCCGGCACGTGTCTTGGACAATTGAATTGCCTATTCGTATGCTTGTATTTTTCTTTATAGATCTCCTTTTTTTTACCGTATATGTACCTTGTGTTATAAAGTACTGTGTTTTCACACAAATGTTACGCCACCTTAATATAAGCGAAAGAGATGTCTTCTCGTTAGAAATGATACATACGAACGGCTATTCCTGCATTTAGGTACGACTACAATTTTTTTATCTGATTGGGTTACCCGGTTTGAATGAAAATTTGTTCCGATCGATTAAAGACAACTTCAGTTTTGTTTTTGTTTTTGTTTTTGTTTTTGTTTTTGTTTTTTTTGTTAAAGATATTTCATGATTGGTTATTACGACACGTAGACAATCATGATCTACTCAGTACAATTGCACATGTTAATCACGGCCCGTGTACTATCTTTATCTACCCGCTAGCGTTAATCCAATTATCTAATTAACTTTAAAAACAACAAGCGTTGCCGGATAGACCATGCCGTGGACACGGTGTAATGCACTTTGAATAAAATGTCGAATACTTTCTTATTGAAATTTGATGTTGCATCTGAAAATTTTAGCGCACTACTTCATTTAGCGCAACCATGCCTTTGCGCTAATGGCGCTAAAATAAATCGAGCGCTAAATATTCTCGTTTTACAGTATATCTTTTAAAAAACGTAGACGCGTTGGAAAATGACCATAATTATGTAAATTCAGTTATGAAATTACTTTTAAATGCCTTCACAAATTGAAAATAAATGATACCCGCTGCAATTTAAAAAGCTAATGTACATTTTTGCATCCTTAATGCAATCTCCACATCAACACAAGTCAGTATAACAATACAACTTACGTTAGCAATTTCAAATTCTAGATCCACCATTTCCTTCACGTCATTTTGTGCCGTTGTTGGATCCGCCCCTAATTCCGTGGCTATCTCCTTTGCTAATACTTCATACGCTTTGACCATGACGTCATCCCTACCCTGCAGGTAATACTTCCTTCCGGGCATTCCAAAACTCGGCTGATCTATCTGTAAAATAATATTTTGATTTTCTTCAGATAGATTTATGAAATAAATTATTACAATGAGATCATTTAAAAAGATCATTCGATATTCTAAGACGTTGAATGAACGTTGAATATTTAGCACATTTTGTTTGATAACGTTGATGAAGTCGCAAAGTTGACCATGAAAACTCAATTTTCTACTTTAAATAATCATTTCGAGCTTCATTGGTCGTTCGGCATTTTAGTCAATGCCGTAAATGAGAGTGCATTCGCAGTTTACGTTGCTAATGTCATAATTCCAGTAATATTTGAGATTCTAATAGGTTTGCGCTCCAAAATGCTGATTTTTCTCTTCATTCCAACCTCGGCTATCGCGTCGCTATCAAAAAACTCTATTTGCGACTATGGAATGAACATTAGCTAGTTGTTCTCTACACGACCGACCGCAAATTGTTATTGAAAATTGGCTTTATCATGCGTGGAACTAGGAAGGATCCTCGGAGAGTATTTTAAGAACGAGGGGAACCGAACAGTAGTCTGATATTTTGCAATATTTCGCTAGTATTTGGTAAAATATGTAATTTAAAAAACAATCTAATGAAATTCCCCAGTTGGAAATACAGGGAGGGGGTTTCCATAATCTTGTATACCCAAATCTTCTAGATCGAAGCATTCATGCCTTCTTAATCAATCGGCCACATGGCCAACAAAAAATATTGTAATAGACCAATAAGAGAAGGGAATTGCCATGCTACGTGTATTACATAAAAATTGACTGTTCAATTTAGACAGTTTATTGGAGGACGAACTTTGGTTTGTCGCATCACAAATTGTGTAAAACTGCGTAGACCAATCCGTGAGCCATTTCACTAGTACAATGTCCAATCAAAATATGTGTCAGTGTCGCATATGAATAGACCAATCAGAATACACGTTTCTTAAGACCAATGAGAAAGCTCGACTTACATACAATATTCTGACTGTAGAGTTTTTGAGGTCCGTGTAGACGTAAAGGTCTATGATTGGTTTATTGTTGTACTTGGCAAGCTTGACCAGTAGCGAGGTCAGAGTATGGTCAGCCTCCGTCCAGTTGCCTAGCAATGGCCAGCCGCCTAGTTCCTCGAGTAAGGGAGTGACCACCGTTGTTCCAAGATCCTCTATCAGACCTGCATATGATGGATGAAAAAATGTACTGCCTGTACTGTATCAAAAAACGAAGAACAACGAGTTCTTTTCTGAATTTTAATACATATTAAATTTCCATGAAGGAGACTTCGAACCTTAAATAATAAAAAATATATTTTTTGCAAAAAAAAATCTCCTCTCGTCCCTAATATACTTGTAATCGCGTATATACTTACTAGCATTGATGCACGACTTATACAAGTCCTTGGCCTTAGTGACGGCTGCAGGCTCATCTGACATCACTTCCTCCAGAATAACTGAAATAAACGCAATTAATCATTATTTCATTTTGATTATTTTATCATCCAATTTTTATCTATGTATCAGCAATCATCAGATTTGTACATGTGAGATACTCTCACTGTTTTAGAAATTTTACTATTCGAATCATCTATTTTTTATTCTAATATATCAATTTTTCTTTTATTCATATATGTACTTCAATTACTTTTTTCCAGGACTTCCACATCGTTTTCATTAATTTAATTATCCATTTCTTTGGGATTATATTTTATTTATCTATCTTTCCTTTTATCCATTTATTTACTTTTCTCTATGACTTCCACATCGTCCCTGAGTACACCAAACATATCCAGACTGGACCTGTCCTCGGGTATCACGTTTTTCCTCATCCATGTCCCACAGGCAAACTCAAAGAAATCCTCACACGGGTCAACGTTCTGGTTCAGACTCTGGGTGAGTCGAGATGCTTGAAAGAAAGTATTTATCAGTGGTGGATTCAGGGAGTAAGGTGGATTGGGATGGGATAGAGGATACCATTAGGCCTTAATTTGGACTTAATTTTGTAATAATACGCACTAAGCTTTATTTTTCGAATCGGTTTGACAAAGATATGCATTTGGAAAATTTCCGTTATTTTGGGCGTTCCATTGTTCTTTTAATATTTTAAGACAAAAACACCGTGGGGAGACTAGACTGTTTAGTTCTTGGCCGAAACAGATGGGTAAGGTAAGCTTAGCAAGGACTACTACATGCATGGACCAACTGCGTTCAACATTTACCTTAGGTGACCTGACCTAGTAAGCAATATACGTGACCTAAAATAACCCGGTCACAAAAATTTGACAGAGAATTTTTGCAATAATTATAATCTTTTATCATCTAAGGTTTTTTATACCAATAAATTCTCTAACATCCTCCAGGGTTTCCCTACAAAAATATGACACAGCAGATGATGACTGCAATAAACGTTACTTGATAAATGAAACTAGTGTATTTTACGTTACCTGATACTGCACACTCCTGAGTCAGGCATGTTGAACCTGCAGAGGAAGCTTCAATGGAAAAAAAAGATAATTTTTTATACACACCGAAAATTCTAAAATCTATAATTCTTATATCATTAAAAAATCATTATAATCATCTATACAGGTATTATGTCCATCTACAGTTTTGTACCAGATTCTTTTATACCATTGCACATCGACCGAACGTGACGACGTGACGGGACTCGATGACGAGCACTACGTACAAATCTCGTCAGAGAAGACGGTCCTGGTCCCCTATTCTATCTGATAGTAGGTAGGACTGGTCATGAGCTAGCTTCAGTAAGCAGAGAGTGGACTGTTTCAGTATGCATAATTGTTTTGAAATAAACAATGCAACTTTTCGTCCTGTTTGTAATACCACCTTACATTGAGAAGGAACATTATTTATACAACAAATGAACGTCTTGGGAAACCTCCGTGTATCCGAATAAAAAAGAGGATTTGCGCACGTAATCCGGATAACTACAATATTTGCTTTTATACATATTACTGTCGAAAGTCGCCACTTGATGATATTTGGACATTGATCCCCGACCTTTTATATTTCGTCATTCGAGATTCAGTTGTGTCTGCGTTTTATTTTCACACGTATAGCCACTATTAGGTTCACGAATAAGTCTTTGTCTCGCGTATGAAACTTCTGAAATATGTTGTTCATATTCCGTACATCGATTAAGAAGAGCTATATATCGCGGATTAGTGACAGAAAACAAAAAGTAATGCAGTTAATTTATAATCTACAGTCGTCGTGTTTTATATAATTACTCAAATACATCAAAGGAAAACGTTTTATACAAATCGCAAAAAAATGTATGTAGGACAACTGAACTAGGACAAAAATAAATTGATGGACGGATAAACGTTGAAATTGCCTTGCTTTAATGAAACAAAGATTCTTCCCCGTCTGATGTTTATTGACTTCGTATTTCATAATTATATGAGTTAACATACTACAAGTATATGGAAGATGGTACGATTAAAGATTGAAAACTTGACGAAAAATAAAATTAAAAATTCAACCCATTAAATTGTAGGTATTTAACCTTTATTTATCGGTACACTGAAGATCCAATTGTTCGATACATTATTTTTTTTCTTTTTTTATCTATTCTTTGTTCATTCAATTCTCCTTTTCTTCCTCTCTTTCTTCTTCATTCATTCATATATCCATTTACTTCAATTATTTGAGAGAAGAGGGTGAACATATTTTTTTTTACAACTTCTCTGTTTAAATGAATAAGTTGAACAGAAATGTGTTGAGCCAAATTTAGTAAAATTATAGGGACATGTTCTAATTTTTTCCTTACATACATCAAAATAAATTTATGTAAGCCACTTTGAAGCAAAGTGTTGGAACAAATCCTACAACATATATTGGTAACTGTAAATACTTTTTACCATACAAAACACGAGGAAACTCCGTGGTAGTGAGAAAAGAAATGTACATAAATCTTTTAAAGCATCTATTGTACACTTCTTGTAAGGGCCATTATTTTATTGTTCAAATTGTTGTAATTTATGAAAATACCATAAAATCCTTCATTTCTAGGGTTTACACATAGTCTATTTATAATGGAGTCAGGCGAATAATAAAATTCAAGTTATAAAGTTTATCGTGAGAACCCTGAAATAAATATGTTTTCAGAAATTATTACACCATTGTCGTGATTTTTATTTTCTTGTTTCTTTGTATGATAAATACGTTCAGAAGCATTCAAATACATTGTACTAACTAGTGTACATTTTATTTTTTTGGTTTTCATTTTCAGATCTTTTAGACAGATGATCTACTTTTTTATATATACTAGTAATTTTGCATTGGCTTTTATGCGTATTGCTTCTATTCGTATCGAAATTTTAATCTGACGGGGATGAAATCTTGTTGCAGTATTGGTATCAGAGTTGCAGCGAACTTACTCTTTTCGTCCTCCTTTGTTGAGAGTATGGCAACCGTGACCACCAAGGCTATTATTGCACATGCGCAAATCAGAACTAGGAAAATCAGCGCTTTTTCCAAAACTGTCCGAGAATTCTTGTTGAATCTGAAAGGAATAGATAATTTCTTACGTTACACATTAATTACTTAACTAGTTTTGATTTTGACAGAGCCCTTGATCCTCTTTTTCATTTTTACGAAATCAATCAGTTTCCGTCTATATTCTTTACGAGGATTTGCTTCAACAAACAGACGTACGGATGTACAGACCGACAGACGGACGCTGGTCTTTCAATGGTGAACGTCACATGATGTATTGCTCCAGTTTTCACAAGATTCATTATGATGTCGCATATATATAACTAGAACTGCCCTTAAAGTGACGAATTTAACCCCCCTCGTGGGACGTTTTTCTCTATGACATAACACAGAAAGATCTGGTCATAAGGAAATCATAGCTTTATCCTTATACATGTAGTTAAAAAGTATAGGTCAAACGTCAAGATCAATGTCACTTCGTCAAAAATCATGATATTAAATGAAAGTTCTCATCATGAGGAATCTAAATGTGAAATAAAAAACCAATATCCCGTATACTGTAAAAGTAGGTCAAAGGTCAAGGTCACTAGGTCGAAAGTCATGGTATCAAATGAAAGCTCTGGTCATGAGGAATCTACAGTGAAATATCAAAGCCCTATCCCTTATAGATAAAAAGTAGGTCAAAGGTCAAGATCAATGTCACTTCGTCAAAAATCGTGATATTAAATGAAAGCTCTCATCATGAGCAATCTAAATGTGAAATATCAGACCAATATCCCTTATACTGTAAAAGTAGGTCAAAGGTCAAGGTCACTAGGTCGAAAGTCATGGTATCAAAAGAAAGCTCTGGTCATGAGGAATCTACAGTGAAATATCAAAGCCCTATCCCTTATAGTTAAAAAGTAGGTCAAAGGTCAAGATCAATGTCACTAGGTTAATGAAAGCTCTCATCATGAGGAATCTATATGGGAAATATCAAAGCTCCATTCTTCACCAAACGGACGGACGGACGGACAGGATGTTTCCGATCCTATATACCCCCAAATTTCGTTTGCGGGGAGGGGGGGGGGTTATAACTAGACATTCTATAATTAACTTAACGTATAAATAGAGTCTCGATATTCAATCATATTGCACAAGAAGGGTGCAGGTTGTAAAAAGAATTTCGGAAATAGATCAGTGTCAGACTCTATACATTCGTCATGATTAAATGAAATAGTTTTGCTACAATGAGTTGCTTTATTCTAGATTGCTTTATTTTCATTTTTGTCAGTTTTTTTTTTTTTTTTTTTTTTTTTCGTTTCGCTTTATTTCCTTTCGTCTCTTTTCACATTTTACATTCCCTCTTCTTTCGTTTCATGAGGGCAATTTCGTTTCGTACCCGGGTCAACTCGAGGTGTGTAGATATGTACGATAGATCTACAGCTATACTAGTACGTCTGGAAATGAAAGCAAATAGGCTACATTACACAATGAAATACCCCTTACGTTTCACTTGGATCCGCCACCTGGTAGTTCACATCCGAAGTCCACGATACTGTGCCGGCGTCTTTTGTTCGGTCTTGTTGGGTAGTTCGTTTTCGTATCATCTAAACAATGTAGTTCCTACACAGACACTATTGTAAAACTGTCTATATAAATGACCTCTGAATGTTAGTCCTTTTCGTGTATGACATTATTATGTCAAATTCATAACCAAGTTTGAGTGATAATTTGAAGAATTTACATGTACTGTAGATACCGGCCCCGGTACCGGGTACCACTCTCGTTGTTTGTTTACGTGGATTTCTGACTCGAAAATCCGAAATGACATGAAACGCTCCCATTTAAACTGAAATGAGTAAACCATGTACTTAATTTGCTTTTATGTGGGCATTAATGAAAACATCATTTGTCTATAGGGGTTAAGGATCAAAGGACCTTGCCCACAGTCCCTAACCTTGGAATTATTTTAATGCAGCCCTTCTTTTTAAGTTTATAAATATTTGTCATTGGGGTTGTCTTTCTCTTTTTTTTTCTGGATTTGTTTTTGTTAATTTAGATTCCTTTATTATTTTGTCCTCATGTTGTACTCATCAGGGATATATTTTTGATTATTTGTAACAAAGAGTAAGTTTACTTACATGCCGGGAAATTTTTGCGGTCCATTCGCACGAGCGAACGTGCGGTAAATAACACGGAACGTGACGTTTTTATAGGGTGCTGACCGTCCTGTTATTATGATATCGTAAAATGAATTCCGGCCACGTTATATAATGTTATACGAGGTCATTAGTTGTACATTAATTATCAAAACATCATTGACCTTGATGGGTAAAGTTGCGCCCATTTAGGTGCATATAGGATAATGTGGTTATTATCGTTGCCTTATAAGCCCATGTGGTCAGGTTTAAAGTTCCCAAACTGAATAGCAAACATACAAAAATTATGTAGATCGAACAGGTTTTTCCAGACGATACCCTCGGACCCTTTTTATTGCTACGGACGTACCTTACAAAACACATCAATTAGAGGTTTCATAACCAGCCCTACATTTTGACTATCTTTAAAAAGAAACAAACAACAAACTATAATATTGTTTGTAATTCACATCAAAGTACCGATGTATTATGCATATGATGTGAAAATTTCAGAAACGTAACAATGTTACCATTATCGGCTTCTGTAGCTAATACTTATGGAAACCCTGAACCGACATGCGTTTTGCTCTTTGCTCTTTGCGTTTTGCTCTTTGCTCTTTGCGTTTTGCTCTTTGCTTTTTGCGTTTTGCTTTTTGCTATTTGCGTTTTGCTCTTTGCTTTTCGCTTTTTTCTCATTGTTATGGATTACTCGTTCCGAGGATAGCCATGCAGTCTGTACGTCATCAATAATTGACCAATCACATTCGTTTACTGGCATATTTAGGAGATATAATATAGGAGAAGAATGTGTTTTTGCTCTTTTCGTTTTGCGTTTTGCTCTTTGCTTTTTGCTCTTTGTGTTTTGCTCAATGCACAACTTTCCGTGTAAATTAAAAGACAATGTCAGTGGGCATCCGGCTTATGTACAAATGTATGAATAAATAAACTGTCAATTAATTAAAAAGAGGAAATGTATGTCCTTTAATTACTTCATTCACTATTTGGTTATCCTATGTTCTTATTTCTGAATTTGACTTTAAAAAGGAAAGGAGGGGGGGGGGGGTCTCTGCAGTGCAGAAGGCTTGGCTATCTTGATTACCAGTACAATAAACCCTCCCACTTAGATTAGATTTGTCTAAATTTCACTAAAGTGATACTCCTCCTTGCAAGGAGGTGACACAAAAGCAAAGAGCAAAACACAACAAGCAAAACGCAAAACGCAAAAAGCAAGACGCAAAGAGCAAAACGCATGTCGGTTCAGGGTTTCCGTAAATCCTAGAATCAAAAGTAGTACAGTTGTAATTTGAAGAAAAAGTAAATCCTTTTCCGCAACCGCTGTGAATCGTTGTGTACAGTTCGTGTTATATTTTACGATTGTATCCATGCAGGGCACTCTATATATGCACAATGCCCTAAACAAAAGCCAAAAGGAGCATATTTTTGGCCAGGGACTAAATATCTTAATGATAAAAACAATGGTTAAAGAACGACCCAGCTTCTGTCAAGGTCATATAATTCGGAACCACATATCAAAATTTTCATGAATAATGTAGTCCAAGAAACATGCAAAAGATTTTGCGAATATCTTACGACCTTGACCTTAGACATCTTAGGCCATTGCATGACGACATTACTTAGGGTCTGTACCCATCATTTCAGTCAAATACATGTACCTTGATGATAGCATTTATAATTGTGTTGCAATGTTGTTCTTTTAAAAGTCGTGAAATTGCTGCGTAATAAAACCCCTACAAAATTCCATTTACGCAGCTGGAAGTTGTTTTCTTTATCATATTTTGTTTGTGTTGGCATTCCAAGGTCAAAGCATCCTAACATAAAATTCTAATTTACATATCTTAACTAGGAATTAGGAGATTAACTCAAATTGTTACATACTTTGATGTCACCTAAAGCAGTGCCTACTGAATATAAAACTCAGAACTTGGTTGTTTTCATATATTTAGTGCATATTACAAAGAATAAATTTGAAGTGGTCGTGCAGTTAACTTAATAAAATGAAAGGCCCTGTCATCCCCCCTTCCAAACTTCACTGACCAATGCGATGATGTACTTTCAAGATGACCGAGCCCTTTTCCGACGGTTTAAAAAAATACATACTTTCGGTCGCTTGATTTTTTTATATACTAGTACATGTATATTTCCTATACTAATAATTACTTCCCCGTCGAGACATTTTTTGCATCCTATATTTGATTTGACCCTCTCATCCCCCAATCATGCATCCAAGAGCCCAATACAAAGAACCTCTATATATACCATTAAGGCATTACAGAAAATTTTCTCGATTCACTAACTTATTCCCTGGATGGTTTCCACGTCTCCTTTTTTTAATTGTCTGCCTGACTTTGTGACTTTCCTCCGGGTTTTTCGCTTCTCTGATTTTGTAACATGCCTTTTATCGCATTGTACCATTTTTTTAAATGCAGGTTTTGAATGTCTCCCGAAGAAGAAGCGACGGAGCTTTCAAATTTTGAGTTCTAAATCTACTTTAGTGTCGTGAGTCTCTCGCAACACATAAACATTGTATTTAAAAATTAGATTGAAATATATATGCATCCATCTCTGTAACATGGATGTCATGCTTTGTTTTATAACAATATGACCTGAAACAGGATTAAGTTTAAGAATGATGTCTAATTACCTTATTTAATTAACAGATGTCATGTAAGTCTTGATTAGCGCTTAACTTTTATTATCTTTTAATGAACTTTAAAGTGGCTGGATGTGTATACAAAGAAGAGCTCTGATATAAATTTAATTTAATTTTACAGCGTAATTACCAGAGGTCTCATAATAATTACAAAGGGGAAATGAGAATGTGTTACTCTAATGAGGAAATTCTGTAAAAATGTGTGTCAAGGAAGAAAGATCATGTAAAAAATATCAATCATTTTTGAGGAACGAAAAATAAATAAATGAATGAAATGATATATTAACATGTTTAAGCTTGGGGAGACAATACATGTATATATTACATAGACATTAATGAATGGATGTCGATGATTCAATGAAATAAATAATTTGCAAGTAAATAATTAAATAATAATAATACAAAAAAAGCTTCGCCTTTGAAAAGACAGTCATGCAAAATTGGTGAAGAGATCCACGCATTTTTGCATATGGAAAAAAAAGATGAAAATGAAATAGATTTAATTGATAATAAAAACTTAAGAAATACATGTAACTTAATAAATAAATAAATAAATAAATAAATAAATAAATAAATAAATAAATAAATAAATAAATAGAATAAAATCAATCAATTGATCAAATATGATCGACTTACTTTACAGAGATATCTTTCATTTCCAGTTTAGCATCATGATTTCCGTATCAATAAATAAATAAATAAATAAATAAATAAATAAATAAATAAATAAATAAATAAATAAATAAATAAATAAATAAATAAATAAATAAATAAATAGAAAAAAATCAATCAATAGATCAAATATGATCGACTTACTTTACAGAGATATCTTTCATTTCCAATTTGGCATCATGATTTCCGTATCCATTGCTGTATCCATTCTGCGACGTCATTTTTTTTTTCACAAACGATTTTTTTTTATTTCTGCCTTTTTTCAAATTTTAATTGCGCAGTAGTCTCCCTTCGGTTTCCACCCCTTAATCTGGAGAATGCAGCGTTTATGGGCTATTTTACGTAAATCCTGATGAGCACATGTTGTAAATCACTTATCCTGGGTCTGCACAATTTTATTGCCTAATCCCCTCTTAAAATTCTTTGTAAAATAGACTGAAATGCTCCCTACATTAATTATCTCCCCTCTTTAATAGCCCTTCTCATTTATACGACAGACCTGAGGTACGTTATATGCCACATTTATATATTAGTAAATAAACAAGGTGAACATCGATACAATAGGTCCCGAGACAGCCCGCCAGGGGCGTAGCTACTTAGTGACCATCATTCAAGTTACATGTATACGTTGACTCAAGTTGTTGCTGAAACTTCTCCCTTAAAAGCTACATAGTCGTTCGAATACTTCGCAAAACACAATTTATCCTAAACAGTGCTACTTCATATCTACATGTAGGATTGAAATAGCTTTAGGTCGAAATACAATCCAAAATAGTGGCGACATCATTTATCCTCGCTTTCGAGTGGATTAAATGATAGATACACTTTCTCAAAAAGTTGTATATATATGGAGGGTGGGGGGAGGGGAACAGGGGTACCTGTCTCCCCTTCTTACCACCTTACCTCCCCCTCCCGCCGTCTCCTCCCTCCTCTTCCATTCCCCCTCCATTTCACCCTTCCCTTACCTCCCCCTCCCTTCTCCCACCCCTTCCTTCCCCCTCCTTTTCACCCTTTCCACCCCCTCATATATATGCAGATAGAGACTTGTACTGTACAGTTTGTGGTTTAACAAATGTATCATGTTTTATCCTTGTTGGACAAATGTTGGGTAATAAACTTTTTTCCCCAACAAATCTCAATTCAAACTCGAAAGTTTAGTGCCCTAGTGTTTCATATCTATAGGCGATATATAATGACTGAACCGACGTGTACCTGAATAACAACGGTCAAACGAACGGATCAGGTAGAGAACAGGTGAACTATACCGACAGACTCAGGCAGACAGACAGACTGGAAGAGGCAGACGGGGGGGGGGGGGGGGGGGGGGGTTTAGGTCTTTCCCCCATGTATCTTTATGCTCCTTCCACCTTTCTCCCATCACTCCCACCCTTTTCCTCCCCTTCCCCCTTAACTTCTTTTCCTATCCCTTCTCTTTCCCCTAACTTTCCCTTCCTTAATCTGCCCTACATTCCCCTATCCTACCCCTTTCATCCTGTCCGTACCTTCAAATTGACAAACATTCATAATATATTCAAATAGTTGTCAGGGTAAAATGGTAGACTGGATAATCCAGTCTCTTGGCTTACAGCAGCCAAGAGACTGGATTATTCAGTCTAGGTAAAATGGAAAATTATTGCAAATATTGAAAAAAAAAACCCCCAATCAAAACAAAACCAACCAACAAACAAGACCATATTTCTGCTTCTCTACTTTAATCATTAATCTAAGGTTTCGCGCATTATTACGCACCACGCATCAATTCAATGAATTATATCAAAACAAGGTTTGTGTAATATTGCAAAGAAGAAACAAAAATGCTTCTTAATTTATGGTCGAAGTGACACTATAACGCCGACGCAAGGAATATTCCGTGATTCGAAGTAGTCCTTATTAGATGGGTCACGCACGGATCCAAAATTACCCGGATGGGGAGGGTGTCGTGAATCTGTGAATATACAATTTATAACTATAAATTATAAAAGTAGTCAGTGTTCTCTTTATTAAAAAAAATTGCATTCATTATCAGTTATCAGTTCTTACTATTCAAGACCACTGTCTGATAAGACAGAAAGTTCACACGGAAGCTACGCAAATGAACATTTATATCATATGTATGTGCTGTAATGTAATTAATCCAATATTAATTTTTTTCTTCACTTCATTTATCTTTCCCTTTTTTCTTCATTTTCTTGAAAGTCCCTTTTTGACGTAAATTATGTAATTATAACAGGTTTCTTTTCCTTTTCTTTTTTCATACGGACTTTACCCCGGCCCTGTTTTGCTACATAATTTATTTTTTTCTCACAATTCCATACAATAAGGCCTTTTTCTGTGATAGATGAAGAACTGTCTTCATAAAGTTCTCAGACGCGACAGGATAAATATACATACTCATGATACTGTCCGTGATATGACTCGATTATAAGGTCAAAACCGTCAAAGTCTGACAAATTAAAAATGTAAGCTCAGTGTAAATATACACCATGGTACGTGAGCGACTATGCTTCATGGTGAAACAATTAGAATTAATCACTAAAATCCATCCTGTTTATATATTTATTGCTTCAAATTCACGACTTGAACATGCACTGATCTAGAAAAAAAAGTTATAGTAGTCTGAGGGTCCCTATATAGTAGGGAGAAAATTCTTCGTAAAAATTGGAACAAAGATTGTAACATTTTCTCTATAATTGAATGACGCATGTCAACTCATCGCCTTCTTTGTATTGTTTGCTGTTTTGTGAAATTTAGACTCGTATCGTACGTAAGCGCACCAGTCTTTGTTTCGAAAATATTCCTCCAATTGAAGATTTTTCATACTTGGTTGGAATTACGGAAGAAGGAAAAATATTATTGTAAAAAAATATGTCCAATTATTTCCGCCACAGTAGTACAGCAGATGTTTTACCTGTATGTTAACCACAATACACCGTGTTTGAAACGAATGACAGGTAAAGAACACTGCCAGGTATTTCTTATTACCTTACATAAATTCTTACTCTACTAGTATATCAAATTTTAAAGGAGAGTTAAGATCCCAAAACAAGACGGTATTGCAGTGATCAAAGCGGAACACACACGGATTAGATTAGAAAAAAGAAAAGCAACCTCACCCCCTGAAAAAAGGTTTTTGCTTACAAACGCATTCTTCATCACGCTTTCCTATTTCTTTTCCACGGACTCTGCCACGCATATTTTCTACGGTCGAATTCGCAACTTTTATGGACTCACAGCTTCTATGGACTCACATCTTCTATGGAATCACAACTTTGATTACTCACAACTTCTATGGACTCACAACTTCTATTGACTCTGATTGTTTGTTGGGGTGGTTGTTCAATCTGGTGTTTGTTGTTTGAAATATACAAATTATATTTCTTCTAAATTATTCGCATGGCGACAAATATATATACTAGGAAATAAATAGAAATATGATTACGTATCATTTTCGACAGAAAGTCTACTGCTAAGTAAAATAGGCTCTACTCTGTAAAATATTTGTTTCCAGATGGCAAGTCAAGAACCTTTCCGCCTATCCAGTCAAAATTTAGATAAGTTAAGTATTCAGTGATGATGAAGCCTATCGATTTATGGGTCACAAGGTCAAAGACCAAGGTCACTTTCATAAAAAAAACTTCAGATAGGCCGTTTCATATGATAAGCCATGAACTACATACATGTATATTGCACCTATCCAAAATCAAGTTTGGATAATATATTAGATGATGAACTTTGGAGTCAATGGCTCAAATGATCAAGTCATGTTTGGAGTCAACGGCTCAAACGATCAAAGTCATTTTTGGAGTCATGCAATGGCTCAAACGATCAAAGTCATTTTTGGAGTCAACGGCTCAAACGATCAAAGTCATTTTTGGAGTCATGCAATGGCTCAGACGATCAAAGTCATTTTTGGAGTCATGCAATGGCTCAAACGATCAAAGTCATTTTTGCTCCATTTTTTACTGAATTTTGGGTCAAGAGTCAAACAAACGCAGTGGCTAGATAGTGGGACTCTAGACTATGTTGTGAATATCAAGACAAGGATATTACAATATATTATTTGACCTACTTGTGTTGTGTGCCACGCCCCTCTGTCCCCAGGGTGGGATAGTCTGAACTCTCATCTCTTACCACAGTCGTTACAAACCTCCCCATTGTGATCTGACTCTGAACCTGACCAATTTTTCTCACGACAATTCGAAAATCATTAATATGTCACCAAGAAATATCTCTTCAACATGTATAAGCGGTTCCAAATTTGGTTAGGGGTTCGGGTTCACACCCTCCATTTGAATTTTTATCAATTAAAATTTTGATACGATATATCTGAATCTCTGATACAAGAAATTAAAAAAAATATGTTGATCACCAATGAAGAAAATTTATTATTATATTCATTGACGAGATAAAAAGAAGTATCCAAAAAAAAAAAAAAAAAAAAAAAAGAATCCTAGCTGAATTCTGGATTCGCCATCGGCAACTGACCAAGGGCTATTTACATGGACAATTTGACAATCCACCAATAGATCATAAAATCATCATAACCGTCTTCACTGATACCGGTATATCTCTATCAATTAGAATGGTTCTCACAGCTCGTAAAACACCATAAAATGTACAAGTGCTGATTACAAAATATCGTCTTCTAAACTTCACGAGTACATTATAAAGGGGTTATGAGTCCTGTAACTTTATAAGTCATTGTGTAAAATATGCAGGTTTCAGATGCATAGTCCTCCGCCGCTGTACTTTCATTACATAATAATTTCAAATGACCATTTTTTTTACATGTAGGTGTCGCCCAGTTTTGTCTGGCTAATTTTAAATTGACTCTGTTGCTTAAAGAAAACGGAAGGATCTCCAGCATGACAACCCTGCAGACACCTAGCGAAACAAACCCACAAGAAACTGACACAGATTGACATCAGACAAAACTACAAACCGCACAATGACGCTAGAACATGATACAAAATAATCGAAACAGACGCAAAGAAACATCAAAGACAACACATAAAAGGAAGGAGACCAATGTGCACCCGGCGTCGACTTTGGACGACCATCCGTATTAGCAAATGGTGTGGTTATCCGGATTACCAGTATTGTAGAGGGACTAGTGAGTTTTGGAATGGGACTAGTAATGTTTTTGGATAGGAACTAGTTGTTCCTATTCCTTTTGCTGTTATGCATTAGAATAAGTTTAAACTAAACTAAGCCGAATTGTGGTTTCTGCAATAAGGACTCCCTCTGAGTAAGATTTTCCGCATCTGGATTTTTTTTAGAGAAACTACTATATGGATATATGTAATGTACTCTTAACAGGGTGTAAGTTCCGGCTCTCAGTTACAAGATTTATCAAGGATGAAACCAGACAATATATGTACATTAGATTCATTTATTACCTGTATTAATGATGACCTTATGTCACCTGAACCTAATTAAACTGTTGACCAGGTTAAATTGAGCTTCGTCTGCATGGTCAGGTCACTGTAATGTACTGTAACAAAAATGCAAATTATAAACATTCATGGTTTCTAAATTAAGTTGCAGTTATATATCTTATATTATCGGTAGTTTGGACATTTAAACACTTTTCATAGCATTCATTATATACGTGTCAAAAGTATTGAAACATATACTCTTCTGTTTTATGTGCTCGCATGGCTAGTTTGTGTTTTAAGTCATTATGTAAAATTTGTGTTAGATACTATGCATGTTAATTTATAGTGTTTTTATGCATGATATGATATGTGTACAATGTATGTACATTTTTCTGTGATATTAATATGTCTCACTAGTCGGTTAAAAAGCTCTGCAGAGCTTATGTTTCTTGTTACAATGTATATATTGCCGACTCAAAAGAAATATTACTTGACTTAACTTGACTTGTTGGGCTAATATTTAGACAGATATGGAAAAAAAAAAAGAAAAAATCGAAAATCGTCTCACCAAGGACATACAATATCAGGATAAAACAAGAACAAAGGAAAAGGAACAGGCATAAAAAGATCTACCATATGAAGAGAGGTTAACTCCCCGCAAAGGAGTGAGATCAGGTGCCCAGGAAGAGTGAGCATCTCCTGCTTGCATGTAACACCTGTCACTTCAATTCGGTAGAAAGGTAACAATCGGTAAATCCCACAATTCGGTAGAAAGGTCACAATTGGTAACTCCCATAAAGGAAGACAAACGTATCAATTGGTAGGCATGACATACGAGGTCTACGTAATAATATCATCATCAGGACAAGGGGACGTCATAGTGTGCTATCATTTCCTCATATAGACCATAGAACGTCCTCAGTGACGATGTAAGTCGGTTACAAATGAAAGCCGTCTAGCACGTTTCGTTAACTTCTAGTTCAATCGGGACAGATTGCGCCAAGGTAATTTGCTTGGACAGTACATCATGAATGTATCTGTACGTGAAGTTGAAGTTAAGAGATAACCGTTTTTTGCCCTCAGCGATCAGAGATCAAGGATTGAATAAATTCAGCTTCGTATGAGTATAAAATATGTCAGCAAGGAGCGGGAAACAATTGGTTCCCAATGGAATGCCAACAACCTGTTGGAAAACCTTACCTCCAAAGACCACAGATATGTGTGAAATACATCACCTCAATGACATCTGGTTCGGTATACTTTGTTTTTGACTCCGATTTCTCTTTTACAAAGTAAGTTTTATCGTAATTTACGAAAAAGAATTTAGATTTAGATTAACGATTACCGTTTTTACAAGAGATAGATCTATCTCTTGTTTACATTCTCTCATTTCGTTCTAGTTATTGAATCTCTTTTGTTTATTTACCCTGCATTCATTATATCCACTCGACCGCGAAGACCTGCTGCCGCCCACGATTGTGTGACTAAATGTAATGTATTGAAACCCCCCATAGGCACTGATATAGCACAATACAGGGCGGCAATAGGTACCCATCATGCTAGAATCAATTCTTATTATTCTTCTTCAAAATATAAAATTATGGTAGGTGATATTTTAAATTCTCTTCATCCAATTTCACTAAAACATGAACTTATATTCCAGCTTAAATACAATGTTGCCCTACTTGCGTGTTCGACTCTACTTCGTCAACACGACCATGCTTTTTTGTCCCTACTCATGCTTCTTTTTTTCATGGCCTGTATGGAAGAAAATACTAAACCGAAAACTGACCCTCCGATCCTTCCCGAATACCTCAACAAAACTAGTATCATGAACAAAATAATTGAAAATTTTCCCACCTCTTACATTAGATAAACTCTTATTTGGTGATCTATCCCTATCGGATCAGGAAAACTACAATATTATGGATGCAGTCTACTGTTACATTAAAGAAACAAAGAGATTCACATCATAACTCACTCTCTCTCTCTCTCTCTCTCTCTCTCTCTCTCTCTCTCTCTCTCTCTCTTTCTTCTTATACTTATTTATATATGTATATATTTCAAAGATTCATTTGCATATCATCTTATATCAAGTTACCTTATATGTGTTTGTTCTGCTATCCATGACATTGTTTTGTAATCTTATTTTAGGGAGAAGGCGTCTATAATGTTGTTAAACTTTTGCCTAATCCCATTTCGACATTATGGAAATAAAATATGTTTAAAACTTTAAAACTAAAACCGTTTTTACACGTAAATGCGTTGGTAATAATTCGTGACAGTTTCTCTTTCAATTTAGTATGTAGAATTGTGGTGTAAAAGAAAGGAGGGGATCTCAAACAACACTCGGTTGCAGTACCCAAAGCAAAACTTCAAAACACCCCAAACCACAAAACAGACATTCACAGAAAGAGATGCAAAAGGGACAAGGAACACCAACGCACACCATAGAAACATAAAACAGGAAAGACCACACATAGACCAACGAGACCAATGGACAATCGGTGCCGATTTTGGGAGGCCATCTCGCACGCAAGTAGCAGACGATGTGGTTATCCTGGATTACGTGCGTACAACCCTCCCACTATTCAGATAACCCAGAGGTCTCAAAGAACGTACAATTAAGGTGTAAAACAACATCCTCACTATTAGATGACCACACACAAGCAAGACCGCAAAACTCAGGGGCCAAAGCAACACAGATGAATATGTAAATGGATATTAAAAGAGGGCGTACATAATACAGTCCGTGTTCTGCCGGCTGTAACGAGCTGCTGAATGTAAAGTTTCTAAAAATCAAACGATTTTATAGAGTGTTCTCTTTTAACTGAGTTGATTTGAGGTGTTTTAAAATTCCTTCTAATTTTTTAAGGTCCACATTTGGTTTACACAGCTACGCGAATAAACGGTTGAACAATACTTTTGAAAGCCTGACTTAATTTCAGATAAAATTTTGGTGTGTAAGACCGATACAGATTTGGTCGAACATTTTGAGGAACCAGCAATGAATCGTTGTTAATACGGATTTTTGTGCATTTTTGGTATACAATAAAGGTACGGTAAATCTAGATCCAATTTGTTGATGTCAAGACCGAAATAAGCAAGTGCTGATTTGTGATTTTCATTTACTCATGAAGCCGAAAAACTTGTTGGAACTAAGATAGAGGATGTACAGCTCGACACCCTTCCCGAATTGATAAAATCCATCAGGGCCCTAGGGTTTCTTTATCTAGAATGTCACATTCGAGTTTATCTTTAAAGACTCTGATGTTATCACAGAACTTACTTACCTCCAAGAACATTATGCCATCACACCAGCAGACAAAGCCTCAAACAATTACACATTTACTTGCAAAAGGTACTATTTCGACAGCCTTGTTGAAGAGTTGGGTTTAAATTCGGCACCTGAAAATCCCCAATTAACCTTTCTGTCTCTGAGATAATAGATAACCACAAATCAGCTCTCGTTTCCTTTTCATTTGACGCTGACACAAACAATTCAGATTTAGATTTACCATAATTATACTGCATACCTAAAATGCATAAGAATCCGTACAAACAACGCTCTATCGCTGGTTCCTCAAAATGTTCTACCAAATCTGTATCGATCTTACTCACCAAAGTTTTATCTGAAATCAAATCTGGACTTCAAAAATGTTGTTCGACCGTATAGCAGTATTGACCAGATTTGGATTTTAAAGAATTCGAAGGAACGATTAGAACATCTGAAATCCATGCATTTTAGAAGATTCCATTCGATCAAAGCCTATGATATTTCGACACTTCAAACTACAATCCCACATATTAAACTGAAAAAGGTCTCGCAAAATTAAAAGTAATGCGTATACAAATTTATTGTAACGTTAACAATGACAAAACCTACTTTGTAAACAGATATTATTCAGATGTTAAACTTCTTGATCGACAACTTTTTAAGATGTTTGGAGGAAAGGTCCTTGCCAACATTTATCTTTACTCTTACGAAACTGAATTCATTCAATGTTTGGTCTCTGAACGGAAAAGAAACTTTAACTTTTTTAACAGATATATAGACGATGTGCTGTCCATCAACAATCCAAAATTCGGATTACCTTAGCAGAATCTATCCGTCGGAACTTGAAGTCAAAGAAACTACAGAAACAAGTAATTCAGCATCCTATTTGGACATAATGCTGCCCTATGACACTAATGGTCACTTGATCGCCTTACTCTATGAAAAACGTGACTACTTCAGTTTCAGCATCACAATCTTCCTTTTTTTGAGTAGCAACATCCCTTCATCGCCTGCTAATGACGTGTTCATATCCCAATTGATACGTTATGTCAGAGCCAGAAGCAAATATACAGATTTTATTCTGAGAGCTAAGCGTCTTTCAGATAAGCTTCTCAGTCAGGGATATGTTTGTGATCGACTAACATCGTCACTGAGGACGTTCTACGGTCGATAAGGGGAACTCGTCATACACTATGATGTCCCATTGTCCAAACTGGTGAATGATCATTTGAACCATCCAACCACAGACTGTACATGTATCTTCCGAAATGGAAGTAACTGGATGTGATATTTCTGTCGAAATGAAGCGACAGGTGTTGCATGAAAGATGATGACTCTTCCGGGGCACTTGGTGTCACTCCTAAATTTGGAGTTCGCTTTTTTTCATGTGGTGGAGGTTTTTGTTTGTTTTCTTTGGTTCCTGTTTTATCCTGATTTTGTGTGCCTTCGGTTTGTGATTTTTTGAATTATCGATTATGTACCGTGTTTTCGGATAAGGTCATTATCCATATTTGTCATCCAAACTGTTATTTTTTTTACTAACAATCGTTTGATGAACTCTAAAATAATATTAAACTACTCTGATGATACTCACGTAGATCAAACAATTTTTATAATATCGATATCTTTGTTATTCTCAACAAATTTATATCATCATCATCATCATCATCATCATCATCGTTGAACAGTTAATCGTTTCTCACCTCTTGTTCCTCTGATGTTCGCACTTTTGCATCATCACCTCCATCAAGTCAATGAGTGACTGCAGAAGTACAGGTCCGCATGACCATAGAGTTCCATACATGTACACCATTTTACGTAGCCCTGATAATCACCAAATTGAGTACAACAAACACTAGTACATCACTACTGTCCGCGCAGCTCACTTAAGAAATCGGAAAATCGAAGTTTTCTCTACTTTGTCAGCAAATTTTACATCACTTGTACATTTAGGCATATAAGTTGAAATAAAACCCTCTGCATGGGCACCTGATCTCACTCCCAAATTGGGAGTTCGCATGTTTTCATGTGGTGGATTTTCTTGTTTGCTTGCTTTGGTTCCTGTTTTACCATGATTTTGTATGCCATCGCTTTATGCTTTTCTGAATTATCGATTTTGTTTTGTATATTGGGATATGGTCATTATCCATATTTGTCATTCCATCAGTCTAACATTGAGTCTAAAAACGAAATTTTGAGGTCAGCTGTTTGGCAGCATATTCACAAAACCGATGCCAAAGAAGACAAATGTAATTACTCGTGTGTAAGAAATATGTCAAAATAAATCTTTGGTAGAAAACGAAACACTTTCCAAAGCTGCTATTGTTGTCTTTTTAATCCTTTTTTGTTTTTGAATTAATGGAAAAATACATTTGTAGTTTATTTTTGTTCTGTTTTATAAAGTTGTAATTGATTTTAACATACTCCATTTCTTTCATTATAATGATAAATTTGAAAAAAATGTGTATTGTATTGAAAATATTGAGTATTGAAGCAAAATGTATTGTATTAAAAAATATTTCAATATACAGCACTAGTTATGAGAGCTTGACATCTATCCCCCTATATAGAATATGCAGACAAAGTAGAGAAAACTTCAATTTTCCGATTTCTGAAGTGAGCTGCGCGGACAGTAGTAGATTCCCCATGTATTCAAGTTTTGCATGTGAGAGAATTTACCAACATTAAGATACATTTGACGCTGTTACAGGCAAAAACTGCGATGAACATACAAATAAGAATGACCGATAATTAGAATGAATGTAAAAAAAGTAATGACTGTCTTACTTTTGGTTTTCATGGGTGTATAATTCTGGTAGGACACGTGCAAGTTTTCCTAGAATCGCTCACCAAAAGTAAGACAGTCATTCCTAAAATGGACATACGACAATATACAGTTAAAGTACTAGTATACCATTGAGGGAGTTAGCACGACAATGGTATACTTTAACTGTTTTATTATACCGAAACAAACATTATACTGAAACGGCATAATTATCGTTAATTATTTATAGTGTTTAAATTACAGGGGCGATGCAGATATAAATTGGGTCGATAAAAAAAGTTGTATTGGGCGAGGCTCAACAACGTATAGAATAATATCCTTCGTTAACATATATAATGCAACATGATATTCTGTTCTTTTCGACCAATCCCATTGCAAGACATTTGCCAGAGGTGGGATAAATAATGTTAAACGTCTTCAAGTTCGAAAACATCATTTTAGAACAGATAAATTTGCAGCATAGACCAGACATAAGTACGAGTACCACCTATGAAGATTTACTATCACGTGTCAGGTGCTTTAAATTGGACGACTTCCTGTATACAAAATAGACATATATATATAGATTATATGTAGTTAGAAAGATGAAACTTAATTGTCATCGGAAGTCTATTTATAGCACTATTTTTAGAACCGCCTGTCGTATTGCTGCATTTTCTCGTCCATTTTTTTTCAGCTTAATGATATACACGCATCTACAGAAAAAAAAATGTATAGGATGAATTTCTTATCATTTCGTATCTTCTAGTTGTGAAACCCGAGCTGTTTCTTGATTCTGATACAAATCCATCCGCGCACTATATTTCGTAAGCGTCGTCCATTTAGACAACAACATATGACTGCAACAATGGTTCGAACAATTGTTTCCTTACTTGTCTTACAAAGTGTAGGAGGTACCTTTTTCCATGCAGAATGATAAGTGACACTCGGACTGCGATTGAATGGCTGTCAACATCACCAAACAAGACATCATTACCTGATATGTTCATCAATGTGTACAACGAGACAATCACCAAATATGAAAAGTTTTCACGGATCTAGATCTGTTGCGACGGACTGATGACCCTAACTCTCTCCAGGCACCTTGTCTCATTTCGGAATATTGTTTATTCCAGGGTTCGCATCTGTTCCAATGGAAATTCTAATAATTGTATTTTACCTTCTCGAATATGAAAATGAATAATTGGTGGGTACTTCTTCGATGTTTACCCTTTCACCTTTGGAATAAGATTAAGTTTGAGCAGATCCTATATGTACGGTACAGTTTTGAGTATAAGTAGAAAAGAAATGGTATACCTCTGAATTTTTAAGCAAACATCAATATACGAGTATTGTATTTTCAGCTATGAGCTGATACATGTCTTTCTTCCTTTCCAAAAATAGTGCTAAAATAGACTTTCGGAAAAATTTAGTTGATCGATGTATCAGAATCTTCGTTTCATACAAATAACAATGGAAATTAAATGATATCAATATCTTTTTATCTTTACATGACAAATATGGATAATGACCATATCCCTAAATACAGCACAAAATCGATAACTCAGAAAATCA
This sequence comes from Pinctada fucata, assembly GCA_028142955.1. Lineage (NCBI taxonomy): Eukaryota > Metazoa > Mollusca > Bivalvia > Pterioida > Pteriidae > Pinctada > Pinctada fucata. The sequence goes on along the minus strand of AP027112.1, from coordinate 39,497,160 downwards.
GAAACAGAAGGCATATAAAATCAGGATATAACAGAAACCAAAACTAACAAACAAACACCTCCACCACATAAAAAGAAGCGAACTCCCGATATAGGAGTGAGACCAGGCGCCCAGGAAGAGTAAGCATCTCCGTATAAAACGTATTAAATTATTTAATTACTTTTCCATTTCGATGATACCATCTGCAATAAATTCCGTTTTCAACATATCCATTGTTTGTTGTCTTCAAGTTTCAATAGTGTTTTCTCGTTTGTTGGTTGTTCTCGATGTCTCCGTCTTTGATGTCCCTAGATTACCGTCATACGGTATCTACATTTCACAGCTCATCCGGTATGCTAGAACATGTACTGATGTTTTGGATTTTCATGATAGAAATCTACAAATAACAAAGAAACTTTTAGGTCAAGGTTTTCGCTTTCACAAACTAGTAAAGACTTTCTGGAAATTTTACAAAAACTATGATCAACTTCTTTTGAAATTCGGACCCATACAAGCAACGGAGTATATTATTTGGGTATTTCACAACCTGCATTTTATGGTGACATAATTAACAAAATAAGAAGGATCAAAGGCAGACAGCATATGTATCGAAAATGCGTCAGAGTCATCAAACGCCTTTTATACCGTGGATATGATCCTAATGTCACCAGACGGACACTAAGCTTGGTACTTGACCAATATACAGTCTTGTACGAGCGCATTCTTAAGACTTGCACTCTGACTGACTGTGACGACGGGAATCCATGACGGGCCCTGTCCAAACCTCCTTAGAGAAGACAGGGCCCCGACCACCTGTCCTCTCTGAATGTCAGTCGGACTCCTCGGGTGATAACATATATGAGCTCGCTACAGCCGGCAGAGCACGGACTGTATTACGCACGTCCTCTTTTTATATCCATTTACATATTCATCTGTGTTTCTGGGGCCACTACGTTTGCGGTCTTGTTTGTGTGATGTCATCTTACAATAAGGAGGTTGTTTTACACCACAATTGTGCGTTCTTCGAGACCTCTGGGAAATCGGAATAGTGGGAGGGTTGGCGCACGTAATCCAGGATATCCACACCGTCTGCTATTTACGTGGCGGATGGCCGTCCTAAGTCGGCACCGGTTGCCCATTGGTCTCGTTGGTTAATGTGTAGTCTTTTATGTTTCATGTTTCTATGTTGTGAGTTTGTGTTCCTTGTCCCTTTTGCGTCTCTTTCTGTGGGTATCTGTTCTGTGTTTTTTGCATGGGTGTTTTGGGATTTTGCTGTGGGTGCTGCAACCTAGTGTTGTTGGAGATCCCCTCCTTTCTTTTCATAAAGTGTTGCCATTCCTTCTCGCCTCATACACGTGTGTTCCGCTGTGATTACACCGTCATCATATTGAAGATATTCTCATTTTGCACAGACTCTTTGGGTTTTCAAATCAAAACTTTCTACAACTTTTGAATTCAGATCTTTTCCTTTATAAATAGTGATATAATCGAAAATTTTATGTTGATCAATGGTTTGTTTCATCTAAATCAAAAATGCAAAAGAACAAGTACCTATTGGTCGAATATAATCCTGGAATAACGATGTTCGTTACTTCTTGAGCTGGTTATAAAAAAACCGTACCACAATTTCATTGTTGTTGTATTCATATATTACATATACATAAAAAAGCACGTTGACATTTGAGATCGGCGTATTTGATCCCGCGAGTTAGTGAGTTAGATTTCCATTTGTCTAAATTTTATGAAGTCTGATCCAATTCCTGTGAAGGCTTCAAACATTACGGACTTCTGTACTTAGCTTTTCACAAGGTTTTTTAGCTCACCTGAGCCATAGGCTCAAGTGAGCTATTGTCATAGTGTTGCGTCTGTCGTCCGTCGTCCGTCGTCGTCGTCGTCCGTCGTCCGTCGTCGTAAACTTTTCACATTTTAAACTTCTTCTCCAGAACGGCTGAAGGGATTTTGATGAAACTTGGTAGGTTTGAAGTACTCATGGTCCCCTACAAGTGTTGTTGTTTTTCGTCCGGATCTGTCAACAGGTGGCGCCACCACAGCCAAAAGTAGGTCACGGGGAGTACCCTCCTTTGACAAACTTCTTCTTCAGAACCAAAGCATGTATCGACAAACCGAAAGCATCAGGATGATCTAGAGAGATGTCTTAAGAAGTGTTGTTATTTTTGGTTCCACTTCGAAGTCAAATTTTTGACGCGTTTTTGACGTCTTTTCGGACTTTGTCAGAAATGCACATTTTTGCACTATTTCTTTAAATAACTCAATAAGTGTATGATTTAACACACTCATTTACTACATATTAATCATATTTAATTTACTTAATGCTTTGATATGTATTTTATGCTTTAAATTTATTTTTTTGATTTTTTATGAATTTTTTTCTTATGTAAAAAGGAAGGGGGGGGGGGGGGTTAATTTTCATACATTTTCTGCTTCTTTTCTATAACCACTCTTCAGATTGTCATGACAATTTGTAGGTATGAGGTACTCATGCATGGTATCCTACAAGTGAAAGAATTTTGTCAAGATATCCACTTTTGGATTTTTAAGGAATATTTTTTAAGATTGTACATAGGTATAATGTATGTTTTCCATGCCAAATGGACCCATGGGGAGTAGCTTCAAACCCCGGCGGGACCCCAACAATTTTTTTTCCCTTTTTCAGTTTTTTTTCTCTTTTTATTTTTATATTATCGCTAGAAATGAAACTGTGAAAGAATTTTGTCAAAATATCAACTTTTAGATTTTTAATGATTTTTTAAATAAGACAAGCTATAGCTAGTTTGGCTTTGTGTACTTATTTTCATACTTCGAATTAACTTGGCCACATACGCTATCAAATATACTCTGAATTTATTTTTAAGATGTTGACTTTTTGTGTCGCCTGCAAAGCACAGCGACACTTAGGGATCACTTTGTCCGTTGTTCGTCTGTCCGTCCATCCGTCCCACCGTCTGTCCGTCTGTCTGTCAAACTTGGGTGTCACACCCCATAACTTTTGATTGGTAAGTGATAGGGCTTTGATATTTCACATGTGTATTCCTTGTGACAAGACCTTTATACACATATCATAATTTTTGACCTTGTGACCTTGACCTAGATATTTGACCTACTTTTCTAAAAATCTAATATTGGCTATATCTCTTGATTGATTAGTGATAGGGCTTTGATATTTCACATGTGTATTCCTTGTGATAAGACCTTTCTACACATATAATGTTTGACCTTGTGACCTTGATCTAGATGTTTGACCTACTTTTCTAAAAATCTAATATTGGCTATATCTCTTGATTGGCAAGTGATAGGGCTTTGATATTTCACATGTGTAATCTTTGTGACAAGACCTTTCTACGCAAACCATATTTTTTGACCTCGTGACCTTGATCTAGATATTTGACCTACTTTTCAAAAAATCTAAGATTGGCTATATCTTTTGATTGGTAAGTGATAGGGCTTTGATATTTCACATGTGTATTTCTTGTGACAAGCCCTTTTTCACATACTATATTTTTTAACCTTATGACCTTGACCTAGATATTTGACCTACTTTAAAAAAAAACCAAGATTGGCTATATCTATTGATTGGCAAGTGATAGGGCTTTGATATTTCTCTTGTGTATTCCTTTTGACAATACCTTTCTACACATACCATAATTTTGACCTCATGACCTTGACCTAGATATTGACATACTTTTCAAAAAAATTAAGATTTGCTATATCTTTTGATTGGTAAGTGATAGAGCTTTGATATTTCATATGTGTATTCCTTCTTGTGACAAGGCCTTTCTACACATATCATAACTTTTGACCTCATGACCTTGACCTAGATATTTGACCTACTTTTCAAAAAATCTTAGATTGGCTATTTCTTTTGATTGCTGAGTGATAGGCTTTGATATTTCACATGTGCATTCCATGTGACAAGACCTTTCTTCACATACCATCATTTTTTACCTCGTGCACTTGCCCTATATATTTGACCTACTTTTCAACAAATCTATGATTTGCTATATCTTTTGAGTGGTAAGTGATAGGGCTTTGATATTTCACATTTGTATTCCTTATGAAAAGACCTTTCTAAACATTCCATAATTTTTAACCTAGTGACCTTGCCCTTGATATTTGACCTTATTTCAATAAAAAAAAATCCGCTACGCAGGCGACACAAGCATTCCTTGGATTGCTTTTTTTGCATACATGCATATTTCAGAACAATTTCCCTATTTAATGCTTATTTTCTCTGTCTTATTTCTGTATGTATGGTAAACATAGTCGCCATATATCTTCTGTTACAGATTTGATTGGTTCAATACCTCCTTGCCCCTTAAGTAGGGATAACTACAGGAAATAAAAAGGTGCACACTAAAAATTTTGACTGACTTGAAATGCCCGGAAGTCTGTAAAATTGGTCTTTTTTGATTGTGAATCTTTGGCAAGCATAAAAATGTAAAGAAAAGGGGGGGGGGGGGGGTCATGCATGTCCTTTTTTCGCAAATTTCACTTTTTTTACAGGAACTCTGCGTCCTCATCGAAAATGTTCCGAATTTTGCATATTTTCAAACCTATTTGTAGATTGCATAAAAGACAAGATCAAGTTCGAAGTTAAATTTATCACGACTATTTATTCAATATGCTAAAAATACATTTCCAAGCGCCGCATTTCAGCATATTTACCAAAAATAATTTGTCCAAGTGGCTTCACTGGGTCATGAGGTTTGATACACCGTACACTGCTGTTTGGAAAATAAATTGGCTCAATTTCTGCACAACTCACTTGAATTAATATTGTCCGCTAACAACTTGTCTGTGTTAATTGGATTAACACGATTTTGACTGTACGTTACATGTATTCAGATGAAATCAATACTATTCAAAAGCTCTCATTCATAGATTTCTGTATAATTTAATATGAATAAAGGCAAAACCGAAAAGTCTTTGTTTTTTATGCTTCCGGAATCAAAGATACGGGGGCATATAGTTTTTGGCCTGTCCGTCTGTCTGTTTGTTCGAAAAACTTTACATTGGGCATAACTTTTGAATGGAAGGTGATAGAGCTTTCATATTTCACATGTGTATTCCTTGTGACAATACCTTTCCATTGATACCAAAATTTTTGACCTCGTGACCTTGACCTTTGACCTACTTTTCAAAAACTTTAACATTGGGCATAACTTTTGAATGGTTAGTGATAGGGCTTTCATATTGTACATGTGTATTCTTTGTGACAAGATCTTTCCATTGATACCAACATTACTCTGACCCTGACCTCTCACATACTTAACAGAAAATGGTGTTTATACCAACAAAGATGCCACCGCGGGGCATTCGTGTTTCACAAACACAGGCTTTATTATTTTCTGGCATACTAGCTATTAATAATGAAAGGTTTGGTGTTCAATTTTAAATAAACTTAATTTATGAAATCATTTCATTGTTTTATTCTGTTTCTGTTGCACATTAATGTTGAATTTTACAAAATGATTTTATTTTTGATGTTGCATAATCGAACTATACTAGCTGGGCTTTGGATCGCATAATCCATCTTTTCAAATCAGTAAAAAAGTTGTTGTTTTGAAATGTGACTATTTTCTCTTGTTTTTACTTTTAAAGGTTGTCTGGAAAAAAAAACTTGTCTGCATCCGGCAAAAATCTTGTTAGAAAGGTTGTGGGCTAAAATCCTTGTACTGGCACTATCAGTATTCAATGTCATTATGTCAATTAGAGCGTGCATGGGTATCAGGTGAGCGTTGTGCCCCCTGGGGCTCTTGTTTTGGTATCAATGTCACTTTTTATCCTTTATTCTTCGATACACTTTAGTTTCAAATAACAAATATTATCAAAATATCAAGCAATTTACATCTTACGGTATTTCGACCATAATACGTCAGCAATTTAATTTAATTCGAATTTATTTATTCAATAATAAATATCAAAGAAGTACCCATCAGTTATTGTTTCCAAGTCGAGAAGGAAAGGCAAAGTCATAAGAATTCCCATTGGAACAGTTGTGAATCTCGGAATGAATAACATTCCGAAATGAGACCAGGTGTCCGGGGAGAGTCAGCGTCTCCAGCTTGCATGCAACACCCGTCCCAACAGCTTCATGGAAACTTGTCAAATTTGGTGATTGCCTCGATGTACATATTGATGTATATATTAGGTAAGCATTTCTTGTTTGGTGATGATGACAGCCATTCAATCGCAATCCAGAATGTCTCTGATCATTCTGGATAGGGGGATCTGATATGCTTTTATTATATCCATGTAGCGACCGAAGAACTTCCCCAATATTATTCTCTTTATGATAGCTTTTGATACGGCGCCGCATTGATTGGAGTGGGTTACACTTTTGTTCACATTCCTGGCTATTTACTATAAATCAGATAAGATTTTTATTGCCATAATCTTATGCAAATTAAACAAATTAAGTAAGATGGCGAGCGAAAATGTTTCTAAAATTTGACGCAAATCTACCAGAAATTAAATCTAAAGCATAAAATCATAAACGCAACAGCGACCCTATTTGGACGGTTTTAGGGGGATAGGACACTCCATGCTCCCTCTAAATCCGCCGATTTTAATCTTAGTACTTCATAATCAAATGTCTAAAATTAGTCTCAGGATTTTCCAGATGATAATCTGAGAGCTTTTGTGATTCTCATTCTGAATCCCCTTTGGATCATAGATAGGATTAGGGATTTAAAACCACGTATGTATCTCTACTAATCTTCATTTTTCATAAACATTAATAACCTACAAAAGTGTTGAGAAATGAAACAAATCAAAAGGAAACAAGATCAATCAAATCGAAACTAGAAAAAGTTGAATTCCAAATCAACATTAAGGAAACCCTAAACCGATATGCGTTTTTTTTTTCTCTTTGCAATTTGCGTTTGACTATTGTTTTTGCTCTATGCTTTTTTATGGTACATCCTTATCAGAAGGACTTTGTTGAAATTTAGACATTTGATCGAGTGGAACGGTTTATTAATCAATACATTAAAACATGATATATGATGAACTATCAATGAAAACATGTACATAGATGATTCACTTGGCTATAGTTCAGTGAAAACATTTTAGTCTGTCATATTTACAAATTCACTTTTCAATCTCAGGCAAGTATATATTTTCCAGTGACTTTTTAACCTAACCAAGCTAGAGGAGGACTTGAAAATTCTTAAGAAGATTGTTCCAAATCAATTTACCTGAATATTCTTAAATTTGAACTTTAGATTTTCTAAGATTTATTTTAGGAAAACGATGAGACATAATTAATGATTGATTAAGAAATAACAACTAGCTAGCCGTGGTTCATTGTCCAGTAATTTCACGGTTAGCATGAAGAAATGAAATTATCACCGAGCCGCGAAGCGGCGAGGTGATAATATGATTGGTTCATGTGACGAGTGGAATTACTGGACAATGAACCACGGCTAGCTAGTTGTTATTTCTATTCTAATGTAGCACGTGAATGGGCAGAGCTTAGCACACTGGAAGTTTGTTGGAGATTTTACACCAGGCGAGTTCTATGGTACATATAGGGAGAAAATCTCAAGTCATATTAGAATTAGAAATAATTCCTTCGAAACAATTATCAAATCCAAATTGTTTCATCATATGCTATATCTTCATATCACACCATTTATAAATATCTGTCTTCTACGTTTCGACGGAGAATCGGCGAATTCGTTCCTTAAGTGCTATTGATTGACCTTTTTCTTTTGACATCACAGAACAGTCTATTCAGAGTGTGTTCAGATCAAATGTTTATCCGTTAGGAATGAAATAAACGAGAAAGTTGTATATTTCTAAACTCTGTGTATTTTGCGCCTGAAAGTTACATATGTGACTGATAAATAATGTACGAAATAAAACCGTTTTTCAGTTTTTTCATCTTCTGATGCTTTATACTTTTGTCCTGACCAACTTCTTCCTAAAATGGAAGGAAAGCACACGAGAAATAAACGAGTAATCTCAGTGCTAAATCAAGTCCTTATCATAACAGCTCCTTTTATCTTGACACATTTTCTTGTGAGGGTGTGTGTGTGTGTGTGAGGGAGAAGGTGAGAGTGATGGAGTGTGTGTGAGGGTGTGTGTGTGAGGGTGAGGGAGGGTGTGTGTGTGTGTGTGTTAATGTCACGGAACCATCTCTGTAGTAATTTTCCTTTAATTGTCTGGAAGTTACATAATATAGAGGTAAGCCAAAAAATGCATATATTTTTATTGTATGGCCGAATTACCATAGCAACCATTAATTATTTGAAAGTTTTTTCATGTATTTTGAAAGAGGCTCACTCGATCTTTATTTATGATAAATCTGAACTCTTGGATTAATAATGACAGTTTTATAAAAATAGTAAAAAAAATAGTTGCCATGGTAACATATGTTCCCCATAGCTTTTTCACGGTTTTTGAAATAGCTCTTGGTGTTGGATATATTCCAACATTTCTCATCTGTTCATCATGATGCAGAAATTTAAAAAATAACTCTGAAGTTGCAAAATTAGTAATATTATAGGCCATAGTTACCGTTGCCAAGGTAACTTATGTGCATAGCAACAAGTGAATTTATCTTGAATTTACTCATTCTATAAAATAAATTCCATTTTCTTAATATATACCCATCAAGAGAAGGAAAATTGGAAAATACAAGCACCATTTTGAAATCAATATATTAAAATTAGCTAATCATGTTGTCATGGTAACCAGCCATTTTGACAATATCAGCCACTAAGATTGAGCTTATCTAAAATTTTAGGTCTTAATCTTTAGGATACTTGGAAATTCTTCCAGAAATGTCGTATATAAACCAAATTAAAGAGCTACAAAGTAGCTCAATTTTGCCAATTTCTCAAATTTAAAGGCCGTTGCCATGGTAACCAGATGACCTAGAAATAAAATGTTGGTCTAATTTACCTTTTTTCATTGGTCCCTACTGTGTGAAATTTCATGAAAACCGGAGACCATGCGTGCCGAAATTGTTTAAATGGTTACAGAGAATTGCTATTTAATATTTACAGTCCAACAACTTATCAAGAGAAGTAGAGTTAAATGGTATTTTACTTCTATGTATGATATACTTTCAATAATAGCATGACATTGAGATTTTCTACATTTTTCTCGTAAAATATGTGGCATTTATTTGGGTCTTCAATGGACTTTGATAATGTTGATACTCATCCCAACAAATAATGCATTTATTATACTTTCACCTTTTAACTGATTGTTTTAACAAAAATCTATACCATTTACTGTTAATCATGTCTCCTTTTATTGAAAAAAAAACCCAAAAATTTTGCCTGAAAATAGCAAAGATGCATTGCGTATAAGGAATGGGTGCATGTACACCTCCGTTGGTTGCTACCACATTTTACGTATGAAAAGCCCCCTACGCAGAATTTGGAGTCAAATGGGCTATCAGAGACTTTAGTCTAGGTGCCATTCATGAAACCAAAAATATCTTACGCACAAAATGTTTTTGCATGAAAGTGTTGTTAATACCCTCTTATTCGATAATCCGACGGATGCCACTCTGGCATCCTTGGGCATTTCGAAATTTTGGGATAAAATGGTATTTTTCGAAGAAAAATCATTGAAAATAGGAAAAATTCAATTACTTTTTCCATGCTGCAGCTAGAGCAACAAAATTGTTACCAAAAGAACGACAATTTAATTGTCTTTAAGTCTCAAGCTCAATTTACCAATCTTCTTGTCAATAAAACGGGGAAAACTATGGATTTTCGATTAAAAATCGTTGAAAATTGGGAAAATACAATACCTTTTTTATTCTGTAGCTAAACAAACAATTTTGGTACCAAACGCACAATAAATTTATTGCCTTTCATTTTTAATAATGCAGAAGTCAGATTCGCAATATGCTGGTACGAAAAATTGGGAAAAACAACTACTTCTGGATGTAAAAACGCCGAAAATGTGCAAAATGCAATGAACTTTTTCAAACTGTAATTAGTATTAGGTACAGCAATTATGGTACCAAAAGAAATGTCTTTATTGTCTTTTATTCTGAATTCGTATTAAGCAACTTGCTCATAAATTAAGTGGGAGAAGACCTGAATGAGAGAGAAAACATTGATTTTTGAAGGGTATTTTCCATTAAAAGTTGGGACTTTGAAAAATGCAAAACGTTTACAGAAAATCTAGAACAAAGATATGTGTATTCAAGTCAACACTTTTTTAAAACAATTTACTGGTGCATGGAGTCTTGTAGCGAGCTTTTGAAAGACGTGGGTGAAATTAGAGACATTGTTCAAAAGAAAGCGGCTACTGTCTTTGATACATAACGTGCATGTCTGGTCCATGCTGTTAATTAATCTGCTTTTAAATAAACCTAATGAGTTTTTCGACTACAAACATTTGTACCACTTGGTGAGTATCACTGCTGGTGGACCAGGAGTCCCTAAGGGCACATGTAGCCAAGATCGATCAATTTCGGTTGGCCGTTTCTTCAAACGCATTCGAAAATTTCTGTTTACAAAATTGTCACAAATTTCTGAAACCTGGGTCCTGTAGCATCATATTTCAGTCATCTTGCTACGTCTATCGGTATATTTTGGACATAATCATCACACATTTTGGCCATATTTCATTGTTTGGATTGAGGATCACTGTCGAGGATTAAATACCCGAAACTTGCATGTCTGGTCCACGCTGTTAATTAATCTGCTTTTAAATGATGCTAATGAATTTGAAGACGTTTTTAAAACATATTTGATTTTTGCCAGGGTTGTGTAATTGTTTTCAATTATTGAAGTGGATCTTAAAGACCTGCTTAGTCATGACGTTGTTCTAGTCCCTACGTCGATGTTGAACAAATGACTTCGGTTTTGCAACTTCCAAACTTTGCAATGTATTAAAAAAAAACGTGAATGTATTTTATATATTCTTTTCATTTTCGTGCGTGAACATCGACGGCGGGTGCGGTTAGCCAACAGGGGATGCTTAATATCTTGCTAGGGGTCCGTCGATGCTCAATTTTGTGCTCTATTGTGCGTGCTATTGATATTATCGTCAGGAGATCTTCTTTAACTCATTCGAAATATGTTCTTAAAATAAGCTCCATGTTATTCATTCGACAAGAATGCCTTGGAGCTGATGATCGATTGATGTATGCAGGACTCTCATTCATGCAAAATTAATACCTTGAATGTTTCTGGTCGTATATTTAAAAAAAAACTAAACACTTCAGATGTTCAACAATAAGTGTTCCAACTATTTACCTTCTTGAAGAAAGTTTTATACCAATTTTGATGCACCAGACACGTGTTTCGGATAGAAAAATCCTCATCAGTGATGCTTTCAATTAAAGTGACTTCATGGCACAGCCAAAATCCTCTCCAGCAGCGCCTCTGGCCATATTTTCTGAACTTAAAATTTCAATCACTTTGCAGAGAGCAAATTTAAATGATATTCAATTGACCCCTACATACCATCACAATGACATAAAAGATTCAGTCAGGAAAGCTACATCTCAGGAAATGAAGTGCAACTGATTGATATTACATGTACTTGCAATCAGTTGATCGAGGCAGCAATCCGACTGATTAAGAACTCACATTCTACACATTCTGAAGATGAAGGTATTGAGAACAGATCATGATGATGGGTATCATCAACATATGATGGTATTGGAGAGACAAAGGTTGTTCTGTGGGAAGTTTTTGAAGTGGTGTTCCGTGTCAAATTTCAGAGAAGTTAATTCAGATATTGAAAAGAGGTGACTGAGGCCATGATATTCATAAAGAATTACTATGGTTTAGTGAATCTAAACAGTATATCTGATGTAAGGTCCAGTGTACGATTGAATGAAATGCGTTCTAAGAGTTCAAAACTCTAAGATGACCATTGTCACCAACAGTTAATTGAATAATTTCGATAACATGTCAAGAAAAACTAAATAGTTTTAGCCATGCATATGGAAACATTCTTAAGATGCAGTTCAATCAAACCTTGATCTGCTGAAAGAATTAAATTTGAAAAAAATGTTGCGACCAATTGTGATAATATTTTGCCAATCGCGTCTGAACCTCTATCTGTTATCCTGTTGATTTGTTGCAGTCGCACATGAAATCTGAGTTGTGTGACAAACAGATGAGACAAATTCTGTGCTCATATTTCTTAAATTCTGTAAATGATTTGGAGTAGAGAATTGTCGGAGTACGATGAGAAGGAGGCATTTTGTTCAACCATGTAAGAAGGGTTCTTTGTTGTTAGAAGTAGTTGCACACAAGTATTACGATTGCATGTCGATGAAACAGCAAGATAATAAGAAAGGAGGCGATCTCCAACAAAACTAGGTTGCAGCACCAATATCAAGACATCAAAACACCTCAAGTAAAACCACAGAGAAGACACACACAGCAAGAGAAACCAGAGAATCTAGAGTAGAAAAAAGGGAAATAAGAGAGTGCAAATCTGAAACTATCAATATGCAATCTTTTTTTTTATAAGAAACTCGTTGTTCTAGAATCGATTATATTTTTACAATTTAAAACCTTTTTTAGCACCCCCCCCCAAAAAAACCCCCCAACAACAACAACAAAACAAAACAAGAAGATTCCATTTGCTTGAATGGTATTCTGAATTTAAATCAATGAAATAATTTTTCTTGTCGTTGTTCTACCGACAGCATGAATAAAAGCATTGCAATATCCCAATTTTCAGCGATTTTTCATTCAAAATGCATTCTTTTACCCATTTTCGTACTTGCAAATAGCTAATCTGATATTTAAAATGAAAAGCAATACATTTATTGTGCGTTTGGTACCAAAATTGTTACTTTATCTACAGTATGAAAAAAGATATGACATTTCCCCAATTTTCAACGGTTTTTCAATGAAAATCCATAATTTTCCCCATTTTATGGACGAGTAGATTGATAAACTGAGCTTGAGACTTAAAGCCAATGACATTGCTGTTCTTTAGATACCAACTCTGTGTTTCTAGCTACAACATGGACAAAGAAATTGCGTTTTTCCAATTTTCAACAGTTTTTCTTTGAAAAATCACACCTTTTCCCAAAAATTTCGAAATGCCCAAGGATGCCAGAGTGGCATCCACCGGATTATCAAAGTAGAAGGTATTAACATCACTTTCATGCAAAAAAATTTTGTGCGTAACATTTTTTGGGTTCCCCCCAAAATAGCCATTTGGCAACTAGACTACTTTTGAATGATAGGGGAACGCCACGAAATCATTTTGGCATTGGATTCGTCTGGTGGGGATGCATTTAGAGAGGCATGCATTTCTTGTGCACTGGATTTTGGGAAAAGTCTTCTTCCAGAAGGTTGTTTTGGCAGCAGAAATTGAAGAACTCGATCGTTTTTTGCGAAGCATAGCGACACTTAGGAATCACTTTTTCTTCTTCACTTTTGCTCGTACCCTGTGAGACAGCCTATGTGAGACACATAAGTTGTCTCAAAGGCTACATCATCCAATCATTAAACGTCATATTCCAATCAGCTGTTCCAAACGACCAATCAGGTATGCCGTACTAAAGACTCGTGCGGCTATTGAAAGTACTTTCGGTAAATGGCAATGATATGTTGATGAAGCTTGAGTTTGACGTCAGAGGGCTATCATGTGATTTTGCAGACGTGGGACAAACTATTGTGCAATTCCATTTATCAGTAAGAAACGCACGATCGTTATCTAGTCCACCACTGTTCTCTACCGGTTAGCATTTTGTCTCGACAATGCGTAGTAACCGTTGTCAAATAGTAATGACAAGATCGTAGCTACTAAGAAATGAAGAAGAAATAGATTCCATCACTTTCTACTGAGTGAGACATAAAAATTTACACTCGTGACGGAAATTTTTCATCTTTCCGTCACTCGTGTAATTTTTTATGTCTCACTCAGTAGATCGTGATAGAACCTATTAGTCCGTTGTCCGTCTATCCGTCTGTCCGTCCGTCAGTCCAACTTTTGATTGGTAAGTGATAGGGCTTTGATATTTCACATGTGTATTCCTTGTGACAAGACCTTCCTACACATACCATAATTTTTGACCTAGTGACCTTGACCTGCATATTTGATCTACTTTTCAAACAAATTAAGAATGGATATATCTTTTGATTGATAAGTGTTAGGACTTTGATATTTCACATGTGCAATCCGTATGAGAAGACCTTTCTACACATACCATAATTTTTGACCTAGTGACCTTGACCTACATATTTGACCTACTTAAAAAAAGATAAGATTCGCTTTATCTTTTATTTGGTAATTGATAGGGCTTTGATATTTCACATGTGTTTTCCTTGTGACAAGACCATCCTACACATACAATAATTTTTGACCTAGTGACCTTGACCTACATATTTGACCTACTTTTCAAAAAAAAAAAATTAAGAATGGATATATCTTTTGATTGGTAAGTGTTAGGACTTTGATATTTCACATGTAAAATCCTTGTGGCAAGACCTTTCTACACATGCCATAATGCTTGACCTTGTAAACTTGACCTAGATATTTAACCTACTTTTGAAAAAAAGATAAGATTCGCTATATGTTTTGATCGGTAAGCGATAGGGCTTTGATATTTCACATGTGTATTCCTTGTGACAAGAACTTCCTACACATACCATAATATTTGACCTTTTGATCTTGACCTAGATATTTGACCTACTTTTCAAGAAAAGTAATATTGGCTTTATCCTTTGATTGGTAGGTGATAGGGCTTTGACTACTTTTCAAAAAAATTAAGAATGGATATATCTTTTGATTGGTAAGTGATAGAGTTTTGGTATTTCACATGTGCATTCCTTGTGACAAGACCTTTCTACACAGACCATAATATTTGACCTTTTGATATTGACCTAGATATTTGACCTACTTTTCAAGAAAAGTAATATTGGCTTTATCTTTTGATTGGTAGGTGATAGGGCTTTGATATTTCACATGTATTTTCCTTGTAACAATGCCATTCTACACATACCATAATTTTTTACCTTTTGACCTTGACCTAGCTATTTGACCTTCTTTTCTGAGGTTGTATATATCTTTTAATTGGTAGGTGATAGGTCTTTAATATTTCTTATGATGAGACCTTTTTGTTACCAATTTTTACGCAGTGACCTTGACCTAGATGTCTGAAAATTTGAGAATGACCATATCTATTAATTTGTAATTAAGAGGTCTGATATTTCAAATGAATTTCATTTGACAATACTTTTCTACTGATACCAATAATTTTGATCCACTTTCTAGAATAATAATCAAACCGCTTCGCAGGCGACACAAGCATTCATTAGATTGCTATTTTTTTTATTACTAATATTATTATTCTCGTGCAAATAGGTAGCAAATCTCTGATGAAATTGTCCAACGTATTTCTGTGGAGCTGCATTATTGTCTCCGATTGTTTGTTGCAATTTTTCAAGAATTTGTAAGCTTTTTGATTGTGCTTTTTGGCCGGATTGCAAAGCTATTCCGATCTATGGATTGACGATGTCTGTCAGCAACTAACGTTATCATAGACTAAACTCAACTGGATTTTTTGTTGAAGAGATTTTTGCAGGTTCTGCAAGGACTCACTTGACCTGCCTGATCGGAGAGTTTCAGAATGTCTTTATTCGGGATAATGAATATAATATGCCACATTGCATGGGTGTACAAGGCCTCTCGTGAGCGATATAGGCCTATGGAGACTCTGAACACTCATCGTACATGTACAATGTCACAGTAGCGTATCACGTGATATGCAAATAATCTCTAGCCCGGGAATCCCCTTCAATTAAGTATGGTAAATAGAGTCTAAATCTACTTTACAGGAAATTATTTTAAGCCTATCATATGAGCATCACTATCATCTATATGCTTGTAATCGTTTCTTGTCAAGAATAGAGGTATATTCAGAGAACACTTCAACAGATTTTTTTTCTTATTTTGTTTACATGTTATGATATGGTGCACGTAAATAAATAAATTTTCTGTTGAAGTATTTTATGAATATAATTATATTCTTGGCCAGAATAGATTACCATCATATAAATGATAATATATATGAGAGACCTAAAATAAATTCATATAAAGTAGATTTAGACAATATTTACCTTGTTTAATCAGAGGGAGTTCCCGGGGTAGATATTATTTGCCTGTCACGTGATATGCTACAGTGAATGTCTCTATTTACATAAACAGATACCAGTAGTTATGCGAGAACAAAGGTTAACACCAAAGAAGGAAGTAAAATAGTGGAAAACGTAAACGTTCATCTTTGATATTAAACATATTTCCCTTCTATCTCATCCCCTTGAATTAAAGAGAATTGTGTGATATAAAAGAAGGGATTATGTTCTTATAGATTCACAGGTAATTAAATTCTTGCGTTATATTTAGGGATTTATTTGATAATTGAAGTTTGAAATAGCTTATGTGTAACTTTTTGATAAATTATGTTCAGTTATATAAAAAAATCTGACGAATGAACGATTTAATGGTACATTTTAATATTTTTCTTTATTCCTGCAAGTACAATTAAGTGGGAATATGGTTTAATTATATCTAATACAGATAAATCGACGAATCACAGATCAAGACCAAAGTCTTGCAGAATCAAAATGGTAGGAATTCTTTCAATTGATATGATATTCCACTTTCTTTGTCTAAATGTTTGAGGTTTTAATTAAGGATTCAACGACACGTTACTTATGAGAAGTAAGTTTTTATTTGACATTATTCTCTGGATTATCTTGGCGCAAATCTACTTTCCTGGGCTGCGTTCCATTTGGAGGATCGTTCCAGAACGATCTCATTCTGATATTGGAACGAAAATGGTTCCAGAATGACTTCACCATAGCAACAGTGGATAGAGGAAAGTCTCGATATAAACCAAATCCGAAAATAAAGATGAAATCAATGTTGAAATAGTTCTATTTTTACTTCTTTGATCAAATATTGATAATTTCTAGTGACATCTATACCAAAATTTCCAATTACAATAAACATTTCCAGCTCTGTAATGAGATCGTAACAGTGTCCGCCATGTTGGAACAGCCTGACGTGCCAGACAATCCGATCCGATCCGCTGGAACGGCAGGTTCCATTACCAGAAGCAAATGGAACGCAACCCTGGTACATGGCAAGATTTGTCATTTTTTGACAATACAACTGTTCTCTGCCTTCGAAGTAAAGGCATTTCATAAAGTAAAAGAAATCGTTTTGAAATAGTAAAAAGTAAAAGAAAGTAAGTATACGTACAACTATATTCTAAAGTAAATTGTGTTGCAAACTATCATCACAAGGTAGTCAAAAAGACTGAAGATGATAAAACAAATATACGATCAAAAATATATTCTCAAGATTGGCATTAAATACTTTAAAATGGTTAAAAAAAGACAAGGGAGCAATTCGCGATTTCAAAGAGATCATTGATAACACCGGTATAATATATCATTCTATTGAATTTGAAGACATTTTACATTCAGCAGCTAATTGAAGTATCCTAGGGAAGAAGTAACAATAGTAGTTCAGGAGTTGTAGATCCAGGGGAATATATATGGCATAATTGTGTAAGTCTCCATTAAACGGTAATCGCGAACCCCCGAATGGAGACAGGATCAGTTGCACGAGAGAGAGAGTGAGCGTCCTCTGGCTGCATGCAACAACAACAACGAATGCCAAATAGAAACGTGTCAAATCCTGTAATGTCCAAATAGGCAAAGGGTGTTGCATGCAAGCAGGATATGCTTACTCTTCCTTGGCACCTGGTCTCACTCCCATATCGGGAGTTCGCTTCTTTCCATGTGGTGGAGGTTTTTCTTTATTTGCTTTGGTTCTTGTTTTATCCTAATTTTGTATGCCTTCGGTTTCTGATTTTCTGAATTATCGATTTTGTGCTGTATACAGGTATATGGTCATTATCCATATTTGTCATAATAAATTGAAAAGGTCATACTCAAGAATATCATTTAAAATCATCATTGATACTAGTAGGCAAATGTCGAAATGTGCAAAAGTTCTTTATAGCGAGCACATAACTTCCAAAGTGACATCTTGAACAGTTCCACTCAATAACCGTGAGCAAGCAAGTTACGGCGGGTGCGGCTAGCCAACAGGGGATGCTTACTTCTCCCGGGCACCTGGTCCCATCTCTAGCTTGCTAGGGGTCCGTCGATGTTTAATTTTGTGCTTTATTGTGAGTGCTGTTGAGATTGTCGTCAGGATCTTCTTTAACTCATTACTGGCTACCCACCTTGTCCTAAACATGAAGTTTTCTTACTTTGAACATGCTCTAAGCTAATGAACATAATCTGCAAAAGACAAATGCATTGCAGAAACGAAATAAATATGTTCCTAGATAGAACTTCAGTTGTACCTCTCCAGTAGTATTTGAATAGAGCATAAAAGAAGTTTTGGGAGATAGAAATGGGACATACTGTAAGCCTCTCGACATACAACTAATTGACCAAACGTTGAATATCGTATTTCCATGTTTTATGTTTCTATGTGACTTGGCATTCATTGTACCAATTGTGTCTCGCTCTGTGCGTGTCTCCTTTGTGTTTTTACGGTGGGTGTTTTGGGGTTTTGCTATTGGTGCTGCAACCGTATCTTGTTTGAGATCCCCTCCTTTCTTTTCTATCTTTTAACTTAAAATAAAAGGCCTGGTAAAAAGTTCCCAGTTTATATAATGTATGAAAATAACACTTTAATACTGAATTATGGTATGAAATCATTCTCTGCTAGTGGAGACTTAGTCCCCGAGGATATTCGTTATCCATCTTTCAACGTGCAACGGCACATGACTTGAAATACATTTGGAATTTATCCATTATCACAATTTATGAATTATTCTTATACTAAGGGGTATCTCACTAAGGTCAAAGGTCTGACCATAACTGACTCTTTAGCCTTACCCGAAGCGTGCATGTCTGGTCCATGCTGTAAATTTATCAGCTCTTAAATGATGCTTATGAATTTGAAGCCGTTTAAAATTTACTGCAGATTTTTTTTGTCTCTTAAATTGAAGACGTTTAACATTCTTACTACTCGGTGAGTGTCACTGCTGGTGGACCAGGGGTCCCCGAAGGCACATGTAGCCAAGTTCGATCATCTTCGGTTGATCGTTTCTTCAACGCATTCTAAAATTTCTGTTATCAATATTTCTGGAAGTTTCAAAACGTGGGTCCTGTAGCATCATATCCCAATCATCCTGCTACGTCTTTCGGTACATTTTTTGGACATAACAACTTCCACACTCTTTGGCTATAATACATTGTTTAGATTGAGGATCACCGACGAGGATTAAGTACCTGTAACGCGCATATCTGGTCCATGTCGCAAATTTATCTGTTCTTAAATGATGCTATTGAATTTGAAGAAGTTTAACATTTGTACCACTTGGTAAGTGTCACTGCACCACTATCTTATTAACAAACTCGAATGTCATCTGAAATAGTCTTCTATTGAGGTGGTAATTTGTTTATATAATTGTATATAATGATTTCTTCATGTAAGATCTGAATCAATTTAATAGCGATACAGAATGAGAGAAACAAGATACAAATACGAATGTATAATAGATTTTAGGCAGAGATATGTTTCTTTAAGCATTCAGCGATGTTCGAGACCAAAATAGAGAAAATCCAATCAATTAATAATTCAAACTTCACCTAATTTTAAACGTTTCCAAATTCATAGCAGATGAATTTTCAACTAGGCTAGATATGCACATTTCGGGTATTTTACCCTCGTCGGTGATTCTCAATCCAAACAATGAAATACATGTATGGCCAAAATATATGAAACATATGCCCAAAATATACCGAAAGAAGTAGCAGAACGGCTGGGATATGTTCTATTGTGAGTGCTGTTGAAATTGTCTTCAGGATCTTCTTTAACTTAGGATGCTACAGGACCAGGTTTTAGAAATTTGAGAAAATTTTGTAAACGAATATTTTCGAATGCGTTTGAAGAAACGATCAGTGAGCATAACGAAAGTACAAACAATATACGAAAAGGATATGCTTGTGCTGTTTACGGTATATCTTCTTTTATGCGAGTGACATGCATTAGCCCTTTGACCGATCCGACACATTTGGAATACTTAACGTTGTTGTTTATTTCTCTCTTTTGTTTCTTATATGAAAATGTAATTATATAGATCAAGTATAAATTGCTTCTGTCCATTTTCAGAAATTTTGATCGCTTGGTTTACTATGTTCCCCATCATGCTACAGGATCCTTCTTGTCATGCGGATCGCTTTTACCATTATAAAGTTTAAGTGAAATGGAAATCCTGTAGCAATTGATAAATTAAATCAATTAATTTAATGCTACCAATTAGATTTAGCTCTTTTTAGCATGTACACCGCCTTCCTCGTGACAGAAATAAAGGTTCGGTCATCAAAAAGTACAAAATACAAAATGGTGTTTTGAGTGAGAAGGAAAATCCATATATATGTACATCAAAGACAAAGGGATTCTCTCTTAACATATAAATTATGTTGCATACAATTGTGAATTTATGGATATACAATCTTCTTTTAGGTCACATTAATGACAAAACATAAAACATAAATGATTGTATATCTATAAATGGTTCATTCCACTAGATAAAAAGAAGAAATCAGCAACTTATAGTTGAAGGATTTGTATCTATCTTTGCACTGCACTTCTTTGATGTTTATTTAGATAGTAATATGAATATTGAGCAATAATGTTATGAGCTCAAAAAGAAATTCAACAATATATGTTATATCATGCAAGTCTTTGATACCACTGGAATTGCATCTATGAATTAAAGAGTACGTCTTTTTATTCAAGGTTTCGCCGACCTTTTAGAAATCAATACAGCGCATGTCTTTTGCAGCTCTACCTTCTGTAAATTCCGATCTTACACATAACGGCCTGATTTAGCAATCAAATCATTCAATTATTTCTCATGCAGTGTCTTTATTCACCGTGGGGTATCACGTGATACACAAATGATATGTTCCACGGGAATCCTCTTTGATTGAACCAAGTAAATACTGTCTAAATCTACTTAATGTGAATTTATTTAAGGCCTATCATATGGTCATTATCATAAATTATATGATGGTAATTTATTCTGGTCAAGAAAAGACGTATATTTGGAGAACACTTAAACAGAACATTTTGTATCTGTCCGTGCACCATATCATAACATGTGGCGAGCATTGAAAAATTTCTGATTAAGTGTTCTCCGAATACACGAATATTCTTGACCAGAATAAATTACCATCATATAATTGATAATAATGACCATATGATAGGCCTAAAATAAATTCATATAAAGTAGATTTAGACAGTATTAACTTGGTTCAATCAAAGGGGATTCCCGTGTAACATATCATTTTTGTATCACGTGATACCCCACGGTGTTATTTTTAATGAAGAAGATGGTCTAGGTACAAATATAATGTATTAGAAGATTCCGTATAAGCATTCTATTTAAGACAGATTTGTTGCAAGATTTTTAATTACGGTTTGAAGAGGTAAGGGGTAACAATGTCGGAAAACGCCAAATAGCGAACAAAAAAAAAAAACAAAACAAAAAAACAATTGACAATGTATTTTAAAATTTACAAGAAATTGATATGTGTTAGGTTTCGATCCCATTTATGATAAAAGTGAAAAAGAAGATTGTATATCCCAAAAAATCGGCGAACTCAGTAATCTTTAAACAGAAAACCGTCCTACTTTGTACTAAACAGTCAAATCGTAAGCTTTTAGGCGCGAAATACACTTTATGTAGAAATAGACAATTTTGTTTCGTTTATTTCATTCATATCTATTCTCTATTTCATAATAAAAACAATTGCACTCAGAATGGTTCATTCCACTAGATAAATAGAAGAAATCAGCATCTTTTATCAATTTAATCGCTTTAACTAAAAACTGACTGTTGAAAAATAGCCCATCCCCCCTTTTTTCGAGTTTTGCTTGTGGAACACTTTTCCACTCGGAGTTGCAGAACCCAACTCAGTCAGAAATTCTGTTTTAGTGATATGTTCTGAGAGCTAGGCGTCTTTCAGACTACTAGATAACTACCACAAAAATCCTAAACTTTTTGAAAATCCAATTTCTAAATCTGAAAGATATTTCAAATCCAAGTTACGTAATTTACATGAAAAATATGTCTTCGCGCCTGCAGACAAAGCAGCCAACAACACCATAATTATTTGAAAACGCTACTACATATCAACTTTAGTTTCGGAACTTTCCTCTACTAATACTTATATCGAAAGCAACGAAAGTGTTACCAATATTTTGAACAAACATAACAGTGTAATTTCTTCTTTGAACATCCCTATTTCTAAATTGGATCTCCCTACAATATACTGTATACCAAAACTTCACAAGTGTCCTTACAAGTTTCGATACATTGCTTATTCTAGCAACTGCTCAACAACAATTTTGTCTAGAAATCTGACGTCAGCACTCACGGCTATAAAAGAACACATAGCATAATACTGTGAAACTGTCATGAACAGGAATGGCGTAAACTTCTTTTGGTCTATTAAAAATTCAGGGGATGTGATTGACAAAATGAAATCAAGAAAGTTTTGAAGCAAATGCGATATCTTCATACGACTTTTCTAATATGTACACCAAGCTTCCTCACGACAAAATAAATGATCGACTGCCCAACTCATTAAATGGTGTTTTGATCGAGAGGGGAAAACTTATATTTGTACTTCTTAATCGAAGGGTTTCTTTTCCGCCACAGATTATAAATCATACAAATCATGGACATGTGGTGACATGTGTATTGCCTTGTTCTTCCTTTTGGACAATATCTATGTAAGATTTGGTGAGAAACTCTACAAGCAGGTTGTAGGGATTCCAATGGGTACTAATTGTGCGCCTCTTGTTGCAGATTTATTTTTATACACGTATGAAAAGGAATTTATCCAAAATCTTCAAAAACAAAGAAAAAATGATGATGTGAAATGTTTCATTGGTACCTCTAGGTACCTGGATGATATTCTTACTATCGACAATCCTGTTTTTGAGAAATACAAAAATGTTATTTATCCACAAGAATTGATTTTAAACAAACAGAAATAAAAAGTTTTGCAAATTTTTTTATGTATCACCCCTGCCTGATTCTTACGTGGAATAAATAATATTCCGAAATGAGACCAGGTGCCCAGGGAGAGTCAGCGTCTCCTACTTTCATGCAACACCCGTCGCAATAAATTCATAAAAAACTAAACTTTCATTGAAAATTCGGTAACAGACCATTCCCCAATTATACGAATTACCGTTTCAAACCTAGATATTTAACGTAAAAGACCCGACATGATGTTAAACGTATTCAAATTCAAAATCATTGTTTAGGAAAAGATAATTTGCAGCATGGACCAGACATGCACGTTTCAGGTACTTAACCCTCGTTAACGATCCTCAAACCAAACAATGTTATATATGGCCAAAGAGTGTAATATAGTTATTAGGTCCAAAAATGTACTGAAAGACGTAACAGAATGGGTAGGATAGGGTGCTACAGGATCCACGTTTTAGAAATGTCAAGAAATATTGATAACAGAAACTTTCGAATGCGTTGAAGAAACAACCAACCGAAGTTGATTTTAGATACAGCCAAAATTCATTTTAGTAGCGCCCACTGGTTATATTTTTTCAGATTAAATTTGTGCAGTTTGCAGAGAGTGCGCGGCTCCAATATCCATATAAATCTATGTTCAAAATAGCATTGGAGTGATGGTGCTAAGATGTTAATCTCCTTTAAGGAGGTATGAGTGTGAACCGCATTTTCAGGGAATAATAGAAATTGAAAATAATTGTCTACATATAAAAGAATATCCCTTCCTTCATCGATTGCAATATTTCATGAAAAAAAGAGTGTAGCCGTTTGTCCCCTATATACCGACAAAAAAGGGAGGTAACTTTGCACATTTTTTTCTAAAACAATGTCCCAACTTTGGACTTTATTTTAAAAATCAACATAACACAGTACGAAGTAAATTTTTATCCATTGACGTAGCAAATGAAGTAAATTTATCATTTTCGGAAAAAATATCTATGTTGCCATGGTAACCATGCTGGAGAAGGACATTTATTTCATCCCATTTTTGACAGTAAAAATTGTATGAAAAGTTTAAAAACATTGATTTTCGAAGTTGTTGGCATAATAGAATTTTGATAAAATGTTTCTTTTATCATCTAGTGATACATGCTAGAGATAAAAAAATAATTTATAGAAAAAAGAGTGTAGCCGTTTAAAATATATTTAGCTTAGAATTCCTCTGACCAAGTCTCTGGATATGATAAATCCGTTGTTTATGATTGAAAATGGAAAGTTGTTATATATCTTTACATTTTATCTGAGATTTCTTATAGTCTGAACTTCAGACTAAAAATTTGAGTTATATTCTGATCAATTTCTTATTCATTTTCCCAACACTTAGCGCTTTTAAGCACCGACAACGTAACGTGACGTAGCGCTCATCGCGACGCTCACTTTAGGTAATGCTCGGCGATATTGTATACTGCTAATCTCAGTGAATGAGAAAAAAATGAATGTACTAGATTCCTATCTGTATGCTTCTTCTGTATATCATTTCTCTCAAAATTGATTTTGCGGCATCTACACGTATCTATTTATATATGTACATGTAGTTTTGACATTCGTACATATTGTACCAGATTTGAAAAAAAAAATGAAGCAGCTTTAGTAGAACAACGATACGAGGGATTTCTTAGTCTCTTGAAAAGTTTGCTTTGAAACAATTCATCTAAAGTAGCTGAGGCACATTTCTAGTTTCATTTTACTAAGTGCTGGGATTAGAAGGGGGGGGGGGGGGGGTGTCGGTATGATAGGAAAGGTAGTTAACGCACACCCTGTCTTCCGCATTGATTTCCTGCACATGCTCTCTTCAATGAATGTCGTTATATCATAGATTATTAAAATTGAAACAGAATAATTCCCTTTTCAACAGGGCGTACAATGGGAAGTGTGTATACGGAGTCCTTCGGGTCCATTTATTTTACAACATACATGTACATGATGTACGTGATCTTTGGTCCTTTTGATGATTTGACAGTCGGTTGTCATGCTCACTTTCTAATCAATAGTCCTCGTGATATATATAAATTCTGACTAAATCATTATAACACATACGTTTTGTAAATGAAAGAAAAGTACTTTCAAGATATATAAGTTTTACACGTTTTCAATATTTGGGGTAAATTGCGTGGTCAGTAACGCCGCATCGTCAACTTGAACTATAAAATATATTTTTTCTTTTGAATTTATTTGTGTTTTTTTTTATGCAAGAATAAATTTGAAGAACATGTATTAAACTGTTACTCAATTCAATCGCAATCAAATTATTCCGCTCCGTAAAGTTGTCATGACGTGAAATAATATAAGACAAACTGAATTTACAGGACTTCTAAAGAACAAGCACAAAGCGCTTTCATGATAATTCGCGGAAAAATATTACAACGTCATAATTCAGTATGACGTCAAACAAACTCCCGTTGATGACGTAAACTATATGCCTAGGGTAAAACGATGTCGTGATAGAAGCGTATTTTAGATGTAAACAAGGATATATATTGCTCGTCATTCGAAATGCATTGCTCTTTAATCTAGAGGTATATTCAACCATTAGTTCAACAAGTTTTCATATTTTGTTTTCTTTACGACATCGATACGGTTTACGTTTGATTTGTTCACGCTCATACCCTCTTAATAGACCCTTTCACATTATCTGCGGTACTGAATTTGAAGGCCAGTTCCGGGGGACAAACAATAGATTGCGCATGCACCAGTGACGTAATTCGATTGTTCCAAGATGTTTTCCGCGGAACAAACGAAACATGATTCCGCGCTAAACGTCCTAGAACAATCAAATGACGTCACTGGTGCATGCGCAATCTATTCGTTGTCCCCCGGAACTGGCATTCAAATTTAGTACCGCAGATAATGTGAAAGGGTCTATTTCGATGATATTTTTGAAAGAAATGACAAGTTACTGAAATAACCAAATTATGTTTATGACGTCAAATTGATAGAGTGCCAAAACAAAGCTTCAAGATGAGTCTACAAGAATAACGAAAATATGAAGACGAGGGAGGGGGGGGGGGTCATGTACAAAGACTTAACTTTCTAAGAAAAAGGACAGACATGACCCCCATTTTATCTTGTACTAACCCCCTCCTAGGTCCTCCAACAAGGTATGCAGTAGTGTCCGCATTTTTAAATAACCTGTTCAAATTTCATTGATTGAAGCAGAATTTTTTTAACTCAACGGATCGTTGCAAATGTCGGATTGTAGTAGTTGGTAACGACATCAAAAGAAAACAAGAGTAAAATTCAAATTGTGATCGTCTGCTCTAGTGAAAGAATTTGAAAAGAAATTGTTGATGCTTGCTACATTGATGTTTCTTGATCGAAGATTTAATTTCGAGTCATTATGCATAGTATACCGGAAACTGAAAGTAAGTACAAGTATATGGTATATATATATATATATGTTATAAGACATTTTGAAACTGTCTTCTTCACTTTGCACAAAACTAAAGTACTAATAGGTTCTTAAGAAAACGGAAATTTACCTTTTATTTGTAAACGGCAAAAAATAATAATTAGAAAATTTAAATGGTAATGCAGAAGGAAAAGCACTATTCAAAGAACTAGCACTTTTAACCAAATAAGACATCATTTTTGGTGTACTCATAGGAAAATAGCAATATTTTACGCTCAGAAATTGTCCAACTCGTTTTTCTGAACAAGGGTTGCGTATGTTAAATAAAACGGCAATACCTATTCATACAGGTAGATATTATTACTTATTTGGTCAGTTACAGATTTTACCAACCCGACATATCTCCGTAGACGGTCTGTAACTGACCAAATAAGTGTTTTATTTTGCCGAGGACCCCTTCATCACAAATTTCCCTTACCTTTGTGAATTAAAAAGTGTGTCACAACCTACATAAACGAGTCATCAGCTAAAAATAGATTACGTGTAGTCTGAGCTATATAAACAATATTTTTTACCTATTTCCATAAGCATCGGTGGTTCAGTGGTAGAATGCTCGCCTGCCACGCGGGCGGCCCGGGTTCGCATCCCGGCCGATACAGTTTTCATATTAACGTTCGCCATCTTGGATTTCCCACTTCGAATTTTTGTCTACTGACGGTCTATAAGAAAGTCTATAGAGTTATAGACCGCTTCCACGTGACGGGCTCTATCCAATCAGTTTTCGACATTCTAGTCCAAGGCGAAATAATCACTGATCATTCAGGCATAAATCTATGTGTACAACTATGATTATGGCTATTGCATTAATCAAACTTGACCAGTGTAGGTTTTAATGACTTAGCGCATGGAAAAGGTGATTTACCGTGCTATTTTCATATGTGTAGAGGGGAAACGCAAAAATGATACCAAAATAAAATTTCATTTTCAAACAGTGCTCTATTAGTTGAATATTTCTCTCGATATTCATATGTGTCTATCTTAAAGCGTTTTCACATAAAATCAAAATTTCTGTTTTCTTAATTGGCTGTTAGTACTTTAGGAGTTTCAATGTTGTTTCGCATTGGAATTAATATATAAATGTTGTTTGTACTTTGATCAATTTTGTGTCGGGTGTTCAATACAACTAAATTATCAAATCGTATGATAATTCTTTTAAAGTGATCCATGCCTTTTGAATGTGTGTCTGAAAAGCAAATATAAACTTTAAATGGCATCATGTAAAACATGGATTTTAAAGAACTTTTAATGGAATTGGTTAATGTAATGGCAAGATTTTATGCTATAATTATTTTAAGTAAAAATTAATGTTGATGTATAATTTTTATTTAATTTTTGTAGCTAAGATACTCCATGTATACCGTCTCCCCTCTCCCAACCACTCGGACAAATGAACATTTCAAAATTAATAGTCCTGTTAACCACGCGTTTTATAATTGAGATTGATTACCTCTTACCCTGTAGCTGAGTCTCAATCGTTGAAATAAATAGAAGAATGGGAATTGCCTAGTTCAATGATGAGTCATTACTAGTATACTTGTATCCTGGATATACAAGCAGCCACGATATAAATTTAGAACTTTGTTTTTTTTTTTGTTATGAGTACAATTCCTACACCTTGGCACACACACATTACACTGGTCATAGGTAATTAGTGCATTTGTCATCGATTTAACATAGTTTATTGATAAAATAAATTTTCAACTTTTAAACCGCATTTTCATAGGGCATTGTGAGCATTATGAGGACAGTGGTAACTTGTTTGTACAACTGAACTATATCCTATTTTATCAAACATTTTTCGCATTTTGACAGATGTTAAGCGTAAATTTATACTCGTGACACACCAAATTATGTTTTCATTCCATTTAAATTTACGTTCCATGATTCCATTCCAAGCCATATTTTACATAGCGCCACTTTAAAATTGAGTAAAATGTTCTCATTTTCGAAAAATGATAAATTTAAATGACCTAATTCCGAATCTGCTTAAAGGAGCGGTAATTCACACTGTTTAAATAGTCCTTGAATTTCATACAGAGGTAATGAAGGGGTAACCTCTGTCCATATATTGACATATGGAAATGCATGATTTAAGGTACATAAACGTCCGAAATTTAACTCAAAAAATATATAAGGCTTCTTTAGTAAGATGAAATAGATTCATCCAGATATGAAAGAAACTACAGTAACTGCTTTCCCTCCGTTTCTTTTATCAAAAGTTATATGATTAATTAATCTAGATTATTAGGGAATAATTGGCAAACGCGACGCGTTAACGGAGACAGAAAAACGGATGTTTGCAATTAAAAATCAGAATTTACCGTCCGCAAACATAACGCCAGTATCTAGTTATTCCAATTCTAATGCAATCTATATTTTTGTGAATGTAAGGCGAAATGTGACGCTAGCAATGTCGAAGACTAGGTCCGCTCACCAGTTTCTCTTACCCTGTCACGCGGCGAAGAAGTATTGCGCAATCATACATAATTTGACGTCATCTCATCTTATTTCTATATATTTCACTTTATTATACTATTTATCAATCTTTTCGTTATATCTACAGCTTTTATTGGATACTAGTCTTAAGGTCATGGTAAGATTGCTATACATGATAAATATCACACATGTTTGCTAGAAAAAGGTTTAGAATGACAAATATGGATAATGACCATATCCCTGTATACAGCACAAAATCGATAATTCAGTAAATCAGAAACCGAAGGCATACAAAATCAGGATAAAACATGAACCAAACCAAACAAAGAAAAACCTCCACCATATGAAAAGAAGCGAAATCCCGATATGGGAGTGAGAAAAAATTGGCCTAAAATTTATGGTTTTTGCCATTTTTCTGTGTATTGTATCTGGTCTCCTGGAAAAATTCAGAAATAATGCTTATTTTTCCCTAAAGCTATTATCTTATACTCCATTCTAGCTAAATTTTTAAAATTTCCAACACATGTAACTAAAAAATGTGTAAAAACCCAAAAACTTAATATTTTCCCTTTTGAAGTCTTGTCAAACAGGGAAAATCCGGTACACCTTTTAAAATATCTATATTTAGACTAAATAAGTCATGTGACCTAAAAATTCTATTGCTCTTACACAAGGCAGGCATACTCTACAATATGCATCTTACCATTATAGACTATCTTCATAATGGTCTTCTCAACCCACCTTTCAAAACCATTCTATTTCCCCTATTTCAGCTTTCCTCCCTTGGACATTCTGGGTTCACTCTTAAAACCGGTGAGCGGACCCTAGGATGTTCTCGTTTTACTGCCGTAAGGAGCAAACAACTAATGTGATTCGACTTTATAGCGACATCGCATTAGAATGATGAATAATGAATAGC
This sequence comes from Pinctada fucata, assembly GCA_028142955.1. Lineage (NCBI taxonomy): Eukaryota > Metazoa > Mollusca > Bivalvia > Pterioida > Pteriidae > Pinctada > Pinctada fucata. The sequence goes on along the minus strand of AP027112.1, from coordinate 39,467,313 downwards.
GAGTTAACCGTCTCTATATCTCACAATGGGAAATTGGCCGAATCAGGAGTAATAAGTTACTTCCTTCCACCAGTGAATAAACTGCATTACGACTTCGGAAACAGATAATTATACGAAAAGATGGTGTAAATCAGGAGTCGAACCGCATGCTCTGAATGACCTCATTTTAGATATAACGGATATTCGAATAGATAACTTCCATATAAACCCTCATCTCTTTCAAAATTCACGTTGCAATTCTGTAAGATATTTCAAATCCAAGTTAAGTAACTTACATGAAAAATATGTCTTTGCACCAGCTGATAAAAACAGTCAACAACACCATTATTGAAAACGTTACTACATATCAACTTGAGCTTCGAAACTTTCGTCTTCTATTACGTATATCAAAAGCAATGAAAGTGTATCTAATATTTTGAGCAAGCATTCATCCAACATCTCTATTTCTAAATTGGATCTCCCAACACTATATTGCATACCAAAACTGCACAAGTCTCCTTACAACGTCGATTGATTGCTGATTCTAGGAACTGCTCCACTACAATTTTGTCTAGAAATCTGACGTCAGCACTTACAGCTATTAAAGAACACGTAAATAGATATTGTGAAACTGTTCTAAACAGGAACGACGTAAATTAATTTTGGTCCATTAAGAATTCAGGGGATGTGATAGACAAAATGAAATCTAGAAATTTCCAAGCCAATACGATTTCTTCATACAAATTCTCTACACTTTCTCATGACAAAATAAATGATCGATTATCTAAACTCATTAAATGGTGTATTGATCGAGAACGAACAACTTACATTTGTACATCTGAATCAAATGGTTTCTTTTCCTCGACAGACTATAAATCATACAAATCATGGAATGTAGTGACCTGTGTAATGCCTTGTCCTTCCTCTTAGACAACATTTATATTAGATTTGGTGAGGATCTATACAGGCAGGTTGTAGGGATAACTATGGGTACTAACTGTGCGCCTCTTGTTGCAGATTTATCTTTATACACTTACGAAAAAGAATTTATCCACAATCTTCAGAAGAAAAGAAAATTAGATGATTTGAAATGCTTCAATAATGCTTCTAGGTATCTTGATGATATTCTAACTATTGACAATCCTGTTTTTGAATTGTATAAGTCTTTAGAATGAAATTTATCCATAAGAATTAACACTTAACAAGGTAAACGTAACAAACACAGAAACACCATGTTTGGACCTAAATATCAAAATTGTGAACGGAAAGATTCATACAAGTGTATATGACAAAAATGATTTTAGATTCAACATAGTAAATTTCCCCTGGCTTGACGGTGATTTTCCAAGACTACCATCATACGGCATTTACATATCACAGTTCATCTGGTACGCTAGAACATGTACTAATATTTTGGATTTTCACAGTAGAAATTTACAAATTACCAAGATACTTTTAGGTCAAGGTTTCCGCTTCCATACACTAGTAAAGACTTTCTGGAAATATAACAAAAATTACAGTCAATTTCTTTTAAAATTCGAATCTATACACGCAAAAGAGTACATTACTTTGGGTATTTCACAACCTGCCTTTTATGGTGAAATGATAAACAAAATTAGAAGGATCAAAGGTAGACAGCATAACCATCGAAATGCGTCAGAATCATCAAACGCCTTTTATACTGTGGATATGATCCTAATGTCAGCAGACGAACACTAAGCTTGGTACTTGACCTTCTACAGTATTGTACAAGCGCATTCTTGAGACTTGCACTCTGAATAACTTTGAGGAGGGTACTCCATGACGGGCCCTGTCCAAACCTCTTTAGAGCAGACAGGGCCCAGACCACCTGTCCTCTCTGAATGTCAGTCAGACTCCTCGTGTGATAACATACATGAGCTCGCTACAGCTGGCAGAGCACGGATTGTATTACGTACGCCCTCTTTTTATATCCATTTACATATGCATCTGTGTTGCTTGGGCCCCTGTGTTTTGCGGTCTTGTTTGTGTATGGTCATCTAACAATGAGGAGGTTGTTTTACACCACAATTGTACGTTCTTCGAGAACTCTCGGTAATGGGAGAAGTGCGAGGGTTGTGCGCACGTAATCCAGGATAACCACACCTTCTGCTATTTCCGTGGCAGATGGCCGTCCTAAGTCGGCACCGGTTGCCCATTGGTCTCGTTGGTTTATGTGTATGTCTTTGTGTTTGATGTTTCTGTGTTGTGCGTTGACGTTCCTTGTCCCTTATGCGTCTCTTTCCGTGCTTGTCTGCGTTGTGTTTTTGCATTGGGTGTTTTGGGGTTTTGCTGTGGGTGCTACACCCTGGTGTTGTTGGAGATCCCCTCCTTTGTTAGAGATAATTGGGAGATCGACTAATGTCAGTTAGACGATGTTTTGACAAACGAAATACTAGTAGAATGAACGTTTATCTAATTTGTAGAGATAACGGACCTGTCTACACTTTTGTTCCATCAATGTTTCTAAAATTGCGCAATGACCATTCGGGACGATGACACTCCATGACTGATACTCTCCAAATACAACAGAGGCGACTGGACCCTTATCCTTTGTCCAATCTGAAAGCTGGTAGGACTCTTTAGGCGATTGACCATAAGCTCGTGTGAGCTAGAAGAACATGACCAGTTTTCAGTATTATCACCACTTTTACAACAACACTTTTACATAGTGTTTCTTTACCCGGTCCCTTGCATTTTACCGTCTTCCTTGTGATGTCACCTCTGTGATACAGGAAGGCTTTTGGTTAATATTCAGCTGTTTGTCTTTGAAAAGAAGGGAGGAGATCTCCAACAAGACCCCGTTGCAGCATCAACAGTAAAACCCCAAAACACCCGATGCAAAAACACAAAAGACAAGTACAGCACGAGACGGAAAAGAGACACGACATGTAAACATCAAACACAAAAGACTACACATAAACCGACGAGACCAATGGGTAACCGGTGCCGACTTTGGACGGCCATCTGTCACGCAAGCAGCAAATGGTGTGGTTATCCTGGATTACGTGCGCACAACCCTCTCACTTCTCCAATTACTCAGAGGTCTCGAAGAACGTTGTGGTGTAAAACAACCTCCTCACTGTAAGATGACATCACACAAACAAGACCGCGAAACGCAGAGGCCCCATAGACACAGATGAATATGTAAATGGATATAAAAAGAGGGCATGCGTAATACAGTCCGTGCTCTGCCGGCTGTAGCGAGCTCATGTATGTAATCACCCGAGGAGTCCGACTGACATTCAGAGAGGACAGGTGGTCGGGGCCCTGTCTTCTTTAAAGAGGTTTGGACAGGGCCCGTCATGGAGTCCCGTCGTCAGAGTCAGTCAGAGTGTAAGTCTCAAGGATGCGCTTGTACAAGACTGTAGATTGGTCAAGTACCAAGCCTAGTGTCCGTCAGGTGACATTAGGATCATACCCACGGTATAAAAGGCGTTTGATGATTCTGACGCATTTTCAATGGTTATGCTGCCTACCTTTGATCCTTTTTATTTTGTTTATCATATCACCATAAAAGACAGGTTGTGTAATACCCATAGTAATGTACTCTGTTGCATGTATAGATCCGAATTTTAAAAGAAGTTGACTGTAATTTTTGTAAAATTTCCAGAAAGTCTTAACTAGTTTATGAAAGCGGAAACCTTGACCTAAAAGTTTTTTGGTAATTTGTAAATTTCTACTGTGAATACTTCTGTGTATCCAAATTTGAGGAAGGGGTCTGAGCATGTCATCTGGATAAGCAAGAAATATGTTACAAATAAAGCAGATTGCTATCCGTAGTCGGTACTGAATGCATTTTAGTTTCCAGGCTGATATATTGTTGATTCTGAATATTTGTATTTTAATTAGGTCTTTGCTTTATTTCTTGATCTATTTTGTGGAAATATTTTCGTTATCCTTAAATGGTCGTTGATGGTATTGTTTGTTGCAATGTTTTCGAGTTGATAGTCACAAGTCACCAATGGTGATTATTTCTGGCTTATATTTTAAAATTTCCCCCTTTTTCCATGATGCCTGGTTGCACAGTTGCTCATTGACATCTATATTTATTTCACGCAATCTGGAATGTTAAGGATTTCTGTTTTCTTAGCTGTAATTCGACAACAGGTTTTATCTTCAATTTTTCTTTTCGTTTCCGTGACGCCATTTGTATTGTCCCTTGTAATTGTTGTCCTTCTTGAATCTAAGGTGCTCTGTCTGTGTTGCTTGTGGTATTTAGTTGTATGTTTGTTAGTCTTGCCATTGTTCTTTTGCGTGATTTTCGATGTGTTTGAATGACATCTTCGGGTCGTTTGATGTGATTCTTCTTGTTGTCATGGACTGTTTACGTAAAATCCGTGTATTTTATCGTCTCACCTGTAACTACACCATTCAATTTGAAGACGTTTACATCGTCATGTTTTGGATCTTGAAATATTAATTTTTTCTGTTTTGATCTGTTTCAGATGAATGGACGATCTGATTTGAAAGCAATACATGTTCGTATGATTTGACATGAAAAATAGACTTACTCCAAAATAAGACATTCCTCAACTATATTGAAATGGGAAAGTATCTTTCGAAAAGCAATACTAGTAAAGGAAGAGCTAGTAACACAGAAACGAACGATGAAGTAGCAGTGGTAACCTCTCCGTCAAGGAGTTCAAGTTCAGTAGCTACGAAAGCTTCAACATCTCAGTCAGGGAATGTTTCTGCCCTAGGAGGTTCAGTAGCTACGAAAGCTTCAACATCTCAGTCAGGGAATGTTTCTGCCCTAGGAGGTTCAGTAGCTACAAAAGCTTCAACATCTCAGTCAGGGAATGTTTCTGCCCTAGGAGGTTCAGTAGCTACGAAAGCTTCAACATCTCAGTTGGAACCTGATGTTGAAAGGCGGCTTCGTAATGTTGCAACCATTTTTGGAGAACCATCTTCTCGTACCAATATAGTACTTTCAGGTAATAAAGATGTATGGCTCATCATCACGATTATCGTATAGTAGATAAAGGCAATACTTAGCTCTACCTTCTTGTAAGAAAATAGCTAGTTTGTTACCGAAACCATTACTATAATGATAAAAATAAAAGAGGAAAATACTACTTAAAAGCAATTTACCTCTGGAAAAAAGTTTGAAGGACGAATTTCGTCATAGATGGCAAAAGATGACATTTTGAAAGAATTTCAACGAAAATAAAAATTAATAACATGTGATCTTAAGCATGATATAGGTGAAGAAGTTGATATTGTATTGCTTTACTTCAGAAAAATTCCTAAAGAACGTAGCATTAGAAATCGGTGCAGAATGGCAGCTGCTATTCATCTCTCTTGGATTGACGAATTCAGAGATTGAACATATAGATTATGATCGTGGAATTGATCAAGCAACAAAGAATTTGAAAGCTCTCTTACTTTGGAGAAAGAAAAATAAAACAGAACAAGCTTTCGATCAACTGCATTTTCTTCTTTACGGCTTAAACGAAATGCGTCGACAAGATTTGGTCGATAAGTATACAGGATATCTAGGTAAATATATATACAAAATCCAACCAGTGCAAAATGATAAATTGAAAGATAATTCTACATATTACTTATATTGTAAACTTTTGATAATGTGGAAGGGTTCCAACTCTATACCTTGTTGAAGAAAATTTCAAACCAATTTTCATGCACCAGACACGTGTTTCGAATATTTTAAAATAGCCATTCTCTGTAAGGACCAAAATCGTTCGGCACGGCATGTCATGGATTTTGATGATTTTCGGTATAATGGGTATATATTAAGTACTGGCCTTGAAAATAACACTTTTAAGTCAATGTGACCTCTGGTTGCCATGGTAACGAGGTCATTCTATTTATAGCACTTTTGGGACCATGAAATAAGCCAGGTCCAGAGACTTCGTAACTGTAACAGCTTGTTCATCTTTATATAATCTATTCTTCCTTACTTCCATTCTTACTTAGTACACTTAGATATTTGATATTTATTACAGGAAGCTTATTGTATTAAGCCAAAATAAGCAAAATGAAGCGAAAAATAAAGGTGAAAATAAGGGCCAATTTAGCGTGTTTTTGACCATTTTCAATCTTAAATATAACAAAAGGCACCAATAGGAGACTAGTGAATTTCATCAATGGAAATGTATGTTTATTGACAAATAAAATGAACGAAAAATTGGAGTGGGTATTTAAGAGTTTTACCTAAATTCTGTCGTCAAAGACCGTTGCCATGGCAACATTAGACCTTTTTGCTTGTTTCATATTATCTTTGAAATTGATTTTATTCCTCTTTAGAGTTACATAAGATTGTCAAAATGTATGCGTGTATAGATATGACTTATATCTTTAAGATAAGAACTATTAAAATGTTCAAGGTCATTGGCTTGATGTTCAAGGTCATTTATACTTTGAGACTCAAATTTTGAATTAAATATTGATTTTTTAATTTTTCTGTTTCCGATTTTAGTGATTTTTTTATTTAAATATTTTCATAGGTCATATTTATTATGAAAGCACATGAACATAAGAGAGAAAATCTTAGAATTTATAGGACTGGAGCAATGTCATAGGAAAATATTTTTACGTCAGAAAACAAGAAAAATACAGATTTCGTCTTTATCAAAATACTCACCAAGAATCTAGATATTCAAAGATGTGAAGAAACGTAATCAATAGTTCTAAGAAATAAGTGATACATTTATCATTTTATGGCAAATAACTGTTAAGTTCAATATTTCAAGGTTTCTAAAATATTGACTCCTTCATTTTATGAAAATCAGGATTTTTCGTCAAATCTGGTCACTTAAAGTTTAATGACCTTGAAAATTCAGTGGGTAACCTTGAAATATTTTCAAGGTCATTTTTATATCAAAACACCTCTGATAGATGTATACATGAACTTCTGTTCCAATATCATGCGTAGATAGTTTGATAGAGGTTGTGTTTAAATTCATCGTATTGAAACCTTTCAGCCGATTGTTGCCATAGCAACTAAATTTGATGCTGCTTTGCATATAAAAGGACAAATTAGCCTAATTAATTTTTCATATTCATGTAGAGTTCGAAAATGATACTAATTGGATAACTAGAATTTGGACTACAAAAACTGGTGCTTTTATGAAATTTTCAACCTTGTAAAACAGTAAAAACATGCAAAAAAGGGTCTTCGAGTACCCAAAACAAAGCCTTTTGATACCCTATATTTGCCCAATTTTTCATCTTGTATACATAAGGCATCCGAGATGAATGTAAAAAACTTTACAAATACGCATAATGATAAGGATTAATAGAAAATTATCAAAGCAATTTAAGATTTTAAATGTACCTGTTTCCATGGTCACGAAGCCTACAAATATGCCTTGTCTTATAGATTTTCCCGATTTTTGAAAATTCAGACACGGTTACCATGGCAACGACAACCTTTTTGAAAAAAACTGGGGTTGATTTTCATACTAGTACTTCATATTGAACTTCCATACCAAAAATCTCAAAAATCCATGACATGCCATGCCAACATGTTTTGAAATTCTTTGCTTCTTACAGAGAATTGCTGTTAAATTCTCATCAGTGATGCTTCAAAAGCAGCCCAAATTAATTTCACTAGCGCCCTCTGGTGTTATTTTTAGAATTTAAATTTCTGCATTTACTTTACATAGAGTGCGCGGCTCGAAATTTCCTGTAGGGTCGATTCAGTAGCATATCCAAATAAAATCTATGTTCAAAATAGCATTGGAAGGGTGGTGCTTAGATGTTAATCTCCCTTAATTTCGATGATATTTTCGGTGAAATGGCAAGTTTCCGAAAAAGCAAAAAAAAAAAAAAAAAAAAAAAAAAAAAAAAAAAATAATAATAATTATAAAAAAAAATAAATATATATATAATGTCACATTGCTAAAGGACCAAAACAAAGCTTCTTTCAGGCGACAGAGCCGGAAAGAAGTAATTAATGCACTTGACAAACATCAAGTCACGGGGAACGATTTTACCTGTTCCACACTGCAACAAGAAATACGTGTTTATATCAATAATGTGGAAGGGTTCCAACTCTATACCTTCTTAAAGGTTCGACAGGCGTGAAGGTTGAAGAACTTTTCAAAAACAGGATTGTCGATAGTAAGAATATCTTCCAGGTACCTAGAAGTACCAATGAAACATTTAACATCATTATTTTTTCTTTGTCTAGAAATCTGACGTCAGCACTCACGGCTATAAAGGAACACGTGGCAAAATACTGTGAAACTGTCATGAACAGGAATGGCGTAAACTTCTTTTGGTCTATTAAAAATTCAGGGGATGTGATTGACAATATGAAATCAAAAAATGTTTAAGCAAATACGATATCTTCATACGACTTTTCTAATATGTACACCACGCTTCCTCACGACAAAATAAATGCTCGACTGTCCAAACTCATTAAATGGTGTTTTGATCGAGAAGGGAAAACTTATATTTGTACTTCCGAATCGAATGGTTTCTTTTCCGCCACAGATGACAAATCATACAAATCATGGACATGTGGTGACCTGTGTATTGCCTTGTCCTTCCTTTTTGACAATATTTATGTAAGATTTGGTGAGAAACTCTACACGCAGGTTGTAGGGATTCCAATGGGTACTAATTGTGCGCCTCTAGATCTCGTTGCAGATTTATTTTTATACGCGTATGAAAAGGAATTTATACAAAATCTTCGAAAGCAAAGAAACAATGATGATGTGAAATGTTTCATTGGTACCTCTAGGTACCTGGATGATATTCTTACTATCGACAATCCTGTTTTTGAAAAGTATAAAAATGTTATTTATCCACGAGAATTGATTCTAAACAAGGCAAACGTTTCAAACTACGAAACACCATTTTTGGACCTGAATATCAAAATTGTTAATGGAGAGATCCATACAAGTGTGTATGACAAAAGAGATGATTTTGGATTAAACATAGTAAATTTCCCCTGGCTTGACGGTGATTTTCCTAGATTACCGTCCTATGGTATCTATATTTCACAGCTCATCCGGTATGCTAGAGCATGTACTGATGTTTTGGATTTTCATAGTAGAAATTTACAAATTACCAAGAAACTTTTAGGACAAGGTTTTCGCTTTCACAAACAGCAAACAAGTAAAGACTTTCTGGAAATTTTACAAAAATTATTGTCAACTTCTTCTGAAATTCGGACCAATACAGGCAAAAGAGTTTATTACTTTGGGTATTTCACAACCTGCATTTTATGATGACATTATTAACAAGATAAGAAGGATCAAAGATAGGCAACATCACTATCGAAAATGCGTCAGAATCATCAAACGCCTTTTATACCGTGGATATGATCCTAATGTCACCAGACTGACACTAGGCTTGGTACTTGACCAATCTACAGTCTTGTCAAGCGCATTCTTAAAACTTGCACTCTGACTGACCTTGACTACGGGATCCATGACGGGCCCTATCCAAACCTCTTTAGAGAAGACAGGGCCCCGACCACATGTCCTCTTGGAATGTCAGTCGGACACCTCGGGTGATAACTTACATGAGCTCGCGGCGGCAGAGCACGGATTGTATTACGTACGCCCTCTTTTTATATCCATTTACATATTCATCTGTGTTGCTTGGGCCCCTGTGTTTTGCGGTCTTGTTTGTGTGTGGTCATCTGACAGTGAGGAGTTTGTTTTACACCACAATTGTACGTTCTTCGAGACCGGGTAAATCGAAAAGTGGGAGGATTGTGCGCACGTAATCCAGGATAACCACACCTTCTGTTATTTCCGTGGCAGATGGCCGTCCTAAGACGGCACCGGTTGCCCATTGGTCTCGTTGGTTTATGTGTAGTCCTTTGTGTTTGATGTTTCTGTGTTGTGCGTTGACGTTCCTTGTCCCTATTGCGTCTCTCTCTGTGCTTGTCTGCTTTGTGTTTTTGCGTTGGGTGTTTTGGGGTTTTGCTGTGGGTGCTGCAGCCTGGTGTTGTTGGAGATCCCCTCCTTTGTCTAGTATAAAAAACAGGGGCTAAAGAAATACACAGATGAATCTGTAAATTTATATACAAACAGAAGGCATACAAAATGCCGTCCATGCTCTGCCGGCTGTAGTCAGTCAGAGTGCAAGGCTGTAGATTAGACAAGTACCAAGCCAAGTGTCCGTCTGGTGACAGAAGGATCATATGAAAGATATAAAATGCGTTTGATGGTTTTAACACAGTTTCGATGGCAATTCCGCCTTTGTCTGCTTATCAGTCGAAATTACAACAGCCTGTAATTACAGCTTCATTTGGAGTCTTGAATAAAATTTCACCAAACATTGACAGAAATTAACACACATGTCTGGTGCTTTCAAATTGCATTGGATTTTCGTCAAGAAGTTCACTTCCATTGGCCCTATATGTAATCCAAATTTTATCAAGTACATACTTGTGTACATGAAAAACGTGACTACTTCATTTCAAAATAACAAATTTCCTATTCCTTAGTAGTTACTTTCCTTTTTCATCTGCCTAGGGTGTAATAATATCGCAACTGATACGTTATTTCAGATTACGCTGAAATACTAATAACCTCGTTCTGATTGCAAGGAGACTGACGGAATGATTGTTGTACCAACGATACATTTATGAGCGACTGACTTTATAATTGAAATGAATTGACCCTTCCGATTGCGGGAAAAAATGCAAAATTTCGTGACGTCACAATGCTTTTACCATGTGTTTACCTGGGACAAACAAGCTTCGAACCTCGGTCAAACATCGAAAATGCATTGTGACGTCGTGGAATTTCTTAAATGTTTCCCGCGTTCGGAAGGGTCAATTGCTAGGTGCTACTTTTCATGAGATAGCAAAGATTGAACAAACTCAGCTTCATATGAGTACTGGTCGGGAAGTAGTTAGCGCCAAGCAGCAATTATCGCCGTTTGCCAATTATCTTTGGTTATACTAATGACAGAGACTTGTTTTATTCAGCATTAATACGTCTTATACTTATCAAACTGCATATTAAATTCAAAATGAATCCAGGCGATGTAAGTTACGATTTTAGCAGCTAACTTTCATGAATGCGTTGTCTCCCCCTAAGCTCCTCGGGGCCAAATGCGGTGCACCTTGCTGTCTTCTCGTTCAATCATTGAAGAAATTTCAAACAATTTTTATTCATTTTTATCACAACTGATTAGAAAAAGAATAGAGGAATCCGATGGTATAATTTAAGTTGTTAGACAAGAATGATCCCTCGTGGCGATAATTGCTACTCAAACCTGTTTAAAGAGTGCTCAAAAGTAGCACATGTTAATTGCTTATAAAACAAGTACCAGTCATCAGAATTTATTGACAATTTGTGAAAGTATAGACATAGGGTTCTAGTTTGTGCTGTCCAAAGTTCCTGAGCAAGTCTTGAAAATCTAAGGAAATAGGGCAAAAAATGTTTAAAAAATCGATGATAATTACTTACCACCAGTAAGGAAAATATCAGCAAGAAATGAAAAAAAGTTTGTTCCCATTAGAATGCTCACAATTTCCTGAAACATCATACCTCCAAACGTCACAAATATATTATCGATCAGGACGTTCAAAATTTCATTAGCTCATCTCTTTTGTGCCTATTATTTGAATAAGAATTTTCCCTCACAAAATTATCTTAATTATAGTCGATAACAATGTATTTTAATTTGCAATTGACTACATTAACATCTGTCTACGTAGATGTGGTGCCCATAATAAGGTATTCAATGGGTAATGAGGAAATTATGTCAAAAGATTGAAATAAGGTATATTCTTTATTAAATATCTGTCGGTGTCGTATAATATTTCAAAAAGGTTTGTACTAGGCTAGTAGATATCCAAATAAGAAATATTTTGAAGAGGATCGTGTTTAGGAATAATCTCCCCTCGATGAAAAGATACAGACAAAAAAAGATTGCAAAAAACCTAATTGGTGAACTTTTGATTTTTCAGTGAACTTTGATGAAATGACAAATATGGATAATGACCATATCCCTGAATATATCTTTTAGGAATCTTTGGCCAATCGATATTTGATGACTCATTATTCTGATTATAGTAAAATTAACTTTTTCCCATAGAGTTCATTGTAAACTATAAGGGCCCATAGCTCTTAAAGTAACCGATTTTTTCAATATCCGAAATGGTAAAATAAATCAATAAATTTCTATATAATAATGCAGTGATTATTAGTCTCAGATTCCAAGGGTACCCCAATTACTTCTTATAAAATATAAATTTGGTCGAAACCATCGTCAACCTATTAATGTTTTTTTTTGTTTTGTTCCATTGACCATATCTTTTATGTTTTACATGTAGTGACAACTTTCAAGTGAAAACGAAAACATTTTAAGAACCCCTATATTAGGCTTATTTTATACAAAATATAATTTAAATCAGAACCCAAAAAGGGGCGAATCGCGTGGTAACTGCCATTTCTGTAGAATTTATTGACTATTTTAATTCTATGTTTAATGATGATCAACATTAATTCGTCCACATATATCAGATTAATAATTTCTCTTTATCTTTCTATTATACGATTGAAACGGATGTTTTGATAATGTATTGAATATACAAGAATGAAATATTTTTACGGATCGTAAAATCTATTCTGATATCTGCTTTTGTGGAGTGTTGATCTTTTACCTCTGTGATCGAAATGTTAGAGCCTTTTTGTGTATGAAAAAATCATGCGATAACTTTCAATTATTGCATTCCATTTCAGAGGAATCAAACCTTTCACAGATATGTGCGTACGAATCATGTGGTAAGTCCTCATCAAACCATAAATCTGCTGATGAATTTTTTCTTTTCTAAGCGTTGTATCGGCTTTCACAGCCTCTCCTTTAGAACATGAAATTTCTATTTTTAGAAATTCATCAACTTGTAAGAGTTATCTCTCTTTGAAAATCATGCATTTTTGAGTTTTCTTTATTGTTCACAAAACAAGGATCTTATATTAATATAATCACACTGGAATCTTTGGAATAGACTGTAGTGCAAATGAAAAAATTAGCTTATCAAATATTGCAATTTTGTTGTTGATTTTCACATAATTTTGGGAATTCTGCCAATAGGTGGCGCTGTGCATAGGTTTCACACTTGAATTTAATTTTTTCATGATGAAAAGTCATAATAGTCAATAAAGTAATTATTTATGATGAAAGGAATGGAAATTGAAGACCTTGCTTGTATAGCCATCTGCATGGTTTTCTCATAGACTTGCACTTAAGTCCTTTATATTGCTTAAAGTTTGCTTGTTGACTTAAAAGAGTGGATGTCGCTACATGGGTATCACTCGTTCCTTTGATCAACATTGATTTGATATTTCAGTCAACAATATTTCTAGAATTTAATTGTGTTTAAGAAATATTCCGAGACCGAGACAGGTATTTGAATGGAAAAAATAGCAACGACAACGATGCAAGATAGGCCCGTCGGGTAATTTATTTCTCGCCAGATTTTTGGATTCGTGATTAATTCTTCAGTTTTGAACGCTGTGTTATTCATTTAAAGTGGCCGAGATAATGCCTCGATCTGAGAATCTAATGTAAAATCCATACGCGCCAAAATTTGAATTTTCATTCGAAAACAAAAAGATGTCGTTCTTTAAGATAATGCCTTAGCTTGGAAATAACAGTTATTAAAGGGATAAGAAATGACTGTAGTAAGTTTCTGTCTATCGGTGTACAGTCAAAAACCGGTGCACAAACAAAATATAATAAACTTCGGGGGCTATATGATTTGTGCATCTGTTTTTGTCTATACATTGATAGACAGAAAAAAATACTACAGTCATTTCTTTAAAAATATTCGCTCTTCGCGGCTGGATTTTATTGATTCATGAAAGTCCTGGAAGTATTATACAAATACGGACTTGGTGGAGGTCATTATGTCATTATTATGACATAATGACCTCGACCAAGTCCGTATTTGTTATATTATATAGCGACACGCAGCATTCTATACCACTGAAATAATGATTCAAAGCAGTAGGAATTTTTTGATAAAGAATTCAACAATTAAATGCGCTTTTTTAAAGTGAAAAATGCATAAAAACTATTAGATTTAACAAATTAACAACCTTGATTTTCATTGTAAGAATACTGAAATGGGGAACAGTAGCACACCGAGTCGTTATCTTCTGTCAGCGGTAATTATCGGTAAATAATGACCCGTGTTACAGCCGATCAGAATCGACGTTATATTCTGGTTATATAAGATTTGGCAACCAAGGCTAGGTAGTAATTATTTCTAAATCATTTTAATATTCTTGTAGATGATGAATCAGATTTGAAAAGATTAACTGATAGATTGGTAGATACATATGTCAACATAACACGAGAGATACCCATGTCTCCAGTACAAGCTGACTGTGATAAGTTACCCATTGAGCAGCTGTTCTCGGCAGTTGATATAAGGGAAGATGCCAAGGACACTGCTAAGGGAAAACAATCAACGCAGGATGGAAAACAACAAGAGCGAAGGGAGTTGAAAAATCCCGACGATATGCTGACTAAAAATGATAAGGAAGTACCATGTGTGTTCATGCTTGGTGATGCCGCACATGGCAAGACGACATACTGCATGTGGCTACTTAGAACATGGTGCATTACCCAACTAGCCAATGTGTGCGCTTCTTCGCTGAGTAAATGGGGAGAAGCTCTCAGTAAGTTTGATTTTGTTTTTTATTTGCCATTACGTCATGTACATCCATCAAGATCACACGTCGCTGACATGATTTGTCAGAATATCCTTGGATCGGATACTGCTCTTCAAAATGCCGCAAAACAAGTTTTATCTAATGATAAATATCGATGTTTTATCATAATTGACGGTTTAGACGAGTGGAAACCAGAAGCATCTGCCATAAGTAAACTTATGTTTAAAGGAATGCCTAACACTGATGATATTTCAAATTGTGTCATTTTCACCACGATGCGTCCTTGGAAATTATCTGAGGTGGCAGAAATAGTCCGTTACAATGACAGATTGATTGAATTACAGGGGCTAAGCGACGAAGGAATCAATGATGTGATACATAAGGTACTTGTACATTATCATAAGAAGGAACAAGACACTGTTGAGTATAAGAAAATGCATGACACAATTTCAAGTAGATTGAAGAATGAAACCATTCAGTCATTTATAAAGATTCCTTTGCTAGCTGTAGTTTGTGTACAGATATGGTGCTCAGGAAATCACGTGGGGGAAAGTATGACAAGTTTCTATATAGCCATGGTCAACATGTTGATTCAAAGAGCCCTTAAACATGATTCTGAAAACCCGACATTTGAAGAGATAAATATCAATTTACCAAAAGTCTTGTCGGCAAAGAAATATATCAGAAAATACATGCATGTGTTGTCAAAGCTAGGAAAAGTAGCATATGAAAGTCTTTTATCTAAAGGAATGGAGTTTCCAAAAGATGACCTTGAAACTGAAATAGGTGAAAAGGAATTAAGGTTTGCCCTTCATGTAGGTTTGATAAGTCAAAGAAATGTACATAGTGCAATGGAGGAAAAAGTGAGTGTACATTTCTTTCATATATCTGTTCAAGAATTCCTGGCTGCTATTTACATCGTCATTCATAAAGAGGTGATAAACTCATTCTTGGAGAATTTATCTGAGATCAAGGTCATTATGGAATTATCTAACGTTATAATGTTTATTTGTGGATTATGTCCCTTTCTGGCTCAAAATGCGTCTATTCATGTTGGAGATACGGCAAACAGGGACACAGATATTTCCACCTACAGAATGTTGCTCGGCAGCAACAATGAAACAGTGAAAGAGCTGTACAAACTCCAAGCGAGCTGGTACAATGAGTTCCTTAGTACACAGGAAAAGGGCCCACTCCATTTTAATGTATCCGATATTTATCTACATTACAGTGATACAGAGACAGTAAGGGTAACTAGAAAGTTACTTTCCGATCGCCATGTGGTAGGGACAAGGTCACTGAGGTTACATCGTGTACCTACCGATGAAGTGCATGGTATTACAAATGAAGATCTGAATAAATTCCTTTGTGACATTCAGCGAACAAGGTCTTTAATGAAGGTCACTATCAATGGTGAAGGAACCAATAGGTCCTTGAACAGGATCTGTGGATCCGAACTTAGAACGTTGCATCTTTTGGATATCAAAATGCAGGAAAGTTCCTCTTTACAGGATACTTTTATATCACATATGGATAGTATACAGATGTTGTATATGTATAACGTCACAGTAGGCAATAGGAACTTAGGCCTTGTACCA
Organism: Pinctada fucata; assembly: GCA_028142955.1. Classification (NCBI taxonomy): domain Eukaryota; kingdom Metazoa; phylum Mollusca; class Bivalvia; order Pterioida; family Pteriidae; genus Pinctada; species Pinctada fucata. The sequence continues at coordinate 39,451,100 of AP027112.1, read as the reverse complement.
AATATGTCAACGTTACAGAAGATAACGTTCGTGAAAGTAAAAATGACGCCTACATGTTGGAACAGTTTTGTACAGTCTGTTATTGATATTGATCATCAATTTAATGTTAGTTTGAATGACACTAACATAGACGTACACTCTAGATCTACTATTTTCTCCTCCCCATATCTATCTGTAACGTGGGATGAAGATGATGTGTTAGAGTTTATCAGAGTGAGGCCATAAATGAATTATACTTTGCCACGTTAATTCTACAATCAAGTTTAGTACGCCGCTTCTTGTTAGCTGATCATATGCAGTAACTGTTATTTGTTGTTAAATGATCAGGAATACAAGTACCAATTTTCTCTAATTGGTATTAATGCTACTTTCTCGAGTTTACCTCTGATTGAATTTACGAGTTTCTCTTAAATAATAGACGTTTACGTCTCTTTGACAGTAGGATTTTTAAAAATATTTTCCCCTGACATGGTCGCAATAGAACTTTCTATATAGACAGAACCTCAGACAGTGCATGTATTTAATATATATTGTTTTCATTTTCGTGCATGAACATCGACGGCGGGTGCGGCTAGCCAAACAGGGGATGCTTACTCCTCCCGGGCACCTTGTCCCACCTCTAGCTTGCTAGGGGTCCGTCGATGATCAATTTTGTACTCTATTGTGAAACAAAGGAGGGGATCTCCAACAACACCAGGTTGTAGCACCCACAGCAAAACCCCAAAACACCCAATGCAAAAACACAAAGCAGACAAACACAGAAAGAGACGCGTAAGGGACAAGGAACGTCAACGCACAACACAGAAACATCAAACACAAAGGACTACACATAAACCAACGAGACCAATGGGCAACCGGTGCCGACTTAGGACGGCCATCTGCCACGGAAATAGCAGAAGGTATGGTTATCCTGGATTACGTGCGCACAACCCTCCCACTTTTCCGATTACCCAGAGGTCTCGACGAACGTACAATTGTGGTGTAAAACAACCTCCTCACTGTCAGATGACCACACACAAACAAGACCGCAAAACGCAGGGGCCCAAGCAACACAGATGAATATGTAAATGGATATAAAAAGAGGGCGTACGCAATACAATCCGTGCTCTGCCGCCGCGAGCTAATGTATGTTATCACCCGAGGAGTCCGACTGACATTCAGAGAGGACAGGTGGTCGGGACCCTGTATTCTCTAAAGAGGTTTGGACAGGGCCCGTCATGGAGTCCCGTCGTCACAGTCAGTCAGAGTGCAAGTTTTAAGAATGCGCTTGTACAAGACTGTAGATTGGTCAAGTACCAAGCCTAGTGTCAGTCTGGTGACATTAGGATCATACCCACGGTATAAAAGGCGTTTGATGATTCTGACGCATTTTCGATAGTGATGTTGTCTATCTTTGATCCTTCTTATCTTGTTAATAATGTCACCATAAAATGCAGGTTGTGCAATTCCCAAAGTAATATACTCTGTTGCCTGTATTGGTCCGAATTTCAGAAGAAGTTGACAATAATTTTTGTAAAATTTCTAGAAAGTCTTTTCTAGTTTGTGAACGCGAAAACCTTGTCCTAAAAGTTTCTTGGTAATTTGTAAATTTCTATTATGAAAATCCAAAACATCAGTACATGCTCTAGCATACCGGATGAGCTGTGAAATATAGATACCATAGGACGGTAATCTAGGAACATCACCGTCAAGCCAGGGGAAATTTACTATGTTAAATTCAAAATCATCTCTTTTGTCATACACACTTGTATGGATCTCTCCATTAACAATTTTGATATTTAGATCCATAAATGGTGTGAGTGATGTTGAGATTATGGACAGGATCTTCTTTAACTCATTTGAGGGCGACGATCGATCGAAGTCTTTTTTTTTTATAGCGGCGTTCGCTTGTCCACCAATATTGTGCATAGCACTGGAATGAATTGACAAATCCATTTTGTATTTCGATGTCGGTCTTCTCGTGACAAGAAGGACCTTATCAAAAATTGGGGCACCGAAGACATCAATACCTCATATAGTTTGCGTGGGGGTAATTTTCATTTTTTCGCGAATAGAGGAATTTCGAGAAAATTTCCCCCACGCGAAAATATCCCCGTTGCATTCTTACAATGGGAAAGACATTTTTATCGCGAATATCTCCCCAAAGCGAAAAGACTTGATGTTATAATCGTACCCCCCCCCCGCGAAATGACCACGTTTACAGTAGTATGATATTGACTGTTCGGGAAAGATACTGATTTTATCATTCTTATTTCAGTTTTAAATGCATAAAACTTGTTAACGGTATATATGGAAGCATTGATACATTGAATAAAACATTTTATTCGATTCATCGTAAGTCGTAAAACGTAGTCTTATGTAATGACTTTGTTTGTTGTAAATATCATTATATGGAACCGCTGATATTTCTATTAATATTATCTTTGGTATCGGTCCATACAGTTGACCTCATCGAAAATACACATTTGTATTTCAGTATTATTTTGACATTCTCACCATGGACCTTGTCGCAAATTATCTGGTCGTTGTGTCATATTTATTATGTAATCATTTCCTATGAACAAGAAGAATGGGCAAAACAATCTATAGACTTTATTTTTCATAAGTATTCAAAACCTATATTAGCTCATTCATATATGCTTGATGGTGTCATTAAACGCTCTTGGCTGGCGGGAAAAGAAAAGATGATATATTTGTCTCAGTCTTCAACGCATTCGAAAGGTTTTTTAAACAAATCTCTTGAAATTTCTTAAACGTGGGTCCTGTAGCATCATATCCCACCCATTCTGCTACGTCTTTCGGTACATTTTTGAACATAATAATTTTCATACTCTTTGGCCTTATAACATTGTTAAGATTGAGGATCACTGACGATGGTTAAGTACCCGAAACGTGCATTCAGAACCATGCTGCAAATTTATCTAGTGTTCTTAAATGATGCTATTGAATTTGAAGACGTTAAAAATTGGTATTACTTGGTGAGTGTCACTGCTGGTGGACCAGGAGTCCCCGAAAGCACATGTAGCCAAGCTCGATCAACTTCGGTTGATCGTCTGTCTCTTCATTCGAAAATATCTGTTACCAAATTTCTTTAAATTTCAAAAACATGGGTTCTGTAGCATCATATCCCACCCATTTTGCTACGTCTTTCGGTACATTTTTGAACATTATAATTTTCATACTCTTTGGTCATATTACATTGTTTAGATTGAGGATCACTGACGAGAGTTAAGTACCCGAAACGTGCATGTCTGGTCTATGCTGCAAATTTATTTGTTCTTAAATTATGCTATTGAATTTGAAGGAGGTAAACATTTATATAAGACTATTTATATATATTACATTCATGTTTGCATTCTCTATTTCAAAGATTACATGTATACGGGGTAAGAAATCCGTGATTTGATGTTTCTGTATGTTAACAAACTTCTTCACTGGACGAGTCAAGTGAAGCTGAAATTTCGGAGGGGGGAGGGGTTATTTTGAATAGTAGATTACATAAAGAAATCGTCAATTTAGTTGAGAAAAATGAAAATTTGCATGCATAATTGTGATGTATTTTTGTCTTTTCTTTTCTTTTAATTGTTCTAATTTGAAATGTTGCTTTACACAATTAAGCTAAACCAATCGAATGTTTACAAATGAGCAAGAACTTATTAAGTCAAAGTCTTGCGAATACCATATCTGTACACAGTATTTTGCACATGTATTTTGTTTCGTAGAAGGTAGATTGTTTTATTTAGGCTTATCTCAGGCGTCTACAGATAATATAATTTTTTTCTTGTTTTATCTTTGTTCTTTGTAAATGTATTATTGACGAAAGAATGCGTTTATTGGTTAAAGTTACTGAATATAATCTATGCAATATGATAAGAAAACATTTAAATATTGTCTCTGTATTAAATCAATGCGATTGAATTCTCTACTGTATTTTATATGAATTAAATTCGTTAGAAAAAATTCAAACTAAACAGTAATCATGGTTTTATTCACTCTTTTTAGCTTTTCGTGTCCTACATTGGTGTATCATGTATATGTATATGAAAAGGAGGGGATCTCCAACAAAACACCAGGTGTATTTTCGTGAATGCTTGGTTGGTTTATGGGTGTTATCTCAAGTAAAATTGTATATGGATGTGGGTAGGCATCTCATGTGCAGAATGGGTATTATCATAGTGTTGTAACGATAGCCGCCGATGTCGCCGCTATCGTCGTTGAAACTTGAAAGCCGCCGACTATCGATAATGGTTTTGAAAATCGATTGTCGCTGTTGAAGTTACTTTGACTCGAAATGATCTCAGTGCGAAACGTCTTCGCTATAATTCAAAATGAAAAACTAGACGCGCTCGTGATGGCGGAGTTACCGGCCGAGGACAAGCAGATATATGTACATGTATATTTCAAAAGATGCAAATAATATATATTATGAATTGAAATGTAGTATCAGAGCCCTGAATGTATTGAAATATGATGAAAATATTTGTACAATAGTTACCTCAAGTGTTTGCAACTTGTCAAGTCTCCTGATATTCTGAGCAGCCGCTTTGGACAAAATTCAAGTCGAAAATATGTTAGCAATGACAAATATGGATAATGGCCATATCCCTGTATACAGCACAAAATCGACAATTCAGAAAATCAGAAACCGAAGGTATACAAAACCAGGACAAAACAGGAACCAAAGCAAATAAACAAAAACCTCCACCATATGAAAAGAAGCGAACTCCCGATATTGGAGTGAGACCAGGTTCCCAGGAAGAGTAAGCATCTCCTGCTTGCATGCAACACCCGCCGCTTCAATTAGAACTATCACATCCGGTTAATTCCATTTCGGAAGACATAGAGTACAATCCTTGGTTGGATGGTTCAAATGGTCTATGACAGAATATCATCCACCATTCTGGAGAGTGGGACATCATAGTGTATGCCGAGTTCCCCATATCGACCGTAGAACTTCCTCAGTTTTGGTGCTTCCTCTGACATAGCGTATCAACTGAAATATGAACTCGCCATAAGCTGGCGATGAAGGGATGTTGCTACTCAGATAAGGAAAGTTTGTAATGCTCATATTGAAGTCGTCACGTTTGTCATAGAGTGAGGTGTCCATGTGACCATCAGTGTCGTAGGACAGCATTATGTCCATATACGATGCTGAATTATTTGTCTCTGTAGTTTCTTTGACTTCAAGCTCTGAAGGATAGATACTGCTGAGGTAATCCGCGAATTTTGGATTATTGATGGACAACACATCATCTATGTATCTGTTAGTAGAGTTGAAGTCAGAAGCTAAGTATCTTTTTCCTTCAGAGGCCAAAGATTGAATGAATTCAGCTTCGTTATTAGTCCCCTACCGGCAACGCCGAAGGGGACTCTTAGATTCCTCTCGGTCTGTCTGTCCGTCCGTCCGTCCGTCCTTCTGTCTGTCCGTCCGTCCGTCTGTCCGTCCGTCCGTCTGTCCGATTATCAGTTTTTCGAACTTTTTTTCTGCAACAAATAGAGATATTCGGGTAAATTTGATACACAGTTGGTCTTGGATAGTTACAGAACAAGTACAACTTTCGTCACGCTTGACCTATTTTTCGAAGAGTTATGCCCCTTGATGACTTGGAAAATTCAGTTTTTGTCAGATAGAACTTCAGAACTGAGCTGCACAGGCAGTAAGTTTAATTAAAAATTTCATGTTTAATTGAAGAGTAATTCATATTAGGCAGAGCTGCAGGACATAAATATATGCCGCCGGTAGGGGACTTATATCGCTCAGCGATCATATCGTTTTTCAGATACATGTACATTGGCGGTTATATAATCCGATGGGTCAGGATGAAAAGCATGATTTTCTAAAAAACCTTGCGTACAGTCCCAATTCCTAATAACATTCTGTACAGTTATTGCAATGGAGAGAATGAAAATGCTTTAATGTTCGTGACAAAGCCAATGACAGTGGCTAACGGAGAAACTAATTAACCAATTGTATATTTATGAGTGGTCGACTTACTTTTCACTGCGAAGACTTTTGACAATACAATGAACATCAAAGAAGTACCTAACAGTTATTCAGTCTCAAAGTCGAGAAGGCAATGCCAAATCATGAGAATTAATGAACAACATTCCGAGGAGAGACCTAGTGCCCGGGGAGAGTCAGCGTCTCCTTATTGCATGCAACACCCGTCGCAACAGCTCCATGGAAACCTATCAAATTAAGTGATTGTATCGATGTACAATTTGAAGTACATATCAGGTTAGTATGTCTTGTTTGGTGATGATGACAGCCATTCAATCACAATGCAGAATGTCACTTATCATTCTGGAAAGGGGGATCTTATATGCTTTTATTATATCCCCGTAGAGATCGAAGTACATCCTCCATGATGATTTCATCCGTTGTATAATATAACCCTGAACAAGTAGCTTACTTGCAAGCTGTCTGGCTCTAATGATGAAATCTCCATATTTGGAACGTGCCCTGGCGTACCGTATCAGCTGAGAAACAAAATCGTCATAAGCAGGAGTAGACGGAATGTTTCTACTCATGTAAGGGAAGTTACATTTGTACTTATGTGGAGCTGAAATCGTCACGCTTGTCATATAGTGAGGTGTTCAAATGGCCGCCTGCGTCGAAAGATAGAAGTATACCCAAGCACGAAGCGGATCTGTCATTCTCTATTGTTTCCTTGATCTCTAGATCATGGGGATAGATTTAATGTAGATGATCATTAAAGATCGGATTATTGATGGACATCACGTCATCTATGTATCTGAAGGTAAAATTGAACTGAGATGCGAAGTGCTTTCCTCCAGTCGAGAGCAATGTTTGGATGAAGTCGGCTTCGTATGAATATGAAAATAACTCCGCAAGTAGTAGGGCGCAATTGGTACCCATGGGGATGCCCACTATCTGCTGGAATACGGTTCCTCCAAACACCACAAAATGTTGTCAATCAAAAACTCAAGCATTCGGTATACTTTTTGTTTGAATCAGAGTGTTCCTTCACGAAATAAGTATCCTCCCGCCCAACGACGAGGTATTTGTATCTCATACTACCATTTTTTGAAAGAAAGGTCAATGAAATGTCAAACACCATAGCAATAACCTTGTCATAATTTGAAAGATATTTAGGTACGACCCATCTAGAATAACTGAATTCGTAAAATTTGCTGATTTTTACTTTTTCTGCAAGGTGTAACCATATGACCTCTCCTCCACAATAATTATTCATTATGTTTATTTCCATAGTAGGTCAGTTATGAATCTAATAACTAATAATAGGATGTAGCTGTAGATATTGCGCATATCGGTAAATGTACCTGTCCTCACCTCAAGTGACGAGGTTACAAAAGTTCACATCTCTTTGTTAAGTGTTGTCGGTCTCTATATAAAGGCTACATGACTGGTGTTGTTTGATACCTGTATCAACACTCTCAACAGAAATTGGAAATACGCCCTAATCAATGTCAAAAGCGACGTCGTCAGCGACTTAATTTCAAAGCTGCAAATTAAAAAAGCGGTGATATGAGCATTGTAATAATTTTTTGTTGTTGATCGAATTATCAACACCAAAAATTGAGGGAAAACTTATTCATCTTGGGCAACGTGCATATGGTTCATTTAGATATAACATGTATTTCAATATTGACAATATATACTGTATTAATTTTATAGTTACTAGTGATACTCATTCTATACGAGTTTCTCTTAATTTTTATAATATATGAAACAATATAATTTAATTTTATGGGTTTTTTTGCAATGGAAGTGGTCGTTTAAACACAATAAAGATAACAAAGTAAACACTTGGTTTTATCTTTTTATATGTTAAATATAGACGTGACTTAATGTATATTCAAAGAACATTTCTAAAGAAAAGAAACTATGGAGAGCTTTCAGAAACGAGCTATCGAATATCACAGGAAGGACTTGGAGGAGAATGCATTCATTTCTTCTCATGTACTCAGAGTTCTAACGAAAAAGACTCGTACAGAAATAGGGGTAAGTACACCTGTGAAGTGTCTGTCCGTAAATGATTTATTTAAATCTTAAGAGTTTTCTCCCCAACTAAATAATTATTTAACAAATCCCCTTTTCAGATTTTTTATTGATATATGTTCCCATAACAATGTTTTTTTTTCTCAGAATTATAATCGCTAGATGGTCCCATACACAAACGTTTAATAAGATAACTCAAACCTTATTACTCCATTAAATACTTGCCGTTTTTAAATGAATGACAGGTTTTTAAGGTAACTTGTAAATCTGGTCGTGAGAGCTTACATGTATATGTATCCCAATGATAACTATTTTGTGGAATTTTCGTTCTTATCATCTTTGAACCATTTATAAACCTTCTCAAATAGGCCCTAGATTATAGGAATATCTTTGAGGGGGGTGGACAGAGTGAAAGGGAGGCGGGAGGAAGGGGTGGGAGGAGGGAGAGGGGGAGGGAGTGAAGGGGCAAAAAGGGAGGGAGGGGGAGAGAGGGGCAGGAGGAGGGAGAGAAGGGGGAGGGAGGAGGGAGGAAGGCGGCGGGAGGGGGAGGTAAGGGAAGGTTGAAAAGGAGGGTAGGGAGGAGGGAGCGGGAGGAGGGAGGTAAGGGATTGGAGGGAAGAGAGAGGTACCCAACGTCCCCCTATCTTTATCGTCTATACATTCGAATGACACCAATTTTGACATGACACCCTAAAATTAATTTTTTTTTCATTGTAGAAACATTTTTAAGCCAAAAATATATTTAAAACCTGTTTTAGCTTTACCCAATGTGCATATAATAAATATGGGGTATCCATGCATCCTCGATTTTGGACCTGAGGTACAATCTACCGTAAGTTCATAACCATTTGGACGATATTTTATTTCCATATATACCGTTTTTTTTTTAATTAAATGGATTTCCTCCTTATCTGAATGATATTCTGCAACCTTAAGAGACGAATGATAATGACCATATCCCAATACACAGCACAAAATCGATAATTTGGAAAATAATGAACCAAAAGCATACAAAATCAGGATAAAACAGGAACCGAAGCAAACAAACAAAAACCTCCATTACATGATAAAAGCATTTTCAAAATCAAAAGCTAATGAGGAATGAAGCCGTCTAAAGTTACAAACTTAAAATATCTCGTAACAGAAGTTTTAAGAAAAGATACACACGCCTTGGAGAAGAATAAGCATCTCCTGTCTGTTAGCATTCACATTATGTTGGCTTTCGTATTAATGTCAGTTCGGTAAATTCCATAATATGAAGGTTTTTAATAATTTTTTAAACTGATTGAGATTAGGTGAGCCTAGAAGAATATCATCCAGATAAAAGATTCTTGTATGTTCGGTATATTATTCGTAAAGCTTTAGTCTATTCTTTTTTTTTTGAAATTTTACCATCACGACAGCTAGTCCTATATAAGAATATCAGACAGTATATTAAGATAAAATCGCTATCTTAACATTAATGTTATATGTAAGGATGTATCTGATACAAAAGTTAGCATTGCCTACAAACTGCCTATAGAGAAGAAAGGAGGGTGTCTCTCGGCCGCTGCACCCACTGCAAAACATCCATTTCAAAAACACAGATCAGACACGTATAGAAAGGGACGCAAAAGGGAAAAGGAACATAAAATCACAACATAGAAATATCAAACATAAATAACTTCGCATTAACAAACGATATCAATCAATGAGCAATTGGTGCCGACGTAGGACAGCCATCTGCTTTCGCCATTCTATAAAGTTGCCGGACAGTTTCACCATTCTATAATGTTGCCGGCGAGTTTCACCATTCTAAAAAGTTGCCGGCTAGTTTCATTATTCTATAAAGTTGTCAACATTGAAAGACTAGATTTTCAAGTCAACATACGTCCATAAAATGTGCAAATTACAATAATCAAGCATTAGTTTATGATATACAAGTACTTGTTTTTCCTCTTGTCATAAATTTACTTTTATGGGTTTTTAGAATTACTTTAAATTTGTGGAGAGGAATAGTGACTTTTTACAAGGAAAGCCATTATGTTATGTTCATAAATGTGTCAGCTGAATTTACTAGATGTTTTAGTCAATCATATGCCCAAATTTAATTTATATATTATTCATGTGGAGAAATGTTTTACAGGATTGTTGTGCAGCACTGTAGTAAGGGCATGGATGAAGGAATCCTTCTGTTTTCGTAACAGAAACATTCAAGTATTATACATTATTTCTAATTTCTTGTTGCAGAAAATTCATGACGTTAAAAAGAAAGTTAAGAGATTTATTGGTGCTTTCAAAAATGAGGAGGATGGCTTTGATCGTTTTCTTGAAGGTTTACGTTACGAAAGACAAAACGAATATCTTGTACGAAAGATACAAAAGAAAGCCGCCGAAAATCTTAAATCAGAATTAGGTAAGAGGCCAAATAATCCTCCAAAAGAAAAGCAAATACAAATCTCGCAAAAAGAATTTGCTGAAATTAGTGAAGCAGTGATAGGGAAGCGCCAAATTTCTCCAGAGGAAGCAAATATAGAGAGTTTTGGAAACATAATCGATGAGCTGAAAGATTGCAGAAAATATTTAACAGGCAAAGAAGACAAAGCATCCGAGCGATCCTCATTGTCGACTTTGATAAAAAATCGAAATCAAAATCAACAGAAAGAACTTGAGAAAATTAAGAGAAGGAAACAGATGGAAATAGATCTACTAAATAGGAAACTGGATAATGAAAGAGGAAAGAATCAAATGTTGCAGGAAGAGAACAAAAAGTTAACGGTTCAGAATGAAAGACTAATCAAGGAGCAATCTGATTCATTAAGGCGTAGAGAACTCCTTGTACCACTTGACGATGTTACAAATATTACAGCTCAAACTTTGATAATACTGAATGGTCGTCAAGAAGTCAATGTTGATGCTAGTACAACCAACGCAGATGCTAGTAATATTCTTGAGTCATGATAACATGATTTCGAAAAACTCAAGTCACGTATGAATCTAAACGATAACTATAAGAAGCGAATCGTCTAATCTTGCATATATTCAATGGGTTAGACATCGAATTTGTGATGATCAATTAACGACTCAAGATGTGAAAAAGCACACAACACTTCTTCATATATATTTTGATGTATCTGAAATGTTCCCATTTGTTATATTGCAATCATTCGATTTCAGTATATGTGAGCGTCTTTTTCATTGGTTGAAAAGATGACGTGATATACATGTATTTGTACGTGGTTGATAATTGAGAAACCGGAAGTACTTAATAACGTAAAAAGCAATGTCATTCGCAACGGGATTTCAAAGCGTAGAAATGGAATGATTATTTTATGTAACCATTGCTAAATTTTTATTTTTGAGCGAGGTATCAACATAAAAATGGATGGAAAACTGATGGATCAAACACTCAAGCCCAATCAACAAATATATGTAACAATGATTCCTCAAGTGAATATAGTAATGTCATCTACAACCGGAAGCTAATTCAATAGCATTAACTTTATGTACTTGATACCAGTTTTATCACTATGGGTACATTGCTTAGATCTATAATTGCTTCGAACTGTAAATACATTTGTAATTGGAATAATGGGTGAAATTAGAATGCATGCATAGCCAAAATCTCAATCCAAAAACCAAAAGAGTTAAAGAAGATCCTGACGATAATCTCAACAACACTCACAATAGAGCATCCAATTGAAGATCGACAGACCCCTAGCAAGCTAGAGGTTGGACCAGGTGCCTGGGAGGAGTAAGAATCCCCTGTTTGGCTAGCCGCACCCGCCGTCGATGTCCATGCACGAAAATGAAAACAAAAGAGAAAACAGACGGAAACAATAGCACTGTACCATCGAAACGTGAAGGCCAATATCTTTGATTAATTTCCACAGAGTCCAATGTAAAAACGATATTCATTATAGTGGCGCCACTCAAATGAATCAATATATTCTAATTTTAAATATATCTGTTGACATCCTTTTGTAAATATTTTATTAATATTATATATGTATTCAGATGTGTATCTGACACAAAGAATAAATGCTTGACAAACTTTTTGACCACACCGTCTGCTACTTGTGTCGCAGATGGCCGTCCAAGGTCGGCACCGGTTGCCCATTGGTCTCTTTGGTTTATATGTGGTCCTTTGTGTTTGATTTTTCTGTGTTTGAGTTGGTGTTCCTTCTCCCTTTCAACATACAGATCGCTTTAGAATTACTTTATTTCTCTGAATCAATTTCGATTGAAGTACAATTCATGAGCATGCATTCAAAGTCTAAAACATAAATTAAAATATCAAAATTGTTAAAGGAGAATCCATGTAGGTACGCATGACAAATGTCCCCTGTATGGCTTGACGGTGATGTCCCTACGGTATTTACGTATCTCAACTCATCTGTAAGCTAGGACATGCATGTACAGAACTAATGTTTTGGACTTTCACAGAAGAAATTTACAAATTACTTACTTAAACCAGGAGTCTCCGAGGCCACATATGGCCAAGTTCGATCTACTTCGGTTGATCGTCTGTCTCTTCATCGCGTTCTTGAAATTTCTAAAACGCGGCTTCAGTAGGATCATATCCCATCCATCCTGCTACATTTTCGGTACATATTTGGACATAATAATTTTCACACCCTTTGGCCATATTACATTGTTTAGATTGAGGACACCTGATTAGGGTTAAGTACCCGAAACGTGCATGTCTTGTCCATGCTGCAAATTTATCTGTTCTTAATTAAATGTTAAACGTCTTCAAATTCAATAGCATCATTTATAATCGGATAAATGTGCAGCATGGACCAGACATGCACGTTTCGGGTACTCAACCCTCGTCAGTGATCCTCAATCTAAAAAATGTAATAAATGGCCAAAGAGGATGAAAATTATTATGTCAAAAATGTACCGAAAGATGTAGTAGGATGGGTGGGATATGATGCTACGGGACCCACGTTTTAGAACTATGCTATTGAATGATGCTATTGAATTTGAAGACGCTTAACATTAAAAATGTGGAAGAGTTCCAACTCTATGCCTTCTTGAAGAAAATTTCAAACCAATTTTCATGCACCAGACAAATTCTCATCAGTGATGCTTACGGCCAAATTTCTTTTAATAAGCAGCCAAAATCAATTTCACGAGCGCCCTCTTGTGTTATTTTTAGAATTTTAATTTAAAGAAAAATTTAATGAATTTATAGAAAAGTTAAGTTCAATGTTTCCTGTTTTATAAGTGAGTAAATGACGATCCTGACGACAATCCCAACAGCACTCACAATAGAGCACAAATTTGAGCATCGACGGACCCCTAGGAAGTTAGAGACGGGACCAGGTGCACGGGAGGAGTAGGCATGCCCTGTTTGGCTTGTCGCACCCGACGTTTATAAAGTATAGTTGAGACTTTTAGACAAAAATGTTAAACGTCTTCAGACTGAATAGCATCAAATTAGCAACATGGACCATATATGCACGTTTCGTGTACTTAACCCTCGTCAGTGACCCTAGACAATGTAATATGCCCAAAAAAGTGTGAAAGTTACTATGTCCAAAAACGTACCGAAAAACGTAACAGGATGGGTCGGATATGATGCTACAGGATCCATGTTTTGGAAATTTTAAGAAATTTTGATAACAGAAATTGAAAAATGCGTTGAAGAAACGATCAACAGAAATAAATCGAACTTGGCTACATGTGCCCTCGGGGACTCCTGGTCCACCTGCAGTGACACTCATCAAGTTGTATAAATGTTAAACGTCTTCAAAATGAATAGCATCATTTAAGAACAGATAATTTGGCAACATGGATCAGACATGCACATTTCGGGTACTTAACCCTCGTCACTGATCCTCAAATCTAAACAATGTAGTATGCCCAAAAAGTGAGGAAGTTACTATGTCCAAAAACGTACTCTAAGCTTAAATTACTTTAAGCATCTTTTGACATTAGGACCTTTATATAATTTCACAACTTGCCTTTTATAGTGACATGAAAAACATTCTAAGAAGGATCAAAGGCAAATAGATTTCCATCGAAAATGCGTAATCTGAATCATCAATCGCCTTTTGTACCGTGGATATGACCCTACTGTAACCAGAAGCACATTCGACATTCATGATACTTGACTAATGTACAGCATCGTACCAGCGCGTTCTTACGAATTGTGACGAAGGGACTTCACGACGGGCTCTGTCCAAACCTTAAAGAAGGCAGGGCCCCGACCACCTGCCCTCTCTGAAAGACTCCTCGGGTGATAACACGCATAAACACGATCAAGTCGGCAAAGCAAAGACTACTTTTGTACTTTTTGTGCCCTCGTAATCGAAGATTTTGAGGCATATACTTATGGCATGTCCGTCTGTTTGCTCGCAAAAACTTTATCCTTGACCATTATTATTGAATGGTTAATGCTAGGGCTTTCATATTTCACGTGTGCATACCTTGTGACAAGACCTTTTTAATGGTTTCAAATTATTAATAACCTTGTGACCTTGACCTTGGAGTTTGACCTACTTTCAAAAATCTTCAACCTGGGTTATACCTCATATACTATAAAGAATACAGCCTTAATATTTCACATGCGGAATTCTCATGACCAGAAAAACTTTGACCTTGGTCATAATTAACTCTTAAATAGTAAGTGATGGGCATTTTTATTTCAAATGTGTATTCCTTTCGGCATGGATAATAATTTGAATGAAAAACTTATAACCTTGATCTTGGATTATTATGCCCTACTTTTCCATTACAGCTGTTTTACTGACAAAGATGTTGACGGGGCATTTGTGTTACACAAACGAGTTTCTTTAAATGTTGTTTTAAACCATTTACATATTCACCTTTGTGTTGCCTTTGGGCCCGTGTTTTGTTATCTTGTATGCATGGTCAGCTTACAGTGAGGAGGCTTTATACTTAACAAATGTGCGTTAGCTTCGAGACAACTGGGTAACCGGACAAGTGGGAGGGTTGTTTAAAGGTAATCCGGATAACTACATCCTTTGCTTCTAACTTGTTAGATGGCCGTCCTGAGTCGGCAGCGATTGCCCGTACGTTTAGTTGGTTGATGTGTGGTCTTCTATGTTTTTATGTCATACATGTGTGGCAGAGCCGGTTGTATCGGCCCGGATAGGTCAGTGCTTACCTGCAGGTATAGAGGTCCCGGGTTCGAACCCCGGTCTGGGCACATCTTTTCCTACCCTACTACACATGTATTTTGTGTTCTTTTGTTTCTCTTGCTGTTTGTGTACTCTAGGTGGTTCGGTGCTTTGCTGTGGAAGGTGCTGCAGCCGAGTCTTGTTGGGGATCCCCGCCTTTCTTCTATATATGCAAGAAAGTAAATTACTTTGGGAGTTTCACAACTAACCCTTTATGGTGACATACTAAACAAAATAAGGAGAATCAAAGGCAGACAGGAAATCAATCGAATCTTCTTCAGAATCATCAATCACCATGTATAAGTACCGTAGATATAATCCGATCCTGCTGCTACCGGAAGAACACTCAACATGCTACTTGACCAATTTACAACCTTGTACTTAAGAATTGCACTCTGTGAGGAGTGGACTCCATTACGAGCCCTATCCAACCTTGTTACAGATAGCAGAGTATCAATTTACATGATAATCTATGTGTAACCACACCTTTTGCTACTAACGTGGGCACTGATTGCCCATAGGTCTCGTTTTACGTGTAGTCTTTGTCTTAAATGTTTTGATGTCGTGTTTGCTGTTCCTTGTCCCTTTGATCACATGTGATCCCTTGATCTCTTACTGTGTTTGTCTACTCTGTGTTTTCACATAGGGATGTTTTGATGTTCTGCTGTGCGTGCTGTAACCACTTTTTGTTGGAGATCCTCTCTATTGGTGTACGCTGCAATATGGTGTTTGTCATCTTTCCGTACACCTCCTACTAAACCTCTGCACAGAATTACATATTTATTGTACAGAGATGAAATTGCGAAAAGTTTATGAAGGAATGACAGATGAGATGAAGGACAGAAGCTGGATGAAGCCCTATGACAATGACTTAGCTTCAAGCCTTACAGTATGACTGAAATGAGCAACATTTTAAACAAAACAAGTATATTAGATCAAGATTTGCATTATGGTACCTTAGCTCATAGGAGCAGAAAATATATCACTTCAACAAGGATTCTGATGTTTGTTGTGCAATACAAAAACCCCTACATGCAGTATTATTTCTATCATACATGTAATGCATAGTCTGCACTTCCAAAATAAGATTATAAATATTCAAGACAATGCCGTGTTTCAAATTTCATGTTTGATAATACAAATTGGCTAACAATAAATTCATTTATCAAAGCAAGCAAATGAATATATATTTACTTGTATCACAATATGGAAGCAATACGAGTTTTCGTTCTCTTCGAAACTCCATGCTTTAAGGTTTCAGATGCAAAATTTTTCAATGACACCCATCCCACCCTCCCAGAAATGTTGATACAGAATTTAAACTTTATGATTCCATATTGTCAATAAATGCTATCTATCTATATATTATATAAATGGTTAAAAAAATAAAATAAAATATTAAATAAATAAATAAATAAATGAATGAAATAAAAACACTATATTTTTCCGTACGTTTCGGCCAACGGCCTTCCTCAGCGGATTTTATTATGTTTCTGTTACAATGCATATTGTGACGTCATAAAATTACGGCGCTAAAGTAGCGTCTTCAAAATTGCGTTGTTCAATAGGAGCAAGCTATACAAGTCGCTAGCATATATAGTTAGATACATATGAGTAAGATTGGAGTTATTGATTTAACATTTTGAGGTTAAAACGTCTGTTGTAAGTGTCACTATATAACCATGATAACTAAGAAATTACAAATCTAGCTATCACTTAGTTTTCATTACATTTAAATCATGATAATTAAAATGACTAAAAGTTCAATTCTACTTATAGTTGTATCAAGTCAATTTGCGTGTTTAGTCCATCTGGTTGGAGAGTCTTTAACTTTTTTATCCAAAAGGATTCATTTGTTAGTCTAGCGGTTTCACTTTCATAGTTTTTCTCGATAATTATAACTTTGTAATCGTTAATAGAATGTCCATCGTATGTAAAGTGTTCTGAAATTGGATCTTGCTTCATGTTACGGATGTTCGAAAGGTTGACCATCATTCTTTCATACAACGATAGCCCGGTCTGTCCAACATATATTGTTTTATTACATCGGTTACAAAACAGACAATAAATAACACTTGTTGTTTTGCAATTAGTGTCACCTTTAACGCGGTATGTCTGTCCGTCTGTGCCTTGGAACGTGTTTGTTTGTACTACGTATTTACATATAGCGCATTTTTTCCCGCATGGATTGCATTCGTCTGGATGTCCGTAGAAGATATTGTTGTGTTTCTTGTGTACAAGTATATCTTTTATGTTTTTATCTCTTCTGTACGCAATTAGCAGCGGTGCCGGAAATATTTATATAGTGTTTTTATTGTATTTATATAAAAAAAACGACTGTGTTGTAATTAAATGAATGAATAAATGAAAAAATAATATAATGATAATAATAATTGAAAAATAATAATAATAAATAGATAAAATGATTTATTAAAAACATATGTTTAAATATTTGACTTGTGACACTTTAAGTCATACTGTATTATTGTGAAATCAAGATTTTCAGGTGTATTCGTCATATTGTGTGTGCACTATTTTGTCATGAAGTTCCTGATTCTGCTCTTAGTTTTTATATCTTGCAGATTTTATCTTCCTCACCAGGATCTCAGGTCTCGTCATGACTTTCTTGGATTGGACTTCCGTGTTGAATTGACTGTGTGACATTAATTTTGTGAAATCGTGTTTAATTTCCCATTAAAGCTAGGTATAGACATCTCTCTGGCTTGGGGTATCTGTTTCCGAGGACACCTTGCTTTGAGGATGTCGATGGACATCTGATTACCCAGGGTCCATTCTCATCTCTTTGACATTTTCACTTGAGCTTGCAAGTCGTCAGAGATTTAAAATTTAACATAAAGCCATGACAAGAATATGCCAAATAATAATAAAATTTGAACTTAAACATGTGCGTTGTCTTTGGTAAGTTCCATCTATTGAAGAAAAAATTAAGCCATTAACTTAATTTCAAAACTCTTGAGAAAAGCACTGTACTTGTAGGTCAACCCGAAATAAATTTACACTTGATATGCATCAAATTTAGCAATGCTGAGAATGTGTTTGTACTTCTTTAAGTGTGAATCATGTTTTAGTCGAGATAGTGCTGAAAATGGAGCTAAATTCTCAACTTAAAATCAACTTCAAGGCATTGTAGTCCCCTGCTTTGGTCTTTGAAGAAATGCTTACAGACACTTACCCCCCCCCCCCCCCTATTATTAAGTTTTCATAATATATCTTATGCACTATCAAAATTCTAAATATCAAAAGATTTGACTCCTAGAAACGTCAAAAGGTCCAAACTTTGTTACCAAGGGAAAGGTCTTGTGAAGTTGAATGCACATGTGAAATATGAAAGTCCTATCATTTACCATCCTTAAGGTATGGTCAATGTTAAACTTTTTGAAAAGTAGGTCAAACTCAAAGGTCAAGGCCACAAGGTCAATTTTTTGGTATCCAAGGAATGGTCTTGTCACAATGAATACACATATGAAATATGGAAGCCCGATCGCTTTTCATTCAAGAGTTATGGACATGATTTAAGTTTTTGAAAAGTAGGTTAAACGCCAAGGTCAAGGTCACAAGGTCAAAATTTTTGGTATCCATGAAAATGTCTTGTCACAATGAATACACATGTGAAATATGAAAGCCCTATCACTTTCCATTCAAAAGTTATGGTCAAAAGGTTAAAGTTTTTCTGACTGATGGACAGACGGACGGACGGACAGACAGACGGGAAGTTTTAATGTCCCCGCGCTTTTGTGACGTCATCAAATTCTATGGAAACAGTCCCTCAACTCTGGGAAATGACGGTATGAAATTGACATTACCATACCATTTTCATGACATATCACGTAAGATACCATCTCAAATGGGAAATAACTCTGTATTCAGCAAAGACTCTATAGAGTGCTTGTCGCAGTTTACAAAGACTAAAGACAGATGGAGGCTGGAATACTAATGGTATATTATGATAATGCTGGTTCACTCGGCCTTAATTGCACTGCTTAGTCACATGTAAGCTTAAACATTAAAAGAGTTAAAAAAGTAATTACTTTAATGAATCCTTTTTCAAACAATGTCAACGATAACATGAATTTTTTAAAAATTCTTAGCCAGAAAATAGTAGACAAAATTTTACACCACCTAAATTGATAATCAATGCATACATAACCATGACTTAGATTGCTTAATCTGAAACATACAAACATGTATTTATAATTTTAGTGACATCCATATCATAGGCTGAGTCAGTGCTGTTAAATGATCACTTTTCAAATCGACATGTACATCATCATCTTTAACTAAACATTGATACATGCTATACGATGTATATGAAGGAACACATTCAATAAATGTACTCTAACTCAAGAATTTTCCATCCTCTACATTATATCAAATTTCAACATCTTTCACCATGCAGTTACTCCAATAAATTGAGGAGAGAGTATGATTTAAATATAATTGAACAACTCTATTGAATGCAATTATATAAATTTCATGTATAATGTGTCTGAAGTCATTGAGTTGACTTTTGAGGAGGGCTAGTTTAATTACTGCAGAGATATTGGGAAACAACACACACACATTCTGCAGTATGCCTTTTTCATGCATATTATCAAAAAGTAGTGAATATGTGACAATTTAAAAGTAACGTGTGTAAAATTCACATCAGTATGAATAAAAACTAACTCTAACAAACCACATCAACTATCTGATACTGGGACCTGTGTATCAATCGTCACTTCACTTTCCACTACATTTTCTGATTCATTATTGTCACATTCTGTTTTGAGTTTTTTCTTGGCGCGTGTTTCAGCTAGAACTTCCTCTACTGTCCGTCTATCCCTTTTATTTTCACTAGGAACTGAAATATGACAAAAAATAAAAATATCAAACATACTGTACACAAGGAATTTTTGTCCATTTCATCTGATGGTCAGAGGAAAATTCAAGATGGGGCAAATGCAAATAATTAAAGGATACTAGGCCTTTTTTACATTACTGCGGGACTTAAATTTTGTGTACTGACAATTAAATACTGATTCTCCTATACATCATTTTGTGGGAAATATCATTTTGTTGTCCAAAACATCAAGACTGCAATTATGGTGAAAAGGTTCATTTAACAAAATTTGTAAGTGGTTGATTTTCATAACTGGGCATTCAGTCTTTTGTTACAATTAGTGTTGGGCAATCGGAAACTAAATCATAATCGATAATCGGAAATAATCCAAAGGGCATAATCGATTATAATCGAAAAATTCGAAATATTCCTATCTTTTTAATTTTCAATCGATAATTAATTGAAATTAGGACCAAATCATTAAATTTGAGTGTTCTACTTTGTGTATATCATCTTAAAGAGTTTATTTTACACCTTTACATTGCCTCTACAAGGTTATGAACATCACTCATGAGACAAATTAATTTCCATATGACAATATGCCAAGTTTGATTTTCAACATCGATTAGTAACATCGCTGGCAATTCAGCGACCGAAAATCGATTGTCGGCGATAATCGTTACATCACTAGTTACAATAGGGGAAAAATAAGACTGGGTGAATTCAAAGCTGAACACAGTAGTTAGAAATCGTTAGAGATACATATGCTTGGTCCAAGAGGCTAGATTAGCCTTATATGTTTGGAGGAAACAAAGTAAACCATCAAAAGCATTTGCTTATGACATGTACTATTGGGACCACAATGCGTATTTGTCTTTCTGCATAGAACAAGGTGCAATCAAAAGACTTACAACTTTTATTCCGATAAGATTTTTACATTTTAATGGAAAGTCAGCCCTGTATACATGTAGGTTAACATACACAGACTTCAAGGTTCATGTTCATTTGATAGTGGCTGTAGTTTACCTAGCAGCTTTGTTCCATAAAAGATTTCAGCATGTCTATCAAATTACTCAATGATTTTTGGGTCTGAGTTTAACTTTACATCACACTTACCAAACCCTTAAGATCTATACTCTGTCTCTTTCCCTTTAAGATGTTGTTACTTGAATAATTCTCTAGTTTAAATTCTAAATTAAATCATACAATATACTTACCATACCCGTAAGATCTATTTGCCGTAGTCAGTCTTGCTGCGTCCTTGGCAGCGTCGTCCCCTATAAGACGCCTGTATTTGTCTTCATAATTACTCGATGGTTTTAATGCCTGAGTTGTAATCATACTCACCAAACCCGTAGGATCTATTGGCCGTAGTTTGTCGAGCTGCGTCCTTGGCAGCGTTGTCCCCTATAAGATGTCTGTATTTGTCTTTGTAATTACTCGCTGGTTTTAGCGTTTGATTTTTGCTGAGTTTCGCATCCTCCTCTGCCTGAAGACGATCTTGCTCCTACAATCAAGATGATAATGTATCACATATTTTATTGCACCTAAGGTACTAATTTCAGCCAATGACATTACAGTATGATGGTCACATGATGCCCTACTCTTCATTGGGTCACTAATTTATTAAGAAAACTTTACAAAAAGTATGTCTTGAAATTCTGGTTTAATGTTACCGATCTTATATAACTTTTATCCCTTTCTTCTGGTTACCAGTACTTTCGACCGTATTCACTTTCGACCCCAGTCTTTTCGACCTTTTGAACTTTCGACCCAAGACAATTCGACCAGGTCGAATACGTTTTGTCCTTACTTTTCGACCTTTCAGTGAGAGACTTTTCGACCTCGTTATATTTACATACAATTTGTTTCCATTGTCGATTCTTATAAAATCTGGATCCAAGTCCGAGACAAAAAGATGACTTGATGATTCTTACATATGACGGCCGTCAAGAAAAAATCACCTTTACAATAGAACATTTCATTCTGAACAAAATGATATATGATATGTATGTATATGACACAGATAAATGCAATAAATCTTCTTTAAAACTTTGGTATGACGTCAAAATTTATGGTACTTCAACTACATATATCCGGTACAAATATGTGTATTATATAAGTGACAATTCGCCGGAATCCCGTATAGATCTAAGTAACTTTAACAAGAGGCCCAGGGGCCACAACGTTCACCTGAAAACTACGTAAACTAAGCACATCAAACAAAAAGAAGTTTGTAAGAGGAAAATAACCAGACTTCAGAGTGGAACAAAAATTAACAACACTTCTTAAGACATCTCTCTAGATAATCCTGATGCTTTCGGTATGTGGATACGTGCTTCCGTTCTGAAGAAGAAGTTTGTCAAATGAGGGTACTTCCCATGACCTATTTTAGCCCGTTGTGGTGCCACCTGTTGACAGATCTGGACAAAAAAACAACAATACTTGTAGGGGACCATGATTACTTCATTCCTACCAAGTTTCATGAAAATCTGTTCAGCGGTTCTGGGGAAGAAGTTGAATATGTATGAAAATCATCTCCCCCTTCTTCTTGAGTAATCTAAGTAACCCGAGAGAGACAGTTATAAAGAAGTTAAAGCAAAATCCTGCTAATAAATTACAGCCTTCTCCCCCTCCTTTCACTATGTTAAGTAAATGTCACATGAAGTTCTGTTTTTACATTAATATTTAGAGCTGCTCTCAATATTTTAATTTCAAAGTTATATATCTAAGTCTTCACAAGATGAATTTGAAAATACTTATTCCTCTTTTTTGAATTATTTAATTTCCTTTTGCATACTCATTTAATAATTTAAAATATATAACATTCAAATGAATCGATTATATCTATATTAAAGAAAGACAACTCTTGCATACATGAGTTCTGAAAAATTCCTGATATAGATAAAAGAAGTACCAGAACTTGAACCCACAAGCCTTGGGTCAATGTGCACAGTAAACATATCTATTCATGATTGAAAAAAATACTGATAAACATAGGTAATCACAGATTACGAAGCTCACCTCGTGACAGCAAAATTCAATTCAAACATATTTCTTAGTACATGTATATTGGCTTTTAAAGGCAAAACCACTCAAGCAGAAAAAGTAGGTCAAGGTCATTTTATGAAAGTTTGATCAAAAATACATCCAATATGCAAGTTTGGTACATGTAGCAGTTATACTTTGCTCAATATTGGCTTTTAAAGGCAAAATCACTCAAGTGGAAAAAGTAGGTCAAGGTCATTTTATGAAAGTTTGATCAAAGATACATCTAATATGCAAGTTTGGAACATTTAGCACTTATACTTTGCTCAATATTGGCTTTTAAAGGCAAAATCACTCAAGCGGAAAAAGTAGGTCAAGGTCATTTTATGAAAGTTTGATCAAAGATACATCCAAAATGCAAGTTTGGTACATGTAGCACTTATACTCTGCTCAATATTGGCTTTTAAAAGCGAAATCACTCAAATGGAAAAAGTAGGTCAGATGCTGCATCCGATGCATGGGTCCATCTCGGCATCCAAAGATGAATCACTTGTGCAAGTTTGGTTACTGTAGCATCAGTACTTTGTCAGATACTGAGCTACCCCAAACTTCTTAACCAAGTCACTCAAGCGGAAAATGTAGGTCAGATGCTGCATCCGATGCATGGGTTTACCTCAGCATCCAAAAATGAATCACTTGTGCAAGTTTGGTTACTGTAGCATCAGTACTTTGTCAGATACTGAGCTACCCCAAACTTCTTAACCAAGTCACTCAAGCGGAAAATGTAGGTCAGATGCTGCATACGATGCATGGGTTCACCTCAGCATCCAAAGATGAATCACTTGTGCCAGTTTGGTTACTGTAGCATTAGTACTTTGTCAGATACTGAGCTACCCCAAACTTCTTAACCAAGTCACTCAAGCGGAAAATGTAGGTCAGATGCTGCATCCGATGCATGGGTTTACCTCAGCATCCAAAAATGAAACACTTGTGCCAGTTTGGTTACTGTAGCATTAGTACTTTGTCAGATACTGAGCTACCCCAAACTTCTTAACCAAGTCACTCAAGCGGAAAATGTAGGTCAGATGCTGCATCCGATGCATGGGTTCACCTCAGCATCCAAAGATGAATCAATTGTGCCAGTTTGGTTACTGTAGCATTAGTACTTTGTCAGATACTGAGCTACCCCAAACTTCTTAACCGGACGCGGACGCGGACACGGACGCGGACACGGACGCGGACGCGGACGCGGACGCGGACGCGTGGGGTTATAGCATAAGCTCACTCAACTTCGTCGAGGTGAGCTAAAAATCTGTTCAGCAGTTCTGGAGAAGAAGTTGAATATGTATGAAAATCACCCCCCCCCCCCTTTCCTTTTCACATAAGAAAAAAAAAATTATAAAGAATCAAAAAATTAAAATTTTAGTATAAAATACATATCAAAGCAATGCTCAGGTGAGCTAAAAATTGTTGGGGTCCCGCCGGGGTTTGAAGCCACTCCCCATGGGTCCATTGGGCATGGAAAACATACATTATACCTATGTCGATCTTAAAAAATATTTCTTAAAAATCCAAAAGTGGATATCTTGACAAAATTCTTTCACTTGTAGGGTACCATGCATGAGTACCTCATACCTACAATTTGTCATGACAATCTGAAGAGTGGTTATATAAAAAAAAACAGAAAATGCATGAAAATCAACACCCCCCCCCCCTTCCTTTTTACATAAGAAAAAAAATCATAAAAAATCAAAAAAATAAAATTTCAGCATAAAATACATATCAAAGCATTATGTAAGTTAAATATGACAAATATGCAGTAAATGAGTGTGTAAAATCATACACTTATTGAGTTATTTAAAGAAATAGTGCAAAAATGTGCATTTCTGACTAAGTCCAAAAAGACGTCAAAACGCGTCAAAAATTTGACTTCCGAGTGGAACCAAAAATAACAACACTTCTTAAAACATCTCTCTAGATCATCCTGATGCTTTCGGTTTGTCGATACCTGCTTCGGATCTGAAGAAGAAGTTTGTCAAAGGAGGGTACCCCCCGTAACCTACTTTTGCCTCTGGTGGCGCCACCTTTTGATGGATCCGGACGAAAAACAACAACACTTGTAGGGGACCATGAGTACTTCATTCCTACCAAGTTTCATGAAAATCTGTTCAGTGGCTCTGGAGAAGAAGTTGAATATGTATGAAAATCACCCCCCCCCTTCCTTTTCACATAAGAAAAAAATTAATAAAAAATCAAAAAAATTTAAATTTTAGAATAAAATACATATCAAAGCATTAAGTAAGTTAAATATGATAAATATGCAGTAAATGAGTGTGTAAAATCATACACTTATTGAGTTATTTAAAGAAATAGTGCAAAAATGTGCATTTCTGACTAAGTCCAAAAAGACGTCAAAAACGCGTCAAAAATTTGACTTCGAAGTGGAACCAAAAATAACAACACTTCTTAAGACATCTCTCTAGATCATCCTGATGCTTTCGGTTTGTCGATACATGCTTCGGTTCTGAAGAAGAAGTTTGTCAAAGGAGGGTACCCCCCGTGACCTACTTTTGGCTGTGGTGGCGCCACCTGTTGACGGATCCGGACGAAAAACAACAACACTTGTAGGGGACCATGAGTACTTCATACCCACCAAGTTTCATCAAAATCCCTTCAGCTGTTCTGGAGAAGAAGTCGAAAATGTGAAAAGTTTACGACGGACGACGGACGGACGGACGGACGACGGACGGCACGCTATGACAATAGCTCACTTGAGCTTTGCTCAGGTGAGCTAAAAATGACATTTTCGGAAAAAAATAATATTCTTGCCATTATCTTAAATTTACTGTATTCTATCCAAATAGTACTTTAAGATAGTTGTAATCTCACAACATATTAATATTCGGCCTTTGTAACTATGTTTTTTTCTATCAATTTCAATATGTTCTAAACGAAACTTTCGAATAAAAGATTATAACTTTTCAAGCAATATCGATCATTCATCAAATATCAAATGCAACTTTTTTTATAAAAATACAAGATTTGCATGTTTTATGTCAACATTTTGGAGTCAATTCATGTATCTTTTTTTTCACACATTAGATGCTCAATATATTTTTTGCTAGCCCTATTTATTCAATATGCAGTATCAGAAATTTCAATCTGACTATGTGTGTCAAAAGTTTTGGGAGGGGGATTAAAATCTTTCCAGTTGTACTAGTCTCCTTACAAGCAATTTCATTGCTCTCTTCTCTCTTTTCGTAAGAAAAGTCAAATCAAACAACATCAGACTCTTTCTTTTTCAGCAAGTTTTTTCCCTTGGGTCGAAAGTACCCCAAAATTGGTCGAAAAGTCTTCGGGTCGAAAAATCGTCAGGTCGAAAAAAAATTTGACAGATCGAACTCTAAAAAGGTCGAAAGTTCAAAAGGTCGAAAAGACTGGGGTCGAAAGTGAATACGGTCGAAAGTACTGGTAACCTTTCTTCTAATGTCAAGAAATCCCCCCCCCCTCCCCCAATTTATTTCTATATCCTTAAAGACCATATTATAATTCCCCGAGATGAAACTATTGACAGAAAGATGTTGCATTAATTCCCATGTAAACGATCATGACGTCGTCACAATGCATAAGACCTACAGAAACATGCTGCGGTGGCTGGTCTATAACCTGCAAACTGAACCAGCGTGGACCTAAATTTTAAAGTCCCTTCTTACCTGGAAAAGCCCGATACCTAAGTTAAAAATTTACATAAAAATACGTGTTCAACAGTTAAAGTACTCAAGTTTAAATCCAACTTCTCTTATAGATATAAACTGTACGGTGATTGGGAAGGTCACGCACCCTGCGACATAGTTCCATTCCGATCAAAAAAGGCCCATAAAATCGGCCACTCGCTGCGCCCTGGTGCGCATTATTATACGTTGTCCATGTTTTCAAATCTATCTAATGCAAGTTCTGTACTCTTTTTTACGTTGTAACGTAGATCTACAACTGCAGTAGCAGTAACGTGTGAATCACAGATTACTGTACATGGCCAGTCAGAAGCACCTAATTCTTCTGTTCACTTAAAATTGCTCCGCTCACCCGAAAGGTTCTTTGCTATAATGATACAATATTGATTTTTCTCTGACATTCTCTTTTATCCTCGTTCTGCGCCTGAGATTTAAATCTCCAACGTCCACTTACATATCTTATCGACGTAAAGGTACTTGTGTATGCGTTCGACCGTGAAATTATCGTGTCATTTTAGTGGTCAGTCAATAGGTTCAGACTGAAGTGATAAAATTTGTACAGAAATGTCAATTGCAGTCAACCCCCCCCCCCCCCCCCCCCCCCCACCTAATTTCAACAAGCTGCCCATACGTGGACACGAAAAATGCAGGAAAGGTGGCTGAAAGTTTGACCTTTGCTGGTCTGTGATACATTCACTGTAAATTATTCATCGGAAATGGTAAAATTGGGAATTTCACGACAAAAAATGTGCTAACATCTGATGTATTTATTGTATGCAAAGCTTTTCTAAATTTTTTTAAACAACACAACAGACATGTAAACAACACAGACAAGGACATTTTCTAGTATCAACACAGAACATACATATTAAGTATATGTCTGCCGACCCGTGGTCCTGGTGAGACTTGAACCAGCAACCTTATGGTCACTGACCCTGGGCCTTTACTACTAGAACACAGCAACGACAAGCTTTTCGAAAATTGATCATTTTTGGGATGGCCCTTTCGTTAAAAAAGATGGCCCATTAATTTTGAGAATGGTCCATTGAAGTCCAAGTGGAAGGGACCATAGTCCCTTTGAGAAAGTTTGCCTTCCCGATCACTGTAAACATGACAAAATTATTAGGACCATTGATTTTTGATATGATTTTTCCAATGACTTCTTACTGTAATTTTAAATGATCTTCTAGTCAAATAAAAAAAACCTGTTTATTTACTTTTACATCTTTATTCTAGACGGAAAGCTAGTGTTGAATAAATTAATCATGTTGAATGAAAAAAGCTATTTATATGACTTCTTACTGTAATTTTAAATGATTTTGTTTTTCAATTCTTCTAGTCAAATAAAAACCAGAAGTCTCTGATGAGACTGAAGCTCTACTGGCTGTTTTGTTAAATTCACTGAATTGACATCCATTTTCCAACCCTGGGAGACAGGGGCTCACACAAAATATCAGATGCACATCTACACCACAGACACATAATACATGTAATGCAAAAAGAATTTACTCTCCATGAATTACCGGTATACTTTCTGAGATCTAGTGTTCACAAGATTACAAAGACTAATATAAGAGAAAATGACCACACCAATTTTCAAAGACAGGTCAATCTTAAACAGAATCTCAGGCACACAATCAGACCACAGACTCATGGAAATGGAAAAAGAAATATCTCTCTACAGTATCAATTGTACTTTCTGAGAACTGGTGTTCACTAGATTACAAAGAGAATTATCTCTCTATCAATTATACTTTCTGAGAATTGATGTTCACAAGGTAACATGGACTAATATAGGAGAAAATGACCACACCCATTTCAAAGACCCTGGGGTTCAGGGGCTCAAACAAAATATCAGGGGCACAACTAGACCAGAGACTGATTATAATGCAAAAGGAATAATCTCTCTATTAATTATACTTTCTGAGAAATGATATTCACAAGGTAACATAGACTTATATTGGAGAAAATGACCACACCAATTTCAAAGACCCTGGGGGTCAGAGGCTCAAACAAAGTATCAGGTGCACAACTAGACCAGAGACTGATAATTATATTGCAAAAAGAATTATTTCTCTATCAATTATACTCTCTGAGAATTGGTGTTCACTAGATTACATAGACATATATAGGAGAAAATGACCACACCCATTTTTGAATACCCTGGGGTAAGAGGCTCAAACAAAATATCAGGTGCACAACTAGATTAGAGACTGATTATATTGCAAAAAGAATTATTTCTCTATCAATTATACTCTCTGAGAATTGGTGTTCACTAGATTACATAGACATATATAGGAGAAAATGACCACACCCATTTTTGAAGACCCTGGGGGTCAGAGGCTCAAACAAAATATCAGGTGCACCACAAGATAAGAGACTGATTATATTGAAAAAGAATTATTTCTCTATCAATAATACTCTCTGAAAATTGGTGTTCACTAGATTACATAGACATATAAAGGAGAAAATGACCACACCCATTTTTGAAGACCCTGGGGATCAGAGGCTCAAACAAAATATCAGGTGCA
The DNA here is from genome assembly GCA_028142955.1 of Pinctada fucata. Classification (NCBI taxonomy): domain Eukaryota; kingdom Metazoa; phylum Mollusca; class Bivalvia; order Pterioida; family Pteriidae; genus Pinctada; species Pinctada fucata. Next base: position 39,421,896 of record AP027112.1, on the reverse strand, counting down.
CAACTAGACCAGAGACTGATTATATTGCAAAAAGAATTATTTCTCTATCAATTATATTTTCTGAGAATTGGTGTTCACTAGATTACATAGACTTATATAGGAGAAAATGACCACACCCATTTTCGAAGACTCTGGGGGTCAGAGGCTCAAACAAAATATCAGGTGCATAACTAGACCATGGACCAAACTAAATGCAAAAAGAATTAGCTTTCTATCATTTATGGTTTCAGAGGAGTTGCGCTCACAAAAAATTGTTAACAGACAGACAGACAGACGGACGGACGGACGGCGGACAACATGGTATCGCATAAGCTCGACTGGTCTTTGACCAGTAGAGCTAAAAACCCGTTTATTTACTTTTACATCTTTATTCTAGACGGAAAGCTAGTGTTGAATAAATTAATCATGTTGAATGAAAAAGCTATTTATATGACGTATATAAATACTATCAAATAGCTTTTTTGAGAAGGTTTTATTAATAAACTTAGTACCACAATACGTATCGTATCGGATATCAGGTATCATGATACGTATCGGATCGGCTTGGTGCAGTATCGTCCCAGCCCTATATAGGTTAGAAGGTAATTTGAAGTTTCTACATGAATAAGAGGTGGGCAGCTCCCCCCGTAGCGTAGTGGTTAGCGCGCCCGGCTAGCATGCTACATAGTATGCTGAAAGTCTGGATTCGAGCCGCGCTTGTCCCTCATATTTTTCTGTTTAGCATTTGTAGGATGCCAAATCCATGATATTTATGAAGACTGTTTCTTCACAGATTCTTCACAAATAAGACGAGCCATTTCAGAGCCTGTGATTTTCTTAGCTCTAAATGTTGCCGTCTAAGTCAAATTTTCCTCATCTTTAGTACATGTACTTATAGAAATATAAATAGAAATTTTACCCTGGGATGGAGTGATTATGACTTACATTTTGCCTAGCCGTTTCTTTGGCCTTTTCTGGATCCCATTCTTCACCTCGTTTATAGGCATTCAGTTCATCATCCTGAGGAGCAAATTCCTAAAATAGAGAGCAAGAAAAAAATTCAAAGAAACATCCCAAAATTCAAATAATGTCAAATATAATGTTAACCAGCAGCTTCTGTCGACATGACCTACTTTTATGAATGTTATTTCTCTTCCTAAACATAGGTAATCACAGATTATGAAACTCACCTCGTGGCAGCAAAATTCAATTTAAACTTATTCTGAGTACATGTATATTTGAAGGCAAAATCATACATGAGGAAAAAGTAGGTCAAGGTCATTTTATGAAAGCTTGATCAAAGATAAATCTAATATGCAAGTTGGGAGATGAATTTATACAAGCGTTGCGCTTTTTTTACAGATCCCTTCATTCATTTTTATTGTCATTTATATATACATGCACAATTTTCTGTTAATAAATATGTTTAAATTAAATTAATATGCAAGTTTGGTACATGTACTTATAGCTCTTATAGTTTGCTCAATATTTTGTTTTTAAAGCCAAAACCTTTCAAGTGAAAAAAGTATGCTAAGGTAATTTTATGAAAGTTCGATCACAGATACATCCAATATGCAAGTTTGGTACATGTACCACTTATAATTTGCACAATATTGGCTTTTAAAAACGAAATCACTCAAGCCGAAAAAGTAGGTCAGATGCTGCGTCCGATGCATGGGTTCATCTTAGCATCCCAAGATGAATCACTTGTGGAAGTTCAGTTACTGTAGCTTCAGTACTTTGTCAGATACTAATCTACACCAATCTTCTTAACCAAGTCACACTGAGCTATCCAAAACTTCTTAACCAAGTCACTCAAGCGGAAAATGTAGGTCAGATGCAGAATCCTATGCATGTGTTCCCCTCAGTATCCCAAGATGAATCACTTGAACAAGTTTGGTTACTGTAGCATCAGTACATTGCCAAATACTGAGCTACCCCAAACTTCTTAACTTGACGTGGACGCGGACGGGGACGCGGATGCACAGGGTTATAGCATAAGCTCCCTCAACTTCATCGAGGTGAGCTAAAAATCTGATGAGTCACCTTGCCCATAGACAAATATGTGCATGTAGGTTTCTAAGTACAGTTCTATTTTACAGATTTGTATCATATCAATAAGGACTTTAAATATCTACTCATCTAAATTAAAAAAAAAAATCATTTTTATGTTCCATTGTTATTGAGGTTCGTTCAATGGATAACCACAACAGAAAACTCAATGCTCAAAAATCTTTTACATTAAATACCTTCAATTGGTTTCAGCTCATAACATTAAAGTATAATGGAAATCAAATTGTATCTTGACATAGAAAAATTTCCTTTTATCAATGGCAACTCACATGCAAAGTTTGATTACCTTCTAACACAATTAGTATCTTCTAGGGGAGTCCATATACTTTGTCTTTTATTTTGAATTTCTCTTGTAACATTGACCTTTGGTCCTGACCTTGAAAATCAATAACTGTTGCCCTATGATATCATCATGGGAGACACACAAAGTTTGATGACCATCAAACTTACATGTAAATGTGACTTCTAAAAGTGCCAACTGGAATTTTTTCATGGACACATAGTCCCACACAAGCACAGTAGCTACCGTATAACCAAAATTTTTGTTATGAGATACTAATTTTTACTACATTCGCAAGTGATTTGAAATCGAGAAAAAATATTCTTGCGAAGAATTGTGTTTTGAAAGGTATAAAATAAATTGGCATAACATTTACATTTTATTCTTACTTTACATGTGTCATTCTTCACATATCCCAATTAAACATTAAGAGAGAAGTAAATTGAGTGTATTCTTACATGTACATGTACGTTAGAACTAACAAAAATTCAATAATGAAAGGTACAAAACAGTGAAATCATATACACATATTTGTTTGTAATTTAGGAATCACGAAAAATAGTACTCGCGAATGTAAAGACACCCTATTTTACCATTAAATCGCGAAATTTGATACTCGCGAAAATTTCTGGTTATAAGGTATATCCCCTTGGAAACAAAGTTACATGAGGAGGCAATAATTTTGTTCAGTTTTTCCTACTTACCTTTTTCCATAACATAACATAGCGATCTTGTTCCTCCAGACCAAAGGAAAATGATGTGAGACCGGCAACGTCCGCCACTTCATGTCTACAACAGTATAATATGTGTTAAGTGATACAATATAATAATCATCTTTCATCAGGTCTGTATGACAGATTAGAATAATTTTCATAAATGTCAGTAAAAAGTCAATTTAATCTAAATAGAATTTTGAAAATTCTCAAATCTTCAGAGGGCTACTTGCTCACTTGAACTCTTTGCCCATTCAATGCCACCTTTTGACAACAGGTCTAACAATTGTTTAAAATGACTATTTTTCTAACTGTCAAGTGACAGTTTGCTACACAAGTGCAACTTTCCGTTTCGGAGTATAAATGCACCTAGTCCCTATCTACATACTCACATAATAGCTCGGAACACTTTATCCATCGCTTCAAACTTGTATTTCTGTAAACTAGGATCCTTAATGAACTCATGAATTCTTTTTTGCGCCTGAAAGTACAAATCAGAAATTATCATGAATTCTTTTTTGTGCTGAAAGTACAAATTAGAAATTATCATGAATTCTTTTTTGTGCTGAAAGTACAAATTAGAAATTATCATTAATTCTTTTTTGTGCTGAAAGTACAAATTAGAAATTATCAATCTTATTAAAACGTGACTTGAACTTCCAGTACTCTCCATGTTGTACATGGAGGGTATAATAGAGTAACGAAGTTCAAGTCACGTTTTAATAAGATTGAGAATGATGAATTATGTTGCTATTGCATGTTTGATCCTAAATATCAGTGTTCATTTTCTAGCCATTTGAGTCTATTATATTAAGGACCCATTCCAAATGTAACATTGAATTTGGAACATACAATTCCTAATTAATAATTGTTATAAACTTTCCTGTATAACCTTGCAATGACGAAGGCAACAGACTTTAAATTGAATGAAGCTGAATTTCCTAGATATGAAAACATCAACATGATCGAGGAACATAATTGATTTTACACAAATGTACCTAATATTGTTTCAAATGGTAAAAATTTTCCCAAATAATGTAATTTTTCCAAATAATGTAATTTTTCCAAATTCCAGGGAACCTTGACCCATTCCTCATAAACAGTTTCAGAAAACATGTATTCTTGACTAGGGCTGTCAAAATTCACCACGGTTCTTGATTCACCGCGGTTCTTGACGACGGTTTGATACTTGATACGAGAAGAGGCCATATTGTTGATTACGGTTCGTTTTTGGCATTTAGTTTTGTCTTTAAAAGATTGACATGGCGACGCTCAACGCCGAGTCCTCAAAGATAACTTCTGAGTTTTGTACTTTTTTTCTAGTCGATACAATAATTCTCAAAGCTTTCAAGTTATGAATTACCTTAATTTGTTGTTGTTAAACTTGTTTTGATAAGATATCTAATAAATTACAGAAATGCCTTCATATCTACATTAAAAATAATGCATCGTGATACGAATCGTATCGTGAGTAAATATCACGATACATATTGTATCGTGACAGCCCTATTCTTGACCTTGAAAGAGACCTTGAGTCTCTTATCATTTATCCATGCTGGTTAATAGTTAAAATACTTAATAGTATGATACAAATCAAGTAAGTAATTACATGTATAAACCGTATTCAAAATATGTGAAATTACAAGTGATGGCTACCAGACAAAGTAGTCCATTATGATGGCATCATACAAATTTTTACCTCAAGATTTTCCATGCCTGAAGAAAAAATAACTTACTTTTAGGTACTACAAATGTCCTTAATGAAAAATTACCTTTTCTCTAAAATCTTGCAGCTTTTTCTTTTCCCTCTCTTGTTGTCTTTCAACTAATGCCTTTTGTGCTGTAAGGAAATGAAAGATGTTTCAAATGTATAATGAATCCAAATATGAAATTAAAAAAAAAAAATCGCAAGTAGATTAAAAAAAAGTCACAACTTGTGAAATATTTAAAGCCACAACTAGCAGCTTTAACTTTTGAGTCATGTATACTTGTTGTTTGGACATGCAAAACACAAAATCATATTATTTTCAAATTATTAATTTGTTCGGGTATTATACGCTTCGACATTTTGTCAAGATGCCTTACTTCCTGTTTACATTTGCGTCTAAACATGTTAAAAACAACGTGATCCCAAATAAGAAATAAACTACTTACGCAAACAAATGGCATTGAAGTGTAATAAATGTGCACAAGGAGCTGTTAAGATAAGGGCCGGATTTAGCCCTGAAATCACTCGATTATTTCTCGGGCGCTGTCCTTCCAATTTAGATAAAAGTTGGTCATGATAAAAATATATAGTATTATAAGATTCCTAGTAGGTGTTTTATTTAAATAAATTCGATGAAAGATGTTATAATAACGGGTTGAAGAGGTAGGGGTACAGATGACGGAAAACGTTGAATTTCGCTCGAAAATGCACAGAAAATGCATTATTTTAAACATTTTTACGTTTATTATGCTTCTGTTACCTTTTAATGTCAAAATTGGATAAGCAAAATTAACTTTGAGGTTATTATATCAATATAATCGGCAAATTCTGCAATCCGGAAACTGAAAAACGGTTTTATTTCGTTCTTCTCAGCCATTTATGTAGCTTTCTGGCGCGAAATACACACGGTGTAGAAATAGACAACTTTCTTGTTTATTTCCTTCCAAACGGTTAAATATTTGATCGGAACACACTCTGAATAGATTGTTCCGTGATATAAAAAGAAAAAGACGACAATATTACGTACTTTAACGCTCTAGAGGCAAATTTAAAAATAGTCAGCCATCCCCCCTTTTTTCGTTTTTCGCCTGTGGGACATTGTTCCCCCCTCGCTTCAGAACCCCACTTGGCCAGAAAATGTGTTTTATTGATATATACACCTTTGGTGAAAGTGGCATTGTAAAGCGAGGGGGGGGAATGATGTTGTATAAAACTTTTCCGTTTTCCATTGATTTCTGTGTAAAAAACGCTTATTTTGACCAAAATATCGGTCTTATTTTGCATAAATTATCCCATCTGAAAGCAGATTCATATGCAGATCAAGTTACTTCAAATTTCTACCGAAAAAGATTCTCAATTTTTGCATTTTGAAATTTCGACTTTTCAGGGCAGATTCTACGCCTTATCTTGACAGCTCCTTTACATGATTTGGGATTGGAAAATTCAAGCTAAAGGTATTTGTCAAGGGGAGTGCTCTTTGTAGAAGTTGAATGAGTAGGAAGGGGGGAAAGGGGGGGGGGTGCATTTTACGTACAATGATCCACTACCTGGGGAGACATTAACATGATTAACAAGAGACTCTGGGCACCTGTTAAAGTGTATGTGACCAAATTCATTGTTTGTTATAGTTATAGTTGGGGAAACGCATCAATTTTGACATAAAGTTACAGGTGGTCAAATGTTTACATTTGATCTTTACATCTACCCAGTATATCCAACCAGCCAACGATCGATGCCCGATAAAGCACAGCTACCTGTAATGGCTACTGTACACAAAGAGTCCTGAATAATTTTCCCCCTCCCCTTATAATATATAATTATAAACAAAGGGGGCTATTTATTCTATACTATTTGTGTACTGTAGCCACTGTGGAACTCTTGAACAGTTCGTTTAAGGCTAAGAAATTTGAATAGCAAAAGCGTAACTGAGACTGTAATTTACGGTCGTTTAATATGAAATCATAAAAGTAGGCAGGTCTGCATTTCAGCGGTCTTTGTTTGGTTTAAGGGACTGGGACTATATAGGCAAAAAAGACGATTTTAAGCAACATTTTTAACCAGAATGTTTTCAGAGAATAATTTTTTACTGATTTAATCATTAGACTGTTGCGTTTTTCATTTGTACTGTTGATAATATAATCATTACTTTTACTCCTTAAAATTCTCTTGATTATATTTAGAATACCACACCTATTAATGGCAAAATAGATGAAATACATGATCATTTTCAGATATATTTCTATTCTGTAACTAAAGGAATTTTAACTCACTTTTATCGGGCCTACTGACCCGAAACCATCCTTAAATACGCTCAAACGCTTGGCTTCTTACATTTTCCCCTTTCAAACTCATCTTTGTAGTTGTCACCGATTTCCCATACAAAATGACAGGTGCATGACGTAAAAGTAATTGTTAAAAGTCAGTATCATTGTTTCCGGTGTACAAAAATCGCATTGTGACGTCAGGAATTTCGCGTGAGGTGACGGTCAAATTCAAAACAAAATGGCAACATTTTTACGTTGAGTTACAGTGTACAACCCCAATTTTCCCTATCATATCAAAACCCTCCCTCTTTCCGGAGGGTCAGCGATGCATGACACTTGGATATAGGAACGGGGCTAAGGTAGGATTTTTTTACATTTTAAAATTGTCTCTTTTTTTTTGCTTAAGTAGTCCTGGTCCTCTAAACTGAACAAAGGCCATTTCAGCAAAATAAGTTCTATTGTAATCTACAATAAAGGACGCAAAAAATTCTAAACGACAAGTTCTTGGGTGGCTTGTGCAGTACGTTGTGGTGTTGTAGTGGTTCCGGTAGTAGCAGATACCAATAGTTCAGTACAAGTTCTAAGACTGGACTATTGGGATGTCCCTTTAGCTCACTCGGCAACGAGTCTGACTATCACCCGGACGGCCGGGGTTCGATTCCCCGAGTCCGTCTCCTGCAAACTACTTCAGTGTGATCATTACAAAGAACTTGCGCCTTTAAAATCAAAGGGGGAAAAAAGCACATTCAATTGATTAACCTTTGACTTTTTTCTTTTGGGCGTCATCCATGGTTGGAGGTTTTTCCATCGATCCTAGGATTGATCCTAAGAGATCCATTTTCTCGATTTCTGACAAAAGTGAAAGTAGAATATTTGATTTATGACCTCGAAGATTTTTTTTTCAAATATTTCATTTTAAAAGAGCAATCAATATGATGTTCATAAAATATCATCACAGGATTATATATTGATATAAACAAATATCTATTTTATGAACATTTTAAGTGAAAAAGAAAATTTCAGAATATTTTTATCGGGTTCACGATTGCTGACCTTGGCGGTCAGAAAAACTGCGGTCGAAAGGCAAAATGGTTTTGATAAGATGCCTTCGATACGCTCGATCCATTTGCCCTAAAACAGTCTCAAATAAATCACCAAAAGAACTGTTGAGACTTGGGAATGTAACTAAAAGTAAGATTTTAAAACGCATAAAAAAGTCATGTTTGAGACCAAGCACCTGCTACTAGTGTCAGAACAGTTTCAGGACAGTCGCCCTTTTCAAGTACTTTGAAAGAAAATATTTTAAAAATTTTGTGACAATTTTGTAGATTTTGAAATGCAGAATTGAAATCATGAATCATATAAACAAAATTTTGCATCTATGATACGTTTATCACACCACCTTTTTACCTCTGTCTGCCTCGTTTATATCGCGCACCGGGGGAAGTTGCCGAGAACCATACTATTTTAATCTATGTGATTTGAGAAGTTTTGGTTCTATTTTCAAAATTATTTTTACACAGTCATTTGTAGAGGGACTGTGATGACCGACTTTTACATATTCATATCTTCTCCGTTTTGACTCGGAAGAAGTATAAATACATGTAAGAGGGGCCGAGATGTCTTACAAGATGTCTGTTCAATATGAAGTCTTATTTTATCTATATATACAAATAATCATTGTTATATTTCCTGGGTCCGAGATGTCTGTTCATCAAGGGTCCGAGTTGTCCGATCACAGGCCGAGTTGTCTGGGTCCGAGATGTCTTGGGTCCGAGATGTCCGTCGGTACATGGACGTTTCGGTACAAAGAAAAAAGTTGTATTGGTACATGGTACAAAGATGTTTCCGTACAAGTATTAGGTCATTTCGGTACATTTTTATTTTTTGTACATGATAAATTTTTGACCGTTTAAAGTGGATATTATCAATATGTTCTCTTAGTGTTGACAATATTGTGACTTGTATATTTTGAAAGAAATAAAAGTAAAAGGGACTGAGATGTCTTTTGAATTTAATTGATGACTGATTTTTAAATATTCTGATCTTCTCAATTTTAAAGAAATAAAAATAAAAGGGGCTGAGGTGACAATATGAATAATCAAAGTCTGACTTCTTTAAATTCTAATCTTCTCCGTTTTGAAAAGAAATAGAAATTGAATGGAACGAGATATCTGTAAGTCAAACTTATATATAAATTATCCTGCCTTTATTTTTTCCGAAATTCAATGAGAAAAAGAAAAAAAAAGAGGCCGAGATATCTTCACAATTAAAATCTTCAAATTGTTCGCCGTACGTTATTTTCAGAAGAAATAAAAATGAATAAGGGGACAAGATGTCCGTAATTCATAAATCTATCTTGTCCTATTTATTTATTTATTTTTGTTTTTTTTTTGGGGGGGGGGGATGTGTTCTTACGTCATACGTGACTGGTATGTCTTTTTGTTGTACCGAAACGTCTTTTATATTGTACCGAAACGTCTCTACTTGTACCGAACGTCTTTCTATTGTACCAAAACATCCTTGTACCGAAACGTCCAGCATTCGGGCTGAAATTGATTGAGATTGACAAATTTAAAATCAGGTGTCTGGAAACTGTTCCAGTGATATGCGAAAAAATGGCCAAAATATAGCATAAAATCGGTCTAGAAATCATATTTCCTTAGAGATTAAATATTTTCTTTCAACATGAGTATCTGTGGGAAGGGCATAGCATTATTTGAGAGAAATTTGAATGTTTTTCATTGATGGATGGAGGAGTTATCCCCAAAAAACCTTCATAATCGTCCGGAAACTGTTCCGACACCAGTACATGTAGTCCACAGTCAGTCACTTATGCAGAACCCCTCCCCAATACCCAGAGGCATAATCCTGTTATTTATGCCACGGCACAAAATTCTTTCAAATGCTGATGGAATAAATTACCCATTTTAAGATTTTTCAAGTTACATCCTGAGCATCGTAAAACATAACTATACTGTAAAGCGGCACAAATAAGTAAAGGGGGACGGCACAAATAACAGGAATATGTATATACAGACGCATTTCATTTTCTATACGATCTTTTCATTCCGTTAAAAGGGGAAGTGTCCCCCAGAAAGAGGATTTCTTGGGGGATAAAATTCTACAAGAAAACGGGGCTTGGCTATTTTGGGGGTTGGGACAAGTGTCTTAAAACTTGCAGGTTTCTGAAAAAAGCAGCACAAATAATTAAAGGGGGGCAGTACAAATAACAGGAGTATATTATATACAGACGCATTTCATTTTTCATAGGATCTTTTCAGTCCGTAGGGGGAAGTTTCCAATATGCATGAAGAGGGTTTCTTGGGGGATACAATTCTACCAGAAAACGGGGCTTGACTTTTTTTGGCCCGGTTAGGACAAGTGTCTCAAAACGTGCAGGTTTCTTAAAAAAGCGGCACAAATAATTAAAAGGGGGTGGGGGCGGCACAAACAACAGGAGTATATATATATATAGAGACGCATTTCATTTTCTATACGATCTATTCATTCCGTTGAAAGGGGGAAGTGTCCCCGGGGAAGAGGGTTTCTTGGGGGAATACAACTTGCTACCAGAAAATGGGGCTTGCAATTGGCTTTTTTGGGGGTTAGGACAAGTGTCTTAAATTGTACAGGTTTCTAAAAAAGTGGCACAATTTCTGCTCCAGATTTGATATTTCTTTGGCAGGTAGACAAATATTTCATTCAAAACTGCATCAGCTCGTACATGTATTACGGCAGGGTAGAAAGTAGGTCTGAATGTCACCTCCAAGATTTACAGCTTGAGTGACACAGCGATACATTTTACATGTACATGTAGCCATTTTGAAGTGTCGATAGGATTTTATCCATTTTATTCAAAGTATTAAATTTGAAAGTAAAGTCATGTATATTAATTTTCTGAAAATGCACACACCAAGAAACTGAAAATTGGATAGAAATTAGCTGAGATATCAGTAAGCAAACATTGTACATTTGTAAATAAAGATTCAAATTTTACCGCTAAGAGAAATTGGATAGATACTGTACTTGTGCTTTTCTGTACTACACTTTAAAAAGGAATGACAAGAACACATATTTGTTTGATGTATTTGATTTATTTAAATAACATTAGGGCTATATAGGATCGCAAATGAATTTTCATTTCATACGATGTATTATGAAACGAGTTGTGTGTCTTATATCCCCGAGCCTTGGCATTTGAGATTCTTATTATCACACGTCATTGTCTAAATATGTGTATTTCTAACGTGAAATCAACGTTTTAGAGAATTAGAGGCGAATCACGCCGTGACCTACAGGTCGTCTGCTACGCCATGAGAAGTAGTTTCCCTTCGTATAGATATATTCTGTGCGTAAGAGAAAAATATTTCAAATTTGTATAGTATTTTAGTGCAAAAATTAATTCTACAACAATTTTAATCATTAATATTGATTCCGCGTCTGAATTTAACAATTGACCATTATTTGAAAGGTCACACTTGTCAAAGTTTGTGTGATTAGGTTCCAAATTTGACCAATCGCATTCAAGCAGAGCGATATGTAACGTGTTATCATATCATATATTTATGAAATGGCTTTATGAAACTGCATAGCGGGTGTATCATGTGATAAAGATGAGTTTTCAATTGTGTCTAGCATGAAGTTTGGACAAACAGAAATTTATGTGTGTTTGACGTCTTTTAGGACTTTGTCAGAAATGCTCATTTCAGCACATTGATAGAAATTATGCATAAAGTTTGGCCTAATATTCTCCAAAATTTCTTTTAAGGTTGTGAGCGGCACATGGGGGGAGCCAGGAAGATACCCAACATACCAACAGGTTTAGAGTGGAAAGTTTTTAAAGATCAATTTGTGAGTTCATCCTTTAACTTTACAGCTTTGTAAATCTAAGGCATACTTGTAGATGTCAAAGGAGAATTGTAGTTTTCCAGATTTTTCTCTGTTTATGTTAGTTTACCAGATTTGACATAATTCCATTTTGGAAGTCTCTTATTTGATAACATCTAGTGTTTGTGAATGTATCAAATCTGTACAGGATATTTTGTCCTGTGACGCTCAAAACTTTACCAGACCAAACAATAACTTACCAGACCGAAAATTATATGACGAAAAAAAAGTATGACTTCGGAAACCTAAAACGTGTATTGAGTCTAGAAATGAGGGTGAATGCAAAATATTTTCGTTGTCTATTTAGTCAGGAAGCATGCAGAGTTGTCGAAATATGTTCCACTCTTGTCAGTCATTTCAGTAATTTTGTCAGTCCAGACGATGAAAAGTACTGCAAACTTTTGTCTGTCGGGATGAATTTTTGTCAGACATTTCCTTCAGACTGCTACTTTTTTACTTCTCTCATGATGTTTCATGAATTTGTTAGTTTTCTAGTTTCATATTTACTATGGTATACATGTACATGTAACTTATGTTTTTTAAGGTATTTAGCCCATATTACATTTTCAATGAGAAATATCAAGGATACAGATTTTCATTCACATCACACAGAATACTTTATACACTGATTTTGCTCATATAAATGATACCACTTGTCAACCAATGACCCATACTGTTACCTCCGAACATTCCCGATGATAAAATTGTCTGTATTTGTTGGAAATGGAGAAATAATGTATAAATTTTAACCGGAAGTTCTCTATTAGGGTGTGGGAGCCTTAAAATCCTGTTTTTATTTTTCAGCATTACTATTTTATGACTGGAACTGGAGTGAGCTTTGCTTTCATAGCGTATTTAAACTTAACAGAAGGTTAGTTGAATTTTATGAATTATTCAATGTAAATTTTATGAAACATTCAATGTATTACTAGATTTAAGGATTGCTTTTCAGTTTTTGCTTTGCATTGGTGTATGCAGGCAGTTGGTCATGGAATAAATTATGTGCAGCATGAAGACAGACACACAGACAGACAGAATAGTTTATTTAAGTGTCACATGTCAATATTACAAACATATCACATTATATAAAACAATTAAATAAAACATTTACAAACATAAAATATTCAATTTGACATTCAGCCATATTTGGTTTATGAGATACTACAAATTTAAAGTATGTACATAGTAAATTTAAGATAAGTAAAAGATCATAAGAGAGTCCATCATATCATAAGTCTTCACAATAAATTTTTATTCTGTAAAACATTTTATTAACTGTATTCGCTAAAATAGGTTGTTACTTGTCATTTTTCATAAAAATATGAAAATTTATCATCATTGTTCAACATGGTAA